>JAWHQI010000023.1:6955000-9355000 GCA_033032865.1 Dactylorhiza incarnata
GACCGTTACTTCCATCACCTCGACAGGTGGGATAAAGGTTTAGCTCCTCGAAGTAGGAGTACTCGCTGGACTCCTCGAAAATGCCCGTCGGAATCTAACTTAACCCAGGCTCCGCAGGAATTTAATTTCAAATCCATCAAGTTTTTGGCGCCGTTGCCAGGGACTTGTTGTTATTTCGAAAAAAAGAACCGCTATTAATTTTATCTTTTACTTCTTCCTCCCCCTTTTTCTCTCGTACATATATTTCTAAACAAAAAACCCCAAAAATAGAAAGAGCTTGAAAAACTAAAAAAATTTCAAAACACGAATCATCTATATATATTTTCATCCAAAAAAAGGCTCTTTCTTTCTTTTACTTAAATTCTTATCAAAAAATCCAAAAAAAAAACTTTGCTTATAAAAAAGAAAAACTTTTTTTATATAAAAGTATATGACCCGGGGAAGCTCTTCGGATTATCCGGAATTTGTTTTTGATCCAGAAATCAAGCACACTCTTCACGAGCGCCTTCGATATCGTGACCAACAACAACCCTTAAATCTCGAAGAATTAACCGGCGATACAATAACGGATAATATGACAGATCCCAATCCAAATGCTGCCCCACAACGGACCATGACCTACAATTCCAGGCCAAATTTCGAAGATTCTGGGTCAAGTATCACTCGCCCCGTGATAGCTAATAATAATTTCGAAATAAAATCCAGCATAATCCAAATGGTACAACAGTCAGTACAATTTGACGGCTTGCCAGATAAGGACCCTAACCTTCACCTCCAAAACTTTTTAGAAATATGCGATACGTTTAAAATTAATGGCGTTAGCGATGACGCCATTCGCTTGCGCTTATTTCCCTTTTCCCTGCGGACAAAGGCTAAATCGTGGTTAACTTCTCTTCGGAGAGGGGCCATAACCACGTGGGCTGAGTTGACGGAAAAGTTCTTAACGATATACTTTGCTCCGTCAAAAATCGCCAAGCTGCGCACAGATATAGCCTCCTTTATACAATTCGATTCCGAGTCTCTTTACGAGACTTGGGAACATTTTAAAGATTGCTTGCGCAGGTGTTCGCATCACGAGCTACCACCCTGGCTACAGATCCAGACGTTCTATAATGAGTTAAATTTCCAAACTCGACTAGTGATCGATTCGGCCACCGGGGAGACGTTAAACAACAAAACCCCGGAGGAGTGCCAAGAATTATTCGAGGAAATGGCCATGAATGCCTACCAATGGAATGTGCCTAGGGCGCGTCCTTCTAAACCGACTGGAATTTATGAAGTGGATGTCACTTCTCACTTAGCCTCGCTAGTAGAGCGGCTAAATAAGCAAGTGGCGGAGATGACTGCTTCCTCCTCCACTCCGGCGTGGGTGAGTGCTGCTAATAATAATACCAATAATAATAATAATAATGATAATTTAATCGAGGAAATGATGGATTTCCTCGATAATTCGGTTCGGCCTTCCTTCAACCCTAATAATAATCCTTATAGTAATAACTATAATCCTGGTTGGAGGAATCACCCGAACTTCTCCTGGAGCAACCCTAATAATGCGCAATGCCCACCAAATGCGGGTCCCCAGGGCTATCCGCAAGGGTTCCCCCAAGGACTTCAGCAGGGGTATCAACCTCCTTCTCCTCCTCTAAAATATTCCCTGCTCGAGGTTGTTTTCGCACAATACGAAACGTCCAATGAAATAAGTATCCGGAATATAACCGGATCGCTAAAAAATTTGGAAATGCAGGTCAGACAATTTGCAAAAATGGTCTCCGAGCGGCCACTTGGAGCACTGCTAGAGAACACGGAGCAGGACCCGCATGAAAATCCCCCTGCTTAAACCCTTTGAAGCGGCAAGGAGGTCGTCTCCCCATCGCTGGTTGAGCAAAAGGTACATATTTCGACTCCGACCCCTCCACCCCATCCTCCGATTAAAACAAAATAAATAAATAAAAAAATACAAAAAAAAAATACATATATATTTATATTTTTATTCGATCTTCTAATTGCGCCGATCATTCCGACCCCGCAAATTCCTTTCCCCTCGAAAATTACAAAAGAGAAGGCGGACGAGTTGCGGAGTGCTCGACGGCCCTACTTAACAAATTGCCGCACAAATTGAATGACCCGGGAAGGTTCTCCCTCCCGTGCCTCTTTGGCAATTTGTTAATAAAATACGCCCTAGCGAACCTAGGAGCGAGTAAAAACGCTAAATCAGTCAAGCTATGCGATGGTAAACAAAGTGCCCGTGGTAGGCACCCCATATTTATCTAATATTTTTACCTTTGTCTACTTTATTTTTGCAGGGTTTTCTTGCATTTTCTCGTCTTTAATTTTTACAAACCTCATTTTCCTTTTTTTTTACTTCTTCATACTTAGATTACAACATTGGGGACAATGTTGGGTTTTAAGTATGTGGGTCTCTTTTTCCGTTTTTCAAACTTTGTAAATATTTAGAAAAAAAAAATTTAATTTATTTCATACTTTGTAAAAATTTAGAAAAATTTAAAAACCCCAAAATCCAAAAAAATTAAAAAAACTCTAAAACAAAAAATTTATTAATATTATAATTTGTTTGATATCTTAAATAACTTAGAAAATCCCTATAAAAAAAAATCTAAAAAACAAAATATATTTTATTTGAATACAAAAACTAAAAAAAATTATAAAATCCCAAAAATATAATAAAAACCACTACTTAGCTTTGTATTTTTCAAAATTAGTTTGAGTTTATTTATAAGCATTTTTCATTATTTTTGATTTGCCAAAACCCTTATTCGTATCATGGTTTGTAAGATTTAGATTCAAGGAATTTTAGTTGTAAATAACATATTGTGATTCTAATTTAAATTGAGATCAAAATTTTTAGCACTACTTCAAGTTTACCCTAAATATCTTCTTGTTGTATTATTTTGGCAGACCGTCTTTAGACTTTAATTATTCCTACTCCAAACTTGTGAAACTTTAGGAATGTTGTAAACCTACTAAAACTTGCTCTCAAAAATTTTCTTAATTTATAAAATCTAGAAATTTCTAAACCCCTTACATCCCCTTTCTTGGTTTTTATTTTAAAAGATCTTATGTCAATGGGAAGAAGATTTCATTCCGTAAACATATGCACCCAATTTTATTAAAAGATTATATGGCATGGGAATAAAATTTTCGTTCCCTAAACATATTCATTGGGTTATTTTTGAAAATATTCACTTTGGGAATAAAACTTTCATTCCCTAATCAAATGCAAAAAAAATTGAGTAGGTTGAGAGGATAAAATCCATCACCCCCAAATCAAAAGCCTCTTCTCCTACCAAGCTCCCCCTACCCCCCAGCCAATCAAATTGAAAACTAGATATAAATGAAAAAATTGAGACAGCATAATAGTAAGTTTTAATTATTCTCAAAAAAATTTCTTTAAAAAGTTAAATTTCTTATAATTCTATTCTAATCATGGTGCTAATTATTTATGTCGCTACTTAGCTAACTTTAGAAGTCTTGTTGGCTAAATCTTTTTCGCTCTTTTTAAATCTTTAACACAATATAGGACTTACTTCTTTAAATCTCCTAAATTTATTTCAAGCTTACTTTTCGAATAAATAAAATTTTGGTAAATTAAAAATTCTATTAGTGTCTTATAAGTATCTCTTACTTTTGCCCTAGAATAACAAAAGCTTAAGTATGGGGGTATTTGATGAATAACAAATTATACATATTTTTTGTATAATTTTTAGCATAATTTTGGGTAGTTTTGTACATATTGCATATAAATTCTTGAAATAATCTCTTGTTTTATATATGTATATAACTTACTTTTCAATTTTCAGCATATTTTTTGTGTCTCCAAGAAGGCGAGGAGAGAGTCCATGGTTGAGGGAACGACCCTAACCGGGCTCCCTTGACAACCTGGATTCAGCTTGGGCATCAGGCTCTCGGAACAGGTGCGAACCTTTTCCTTAATTCACTTGCTTATAACAATTTTTGTGAGGTCATGCCAATCTTGAGTCATAGGTTTTGCAGGTCAATACCTCCATGGAAGGTGATGAGAGCGATCAGCGGATTGGATAGCAGGTGGAAGCGAGCAATCAGGTCGTCCTTGACACCCGTCACCTCCCTGGTAAGCGTATCATCATTCTTTGTTGCGTTTAATTCACACATAATGGGCATAACTGTACATTGCAACACCCAAATTCATTGACCTCTCAGCGATTGAAGTCACCCACTCGGGACCTGACCCAAGAGTTCGCCAAAATGACACTCACCATCGTGAGCATTGCTGCTGGCA
The DNA here is from genome assembly GCA_033032865.1 of Dactylorhiza incarnata. Taxonomy (NCBI): domain Eukaryota; kingdom Viridiplantae; phylum Streptophyta; class Magnoliopsida; order Asparagales; family Orchidaceae; genus Dactylorhiza; species Dactylorhiza incarnata. Next base: position 6,959,277 of record JAWHQI010000023.1, read on the forward strand.
TTGTCGCGACCCCTGAAGTGTAGGTTCCCTGCAAGACTCCTCTGCGATAGGGTTTGTGGAAATCTCTGGTGCTCCCTGCCTCATGTCCCTTCAGTGGGAGGCCCAACATTCTTAAGTGTCAGGACCGCGAGCCCGCCCCGCACTGCGAGGGAAAAGTTGTCAAGGACTCACTCGGTAAGGAACTTCACTCCCGCTTTTTTGTTTTCCGATTCGACACTAACTTTTTGCCTTTCTTCGTATGATACTCAAAGGATTGATGAGTCCGATGAGTGAGCGCTTTGCTTGGCACCGCCTTATCCGGACATGATCGATGAGTACGTAGGTGACCCTTCCAACACTGCCGAGATAAAGGGTCGGCTGGAGGACATCCAACAAAAGCATGGATATATGCTTTGTGATCTCCAAGAGGAGAGGGCCTCGGTGAACAATGAACCCTTCCCTCACATCCTTGCCCTGGAATGATGAATGGAGGCCCTTGAGGGAGACTGTACTCTGCTCGTGGAAGAAGTGAAGTGACACGTAGAAGGTACTTTGGTATAACTGGATGACCACTTCAGGCGGATTGACGAGTGCGCGCTCGCCCTCTAATATGAGATTATTGCCGCTCGTGAGTACGCCTTCGCGAGGTGAGGCCCAAGGATGATAATAAGCGGTCGGGGTCCCCAGAGGTGAAACTAGCCGCGCTTCCAACCTGCTCGCCTCCAAGTATTCTTTCTTTCTAATTTTAAAACTATGATTTTTCTTTCTATTTAAACCTTATGTTGGAACATGGTTTTCCGCATCCCTTCAATTTGAGAATAACAAATCATACTTGTATTTGATCTTGTTTTCCATTGTGTTTTTAGCATGTATGTTTGAACAAAATTGACACTAGGATGCTGCATTGTTGGTCTGGATTTGCTCACAAGCTGAAATGATGAATGTCGTCTAACGCCAGGCAATAGGACTTAATGCCGACGTTGACTTCCATTCCCACCAAGATGTTAATGGCAAGGGGTGAAGCTTTCATGATTGCAGGAGAATTTTGGGAATGATTTGACTTAACGCTAGGCGTTAGCATCAACGCCAGCATTAAGGTTACCTAAAATGAATGTTTCTAAAGATGCATAATCTCCTTCCTGTGTTGAAGATCCAAGCCATCAAATTATTTCTATGATTAGTCAACGCATGGCATTAGCCTTAACACCGATATTAGCTTCTAGTCCTATAAATAGGTGGCATTCGTTCTCTTCAAGAATAGATTCGAAGGAGCCCTATTCCAACACTTCAGAAACTCTGTGAGGGCTGTATTTTCAGACCACCATCTCCCACACTTTTTTAAGAGAAGAAATCGAAGAAGGATTGGATAACGCTCACCCAACGCGAAGAACACTTGCTTTGACTTCGACCATATTAAGCGGATCTTCGCCATCTCTAGAATTCTTCATAGGGAATTTTTACTTGTGTTTTATATTTTGTGTACCTCTTTCATTGTGATCATTTAGTGAATTCGCCGTGGTTGTTGGAGACTGTCCATGCCCGACTTAGGGAGAATTCGTCGCGGTTATGGCAACTAGGTCTAGGGAGTAGATCTAGGGGGTGCTCATTGTCTTTCTGGGATAAAAGGAATAGAGCGGCTTGAGGCCATATCTGGGGAAAGATCGGCTAAAGCCAACCGGTTCTTAGTGAGAAGAGTCGGTATAGAAAACCAAATGAGTATTTCATATTCGCCATGATTTCTAGCGTCATAGAAATTAGATTTTGTAATCAAATTTTATAAATGATAATCATGTCTTTTCATGTTAAATAAAATTGTTCTCATTTCTTATTTCTAGCTCTTTACTTTTGTTTCAATTTACTTACTAGAAAATCACAAAAGTTTTTCTTAAAATCTGAAAGTTTTCTAAAACCCTTATTCACCCCCCTCTTAGGGCGCCTCAAGATCCAACAAGTGGTATCAGAGGTAGGTTATTCCAATACAGTCTAACAACTGGGAATAATGACGCTCCATGATTTTGCTTTCCATGAGGGGCAAGGAATAAGTAGAACACCACTTTTCACAGAAACTGATTATAACTACTAGAGAATGCGAATGCGTTACTTTCTAATTAATTTAGATCTAGTCATATTGGCTTGTTTTACAACACCGTATACTACTCCTACTTATGTTGTTGGAGAAGTAACCATGGAAAAGCCTAGAGAGAGATGGGATGATGGGGATAAAAATAAATGTAAAAATAATGCTAAAACAATGAATGTCTTATTTTGTGCGTTAGATATGTTTGAATTTAATTGAGTTTGTGCTTGCAAAACTGCTTATGACATTTGGAATTTACTAGAAATAATGCATGAGGGTACTTCGCAGGTTAAAGACTCAAAGCGATTCCAACTAGAATTGGCGTTCGAAATATTTAGAATGGATCCAAACGAGGACGTTGACTCGATGTACACTCGTTTTACGAAGATCGTCAACACCTCAAAAATTCTTGGAAAAACCATCTCAAATGGTGACTTGGTGAGGAAGATCCTTCGATCTCTCCCACCGTAGTTCAATGCAAAGGTGACAGCTATTTTCGAATCGCATGATCTAAGATGGCTCCAGATTGAGAGCCTCATTGGGAATCTCAAAACCCATGAGGTAGAACTCGAAATCCATGATTAAGAATACAACAAAGAGCCAAAGAAAAAACCTTGGCACTAAAGTCAAAGAAAGTGGATGGCGACGAGGAAGAGGATGAGGAGAGTCTCTTTGTGAAAATTTTCACAAAGTTCATGAAGAATCCGGAAAGGAGGAACACCTTCCATAAGTATTGTCAAAAAGGCTCATCTTCCAAAAGAGAGAAAAAGGAGAAATCAAGCGACGACGACGATGAGCGACCTCCTCCTGAGTGCTTCCACTACAGGAAGACCGGGCATATAAGAAGTCAATGCCCAAAGTACTTAAAAGAATAAAAGTAAAAGTGGCATAAAGGAAGAGAAAAGAAGAAGGTTCTGAAGGCTGCAATGTGGGATGACTCTTCATCTGAAAGTTCAAACGAGTCAACTTCAAGCGATAGTGATAAGGAAAATCTGTGCATCATGGGGAGGAGTCATGAATCAACGGATGAAGATTGTAGTGTCCAAAGCGACACTTAGGTAATTCCTACTACTAATGATGATCTTTATATTGAGTACATGAAAACATGCAAATTTTTTAGTTAGAGTCTAAAAGATCTTGATCTTCTAAGAACTGAAAATAAAATTCTTTTAAAACAAAATCAAAAATTAAATAAGGAAGTAAAGCTTTGGGAAAAGAGATACGGTCTTGCCAAGAAAACGATCATTTCTTAGCAAGGACAAAAGAACTAGGAAACGATCTTTCTAAGGCTCTCTCCAATATCAAATCTCTTACAAAACAAAAGGGAGACTTAAAAAGAAATTTAAAAATCTCTCTTTCTCAAATAAAAAATGAAAAGTTTTTTTTTTCAAAAGTGAAAACATCGCCTTAAAAGATCGAATCAATGATCTTAATATGGCAACAAACAAATTTAGGGTTGGCCAAAAATCGTTGGACATGATTTTGGGCAACCAGTGCCATGGTTCTTCAAAGTTTGGGCTGGGATATGGTTCAGGAAGCTACCGCCCATCGTTAACTTCTAATGATAGCATTAGCTCTGGTTCTACAAACCAAATATCTTTTTATAAAATAATTCTATCACCCCTTCTACCTCTTTGTCTATCAACAATGGTCAACAAAATTATCTGAAAAAGGACTCAACCCCTTTTGTTGCCTGTGCCAATTGTTTGTTTTTTGTCCACACCATGGACTCTTGCAGGAACAAGGGAAAGAGCACTTTAAAATAAATCTTGGTACCTAAGGTCACCACCTGTATTATGGGGGGAACCTCTTGGGTATCGAGATCTTCACTAACATCTTCTTTTTAGGTGTGTTGGCAGGCTAAGGACAAAGAAGACATGTTATACTTGGACTCAGGATATTCCAAGCACATGACGGGCGATAAAGCAAAGTTCCTTAGCCTCACAAAGAAGAAAGTAGGAACAATGACATTTGGTGACAATGGAAAAAGGAAGAATCTTAGGCACCAGTATAGTGGGTAACGACTCCTTCTCTCTTACAAATGTCTTATATGTAGAAGGCTTAAAACACAACTTAATCTCTATTAGTCAACTATGCGATAAAGGTCTTCATGTTTTATTTGAGTCCTCTACAAATTTGTGCACAATTAAAGATCCTAAGACTAATGATATTGTACTCACTGCACAAAGAATTCAAAATGACTATTTAATTTCTTTTCATGGTCTATCACATGTATAACTAAAATGTCTAATCACAAAAATGAAGAATATGAATTGTGACATACGCGTCTTGGTCAGACTAGCACCAAGTTGATCTTAAAATTGTCAAAAAATAAAATAATATGGGGTTTACCAATTCTTAATGGAAACCTATCTACTTTATACCTGCCATGCCAAAAAGGAAAATTCTCTAAATCATCTTTCAAAAACAAATATGAAATGTCCACCACTAGACCCTTACAACTAATGCACATGGACCTATTTGGGCCAATTAACACTTGTAGTCTGGGTGGTAAAAAGTACATATTTGTATTGATTGATGATTTCTCGAGATTTAATAGGACATTATTTCTTACCTCCAAATCCGATGCTTTTTTGAATTTACAAAACTATGCAATCGCATTCAAAATGAATTAGATTTAAAAATTAAGTGCATTCGATCAGATCATGGAGGGTAATTTGAAAATGATAGTTTCACCACTTTTTGTAATAATCTAGGTATTAAGCTTGAATTTTCTGCTTTATGCACCCCCAACAAAATGGTGTGGTGGAGAGGACAAATTGAACCCTTCAGAAACTTGCATGCACTATGCTATCCGAGTATGGGTTGCCTAGATCTTTGGGCCGAAGCAGTAAATACATCTTGTTATGTTATAAATTGAGTCATGCTTCGCCCAATTTTGAAATTAACTCCATATGAATTATATTACAAAAAGAAACCTAATGTATCTTACTTTCATGTTTTTGGGTGTCAATGCTTTATCTTAAACACCAAAGATGCATTAGAAAAATTTGATGAGAAATGTAATGAAGGAATATTTCTTGGCCACTGTTCAACTAGTAAAGCATATAGGATATACAATAAAATTTCTAAAAAGGTTGAAGAGTCTATTCATATAAAGTTTGATGAATTTGTTCCTTGTGTAGATCATATCACTGCAGGAAAAGAAGAGGAACCCCCTTCACCCTTGGAGGATGATGATGTTGAACCACTTGGAGTTGACAAAGAAATAGAGACGGTGCAAGAAGAGTTTGTGCCTCAAAGCATGCTTAGATTCACAAAAGATCCTCCAAGGGAACTTGTCATTGGAGAGCCGTCAAGAGGGGTAACGACACGCACTTCCATTCATGAATCCTTCTCTAATTTATGCTTTGTTTCTGAAATTGAACCCAAAAACATCACTACCACGCTAAACGATGAATTTTGGTATTTAGCTCTACATGAAGAATTAGAACAATTTGAACGTACTAAGGTTTGGAATCTTATAGAAAGACCATCAAATCATCCGGTAATAGGCTTAAAATGGATTTTCAAAAATAAATTAGATAGTGAATCAAGGATTACTAGGAACAAAGCTCGCTTAGTAGCACAAGGTTATTCATAAATCGAGTGGGTAGATTTTGATGAAACCTTTGCACCGGTAGCTCATTTAGAATCCATTTATATTTTTCTTACCTTTGCAAGTTTCAAAAGATCTAAGCTATTTCAAATGGATGTTAAAAGTACTTTCTTAAATGGAATTACTAAGGAATATGTTTATGTTGAACAACCCCCCAGTTTCATCAATGAAAAATACCCAAATCATGTTTCTAACTAGACAAAGCACTTTATGGTTTAAAAGCGTCTCGTGCTTGGTATGAAAGATTAACTTCATTTTTATTAATGCTCGATTATGTAATGGGAAGTGTCGATAATACACTCTTTATCAAACATGTTAATAATGATCTAATCATATTACAAATTTATGTAGATGACATCAATTTTGGAGCCACTAATGATCAATTATGTAAAGAAGTTGTAAGTGTGATGCAAAAAGAATTTGAAATGAGCTTGGTAGGAGAATTTACTTATTTTCTAGGTTTTCAAATCGCACAAAAAAATGATGGAATATTTATAAATCAATCTAAAAATGTTCATGAAATGTTAAAAAGATTTGGATTTGAAAATTTAAAATAAGAATCCACTCCTAAGAGTGCCTCTCTAAAAATAGGAAAAGATGAATCCAAAATCTCTATTGATCAAACACTATATAGAGGAATGATTGGGGCATTATTAAATCTAAGTGCGTCTAGACCCGATATTATGTTTTCCATTTACTTATGTGCTTGATTTCAAGCTAATCCTAAAGAATCTCATTTAAAAGCGGTCAAACAATTTTTTAGATATTTAATCGGATCATCAAATCTAGGCCTATGATATCCTTATAATGATTCATATATATTATAGGATATTCCGACTCCGATTATGCAGGCAGCTCACTAGATTGTAAAAGCACAAGCGACACATTTCACTTCTTTGGCCCCTCACTAGTTGCTTGGCTGAGTATGAAACATAATTATGTTGCCCTCTCCACCATTGAGGCTAAATATATCACACTAGGATGTTGTTGTGCACAAGCCCTTTGGATGAGTCAAGCACTAGAAGACTTTGGGATGTATCTAAATAATATTGAATTAAAATGATACAACAAAAGTGCAATAGATCTAACCAATAACCCCATTCATCATTCATGGTCCAGACACATAGATGTGCGTCATCACTTCATTAGGGATCACATTAAGAAAGAACATGTGAGAGTTAGCTTCATAGGCACAGAATCCCTACTTGCAGACATCTTTACAAAACCTCTCCCCAATGCTCGTTTTAACTTGCTTAGACTAGAATTAGGAGTCTTAGATATATCAAATTGAAACCCATCAAAAGCTATTTTTCCTCAAAACAAACTTTTGTACTACTATATCAATCATATTGAGTCTCATCACATCTGATATTACATGAATCTATCTACATCACAATGATCAAAGTTGAACTAAAAGTCCTAATGCTCAACGCTATCAATAACGCCCAGCGTTAGCATATTTCTCTGAACTTAACAACTCTTTCTACCTATTCATTTGTATACATCTATTATCTATGTTTGCACCTTAGTTAATTTTTCATTTCTAGAAAAATCAAAATCAAATATAAAATATAAAAACCATTCTAAAACTATCTTAACATGCTTAAATATCCTTCTAGTCATCTTCAAATTCTCAGAAATTTCTACACTAAGAAGGTCTATATACATCAACTCTAATCCAGAGAAATGTTTTTTCAAAAAACCTAAGAAAACAGTGTTCTGTTTGAGAGTTAAGAAGTTAACGCTAGGCGTTAGCTTCTTTGGTCAAAATTTCATTCTATGTTTTCTAAAATACTTCTGGTATTTTTCTCATGCATATTCTCTTTTTATTTTCTCAGATTTGAATTGTTTCTTATTTGTCTAAAATACAAAAAAAATTAAATAATCCAAAAATGTTGAAAAATATGTTTTTATCATTTATTTTGTTTTCAATGGTTTGATTATAAAAACTTCACATGAGCAAAACATCTTAGTATTTTCATTACAAATGGTCAAAATTGACATGACATACACTTAAAGATTTTCTTCAATGTCTAATTTTCATTTCAGGTTTCCTAAACATTGTTTTACCTTGTCATGCCTTGACCGTAATCTTATTATGTGCAATGAAATGGTCTATAGAAAATTATGTAAGATTGCCTAGCATGCCTCTAAGTATGAGTAATGTTTTATGTTAATCAATGATTCATTCACTCACTATTTTGGTAATTATATGTGCTCATAATCTTAGTCTTGCATGATTGTGTAGTCTAATAGCTTTAACTTATTAAGTTGCGTGTCTATATTACCTACACCATCTTTTATTTCTTGCACATATAGAAGCATTATTTCAATATTGTTAGTGTTTGCAAAAATAAGTGAATTCGGAGACCTTTGTCCCAAAATTAAAAATATGAAATAAAATGACAAAGAGGACTTTTATGCCAAACTCATAGCTTGCTGGCTTTAACCCATGCTATACATGATCTATCTCATTTTTCTATTTATTAATAGAGATGAGATCGCCAACAGGAAGAAGAGGTAGATATGTCCTCCCCGAAAGAGGATTCAACCTTCCCTTTAGATTAGACCCATGACCTAGGCTGGCCATCTAGAACTCCTATAATAGAGCTTGATTGCTCGGTCACGCCTACTCGGACTGGCATCGAGGATTCTGAACTTTGACTCTGAAGAGAGCTCTGATCTCACTTGCCACGAGCTCTTGCCTTGCTCCCACGTAGCGGTTAGAGAATGACAAAGATACAACATCAGTTAGACCAGGCCCACTTCACATGAGCACTGGTTCTTGAGGATGACTTCTTACACCCCGTCCACATATGAAAAAGAAGAGTGACTGTTTGTCGTTGCTTCACTTTCTTTGCTTGCTTAGAAGGTTGGACATTCTCTGTCCTCTCTCTAGGCCAATGCACACCAACAAACCTTTTTTGTTACGCATATAGCGGGCCCACTTGATATATATCTGCAATTCATTGAAAAAGACAGGGTTTAGAACATGAAAAAAGTGCCTTTGAGATTGTTGACTTCAGACATTTTTTAGGTGGCCTTAGGGTAGAGAAAGTATACATCCACCAAGAACTACTCACCCTCCTGATAAGACTTAATGAGCATTATGAGGTTGAGCACCTTGGAAAGAATTGTAAAGTGTCTTGTGCAAACACATTTTCTTTATCACTTCTATTTTTACACCGGATCACTTAAAAGAGAAATTTATAAAAAAATGCTTATGTGATTCCTCATGCAATACTTCGCTCCCTGATAAGTATTAATGAGCATTGTGTGGGTGAAGCACCTTGGTAGTTGTAATCCTTTTATGTGCTTTGAAATTTTCTTCTAGAACTGATGTGTGAAAGTAATTATAAGATTACGATCTTAATATTATTTTACTATTTCATTACATATGCCATGTGTTTTGATTATTTCACTTGTATACTCATATCAAAACACTTTTATGCACACATCATTGTTTTTCATAAAGCTTCTACTCATGAGAATTGGATCCTAATGCATATTTATATGAATCTCTAGAAACATAAGTAAAAGCACTAGATCGCAATGCATGATTTCTACAATATTTTTTTACTTGAAATATGAATTAGTAACATTGTAGCACTTATCTCTTTGAATATGTCAAATCATGCTTGCCTAGTAGTTATGGAAAATTTTCAAAGTTAATGCTCAAATGTGAAGAGTCTAGACATATTGTTTGAAGAGTCAAACCAAATCAAAAATATTCTTTACAAAAATATTAATCTTAGTAACTTTGTTTTTGCATTTCCGCATTATTGATCATGTATTTTTATCATGCTTTATCATGTTTATTTTTAAGGTTTCTTTTTCACTTGTATCTTTCAAACTCTTATGTTCATTATTTTCTAACAAGTGGAAGAATGTTTTGTTTATGTACATGCGATATTATTACTCACGCTTATCATATTCTTTTTCCGCTATGTGATGAGTCCCATTTATATACACATTTATGGACTCATCTGGGCCGTATTTCTAGTCGATGCACTACACTTTAGGCATGTTTTTGATCATATTTCTTATTCCTTGCTAGGTGCACTCTTAGGCCCGTCTTGGTGTGCATTTGCTCTCCTTGTTATTGTGGGTAAGCACATGCTGCTCCCCATTCCTTTTTTTGTGTTTATCTGGTGCTAGAGGTGTTTTCCCAGCTGTTTTTTCTTGTGTGCAGGCGGTCAGATCTTCCAGTTTTCTCCTATAATTCATGACTGTGTACAACGCACGGTCGTGCATTTCCTTGACGCACGGACGGTTGTGGTCGTGCGTTCTCATCTGGGCAGAAAACAGGCCATCTGAGTTTAGTCGTGCGTTTCTACGCACGGTCAGATTTACTCGTGCGTGAGTAAAACACACAGTTGCCTGCTTCTTCTGGTTGTTTTAGCATTTCTGAATTTACTCGTGCGTTTGACACAAGGGCGGGTTTGCCCGTGCGTGAGTAAATTGCACGGGCGGCGCAGCTTCGTCTTCAAGCTTGTTTTTATCATTAAATAACGCACGGGCAGCGCACGATCGTGCGTTCGCCCGTGCGTGACCAAAACTCTGCCTGTTTAGTATTTGAAGTAGGAAAAGCTGCATTCAACGGAGAGCTCGAGGGAGAGCCTGATTCCCCTCGCGGGAAAAGCCAAGAATCCTGCCATTTTCGCCCCTTCCACCGGAGGAGACGAGAGGAGACCATTTCCGGCGATCTCCTTCACCATTCTTCCATCCGGGAGCATTTGCAAGTATTCTCCGCCACTAGTTCAAGCATTCTTCGCCATTGGAGGCCATAGAAACGATGTAGATCATTGGAGCGGTGACAGCCTCCTTCGAGTCAGCACACCATCTGAGGGATGAGCCCGGAGTGAGCCCGACAACCTCTCATTCCGGTCGAGAACCCAAGACACGGTGACATCCTCTATTTGGTCATTTCTAAATTTTGATGCTTGTTCTATCTCTTTATGTTGATGTAATGAACGTTCGTTAGAGTAATGTTATAGATCCTTTCTTGTTGTTCATGTGCAATGATGCTTTGGTGGTGAGAATAGCTTTCCTTATTGTTATGATGTTTTAAGTTGTTTTTGTGTGAAGCCATCTAACAATAGCTAGTGGTGATGTTGGCGACGAGGTGAATACGACCCTCACAAAACCTCGCTATGTGGCCATTCAACCCACTTACCAAAGCGCGACATCGCGGTCGCTGTACTCACCCACACCTTGTGAAGAGGTGCTTTTCGACCCGCATTTCTCTCATTTCCGCAATAGCTTAGGACACCAATCACAACGCCCCTATTTTATTTTATTCGCTCGTGTAACAATCGACTCACCACACTTTTCGTTCACCAGAACCTGCATTCCTCAAGAGATCGACATTCGGGGAAGCTATTCCCAAATTTATTACTTGATAGTGACCGGTGCACTTGCTGAACGTGCATCAAGTTTTTGGCGCCGTTGCCGGGGAGCACAGACGTGTGAGTTTTCTGGAGAAGGAGAAGCTGAGAGAGAAGACCTTCCATTTGTGTATTGCATCTTTTATTTTATTTCATTTCAGTTCTTGTTGTTCTGTTTTCCTGTTTTGAATTAGGTTGCTCTAGTAATTTTTTGTTAGGTGTATTATTTTGCACAATAGTGTTTTCATTTTGAATCATTTTATCTCCACACAATGTGGGCTTCGTTTAATATTTGTTGCCGTTTTTGTGGAGATATATCGCATGCTAGTGACAGATGTCCAAAGGGAGATAATAGCCCTATAACTCAAGGCCCAATATATGGAGCACCGACTTTGTTTGGTACTCTGTATGTTGCGCGGAAGTCCTATGGCTATTCTGCCGAGCCTTTACTGTCATACTTTTTTTCGGCTTCAACACCTACTGTGTCGAAGAAGCCCGTAAGGTAGTGCTTGTTTTGTTAGAGCACGAATCATGCCTTAAAGGATTGTGCTGCCTATCTTTGCCAATTGGATGAGGATGTCGAGAAGGATATCCGGATCGTCCCGACTCCTACTTCTGGCAGCACACCTTCAACATCCAGTTATGTGTCTGTGTCACCTTCACATTTTGAAGGGGATGATGTGGACACAGTCACCAGATTTGTGGCTTATCTAGGCTAAGACATGGCTGAGCCCATCTCCGTGTACATATATCACCGTGCATAGATTCGATTCTTTGTGAGAAATCGGTGCTTGACTTTTATCCAAGCCCTATTCCTCCACCTATTGTGCATTCTACTACACTCGTCTCTGACGACATTGTTGAGGATGTGTCGCAGGATGAGGCTGGCGATCTATGTGTTATGTCTGCTCCTATGGAGGAGGACAACCTTCTAGGTGAAGAGGATTTTTCCTCAGCACCGGTGGAGGAAGTCCAAATCCTGGGGAAGGTCACCATTGATCCCACCGAACCTTGTAGCATTGATGACAATGCAAACATCATTTTACTTCCCCAACCTAATGGGAGTGAGACCGGGACCACTCCCCCAATTTCTATTTATTTATGTCATTCTTTTCTTTTATTTCCCGACCCCACTTCTTTTTCTTCTGAGCCTATGCAGGTTGAGCCTTCACAGGTATTGCAGGAGGTGGTGCAAATTGCACAATTCAGTGATGCACACATCTTCTTGTGTGAGGAGGTTAATTCCTCCTCCACAGAGGATCTGCCATGTATTGTATTGCCCTCCTGCTTCCTCCCTGAAGATGACACCTTGCTAGGCAAGGAAATTTATTTTGGTGAAAGTAGAGTGGAGGGCTCTCCCTCCACCTCTTTCTTTATCTCTCCTCTACCTGTGTCAAGCAGGTATTATTATTTAGGTAGAGGAGTAGTGGTTCTATCCTCGTATCGGTACCCGTTACCGACGCAGATATTAGAACAGTTGCTTGTCCACTTCTCCTTCCATACTCCCGTTAGCTAAGACTCGCCGCTTCCTGATTAAGTCGTGCTGGGATGACAATAACCCCAGTAGTTATCTTACTTTTTCATGTCTTTTACTTTATCTATATAAAAAACTAGTTAGTTATATGTTATTTTAGTTTGCTTTTGCGGAGACCAACCCTTGCAGGTATTTTCTATTTGTGAAGACGGTGGTTGTGACTCTTCGTAGAGCTTCACTCCAGGCTTCCGACATGCTTACTTGATGAGTATTGGGTACTCTCTTCCCCTAACTTTGTTTTAGAATATCTTAATGCATAGTTTAAGTCTGGGGAGACCTGTTTGTGTACCCATTCACGTACACATTTATTTAGCATGCTAGAAGTTTTAATCTAGTTTATTTTGTTCAATTTGTCTGCACACAAAGCACCCACTTAAGCGCGTACTTAACCTTTAGTGCGTCACAAGTATATCTCATTCCTTTTTGTATATGGGAAAATGATTACACAAACACTCATGTGTAATAGGGATTCATACAGATTAGATTTCTTTTTATGCTATTAGCTTTATGCATTTCTATTAGTATAAATATTGTTTACTCTACTCAAATGGTGAATTCGGTGTGAATCAAATAGTAGCATAGGGATGTGTGTAAATGATTGTTAGATGTGTACTGCTCGAACCGGGAGGAAAGATAATCTTTCTCGGTGGCTAAGAACTTGCCCCAAGCGATTCTCGAAGCATAGACATAAGATAGTTCTAGTGCGTGAGAATGACGTAGGCCATCATTTTGGCCCAGTTGAGCCTTTGTGCCATTCCTATCACCTTATCTTCGTTAGCCCAGTTGTGACTACCCGTTTCTTGATTCAGCTCCACCTTTATCTCACCAAAGCCTAAAAGCCAATCCTAGTAGCACACCCGAATTTGAGCTTTAGTTGTTCATTATTTTCATGATTGGGGTGTTGATGTTGTGACATTTTTTTTGTGAAATTGTGGATGCACTTCATTGCTCATCTTGCTGAAATTGTTTTGAAAAGAAAAGAAAAAGAAAAAAAAATGAGAAAAAGAAAAGAAGTAAAAAGAAAAAGAAAAAGAAGAAGTGCTTAATTGAAAAATCTTTGTATAAATTTTTGATTGGGAGTGGGCGGTGCACACACCCATGTCACAAAAGTCTAAGTCTAGGGGTGTGGTGCACTTGCATTCGATGTCGGTTTGCGAGGAGTTGTATTAAAGCTCATTTGGGTCTAGGTGTTTCTAGCCTTCTTGTTTATATTTGTTCACCTCACCTTAACCTAAGCCCCTTTTAAAACCTAAATGTCCTACCGACTCACGCTTTGAACCAATCTAGTGTCATGGAGAGAATGTGAACGGGTGAGCTTATGGTCTCCGACACCGATGGATTTCGGTGGAGTTTGTCCGGAACCCCAGCTTTGGCAATGCTTGTCTCAGCGATTATTTTACTTTCTCCGTATGTGTGACCACATGATTCACCGTGATTCCCATTTTGAGTAGAAGTAATATTTATTTACTCTTTTAGAAATTTATAAACTATGTGTATAATTAGAAATCTTCTCTAGTATTTTTCTATGCACAAGGGCATGCGACTTCGCATGGTATTTCACTTTGTAATTTTAAGTTAGCGATCTCATGTTCCCGCCTGCTTAGGATTTGTTTGCTCGGGACGTGCAAACAGGTAAGTCTGGGGGTGTGATGAGTCCAATTTATATATTGTTTTTCGGACTCATCCGTGCTGCTTTTCTTACATTTGTACTTCAGTTTTTGTTCGTATTTGTAATATTCACCTTGTTCATGCTTGTGCTTGAAGTGCCCGTTGTAGTGTGCAATTGCACACTACGTTGCTTGGGGTAAGCACACTGTGCTCCCCATCTTTTTATTTCTATTTTTATGCTGGTGCTGGAGGTGTATTCCCAGCTGGGCTGATATGCTCGCAGGTGGCTGAACCATCCCCTTTTGCCCAGAAATCATGATTGTGTACAACGCACGGTCGTGTGTTTTATTGACGAATGAACGGCTGCAGTCGTGCACCTTCATCTGTGTAGAAAATGATGATCTGAATTTGATCGTGCGTCTTTACGCACGGGCAGTTGACCGTGCGCGAAGGAATCGCTCGATCGACCTGTTTAGCCTTGTTTATCTCCATTCTAAATTTGTCTGTGCGTTTTTACGCACGGGCGGATTCAGTCGTGCATGAAGGAAACGCAAGGGCGCTGTTGCTTCTTCGTCACGTCAATTTATTCATTAAATAACGCACGGGCAATGCACGGTCGTGCGTTCGACCGTGCGTGACCTTTTTTTCTGATCTTTTTCTATAAAAGCTGCAGCTTTCGACCTAAAGAGCAGGACCGTACACGCCATACAGCTGCGCCATTTTCGCCACTTCCACTGAGGTTTCGTCCCTTCGGGCCTCCTCCATCATCCTCAAGCTCTAAGGAGAGGGATTCAACCCTACATCCACCAAGATCCAAGGAGAAGGAAGCTAGGTCATTTTCGGATCGTGACACGAAGAAGACGGGCCATTGGAGGGTAGTGACAACCTTCTCTACCCCGGACGCAGTTGAGGACCGAGCTTGGACACGAATTGACAACCTGATGCGCGAATCTTAGCACACCGCTATAGGCGGTAGCTAGACTGCGGCACAAAACGGCAGTGTACCGATCGTTCAAGTAATATGAAATGAGGAGTAATCCCCGAGTATCGAATCTCTCAAGGAACACAGTAAGATGGAGCTAACTATTGAGGAAGGACTTGAGATTGAAGTCCTTTGGTCGGATGGAATGCGGGAGAGTTGGGTTGGCTTTTGGAAAATAAAAGAAAACAAATATAACTACTCCTATGCAATGCCGCTATGCAATGCTTCGCTTGGCGGGATGGAGACTAGGTGATGCGCAAATCTCGCACACCGATATAGGCGGTAGCTCGACTGCGACATGAAACGGCAGTGTATCGATCGTTCAAGTAATATAAAACGAGGAGTAATCCCCGAGTATCGAATCTCGAGGGAACACAATAAGGTGGAGCTATCTATCGAGGAAGGACTTGAGATCGAAGTCCTTTCGAGCGGATGGATTGCGGAAAACGGAGGATTTGATTTGTGGAAAATAAAGAGAAAACAACTATAACTACTCCTATGAAATGCCGCTATGCAATGCTTCGCTTGGCGGGATGGAGACTAGGCAGGCCTTGCGCGCACTGCGTCGCAAGGGCGGATGGACGAGTAGGCAAGCAGAATCGAACTGTGCAGGCCTTGAGCGCGCTGCTTCGTTAGGCGAATGGAGTACACGGGCCGCTATGCCACGCTTCGCTAGGCGGATGGAAGAGTAGGCATACGGATGGAATGGTTCGCACCGGCGGAGTCAGAATGGATTACACGGGCCGCTATGCCACGCTTAGCTAGGCGGATGGAAGAGTAGGCATACGGATGAGGGTCGCAAGCACCTCGTCGACAAGCACGCCACTAGCAATTGCTAGTGCGGCACACGAACGTGACGGCGGGATGGAGGATGGAATGGGGCGCACCTCAAGCAACTCAAACAGTAAAGTATTTCACATAGAAATGAAATGTATATAAATGCAAATAAAGTTAAGTGCTACTTCATCTTAATGTTAGATCTAACTACATATACATCAATAAGAGAAGAACAAGGCAAGAAATCGACCGAATCCGAAGACTCATTGTAGATTCATGGTTGGAATCGTCGGGTTGTCAATCCGCGTCCAAGCTCGGTCCGCAACTACGTCCGGGGTAGAGAGAGCTGTCACTACTCTCCAATGAGCCCGTCTTCTTCGTCTCACGATCCGGTAGAGGTTGCAAACTTCCTCTTGCTTGATGGCGATGGCAGCTAGATCTTCCTTTGAAGCACTAGGATGACGGAGGAGGCTGAGAGGAAGCTCTGGCTTAAGATTGCCGTGAAGAACAAGCCCGGAGCACCTCCTGGTGGTGGAAGATGGTGCAGGGGGTGGAAGAGGCGAACATGACTCGAAAACGGCGGAGCAGAATGGTCGTCCGACCTAATTTCGCGGGCTGGATATTTATAGAAAACAGGGCGCACGATCAGTGGCGCACGATCAACTGATCGTGCGCACTGAAAGCTGGTGATCGTGCGCTCTGTGCCCGAATCATGCAAAACAAAAATGCAGAAAAAATATAAAGTGCGCGACCGTGCGCACGATCGTGTGTAGCAAACGCATGACCAAAATCTGAAGCTGTTTTTGGGCAGCAAATGAATGCGCACGACCAGAGGCGCACGATCAACTGATCGTGCGTGAAGGAAACGCACGATCAGTGGCATTTTAGGCAGAAATTGCCCCTAAACAGACTCCGAGCATCGCACGATCCATGAACCTGCATGAAAACCTCCATGACTACAGGAAAACAAGGTATCACACCAAGAATGGGCATACATGTGCACTAAGAGTGGAATAATAGACGGCTATTAAATATAAATGAAAACAAGCCTAAAGTGTGGTGCAAAGACTAGAAAATCGGCCCAAATGAGTCCAAAAATATGTATATAATTGGGACTCATCACACCCCGAGACTTACCTGTTTGCGCGTCCCGAGCAAACATATCCGGCGGAGTAGGAAAAGCATAGCTAACCAAAAAAAATTGCAAACATGGAATAAAATGCGAAGTTTCCTACTAGTGTGCATAGAAGTTCATTAGAAGAGGTTTTTACATATGCTAGCTACTTTATAAAAGTGTAAATGCGTAAAAAGGAATTTATTTTTACTCAAAAATGGAATGTTGGTGAATCTCGTGGTCTCGCGTAGTACGAAAGTAAGCTAGACGCGCAGGTGAATGTTACCGAAGACCGGAACTCGGAATTATCTCCGTTGAAATCCATCAACGTCGAGAACCATATGCTCACCCGGTCACACTCTCTCCACGGCGCTAGTGAACTCACAAGACGAATCGATAGGACTTTAGGTATACATGAGGCTTGGGTTACGGTTTGGAATGCAAAGATAAACGTGAAGGCTAATCGCAACCCAAATGAGCACACAAAAGTGCTAAATCATAGCAGCCCCAATAATACACGTGTAACACACCCCCAGACTTGACTTTGAAACCGGGTGTGTGCACGGCCTACAGCAATCAATACCAAAATATGCTTCAATTAAAGCGCTAGGGACAAATATATATATATATATATTTATATATATTTTTTCTTTTTCTTTTTCTTATCTTTTTATCCCCAAATTAATTAGCACAATTCTCAGCACATACATATTTTTAAAACTTCCACATCAACACTGAATTTTCACATCACCGCACCGCATTGAAAAATTACAATTCATAAATGCTTTTAGCTTAATTTTTGGTTGCGATAATAGGATTAGCTTTTAGGCCTTGGTGAAGTATGGTGGAGCTAAATCAAAAGATCGGGTAGGCACAAAATAGGCTAGCAACGGTTAGCGTATAGGAATGGTAGAACAAAGCTCAAGCTTGCCAAATAGATGGCCTATGTCACGCTCAACTTGCAAGTCATTCGAACCCATGCTTCGAGAGTCGCTTGGGGAAAGTTCTTAGCCCCCGAGAAAGGTAATCCTTCCTCCCGACTCGAGCAACACGAACCTCACATTCGCCTACACACAATACCACGCTACCGCAAGATTCAACCACATTCACCATTTCGAGTAAAATAAATTAAAATCTACGCATATCTACAAATTATAAATTAGAAGCATAAATAAAAACTAATTCTACTCAAATCCCTATGCAAACACGAGTATTCAACTAGAGCACTACAAGAGTCAACATTCCACTCCATCTTGCAATTATTTTGGCTAATACAGCACTTCCTACATCACATCCAAGAATTAAATATACGGGAGCATACAAACAAGCGAGTGCGCGCTAAAGGGGGTGCAGTGGTGTACAGTGAAGATGAACAATACTAAATAACTGAAATTAAAATACTTCTAGTATGCAAATGAGATGTGCACGTGTAGTGGGTAACATATAGCGGCTCTCCCCCAGACTTAATCTAAACAATCCAACAAAATATATGGCCATGAAATTCAAAATGAAGCTAAGGGAAGAGAGTACCAATGCTCAGCAAGTGAGCATACCAGAAGACGCGTGTAAACCAAGAAAAAGCTGCAGCATCCGCCAGAAGAATGACCTACAGGGGTGAGCTCCGCAAAAACAAAAGAAAAAGACAAACTAAAATAAACTACAACTAACTAAACATGATTAGAAGAAATAAAAATGCAGGAAAAGTAAGATAACTACTGGGGTTATTGTCCTCCCAGCATGACTTATTCAAATTTAAAGCAGTTCTAGCTAATGGGTCTATGAAAAAGGAAATGCACAGGTAACTGTTCTAATATGCGTGTCGATAGCGGGTACCGATACGGCGATAGAACATTCACGCCTCTACCCGAATAAAAATAATATCTGCTCGTCACAGGTAGAGGGAATAAAAAGTAAGAAGAGGAGGAATCCTCACTCAACTCACCAAAACTATCCTTGCCCAGCAAGGTGTCGTCGTCATGGAGGTGGCAGGAGGAAAAGGTAATGAGTGGGGTTTCCAGTATGGAGGAGGGGTCAACCTACTCACATATGAGGTTACGCTCCTCATTGACAGGAGCAAAATTCTCCAAGTCCTCCTGAAGTACCTGTGAAGACTCAACCTGCACAGGCTTAGATAGAGAAAGGGGATTAAGAAATAAAAAAGAAGAAGAACATGAATAAAAATCAATCGGGGGAGTGATCCCGGTCTCACTCCCAGCAGGATCCAAGCACAGATCATTGTCTGTATCATATGAGTTGTAACGAGGGGAACCCAGGAGCTCGGGCTCCTCGGTGGTGAGCTGGATGTCCAAATCCAAGAACTAAGTAAATACCTCCTCCTCGGAAAGAGAATCCTCCTCATCCCACCGCGGTGCGTCATCGTGTTCAAAGGTATCAAACTCCCCATCAGAGAGAATGAAATCCTCGTCCCACTTTGGCGCAACCTCAGGCGCCGAATAAACCACCCGCACGACATCATCAGTCGACTCACTAAAGATAGGAGTAGATGAATTTTACAAGGAATGCGGAGGAACCGGACTGCTCTCATGATCACAAAATAAATGAGCAGTCGCCTCCGCGAAAATATCCACAGACGCCTCCCCGCAGGAAGAACCAGAATCTGCACACCATACTGGTGCATCCATGAGTTCCCAATCCTCTCCTTGTTGACCATCGAATGAGTGCACATCGTCACTCAAGGGAAGCTCATAAAAGGGGATTGAGGGACCCATGAAAGAGCTGTACGCGGCGAGAGATTCCTCGGTAATCTCCAAGGGCAAAGATCGAGCGAGATGTGTGATGTCAGTGTAGGGGCCATGCAACACTCTGGTGGGCCTGTCCGTAGTAGTCTCCCGTAAACGGGGGGATGCTGCATACACGTCCTCAGAGGGGGAATGATCGCACAGACGACGGCAATCCTTCAACATATGGCCTAAACCTTGACATAGCAATCACCTAATACAATGCTCAGCATTTAAAGCAGTCATGGTGTCGATGTATCGACGCAAAGTGTCATAGAGGCCACACTCGGCTTCAGAATACATCACAGAAATATGTGGATAAAACAAAAATCAACAATTCCTTGCAAAATAAAACTACATGCAACCAGAATTAAATGAACACCTGCTACAGAAAAGCCGAAACTAGATAAAGGATGAAATGAAATAGAAATATCAAATTTTTAACACTAAAATAAACAAAAGAAATGGTATAAACAAAGGGAAAAGGGCTTCTATCTTACAGCTCTCCCTCTCCAGAAAACTCACACGTCTGTGTTCCCCGGCAACGGTGCCAAGAACTTGATGCGCAAATCTCGCACACCGCTATAGGCGGTAGCTCGACAGCGACACGAAACGGTAGTGTACCGATCGTTCAAGTAATATAAAATGAGGAGTAATCCCCGAGTATCGAATCTCGAGGGAACACAGTAAGGTGGAGCTATCTATCGAGGAAGGACTTGAGATCGAAGTCCTTTCGAGCGGATGGATTGCGGAAAATGGGGGATTTGATTTGTGGAAAATAAAGAGAAAACAACTATAACTACTCCTATGCAATGCCGCTATGCAATGCTTCGCTTGGCGGGATGGAGACTAGGCAGGCCTTGAGTGCACTGCGTCGCAAGGGCGGATGGACGAATAGGCAAGCAGAATCGAACTGTGCAGGCCTTGAGCGCGCTGCTTCGTTAGGCGAATGGATTACACGGGCCGCTATGCCACGCTTCGCTAGGCGGATGGAAGAGTAGGCATACATATGGAATGGTTCGCACCGGCGGAGTCAGAATGGATTACACGGGCCGCTATGCCACGCTTCGCTAGGAGGATGGAAGAGTAGGCATACGGATGATGGTCGCAAGCACCTCGTCGACAAGCACGCCACTAGCAATTGCTTGTGCGGCACACGAACGTGACGGTGGGATGGAGGATGGAATGGGGCGCACCTCAATCAACTCAAAAAGTAAAGTATTTCACATAGACATGAAATGTATAGAAATGAAAATAAAGTTAAGCGCTACTTCATCATAATGTTAGATCTAACTACATATACATCAATAAGAGAAGAACAAGGCAAGAAATCGACCGAATCCGAAGACTCGTTGTAGATTCACGGTTGTAATCGCCGGGTTGTCAATCCGCGTCCAAGCTCGGTCCGCAACTACGTCCGGGGTAGAGAGAGCTGTCACTACTCTCCAATGAGCCCGTCTTCTTTGTCTCACGATCCGGTAGAGGTTGCAAACTTCCTCTTGCTTGATGGCGATGACGGCTAGATCTTCCTTTGAAGCACTAGGATGAAGGAGGAGGCCGAGAGGAAGCTCCGACTCAAGATTGGCGTGAAGAAAAAGCCCTGAGCACCTCCTGGTGTTGGAAGATGGTGTACGGGGCGGAAGAGGCGAACAGGACTCGAAAAAGGCAGAGCAGAATGGTTGTCCGACCTAATTTCGCGGGATGGATATTTATAGAAAATAGGGCGCACGATCAGTGGCGCACGATCAACTGATCATGCGCACTGAAAGCTGGTGATCATGCGCTCTGTGCCCGAAACCTGCAAAACAAAACTGCAGAAAAAATATAAAGCGCACGATCGTGCGTAGCAAACGCACGACCAAAATCCGAAGCTGTTTTTGGGCAGCAAATGAACGCGCACGACCAGAGGCGCACGATCAACTGATCGTGCGTGAAGGAAACGCACGATCAGTGTCATTTTAGGTAGAAATTGCCCCTAAACAGACTCCGAGCATCGCACAATCCATGAACCTGCATGAAAAGCTCCAGGACTACAGGAAAACAAGGGATCACACCAAGAATGGGCATACATGTGCACTAAGAGTGGAATAATAGACGACTATTAAATATAAATGAAAACAAGCCTAAAGTGTGGTGCAAAGACTAGAAAATCGGCCCAAATGAGTCCGAAAATATGTATATAATTGGGACTCATCACTAGGCAGGACTTGAGCGCACTGCGTCGCAAGGGCGGATGGACGAGTAGGCAAGCGGAATCGAACTGTGCAGGCCTTGAGCGCGCTGCTTCGTTAGGCGAATGGATTACACGGGCCGCTATGTCACGCTTCGCTAGGTGGATGGAAGAGTAGGCATACAGATGAGGGTCGCAAGCACCTCGTCGACAAGCACGCCACTAACAATTGCTAGTGCAGCACACGAACGTGACGGCGGGATGGAGGATGAAATGGGGCGCTCCTCACTTGCATAAACCACACATATCAATTTCACATAAACATGAAATACAAAAATAACATAATAAGGTTTAAGCAAACATTGTTCATACACCCAAAATATAAAGGAAAACAATACTACAGTATAAAGGGGGTTTAGATTACAACCAAAGCACGGAGACTCATCGGAGGTTCACAGCCGGAATCTAGGGTTGTCAATCCTCGTCTGGGCTCGGGCTCCAACTGCCGTCCGGGGTTCGGAAGAGCTGTCAACTTCTTCTATTATACCCGTCTTCTCCGTCAATATTCTTTGGTCACGATCTCACCGGAGAACTTCATATATGCAGCAGGAAATCCCTCGAAATGGAGCTTTGGAGCTGCACGATCAATGGAGGAGGCCTAGAGGATGCTCCGTCTTGAGATTTGCAAGAGAATGGCGGCCGGAGCTCCTCCCGAAGGTGTGCGGCGATGGACGGCAAAAAGGGCGTGGAACTGGAGCTCTGGGAGCGGGAAAAAAGGTCAATCCAGAATAGGGCAAGACTTGCGGCTTAAATAGAAAAACTGTCAGAAAATGGTCACGCACAGTCGAACGCACGACCGTGCGCAGACCGTGCGTTATTAAATGATAAAACGTGACTTGGGGAAGACGCTGTGCCGCCCGTGCATTTTGATCACGCATGATCAACACCGCCCGTGCGTACAAATGCACGGGCAAAATCCGACGCTCTGAAATCAAGAATACACAGGTCGACCATGCGTTTTACTCACGCACGGGCAAATCCGCCCGTGCGTCAAAACGCACGAGTAAATTCCGACGCTCCATTTTCTGCCCAGACATAAACGCACGACCGCAACCGACCGTGCGTCAAGGAAATGCACGACCGTGCGATATGCATAGACATTACTTCTGGGGAAAACGGGACGAACCGTCCACCTGCATACAAGATACAATGGCTGGGAATACACGTCCAGCATCAGAAAAACATAGAAGAAGGGAAGGGGAGCACCAATTGCTTGCCCCCAACAGCAAGGAGTGCAATTGCACACCGGAATGGGCTTAAAAGTGCACATAGCATGGAATAGTACAAATGAATGAAAACGTGCCTAAAATGTGCTGCAAAGACTAGAATACCAGCCCAAATGAGTCCGAAAATATGTATATAATTGGGACTCATCACACCCCCAGACTTACCTATTTGCGCGTCCCGAGCAAACTATCTCCCATGTGGACTTGAAAAATCATAAGCTGGTGTAGTAATTGAATATGCGGAGTACCATGCGAAGTCGCTTACTTGCACTTGTAGAAACTTTAGTAGAAAAATCTTTTAAACATGCAAAGTAGATTAACATTTTCTAAATTGCGTATCTACTTATTATTATTACTCGTAATTTGAATCACGGTGAATCCTTTGGTCACGCATAGGTGGAAAGTGGCTTGATCACTAAGTGGAGTATTACTAAAGATCGAAGATCGGGACAACCTCCAAAGAAATCCATCAATGACGATGGCCATAAGCTTGCCCGTTCACACTCTCTCCACGGCACTGGTTACGTTCAAAGTGCAAATCAATAGGACTTTAGGTTATGATTTAGGCTTAGGCTACGGTGTGGTAAACAATAATAAATGTGGGGGTTTAGCACACATAACCCAAATGAGCTCGCAAAAAAAACACTATCCTAGCAATAATAAAAATGTGTACACCACAACCCCAGACTTAAACATGAACCTATGGGGGGTGTACACCGCCTATTTACATCTCTTTGCACATTTTTTTTTCGACTTTCATTTCTTTTCACATTTATTTTCTTTTCAACTTTATAACTTTGCACAATTAATAACAAAGACAGCTATATCTTCAATAACGCATTTCCACCACAATCACAAATATAAACCGCATCAACACCCAACCTTTTTTTAAATGCAAAAATTGCTTGAGCTCATAATTTAGTGTGCGATTAGGATAGTCATTTTGGCTTTGGTGAATTGAAGGTGGAGCTGAATCAAGAGGTGTGGGTTATGCACAAAATGGTTAAGCAAGGATAGAGCATGTAGGAATGGTGCAAAGGCTCAACCGGGCCAACGAATGGCCTATATCACACTTGCAGAAATGAACTAACCTATACCCATGCTTCAAGAGTCGCTAGGGGCAAGTTCTTAGCCATCGAGAAAGAATATCCTTCCTCCCGACTCGAGCAATACATCACTAGTGATCGCATACACACTCACCTACACTACCATCAGATTCTACGGGATTCACGAATTATGAGTAGAATAAACAGTATTCACGCAATTAGAAAATTATAAAACTAAATGCACGAGAAAAAGCTAATTCTACATGAATTCTACACATAACACGAGCACTCGACTAGGAGCACTACAAGAGTCAACATGTTACTTCACAACTCAATCCTATGCCAGCACAAAAAAAAACTTTCCAATCGAACATGAAAAATTGGGTTTGACCCAAGACACTCAAAACAAGTGAGTACGCGCTCAAGTGGGTGTAGTGATGTGCATGGAAAAAGCTGAAAATTATTGAATTTTGAAAAGTAAAAATGAAATTTGGTTTTGGTATGCAGATGAAGTGGTGCACGGGCATGTGGGTAATAAAGCTCGTTACACTCTCCCCCAGACTTATGACATACTATGCGTGGAAATAATATAACATTACAATCTAAAGCAAGAAGAGGGGAAGAGGTTACTAAATGCTCAGTAAATGAACATACCAGAAGATTGGCGTTAAACTCTGAAAATTTAGCTCTAAGAGTCTACCACCAAGGAAAATGCCGCGCACCTACAGGCAAAAGACTCCACGCAAAAATATAAAAAACTAAACTATGAGCATATTAGGGAAAAATAAAAGAAACAAAAACTTGGGTTGTCTCCCATCAGTGCTTTTATTTACCGTCCTTAAGATGGACTTAATACATGTATTAAGCAGTTTTAATAATAGTCCAAGCATAGAGCAAAAGATAGTAAATCCTAAATATTACATGCCTCAAAATGATCAACTATATGTTGATTTAAAATAGTAACTAGAAATAAAAGAAATGGGTCCGGAGACCCAACAACAGCAGTCAAGAGGATCAGGAGCTTTCCATCTCCATATTTCGTCTTTCTTCATCCTCTTCCTCTCCTCCAACCTGCGGTCATGGATGAAGTAGCGCTTTCCACCCTGCACCCAGTCTTTCAAGGAAAAAGCAGGCAATGATGATGAAGTGGATTAGATGATTGAATTTATCATTGCCATTTGCTCTTCCTTCAAAGACTGCCACTCAGACTTACCCAAAAATGGGTCTAGATATTCAAGCATCTGCAGAGGGATAAATGAAATATCAGACATTAAAGCAGGCGAGGAAGCAGGAAGGATGAACTTATCAATATCAGCATTATAAGAAGGTTGATTAGGAAATAAATTGGACGAAGAACTAAAAGAATCAAACAAAGGAGGAGTGATCCTGGTTTCACTCCTGGCAGGATCCAAGCACAGATCACTGTCGGTATCATATGAGTCGTAACGAGGGGAACCCAAGAGCTCGGGGTCCTCGGTGGTGAGCTGGATGTCCCCATCCAATAAGTAAGTAAATACCTCCTCCTCGGAAAGAGAATCCTCCTCATCCCACCGCGGTGCGTCATCGTGTTCAAAGGTATCACATTCCCCATCAGAGAGAATGAAATCCTCATCCCACTTTGGCGCAACCTCAGGCGCCGAATCAACCACCTGCACGACATCATCAGCCGACTCACTAAAGATAGGAGTAGATGACTTTTGCAAGGAATGCGGGGGAACCGGACTACTCTCATGATCAGAAAATAAATGAGCAGTCGCCTCCGCAAAAATATCCACAGACGCCTCCCCGCAGGAAGAACTAGAATCTGCACACCATACTGGTGCATCCATGAGTTCCCAATCCTCTCCCTGTTGACAATCGAATGAGTGCACATCGTCACTCAAGGGAAGCTCATAAAAGGGGATTGAGGGACCCATGAAAGTGTTGTACGCGGCGAGAGATTCCTCGGTAATCTCCAAGGGCAAAGATCGAGCAAGATGTGCGATGTCAGTGTAGGGGCCAGGAAACACTCTGGTGGGCCTGTCCGCAGTAGTCTCCCGTAAACGAGGGGATGCTGCGTACACGTCCTCAGAGGGGGAAGGATCGCACAGACGAGGGCAATCCTTCAACATATGGCCTAAACCTTGACATAGCAAGCACCTAATACAATGCTCAGCGTTTAAAGCAGCCATGGCGTCAATGTATCGACGCAAAGTGTCATAGAGGCGACACTCGACTTCAGAATACATCACAGGAATGTGGATAAAACAAAAATCAACAATTCCTTGCAAAATAAAACTACACGCAACCAGAATTAAATGAACACCTACTAAAGAAAAGCCGAAACTAGATAAAGGAACAAATGAAATAGAAATATCAAATTTTAACACTAAAATAAACAAAAGAAATGGTATAAACAAAGGGAAAAGGGCTTCTATCTTACAGCTCTCCCTCTCCAGAAAGCTCACACGTCTGTGTTCCCCGGCAACGGCGCCAAAAACTTGATGCGCGAATCTTAGCTCACCGCTATAGGCGGTAGCTAGACTGCGGCACGAAACGGTAGTGTACCGATCGTTCAAGTAATATAAAATGAGGAGTAATCCCCGAGTATCGAATCTCTCAAGGAACACAGTAAGGTGGAGCTAACTATTGAGGAAGGACTTGAGATCGAAGTGCTTTGGTCGGATGGAATGCGGGAGAGTTGGGTTGGCTTTTGGAAAATAAATGAAAACAACTATAACTACTCCTATGCAATGCCGCTATGCAATGCTTCGCTTGGCGGGATGGAGACTAGGCAGGCCTTGAGCGCACTGCATCGCAAGGGCAGATGGAAGAGTAAGCAAGCGGAATCGAACTGTGCAGGCCTTGAGCGCGCTGCTTCGTTTGGCGAATGGATTACACGGGCCGCTATGCCACGCTTCGCTAGGCGGATGGAAGAGTAGGCATATGGATGAGGGTCAAAAGCACCTCGTCGACAAGCACGCCACTAGCAATTGCTAGTGCGGCACACGAACGTGATGGCGGGATGGAGGATGGAATGGGGCGCTCCTCACTTGCATAAACCACACATATCAATTTCACATAAACATGAAATACAAAAATAACATAATAAGGTTTAAGCAAACATTGTTCATACACTCAAAATATAAAGGAAAACAATACTACAGTATAAAGGGGGTTTAGATTACAACCAAAGCACGGAGACTCATCGGAGGTTCACGGCCGGAATCTAGGGTTGTCAATCCTCGTCCAGGCTCGGGCTCCAACTACCGTCCGGGGTCCGGAAGAGCTGTCACCTTCTTCTATTATACGCATCTTCTCCGTCAAGATTCTCTGGTAACGATCTCACCGGAGAACTTCATATATGCAGCAGGAAATCCCTCGAAATGGAGCTTTGGAGGTGCACGATCAATGGAGGAGGCATAGAGGATGCTCCGGCTTGAGATTTGCAAGAGAATGGCGGCCGGAGCTCCTCCCGAAGGTGTGCGGCGATGGACGGCGAAAGGGCGTGGAACTGGAGCTCTGGGAGCGGGAAAAAAGGTCGATCCAGAATAGGGCAAGACCTGCGGCTTAAATAGAAAAACTGTCAGAAAATGGTCACGCACGGTCGAACGCACGACCGTGCGCGGACCGTGCGTTATTAAATGATAAAACGTGACTTGGTGAAGACGCTGCACCGCCCGTGCGTTTTGCTCACGCACGATCAACACCGCCCGTGCGTACAAACGCACGGGCAAAATCCGACGCTCTGAAATCAAGAATACACAGGTCGACCGTGTGTTTTACTCACGCACGGGAGAATCTGCCTGTGCGTCAAAACGCACGAGTAAACTACGACGCTCCATTTTCTGCCCAGACATAAACACACGACCGCAACCGACCGTGCGTCAAGGAAACTCACGACCGTGCGATATGCACAGACAATACTTTTGGGGAAAACGGGACGAACCGGCCACCTGCATACAAGATACAATGGCCGGGAATACACGTCCAGCATCAGAAAAACATAGAAGAAGGAAAGGGGAGCACCAATTGCTTGCCCCCAACAACAAGGAGCGCAATTGCACACCGGAATGGGCTTAAAAGTGCACATAGCATGAAATAGTACAAATGAATGAAAACGTGCCTAAAATGTGGTGCAAAGACTAGAATACCAGCTCAAATGAGTCCGAAAATATGTATATAATTGGGACTCATCACAACCCATCGATTCCAACCGTAAATCTTCAACAAGACTTCGGATTCGGTTGATTCCTTGCTCTCTCTATCTTTGTAATGGTAGTTGTAGTTAGTAGATCTCTTGTATTTTGATGATGAACACTATAAACCTTGTTATTTAAAGGTATTTCATGTCTATGTGAATGTATCTTTTTGTTTATATGTGTGTATGAGGTGTGCCGCCATCCATTTTCCATTCCTCCATCATGTTCGTGAGCCGAACTAGCAATTGCTAGTGGCGTGCTTGTCGACCAAAACAAAATATGATTGGCTTAGCACACACCTAGTGCTCAGTTGAAGTCTGGGGGTGTTGTGTAGTTCTTGAAAATGTTAATGTTTTGGAGATTTTTATTCGCTTGAGTGCTCAGGTTATGTTGAGTGCGATTCCCATCGTCCTTCTACTTATCTAGCCTAAACTCAACCTAAGCCAAATCATAACCTATAAGTCCAATTAATTTTAGATATGAATCGTCTCATACAGTAGAGAGAGTGCGAACGTGCAAGCCTATGGACACCGACTTTGATGGATTTCTTAGAAGATTGTCCCGAGCTTTGATTCGATTAATACTCTACTCATTAGTCACGCTATTTTCCCTTGTGCGCGACCGAAAGAATCACCGGGAGTCACCATCCAAGTAAAGTAGATTTCAAATTATTGTTCTAGAAATACTTAGATATAATCTTGAGTTTAATTCTATTCTAATGTATTTTTACGCACGAGAGCATGCGACTTAGCATTAGTCTCCACCACTCAATCACACTCTAACATCCAATTGTTCCGACAGGAGAGCTGAGTAGTTTTCTCGGGACGTGCAAATTGTTAAGCCTGGGGGTGTGATGAGTCCCATTTATATACACATTTATGGACTCATCTGGGCTGTATTTCTAGTTGATGCACTAAACTTTAGGCATGTTTTCAATCATATTTGTTATTCCTTGCTAGGTGCACTCTTAGGCCCATTTCGGTGTGCATTTGCGCTCCTTGTTATTGGGGGTAAGCACATGGTGCTCCCCATTCCTTTTTATGTGTTTATCTGGTGCTGGAGGTGTTTTCCCAGCTGTTTTGTCTTGTGTGTAGGCGGTCAGATCTTCCAGTTTTCTCCCAGAATTCATGACTGTGTACAACGCATGGTCGTGCGTTTCCTTGACGCACGGATTTTTGTGGTCGTGCGTTCTCATCTGGGCAGAAAACAGGCCATCTGAGTTTAGTCGTGCGTTTCTACGCACGGTCGAATTTACTCGTTCGTGAGTAAAACGCACGGTTGCCTGTTTCTTCTGGTTGTTTTAGCGTTTCGGAATTTACTCGTGCGTTTGACGCACGGGCGGGTTTGCCCGTGCGTGAGTAAATCGCACGGGCGGCGCAGCTTCATCTTCA
Organism: Dactylorhiza incarnata; assembly: GCA_033032865.1. NCBI lineage: Eukaryota > Viridiplantae > Streptophyta > Magnoliopsida > Asparagales > Orchidaceae > Dactylorhiza > Dactylorhiza incarnata. The sequence goes on from JAWHQI010000023.1 coordinate 6,989,166, forward strand.
AGTTTGTTTTAATCATTAAATAATGCACGGGCAGCGCACGATCGTGCGTTCACCCGTGCGTGACCAAAACTCTGCTTGTTTGGTATTTAAAGCAGGAAAAGCTACAATCAATGGAGAGCTCGAGGGAGAGCCCGATTCCCCTCGCGGGAAAAGCCAGGAACCCCGCCATTTTCGCCCCTTCCACCGGAGGAGATGAGAGGAGACCTTTTCCGGCGATCTCCTTCACCATTCCTCCATCCAGGAGCATTTGCAAGTATTCTCCGCCACTAGTTCAAGCATTCTTCGCCATTGGAGGCCATAGAAACGCTGTAGATCATTGGAGCGGTGACAGCCTCCTTCGAGTCAGCACACCATCTGAGGGCCGAGTCTGAAGAGAGCCCAACAACCTCTCATTCTGGCCGAGAACCCAAGAGGCGGTGACATCCTTTATTTGGTCCTTTCTATACTTTGATGCTTGTTCTTTCTCTTTGTGTTGTTGTAATGAACGCTCGTTAGAGTAATGTTATAGATCCTTGCTTGTTGTTCATGTGTAATGATGCTTTGGTGGTGAGAATAGATTTCCTTGTTGTTATGATGTTTTAAGTTGTTTTTGTGTGAAGCCATCTAGCAATAGCTAGTGGTGATGTTGGCGACGAGGTGAATACGACCCCCACAAAACCTCGCTCTGTGGCCATTCCACCCACTTACCGAAGCGCGACATCGCGGCCGCTGCACTCTCCCAAACCTTGTGAAGCGGTGCTTTTCGACCCACATTTCTCTCATTTCCGCAATAGCTTAGGACACCAATAACAACGCCCCTGTTTTATTTTATTCGCTCGTGTAGCAATCGACTCACCACACTTTTCGTTCACCAGAACCTGCATTCCTCAAGAGATCGACATTCGGGGAAGCTATTCCCAAATTTATTACTTGACAGTGACCGGTGCACTTGCCTAACGCGCATCACTATGCTACTCTCTCTCTTAGCTCGATCATTACCTACTTTATGCTTAAAACAAAACTCTTATCCTCTCTTAGTTTCTCCCAACTTTTGTCTTCTTTATTCTAGTTTTGTTTTCACTCCACCCACTTTTGCTAATAACAAAAGGGGGAGAATAAAATGATAAATCTTAATGAGTAATGGAGTAGGATTCACTAGTTTAAGGGGGAGCATGAATCTAGTTTATGGGAGCTTACACTAAGGGGGAGCACTTAAGTAGGGGGGAGCATAATTTAACAAACTATAATTATAACTCTTATCTCTATGTTTCTTAGTGTCATATATCTTTCTAAAACACATCTCTTATATATAAATCTGATTTATCTCGATTGGATTTGTTATTATCAAAAGGGGATATTGTTGGAACAAAGTTTTCTGCATCCCTTTAATTTGAGAATAACAAATCCTTCTTATATTTGATCTTGTTTTCCATTGTGTTTTTAGCATACAGGTTTGAACAAAATTTATACTAGGATGCTGCATTGTTGGTCTGGATTTGCTCACAAGCTGAAATGATGAATGTGTTCTAACGCCAGACATTAGAACTTAATGCCAGCTGATACGCAAAACTATGCTTGCAAACAATGACGGCAAGTGTACCGTATCGAATGTAGTATAGGTTATAAAAAACCAAGGTCATATAAAAGTCCGGGCGTGTTGATTACTCTTACTCAAGACGATCTTTATTGTTCTATCAAATGAAACTTTGATTTGTTTGCAATGAGAAAAGTAACTTGACTAGAGGATTATAACTAAAGAAAAAAGAGGTGGACAAACTAGGAGAATGGATGAATAAAAACAACAAATTTTATTAATTCATGAAAAGAGATTACAACTATTGAAAAGAGAACTTACAATTGCAAGGAAAAGTAAAGCTAGATTACTCAAACATAGGAGAAAAAACGTAGAAAATGGAGGCTTGGACTCCAAAACAAGGTGTAAAATAATCTGGAGGAGCTGCCCTTTTATAGCTGAAAAATTCTGGGTACACGCCCTCGGTCACGCCCGTGACCAAGGGCGTGTAAGGCGCGCGATCATCTCGGAACGGAAAGGGCGCAATCTGGCTTTAATGCTGACGATATTTGCGTGTCACGCCCTAGGTCACGCCCGTGACCTAGGGCGTGTAACCTTCAAAACGTGCTGCTGGAGGGAATCATCGGCGGGAAGAAGCGGGGAGTGGCGCGGGATGAATCACGCCCGTGACATTGAGTCACGCCCCTGGTCACGCACGTGACCTGGGGCGTGTAAATTTAATTGATGTGGCAGGCTGATTCTGGATGCTTGCGGCGGGTCGCAGTCGTGACATTGGGTCACGCCCGTGACCTGGGGCGTGTACTTGGCGAAATCTTCACGGAACGCACCCGTGGTGGCGGAAACAGGTCTGGAGCACCGCGCAGGTTACACGCCCATGGTCACGCCCGTGACCTTGGGCGTGTACTTGAAGTTTTTGTCTAATGCGTCCAAAAAAACTGAAATACACAGAAAAAACTTAAGTTAGTTTATAAAATTGAAAAGATAATAATTTTAATAAGAAAAACATAAAAAACTAATAAATTTCATATTAAAATAAATTAAACTTATATTAAAAGATGAGTACAAAAAGTACTCATCAAACACCCCCATACTTACTCGTTTGCTAGTCCCGAGCAAACAACTTTTCATAGGAGTAGAAAAATTTAAATACTAGAAAAGAAATTTGAACTCAAGGAATAAAAACGCGAAGTCTTACGCCTACGTGTAGAGATCCTAGTTGAAAGATCTATTCAGCATAATGATTAGCTTATAATTTTCAGTAGTGCGAATTAACAAATTGCTTTTACTTTTAAATTGAAAGTTTGGCAAATTCTAGAATGTTATTCAGGGAGTGGGTAGTGTGTTTTCTAAGATCAAAATTACCCAAAATTGAGTTTCGGGATAGCCTCCAAAGAAATCCATCAATGACGATGGCCATAGACTTGCCCGGTCGCACTCTCTCCACTACACAAGTATAATGTTATAGCTTAAAGATCAAAAGGGCTTTCATTAGGAGTGAAACTTGGCTTAGGTATATGATTTAGAATTGGAAATCAAAAGATAGAATATGACGGCTAAGGATCACACTAAACCAAGGTGAGAGTTACCCAAAATTATCCAAAATTCAAACCTCGCGTAAGAGTTGTTATGAAGCAAAACTCTCATAATTTTCAAAAAAAGAGGCCATGAATACTTTTTTTTGTATATATATATATATATATATATATATTTTTTCACAGTTGGCCAATAATTTTTTCATATATATTTTTTATATCTTTTTTTTTTCATAATAGCTCCGAATAAGTTGTAATTTCCTTATTTTCACAATTGAACCCATTGCAGAATTTTAATAAATCTCAAATATTTAGTGTGATCATGGGCTGGATGTTTTGGCTTTGGTGAAAATGAAAGGTGGAGGTAGCAAAGGAAATAAGGTAAGGCCCAAAGTGTTTAAGCAATGAAAAATTTAAGAAGGTGGGCAAACAGGCACAAACGATCAAAAGGTGGCCTAAATCACTTCTAAAAACTTTGACAAACCTATGTAAATGCTTCGAGAATTGCTAGAGGCAAGTTCTAGACATCGAGAAAGGACACCCTTCCATTCAAAAATGTGTAATATTTCTCTAGTAAGCTTCTACATACTCACTTGAATTTATTCACAGATTCTAACGGTTTCAAGGTAAAAGTAAAACAAGAATTGTTTTTTCGCAGTTAGAAAAACATAAATCTAATTTTATGCTGAATAGTTAATTTGACATAGAATTCTACAAACGCGTGCGTTTGACTAGGAACACTGCATGAGTCAACAATTTTATTCCAAAATTCCAAATCTAATGAAGTATAAAAATTCTCTACTACACTAAACAAAAGCAAATCTACTAAGGATTTTGCAAATGAGTAAGTATAAAAATTCAGCATAAATCTAATAATTTTTTTTTATTTCTTCTTAGACTTCCCAAGATCTACACGGTGAAGGGTTTGCAAGGCACTAGAGGCTATGATGGGAATTCAAGTCCAAAGCGTCCTTTCCAAGAAATTTTATTTAGATAGAAAATATATATATATATTTTCAAATAAAATAGAAATTCAAAGAAGGCAATGCTACACCCTCATACTTAGAATTAAACATTGTCCCCAATGTTTAAAACTAGGTAAGAAGAAAAAAAAAGGAATTACACTTTTTATTTTATTATTATTATTATTATTATTATTATTATTTAGAAAATGAAAAAAATAAAACAACAAAAGGAAGAAAGATAAATAAGTGGCTAAAGGGTGAAGAGTGCTTCCCAGATCGGTAGACGAGGTTGCCGGACAGAAAATGAAACCTGCAAAATTAAGTTAAACAAACAAACAAAAGAAAACGTTGGGTTGCCTCCCAAAAGCGCTTTGTTTACCGTCGCGTAGCTTGACTAAGTGGCGTTCTACAAGTTTGTGAGGTTAAGCGTTTCAATTTTGCCGGGCGCTGGGTCGCCAGAATGATATAATTTCAATCGGTGTCCGTTAACTTTCAAAAGGCCTTGATCCGGGTGCTCTATTAGCACGGTCACATATGGCCAAACCTCTTTTACAACAAAAGGGCCGGACAATCGGGATTTTAATTTGCCCGGAAAAAGTTTTAATCTAGAATTATATAAAAGGACTAAGTCTCCCGGTGAAAAAGATTTTGGAAATTTTATTTTTTTGTCATGGTAAAACTTAGTGCGCTCCTTGTAAAATTTATTATTTTCATAGGCGTTTGCACGCCATCGTTTAATTCATTAAGTTGAAATTTTCGTTGATCAGAGGCTAAGTTCAAATCTAACTTTAAAAATTTTAGCGCCCAGAATGCGCGATGTTCTAATTCCACCGGTAAATGGCACGCTTTTCCATAGACCAATCGATACGGTGTACATCCGATGGCGGTTTTGTATGCTGTCCGATAGGCCCATAGTGCGTCGTCTAATTTTAACGACCAGTCCTTCCTATTAACGGAGACAGTTTTTTCTAAAATTCTTTTTAGCTCGCGATTCACCACCTCCACTTGGCCATTTGCTTGTGGGTGGTAGGCGGTAGATAGCTTGTGGGTAACTCCATACTTTGCTAAAATTTTAGCAAGTTGGTTGTTACAGAAATGTGTGCCCCGATCACTAATTAGTGCTCGGGGTGTGCCAAATCGCGAAAATAATTTTTTTAAAAAATTTACGATGACTCTCGCGTCGTTAGTGGGGAAAGCTTGTGCTTCCGCCCACCTTGACACGTAATCGACCGCAACAAGAATATATTTATTATTTAAAGAAGAGGGTAAAGGACCTACGAAATCTATTCCCCAAAGATCAAAAATCTCGCATTCTATAAAAATATTTTGGGGCATTTCATCTCGGTTAGAAATGTTACCTGACCGTTGGCACCGATCACAATTACTCACAAAATTATGAGCATCTTTGAATAAGGTAGGCCAATAGAAGCCCGCCTCTAGCGCCTTTCCTGCGGTTCGGTTTGCTTGGTAGTGTCCGCTGGCTGGTCCTTCGTGGCAGTGCCGCAATATTTGGCCGCCTTCCTCGCCCGAAATGCACCTTCTTACCACTTGGTCTGCGCAGACACGAAATAAAAAGGGGTCCTCCCAAAAATAATTTTTCAAATCTGAAAAGAATTTCTTCTTTTGCTGACTTGAAATTTTTTTTTGTAGGACCCGGGCCACTAGTGCTCCTGCTGCCGGGTTCTCCAGTCTTGAGAGGTGGTCGGCCGCCAAATTCTCCGCTCCTTTCTTGTCTCGGATCTCCAAATCGAATTCTTGCAAGAGTAGGATCCATCTCAATAGTCGGGGCTTGGCATCCCCTTTATCTAGCAAGTACCGAAGTGCGGAGTGATATGTAAAAACAATAATTTTTGATAGCATTATGTACGAACAGAATTTATCAAAAGCAAAAATGATCGCTAGAAGTTCTTTTCCGTCGTAGTATAATTAGCTTGGGCGGATGTAAGCGCTTTGCTTGCGTAATAAATTGGGTGAAAGTATTTATTCACCCTTTGGCCCAAGACTGCACCTACGGCAAAATCGCTTGCATCACACATGATTTCGAACTGAAGAGACCAATCTGGTGAAATTAAAATAGGCGATTTGATAAGTTCATTTTTAATTTTTATGAACGCCTTAGAACATTCTTCATCAAAGATAAACGTGGTTTCTTTTTCTAAAAGATGCGTTAACGGTTTTGTAATTTTTGAAAAATCTTTAATAAACCGTCTATAGAAAGCCGCATGTCCTAAAAAACTCCTAATAGATTTAATATTGGTAGGCGGAGGGAGTTTTTCTATAACTTTGATCTTAGCCCTATCGACCTCGATCCCTTTACTAGAAACCTTATGTCCGAGGACTAATCCCACACGGACCATAAAATGGCACTTCTCCAAGTTGAGTGCCAGATTCGTGTCTTCGCAGCGTTGAAGAACACGATCAAGATTTTGTAGGCAATTTTTAAAGGAATCGCCATAAACTGAAAAATCGTCCATGAAAACTTCCATGAAGTCCTCAACTAATTCATTAAAAATTGCTAGCATACATCTTTGAAATGTAGCTGGCGCGTTGCAAAGCCCAAACGGCATTCTTCGATATGCGAAGGTGCCGAACGGACAAGTGAAGGTGGTTTTCTCTTGGTCTTCGGGCGCAATTGGGATTTGGAAATATCCCGAAAGACCATCAAGAAAACAATTGTGCGGGTGACCAGATAAACGTTCTAGAATTTGGTCAATAAAGGGCAACGGAAAATGATCCTTGCGGGTAGCATCATTTAATTTCCTATAATCGATGCATACCGCCAACCCGTAACAGTACGGGTTGGGATTAACTCGTTATTTTCATTTTCAACTACTGTGATTCCGCCCTTCTTAGGCACGACTTGCACCGGGCTAACCCAAGTGCTATCAGAAATTGGGTAAATAATTCCCGCATCTAATAATTTTATAATTTCGGCCTTAATGACGTCCTTCATATTAGGATTCAAGCGCCGTTGAGGCTGAATAGTGCCGCGAGAATTATTTTCAATATTTATTTTATGCGTGCAGAACGAGGGATTTATACCCTTTATATCAGAAATTTGCCACGCAATTGCGTGATGGTGGTCATTTAAAATTTTAATTAATTCAGAAATTTCCGAATCATTAAGCGCGGAAGAAATAATTACGGGTAATTTTTAATTTTCTTCTAAAAATACGTATTTTAGATGATCCGGTAGTTGTTTTAATTATAGACTCGGCGGCTCTTCATAAGAAGTTTTGATTTTAAAAATATTTAAATCTGTTTGTTCAAAATTTTCCTGTCGGGTTGTTTCTTCAAGACATAATAAAGTTTGTAACTCCGGATTTTCATAAAAAGGGGGATTTATTTCTGCAAAAGTTGATAAGTTTTCTTCAAATTTTGATTCTAAATTAAAACAAGAATCATCGTTAGTAATTGCATTTCTCATTGATTGATTAATATTGAAGATAACTTCCTCTTCTCCAACTAGCAAGAGAATGTTTCCGTTACTTACATCTATTTTAGCTCGAGCGGTGGCTAGGAAAGGTCGGCCAAGTATTAGGGGTACTTCGGCGTCTTCTTCAATATCGAGGATGACAAAGTCTACCGGGAAGATAAACTTGTCAACCTTTACTAGCACATCTTCAATGACCCCTATTGGGTATTTAACTGACCGATCTGCTAGTTGGATGCTTATATTAGTTGGGCTTGGGTTACCCAAACCAAGTTTTTGAAATAACGCAAAGGCATTAAATTTATACTAGCCCCTAGATCGGCCAAGGCGTGCTTGATTGAAAAATTACCAAACATACACGGGATGGAGAATCATCCCGGGTCGTTCAATTTTTGTGGTAATTTATTTAATAAAGCCGCCGAACACTCTGCGTTTAAAGGAATACGTGAAAAATTTTCAAGTTTCTTTTTATTTGAAAGTAATTCTTTTAAAAATTTAGCGTACTTTGGCATTTGAGCAATTGTTTCGCAGAATGGTACATTTATTTGGATTTGTTTTAAAATTTCAATAAATATTTTATATTGCTCCTCATTGCGCTCATCTTTTAATTTCAAAGGATAAGGAATAGAAGGATTTTTAAATATGCGCGGAGCTAAAGCAGCAGACGGTAAAGCAGGTGAAGAAATAACTTGCGGGGGAGAAGATGAAACATTTACCTCGGGCTCGACCAATTTTGAAGAAGTTACCTCCTTTCCGTTGCGGAGTGTGATTGCGTTAGCGCTCTCCCGCGGATTGGGCTCAGTGTTGCCCGGAAGTGCTCCTTGTTGGCGTTCGGAGAACATTTTTGCGAGCTGTCCAATTTGATTTTCTAAATTTTTGACCGACCCGGTGAGATTCTGGATATTGGACTCATTGGAGGCAATGTACTTGGTGAAGACCTCTTCAAGCGGAGAGGGCTTGTGTGGTGGTGGTGGTGGAGCAAATCCGGGGGGATTTACTTGTGGGGGGCGTTGAGCATTATTGGGGTTGCTCCATGAAAAATTTGGGTGGTTCCTTAAACCCGGATTATAACTATTGTTAAACGGAAGATTATTATTCGGGTTATAAGGAGGGTGATAAGAGTTCCCCATATAATCAACTTGCTCAGGAATAAAACTATTATTAAAATTATTAAAGTTATTATTGTTAGCCCAATTTGCGGCAGAGGAAGCAGTCATCTCCGCCACATAATGTTTTGTGAGCATTTCTACTTGTTGCGCTAAGCTAGGGGTGGCCTCGACTTCAAAAAGTCTGGTCGGCTTATTAGGGCGCGACCGTGGCGCATTCCACTGATAGGCATTCATGGCCATCTCCTCAAAAAGCTCTTGAGCAACTTCGGGGGTTTTATTATTAAGAGTTCCCCCTGCGGCCGCATCAATCATCTGCCTCGTTTGGAGATTTAAACCATTGTAGAAAGTTTGAATTTGCTTCCACAAAGGAAGGACATGATGAGGACATCTCCACAATAATTCCTTGAAGCGCTCCCATGTGTCGTAGAGAGACTCCGAGTCTACTTGCGTAAAAGAGAGAATGTCCTTACGTAATTTGGCGGACTTTGTCGGAGGAAAATATTTCATTAAAAATTTCTCCGTCATTTCGGCCCATGTAGTGATGGAACCTCTAGGAAGAGATCCCAACCACTGCTTGGTCTTAGTCCGCAAAGAAAAAGGAAATAAGCGTAAACGGATGGCATCATCGGTGACACCATTTATCTTAAATGTATCGCAAATTTCCAAAAAATTAAGTAAATGTAAATTAGGATCTTCTCTGGTAAACCATCGAAAACGACGGTTTGTTGTACCATCTGAATGATGCTCGTTTTAATTTCAAAATTATTATTCGCCACAGCTGGGCGAATAATACTAGATTGTGTACCCTCCCAATTCGGTCTCGCATAATAGGACATGGTCCGTAGCGGGGCCTCATTATGTATGGGATCACCCATTATTTCCTCGTTAGTTTCTCCGACCGACTCTTCGCAAATTATAGGCAGATCACTAAATCGGAGACGCCGCCGCAACGTGCGCTCGATTTCCGGATCAAATCCAAATTCAAAATTAGCTGGAGAGTTGTGTCGGGTCATAAACCAAGAAGAAAAAAAAATAGAGAAAGAGGTGAGAGAGAAGAACAAAGCAAAAATTTAGATAAATATATTTATTATATATAAATTTTATATATATATATATTTTTTATTAGGTGATTTAAAATTAGTCTTGGACTTCCCAAGATCTACCCGGTGAAGGGCTTGCAAGGTACTAGAGGCTATGATGGGAATTCAAGCCCAAAACGTCCTTTCCAGGAATTTAGTTACACATTGAATGATAGAAAAAAAATAAGAGAAGAAAGGAAGCGATAAAGCCAATAGATATTCTCTTTCGAAATATCAACTCAGATCCCCGGCAACGGCGCCAAAAACTTGATACGCAAAACTATGCTTGCAAACGATAACGGCAAGTGTACCATATCGAATGTAGTATAGATTATAAAAAACCAAGGTCGTATAAAAATCCGGACGTGTTGATTACTCTTACTCAAGACGATCTCTATTGTTCTATCAAATGAAACTTTGATTTGTTTGCAATGAGAAAAGTAACTTGACTAGAGGATTATAACTAAAGAAAAAAAGAGGTGGACAAACTAGGAGAATGGATGAATAAAAACAACAAATTTTATTAATTCATGAAAAGAGATTACAACTATTGAAAAGAGAACTTACAATTGCAAGGAAAAGTAAAGCTAGATTACTCAAACACCGGAGAAAAAATGCAGAAAATGGAGGCTTGGACTCCAAACCAAGGTGTAAAATAATCTGGAGGAGCTGCCCTTTTATAGAAGAAAAATTCTAGGTACACGCCCTCGGTCACGCCCGTGACCAAGGGCGTGTAAGGCGCGCGATCATCTCGGAACGGAAAGGGCGCAATCTGGCTTTAATGCTGACGATATTTGCGTGTCACGCCCTAGGTCACGCCCGTGACCTAGGGCGTGTAACCTTCAAAACGTGCTGCTGGCAGGAATCTTCGGCGGGAAGAAGCAGGGAGTGGCGCGGGATGAGTCACGCTCGTGACATTGAGTCACGCCCCTGGTCACGCCCGTGACCTGGGGCGTGTAAATTTAATTAACGTGGCAGGCTGATTCTGGATGCTTGCGGCGGGTCGCGGCCGTGACATTGGGTCACGCCCTTGGTCACGCCCGTGACCAGGGGCGTGTACTTGGCGAAATCTTCACGGAACGCACCTGTGGTGGCGGAAACAGGTCTGGAGCACCGCGCAGGTTACACGCCCATGGTCACGCCCGTGACCTTCGGCGTGTACTTGAAGTTTTTGTCTAACGCGTCCAAAAAAATTGAAATACACAGAAAAAGCTTAAGTTAGTTTATAAAATTGAAAAGATAATAATTTTAATAAGAAAAACATAAAAAACTAATTAATTTCATATTAAAATAAATTAAACTTATATTAAAAGATGAGTACAAAAAGTACTCATCACCAGCATTGACTTTTGTTCCCACCAAGATGAGAATGGCATGGGAGGAAGCTCCTGTGATTGTAGGAGCATTTTGAGAATGATTTGACTTAACGCCAGACGTTAGCATCAACGCCATCGTTAAGATTGCCTAAAATGAATATTTCCAAAGATGCATAATCTCCTTCCTGTTTTGAAGATCCGAGCCTTCAAATTATTTCTATAGTAAGTCAACGCCTGACGTTAGCCTTAACGCCGACGTTAGCTTCTAGTCCTATAAATAGGTGGCATTCATTCTATTTAAGAATATATTCAAAGGAGCCATATTCCAACACTTCAGAAACTATGTGAGGGTCATATTTTCAGACCATTATCTCCCACTCTAATTCAAGAGAAGAATTTGAAGGAGGATCGGATCTACGCTCACCCAACGTGAATAACGCTCACTTCAACTTCGACGATATTCAACGGATCTTCGCCGTCTCCAGACTTCTTAATTGGGAGTTTTTACTTGTGTTTTATATTTTATTGTACCTCTTTCATTGTGATCATTTAGTGAATTTGCCACAGTTGTTGGCGACTAGGTCTGTGCGCGGCTTAGGGAGAATTCGTCGTGGTTGTGACGATTAGGTCTAGGGAGTAGATGTAGGGGGTGCTCGAGGCCTATCTGGGGATATAAAGTCTAGAGCGGCTTGAGGCTGTATCAGGGGAAATATCAACTAAAGCCAACCAGTTCTTAGTGAGAAGAGTCGGTATATGATAGAGAAAATTGTGTTCTCGAATCTATACTCGATTAAGGCAAGTGTACCTATCGAAATATATCATATGATAAAAAGAATATCAAGGTCGCATTAGACTCGGGGCTGTCGAGTACTTTTACTTCGGGAAAACAAAACTATTATTACATCGAATAATATTTTATTAGTGATAATGTAAAAAGAAAATAAATCTTGATCAAAGCGCACTTGGAATGAAAATCAAAAGAGATAAATTCTAATCCGATCTTTAACCGTGGGATTCTCGGACTATGAACGTACCTCTTTCGAGGACTACGCCCAACTAAGTTTAGGAAATATCAATTGAATTTCCATTCTATAATTGATAACCTAAGACTCGCTTTACGAGGTGAATCTCACTATTGGCTTTTACTCCAATCCGGAAGGGTAACGTCATCCTCATTCAAGGATTGCGTACTACTCTTTTTATCTTTGAGCGATCGATTCATACTCACGAGCTGGTTCGGCTAACTAGAGTTTGAAAACAAATATCGCAATTCATAACCGAAATATGAACACGATATGTTATTATTCAAGAATAAATCGAAGGAGGATTGAAAATAATAAAGAGAATTCATTTCATCCAAAGCTCACAATTTTCAAGATCTAAAATAAAAACTACTTGACATGAAAATAAAAGAGATGAAAGAAATAAGAAAATAACATTTTATTAAAATAACTTTGAATTACAACAAAAGAGGGTACAAGAAATTGAAAGCTTTGCATGAATTGAAATCTAAAATTATTTTGCATAAAATGAAAATACATGAAATTAAAATCTGATGGTGCAGATCTTAGCACACCGCTATAGGCGGTAGTAAGACTGCGACACGAAACGGCAGTGAACCGGTCGTTGTCAAGTAATAAAATGAGGAAGTAAATCCCCAAGTATCGAATCTCTCAAGGAACACAGTAAGGTGGAGTTAACGTTCGAGGAAGGACTTGAGAATGAAGTCCTTTGGTCGGATGGAATGCGGAGGGGGTTGATTTGTGGAAAATAAAAGAAAAAAAACAACTATATCTACCCCTATGCAATGCCGCTATACAATGCGTCACTTGGCGGGATGGAATCTACGTAGGCCTTGAGCGCGCTACTTCGTAAGGGCGGATGGACGAGTAGGCAAGTGGAATCGAACTATGCAAGCCTTGAGCGCGCTGCTTCGTAGGGCTAGTGGATTACACGGGCCGCTATGCCACACTTTGCTAGGCGGATGGACGAGTAGGCAAACAGAGTGAGGGTCGTAAGCACCTCTTCGACAAGCACGCCACTAGCAATTGCTAGTGTGGCGACGAACGTGACAGCGGGATGGAGGATGGAATGAGGCGCAACTCAAGCAATTCAAACAACAAGCATTTCACATAGACATGAAATATATAAAAATACAAACTAGTTTAAGTGCTCTACTTCATCATAATACAAAGATCTACACATATACACTTCAATAAGAGAAGAACAAGGCAAGAAATCGACCGAATCCGAAGGCTTGTTGGAGATTCACGGTCGGAATCGCTGGGTTGTCAATCCGCGTCCAAGCTCGGTCAGCAACTGCGTCCGGGGTAGAGAGAGCTGTCACGACTCTCCAATGGACCCGTCTTCTTCGTTTCACGATCCGGCGGAGGTTGCAAACTTCCTCTTGCTTGAAGGAAATGGTGGCTAGATCTCCTTTGAAGCTCTAGCATGAAGGAGGAGGCCAAAGGGACGAAACCCTGGTGGAGATGGCGAAATCGGCGATGCTGTACGGCGCGTACGGAACTCCCCATTTTAGGTCGAAGCTGTAACTTTTATAGAAAAATGTTAGAAAATTGGTCACGCACGGTCGAACGCACGACCTTGCGTGGACCGTGCGATACTTAAGCTCAGCATGCGTGCAGGGGAAGAAGGCATACGCCCGTGCGTTTTGCTCACGCACGACCAACACCGCCCGTGCGTCCAAACGCACGGGTACATTTTGACTCTCAGAAATCATCCAGACACAGGTCGATCGTGCATTTTACTCACGCACGGGCTTATCCGCCCGTGCATTAAAACGCACGAGTAAACTCCGACGCTCCGTTTTCTGCCCAGACACAAACGCACGACCGCCACCGACCGTGCGTCAAGGAAACGCACGACCGTGCGATATGCACAGAAATTACATTGGGTAAAACGGGACGATCAGGTCACCTGCATACAAGAGACACATGCTGGGAAAGTACTACCAGCAACTTAGAGATAAAGAGGATACAAAGGGGAGCACGCAGTGCTTACCCCCAACAACAAAGTGCGCAATTGCACACAAAAACATGCATACTATGTACTACAAATGAAAGCATGAATAAGGGAAATATGAACAAAACTGAAGCACAAAAGCAAGAAAACTAGCCTAAATGAGTCCGAAAATATATATATATATATATATAAGGGACTCATCACACCCCCAGATTTACCTATTTGCGCGTCCCGAGCAAACAATTCCTACGCAAACGGGAATATGAAATAGCTAACTAAAAATTACAAAATGTAATACCATGCGAAGTCGCATGGTCATGTTCGTATAAGAAAACTAGAGAAGATTTCTAATTATACACAGAGTTTATGAATTTTAAAAACATAAATAATTGTTACTTCTACTCAAAATGAGAATTACAGTGAATCATCCGATCACGCATACAGAGAAAGTAAACTGAACGCTGAGGCGAGCATTGCCAAAGATCGGGTTGCCGTAAAAACTCCACCGAAATCCATCGGTGTCGGTGACCATAGGCTTGCCTGGTCACATTCTCTCCATGACACTTGATTGGCTCAAGGCGTGAGTCAGTAGGACTTTAGGTTATAGATGAGGCTTGGGTTACGGTGAGGTAAACAAAGATAAACATGGAGGCTAAGCACACCTAACCCAACATGAGCATAAGATAGAGCTACCCGCACGACTATTATAAACAAGTGCACCACACCCCCAGACTTGGACTTTTGCAACATAGGTGTGTGCACCGCCCACTCCCAATACCAAAACATTCAAAATTTTCAATTTAACTTTTTCATAACAATCCTTTTTTTTTTCTTTTCTTTTTCTTCTTCATTCTTCTTTTTCTTTCTTTTCTTTTTCAGCAAAATTTTCAAAGAATACACCCACAATTTCCACTATAAAAATTACCACATCAACACTCCCCAAAATGTAAATATAATTATAACTAAAGCTCAGATTTGGTTGTGCGACTAGGTTAGGCTTTTAAGCTTTTGGTGAGATAAAAGTGGAGCTGAATCAAGAGGAAGGGGTAGGCACAGAGGGGTTAGCAAGGGTAGATGATAGGCATGAAATAAAAAACTCAACCGGGCCAAAATAATGGCCTACATCATTCTCACGCACTAGACTATCCTATGTCAATGCTTCAAGAATCGCTTGGGGCAAGTTCTAGCCACCAAGAAAGATTCTCCTTTCTCCCGACTCAAGCAATACGAGTCTAGCGATCGTTTACACACATCCATATGCTATTGTTTGATTCACAACGGGTTCATCATTTGAGTATAGTAACCAATATTTATACTAATAAAAATGCATAAAACTAATAGTATAAAAAGAAATCTAATCTACATGAATTACTATACTTGCATGAGTACTTGACTAGAAACACCGGAGCCAACATTTTATTCCACTACATAATTTAAAAGCTAGCATAAACATTTTCTCATATGCAAAAAGGAATGAGTTATACTCGTGACGCGCTAAAGGTAAAGTACATGCTCAAGCGGGTGCTAAGTGTGCAGACAAAATGAACAAAAATGATTCTTAGATAAAGAAGCTTCTAGCATGCTAAATAACTATGCACGTGAGTGGGTACACAAACAGGTCTCCCCCAAACTTAAACTATGTATTAAGATATTCTAAAACAAAGTTTTAGGGGACGAGGGTACCCAATGCTCAACAAGCAAGCATTCCGGAAGCCTGTAGTGAAGCTCTACGAAGAATCATGACCACCACCTTCACAAATAGAAAATACCTGCAAATGGTGGTCTCCACACACGAAAAGTAAAATAGCACAAAATAAGCTAGTTTTTGCAGGGGATAAATTAAAAGACAAGAAAAATTAAGATAACTACTGGGGTTATTGTCCTCCCAGCACGACTTATTTGGCTTTTGTGCAGTTCTAGTTAATGGGCCTATGAAAAGAAAAGTGAACAGACAGCTGTGCTAATATGCGTGTCGGTAGCAGGTACCGATACGACGATAAAACAGTTATTCCCCTACCTAAATAACGATACCTGCTGAACACGGGTAGCGGGAATAGGAAGTAAGAAGAGGAGGAGGACTGCTCCTCATCACTCATCACACCACAAAATAAATCCTTGCCTAGCAAGGTGTCATCTCCAGGGAGGTAGCAGGAGAAAGAGATCAATGGTGGAGCTTCCTCATTGGAGGAGGGATCAACCTCCTCGCACATGAGGATGCTATCATCATTGACCTGAGCTGGAAGCTCCAAGTCCTCCTGATGTACCTGTGGAGACTCAACCTGCACAGGCTCAGATATAGCAGAAGGGGGGTCAAGAAATAAAAGAGAAGAAGAATATAAATAAAAATCAGGCGGGGGAGTGGTCCCGGACTTACTCCCATCAGGTTGGGAAAGTAAAATAATGTTGGCATTGTCATCAATGCCACAAGATTCGGCGGGATCGACAGTGGCCAGGCTAAGGATTTGGACTTCCTCCACCAGTGCTGAGGAAAGCTCCTCTTCACCTAAAAGGTTGTCCTCCTCCATAGGAGCAGGCACACTTAGATCGCCAGCCTCATCCTGCGACACATCCTCAACAATATCGTCAGAAGCGAATGTAGTAGAATGCACAAAAGGGGGAGGAATAGTGCTTGGATAAAAGTCAAGCACTGGTTCCTCACAAATAATCAAATCTACGCTAGGAGATGGATGTACAAAGGAGATGGGCTCAGTCATGTCAGTGCCCAGATCAGCCACACATCTGGTGACCGTGTCCACATCATACCCTTCATAAGATGAAGGTAATATGGCCACATAACCAGATGTTGAGGGTGTGCTGCCAGAAATAGGAGTCGGAATGATCTGGATATCTGGCTCGTCATCCTCGTCCAATTTGCAAAGATACTCGGCACAGTCCTTCAAGGCATGATCCATGCTCTGACAAAACAAGCACTGCCTTACAGGCTTCTTTGGCACATCGGGTGCTGAATCCGAAAAGAAGATTAACGGTAAAGGCGTAGCAGAATAGCCATAGGACTTCCGCGCAACATATGGAGTACCAGACGAAGTCGGTGCTCCATATGTTGGGACAGGAGTGCTAGGGCTACTATCTCCCTTAGGACATCTATCACTAGCATGAGAAATATCTCCACATTAACGACAACGAATATTAAATGAAGCCCACATAGTGTGAAGATAAAATGATTCAAAATAAAAACACTATTGTGCAAAATACTACACCTAACAATATTTACTAAAGCAACCCAATAAAAACAGGAAAACAGAATAGGAAGAAATAAAGCAAAAGAATGCAATACACAAATGGAAGGGCTCAAATCTCAGATTCTCCCTCTCCAGAAAACTCACACGACTATGTTCCCCGGCAACGGCGCCAAAAACTTGATGGCGCAGATCTTAGCACACCGCTATATGCGATATTAAGACTGCGACACGAAATGGCAGTGAACCGGTCATTGTCAAGTAATAAAATGAGGAAGTAAATCCCCAAGTATCGAATCTCTCAAGGAACACAGTAAGGTGGAGTTAACGTTTGAGGAAGGACTTGAGATCGAAGTCCTTTGGTTGGATGGAATGCGGAGGGGGGTTGATTTGTGGAAAATAAAAGAAAAAAAACAACTATAACTACTCCTATGCAATGCCGCTATGCAATGCGTCGCTTGGCGGGATGGAATCTACGTAGGCCTTAACCGCGCTACTTTGTAAGGGCGGATGGACGAGTAGGCAAGCGGAATCGAACTATGCAGGCTTTGAGGCGCTGCTTCGTAGGGCGAGTGGATTACACGGGCCGCTATGCCATGCTTCGCTAGGCGGATGGATGAGTAGGCAAACGGAGTGAGGGTCGTAAGCACCTCTTCTACAAGCACGCCACTAGCAATTGCTAGTGCGGCGACGAACGTGACGGCGGGATGGAGGATGGAATGGGGCGCACCTCAAGCAATTCAAACAACAAGCATTTCACATAGACATGAAATATATAAAAATACAAACTAGTTTAAGTGCTCTACTTCATCATAATACAAAGATCTACACATATACACTTCAATAAGAGAAGAACAAGGCAAGAAATCGACCGAATCCGAAGGCTTGTTGGAGATTCACGGTCGGAATTGCTGGGTTGTCAATCCGCGTCCAAGCTCAGTCAGCAACTGCGTCCGGGGTAGAGAGAGCTCTCACGACTCTCCAATGGACCCATCTTCTTCATCTCACGATCCGGCGGAGGTTGCAAACTTCCTCTTGCTTGAAGGAAATGGTGTCTAGATCTCCCTTGAAGCTCTAGGATGAAGGAGGAGGCCAAAGGGACGAAACCCTGGTGGAGATCGCGAAATCGGCGATGCTGTACGGCGCGTACGGAACTCCCCGTTTTAGGTCGAAGCTGCAGCTTTTATAGAAAAACGTTAGAAAATTGGTCACGCGCGGTCGAACGCACGACCGTGCGTGGACCGTGCGATACTTAAGCTCAGCAGACGTGCAGGGGAAGAAGGCATGCGCCCATGCGTTTTGCTCACGCACGACCAACATCGCCCATGCGTCCAAACACACGGGTACATTCCGACGCTCAGAAATCATCCAGACACAGGTCGACCGTGCGTTTTACTCACGCATGGGCGAATCCGCCCGTGCATTAAAACGCACGAGTAAACTCCTACACTCTATTTTCTGCCCAGACACAAACGCACGACCGCCACCGACCGTGAGTCAAGGAAACGCACTACCGTGCGATATGCACAGAAATTACATTGGGGAAAACGGGGCGATCAGGTCACCTGCATACAAGAGACACAAGCTGGGAAAGTACTACCAGCAGCACAGAGATAAAGAGGATACAAAGGGGAGCACGCAGTTCTTACCCCCAACAACAAAGTGCGCAATTGCACACAAAAACAGGCATACTATGTACTACAAATGAAAGCATGAATAAGGTAAATATGAACAAAACTGAAGCACAAAAGCAAGAAAACTAGCCTAAATGAGTCCGAAAAAATATATATAAAAGGGACTCATCAAAATCTAAGATAAGAAATAAGAAAATACAAGAAATGAAAGAAAAGCAATTCTGCCCCAAAAGGGGGAAGAGGAGAGGAGTTTCAACCCAAGAAGGGTGGAAAAAAGGATGATCAAAGATCTGTAAGAGCTGCCTTTTTATAGGCAAAAGTTGGGGTTACACGCCCTTGGTCATGCCCGTGACCAAGGGCGTGTAATGGGCGTGATCGAAGCTGGAGCGGGAGAGGCGCCTTATAGAGTTACTGCAGGCGTTACAAGCACGTCACGCCCTTGGTCACGCCCATAACCAAGGGCGTGTAATCTTTAAAAAGCGCTGGCACGGGAATCCTTGGCGAGAAGAAGCGGGAAGTGGAGAGGGATGAGTCACGCCCATGTTCTGGAAGTCACGACCCCTGGTCACGCCCGTGACCTAGGGCGTGCAACTTTAATTGACGTGGCAGGCATGCTGGCAGCTGGTGGTGGGGTTCCGGCCGTGACTTGGGTGTCACGCCCTTGGTCACGCCCGTGACTTGGGGCGTGTACTTAGCATTCTGAACGTTCGTCGAACGCAGAAGCCAGGGGTCACGCCCTTGGTCACGCCCATGACCTGGGGCGTGTACTTGGCGATTTTTTCACAGAACGACTCTAGGTAGCGGAGGTAGGTCTGGAACACATTTTTGGATGTCACGCCCTTGGTCACGCCCGTGACCTTGGGTGTGTACTTGACAATTTTGCTCAAAATGCCCAGAAATCCTGAAAAACATAAAACAAACTTATGTTAGTGAACAATTATAAATAGAAATGATTATTTAGTTAAAATAGACATATTATTTATAAATTCAAATTATTATTAGCCAAAAAACTATAATAAAATTAGATAAAAATACTACTCATTAGTATAGAAAACCAAAAGAGTATTTCATATTTGTCTTGATTTCTAGCATCATACTTGCCTTGATTTCTAGCGTCATAGAAATTAGATTTTGTAATCAAATTTTATAAATGATAATCATGTCTTTTCATGTTAAATAAATTTTTTTTTTCATTTCTTATTTCTAGCTGTTTACTTTTGTTTCAATTTACTTATTATAAATCACAAAAGTTATTCTTAAAATCCTAAATTTTTCTAAAACCCTTATTCTCCCCCTATCTAAGGGCACCTCAAGATCCAACACCTTATTGTTTCTTGTTATGCTTAACCCCACCTCGCGGGGATCTATGTTTTTCTCTTTATTTGGTGTGTCTCGCACGTTGTGCTATTTTTTATCAATATCCTATGATAGAGTTTACAGGATAAGAGTGCTCATGCTTGCTCGCCGAGATATAACTAAAGGGATTTCGCACGTGGGTAGGGGCGTGTGGGCATGGGGTGAGCGGGTCCCATCATCATTCACGAAAGCCCTCTGACCCCCTTTTCTATAAATACCCCCTTGCTTTTATTTCTCCTTCAACTCGCTCGTTCCACTCGCTAATTTTTCTAAAAATGGCCAAGACTTCTAATCCATATGACGGGCGAGGGAACTACATGGTGAAATTTATCGACAACCACTTTCCTGAGGGGAAGGTCTCGGAGGAGGACCGCCTCGCATTAGAGGTCGCCTACCTACCAGATTGGTACACAGTTCACCTCCTAAGGGAGCGCAAGGCCATTAACTCCTTCTGCGAGGATGAGTTGGCCTTTCCCCTCTCCCATTTTGAGTTGGGCTTCGCCTCCCACTGTGACCTGATGTGAAGCAGTACCTCAAGTATTTCGAGAGGGTGCCAGTGCAGGTCAACACAAATGTGATTGCCATGCTCGTGGCATTTGCTTGCTATATGCACGAGGAGATGATATAATTCAACCTCAGTGCCTTCCACAAGCTGTTCATTTACAGAGCCACCTCAGATGGAGTCGCCTTTCTGACCGGCTCACAGAGCAAGGTCCACGAGACCCTCAACAAGGTCCACCATTGGAATGACTGATTCCTCTTCGTCAAGGGGAACTTTGGCAATATTCCATACGCGCCTATCTAGCAGAGCAAGTCGATATATCGCGATCCTCGCATGGATGGAGAGACAGTGGAACTCTGCCTATTCTTCCACAAGAAGAATTTTGAGGTCGCCTACTTGCGATAGTATCTCGACTCGCTCCCCCTGGTGCTACAGGGGGAAGGTATACTCCAATACGCATATTTTAGACCACCTTTCCTTTGCAAATGCGCCTTATTTATCATGTTTCCTCGTTGCAGGGGAGCGTCTAATTCAAGTGAACCCACCTCATGCGAGTAGCGTGAGTATGATCTCATTGCTTAATATGGCAAGGTCCGCTGTGGAGGCATGCACTGGCAACATGGGCAAGCCCAAGCCCAGCGGTGGAAAAGGGAAGAGGGCGGTGGTGGATCTCGACCCCCCATCTGCTTCTAGCTCGCGGAAGAAATTGAAGAAGACCGTGGATTCGAAGAGGAAGACCATTGCGGTGAGCTGCTTGGGTCCTGCAGCCCAAGTTGATGCAGGAAGGAGCGGGGAATTTGTGCCAGATTTGCACTCCCACTTAAGACTTAGGGAAAAGCCCCGAGACAGCATGGGTGAGGATTTGCTCGTTTAGGGGGGGGGGGGGAAGGTCACCATTTCCACCCGCCTCCTCTCCTGTATTGAGCAAGGTCGGGCTGGAGATCATGCCTATTCCCTCTCTTATAGGATGTATGGGAGAGAAGAGGTTGTTGCCTATGGGGGATCTACCCCGCGGGAGCTCATCGACAAGAGTTTGCGGGCCCAGATGTGTGCAATAGAGCTCTCACATATGGCGTCCTGCCACAACCTCTCATTTATGAAGAGGTTTTATAAAGCCGAAGCCACCCGCTAGCTCACTGAGGAGCGGGCCGAGGTTCTGAAAACATGTCTTGGTGTGACAGAGAGGCTCTTCAAGAGGCCCTGAAGAAGGAGGTAGGCCTCGCCTAAGCAGACTTGCTTTCCCCTTCATTTTTTCTTTTTTCTCAAGCATCTCTATTGCAGGATGTTGAGGCCGCAACCCAGATAACAGTTCACATTGCGAGTTGGAGGCTGAAGTGGAGGTCCTCAAGGCACAACTCGCCTGGGACCCTACATAGTCACTGGCGGTAGAGCATGGTGGATCATCTTCTAAGCTTGAGGAGGTGTTGCAATTCACCCCCAGCGAGATCGAGGTGTCTCAAAGGCTCATGGTGATCAAGGTCACGGAGACCACGCTTAACATACTGCGAGACGTCAATTCCTTTGGGGCGGGGTGTGAGAACATCACCGTGGAGGAGTTGATCTCCACGCTCTTCCTCCCCAACCCTCCGGCGGACTCGTCCTCCGACTTGCATGCCTACTCATCAAATGATAAAAATTATAGCGAGTGAAGACCATCTTTCGAAGACACCTCTTTGTTGGAACAACCCTATTACTGATTTGGGCTAGGATCATTATTTGCTGACTAGGATAATGTTGACCCCAATGTATAGTCAATGGGTCAAGAGTTTAGGCTATTAGAACTCAAGAAAGTGTTCAGGTTCTGCGTTCGACGAACTCCATACTGCGTTCGACGAACGGCTTGCTCTCTGCGTTCGATGAATGGCTTACACTCTGCGTTCGACGAACAACTTACATTATGCGTTCAATGAACGGCTTATCTCAGCATCTCAATGACTCAGCGGTCAATGATTTTAACCAGTCTCAGTGGTCGATGAAATTATCCAGGCTCAGCGGTCGACGATTTTATCCTGTCTCAGCGGTCGACAAAATTTGCTCAGTTCAGCGGTCGACGAATTCGTCTGTTCGACGAACTCAGTCTGCATTCGACAAATATCTTCAGATCGACGAACACAGCTCTGAGATCGACAAAGTCATCAAGTTCGTCGAACCGAGATCGATGAAAATCTATTTTTTCGTCAAACCTAGTTTTGATGAAGCTTTTTATTTCTGACCTGTCATCATAATCAAATCTTTTACCTTATTTTAACTGAATGCCTACAAAAACTGCATCTCTTTCCTGTTCCTTTGCACTTGATCTCTATTTTATTTTGCCGGAACAGTAGCAATATAAACATTGCATCCTTCCCTACCTCCTCAAAAGTCCCTTCTTCTAGGGGCCTAGCTCCAGGTATTCCTGAAACTAGGAAGGGGGAGATGTATTGAAGAAGCTCCTTTTTGTCAAGGGGAGATACTTTCCTTTTTGACAGGGGGAGTTGTTTTATGAAGTTTTCAGTTCTATGAAGAAGCTCCATTTGATGCAGTTTTTGCTCAGGGGGAGATGTTCTATGAACTAGTTTCAAGGGGAGAAGCTTTATAAAGAACCTCCAGTCTCAGGGGGAGATGCTTTATGAAAGGGAAAGATGACTTATGAACAAGCTTCACATAAAGCAAATTCAGATGCAGTGTTTGCTCCAGCTTAATGCAGTTTCAGATACAGCTTTTGATATAGAAGAAGAAACAGATACAGATTTAGATTATGACAAATTTAGGGGAAGATGTTATGACATATTCAAATTCTGATTGGTAGCAAAGCAAATTAAGAAATAATTCCTGTTAGAGCAGATATCAAATTCAGATTATAAAGCTACAGTTCAGATAAACAAATTCAGAAAGCTGAAATATAGCAGATACAGTTCAGACAATATCAGAATTCAGAATTCAGAAAGCAGAATTCAGAAAGCAGAATTCAGAAAGACATTGGTTTTTATTATTTCTGTTTTCATTGAAATGTTTCAGAACTCAGAGTATCATATTTTTATATCTGATGAAATATTTAAAATATATCAGATATATATGCTCTGTTGTTCTGTTGTTATTTTTGTTTGTTTATTTTTGTCAAATAGTGTCCTAACCCAAATAGGGGGAGATTGTTGGAACAACCCTATTACTGATTTGGGCTAGGATCACTATCTGCTGACTAGGATAAAGTTGACCCCAATATATAGTCAATGGGTCAAGAGTTTAGGCTGTTAGAACTCAAGAAAGTATTCAGGTTCTGCGATCGACAAACTCCATACTGCGTTCGACGAACGGCTTGCTCTCTGCGTTCGACGAACGGCTTACACTGTGCATTCAACAAACGACTTACATTCTGCATTCAACGAACGACTTATCTCAGCATCTCAGTGGCTCAGCGGTCGATGAAATTATCCAGGCTCAGCGGTCGACGATTTTATCCCGTCTCAGCGGTCGACGAAATTTGCTCAGTTCAGCGGTCGACGAATTCGTACGTTCAACGAACTCAGTCTGCGTTTGACGAATATCTTCAGATCGACGAACACAGCTCTGAGATCGACGAATCGAATTCTGTTCGACGAACTTGTGTCTCAAATCGACAAAAATTTCTCTACAGCAGATTTAATTTCAGAAGATCAGTTATTCTATTTCTCTGAACTCAGATCTCTTCTGCAATGGCTCTATTTTTTAGATAAGTAAGGATAATATATTTGCTTTTATTATTTCGAGATTATAGCCGTTGACATTTAGCGGAAAAGGACATGTTCATGGAAAAGGAAAAAGGTAAACGACGTATCAGATTTGTAGTACATGATATATATCTTTTGAATATTCTATTCCTTAAAATAAGGGATTTGGATTTCAAATCTGTTAGAGATTTCAAAAGGGAATAAGGAAAGAAGATATACAGGATTATTACAGAATATAATATACAACATATTACTAATTATTACAGTACAGCAATATAGAAAAGAAGAGATCAGTCGACAGAAAAGATTATTATTTTTCAGAAGGTTACAGGAAGAAAAAAAAGAACAAAAGTTTTACAGATCATCTTCATCTTCTTCCTCAAGCAGCACTCATTCACTGAGAACATTAACTCTACTCTCTCAGTCATCAGCTGCTAGATCAAATCTTCAAAGAGCAACAATAATATGAGGAACTTATTCTCTCAGATTCATCAGCTGCAGGAAGATCAATACATCCAAGAGAAAGCTCCAGCCATCTACTGTCAAACATTTTATATCAGACAGGGGGAGCTTTACAACATCAACAATCCACTAGAGTCTTCTCTTAGAATATTGACAGAGAAGAACTTCATAACCCTTCTTTATCTCATCTTGTACAGGTTATAACTCCCTTCAAAAGTTAACCCCTTGGTGGTAGGGCACCTGAACAATAACCTGTGGTTTGGTTAGAGCACCTGATCAAAAGCTCCTTGGTGTGTGGACACCTGATCAAAAACCCCTTGGTGATAGGGCACCTGATCAAAAACCTAGTGGATCTTACCAAGTGTGGTAGAAGAGTAGACGTACCTAGGTTTATTGGGGAACTACTATAAAAATCCTTGTGTCTTCTGTGTTGTGATTTTCCGTGTGTTGCGCTGTCTGCTCTCTTTGTGTTTGTTTTAATTACTCACTCAATACACATATATATATATCACTATTTTAATTCCGCTATAAAATTAAGTGAAAAGTTTTTAATACTCTATTTACCCCCCTCTAGAGTAAATCTAAGATCTAACCTCACTTTCACTCTTCATTTCTTTTTGTTTATGATATATGTAATGGGGCGAGTCCCAAAACTTTTGTTATATATATAAGGGGCGAGACCCCATATTTTTGTTATATATGATATGAATATTTTTCAAATCATTGTTGATTTTCCTTGTTTTCCTTCTCTTTTTTTGCACTCATGATGACTCGCCTTAACTTCTTGGACTCAGCGAGTGCTTATCTTAGGAACCAGTGTTTAAGTCCTCTTATGATTCATGCGAGATCTAGAGACTTGCGAGACCTAGGCTTTGCGGTCCATGTGTGCTCATATCTCTTTAGAAAAAACCAGGGGAAATTCTCTGCCCAAGATTCCGAGAGAGCGCCAAACTCCTATCCTAGTTGCGAGCCATGAGACTAGCGCATTCATTGTCATCCATGAGAGAGATAGTGAGAGAAGTGGATGGCTAAGGCGAGATCACCTCGGCTCCCCTCCTTCCCTTTTCTGGTTTAAATCTCCCTCTCATCCCATCTTTCTTGTCACCTAGATGATAAACCTGCCCTGTCCGCTTATGAGTGCATGGTCAACGGAATCATTTCTAGGGATCTTTCAACATAACTTCATAACCTGCCACTTGAGTGGTCAACTTGCCCTGCAGGCTTGTGAGAGCCCGGTCAGTGAAAGCATCTCATGGGTATTTCAACATATCTTCTTAACCAGCCATCTGAGTTGTCAACCTACCACACCGGCTTGTGAGAGCCCGGTCAGCGGAACCATCACAGGGGCCTTTCAACATATCATCTTAACCTGCCACCTGAGTGGTCAACCTGCCCCGCTGGCTTATGAGAGCTAGGTCAGCGAAACCATCTCAGGGGTCTTTCAACATAACTTCTTAACCTACAACCTGAGTGGTCAACCGGTCCTGCGAGCTTGCAAGAGCCCGGTCAGTGGAACTATCTCAGGGGTCTTTCAACATAACTTCATAACCTGCCACCTGAGTGGTCAACCAGCCCTGCTAGCTTATAAGAGCTCCATCAGTGGAACCATTACAGGGGTCTTTCATCATATCATCTTAACCTTCCACCTGAGTGGTCAATCTGCACCGCAGGCTTGTGAGAGCCAGGTCGGTGCAACCAACTCAGGGGCCTTTCAACATATCATCATAACCAGCCACCTGAGTGGTCAACCTGCCCTGCCAAATTGTGAGAGTGTGGTTGGCGGAACCAACTCGGGGGCCTTTCAACATATCATCTTAACCTGACAGCTGAGTGGTCAACCTGCCCCACCAGCATGTAAGAGCCCGGTCGGTGGAACCAACTCAGGGTAATTTCAACCCATCATCCGAACCTGCCACCTGGGTGGTCAATCTACCCCACCGGCTTGTGGGAGTCCGGTCAGCAGAACCATCTCAGGGTCCTTTCAACATATCATCTTAACCTGCTACCTGAGTGGTCAACCTGCCCCACCAGCTTGTGAGAGCCTGGTCGGTAGAACCAACTCAGGGACCTTTCAACATATGAAATTTTAACTTTAAATATGATGGCACTTTTGGTTCCTGTCCCCTGCCCTGACAGGGCAGAAGTCTATGCCTTATAAAGTGAATCCACCAAGATAAGAATTATATTATCAACTAGGAATAAAAATGCTTCAAGTCATCACCACTCCAGGTGTTTCCAATAGGGACACCTTTCACATTCAGGAGGCGATACCCTCCTGACCTTAACACTTCCAAAATTACATAGGGACCCTCCCAGTTGGGGTGAAGCTTTCAAATTGTTGCTGACCTTCTTGCTGCGTCGACCTTTTTGAGAACAAGGTCCCCCTTCGCGAAATGTTTGATTCTAACGTGTTTATTGAAGTATTTCTCCATCATGCGTTTGATCTCCAACTGGAGAATGGTTTCTAGGTCTCAAAGTTCTTCTATGAGGTTAAGCTAGAGCCGCTAATCTTCTTCATTCTACCCTTCATTCATCATCTCCTTCTCTTACGACCACGACTTGAGGGGACCGTACCTCGAGCTCCACTGGTAACATGACCTCGAATGTGTGGGAGAGCTTAAAAGGGGTTTACCCCATAGCTGTGCTAACAGTGGTTCTTAAAGACCAGAGGACTAAGGGGAGCTGCTCCACCCAGTTATCCTTCAGGTTTTCTACCTTCTTCTTTAACAGATTTACAATGGTTTTGTTCGCTGCCTCCACTTACCCATTGCTCCTGGGATGATGGACGGATATAAAGCGAAGGTCGGTGCCCAACTGACTGCAGAAGCTAGTGAGCTCACCGCTAGCAAAATGTGGCCCATTATCTGTGGTGATAGCTAATGACAGCTCATGCCGGCAGATTATCTCTCCCCAAGTGAAGTTTCTGACTAGCTGCGAGGGTGTTTTTGCAAGCTCCTTGACCTCTAGCCACTTGGAGAAGTAGTCGATCATGACTAGGAGGAACTTCCTTTTGCCCACTGGCCTAGGGGAAAGGGCTTACGTGGTCTATTCTCTAGATTGCAAAGGTCCATGGTTCTGTGATTGTCCCAAGCTTTCGCGCTGGTAGAAGTTGTAGTGGTGCAAAGAGATGGCACTTCTGGCACTTCTTTGCATACTCTGTCGCATCCTTGCTGATCGTGGGACAAAAGTAACCTTGCCTCAACACTCTTTTTTCCAAGGTCCGACTCCGCCCGGAGTGGCTTCCACACTCTACGGAGTGGATCTCCTCCAGAACCATCTAGGCCTCTTCCTCTGAGGGACAACTTATGAGGAGCCCGTACAGGGTCATCTGATACAGGGCTCCTTCCTGAAGCCCGTTTATCTGGAACCTCCTCTGGAAACTTGCTGATTTATACCTGAATCTCCGTTTATCTGGAACCTCCTCTGGGAACTTGCTAGAGGTCAGAAAATTGATGAAAGAGTCCATCCACGTGGGTCGCTGATCGATCTCCATCAACTCTCCTTCTTTAATAGATGGACAAAAAAGTTCTGTCCTTGTCCCCTTTTCTCGAAGTCCGTGTTTCTCCAGATAGCCTGCCCGAGTATTTTCCTCCCTTGGCATATGCCGAATGGAAAAAGGTTCAAAATAGCCCAATGAGCCCCTTGACCTTCGTCAGGTACCATTGGAGAGTAGGTTCTCTATTCTCAAACTCTCCCTTGATTTGGGATGCCACCACCATCGTGTCCGTGGAAAATTTCATGTCCTAGATCCCTAGCTCTCTTGCCAAGCGAAGCCCCACTACCATCGCCTCTTACTCGGCTTGATTGCTGGGGAAAGGGAAGCATACGTAAATTACTTGCTCAATTTTTGTCCTCTATGGACTCACCAAGATCACTCCTCCTCCCAGAGAGTACCTTCCTGATGCCCCATCCACCAACATCTCCCAGGCTAAGTGCTCGGGGGACTGGGATTTTTCCACCTCAAACATGTACTCTGCCAAGAAGTCAACCACCTCCTGTGCCTTTATTGACAATCAGGGTATGAAGGAAATCTCAAACTCGCTCAACTCCACCGAACATTTTGCCAATCTTTTGTCAGTCACTACCTTGATCGAGTTCACCTGGAAATATGGCCGAAGCTTTCTTGCGAAGGGGATGGTCAGTCACTACCTTGATCAGAGTGAATGCCAGCTTCTCAAGGATATGGTACTTGAGTTCTGCCTTCTTCAAAACCCTGCTGACGTAATAGATGGGTAACTACTTATTTCCCTCTTCCTAGACTAGGACCGAGCTTATCGCCTCAGCTCCCACTCCCAGGTACAGAGCTAAGTCCTCTCCCTCCCTTGGCCCTAAGAGTGGAGGGGCCCTCATGAGCAGTCTCTTCAACTATTCAAAGGCCTCCTCGCATTCCGAAGTCCATTCAAACTTTTGACTTCCCCGTAACACTTTGAAGAAGGACGAGAACTTTTCCCCTACCCAAGAGAAGAACCTACACATCCCTGCTAGCTTCCCTTTCAGTCGTTGGACCTCCTTCATATTCCTAGGAGACTCCAAGTCTATTATCTCCCTTACCTTATTGATGTTGGGATGTACCCTTGTAGGGGTGAGGAGGTGACCTAGAAACTTCCCACTTCCTTCCCCAAAGACGCACTTCAGAGGGTTGAGTCTCATCTTGAATTTCGATAGGGTGGCAAAGGTGTAACGCCCCTGATTTTCATTAATCATTTACGTGACCGATGTGGCGTAATATTGGCGTAAGGGCGTTACGTCAGCTCATCGGGTTTAGTTTTGAGCCTTAGCATAGTTAAAGTATGTAATTTAGATCGAGCGTGTGAGTTTTCACGTCGTTTTGTTTTGTAGAGAAGATTTTGTGTTGATATTGAGATTTTAGCTTTGGGAAGTTTTATCCCGAGTTTGGCTCGTCGGAATGGAATTCTGACCCCGCCATTGGATTCATAGCGCCGATTTCAAGTTTAGGTGTGACTTTCGTAGAGATCCGAGGTGTTTTGGTCGCCCTCGCGGTTCTAAGTAAGAATGGGGTAATATTTAATTATTTAAATAATAAATTAGGTTTTAGAATAAAACCTAAAGATCCCTCCCCTCTTCTTCTTCTTCCTCCCTCGATCAAATCAGCCGCCGAGCGAAAGGGCGAGATCGGAGCTTCGTGGAGCATTCGGTCGATGATTCCTAGGGCTGTGGTGGTCGGAATTACGTTTGGAGGGTAGATTTGGAAAGCTCTCGGCGAGATCTTCGTCTTTGAGGTAAGCTTTTCCCGTTTTGTGGATTTTTTGGAGTTAGGGTGCTGACCTAAGCCCTTCTTTTGACCCGAAAAGTTTCAGGTTTTGTGCTCAGGTGCGTTCTTGGCCAGATCCTTAGCTTTCGGAGCTGAGTTCTTCGAGTTTGCAAGGTTAAGCCAAGTTGCTTTCGTCTCTCCCTTGTTTTGTGGATGTATCACTTTTTTGGTGTTTGGCACGTATTTCGAGTGTGTTGTGTGATAGCCCTACCCTCGAATCCCCTCCTAGTAGTTGAATTTCCCCAGAGAAAACATCTCTACCTAGAGTTCTTTCCTACAGATAGTGTTCTTCGGTGCTTGGTCGTAATTGCCTTCCTTTTTCGAGAAGACTCCTTGAGCTCTCGAGAAGTCCCTTCGAGTTTTCGAGAAGGGACAAGTTTTCGAGAAGCCCCATTGATTTCTCGAGAAATACCTTTAATTTCTCGAGAAGTCCCGTGTCCCGATTCCTTAATTTTCTCGAGAAGTCTTGTGTCCTGATCTTCGATTCTCGAGAAATGTCTCTCTCTCTCGAGAAGTTCCCTCTCGAGAAGTCCCCTCTCTCTCGAGAAATTCCTGCATCTCTCGAGAAGTCCCTGTCCTGCCCTCGAGAAATCCCTGTAGTGAGTTTTTTTTTCTTGCGATGTACTTCTTGTATCTTGAGAAATCCGTGCTGATAACCCCTTGATTTTTCCCGAGAAGTCCTTTTACTCTCCCTCGAGAAGTGTCTTCTCCTTCTCGAGGAATGTCTGCTTTGTGCCCGTGGTCATGATTACTTCTCCTCTTTGAAATCTCGTACTCGTTGTGGTTAAAACTGTAACGGTCCAGGCCCGCCAACACGGGACCCAGCTGGACCGCCAGCACCCTCCCAGCCCAGGCCCACTAACACGGGACCCAGCTGGCACCGGAAGGGTTCAGCCTAACCAGATGGTCTGCAGACCATGCACCGCAACCCCTCTCTGTCCCCACCACAGGGCACATCGGGTTGTTAGAGACTGTAGCCTCCCATTGATGAGAATTGAGCCAGTTAAGCGGCAGCACGTGGACTTCCCAGGAGGTCACCCATCCCAGAATTGCTCCATCCCGAGCACGCTTAACTATGGAGTACTTTCACTTCTCATCACCAATTGAGTTGCAACTCAATTGGTGATGAGAAGTGAAAGTACTCCATAGTTAAGCGTGCTCGGGATGGGTGACCTCCTGGGAAGTCCACGTGTTGCCGCTTAACTGGCTCAATTCTCATCAATGGGAGGCTACGGTCTCCAACAACCCGTTGTGCCCTGTGGTGGGACAGAGAGGGGTTGGGGTGCATGGTCTGCAGACCATCTGGTTAGGCAGAACCCTTCCGGTGCCAGCTGGGTCCCGTGTTGACGGGCCTAGGCCAGGAGGGTACTGGCGGTCCAGCTGGGTCCCGTGTTGGCGGGCCTGGACCGTTACAAAAAGTGCAATCCTGGAGCGAGGTTAGGGTTGAAAAGAAAAAAATGGGTCTTACAAGTGGTATCAGAGCGAGGTTAGGGTTGACTTTGGTCAATTTAGCCTCTTTGGTTGACCCCAATGGGTCTTTGGTGCTCTAAGGGGACCCGTAAAGGGTTAGGTATGCTATGGTATCAGAGCGAGGTATGAAGAACGATATAGCTAAGTTTGTTTCTGAATGTTTAACCTGTCAGCGCGTGAAGGCAGGTCATAAGAGGCCTGGAGGTAAGTTGAAACCGTTGGATATTCCAAGCTGGAAGTGGGAGAGTATTTCAATGGACTTCATTACCGGTTTTCCGAGATCTCCCGCAGGTCATCATTCGGTGTGGGTCATAGTTGATCGTTTGACAAAATGTGCTCACTTTGTAACGTTTAAGATTGGATATTCAATGGGGAAGATAGCAGAGTTGTACTTGGACGAAGTCATCAGATTGCATGGTGTGCCCGTTAGCATTGTGTCGGACTGAGACTCGAGGTATATGTCTCGTTTCTGGCAGAGTTTGCAGGGAGCTTTAGGCACTGACCTTAGATACTCTACCGCTTACCACCCTCAGACCAATGGTCAGATAGAAAGAGTAAATTAGATTTTAGAGGAAATGATAAGATGTTATATTCTAGATCATAGAGGAGCTTGGGACAAGCATCTCGGATTGATGGAATTTGCCTACAATAATAGTTATTAGGAGAGTTTGCAAATGGCCCCCATTGAGTCTTTGTACGGGAGGCATTGCCGAACTCCCTTGTTTTGGGCCGAGGTTGGCGAGAGGCCGTTGTTAGGCCCTGAGGCCTTGGAAGTGATGAGCGTTGTTGTGACTCATATCCGCGAGAAGCTTCGAATTGCTCAGGAGCGGTATGAGAAGTATGCCAATCGGAGGAGGGTGGAGCTAGAGTTTGCTATTGGAGATAAGGTGTTCTTGAAAGTTTCTCCGATGCCAGGCGTTAAGAGATTTGGAAGGAACCATAAGTTGGACCCCAGGTATGTGGGACCTTTCCGGATTGTTGAGCGCATCAGAGCGTCAACTTATAGATTGGATTTGCTTGCTTCCTTCCCAAATGTTCACGATGTGTTTCATGTGAGCCAGTTGAAGAAGTGTTTGCATAATAATCGGCTTGTTCTTGATTCGGTGCCCATGTTGCAGCCCAATCTTTCGTATGTTGAAGAGCCTGTCCGAATCTTGGAGACTCAAGAGTGTGTGCTGCAGAGGAAGACGATCCCGATGGTTAAGGTTGTTTGGAAGAATCAGGGTGTCGAAAGTGTAACATGGGAGTTGGAGTCTGCCATGAGAGAGACTCATCCTATCATCTTCTCTTAGATTTCAGGTAAACCTTCTGTTTGGAAGCCTTTATATTTGATTCTGTATCTTCCTTAACCTTGGGATATCAAGTTTCGAGACGAAATTAACTTCCTTTTAGGGGGAGTGACTATAACGCCCCTGATTTTCGTTAATCATTTACATGACCGCTGTGGTGTAATTTTGGCGTAAGGGCGTTACGTCAGCTCGTCGGGTTTAGTTTTGAGCCTTAGCGTAGTTAAAGTATGTAATTTAGATCGAGCGTGCGAGTTTTCACGTCGTTTTGATTTGTAGAGAAGATTTTGTGTTGATATTGAGATTTTAGCTTTGGGAAGTTTTATCCCGAGTTTCTCGTCGGAATGGAATTCTGACCCCGCCATTGGATTCGTAGCCCTGATTTCCAGTTTATGTGTGAATTTCGTAGAGATCCGAGGTGTTTTGGTCGCCCTCGCGGTTCTAAGTAAGAATGGGGTAATATTTAATTATTTAAATAATAAATTAGGTTTTAGTATAAAACCTAAAGATCCCTCCCCTCTTCTTCTTCTTCCTCCCTCAATCAAATCATCCGCCGAGCGAAAGGGTGAGAGCGGAGCTTCGTGGAGCATTCGGTCGACGGGCTGTGGTGGTCGGAATCGCATTTGGAGGGTAGATTTGGAAATCTCTCGGCGAGATCTTCGTCTTTGAGGTAAGCTTTTCCCATTTTGTGGAATTTTTGGAGTTAGGGTAGTGACCTAACCCCTTCTTTCGACCCGAAAAGTTTTAGGTTTTGTGCTCAGGTGTGTTCTTGGCCGGATCCTTAGCTTTCGGAGCTGAGTTCTTCGAGTTTGCCAGGTTAAGGCAAGTGGCTTTCGTCTCTCCCTTGTTTTGTGAATGTATCACTTTTTTGGTGTTTGGCACGTATTTCGAGTGTGTTGTGTGATAGCCCTAACCTCGAATCCCCTCATAGTAGTTGAATTTCCCCCAGAGAAAACATCTCTACCTAGAGTTCTTTCCTGCAGACAGTGTTCTTCGGAGCTTGGTCGTAATTGCCTTCCTTTTTTGAGAAGACCCCTTGAGCTCTCGAGAAGTCCCTTCGAGTTTTCGAGAAGTCCCTTCAAGTTTTCGAGAATCCCCCTTGAGTTCTCGAGAAACACCTTTAATTTCTCGAGAAGTCCCGTGTCCTGACTCCTTAATTTTCTCAAGAAGTCCTGTGTCCTGATCTTCGATTCTCGAGAAATGTCTCTCTCTCTCTTGAGAAGTTTTCTCTCTCTCGAGAAGTTCCCTCTTGAGAAGTCCCCTCTCTCTTGAGAAATTCATGCATCTCTCGAGAAGTCCATGTCTTGCCCTCGAGAAATCCCTGCAGTGAGTTTTTTTTTTATTTTCTTGCGATGTACTTCTTGTCTCTCGAGAAATCCGTGCTGATAACCCCTTGCTTTTTCCTGAGAAGTCCTTTTACCCTCCCTCAAGAAGTGTCTTCTCCTTCTCGAGGAATGTCTGCTTTGTACCCGTGGTCATGATTACTTCTCCTCTTTGAAATCTCGTACTCGTTGTGGTTAAAACAACTTATGAGTTCTCTTATGTTTAGTATTGGAAGAATGTTTACTTTGTTGTGACCCTATCTCTTAGGGCATCCTAGTGATTATCCTTTCGGGCAGCGTCCCGTGTTTAATTGAAATTTAACTAATAAGAACCATTGTCTTTAGCCTTACACAGTAGTTGTGTTTGGGGGACAGTGGGGAAATGTTATAGCCTTGCACGGTAGTCGTGTTTGGGTGGTTGAGTCTAGAGGCACCCCCACCCAGTTTTTGGGCTTTGGGTGGCGGAGGTAGGTAACCGCTCCCGTTTAATTGAGCTGATCAGTCTCTTTAAATAAATTTAACAATATAAATGAACTTGCTTGTTCCTCTTTTGGTATTTAGTGCACTCGGTGCTTGTTGGTTCTTTGTTTAGAGCTTCTCTTTCGGTAAATCTGGCTTGGGTTGGTACCGCTTATGCCTTGCTTACTTTTCTGCTAGTTTTTTGCCACTTGTAATTCCTTGCAGATGCGTTCTTTGTTTTATTGAATGCCTCAGGTTCAGAGCCGTAGCGGCTAGTGGTGTAGCCTGAAGTTCAGGGTTTTAGTAGTTGTTCACCCCGCTGCTGCGAGGTAGTTGTCTTTAGTTTCTTCTTGCGATCAGACATACTAGTTGGTGCCAATGGGTTAGTGTCATGTTGTTGACGCCCATTGTGCCCTTTTTATACTTTATAGTTTATTTGCCAGATTAATGCCACTACTTTTAGATCTTGTGTATCTTACTCTCTTGGAATGATTTATGTTAGGTGCACTATAGTTATAAAATGGCTTTTCTTCATCCTCATTGCATTCTTTCTAACTGAAACCATTAACTTTAAAGTCGCCTAAAGGTATTTTCTACTCTTACAATACGCCTAGTTATGTGCATATCATTTACCTTATGCTCCGTCATTGCATACATTTAGGACCTTAAGTAAACTAAAGCAAGTACTTTCCGCTGCAATTCTATATACTTTCTTGGTGGACTAGTTGATCCACGAACTGAGAGACACAGTTCTTACCTCAAAACCCCTAATAAATGATTTCAAATGATGACTTATCATGTAAACATGTTTTGATTGATTAAGTAATAGGTTCCCGCCTGAGCGTCTACAGTTGTCTCCTGTATGACGTGGCATAATGACGTATATTTTCTCTTACTCTGATATTCCTAAATTCGGAGGAAATGCAGGTTGTGACAAAAGGTCTCTGCTAGGTCCTGGAGGTGAGACCTTATGTCCCTGCTCTTCACCATCAGGTCATCTATGTAGACCTCCAAGTTTCTCCACTTATGCTCCCTGAACACTCGATCCATCATTCTTTGGTATGTGGCCCCGCATTTCTCAACCCGAAGGGCATAATTTTGTAACAATAACATCCATCGTCCGTGATAAAGAAAACATCCTTGTCATCCAGTCGGTGCATTCGGATCTGATGGTATCCTGAAAATGCATCTAAAAAACTCATCACAGGGAAACCGACGATAAAGTCTACAAACACGTCGATTCGAGGTAGAGGATAAAAATCCTCGGGGCATGCTTTATTCAATAAAGAAAAGTTGATACACATTCTACACCGCCCATCTTATTTCTTCACTATCACAATGTTGGAGACCCAACCTGGGTACGGGATCTCTGTTACAAAACCTGTCTTCAGCAGTTTTCCTACTTCTTCTCAGATGGGCTCGGCCAGAGTAGTTGCCACAACTCTTTTGTTTTGGCGGATGGGGCGGATGCTCGGGTCGAGTTTGAGGCGATGACATGCCACGTCCATATCGATCACTACCATGTATGCGACGCTCCATGCGAAGATGTCAATGTTCTGTTGGATGCATTCTCAGACCTTCTTCTCGTCCTCCTTGCTCAGCTTCTTGCTGACCTGCACCTTCTCCATCTTCCCATCCTAGGTGAGGACTTGTTTCACCCCGATTTCCTCTACTGCCTCAAGCCTAGCTTGACCCTCTATTGCTTTGTCAACCTATGTGCCTCCTCTTTATAGGTGATGGTTGATGAGTCCCAAATATATACACATATTTGGACCCATCTAGGCCGGTTTTCTAGTCGTTTCACTGCACTTTAGCCCTGTTTCAGCTCATATTTGTCTTTCTATGCTAGGTGCACTTCTTGGCCTAATTTGGTGTGTTTTATGCTTATTCCCTTTTGATAGCCTTATCATTTTGTTGAGTGCCACTTTCAGTGGCCTGATTAGCATTTTTGTGAAACAGGAGTCGTGCAGGTGTTCCTGGTAAAATTCTGTACAGGAACACTGCGCACGATCACTGGTTCAATTGCGCACGATCACTGGTCGTGCGCCGCTGATCTTGTGCACTTAACCCTTTTTTCTGAGTTCTATCTCGGACAGTGCGCACGACCACCTACGATAGTGCGCACGACCACCAGTCGTGCGCCACTGTTCGTGCGCACTTAACATCAATTTCATGAGTTCTGTTTCGACCAGTGCGCATGACCACCTACGATAGTGCGCACGACCTCTGGTCGTTCGCCACTGGTCGTGCGTACATGGTATTTTATAAATTTCTTACATTGCAGGCTCCACCCAGGCAGGCGCACGATCACAAGATTCCAGAGAGCATGACCACTGGTCGTGCGCCAATGACCGTGCGCACTGTTTATTCCAGCGCCTATAAATTGTCCTGCTCGCGATTTAGGTCAGGATATCTCCGATTTTCTTCCGCCCGAGTCCGCCGTTTCCTGCTCCGTTCCGCCCGATTTTGCCCCTCCATCACCGCCCACCATCCGGAGGTGCTCCGGGCTTGTTCTTCACGCCATTCTTGAGCCGGAGCTTCCTCTCGGCCTCCTCCTTCATCCAAGAGCTTCAAGGAAGGTTTAGCCGCCATCGCCATCAAGCAAGAGGAAGTTTGCAACTTCTACCGGATCGTGACACGAAGAAGACGGGCTCATTAGAGAGTAGTGACAGCTCTCTCTACCCCGGACGTAGTTGCGGACCAAGCTTGGACGCGGATTGACAACCCGGCGATTCCAACCGTGACTCTACAACGCGCCTTCGGATTCGGTCGATTTCTTGCCTTATTCTTCACTTATTGATGTATACGTAGTTAGAGCTAACATTATGATGAAGTTGCACTTAAACTTATTTGTATTTATATATTTCATGTCTATGTGAAATGCTTGTTGTTTGAGTTGCTTGAGGTGCGCCCCCATCCATTTTCCACTTCACCACCGTGTCCGGTGTCGCACTAGCAATTGCTAGTGGCGTTCTTGTCGACGAGGTGCTTGCGACCCTCATTCCGTTAGCCTACTCGTCCATCCGCCTACCGAAGCGTGGCATCGCGGCCCGTATTCCATCCCGCCTAACGAAGCAGCGCGCTCAAGGCCTGCACAGTTCGACTCCGCTTGCCTACTCGTCCATCCGCCCTTGCGACGCAGCGCGCTCAAGGCCTGCCTAGTCTCCATCCTGCCAAGCGAAGCACTGCATAGCGGCATTGCATAGGAGTAGTTGTAGTTGTTTTCTTTTATTTTCCAAAAGCCAAATCACCCCGTTTCCGCATTCCATCTGACTCAAGGACTTCGATCTCAAGTCCTTCCTCGAACGTTAACTCCACCTTACTGTGTTCCTTGAGAGATTCGATACTCGCGGATTACTCCTCGTTTTATATTACTTGAACAATCGGTACACTGTCGTTTCGTGCCGCAGTCTTGCTATCGCCTATAGCGGTGTGCAGGATTCGCGCATCAAGTTTTTGGCGCCATTGCCGTGGAGCACAGATGTGTGAGTTTTCTTGAGAGGGAGAGCTGAGAGAGAGAAGTTTCTTCCAGTGTGTATAGCCGCCTTATTATTTTTGTTTGCTTAATACTTATTTACTGCTTGTTATTATTTCTTTCCCTCTTATTTTAAGGTTTTAGGCAAGTCTAATCCAAGAAGTTTTATTAGTTTGTGTAAATTTTCTTGCAAAGAATTTCAGTCTCGTTATACCTGCTTTTATTATTGAAAATGTCGTCAAGG
The DNA here is from genome assembly GCA_033032865.1 of Dactylorhiza incarnata. NCBI lineage: Eukaryota > Viridiplantae > Streptophyta > Magnoliopsida > Asparagales > Orchidaceae > Dactylorhiza > Dactylorhiza incarnata. Next base: position 7,027,460 of record JAWHQI010000023.1, read on the forward strand.
GATATTTTACCTAGCTTTAATGACAAGATGGTTTATTATATAGACCAAATGAATGAGTTAAATGCTAGGCAGTGTGGGGACATTGTTTGCTTTTTGTGTCGAGGAGAGGGTCATGAATTGAAGGACTGTCCTAGTCTTTTCAATCCTGACCGCTGCTCCTCCACTCATGACAACATTGTCCCTATCGCTCATTCTTTACCCATGGAGGCAATTGTGCCCTTTACCCCCGAGCTTGTCTCGTGCATGGACTCCTCACTCCCTGTGTATGGCTTCACTCCCAGTGATGATGATCACTCATCTGTTAGCCAACAAGGAGAGGAATGGGAGCTCTTAGATGCACCTGAGTATGATGAGGAAACTATTCTTTCCATCGGGGAGGCTTTAGCAGATCTTTTTGCGGAGGAACCAAATCTTTGTGTTCCTCCAGTTTCTTTGCAAGATTTTTCTACACACATTCTTTATGATCCTATCAAAGTAAAGGAGCGAGGTGATGCTTCGGACTCGGAAGATGCTCCAAAGTGGGAGGAGGAGGATACTCTTTCTGATGAGGAGGTTTGCATTTCCTCATGGGACGAGGAGGTCCAACTCACCACCGAGGCCCTTGAGTTCTTGTGTTCCTCTCGCTATGATACTTACGATGATGATAGCGATCTATCCTTGGATCCTGATGGGAGTGAGACCGGGATCACTCCCCCGATTGATGTTTATTTATGTTCTTCGTCTTCTTTATTTCTTGATCCCCTTCCTTCATCTGAGTCTGTGCAGGTTGAATCTTCACAGGTACTTCAGGAGGACTTGGAGCTTGCTGCTCAAGTCAATGATGAGAGCATCCTCTCATGTGAGGAAGTTCATTCCTCCTTCGTAGAGGAAGCCCCACTCATTGCCTTCGCCTCCTGCTGCCTCCCTGTTGACGACTCCTTGCTAGGCAAGGATATTTTTGGTGAGTTGAGTGAGGATAACTCCTCCTCCTCTTACTTTCTTTTCCCTCTACCTGTGTCAAGTAGGTATTTTTATTTAGGTAGAGGGGTGACTGCCTTATCTCCGTATCGGTACTAGCTACCGAAACGGATAATGGAGCAGTTACCTGTGCACTTTCTTTTTCATACACCCATTAGCTAGAACCCTTAGTTTTTTAATAAGTCGTGCTGGGATGACAATAACCCCAGTAGTTATCTTTCTTTTTACTGAACTTTTATTTCTTCTAGCTTAGTTAAGTTGTTGTTAAGGTTGTGATTGTCTCGTTGCATGTGCTGATCCCTAGTTGTACGCATACTGCACGGTGGATGAAGTTTTTACTAAAAATTTTGGCCGATCGGAAAATTCCTTTCGCGCACGATCACTGATCGTGCGCACTACTTATCGCGCACGACCACTGGTCGTGCGATCGGCCCAGATTTTTATATAAAAAAAAACCGATTCGCCCGAGCTATCTGCGCACATTTTAGGTTTCTGCTTTCGGGGTTCGTTCGCTGCTGTTCGTGCGCCGCTCCACTTGGTATCCCGCTGATCGTGCGTGCCGCCTCTCCTCCGGTGAGTTCCGTGGCCTCCTCCCCTTTCTTATCCGCCTATTGCTACCATGAATGCGAGAGATCGTCACTCCGCCAAGACCTACCGTCGCTCAGGTCGGGCCTCTGCATCGCCGGCCCAGATCTTGGCATGTATGGGTAAATTCTCGAAGGATGTGCACACCCGGCGCTACAACTCGCTAAAAGATAAGCCGTTTCTCTCTCAGAGATTGGTAGATTGGAATGAGCTTAGCTCAATCGGAGACAATGGAGTTTTGAGGGAGGCCGTCCTCCTCCGCTACTCGTTCGATCACTGGAGTAAGGTGTTTGAGTGCGATGATCTTGGCTACAAAGAGCTCACCTTAGAGTTCCTTTCGACGTTCGAGTGGGAGGTGATGCCCTCCGGTTGCCGGCCGCCAACATGCTCTTTCCGAATTTTGGGGAGTGTCGTCACATTGTCTTTGCTGGAGCTCGCTGTACACGCATGCTTCTACACTGAAGCGGAGGCTGCTGCGATCGATTTTCAGAATATGGATGTCTCCTTCCCTGACGGTGTCACCCCGCGTGCCGCGTGGTGTGCTCTCACGGGACGGGACGAAGAGTATGTGGCCAGGAAAAGTAAATCCACCTGGATCGTCGAGCCTGCTCTCCGATTCTTGCAGCATGTCCTTAGTCATTCTCTTGTCGCCCGAGCTCTCAGTCAGAATGTCGTGGGGTGGCAAGATTTGATCTCCCTATATAGTATGGAATTCCGGCAGCCCGTGCATCTGGGCTACATGCTCGCTTTCTTCTTCCATCACGAGGCCACCTATGGTCTCACTGGTGCCATTGGTGGTGCCTATTTTATCACACGCATTGCAATGGGATTGGGGGTTTGGAGTCAGCTGCCTCAGATGGTGCAGGTGACTGCGCCCTCCTTCATCACCAGGGCCACCATGGTGAGCTTTCATCTACTTCGGGTCGTGGGGAAGAAGAGTAGCAGGAGTTTTGTGGTCGTGATGCCGGGTGATGCGCCTAGGGAGAGGCGTGATGATGAGGAGCATGGAGAGCCGGCTGAGCCACCGACTACTCACCGTGAGATAGCCCTCTCGCAGCCGCGGCGTCAGTCATTCAAGCAGGAGCGGAGACCAAATGGGGAGGGCAGTTCTTCACGAGGACAGGAGATTCCAAACGTCAACCAGCGCCTCGCCGATTTGGAAGCAAATCAGTATTGGCTGACAGACTTTGTCTACCAGCAAGCTTTGCGGGGAGGGCTGCATGTACCTCCGCCTCCTGCTCGTTTTGCGTCTTCATCCAGGCGTCCTCCATCTCCTATTATTATTCATGACACCGATAGCGACGAGGAGTGATTTTTAGTCATGTGTGCAAGTAAATCACAACCCTGTCGTGTTTTTCTTGTTTTTTTAACTATCTTGTTATTTGACTAAGCATCTCTTAGTATGTTTTGTATTTTTATTAACATTAGTTTTGTGAATGCTCTTCTGGGCATCATTCTGGAACTTCATTTTGTTCTCTTGTCTTTTTGGTGTTATGCTTACTTTACTCGCAGGAGCAGTGATTTTTCGGGCAGGGAACCTGGTGATTTTCAGAATTTAACGCCAACTCTTCCAGTATGCTCACTTCTGAGCATGGGGTACACTCTTCCTTTTCTCCTTAGTTGAATGTTTATAAGATCATATTTTAGATTATGCTTTCACGTAAGTTTGGGGGAGAGTGAGAACCATGCACATGCACGCACGCACGCATTCCGGTAGTATTATTATTTTAGCTTTTCGTTTATTTCAGTTTATGAGTTTTTCATATGCATTGCACACCACTACACCCACTTAAGCGTGCACTCAGCTGTTAGCACGTCTTGAGCTGAACTCATTTCTTTTTGTGTGATTTGGGAAAATCATTTTGCTGGCTTAGGATTGTGAGTAGGAGTAAAATGTTGACTTCGATAGTGCTCCTAGTCGAGTGCTCATGTCACACATAGAAATTCGTGTAGATTCAATTTCTTTTTATGCTTTTAGTTTATATTTATCTATTAGCGTAAATATTGTTTACTACACTCAAAAATTGGTGAATCCATTGTGAATCAAACGGTAGCATAGGGATGTGTGTAGACGTTCGTTAGCCTCGTATTACCTGAGCCGGGAGAAAGGATTATCTTTCTCGGTGGCTAAGAACTTGCCCCAAGCGATTCTTGAAGCATGGGTATACGGTTAGTCAATTGCGTGAATGTGATATAGGCCATCATTTTGGCCCGGTTGAGCCTTTGTGCCATTCCTATCATTATTTCCTCGTTAGCCCAGTTGTGCCTACCCCATTCTTTTGGTTCAGCTCCACTATTGGTCACCAAAGCCTAAAACTCCCATCCTAGTCGCACACCCAAGATGCAAGCATTTTGTCTAAATCCTTAATTTGGTGGTGTCGATTGTGGAAGTACATTGTGGAGATGTGGATGTGTATCTTTGAAAATTTGCTGAAATTGCTAAAGAAGAAAATGAGAGAAAGAAAAGAAATGAAAAGAAAAGAAAAAGATATGAGCTTTAATGAAAAAAATTTGTGTAAAAATATATGTTTGGGAGTAGGCGGTGCACACACCCATGTTGTTAAGTCTAAGTCTGGGGGTGTGGTGCATCCGCGTGTTTTATTGCTACTTGGATAGTGTTATGCATTTGCTCATTTGGGTTTTTGTGTTCGAAGCCTTCATGTTTATATTTGTTCACCTCACCTAAACCCAAGCCTCATCTAAAAACCTTAAGTCCTATTGATTCACGCATTTGAGTCAAACCAGTGCCGCGGAGAGAATACGAACGGGCAAGCTTATGGTCACCGACATTGATGGATTTCAATGGAGTTGTCCCGAACCCCGATCTTTGGCAATGCGCGCCTCAACGTTCAGTTTACTTTCTTCCTATGTACGACCTTATGATTCATCGTGATTCACTTTTTTGAGTAAATGTAATATATAAATACGCTCCTAGGAAATTATAAACTAATATGCATAATTAGGAATTTTATGTATTGTATTTCTACGCGTGTGAGCATGCGACTTCGCATGGTACTCCGCTTGATAATTTATTTGTCAGCTATGTTTTTCCTGTCCGCGAGAGATGGTTTGCTCGGGACGCGCAAACAGTTAAGTCTGGGAGTGTGATGAGTCCCAAATATATACACATATTTGGACCCATCTAGGACGGTTTTCTAGTCGTTTCACTGCACTTTAGCCCTGTTTCAGCTCATATTTGTCTTTCTATGCTAGGTGCACTTCTTGGCCTAATTTGGTGTGTTTTATGCTTATTCCCTTTTGATTGCCTTATCATTTTGTTGAGTGCCACTTTCAGTGGCCTGATTAACATTTTTGTGAAACAGGAGTCCTGCAGGTGTTCCGGGTAAAATTCTGTACAGGAACACTGCGCACGATCACTGGTTCAATTGCGCACGATCACTGGTCGTGCGCCATTGATCGTGTGCACTTAACCCTTTTTTCTGAGTTCTGTCTCGGACAGTGCGCACGACCACCTACGATAGTGCGCACGACCACCAGTCGTGCGCCACTGTTCGTGCACACTTAACATCAATTTCATGAGTTCTGTTTCGACCAGTGCGCATGACAACCTATGATAGTGCGCACGACCTCCGGTCGTGCGCCACTGGTCGTGCGTACATGGTATTTTATAAATTTCTTACATTGCAGGCTCCACCCAGGCAGGCGCACGATCACAAGATTCCAGAGCGCACGACCACTGGTCGTGCGGCAATGACCGTGCGCACTGTTTATTCCAGCGCCTATAAATTGTCCTGCTCGCGATTTAGGTCAGGATATCTCCAATTTTCTTCCGCCCGAGTCCGCCGTTTCCTGCTCCGTTACGGCCGATTTCGCCCCTCCATCGCCGCCCACCATCGGGAGGTGCTCCGGGCTTGTTCTTCACGCCATTCTTGAGTCGGAGCTTCCTCTCGGCCTCCTCCTTCATCCAAGAGCTTCAAGGAAGGTTTAGCCGCCATCGCCATCAAGAAAGAGGAAGTTTGCAACTTCTACTGGATCGTGACACGAAGAAGACGGGCTCATTAGAGAGTAGTGACAGCTCTCTCTACCCCGGACGTAGTTGCGGACCGAGCTTGGACGAGGATTGACAACCCGGCGATTCCAACCGTGACTCTACAACGCGCCTTCGGATTCGGTCGATTTCTTGCCTTATTCTTCACTTATTGATGTATATGTAGTTAGAGCTAACATTATGATGAAGTTGCACTTTAACTTATTTGTATTTATATATTTCATGTCTATGTGAAATGCTTGTTGTTTGAGTTGCTTGAGGTGCGCCCCCATCCATTTTCCACTTCACCACCGTGTCCGGTGTCGCACTAGCAATTGCTAGTGGCGTGCTTGTCGACGAGGTTCTTGCGACCCTCATTCCGTTAGCCTACTCGTCCATCCGCCTACCGAAGCGTGGCATCGCGGCCCGTATTCCATCCCGCCTAACGAAGCAGCGCGCTCAAGGCCTGCACTGTTCGACTCCGCTTGCCTACTCGTCCATCCGCCCTTGCGACGCAGCGCACTCAAGGCCTGCCTAGTCTCCATCCCGCCAAGCGAAGCACTGCATAGCGGCATTGCATAGGAGTAGTTGTAGTTGTTTTCTTTTATTTTCCAAAAGCCAAATCACCCCGTTTCCGCATTCCATCCGACTCAAGGACTTCGATCTCAAGTCCTTCCTCGGACGTTAACTCCACCTTACTGTGTTCCTTGAGAGATTCGATACTCGGGGATTACTCCTCGTTTTATATTACTTGAACGATCGGTACACTGCCGTTTTGTGCCGCAGTCTTGCTACCGCCTATAGCGGTGTGCAGGATTCGCGCATCAATGGTCTTGACAACCATGACGTAGCACTGCTTAGCCACATTAGGATCTCCCCTGACTTGGATCTGGACTCCTTTGATGCTGTACTTTAAGCATTGGTGGTAGGAGGTGGGTACGTATCAGAATGCTCTGATTAGGGATCGTTCGAAGATGGCGTTGTAGCTACTCGGAGAATGCGCGTTGATGAACCGATAGTTCTTGGATGTTCCCCCTAGAGTCACAAGGAGTCCGACTTCTCCCTCCACATCCTTCCTTTCTCTGGAGAATCTGAAGAGAGGTCCATCCGAGGCGAGTACCCTCTTCGCCTCCACATTCATCTCTTCGAAGGCCTTCATGAAGATTATGTTAACAGAACTCCCGTTGTCCATGAGGATTATGGAAACCGTGAAGTTCTTGATCACTGTTTGGGTCACCAGCGCATCACAGAACAAATCTTCATGCTCGAATATATCCTAGGTGGTGAACGTGATCTTCTCCTAAGGGGGGGGGGGGGGGGGTCCTAGTGGTTGAAGCGATACTCTGTTGGAACAACCCTATTACTAATTTAGTCTAGGATCACTATCTGTAGTTAGGACTCAAGTTGACCCCAATGTATAGTCATAGGGTCAAGGTCTATGCCTGCCTAAGTTACCTGAAACTTAGGAAAATTCCAAGTTTTCTGTGTTCGACGAACGCCTTCCTGTGTTCGACAAATGTCATATATCAGTTCGACGAACTTGGATCTCCAGCTCGACGAACTCAGTCTTCCAAGCCAGTTCAATGGATTCTATATTTCAGTTCGACGAACTCCTGATTGAGATCGACGAACTCATTGTTCTGTTCGATGAATGACTAACTTTCTGTTCGATGAACTTTCTATCTCAGTTGACGAATTTCCTCTTGAGCTTGACAAATCCTGAAGATCAGTTATTTCTTTCTTTGAACTCAGATTGACTATTCAGCAACGGATCTATTCAAATATTTGGATTTATTTATATACAAATAAGTCATGATTTCATCTTTCCTTTTTATATCCGTCCTATTCTCTTCTTCCGAGAATCTAGCCGTAATATTGGAAAAGAAAACTTTCTCAGAAAAGGAATTAAAGTATTTTGCAGAATCAAAAAGTTGCTATTGCAGTCCCAAGAATGATCTATTTCAGTTTATTTTATTCCTTAACAGAAGATTTGAATTTTCAAATCAGATTATTTTATCTAAGGAAAAAGGATGAATCAGTATATAAGACATATATACAAGAGGATACAAGACAGAAAATACTTGTGAAATACACAGACAGAAAGGAGATATATAGAAATCATCATCTACAACAGTAACTTCATTTTCCTGAGAATAACTGAAATCTTCTCTCAGAAGCATCTGCTGGTTCTTAGTCTTCTACATCCAAGAGGAAGCTTCACCAACTGTCAACAAACTCTATCAGACAGGGGAGCTTTACAACAACAGCAATCCTCTAGTCTTCTCTCAGATCTTATTGAGAGATAAGAACTTCATAACCCTTTTTTTGGGTTCATTCTTTTTACCCCACCTTGTACAGGGTTTTAACTCCCTTCAAAAGTTAACCTTTGGTGGCAGGGCACCTGATCAAAAACCCATGGTTTGGTTTGAGCACCTGATCAAAAAGCTCAGTGGTGTTTGGGCATCTGATCAAAATTCCCATTGGTGAAGGACATCTGATCAAAAACCTTAGTGGATTCCTACCAAGGGTGGTAGAAGAGTAGATGTACCCAGGTTTATTGGGGAACGACTATAAATCCTTGTGTCTTTGCTGTGTTTGTGTTATTTTCTGTACTGTGTTGTGTTTGTTGTTTTGTTTTTCTACTCACTCAATTACATATATATATATATCATTATTTTAATTCCGCTATAAAATAAGTTAAAACTTTTAATACTCTATTCACCCCCCCCCCCCTCTAGAGTAAATCTAAGATCTAATACCACACTTTCAATTGGTATCAGAGGGAGGTTGATTGGTTACATAGGCTAACACCTGAATCCAAAGATCAATTAGTTCTTAACTTCTTCTAGAGTTTTCTTTTTCTAAAATAAAAAAAAACTCATAGCACAGAACAAAGATTACTTAAGCACAAGACCTCCTATGTGCAATATTAACAAGTTGGCATTATGGAAAGCAAGGATCAAACTATATATGAACTCTATTGATGAAGATATTTGTAACTCTATTTTGACAGGACCTCCTACTCCATCAACAACAACAAGCAATGAAACAACAACCAATACTCATACTGTTCCACCTCTTGAGTGGACAGATGCTCAGAAGAAACAGAGGAATGCTGATGCCAAAGTTATGAACAGCTTGGCACAGACCATGTCTGATGACATATTCCAGAAGTGTTGGGAATATTGCCCTCAATATTCCCTTGATTTGAAGAGGCATCACTCACAATGCTAAGGGCATATTGTATTTTATACATTTTAGTTTGTCTCAAGTATTGTACAGGGAGATGATATTCCACAAAATTGAATAAATTCAAAGGTGTGCTGTTTAAATCAGCTGAGAAGGCCTCACTGTATCAGCTGAACTGCTGAGACAAGACCAGGAGCCACTGAGAAGGCATCTGGGCAAGCTGAGCTACAGATAGAAGAAACTTGGCGTGTTCGTCGAACGCAGAATGAAGTTCGTCGAACAAAGAATGCTATTCGTCGAACGCTGAGATGAGACAGAAGAAACAGCTGAAACTTGGCGTGTTCGTCGAACGCAGAACTCAGTTCATCAAACCAGAACTCAGTTCGTCGAATGCTGAGATGAGACAGAAGAAACAGCTGAGACTTGGCGTGTTCGTCGAACGCAGAACTCAGTTTGTCGAACGATGAGACGAGACAGAAGAAAGCACTGAGACTTAGCGTGTTCGTCGAACGAAGAATGAAGTTCGTCGAACGCAGAGTATGGCAAGTTCGTCAAAAGCAGAGTATGGAAAGTTCGTCGAACGCAGAGGATGGAAGTTCGTCGAACGCAGAGTATGGCGAGTTCATCGAGCGCAGAACCTAGTTCGTCGAATGCAGTATGGCGAGTTCATCGAACGTAGATTGCATGTTCTGCTTTTGGCGCAAGCTGCAGAAAGACATTATGGGGTCCACGAGTCACTCCCATATCTATCGGAAAGACGGCTAAGAGCCGTTGAAGGTCGGGGATGTATAAAAGAAGAAGTTAGGGCACTTTAGAAAAGTGTTGGTCGAGTGCTAAAACAAAATTTACTATTCCATTGACGGCCAGAGCTCTCGTCTTTCTCCTCCTGCTCACTGAACAAGCAAGAAGAATTAGAGAGAAAAAGAAAGCTCCTCTACAAGAAGCAGCAAGGTGATCTTCCATCCTTCAACTGAAGAGGAAGATCAGTTTGTAACTGGCATCAACATCTCCAGCTACAAGATAGCACAAGCTGTGCAGGAACTACAAAAGACTTCTACTCTCTGCTGTCTGCTGTCGTAAGCTTCAAATACTCTTTTACTGTAGGGTATTGCCTGAGGTTGTAGGGATATTTGCTTGAGATTGTAGGGCTTGTTGGCCTGAATTTGTAGGGCTGAAGGCCTGAGATTGTAGGGCTATTTAGCCTGAGTTGTAGGTAATTATTGTCTGAGCTGTAGGAGGAGGATTCCACTGAGGTAGGACCTGGAAGCGGTCTGAGTTGTAGGAGGTGGATTCCTCTGAGGTAGGACTATTTTGGCCTGAGATTGTAGTTCCTGCTGTGGTCTGAGTTGTAGGATCAGTCGCTGATCTGAGGTAGGGTTGCTGTGCCTGAGGTAGGGTTGGGAAAACCTGAGAGATCATGAGGGATCTATGCTGTAAGCAATTTTAGCTGAGTTTGGAGGAATTGGCCCTATCTAACACACTGTTCGAAGGGTGAAGGGGAGAGTGGACTACCCATAGACATACTGTCTTGGGGAACCACTATCAACACTTGTGTGTTTTCTGTGTGGTTGATTACTTGCTTAGAATAATCTTAAACATCTAAATCAAACAAGTAAAAATCAAAAGACCTATTCACCCGCCCCCCCCCCCCCCTCTAGGTGAATTAGATCATATACCTATATAATCTTTCAAGTGGTATCAGAGGGAGGTTGGTCATAAAGGGCTTAACTGCCTGACCAGATCCTACATAGGTATTATTAAATCTGAATCCAATGGATTAAAATGGAGGTCAGAAGGAAATGGGTTCAATGAAGCTCCCTATATGCAAAAAGGAAACCTTTGGCATCTGGAAACAAAGGGTTAGGCTATTCATGGAAGCTTCAGACCCTAGAATCTTTATCACTATTCAGGAAGGCCCCTTCATTATCACAAAGCCCTCCACCATTGATCCTACTAGGCTGGTAGGCAAGCCTTACACTGAAATGACAAGGGATGAGATAGCATTGGCTACAATGGATAAAAGGGCTCAAAATATCATTGTCAATACTATTGATGATTCAACTTTCCAAAACATGGTGCACTGTGATACTGCAAAGGAGATGTGGGATACATTGATTGTGTACATGGAAGGGACTGAGGAAGTGAGGAATGATAGGAAATCCCTCCTCAATCAAGAGTATGAAGCCTTAAGGCAACAAAATCAGGAATGCATAGCTGACTGCTATGAAAGATTTTTCAGAATAGTTAATGAGTTGAGGACCTATGAAAGGATCTTCCCTCATTATGAGTTGAATGTTAAATTCCTAAGATCTCTAACTAGAGACTGGGATACCAAAATCTATGCCATCAGGGAAGTGGCAAAGCTGAGTGAAACTCCTCCTCACACTCTGTTTGGAAAGTTGCTCTCATATGAGATACAACTATCTACTAGAAAGGAAGAGTACACCTCCTCCAGGCCTCATGCTAGGGAGAAGTCTATGGCCCTCAAGGCTGAAGGGTCCAAGAAGAGCAAGACAAGAATTCCCACCACACTAAGAAGGGCTACTAACTCAGAAAATTTAGATCACTGCTCATCTGAAAATAGCTCTTCTGATGAGGAATTTGCTACCTTCTCAAGGCAATTCAAAAAGATGATGAGAAGGAAGCAGTGGAAGAATAAGCCTTCCTCCTCCTCACATCCAAGGATGGATTCAAGCAGAGCACACAGGCAGCACCCCAAAGGGGATGGGTATGACTCTAAACATGTTAAACATGGTTCAACTAATGTAATCTGTTATTGCTGCAGTAAGCCTGGACATGTCATTGCTGACTGTCCAGTCAAAAGAAAGGATAATGGTGATAAGAAGCACCATCATCAAAAGGATAGGAAGGGTGAAAAATCCTTCTTAGCAAAGAAAGGAAAAAGCTAGAGTGAATCTAAGTCATCTTCCTCAGATTCAGATGATGAAGAAGAAGCCTACATTGGGCTGTTTGCTACTGAGGAAGATGAGGACTTTCCTGCAGCAAAGGTGGGCATCAGGGCCCCTCTATCACATTCAGATAGTGATATGGAGGTGGACGAAGATGCTGAAGAATACATTGGCCTAATAGCCCTAACATCAGATGATGAAGACTGTCAGGACACACCTGACCAGGTACCTACTTCTTCCTCTCTCCCTAAGGATGAATCTGTCCCAGAATCTGGAGCACCTTCATCAATTGATGGAACTGATTCAGAAGCTGAATTGGATGTCAATCAATTGATTGACAAGTATGATGCTCTAGTTATTGCTCTGAAAGAGAGCAAGAAGCTTGTCAAAAGCCAAGCACTAGAGATTGACTCACTTAAAAAGGCTGAAAGAAATAGTTCTGAGTCTCCAAATTTGGTGGCTCAGATGAGTAGAGAAATAAGCAAACTCAAGGGGATAACAATTGTCCATTTGAGCTCTATTTCTCTAAAGAACAAGATCATCAAGGATCTTGAGGAGAAGCTTGTGAAAGAAAGAAGCCTAGTGGCTCAATTCTCCAAGCCTAAATTAGTGCTCCCTATTATTGAATCCTTCTCTTCTCAATCCAATAGGAGAGGACTAGGATTCAATAAAATGGAAGTAGGAGAAGGGAGTGGAGAAAAGAGCAGGGGTAAGGCTAATCATCAAACCACCTTTCAAAAGGTATTACTTCCTTCCAATAGGTATGACCATGAAAGCATGTATGGTCACTGGAAGAATGGAAGTAACTATAGGAAGGAAAATAATCATTCTCATAGTGGAAGAAAGGGAATGGGATTGAGTGCCATGAAGGCTTCCCATGAGGAAATTCAATTGTTCCAACCTGGACCTTTTGTATTTGGTACCTCAGCCCCCTCATTCAAGAATCAGGGTGCAAGCTCTTCCAAATCTATTTCAGCAAATAAAATTCCTGCTATCAAATCTATTGACAAGGCTTGTTGCTCGGTGTCAGATGCAATCAGATCTTGTATGGCTGCCAAGCCAAAGCAGGCTGATGCCATTAGGACAAAGAGCATCAAGACAGCACACATATTGACATTCAGTCAAATCATTACTGAGAGAAACATGAAGACTGCAGCTGTCTCCCCTCCTAAACAAAGGCACAGTAATGCTAATTCCTTAGGAAATGTTTAGAAGTGGAGATACAACATTCATGAATGTTGGTGTTATGGTAAAGTGGGACACTTGACCATAGATTGTTGGTACAATCCCAATATACCTAATGCAAAGAAGAGCCTTCCTGCAAAGAGTGCATCTAGAGTGAGGCTTTCTTATCAGACTAACTAGTACCTAGGACCCAAAATCAATTGGGTTCCTAAGGGTAATTAAATTCCATCATGCAGGTTAGTTAAAATACCGGCCTTGGGCAGATTTGGTATTTGGACAGTGGGTGCTCAAGACATATGACAGGCACCAAGGGTTTACTGCAGGAATACAAAGCAGTGAAGAATGGACCCAAAGTCATCTTTGGGGGTTCAGAAAAGGGAGTCACCAGAGATTATGGTATGATCATAAATCGCATAGTCTCCATCACAAAAGTGGCTTATGTTGAAGGGCTGCAACACAACCTTGTTAGCAAAAGCCAACTGTGTGATCTTGGCTATGTTATTGAATTCCACAATGATAAGTGCCTGATCAAAAAGTCTAATGACTTTGAAATCATTCTCTCAGGCACTAGGAGTGGAAATGTTTATTGTTTAGATTTTATTTGCAAATCATCTTCCTCTCCTGTGTGTCTTGTGGCAAATGAGAGTGAGTCTCTATGTGTTCAATGGCACAAGAGACTTGCCCACATCAAATACAAGGCAATGCATAGACTATTCTCAAAAAATTTGGTTAGAAATAGTCCTAATTTAAAATGTGTTAAAAATGGCCCATGTCATGCTTGCCAAATGGGCAAGCAAACAAGGACCACTTTTAAAAGTATTAGCTCCAAAGACACTAAGAGATGCCTTTATTTATTGCATATGGACTTGTTTGGTCTTATGCCAATTCAGAGCTTAGGAGGGAAGCTGTATACCTTAATGATTGTTGATGATCACTCAAGATATACATGTGTATCTTTTCTTAAAAAGAAATCAGATACTCTAAATGTCTTTATAAGCCATGTCAAGGCCATTCAGAATGATTTGCAATGTTCTGTGGTCAGAACTAGGTCTGACCATGGCACAGAGTTTCAATCTGAAGCCATGACAAGGTTCTGTCAAGAACTAGGTATCATCTAAGAGTTTTCCTTCCCAAGGACCCCACAACAAAATGGGGTGGCTGAGAGGAGGAATAGAACATTGATAGAAGTTGGGAGAACATTGCTTAGTGACTCTTCACTCCCAGAATATTTCTGGGTTGAAGCAGTCAATACTTCCTATTATGTTCTCAATAGAGCTTCCATCAATAAAGTTCATGGAATTACCCCCTATGAGATTCTGAAAGGCAAACAACCGACAATTTCATATTTTAGGATCTTTGGATCTAAATGCTACATCTTAAATAATGGAAAATCTCAATTAACCAAGTTTGCTGAAAAATGTTACTTGGGGGTTCTTGTTTGCTATAGCTCACATAGTAGAGCCTATAGAGTATATAACAAGAAAACCCATGTTGTTGAAGAGTCCATGCATATGGTGTTTGATGAGACCAACCTAATTTATAAGGGCTGGTCCAGTTCTTTTGTTTTGATAGGAAGTGAAAGGGCTATGGAAGATCTATCTATACAAGAACCATCCAGCAACAGTAAAGCACATACTGATGCAACAATTCCAGAAGAAGTAGAGGAGCAGGATGCTGAAGAAGCTGCTGACCTAGTGGGAGAAATTCAGCATGTAGAAGAGAGATTGCCTGTAGTTACAAGACATCTAAGGGATCATCCCTTGGAGCATATTATTGGGAATATTCAACAAGGTGTGAAGACTAGGAGCAGGGCTCACAATGAGGCTTTGTTCCTCAGTTTCCTGTCACAGGTAGAGCCTAAGAAGTTTGCAGAGGACAACTTTGATTCATTCTGGATTCAGGCAATGCAGGAAGAACTTTTGCAATTCAAGGGATGCAAAGTATGGAAGTTGGTGCCAAGACCACAGGGACACAACATCATTGGCACCAAATGGATCTTCAGAAACAAAATGGATGAAAATGGGACAATCATCAAGAACAAGGCAAGGCTCGTTGCAAAGGGGTATAGGCAAGAGGAAGGAATAGACTTTGACCAAACCTTTGCCCCAGTTGCAAGGTTGGAGGCCATAATGCTATTCCTTGCATATGCAGCCCATAAAGGATTCAAAGTGTACCAGATGGATGTCAAATCAGCATTCCTAAATGGAAATCTGAAAGAGGAAGTCTATGTAGAGCATCCATTAGGTTTTGTCCATCCCTCTCTTAAATCTCATGTTTATCTACTTAGGTAAGCTCTATATGGTCTTAAGCATGCCCCCCAGGGCTTGGTATGAGACATTGTCTAGCTTTCTCATCAAGAACAAGTTCTTGAGGGGAAAGATAGATAGAACATTGTTTCTTAGGGAAACAAGGGGCAAGATTCTCCTAGTCCAAATATATGTCGATGACATAATATTTGGGTCTACTGATGATAACCTCTGCACAAGGTTTGCCAACCTAATGCAGGGGGAGTTTGAGATGTGCAGCATGAGAGAATTAAAGTACTTCTTAGGCCTCCAAGTGTGACAGTCTGATGATGGGATATTTATCTCTCAGACAAAGTACACTAGGTAGCTAATTAAGAAGTTTGGAATGGAGTCTGCCTCCACCATGAAAACTCCCATGGGGTCCAACATTTCCTTGGACAAGGATGAGAAGGGCAAGGCCTTTGATGAATCCTTGTACAGGTGCATCATTAGATCTCAAGGTGAGGTTAGATCTTAGATTTACTCTACAGGGGGGGGGGGGGGGGGTGAATAGAGTATTACAACATTTTCCCTTAATTTTATTGTGGAATTAAAATAGTGATATATATATGTGTATAGCAGAGTGATTAATAAAAACTAAACAAAACAAATCAGCACAGCACAACACAACACACAAAAAATAGATAAGCACACATATGACACAAGGATTTTTATAGTAGTTCCATAATAAACCTGGGTATGTCTACTCTTCTACCACACTTGGTAGAATCCACTAAGTTTTTGATCAGGTGCCCTATCACCAAGGGGTTTTTGATTAGGTGTCCACACACCAAGTGAGCTTTTGATCAGGTGCTCTAACCAAGCCACATGTTTTTGATCTGGTGCCCTGCCACCAATGGGTTAACTTTTGAAGGTAGTTATAACCCTGTACAAGAGGGGATGAGAAGGGTTTGAATGTTCTTCTCTGTAAATATTCTGAGAGAAGACTCTAGTGGATTTGATGTTGTAAAGCTCCTATGTCTGATATAAAATTGTTGACAGTTGAGGATGGAAGCTTTCTCTTGAATGAAATGATCTTCCTGTAGCTGATTAATCTGGAAGAAATAAGTTCTTCAGATTTTTGTTGCTCTTTGAAGATCTGATCTAGCAGCTGATGGTTGAGAGAGTATTGTTGATGATATTGTTCTCAGTAAATGAGTGCTGCTTGAGGAAGAAGATGAAGATTTGTAAAACTTTTGTTCTTCTTTTTCTTCCTGTAACTTTCTTGCTTTCTCTTCCTGTACAGAAAATCTGTAATGTGTTATGTATTGATCCTGTCGTGAAAAACTCTGATGTGCTATAATAAAACTGTTCTTCTTCCTTTTTCTTTTTCAATATGTCTGATTTGAAATTCGAATCAGCTGTATAAGGAATAAAATATTCTACATTTAATATTTCCTTGGAAATGTATGCAAGACTTTAATTCCTTTTCCTTTTTAATTAATGATATCCTTTTCCGCCAAATGGCTATAATCTCAGGAAGAGAATGGAAAGGAATATAATAAGGTAGAAATCTTGTCTTATCTGGAATAATAGATCCGTTGATGTAGACGATCTGAGTTCAGAGAATGAATAATATAATGTGTCTGAAATAAATCTGATATAGAGAAATTTTCGTCGATCTCAACAAATTTCGTCGATCTCAACATTTTCGTCGAACACAATGTTGAGTTCGTCGACCTCAAATGAATCTGGCTAGAAGAATTAAATTAGTTGAGTTGTGAAGATATTTCGTCGATCTGAACATCTGATACTTATTCTTCGAACGCAGAGCTGAGTTCGTCGAACTGAAGAATTCGTCGACCGCTAAACTGAGTAATTTCGTCGACCGCTGAGCCTGAATAATTTCGTCGACTGCTAAGCTGCTGAGCCACTGAGACACTGAGATTGAAGATCATCGAACGCATGAGCATGCCGTTCATCGAAGGCAGGATTTAAGCCGTTCGTCGAACGCAATATGGCGTTCGTCGAACGCAGAACCTAAATAATTTTCTTGAGTTCTAACAGCTTAAAACCTTGACCCATTGACTATACATTAGGGTCAACTTGATCCTAGTCAGCAGATAGTGATCCAATCCCAAATCAGTAATAGGGTTGTTCCAACAATCTCCCCCTATATGGGTTAGGACACTATTTGACAAAAATTGAAACAAACAAAAAATAACAACAGAACAACAGAGCATATATATCTGATATATTTTAAATATTTCATCAGATATAAAAATATGATAATCTGAGTTCTGAAACATTTCAATGAAAACAGAAAAAATAAAAACCTTTTGTTTTTTCTGAATCTGCTTTCTGAATTCTGAAATCTGATATTGTCTGAACTGTATTTGCTATATTTCAGCTTTCTGAATTGTTGATCTGAACTGAATCTGCTCTTAACACACAAAAGCAAATATTTCTCAATGTTCTTTGCTACCAATCAGAATTGAATTTGAATCTGTCATAACATCTTCTCCTAAATCTGTTAAAATCTGAATCTGTATCTGTTGCTTCTTCTATATCAAAAGCTGTATTCTGAATCTGCTACAAACACTGCATCTAAAATTGCAACATATGAAGCTTGTTCATAAATCATTTCCCTCTTTCATAAATATATGTTAGCCTGAGAGCATCTCCCCCTGAGACTGGAGCTTCTTCAGCTTTCTCTCCTTGCCTAGTTCATAGAACATCTCCCCCTGAGCAAAAATTGCATCATATGGAGTGATTCATAGAACTGAAAGCATGCTTCTACATCAGCATTTTCTCTTGAAAATAAATAACTCCCCCTGTCAAAAAGGAAAGTATCCCACCTGACTACAAGGAGCTTCTTCAATACATTTCCCCCTACCTAGTTTCAGGAAGACCTGGAGCCACGTCCCTAGAAGAAAGGACTTTTGAGGAGCTAGGGAAGTATGCAACCTTTATATTCCTACTGTTCCTGCAAAATAAAATAGAGATCAAGTGCAAAGGAACTGGAAAGAGAAGCAATTTCTGTAGGCATTCAGTTAAAATAAAAAAGATTTGATTATGATGACAAATACAGAAATAAAAGCTTCATCAAAACTGGGTTCGACGAAATATGAGTTTTCGTCGATCTCGGATCGACGAACTTGATGACTTCGTCGATCTTTGTTCGATGAAAAACTTGATTTCGTCGATCTTAGTTCGATGAAGAGATTGGGTACGTAGAAAACTTACTTTTTATCAGATTGAATCTCCATCTATCATTCCTAGCTGATTTATAAAGAAAATATGTTTCTTTTCATCCAAGGGCTTGCTGAAAATGTCAGCTCTTTGCAAATCAGTAGAAATGAACTGTAGGCAAATTTTATTTTTATCCACATTATCTCTGATAAAGTGGTGCCTAATTTCTATGTGTTTAGTCCTACTATGGAGAACTGGATTTTGTGCTATAGATATTGCACTAGTATTGTCTCAAAATATAATTGAATTATTTAGATTGACACCATAGTCTAGGAGCTGATTTTGTATCCACAATATCTGTGAGCAGCAACTGCCTACAACTATGTATTCAGCTTCAGCTGTTGATGTAGACACAGATGTTTGTTTCTTACAAAACTAAGACACAAGCCTATCACCAAGAAACTGGCAAGTTCCTGATGTGCTTTTCCTGTCTACTCTCCATCCAGCATAATTAGAATCTGAGAATCCAGTTAATTCAAATTCTGATGCTGTTGGATACCAAAGTCCTAGATTAGGACAACCCTTTATATATCTCAATTCTTTTTATTAAAATTAGGTGAGATTATTTGGGGTTAACTTGGAACCTAGCACAAATACAAGTAGCAAACATTATATTAGGCCTACTTGCTGTTAAATAAAGTAAAGAGCCAACAATTGCTCTATATACTTTCTAATCAACAGGTTTCCCTGATTCATCAGCATCAACAACAACATTTGATGGCATGGGTGTTTTCATGGTGGAAGCATCAGACATACGAAACCTTTTCACTAATTTCTTAGCATACTTGGATTGTGATATGAATATGCCATTTGGAGTTTGCTTCAATTGAAGACCAAGGAAGTATGATAATTCACCCATACTACTCATTTCAAATTTTGATTGCATTAGATTAGAAAATCTTTTGCATAAATTTGAATCAGTAGAGCCAAAAATAATATCATCTACATATATTTGAACTAGTAGTTTTGATTTTTATGTATCCTGAAAAATAAGGTTTAATCTACTATGCCTCTACAGAAATTGTTCTCCAGAAGAAAACTAGCTAAGGTCTCATACCATGCTCTGGGAGCTTGTTTGAGACCATAGTGAGATTTATTAAGCTTAAATATATAAGAGGAGTGAGTTAGAGAGATGAAACCTGGTGGTTGTTCCACATAGACATCTTCTTTAATGTCTCCATTTAGAAATGCACTCTTTACATCCATTTGATATACCTTGAATTTCTTGAATGCAGCAAAGGCAAGAAAAATCCTGATAGCTTCAAGTCTTGCAACAGGAGCAAAGGTCTGATCATAGTCAATGCCTTCTTCCTGTGAATATCCTTGGTTTACCAATCTTGCTTTGTTTCTCACTATATAGCCTTGATCATCAAGCTTTTTACTGAAGACCCACTTGGTGCCAATAACTGGATGGCCTTTTGGTCTTGGAACCAAATCTCATACCTTATTCCTTTCAAATTGATTGAGCTCCTCTTGCATTGCAAGAATCAAATTTGGATCTTGTTCTACATCTTTTATGGTTTGAGGTTCAATCTGGTATAGGAAACAAGTGCGCATCTTATTTTGGTGTAGTTGATGCCTTGTTTGAACACCTGCTGAAATATCACCAATGACTTGGGATATTGGATGATCTCTAACTATGATGTGATCAACAGTTGGAGTTGGTTCAACAATAGTATCCACTTGGGGAATTTGATCAGCTGTCACTTGATTTGAGCTGTCAGCAAGATCTGGATGATCTTCTTCTTCACTGACTTCAAGATTTTGAGTTGATGGAAGTAGTGATTCTTCTTTCTGTAGATCTAGTCCATTTAGCTCTTCACATAGAGCTGGTACCTGCATAGTAAGGTTGGTAGAGGTGGTGTTCCTCTCCTTAATTAACATGTTAGTCTCATCAAAAGATACATGCATGGACTCTTCTATTTTAAGAGTATATTTGTTGAAAGCTTTGTATGCTTTACTAGAAAGAGAATATCCAAGGAAAATGCCTTCAGCAGCTTTTGCCTCAAACTTCCTGAGATACTTCTTAGCATTGTTGTGCACATAGCATTTACATCCAAATATCTTAAAATAGTTAACCTTAGGCTTTTTATTCTTAAGTAATTCATAGGGAGTCTTGCCCTTAAGTTTATGTATTAGGCTTCTGTTTAACACATAATTTGCTGTGTTCACTGCCTCTGCCCAAAAAGAGAGTCGCAAGTGAGCATCAGCAAGCAATGTAGTTGCTGATTCAATTAGGGTTCTATTTTTCCTTTCAGCTACCCCATTTTGTTGAGGAGTTCTAGGAGCAGAGAAACACTGCCTGATCCCTTCTTTTCCACAGAATTCTCTCATCAGAAGAGACTCAAACTCAGTGCCATGATCACTTCTGATCAATGCAACTACAGTAGAGTACTCAATCTTTATGGACCTGAGAAAATCTGTCAGAACACTTAAGGTGTCAGCCTTGTTCCTAAGAAAGAACACCCAAGTGAATCTTGAGAAGTCGTCTACAATCACTAGAGAGTAATGCTTCCCTCCTAGGCTTTGTATTGTAGTAGGTCCAAAAAGGTCCAAATGCAGCAAATATAAAATCCTAGGTGAATCACTCTTGGATAAAGATTTAAAACTACTTCTAGTTTGCTTACCCAATTGACAAGCCCTACAGAGTCCTTCCTTCTTGTATGAACTAGAAGGTAATCCTCTAACAAGATTGTCCTTAGAAAGCTTAGAGATAGTTCCAAGGTTAATATGTACAAGCCTTTTATGCCATAATTCATTTGTTTTACTTATAGAATTGAATAAGCAAATATCAGAATTGGCAGAGTCAAAGTTGACTACATAAATATTTCCATGTCTAATACCAAATAATACAGTAATATTTTTATTATTGTTAATAAGACATAAGGAATGATTGAATGTTACCTGATAACCTTCATCACATAACTGGCTTATGCTGGTGAAGTTGTGCTTGAGTCCCTTGACATAAGCTACCTCCTTGAAGGTAACTGCTCCAACTTTGATCTGTCCATAGCCTTTAGCTTGTCCACAGTTGGAGTCTCCAAAGATCACCTTGGGTCCAAGCTTTGCCTTGTAGTTTCTCAGGTTGGCCTTGTTTCCTGTCATGTGTTTTGAACAGCCACTATCCAAATAATAGTGTTCATTCTTGCTTGGATAGATGTGTACCTGCACAACAGGAAAAAATAAACTAGTTGTTTTTGGCACAGACTACCTTGGGTCTTTTTGTATTACCACAAAAATCTGAAATAAAAGACATTTCAGGTTGGTCCTTATAACCTTGTGGATGATATCTCCTTGGAGGTATTATCCATTCAGTGAAAGGATTGTTAGTATGTGAAGAATAAGACTTTTTCAGATTTTCTGTATAATTTCCTTGACTATATATTCCTCTTCCTCTTTCTTTTCTCTTCTCCTTCTTCTGATTATCTGGACAGTCTGGCAGAATGTGTCCAGGTTTCCTGCAGCCATAACAAATAATTTTTTTAGGATTTGACTTATTATACCTTGGCTTTTCTCTTGATCTGGAGTCCTTCTTTCTGAAATCCTTCTTAGCCATATGATGGCGCGTCCCCTCCGACACTCCTTGATGATGATGACCCGGCTGCCGAGGCGTTGCGCCACAAAGATCTGAGGTGTCATGATGATGCTGATGGAAGACCGCGTTATAATCTCCGCCCGCAGCGTGCCAAAACCGCCATGAAAAATTAGACTTTTATTCATGCACTTTTATTTTATATTAATAAATATAAAATTATTTCATGCTAGATGATAATTTTATATTTATTAAAATGGTTGTAATTTTTAATTTGAACTCTTAATTTCATTTTGGTGTGTATTTAACCACACGGATGATTGAGGTTTCATCTCATCATGGATGGTTATGATTTTGTTTAAACTCCTATTTAATGGGGTCTTTATGAAGGAATGAGGATATTGAAGATTAAAACCCTAAAACCTCCTCTTGGAAATTTCGGCCAAAGGAAGAGCTTCCTCCTTGCCGCCGCCCCCCTCTCTTGGTGTGATTCCAAGTCTGCCTCCCTCCATCCTCTTCGGTGCGACTCCGACGAGACTTCCGCGGTGCGACTCCAAGGAAGAAAGGGTGCTTCTCCATTCGGTGCGACGCCGGTGGAACCGTGGAGAGAGAGATTCTCCCACGTACATCTATCTTGTGCGTTCATCTTCTTGGTTGGGTAACCTCTCTCCTTACTAGTGATTCTTTCTACGCTTTAGTTGTGGAGGTTTTGTCGAATCGTTTTATCCGCGATCTTAAATCTTTTCGCTTGCAAAATCTGAAATAATAGTGTTGTTATTGAATCTCTTGTTGTTCGGATTGAGTAGATCCGGTGCGGGAGCGAAACTCGGCCTAGCCTTGGTTTGCTCTCCAAGATTGGCGCAATTAGCGTTAACAAGGAAGTTAATCTCAACTAAAGCTTTATCGCCACTTGAATGTTCACCGCCGCTCCAAAATATTGCCGCTGCGTTTTGAAATGAATCGATTGATGGAATAGATGCTTGTGTAGGTGCGGTGAGTTGTGTGCTTGTTGGAGAGGTAGGTCTTAAGGGCGTTGTATCGAGTCCGGCTTACGGCGAGTTGTGTGCTTGTTGCAGAGGTAGGTCCTAAGGACGTTGTATCGAGTCCCGCATATTTTTCTCCATCAGATTTGGGAGCCAACCGACCCCCTTTCGTTCGCTTTTGGTCGGAGCCCTCCTATGTTATTTTATTTTCTGTAATGAACGTTTTCCGTTAACGTAATGTACACGTAGTCACGGTAACCCTACATCAATTTGGTATCAAAGTGAGGTTGTTTCAACTCCCACGTTGCAAACATCCTCGCTGCGATCCTTGTTGGTCGTTCTAATCAATAGGAAAATCTGAAAATTTTCGGATTGGTCTGCGTTTAGTAAAAACGCAGAAATTTAAAACTTGTCAGAAAAATCTGAAATTTTTTCTGTAGCTTCCTGCCCGTATTTCCAGCAACATTAAAACTGAAACTTTTTCTATTCGTCCTCGTTAGGTCGGCCTGAAAATTGGAACCGTCGTAATTCTCTCAAGGTAGTGTGCGAATAGCGGTCTGAAATCTGAATTTTTTGTCAAAATTAAAAAAAAAAATTTTTTAACGAACCACGTATTACGCACATCAGGAATCTATAAAAATATCCTATGTTCAATCTAGCTACAACCCTAGGAAAAATCATCTTCCTAAATTTTTCCTGAACCTGAATGCCCACTAGGCTAGGAACGGAGTACGCGACACCGTCTACGTCTAGGATGGTTGCGAATCAGCACAATAATCCCAACACCGTGGCCATATCAGGTCTACATACTGAAATGACTGAGCTTAGGACGATGTTAGAACAAATTTTACGGAATCAAGGAGGACCACCACCACCACCACCACCCGGTGATGTTGAGGGGCCCAACTGGCAACAACCGGTCACTGATTCAGATTCTGATGGGGACCATCCCCGAGTGCCCCCTCGAGAACGCAGCCCCGAGCGTGGTTTTGATATCTCTAGATCCATCAAGATTGATGCCCCCACCTACGATGGCATGGAAGACCCCCAGGTCTTCCTTAGCTGGGTAGTTGATATGGAATCTTACTACCAGTGGCATAATCTCACGGATCTCCAAAAGGTCCAAGTTGCCCGCATGAAGTTGACAGATCATGCGAAAACCTTTTGGCTGAATGAGGAAAGGAGGTTGGGAGCCGGACAGGAAGTCCCACCTATCGGATGGGCGGTGATGAAAAATTTGCTCACCGACCAATACGTTCCCTCTTACCACCGAACCCAAATGTTCGATGAACTAGCCACCCTGCGGCAAGGTTCAAAGTCGGTGGCCGAGTATATGGGAGAGTTAAAAGACCGTATGGTGCGTTGCGAGCTTAGGGAACCCCCAGAGGTCACATTATCCAGGTTTCGTAAGTGGCTTCAACCCGATATCCAGCGGAAGGTCTTGCGCTATGGGCACACAGATCTGAACACGACTTTCAATGCCGCCCTAGACATTGAAAACACTTAGCCGCCAAGGCTCAATCCCGTTATTCCCACACGAGGAATAAGACCACCGATGGAGCGTCTTCTTCCACCTATACGGACAGGGGAAAGTCTAGAACCATCGAGTCTAAATCCGTCGTGATCACCGCTAGGAACACCAGGAACCCCACGAGTGAGCGTGTTCCCATTGGGAAAGTTAGCAAGGCCAATACCACGTGTTATTCTTGCGGTGTTCAAGGCCACTATGCCTTTAAATGCCCAACTAAGATTAAGGCCGTTGCCCTCTTAGACATGGCCGCCGATTCTACTGACTATCTGTATGAGGCCGCCGAGGAGAGCGACCCTGAAGGGGTCCCAAGCGATTTGGAAGACGATTCCCCCCTCATGGTGATGCGTTGTATTCTGACCACTCCACGTCCGCTAGATGACTGGAGGAGGACGAATATCTTCTCTCTGATCTTTAAGAGCGGTGATAAGCTGTGCAAGCTCATTATAGATAGCGGTAGCTGTGTGAATGTTATCTCTGAGAACGCTGTCAAAAGTATGAATCTGACCACAGAACCACACCCCACACCCAACCAGGTAGCTTAGATTAGCAAGGTTACCATCCCGGTTAGCAAGCGTTGCCTTTTCCCTCTTACCTTTAAATCTTACACAGATGAGCTCTAGTGTGATGTCCTCCCCATGGACGCGTGCCACGTGTTATTAGGCCGCCCTTGGCTTTATGATCGTTACGTTACACATTTCGGTCGAGCCAATATTTATGAATTCAAATTCAACGGTAAGACCATCACTTTGAGACCGACCGTTCCGAAGGAGCTGGTAGCTTTGGCGAAGGACACTACCGTCCTGGCCGAGAGGAAGGCATTGAGCCTAGTTGGTAGGAGAGAGTTTGTGAGAGATCCTTTTCTTGAGGGAGTTATGTACGCTTTAGTTCTTATGAGTACGAAGGGTGAATCGGAAGCGTTGAATGAGTTGCCTAGGGAGTTATGAGCACTTTTGGACGAATATAAGGACGTGTACCCAGACGAGTTGCCTTTTGTGTTACCTCCATTGAGGAACATACATCATGCGATAGATCTCATTCTGCGTTCGTCCCTGCCGAACCAACCCCACTATAGGCTTCATCCCGCGGCCCACAAAGAGCTGCAGACTCAGATCGAGGATTTGATGAAAAAAGGATTCATCAGGACTAGCATGAGTCCTTGTGCGGTGCCAGCACTTCTTTCCCCCAAGGAGGATGGTACATGGCAGATGTGTGTTGATAGCCGCGCTATCAACAAAATCACCATCAAGTACCGATTTCCTATACCGCGCTTAGATGACCTTCTCGATGTCTTGTCTGGCGCCACGATATTTTCTAAGTTAGATTTACGAAGCGGCTATCACCAGACAAGGATCCGCGAGGGAGATGAGTGGAAGACGACGTTTAAGTCTAAGGAAGGGTTATACGAGTGGCTTGTGATGCCCTTCGGGCTATCCAATGCCCCCAGCACATTCTCCCGGATGATGACGCATGTCTTTCAGCCATTCATGGGGAAGTTCGTAGTTGTCTACTTCGATGACATCTTGGTTTACAGCACTACTACCACCGAGCACATCTCCCACATGAGAGTGGTTCTTTCCACCCTACGGAAGGAAACTTTATTTCTGAATCTCAAGAAATGCACTTTCCATGTTACGGATGTGGAGTTTTTAGGCTACATCGTTGGAGCGGAGGGCATTAGAGTCGACCCTAGCAACGTTAAGGTGATTAAGGACTGGCCCGTACCTACCACGATACGTGAGGTGAGGAGCTTCCATGGGTTGGCAACTTTCTACCGCCGTTTCATCAAAGACTTTAGCAGCATCATGGCCCCCATTAGTGACTGCATGAAAAAATGTGAGTTTACTTGGACGAAGTCCGCCACCTTCACTTTCCAACGCATCAAAGAGCTTATGACTGAGGCACCCGTCTTATGTCTACCTGACTTCTCGAAAGTCTTTGAGCTTACTTGTGACGCTTCGGGCATGGGAATAGGAGGTGTCCTGAGTTAGGAAGGGCACCCTGTGAGCTTCTTTAGTGAAAAGTTGGCGGGCGCTAAATTGAATTATTCCAACTATGATAGGGAATTTTATGCTGTCATTAGATGCTTGCACCACTGGCGGCATTATCTCCTCTCTAAGGAATTCATGATCCTCTCCGATCACGAAGCTTTACGATTTATCAATGGCCAACATAAAATCAACCCGCGTCACGCCAAGTGGGTATCCTTCCTACAGGGTTACACTTTTAATCTCAAACACCTTAAGGGAGCGGACAATCGGGTTGCGGACGCTCTTAGTCGCCTAGCCCTTTTAGTCACCACTATGGAGGTTAACGTTGTCGGGTTCGAGCGAATCAAAGATGAGTACGCTACATGCCCGGACTTTCAGGATTCTTACCTATCTGCCTAGGATAGTTCCCCCACCACTATTATTGCGTTCGTTATCAAGGACGGTTACCTCTTTAGGCATGGGAAATTATGTATTCCGCAGTCATCTCTACGACTCCATATCATATGGGAACTGCATAGTGGCGGGTTGAGTGGCCATTTCGGTAGAGATAAGACAATCACCCTGGTTGAGGAAAAGTTTTATTTGCCAAATTTGAAGGCAATGGTAGGACGGGTAGTGAGTAGTTGCCGTACTTGCCAAGTTTCCAAGGGCACCAAAACCAACGTCGGGTTATATACTCCGTTGCCTATACCATCCGTACCTTGGGAGGATGTGAGCATGGACTTTGTCTTAGGCCTACCCACCACTTTTCGTCGTCACGATTCTATCTTCGTAGTTATGGATAGGTTCTCCAAAATGGCATATTTATACCGTGTACTAGAACCGACGACGCATCTCATATCGCAAAGCTATATTTTAAGGAAGTTGTTAGTCACCGAGGAGTGCCGAAGACAATTGTCTCGGATAGGGATGTTAAGTCTACGAGCTACTTCTGGAAGACACTTTGGATCCTAATGGGTACCAAACTATTGTTTTCCTCCGCCTATCATCCTCAAACCGATGGGCAAACTGAGGCGGTTAACCAGAGCCTAGGGAACCTTCTTAGATGTCTCGTGAGTGATCATAAAGGCACATGGGATCTTCTTCTTCCCCACGCTCAGTTAGCCTACAACAATTCCAAAAATCGGTCCACCGGTTTGTCGCCAAATGAGATTGCCCACGGGTACAAGGCCCCTGTGCCTCTTGACTTGGTTCCCTTGCCCCCAACATACAAGGCAAGTCAATTTGCACAATCCTTCGCCCAACATATTCACGACCTTCATGCACGTATACGAGCTACCTTGACTGCTCAGTATGATTCTTATCAGGCACATGCCAATATACATCGGAGAGTGTCACACTTCAAGGTTGGTGATTTGGTCTTAGTACGATTAGTTCCCGAACGTTTGCCATCTGGCACTTTTAAAAAATTAGCACCTAAGCACGCCGGCCCTTTTCGGATCATCAAGCAAAATAGGTGACAACACTTTTGTTTTGGATTTGCCTGCCGAATGGGGAATCTCCCCTATTTTTAACGTCTCGGATTTAACGATGTTCGTATCGCCTCAACATGAGTTGAGTTCCTTGACGTCTTCTCCTTCCTCCAAGTCTTCTAATGGGTTGGGGAGTGGTAGTACGGATGGCCTCTCTCTATCGGTTCCCACAGGTATTTCACCGGATGGTAAGTCGCATACTTTTATTCCTAGTGCTGATATGTTCCCCAGGTTTCCGAAGACTTTTCTCACTCCGGACATTATACTTGCTGCGGAGCCACTTACTACCTCGGAGGGTGCTACTTACCGCTTCCTCATCCGTTGGCGTGATCGCCCTCCTTTAGACGATTCATGGGTCCTCGCGATGGAGCTTCAACGACTGGATGCTGATCTTCTCCGCCGCTACCTCTCAGACCACGCATCGGAGATGCTTGATTTTGAGTGGGGGAGGATTGATGGCGCATCCCCTCCGACACTCCTTGATGATGATGACCCGGCTGCCGAGGCGCTGCGCCACAAAGATCTGAGGTGCCATGATGATGCTGATGGAAGACCGCGTTATAATCTCCGCCCGCGGCGTGCCAAAACCGCCATGAAAAAATAGACTTTTATTCATGCACTTTTATTTTATATTAATAAATATAAAATTATTTCATGCTAGATGATAATTTTATATTTATTAAAATGGTTGTAATTTTTAATTTGATCTCTTAATTTCATTTTGGTGTGTATTTAACCATACGGATGGATGAGGTTTCATCTCCATCATGGATGGTTATGATTTTGTGTAAACTCCTATTTAAAGGGGTCTTTATGAAGGAATGAGGATATTGAAGATTAAAACCCTAAAACCTCCTCTTGGAAATTTCGGCCAAAGGAAGAGCTTCCTCCTTGCCGCCGCCCCGCTCTCTTGGTGTGATACCAAGGCCGCCTCCCTCCATCCTCTTCGGTGCGACTCCGATGAGACTTCTGCTGTGCGACTCCAAGGAAGAAAGGGTGCTTCTCCATTCGGTGCGACGCCGGTGGAACCGTGGAGAGAGAGATTCTCCCACATCTATCTTGTGTGTTCATCTTCTTGGTTGGGTAACCTCTCTCCTTACTAGTGATTCTTTCTACGCTTTAGTTGTGGAGGTTTTGTCGAATCGTTTTATCCACGATCTTAAATCTTTTCGCTTGCAAAATCTGAAATAATAGTGTTGTTATTGAATTTCTTGTTGTTCGGATCGGGTAGATCCGGTGCGGGAGCGAAACTCGGCCTAGCCTTGGTTTGCTCTCCAAGATTGGCGCAATTAGCGTTAACAAGGGAGTTAATCTCAACTAAAGCTTTATCGATGCTTGAAAGTTCACCGCCGCTCCAAAATATTGCCGCTGCGTTTTGAAATGAATCGATTTATGGAATAGATGCTTGTGTAGGTGTGGTGAGTTGTGTGCTTATTAGAGAGGTAGGTCTTAAGGACGTTGTATCGAGTCCGGCATACGACGAGTTGTGTGCTTGTTGGAGAGGTTGGTCCTAAGGACATTGTATCGAGTCCCTTATATTTTTCTGCATCAGATTTGGGAGCCAACCGACCCCTTTTCATTCGCTTTTGGTCGGAGCCCTCCTATGTTATTTTATTTTCTGTGATTAACGTTTTCCGTTAACGTAATGTCCACGTAGTCACATGAACCCTACATCACCATCTTGTAGAACCTTTTGGCTAGAAGGCTCATGAACTCCTCATCTCTTGGATCCTTTTCTTCTTCTTCAGCTTAAAAAGTTATGATTTTCTCCTTCTTGGATGCTGGAGATGAAGTAGATTGTTCAGCTTCTCTAGATTTGATAAGCTGCCCATAGGATTTGAGTTTGCCTAACAAGCTTTCTGTTGAGATCTCATTAAGGCTTCTGGCTTCCTTGATTGGCCAGATCCTAGAGTCCCATGTGTTGGGGAAGCACATAATGAAAGTGCACAATTAACCTCACTAGAATTCTCTAGAGGGGAGGGGGAGTGAATAGAGATTAAAAATACTTTGTGCAATTATATATATATGTGTAATAATCACAGATTTAAGCTTCCCACACACCAATAAGAATTAAGCAAGTAAAGAAGAAAAATAAGAAGAAAATCACAGCACAACACAAGGAAATATAGTGGTTCCCCAAATTTGGGTAGTCCACTCTTCTACCCCCTCTGGTAGGAATTCACTAACTTGCACTGAGTCTTTTGATAAGGAGACTCTTAGAACCAGACTGAGACTTTTGATAAGGAGACTCTTAGAACCAAACTGAGTCTTTTGGTAAGGAGACTCTTAGAACCACTACAACTGAATTTTTTGAAGAGAGATATTAAAAACTCTTTTACACAATTTGAAAATAGAATGAGAAGAAGAAGTGGAACAAGTAGAAGAACAGAAAATGATAAATGTAGGAAAGAATCTTCTTCCTAGCAAGAAGATTGGAAGCACAAGTATAGTGAATATGATCTCTCTTCTATAGTGAGAAGGAGATTTTAAGCTTTTCTCTCTTTTGAAAGAGCTTTCAAAATTTGCAGCAGAATGACTTGAGAAGATGAAGGCTTTTTCTTTGCTGCAACACACTATCTCTTTTCTCAATTTTCTCACTCTTCACTTGGGAGCTCTTCCTCTTTTTCAAATGTATATATGGTGGATCACTTCTTGTCATTCTCTGTCGACCTCCTTATTTATAGCTCTGCTTAAAAGATATTGCTAAAGGAGAATAATCAATTAGCAGACAGAGAATTAGAAAGAGATATAGAGTTTCCATAATCAATATTTCTGTAGAAGGAAAAAAATTCATTCTGATTTCAAATAATATCCATAACAATCTTAATCAAATTAGCCAAGAATCAAATAGAAGGAAAGGCTGATTCAGAACGGCTTTAAAAGAATAATATCATTCCATAAAAATCAGATCTACAGAAAGAAGGAAAGAGATCTGGCGTGTTTTTGAATTACTTATAGATATCGACGTGCGTCGATTACTATTCGACGTAAACGTCAATTTCTTCCTGGCTGGACGTCGAGAGGAGAATAAGGAAGGTGCGTCGACAAAGGTGCGTCGACTTTATCAAATGCGTCAACTAGAAGTCAGAGGTACGTCGACTATGATTACGTCGAATTCTTCTAAGAGTTACTTCGACTCATCTTGAGAGAAACGTCGACTATATTTTGACGTTGCGTCGAATACTATTCGACGCATATTTACTTAGCCTAATTTTTTATACTTAGAATTTATATTCTTCTTAATTCTAGGGGTTAAGATAAATCATTTCCCCAACAATCTCCCCCTATTTGTCTTAACCCTATATTGTATCATCTTATAATCAACAAAGCAAAGCATTTATATAGAGAAGAAATATGCTAAGCAATCAGAAGAAATCATATAACAAGTAATTTGTCTTTCACAAGATTTAAACTAGAAACTTCTTGTTATACATGAAATTGACAAAAGCAGAATAGAGTTTTCTAGATAAAATTTCAATAGCTTCAAAAATATAGCCCCTGGCTCTATCAGGATGCTCTTGGACATTTTTGATGATTGTGTGCAGTTTCTCCAGGACTTTGTCAGCATCAGGGAGAGTATCATTTATAGAATAGCCCTTGCTGATGATAATTGCTGCCTTTTCATCAATCATCTCAATTGTAATGTTTTGGGGTTTCTTTTGTGTAGGCTTGGGCTCAGGTGGTCCTATGTTGTCAACCTTTGGCCTATATTTTCTCTTCTCTGATTACTGTTTCTCAGGGATCTCAGTAATTTTTCCTTTCCCTTTCCAGGGTGTGTCATGTCATTTGTCTAATCTTGCAGGTCTTTTGGGCTTCTTATAGGGAATGTAAATATCTTTTGTACACCCTACACCCCTCTTATATTTTTGTCCTTTTTCTAGGATGAGCCCTGCCTGAGGATTTTTCTTTTGATAAGCTTGAACATCAAACAATTTCTTTGGTAGTTTGATGGAAAATTCTGCAAGAATCTGTTCTTTAGTCATCCCCTTCTTGATCTTTTCCAACCAAACATTCCTCTTATCTTCTACTTCTTTCATAGCTGCTTCATATTCATACTGCTCTCTTTCTCTTATTTCTTCATGCAACTTTTCCATGTCAGGATCATGGTACTCCTTTATAGAACTGTTAGGAGTGATATTGGGCATTTTTTCAAACCTCTTTATCTCCTCAACAGCCTTTCTATATTTCTTTTCCTTTGCATATTCATTTCTTTCTTCTTTGGAAAATTTTTGCCAATGAGGGATGGCTTCACTTCTTCTTTTCATTTGTTCTCTTAGTTTTTCCTTAGATAGCTTTTGTGGAGGTAGAGGTAGTAGAGGAGGTAGAGATGGAGGTTGAAGTGGTGGAAGAGGCAAAGGTGGAGATGTAGTTTTCTCTTTAGAAGGTGAAGGTGGAGAAGGGATTTTTGTAGGAGAGGGAACAGCAGGCACAATGTCCTCTGGAGGAATATCCTCAAGTAAGGGTGTCTTGAGTTTGATGTAGCTGGCAGAGAAGCCAGGAGAATAATGCTGATATTCTTCCTCACGCAAGGGTGCCTCAATCCAGACTTGCCCTTTTAGGTCATCAGAAAAAGTTGTTTCTTCCTCCCCCTGGACTTCTATATTCTGTACTGCAACAATCTCCCCCTGAACATATGGGGCATCTATTCTAAATGCTGAATCCACGGCATGATCTCCTTCTGTATGATAGAAGGAGGATTCACCAAGGTGTTTGTTGAAGGTGTAATCAGAATGATTGGAGAAGATTTGAGCCTATGGTAAAAGAAAAAAAAATGAAGTTGATTTAATACTTAAGGATAGTATTTAGAGATTGGAGAAGAGTTAGCCCTGAGCTTTAAGAAAAACCTGGATAGGGGGGTTTCTGGAGCAACTCTCCCCCTGGATTATATCCTTCAAAAAGGATGTAAACCCTTTGGGCGACAGAGGTTGTTCTTGTAGAAGAACATGAAGCTCAGGAAGAGAGGCAGAGAGGTTGGCCAATTTGGCTTCACAGGTGGTGAGCAAGTCAGCGCACTCATTGGAGAAGGTGGTCAGACGTGTCTGGAAGTCATTCAGAAGTTGTTCCAGAGCATCGTTTATTGTTTTGAGGAGGGCAGATTGAGCAGGGGTTGGAGCCATTGATACAGAGAGAGAGGTAGAAGACGAAGATTTTGGCGGTTTGGGAGAGTATGAGTTTATGAAATAAGAAGTGTTATTTAAAGGAGGTGAAATGTCGAAAAGGAAACAGAAACCAGGGTATATTTGTTAACCAATCGTCACAAGAAGAAGGGAATATTTGTTTCCAGTTTTATTATGAAATCGATGTTACGTTGAATTGGAATCGACGCATGGTCAATGTGTCGGAGCATCTGTGACGTTGGTCATTGATGTCGACGTATGCGTCAATATGGAGTAGACGCTTCGTCGAAACATTGTCAGCATAATGTCCTGTCGACGTGGTCGCATACTTGCGTCGATATTAGATCGACAGTGCGTCGATAAGGGATCGACGTATCTTTGTCTTTAAGAAATCAATGATAGCGTCGAGTTCCTCTCGACGGTGCGTCGATAGGTAATCGACGTGTCTGTAAGTACTTGCTTAGTTTTTCTGATCTCTTTTAGATTTCCCCAACAATGATGTTTACAAGCATCCATCAAGCATTCCCAAGGTGTTGATAAAGTAAGTATGCTTAGTTTCATCTAAGGGCTTGGTAAAATATCTGCTCTTTGACTATTTGTAGGAATATATTCTAAGGTTATCTTACCTTTTTCTACATTGTCTCTAAGAAAGTGATGTCTGATCTCTATATGTTTGGTTCTACTATGAAGGGCTGGGTTGGATGCTATGGATATGGCACTAGAGCTATCACAATAAATTTTAGAGTTATTGACTTCCAATTTATAGTCAAGAAGCTGATTTTGCATCCAGAGAATTTGTGAACAACAGCTCCCAGCAGCTATATATTCAGCTTCAGCTGTTGAGGTTGAGACTGAAGTTTGTTTCTTACTGAACCATGATATTAATCTGTCACATAGGAATTGACAAGTACCATATGTGCTTTTTCTATCAACCCTACATCCAGCATAGTCTGCATCTGAGAATCCTATTAATTCAAAATTTGTTTCTGCTGAGTACCACAGACCTAGTTCAGGTGTGCCCTTTAGGTATCTAAGAATCCTTTTTACAGAGGTGAGATGGGATTCTTTTGGATCAACCTGAAATCTAGCACATATGCAGGTTGCAAACATAATGTCAGGTCTGCTAGCTGTTAGATAGAGAAGGGATCCAATGATTGCCCTATATGTCTTTTTATCTTCTGATTTTCCCTTATCATCCTTTTCTATAATGGCATTAGTTGCCATATGTGTTTTCATGGTAGATGTTGATTCCATACAAAATTTTTTAATTAACTATTTAGTGTATTTAGGTTGTGATATAAAGATTCCCTCACTGCTTTGTTTCACTTGTAGCCCTAGGAAATAAGAGAGTTCTCCCATACTACTCATTTCAAATTTTGATTGCATTAAATCAGCAAATCTTTTACAAAGTTTGGGATGAGTTGAGCTAAAGATGATGTCATCTACATAGATTTGAACAAGAAGGAGTTGATTTTTATGGGTTCTAGTAAAAAGTGTTTTATCTACTTTTCCTCTTTCAAAAGAATTTTCTAAAAGGAAGTTGGAGAGAGTTTCATACCAGGCTCTTAGTTCTTGCTTAAGACCATAAAGTGCTTTGTTAAGTCTATACACAAAGTTAGGTGAGGAGGGATTGACAAAACCTGGTGGTTGCTCTACATACACCTCTTCTTGAAGGTCACCATTCAGAAAAGCACTCTTGACATCCATCTGGTAGACTTTCATCTTCATGAAGGCTGCATAGGCAAGAAAGAGTCGGATTGCTTCCAATTTGGCTGCTGGAGCAAAGGTTTGATTGTAGTCTATTCCTTCTTCTTGTCTGTATCCTTGTGCTACAAGTCTTGCCTTGTTCCTGACAATTACTCCAGTGGAATCTAGTTTGTTTCTGTATACCCATTTTGTGCCAATAACTGGGTAGTTTCTTGGTCTCTCAACTAAGTTCCACACTTTGTTTCTCTCAAATTGGCTTAGTTCTTCTTGCATGGCTATAATCCAGTGAGGATCACAATTTGCTTCCTCAAACCTCTTTGGTTCAACTTGAGATAAGAAGCATTGGAGCATCATCCCATTGGAGACTTGATGTCTTGTTCTTACTCCAGTATTGGGGTCTCCAATTACTTGGGATTGTGGATGATTTTTCATATTGATCCCTGTCCTGCTTGATTTGTCAGATGCTCTTCTTCCTCATTAACAATGGGATCATTGTCAAACTGTTCTTCCTGAACTATGTTCTCTTGTGGGAGTTGGTTTTGATTGCTCTTCTCTGAACCTTCTTCATGCTCTTGTTCAGACTCCTCACTTGTTTCCTGTAGCCGATTTTCTTTCCCAGTGTCTCTGTTCTCTAGAGTCAGTTGTTCAAGCTGAGTCTCTATGCTGCTATTTTCCTGTGGAAAAGGATTGGTGGAAGTTTCCTCCTCCTTAAACAACATGTTAGTTTCATCAAATATAATGTGCATAGATTCTTCAATTCTGAGAGTTCTCCTGTTATAGTATCTATATGCTTTACTAGATGATGAGTACCCAAGAAATATTCCATCATCAGACTTCTTGTCAAACTTGGCAAGATGATCTTTCCCATTATTTAAGATAAAGCAAGCACATCCAAATATTTTAAAGTATTTAACAATGGGTGTTTTTCCCTTCAGGAGTTCATATGGAGTTTTTGACTTAGTTTTGTGTATGAGGATTCTATTTAGAACATAGTTTGCAGTGTTGACTGCTTTAGCCCAGAAGGTTTTTGGTAATCCTGATTCTGCAAGTAAGGTCCTTCCTTATTCAATTAAATTTCTATTCTTTCTTTCAGCAACTCCATTTTGCTGAGGAGTTCTAGGGGCTGAAAAACTTTGTTTAATACATATATCCTCACAGAAACTACTGATTGACTGATTTTCAAATTCAGTCCCATGATCACTCCTGATAATTGAAACAAGAGTATTGAACTCAGATTGAATCTGTCTTATAAATCTTGAGAGAATCTTATGGGTTTCAGACTTGGCCCTTAGAAAGAATACCCAACTGTACCTAGAATAGTCATCTACAACGACTAAGGTATAAGACTTTCCACCCAAACTTTGAGTGGATATGGGACCAAAGAGATCCATGTGCAGTAAGTAGAGGATCCTAGGGGAGTCATCCTTACCAATTGGTTTGAAGGATGACTTGGTCTGTTTTCCTAGTTGGCAAGGTCTGCATGGAGAGTCCTTAGAGAATCTACCCATTGGTAGGCCTCTGACAAGGTTATTCTTTGATAATTTACTAATGGTTTTGTGGTTTAGATGACCCAGTCTCCTATGCCATAATTCACTTTTATTAATAATATTGTTGAACAAACAAACTTCTGTGGGTGAGGAGCTAAAGACTACTATATATACCTTCCCTTTTCTAATTCCATTGAGTACTATGGCACCAGTCTTGCTTTCAATAATATGGCAAAATAGTGTGGTGAATTTTACCTCGTACTTACCACTGTCACATATCTGACTTATACTTATCAGATTGTGCTTCAGTCCATTGACTACTGCCACATTCTTGAAGGTGACTTTCCCTTCTTTGAAATCTCCAAACCCACTAGTTTGGCCACAGCTAGAATCTCCAAAAGTCACTGGTGGTCCAAGTCTATCCTCAAAATTGATTAATAGGTTTTTGTACCCTGTCATGTGCATGGAGCATACACTGTCCAAGTACCACACCATCCTGGAGATGTGATACATCTGCACATAAGATTTTAAACATTAGTTTGGACCCTCCTAAGCTGGGGTCCCTTCTTCCCAACAGTGAAAGGTTTAATGAAAGAATAAGTGGGTTTTTCAGAATATCCTTCCTCCTTTAGGGGCATTGGCTTATCATACCAATTGTCTTTGGTAATGTTGCAGAAATAGTGTTCATAATAAAAGGAAATGGATTGAGAAGACTTTTTGGAAAAGGAGACATTTCTGTTAGATTGGTTGCGTCGATATGAATTCGACGTATGTTTAAAGTTGCGTCAAGTGGAAGCCGACGCTTCCTTCATTCTGTGGTT
Organism: Dactylorhiza incarnata; assembly: GCA_033032865.1. Classification (NCBI taxonomy): domain Eukaryota; kingdom Viridiplantae; phylum Streptophyta; class Magnoliopsida; order Asparagales; family Orchidaceae; genus Dactylorhiza; species Dactylorhiza incarnata. The sequence continues at coordinate 7,064,388 of JAWHQI010000023.1, forward strand.
ACTTTTAGTCGAAGCATAGGAGAGATTGCGTCGATTGGAAGTCGACGTATTTTGGTGTCTGCGTTGATTAGAAATCGATGCATTATTTGAGTTGCGTTGAGTAGAGTTCGACGTACGTCGATAATGATTCGACGCAAATTTGTATCTTTTCTGAGGATATTTTCCTAGGATTCCTTCATATATAGTGGGACTATCTTTGTTAAAAACAATGGTTGTTTGTGATCTTTCTCCTGTCAACTGATTTTCCCTAGTGAAGTGAATAGGATGTTTCCAGACAGATTTGCTGGGTGATTGAGGTTTGGGTTCTAAGTGAGTGTTATATTCTAGTTGTCTAAATCTATCAGTGAGATTGTTAGAGATATTCTTGAGCTTCTGACTTCTTCCATTTAGAGAGTCTTCAAAAGCTTTTGCCTTTGCTAGCTCATTTCTTAATGCTTGATTTTCACTATTGATTTTATTTAGTTGTTCCTCTGAGAATCCTAGACTGAGCTCATAGTTTTTATGTTGTGTTTTCATTTGGTTGAGATTATTTAGTTCATTTCTTAGTTCCTTTACCTCTATCTCAGATTTGACTAGATCTAAACAGAATTCTTTGAAACTATTTTTGAAATCAGTGGAAGAGAAATGTATATATTCAAATATATTTACCAGAGATGTATCTTCAGGCTTTTCAGTAGCCATTAAACAGGTTTCCTCTTGCTTAGCCTTTTCCTGATCATCTTCAGATGAGGTACTCCCTTCAGATTCTGAAGCACTCCATGATTGAGCAATGAACCCTTTCTCTTTCTTCTTCTTCTTCTTCTTTAGATCTGTTCTTTTCAGATCTTTCTTATTGCTGATCTTTTTAGGACATTCAGGTGCAATGTGTCCAGGTTTCCTGCAAGAATAACAGATAATCTCTTTCTTAGGAGTTTTGTCATACCTGGTTTTTGAGTCTCTCCTTCTGGATCCTTCTGTTTTGATCCACTTCTTGAACCTTCTGGCCAGTAGACTGATCAGCTCTTCATCATTTGTAGAGGGTTCACCATCAGTAGCCTTCAAAGCAATGCTCTTTTCTTTTGAGAGTGGAGAAGCCTTTTATTTCTCTTCTTTCTCAGCCCTTGTTTTCAACAGCTGTTCATAAGATCTTAAGTTACCCAACATGACATCTGTTGAGATTTCTTTTTGACTTATGGAGTCTTTAATTGGCCAGATCCTTGAATCCCAAGAGCTAGGGAAGCAAGTTAGCAATTTGTCATTTATCTCAGTGAGAGATATGTCCTTCTAAAGTGTTTTTAGCTCATTTATTATGAGGCTGAATCTGGCATACATGTCAGCAACACTTTCATTTTCTCTCTTCTGGAAGTTTTCATATTGAGAGATGAGTAATGCCTTTTTATCCTTCCTCTCATCAGCACTCCCTTCTACAATTTTATTGAGAGCTTCCCATATTTCCTTAGCTGACTCATATTCAGCAATATTTTGGAAGATTTCATCTGAGAGGGTTGAGACTAAGATATTCATAGCCTTGGCATCACATGCTTGAGCTTTCTTTTCTTCATCTGTCCATTCAGCCTTTGGAGCAAGTGTTTGTGTGACCTTTCCACTTGAGTCCTTCTTGAATGGCTTGGGAGGACCTGTCATAATAACATCAAATAATTCTCCATCAATAGAGTTTAGATAAATTTTAATTCTTGTTTTCCAAAGTGCAAACTTTTTAAAGTTGCAAATTGGTGGTCTGGTGGAAGCATAATCTTTGATTTGTGCCATGTGAAAAGATATAGTTTTCAAATATATATATATATATTTATATATATATAAGGTAGGATCTTTTTGATCAAGGAGTTACACTTTTTAGATCAACCTGGCTCTGATACCAATTGAAAGTGCACAATTAACCTCACTATAATTCTCTAGAGGGGGGGGGGGTGAATAGAGATTAAAAATACTTTGTGCAATTATATATATATATGTAATAATCACAGATTTAAGCTTTCCACACACCAACAGGAATTAAGCAAGTAAAGAAGAAAAATAAGAAGAAAATCACAGCACAACACAAGGAAATATAGTGGTTCCCCAAACTTTGGGTAGTCCACTCTTCTACCCACTTTGGTAGGAATTCACTAACTAGCACTGAGTCTTTTGATAAGTGATGCGCGTCGGCAAGTGCACCGGTCGCTGTCAAGTAATAATTGTGGAGAATAAATTCCCCGGATGTCGGTCTCTTGAGGAATGCAGGATGGGTGAACGAACCGCGCAGTGATTATTGTTACACAAGCGTTTCACAAACACAAAGAGGGGTTTTTGGTTGGTTTTCCTAATTTTAACAACAACAACAGAGATGCGGGTCGAGAACACCGCTTCGCAAAGTGAGGTGGATGCAACGGCTGCGATGCCATGCTTCGTGAGGCGGATGAAGTGAACTCAAGTGCGAAAGGGTGAGGGTCGCAAACACCTCTTCACAACCGTCGTTAGCTCTTGATAACACGGAGCAAATACCTTGCGTGCGTGTGCGAGTGAGTGAGTGAGAACGGAATGAATCATGAGCAAACCATGGAGAAAAACAAAGAAATATTCATTTTCATCAAAGTAAATATCACAATATTCATCTAGTAAATGGTTCAAAGAGTGCAATGAAGGGAAAGAAGAAAGAAATAACCGGCGGTGAAGATTAGCGGCCGTTCACGGCCGGAATGGTAGGTTGTCGGGCTACCTCCGGACTCGGACGGACAATGCTTCCGGCGTAGAGAGCTGTCACAATCTCCCTACGTGCTCCGTCGTCTTCGACTCAAGGTCTCTTCTTCTTCTCACCGGGCGGAGAGCGAAAATGGTTGCTTGGAGGCTTGCGGACGATGGAGAACACTCACGGACGATGGAGGAAGGCTTGGAATGGATGGAGGAGGCTTCCCCTTGCGTGGAAGATGAAGTAGGGGCGTTCCAGGGCGGTGGTCGGCGGCGTACGGAACAGGAACCTCGCTCCCGGAATGATCGATTCGCCCTAAAATCGCAACAGGCGTTTAAATAGGCGCTGGATTGAATACTGCGCACGATCATTGGCGCACGACCAGTGGTCGTGCGCACTAGAATTCTGCGATCGTGCGCACTGCCTGGACAGAACCTGCAAGAGACGAAATTATAAAATACAATGTTCGCACGACCAGTGGCGCACGACCGGTGGTCGTGTGCACTGGAGTTGATGGTCGTGCGCACTACAGCAAACAGAACTCAGAAATTTAATGGTCAATGCGCACGAGCAGTGGCACACGACCGATGGTCGTGCGCACTGGAGTCGATGGTCGTGCGCACTGCACCAGACAGAACTCGTGAAAAAGGGTTAAGTGCGCACGATTAGTGGCGCACGACCGGTGGTCGTGCGCACTAGAACAAGTGATCGTGCACAGTGTTCCTGTGCAGAATTGCTCCGGAAACACTTGCACGCCTCCTATTCCAGCACAAACACAGATCTAGCCACTGAAAGTGGCACTTAACAACATATGAATACTATTAAAGATAATACACACGAAAACACACCAAAGTGGGCCTAAATGTGCACCTAGCATGGGTTATCAAATATAGACTATAATAAGGCTAAAGTGCGTGATATTGACAAAATAACGGCCCGGATGAGTCCATAAATGTATATATGATCAGGACTCATCACACCCCCAGACTTAACTGTTTGCGCGTCCCGAGCAAACGAATCCGGTGGAATATGAAAACGATAGCTAACATAGAGAATTACACAAGGGAGTACGGTGCGAAGTAACGTACGCATGCGAGTAGAAATTCTAGTAGAAGAAGATTCTAATTATGCTAACTAATTTACATAAGTATTAAAGCGTAAGTAAAGATTTAGTCCTACTCAGTTGGTGAATTATGAAGAATTTGACGATCATGCCCAGTACGAAAGTGACGAGACACTGAGGCGGGTGTTGCAAAAGATCGGGGCTTAGGAATAACTCCGCTGAAATCCATCAACGTCGTGAACCATACGCTCGCCCGGTCACACTCTCTCCACGGCGCTAGCAAACTCGCAAATCAAATCAGTAGGACTTATAGGATTAAAATGAGGCTTAGGTTACGGTATGATATTCAAAGTTAAACACGATGGCTGCGCAACCCAAGTGAGCTATCGGAACGCTGCACCCCACAAAACCACAAACTACGCTCGTGTGACACACCCCCAGACTTATCATGAAACCAGGTGTGCACACGGCCTACTTCACAAACACCAACAGATTTTCTGTTTTTAGCTCGGGAGGACTTTTTTTTTTTCAAACTACTGTTTTTTTTTTCTTTTACATATTTTTTCTTCTTTTATGTATCCTCCGGTTGGTTCAAAGTCAGCGGATAGACAATATTTTCCCTTCATAACAAAATGATTCCACACGACACGCATATTGAGACTTATGAGCGCAGTTAAAAACAATTTGGTTGCGGGTGTAGGATAGGCTTCAGGCTTTGGTGGATGAAGAGGAGCTGAACAAAGGATTGGTAGGCACAAATTTGGCTCGCAAAGGTGAATGAAATGGACATGGAACAACAAAGCTCAAACTAGCCAAATGGTGGCCTACGTCATTTTTAACTCGACGAGTCGCTCTCACCAATGCTTCGAGAGTCGCTTGGGGCAAGTTCTTAGCCCACGAGAAAGATAAACCTTCCTCCCGACTCGAGCAACACACGACTAGCAATCGTGCACACACAATACCGGGTTATCGTCAATTTCATACAAATTCAGCATTTGAGTATACTAAATCTAAATTTACGCAGAAATACTAAATATAAATTAGATGCATAAAGAAAATCTTGTTCTACTCAAATTCTACCATAACATGCGACGTGACTAGTACACTACATGAGTCGACATCGTGCTCCAAATAATAATTCCTATGTTAACAAACTATTTCACATTCCAACCAAACTAATTTTAAACGGAACAACAAAAAGAAAAGCACGCACTCAAGTGGGTGAAGTGGTGTGTAAGGAATGCAACAATGATAATGATAATGAAAAATAAAAAGCAACCTTCTAGTATGCAATGCAGCTCGTGCACAGTGGATGATAACAACCGCTACCCTAGACTTAAGCTAAACACGATATTTAGAAATTTGAAGCTGAAAGAGGGGAGGAAGTGTTACCCAATGCTCAGAAATGAGCATACCAGACGATTGGCGTTTACGATCAAGAATAGTCCGCAGCATCCGCCATCGAACACGAAACCTGCAAGCACAAACTCAAGGCAACAAAAGCAAATATAAAAGCTGAACAAAAAAAAACTACGAAAACGGAAATCTGGGTTGTCTCCCAGTAGCGCTTTCATTTAACGTCCTTAAGCTGGACCAAATACCTGTATTAACAGTGTTTATAAAGAGTGCAGGAATTAAAAAGAAATACTCAAAAATAGAGTTTTGCGACAATAAGAAACAAGAAGGGAAAATCAGCTGCCGGTGCTTGAATGATGTCTATCTCCCAATGTCAACAACTGACATTCCTTGTTTATAGTGGCACCATCGTATAACTTCAGCCGATGTCCATTGACCTTAAACTTGTCCCCCTTATCTCCAGATATTTCTATGGCACCAAAGGGGGAGACGGCGGTCACGGAGAAAGGACCACTCCACCTCGATTTTAACTTCCCAGGGAAGAGGCGGAGACGAGAGTTGTAGAGCAGCACTTGGTCTCCAATTTTGAACTCCTTAGGAATGATATGCCGATCGTGCCATTTCTTCGTTTTCTCCTTGTAAATACGAGCGTTTTCATAAGCGAAATGACGGAGCTCCTCTAACTCGTTGAGTTGAGAACGACGCACCTCGGCCGCGGCTCCAATGTCCATGTTCAACAATTTGGTTGCCCATAATGCTTTATGCTCCAGCTCCACCGGAAGGTGGCATGCCTTGCCATATACCAATTGAAACGGAGTCATGCCTATGGGTGTTTTGAACGCAGTCCGGTAAGCCCATAATGCATCGTCGACCTTTTTAGCCCACTCCTTCCTATTTGAATGTATTGCTTTCTCAATTATTCGCTTGAGCTCGCGGTTGGAAACTTCGACTTGCCCACATGTTTGGGGGTGGTATGCCAAAGAAATCTTATGATGGACCCCGAACTTTTTCATTAGTTGCACAAACTGCTTATTGCAAAAGTGACTACCGCCGTCGCTGATGATCGTTCTCGGCGTCCCAAACCTGGAAAAGATATTCTTGTGGATGAAATGTAGCACTGTGTTGGCATCATTCGTGGCCACCGCTTCAGCTTCCACCCACTTTGAGACATAATCAACTGCCACAATAATGTAATGCTTTCCATGAGACATCGGGAAGGGACCCATGAAGTCTATTCCCCAGACATCAAAGGGTTCGCAGACCAGCATGTTATTAAGGGGCATCTCGTCACGCCGGGAAATATTTCCGGTCCTTTGGCATTCATCGCACTTGGTAACATAGGTATGGGCGTCCCGGAAGAGGGTCGGCCAAAACAATCCACATTGCAGGATTTTTTGTGCTGTTCGAACGGCCCCGAAGTGCCCGCCAGCTTCTCTGTCATGACAGTGCTGTAATATAGAATGAAACTCAGCTTCCGGAATGCAACGCCTAATAATCCCATCGCTGCATGTGTGGAATAAGAGCGGGTCTTCCCAAAAATAGTATTTTGAGTCAGAGGCAAGCTTCCGTCTTTGCTGGGGGGACAGATTCGGGGAGAACGTTTTGCAAGCCAAGTAATTAGCAATATCTGCGTACCAAGGTGCGGTTGGAGAAGACGTAGTAATTGCGAATAACTTCTCATCCGGGAAATAGTCGTCCGTTTCCTCCGCAACGCTGTTGGGAGTGTCGTACTCCAAACGCGAGAGATGATCAGCAATCACATTCTCCACCCCCTTCTTGTCTTTGATTTCCAGATTGTATTCCTGCAAAAGTAAAATCCAACGAATCAGACGCGATTTGGATTCTTTCTTACTGAAAAGATACCTGAGAGCGGCATGGTCCGTGTACACGATCACTTCGGAAAGTACCAAATATGAGTGAAACGTTTCACAGGCGAAGACCACGGCTAGCATTTCTTTCTCTGTAGTGGTATAATTTGCTTGTGCACTGTTGAGAGTTCGACTGGCATACGCAATAGTGTGAAAAGTCTTATCTTTCTTTTGACTGAGCACAGCACCTACGGCCACATCACTTGCGTCGCACATGATGATAAAAGGTAAAGTCCAGTCGGGTGCCACCAAAATTGGGGCAGAGATGAGTTGTCCCCGTAAAGTTTCGAAGGCTTGCATGCATGCTTCGTTGAAGTGGAAGGGAACATCCTTAACCAGCAGGCGAGATAACGGCTTTGAAATGGAGGAAAAGTCCTTGATGAACTTTCGATAGAAGCCCACATGACCAAGAAAACTTCGAATACCTTTCACTGACATGGGTGGAGGGAGGTTTCTGATGACACTTACCATTGCTTGATCCACTTCGAGCCCTTTGCGGGAAACTTTATGTCCCAACACAATTCCTTCGCGCACCATAAAGTGGCATTTCTCCCAGTTCAAGACAAGATTGGTGCCTTCACACCGCTTCAAGGTCTTGGCCAAATTCGCCAGGCAAATGTCGAAGCTACTGCCAAATAGAGTAAAATCATCCATGAAAACTTCGAGGAAGTCCCCCACCATGTCAGCAAAGATGGCGAGCATACAACGTTGGAAGGTTGCGGGGGCATTACACAGTCCGAATGGCATTCTTTTGAACGCAAATGTACCAGAGGGACATGTGAATGTCGTCTTGTCTTGATCAGATGGGTCAATTAGAATCTGATTGTACCCTGAGTATCCATCCAAAAAGCAGTAGTAATCCTGCCCCGCTAACCTTTCTAGCATCTGATCAATAAAGGGGAGCGGAAAGTGGTCCTTGCGCGTCGCGTCGTTCAGCTTGCGATAGTCGATGCAGACTCTCCACCCGGTGATCATTCGGGTCGGTAGAAGCTCGTTCTTTTCATTGGCAACGACAGTAATCCCTCCCTTCTTCGGTACCACCTGAACTGGACTGACCCATTTGCTATCGCTGATTGGGTAAATGATGCCAGCGTCCAACAGCTTTATCACTTCAGCCTTTACTACCTCTTGCATTTTCGGGTTCAGCCGCCTTTGGGGCTGTGCTGTCGGTTTGTACTGATCTTCAAGGAGGATCTTATGCATGCAGACCGTGGGGCTGATTCCCTTAATGTCAGCAAGAGAACGTCCGAAGACCTTGTGGTACCTTCTCAGCACGCCCAATAATGCAGTTTCATTAGCGGCGGACAGGGCTGCAGAAATAATCACCGGATGTGTGTTTTTTTCTCCAAGAAACACGTACTTTAGAGAGTCCGGAAGTTGTTTGAGAGCCGGACATGGGTTTGGGCTAGCCGAATCGTTGGAGAGCTCTCCACTTGAATGTGACAAATCAGGGTGATTTGAGTGTGCACCCTCTTCTTCCTCGTCTTCGTGATGCCGGTACATTACGCGGTCATCCAACTCCACACCGTTCTGACCATCGAATTCTTCAAGCGCTTCTGCTGGTTCATACTCTGTAATTTCAAAAAGTTGCGACGGGCTGTGGACGTTGAAATATATAGCATCCTCCCCCAGTCTTAGTGTGAGCTCCCCCTGCTCCACATTAATAATAGCACGAGCAGTAGCGAGAAAGGGCCGCCCCAAAATAATGGGAACATTTGTATCGACCTTCATGTCGAGAATGATAAAATCAGCTGGAAAAGCGAGACCGTTTACAACTATTGTGAGGTCCTCGACGATTCCCGACGGCTTCTTGATCGACCGATCAGCAAGCTGCAGCATTACTTATGTTGGCTTCAAGATCCCAGCACCGAGTTCACGAAAGATAGAGAGCGGCATCAAGTTGATTGATGCCCCCAAATCACAGAGTGCCTGGCTGAAACGGTGATGACCGATCCTGCAGGGAATCGTAAAGCTGCCCGGGTCCTTGCACTTAGTGGGTAAATTGGAAATGATGGCAGAGCACTCCTCAGTGAGGTCGATGGTTTTGAGATCCTCCAACTGCTTCCGCTTTGAGATCAAATCTTTCAAAAACTTGGAGTAGCCCGGCATTTGAGAAATAGCTTCGATCAGCGGTATGCTCACCTGCACTCCTTTCATTATTTCCAAAAATCTGCGGAATTGCTGCTCAGTTTTCTCGTTTCGCAGTCTGTGAGGGAATGGGGGGTGAACAGCACTTTTCGAGGGTTGTGCCTCGCTCACAGGATGCGGCTCAATATGACTTTGAGCCAGCTTCTCGGGGGTTTCTTCATTATGCCTGTCAGTCGAACACGTAGGAGGTTCCTGTCGAGGAGAATTGTCTACACTTCTCCCACTTCTCAATCGCATGGTGTTCACTGACTCAGGAGGCTGACTTGCAAGCTCAGAAACAGCATCGGACAGCGTCCCAATGGTAGAGCAAAGCTGTTGGATTGCGACTGATTGGTCATTCATTTTGTTCAATACCCCGACCACCAAAGTCGCTAACTGTTCTGGTTGCTCTGGCGGCAAAAAGTCCGCTACTCCTTCGAATGTCACGGCATTAACTGCAGCAGTAAATGGGGGGCGAATAACATGACTCCAGTGCTGACTGGTGTGAACAATATTCACGACCACGTCCCACGCGTCCTTTCCTGATTTATTAAACAGGGCCCCTCCAGCTGCCATATCAAATAGAAGACGGAAATTATCCAGCACTCCAAAGTAGAAAATCTGAATCAAGAAAGCTTCCGAAAGATCTTCACGGTAGCATCCCCTATACAGGGACTGGAAACGCTCCCAAGCATCGACTAACGTCTCCTCCTTCCCCTGTCCAAAGGTTACGAGTTCCCTGTACTTATTCAAAGCTTGGGTGCGATGTTGAAACTCTTGCAAAAATCTCCCTTCGAGTTGTTTCCAAGTGAGCACCTCTCTTTTCCGGATATCCCAATACCATCTTTTGGCTTTTTCATGCAAGGAGAATGAAAATGCCAGAGTCTTTTGCAGGTCACTTTCAACTCCACTAAATATACATGTATAATAGATTGCTAAGAAGTCCTGCATGTGTTGCACTGCGTCTTCATGCTCATCCCCGCTGAACTTGCAATTCCCAGACATGTACTCAATGACGTCGGAGGAGATCCCGAGGTCATGATTGTTTCTTTCTGCTTGATCTCTTAAATCTTTTAAGCTTTCCTGGTAGATGCATTCCTGAATTGAGCTCATGTCGCAAATACTTGCAAACAAAACGATTAACAAACGATGGGAAAGGCGAAAGTAATCAGAAGTGCGGATCGAAAAGAAACGGAGATACCAGGGGTGAACAAGAGAAGTGAGAGAAAAGAAAATTCTCGTGCAACAAATCCTCACGCAGACGAATTCATCACGTCTGCAGTCCCCGGCAACGGCGCCAAAAACTTGATGCGCGTCGGCAAGTGCACCGGTCGCTGTCAAGTAATAATTGTGGAGAATAAATTCCCCGGATGTCGGTCTCTTGAGGAATGCAGGATGGGTGAACGAACCGCGCAGTGATTATTGTTACACAAGCGTTTCACAAACACAAAGAGGGGTTTTTGGTTGGTTTTCCTAATTTTAACAACAACAACAGAGATGCGGGTCGAGAACACCGCTTCGCAAAGTGAGGTGGATGCAACGGCTGCGATGCCATGCTTCGTGAGGCGGATGAAGTGAACTCAACTGCGAAAGGGTGAGGGTCGCAAACACCTCTTCACAACCGTCGTTAGCTCTTGCTAACACGGAGCAAACACCTTGCGTGCGTGTGCGAGTGAGTGAGTGAGAACGGAATGAATCATGAGCAAACCATGGAGAAAAACAAAGAAATATTCATTTTCATCAAAGTAAATATCACAATATTCTTCTAGTAAATGGTTCAAAGAGTGCAATGAAGGGAAAGAAGAAAGAAATAACCGGCGGTGAAGATTAGCGGCCGTTCACGGCCGGAATGGTAGGTTGTCGGGCTACCTCCGGACTCGGACGGACAATGCTTCCGGCGTAGAGAGCTGTCACAATCTCCCTACGTGCTCCGTCGTCTTCGACTCAAGGTCTCTTCTTCTTCTCACCGGGCGGAGAGCGAAAATGGTTGCTTGGAGGCTTGCGGACGATGGAGAACACTCACGGACGATGGAGGAAGGCTTGGAATGGATGGAGGAGGCTTCCCCTTGCGTGGAAGATGAAGTAGGGGCGTTCCAGGGCGGTGGTCGGCGGCGTACGGAACAGGAACCTCGCTCCCGGAATGATCGATTCGCCCTAAAATCGCAACAGGCGTTTAAATAGGCGCTGGATTGAATACTGCGCACGATCATTGGCGCACGACCAGTGGTCGTGCGCACTAGAATTCTGCGATCGTGCGCACTGCCTGGACAGAACCTGCAAGAGACGAAATTATAAAATACAATGTTCGCACGACCAGTGGCGCACGACCGGTGGTCGTGCGCACTGGAGTTGATGGTCGTACGCACTACAGCAAACAGAACTCAGAAATTTAATGGTCAATGCGCACGAGCAGTGGCGCACGACCGATGGTCGTGCTCACTGGAGTCGATGGTCGTGCGCACTGCACCAGACAGAACTCGTGAAAAAGGGTTAAGTGCGCACGATTAGTGGCGCACGACCGGTGGTCGTGCGCACTAGAACAAGTGATCGTGCGCAGTGTTCCTGTGCAGAATTGCACCGGAAACACTTGCACGCCTCCTATTCCAGCACAAACACAGATCTAGCCACTGAAAGTGGCACTTAACAACATATGAATACTATTAAAGATAATACACACGAAAACACACCAAAGTGGGCCTAAATGTGCACCTAGCATGGGTTATCAAATATAGACTATAATAAGGCTAAAGTGCGTGATATTGACAAAATAATGGCCCGGATGAGTCCATAAATGTATATATGATCAGGACTCATCAATAAGGAGACTCTTAGAACCAGACTGAGTCTTTTGATAAGGAGACTCTTAGAACCAAACTGAGTCTTTTGGTAAGGAGACTCTTAGAACCACTACAACTGAATTTTTTGAAGAGAGATTCTAAAAACTCTTTTACACAATTTGAAAATAGAATGAGAAGAAGAAGTAGAACAAGTAGAAGAACAGAAAATGATATATGTAGGAAAGAATCTTCTTCCTAGCAAGAAGATTGGAAGCACAAGTATAGTGAATATGATCTCTCTTCTATAGTGAGAAGGAGATTGTAAGCTTTTCTCTCTTTTGTGAGAGCTTTCAGAATTTGCAGCAGAATGGCTTGAGAAGATGAAGGCTTTTTCTTTGCTGCAGAACACTATCTCTTTTCTCAATTTTCTCACTCTTCACTTGGGAGCTCTTCCTCTTTTTCAAATGTATATATGGTGGATCACTTCTTGTCATTCTCTGTCGACCTCCTTCTTATTTATAGCTCTGCTTAAATGATATTGCTAAAGAAGAATAATCAATTAACAGACAGAGAATTAGAAAGAGATTTAGAGTTTACATAATCAATATTTCTGTAGAAGGAAAAGAATTCATTCTAATTTCAAATAATATCCATAAAAATCTTAATCAAATTATCTAAGAATCAAATATAAGGAAAGGCTGATTCAGAACGGCTATAAAAGAATAATATCATTCCATAAAAATCAGATCTACAGAAAGAAGGAAAGAGATCTAGCGTGTTTTTGAATTACTTATAGATATCGACGTGCGTCGATTACTATTCGACATAAACGTCGATTTCTTCCTGGCTGGACGTTGAGAGGATAATAAGGAAGGTGCATCGACAAAGGTGCGTCGACTTTATCAAATGCGTCGACTAGAAGTCAGAGGTACGTCGACTATGATTACGTCGAATTCTTCTAAGAGATACTTCGACTCATCTTGAGAGAAACGTCGACTATATTTCGACATTGCGTCGAATACTATTCGACGCATATTTACTTAGCCTAATTTTTTATACTTAGAATTTATATTCTTCTTAATTCTAGGGGTTAAGATAAATCATTTCCCCAACACATAAGGATCTTATCATTGATCTCAGTGATAGAGATCACTTTGTCCAAGGTCTTCAGCTCATTGATTATGATGTTGAGCCTGTCATACATATCAGCCACTATCTCAGATTCTCCCTTTTTGAAAATCTCATATTGAGAAATAAGGTGGGATCTCCTGTCCTTTCATTCATCAGTTGATCCTTCAACCCTATTGTTGAGAGAGATCCATATTTCTCTTGCTGAGGTGCATTCCACCACTTTCTGAAAAATGTCATCAGACATTGTTTGTGTTAGAATGTTCATTGCTTTGGTATCTGCACTTCTTTGCTTTTTTGTGCTTCAGTCCACTCAGGAGGTGGAACAGCATTGTTGTTAGTTGTGGTTTCAGCACTTGTTGCTGCTGTAGGTGTTGGAGGCCCTGTCAAAATAACATTAAAAATTTCCTCATCAATAGAATTCATGTACAACCTAATCCTTGCCTTCCATAGTGCAAACTTACTGAGATTGCACATAGGAGGTCTTGTGCTAGAATATTCTTTGTTCTGTGCCATGATTTTTTAGAAAAAGAAAACTCTAAAATAAATTAAGATCTAATTGATCTTTATGATTCAGGTGTTAGCCTGTATATAAAATCAACAGCCCTCTGATACCAATTGAAAGACAATTGAATATCAGTTGAAAGTGATTGATATAATCAACAACGCTTTGATACCATTTTAGGCTCAGCGGCTCAGCGGTCGATGAAATTATTCAGGCTCGGCGGTCGATGAAATTACTCAATTCAGCGGTCGACGAATTCTTCAGTTCTACAAACTCAGCTCTGCGTTCGAAGAATAAGTATGAGATGTTCAGATCGATGAAATATCTTCACAGCTCAACTAATTTAATTCTTCTAGCCAGATTCATTTGAGGTCGACGAACTCAACATTGTGTTCAACGAAAATGTTGAGATCGATGACCTCAAATGAATCTGGATAGAAGAATTAAATTAGTTGAGCTGTGAAGATATTTCATCGATTTGAACATCTGATACTTATTCTTCGAACGCAGAGCTGAGTTCGTCGAACTAAAGAATTCGTCGACCGCTGAACTGAGTAATTTTGTCGACCGCTGAGCCTGAATAATTTCATTGACCGCTGAGCCGCTGAGATGCTGAGATTGAAGATCGTCGAATGCAGGAGCATGTCGTTCGTCGAATGCGGGATGTAAGTCGTTCGTCGAATGCAGAGAGCAAGACGTTCGTCGAACGCAGTATGGAGTTCGTCGAACGCAGAACCTGAATATTTTCTTGAGTTCTAACAGCCTAAAACCTTGACCCATTGACTATGCATTGGGGTCAACTTGATCCTAGTCAGCAGATAGTGATCCTAGCCCAAATCAATAATACAGTTGTTCCAATAGGATCCCTGTTATATCTGACTGCTAGTAGACCAGATATTATGTATGCTACACGTGTGTGTGCTAGGTACCAGGCATGTCCTAAGGAATCGCACTACACAACTGTAAAGAGGATTCTGAGATACCTTAAAGGTAGCCTACATCTTGGCCTTTAGTACCCTAAGAACAATGATTTTGACCTAACTGGATTTTTAGATGCAGATTTTGCAGGCTGCAAAGAAGACAGGAAAAGCACAAGTGTCACCTATCAGTTCCTAGGAAGAAGATTGATCTCTTGGAGAAGCAAAAAGCAGACCAGTGTGGCCATATCCACAGCTGAGTCAGAGTACATTGTTGTAGGAAGCTGTTGTGCACAGATATTGTGGATTCAACACCAGCTAGAGGACTACAACCTCAAGGTAAGTAAATCTCCTCTTTATTGTGACTCATCCAGTGCTATCTCTATTGCTAAGAATCCTGTCTCTCACAGCATGACTAAGCACATAGAGATAAGGTATCATTTTATAAGAGAGCATGTTGAATGTAAAGGTATCTGCCTTGAATTTGTCCCCACTGACAGTCAAGTGGCTGATATCTTCACTAAGCCAATGCATGAGGTCAAGTTTAATGCTTTCAAGATTGAACTAGGAATGTTAAATGTAGAATAGTACTCACAATGAGGGGGAGCTAGAAAAGGCTGTTCAAAATGAACAAGATCAACTATTAAAGATAATAGTTCTCAAATTGAGGAGGAGCAAGTTCCTCCTCAGGTTGAGGGGGAGTTGGCAAATGCTGTAGATGCAGCCTCCCAATCCCTAGAGGGTAAAATAGTTGAAGAATCCAGAAAGGGGGAGATGGACAATGCTATGACCATCTCAGTGTAAGCTTTGAGTGGATTTCCCTCTGAGCAATGTTATCATGAATGCTATATAGAACATTTTCATGATATGTTTTTGTTGGCCATATACCTTAGCATTGGGAATGTACTGCCTTCTTCAAATAGGGGGAGATTATTGGGAATATTGCCCTCAATATTCCCTTGATTTGAAGAGACATCACTCACAATGCTAAGGACATATTGTATTTGATACATTCTAGTTTGTCTCAAGTATTGTACAGGGAGATGATATTCCACACAATGGAATAGATTCAAAGGTGTGTTGTTTAAATCAGTAGAGAAGGTCTCACTGTATCAGCTGAATTGCTGAGACAATACCAGGAGCCGCTGAGAAGGCATCTGGGCAAGCTGAGCTGAAGATAGAAGAAACTTGGCGTGTTCGTCGAACGCAGAATGAAGTTCGTCAAACGAAGAATGGAGTTCGTCGAACGAAGAATGCTGTTCGTCGAACGCTGGGACGAGACAGAAGAAACAGCTGAGACTTGGTGTGTTCGTCGAATGCAGAACTCAGTTCGTCGAACGCAGAACTCAGTTCGTCGAACGCTGAGACGAGACAAAAGAAACATCTGAGACTTGGCGTGTTCGTCGAACGCAGAACTCAGTTCGTCGAACGAAGAACTCAGTTCGTCGAACGCTGAGACGAGACAGAAGAAAGCGCTGAGACTTAGCGTGTTCATCGAACGAAGAATGAAGTTCGTCGAATGCAGAGTATGACAAGTTTGTCGAACGTAGAGTATGGAAAGTTCGTCGAACGCAGAGTATGGCAAGTTCGTCGAACGCAGAGTATGGCAAGTTCGTCGAACGCAGAGTATGGCGAGTTCGTCGAACGCAGAACTTAGTTTGTCGAACGCAGTATGGTGAGTTAGTCGAATGCAGATTGCATGCTCTGCTTTTGGCGCAAGCTGCAGAAAGACATTGTGGGGTCCACCAGTCACTCCCATATCTGTCGGAAGGATGGCTAAGAGCCGTTGAAGGTCGGGGATGTATAAAAGAAGAAGTTAGGGAACTTTGGAAAAGTGCTGGTCGAGTGCTAAAACAAAATTTACTTTTCCATTGACGGCCATAGCTCTCGTCTTTCTCCTCCTGCTCACTGAACAAGCAAGAAGAATCAAAGAGAAAAAGAAAGCTCCTCTACAAGAAGGAGCAAGGTGATCTTCCATCCTTCAACTGAAGAGGAAGATCAGTTTGTAGCTGCCATCAACATCTCCAGCTACAAGATAACACAAGCTGTGCAGGAACTACATAAGACTTCAACTCTCTGCGGTCTGCTGTAGTAAGCTTCAAATACTCTTTTTTCTGTAGGACTATTGCCTGAGGTTGTATGGCTATTTGCCTGAGATTGTAGGGCTTGTTGGCCTGAGTTTGTAGGGCTGAAGGCCTGAGATTGTAGGGCTATTTAGCCTGAGTTGTAGGGCATTATTTCCTGAGCTGTAGGAGGAGGATTCCTTTGAGGTAGGACCTGGAAGGGGTCTGAGTTGTAGGAGGTGGATTCCTCTGAGGTAGGACTGTTTAGGCCTGAGATTGTAGTTCCTGCTGTGGTCTGAGTTGTAGGATCAGTGGCTGATCTGTGGTAGGGTTGCTGTGCCTGAGGTAGGGTTAGGAAAACCTGAGAGATCCTGAGGGATCTGTGCTGTAAGCTATTTTAGCTGAGTTTGGAGGAGTTGTCCCTGTCTAACACACTGTTAGAAGGGTGAAGGGGGAAAGTGGAAAACCCGTAGACACACTGTCTTGGGGAACCACAATAAACACTTGTGTGTTTTCTGTGTGTGGTTGATTACTTGCTTAGAATAATCTTAAACATCTAAATCAAACAAGTAAAAATCAAAAGACCTATTCACCCCCCCTAGGTGAATTAGATCATATACCTATATAATATTTCAAGAAGGTTGTGGACTGTACCTCAGCCAGAGACATCTGGAACTCTCTCAACAACATGGTTGATGGATCTGCAAATAAAAGAAAGGATAGGAGATCCTACCTCATCTCCCAATATGAGAACTTCAAGAAGGGAGATACTGAAATGGTTGCAGATATGTATTACAGACTCAGTCTCATCATCAATGAGCTGAAGTCTTTTGAAAAAGTGATCACAATCACTGAAATAAATGATAAGATCCTAATGTGCTTCCCCAGCACATGGGACTCAAGGATGCGGCCAATCAAGGAAGCCAGAAGCCTAAATGAGATTTCCACTGAGACCTTATTAGGCAAACTGAAATCCTATGAGCAGTTTATCAAATCAAGAGAAGCTGAACAGGCTACCTCCTCACCAGCCACCAAAATGGAAAGAAGCATTGATTTTCAGGCAACAGAAGAGGAAGACAAAGCTCCAGGAGAAATGGAGTTCATGAGCCTCATGGCCAAAAGTTTCTACAAAATGGCTTGAAAGGACCTCAGAAAGAAGGACTTCAGATCCAAGGAAAAATCATGGTATGCCAAAACACATTCTAAAAAAATTATTTGTTATGGTTGCAGGAAGCCAGGACATATCCTACCTGAGTGTCCAGAAAATCAAAAGAAGGACAGAAGAAAAGAAAATGAAGAAAATAAACACTCCAGCAAGCCATCCTCCCACAAACATAAACACATGGGAAAGAGCTTTGTGGCTGGGACATGGAGTGAGACTGAATCAGAGTCATCATCCAGCTCCTCTGAAGATGAAGATGATTCAAATGAAAAGGATCTATGCATGATGGCTATCTATGACTCAAGCAGTGATTCAGAACATGCATCATAATCCAGCTCAAGTGATGATGAAGATGATGCAGATGAAAGAAGTTTTTGCATGATGACTATCAATGCCTCAGCAAGCAATTCTGATGAATCAGAATCTGACACTGATAGTGATCAGGTAATTTCTACTTTTGATTTTACCTCAGATAATTTTAAAAATGAATTTAAGACTCTTTGTTTAGATTTGATTAAATCTGAGAAGGAGATAATTTCCCTCAGAAGTAAGCTGGTTGAAATGAACCAACTGACTGTAGATAATGCGAATCTTAAGAAGAATTGGCTGCCTCCAAAGAACATATTGTTCTCATTGAGAACAAATTATCTGAGGCCAAAAAGTTTGAAGAATCCCTCAATGGGAGAAGCATCAAACTGATGGACATCACAAGCACTGCAAATGTCAGACTCAATGACAAACTGGGCTTGGGTGCATCATCGAGTCAGCTATATGATGCGCAAATCTCGCACACCGCTATAGGCGGTAGCTAGACTGCGGCACGAAATGATAGTGTACTGATCATTCAAGTAATATAAAATGTGGGAGTGAATCCCCAAGTATCGATCTCGAAGGAACACAGTAAGGTGGAGTTAACTATTGAGGACAGACTTGAGATTGAAGTCCTTAAGTCGGATGGATTGCGGGAGAGTTGATTTGGCTTTTGGAAAATAAAAGAAAACTACAATTATTCCTATGCAATGCCGCTATACAATGCTTCGCCAGGAGGGTTGGAAAACTACGTAGTCCTTGAACGCACTACTTCGCAAGGGCGGATAGACGAGTAGGCAAGCGGAATAGAACTGTGCAGGCCTTGAGCGCGCTGCTTCATTAGGCGAATGGACTACACGGGATGTTAGCACCGCTTCGCAACATGGATGGACGAGTAGTTAAGCGGATGGAGTGAAAACACTTTGCAGAAAGGAGAGTTGCATTCACATCTAACAAAGCTCAACCAAGATCATAGGTGTATCATTCTATAGTGATTACACACACCAAGCATAAACAAAAAGAACTTTCATAAAAGCATAATGAAAGCTAATAACAATTAAAATAGGTTTAAGCAAGGTTCATCATCAAAGTATAGGTGATTTCATACCATACAACCTTAAAAGAGGAAAATAAGGGTAGAAATACAAACAACCATCGAGACTATGTCGTAGAAATGGGAGGATGCACTGGGTTGTCAATCCATGTCCTATAGTCCATTCATCGGTTGTGTCCGGGATCTCTGAAGCTCTCACCACCTCTAGCCCGTCTTCTCGAGTGTCTACGTTGTCCACGTAAATGCCCTCGTTCTTCCTTGCAATCCGGCTAATATGGAGTGGAGATCACCTTCTTTAGAGTTTAGGATGATGGGGAAACACAATGGAGTGATACCCTCCCTTGGAAGAAGAAAAATGGAGCAATCGTCCCCTTCCGGCGGAAGAAATCGCGGAGCTGTTTGGGTCTCCTTGATTAGGTTGAAAACTGCAGCTTTTATAGAAAAAGATCAGAAATTTGGTCACACACGGTCGAACGCACGCCCGTGCGTTATTTAATGAATAAACTGATGTGAGGAAGAAGCAGCAGCGCCCGTGCGTTTCCTTCGCGCACGGGAAAATACGCCCGTGCGTAAAAACGCACGGACAAATTCAGATTGGCGATAACCAAGGCTAAACAGGTCGATCGTGTGATTCCTTCATGCACGGGGAACTGCCCATGCATAAAGACGCACGATCAATGGCAGAACATCATTTTCTACCCAGATGAAGGCGCACAACCGCAGCCGTCCGTGCGTCAATAAAATGCACGACCGTGCGTTATACACAATCATGATTTCTGAGTAAAAGGGGATGCTTCGACCACCTGTGAGCACATCAACCCAACTGAGAGTATACCTCCAGCTCCAACATAAAAATAGAAATATGTTGGGGAGCACAGTGTGCTTACCCCCAGCAATGTAGTGTGCAATTGCACACTACAACGGGCCTAAACATGCACTTCAAGTAAAAGCATGAACATGATGAATATAAACAAATACTAACAAAAACTGAAGTACAAATGCAGGAAAAATAGCCCGGATGAGTCCAAAAACCACTATATAAATTGGAGTCATCACACCACCAGACTTACCTATTTGCACGTCCCGAGCAAACAAATCCTAAGCAGGCGGGAAAATGAAATAGCTAGCTTAAAATTACAAAATGGTGTACCATGCGAAGTCGCATGCTCATGTGCATAGAAAAATAATAGAGAAGATTTCTAATTATACACATAGTCTATAAATTTCTAAAATCTTAAATAAATATTACTTCTACTCAAAATGGGAGTCACGGTGAATCATCCGGTCACACATATGGAGAAAGTAAAATAATCGCTGAGACAAGCATTGCCAAAGCTGAGATTCTGGACAAACTCCACCGTAATCCATCGACGTCGGAGACCATAAGCTCACCCGTTCACATTCTTTCCACGACACTACAATGGTTCATAGCATGATTCGGTAGGACTTTTGGTTTTAAATGGGGCTTGGGTTAAGGTGAGGTAAACAAAGATAAACAAGAAGGCTTGAAACTCCTAGACCCAAATGAGATAATATGAAAACTATCCTCAAGCACCACACAAACACGATGGTACACTACACCCCCAAACTTGAACTTAACAACATGGGTGTGTGCACCACCTACTCCCAATCATAAGTTTATACAAAGATGTTTCAATTAAGCTCATCTTTTTTTTTTCTTTTTTTCACTCCTTTTTCTTTTTCTCATTTTTTTTCTTTTTCTTTCTTTAGTGATTTCAGCAAATGTTCAATGATGCACATCCATACTTTCACATTGTATTTCCACAATCAACACCACCAATTTAAAATTTAGACAAAGTGCTTGCATCTGGGTGTGCGACTATGATTGGAGTTTAGGCTTTGGTGAATAATAGTGGAGCTGAACCAAAAGAATGGGGTAGGCACAAAGGGGCTAGCAAGGGTAGACGATATCAGGAATGGCACAAAGGCTCAACCGGGCCAAAATACGTCCTACGTCATTCTCACGCACTAGAACTATCCTATGCCAATGTTTCAAGAATCGCTTAGGGCAAGTTCTAGCCACCGAGAAAGATTCTCCTTTCTCCTGACTCAAGCAATACGAGTCTAACGATCATTTACAGACATCCCTATGCTACCATTTGATTCACACCGGGTTCACCATTTGAGTAGAGTAAACAACATTTACACTAATAGAAAAATATAAAACCATAAGCGTAAAAAGAAGTCTAATCTACAGAAATTTCTATGCAACCGAGCACTCGACTAGGATCACTACTGGAGTCGACATTTTACTCCGCTACATAGTCCTAAGCCATCAACTAGACTTTCCCAAATAAGCAGAAGAATTAAATTCAACTCAGAGCACACATACAGATGAGTACGCGCTAAAGTGGGGCTATGGTGTGCGGTAATGATGAGCAATTCTAAATAAATGAGATAAAGTTACTTCTAGTTTACAATGCAACATGTGCGTGCACAGTGGGTAACGAGAAGGCACAGTGGGTAACGAGAAGAAGCTCTCCCCCAGACTTACTCTAAACAATCCAACACAATATATAACCATGAAATTCAAAATGAAGTCTAGGGAAAGAGAGTACCCAATGCTCTGTAGTGAGCATACCAGAAGATTGGCGTGTAAACCAAGAAAAAGCTGCAGCATCCGCCATCAAGAAAAGGACCTGCAGGGGTGAGCTCCGCAAAAACAAAAGAAAATGTACAAAGCAAAATGAAATACAACTAACTAAACTAAACTAGATGAAAATAAAAATGCAGGAAAAGGTAAGATAACTACTGGGTTATTGTCATCCCAGCACGACTTATTTAAATTTAAAACAGTTCTAGCTAATGGGTCTATGAAAAAGGAAATGCACAGGTAACTGTTCTAATATGCATTTCGGTAGAGGGTACCGATACGGCGATAAAACAGTAACGCCTCTACCTGAATATAATAATACCTGCTCGTCACAGGTAGAGGGAATAAAAAGTAAGAAGAGGAGGAATCCTCACTCAACTCACCAAAACTATCCTTGCCCGGCAAGGTGTCGTCTTCATGAAGGTGGCAGGAGGAAAAGGTAATGGGTGGGGTTTCCACTATGGAGGAGGGGTCAACCTCCTCACATATGAGGTTACGCTCCTCATTGACTTGAGCAAAATGCTCCAAGTCCTCCTGAAGTACCTATGAAGATTCAACCTGCACAAGCTCAAATGAAGAAGAAGGTTCAAGAAATAAATGAGAGGAATGACTTAAATAATCAAAAATCGGGTGAGTGGTCCCGGTCTCACTCCCAGCAAGATCCAAGGATAAATCACTGTCATCAACGTAAGTATCATAACAAGGGGGCGTGAACTCAAGGGTCTCGGTGGTGAGTTGGACCTCCTCGTCCCATGAAGAAGTGCAAACCTCCTCATCAGAAAGAGTATCCTCATCATCCCACCTTGGAGAAGCCTCAGGCTCAGAATCTTCACCCTGCTCAATTACTTCGACAGGATCATAAAAAATGTGTGTAGAAAAATCTTGCAATGAAACTGGAGGTACAAAAAGATTTGGTTCCTCCGCAAAAAGATCTGCCGATGCCTCTCCGATGGAAAGAATACTTTCCTCATCCCACTCAGGTGCATCTAGGAGCTCCCATTCCTCACCTTGTTGGCTAACCGATGAGTGATCGTCGTCACTAGGGGTGAAGCCATACACAGGGAGTGAGGAGTCCATGCATGAGATAAGCTCGGGGGTAGAGGGCATGATTGCCTCCATGGGTAAAGAATGAGTGATAGGAACAATGTTGTCATGAGTGATGGAGCAGCGGTTAGGATTGAAAAGACTAGGACAGTCCCTCAATTCATGACCCTCTCCTCGACACAACAAGAAAACAAGGTTCTTACACTGCCTAGCATTTTACTCCTTCATTTGGTCTATATAATAAACCATCTTGTCGTAAGTGCTAGGAGAAATATCCCATGACGACATTTTCAATAATTAAAGCAGATAAAACGAAACTGAAATTCTTTGCAAGGAAATTTACACTAACCAATAAAACTCCTTGGATTAAACTTGCCTAAAACTTTAAAACAGGAGAGAAAGAAATAATAACAAACAATATATAATTAAAAAGCAAATAAAAATAATAAAGCAGCTATACACACTGGAGGAACTACTATCTCTTGTCTCCCTCTATAACAAACTCACACGTCTGTGTTCCCCGACAATGGCACCAAAAACTTGATGCGTAAATCTCGCACACCGCTATAGGCGGTAGCTAGACTGTGACACGAAACGGCAGTGTACCGATCGTTCAAGTAATATAAAATGTGGGAGTGAATCCCCAAGTATCGATCTCGAAGGAACACAGTAAGGTGGAGTTAACTATTGAGGACGGACTTGAGATTGAAGTCCTTAAGTCAGATGGATTGCGGGAGAGTTGATTTGGCTTTTGGAAAATAAAAGAAAACAACTACAACTACTCCTATGCAATGCCGCTATGCAATGCTTCGCCAGGCGGGATGGAAACTACGTAGGCCTTGAATGCACTACTTCGCAAGGGCGGATGGATGAGTAGCCAAGCGGAATCGAACAGTGCAGGCCTTGAGCGCGATTCTTCGTTAGGCGAATGGATTACACGGGCCGTTAGCACCGCTTCACAGCATGGATGGACGAGTTGTCAAGCGGATGGAGTGAAAACACTTTGCAGAAAGGAGAGTTGCATTCACATCTAACAAAGCTCAACCAAGATCATAGGCGTATCATTTTATAGTGATTCCACACACCAAGCATAAATAAAAAGAACTTTCATAAAAGCATAATAAAAGCTAGTAACAATTAAAATAGGTTTAAGCAAGGTTCATCATCGAAGTATAGGTGATTTCATACCATACAACCTTAAAATAGGAAAATATGGGTAGAAATACAAACAACGATCAAGACTATGTCGTAGAAATGGCAGGATGCACTGGGTTGCCAATCCATGTCCTACAGTCTATTCATCGGTTGCGTCCGGGATCTCTGAAACTCTCACCACCTCTAGCCCATCTTCTCGAGTGTCTACATTGTCCACGTCAATGCCCTAGTTCTTCCTTGCAATCTGGCTAATATGGAGTGGACATCAGCTTCTTTAGAGCTTAAGATGATAGGGAAACACTATGGAGTGATACCCTCCCTTGGAAGAAGAAAAACAGAGCAATCAGCCCCTTCCGGCAGAAGAAATCGCAGAGCTGTTTGGGTCTCCTTGATTAGGTTGAAAACTGCAGCATTTATAGAAAAAGATCAAAAATTTGGTCACGCACGGTCGAACGCACGACCGTGCGTTGCCTGTGCGTTATTTAATGAATAAACTAACGTGAGGAAGAAGCAGCAACACCCGTGCATTTCCATCACACATGGGCTAATCCACCCGTGCGTAAAAACGCACTGACAAATTCAGATTGGCGATAACCAAGGCTAAACAGGTCGATCGTGCGATTCTTTTGTGCACGGGCAACTGCCCGTGCGTAAATATGCACGATCAATGGCAGAACATCATTTTCTACCCAGATGAAGGCGCACGACCGCACCCGTCCGTGCGTCAATAAAACGCACGACCGTGCGTTATACACAATCATGATTTCTGAGTAAAAGGGGATGCTTCGACCACCTGTGAGCACATCAACCCAGCTGGGAGTATACCTCCTACTCCAACATAAAAATAGAAATATGCTGGGGAGCACAGTGTGCTTACCCCCAGCAATGTAGTGTGCAATTGCACACTACAACGGGCCTAAACATGCACTTCAAGTAAAAGCATGAACATGGTGAATATAAACAAATACTAAAAAAAACTAAAGTACAAATGCAGGAAAAATTGCCCGGATGATTCCGAAAATCAGTATATAAAATGGACTCATCACCATACATTCTTAAGAATACATTATAGCTACTCCAGTGAAATTCATTTCTGCCAAAGGCAAAGAGGCAGTAGAAGTAGGTAAGAACATCTCAAGCAAGGCTGTTAAGAACAAAGGAATTCAAAAGCATTCGTCGAATGGCGTTCGATGAAATCACATGAATTCGTAGAACAGTGTCGACGAATGCTGAATACATATTCTCAGTATAGCTATCCTTCGAGCGGCGCTCGACGAAATAATTTCAATTAATCGAACGACGATCGACGAACTCAGTCAAGTTCGTCGAACGAAAAATGTACTGCATTTCTAAAGAATTCTCATTCTCAACATATTATGAATCCCTTTACTGAGTGGACAATTCCTCCTAGGAGATATCATCCACAAGGCTATAAGGATCAGCCTGAGATCTCTTACATTTCAATATTTTGTGGTAAGACAAAAGGACCCAAGATAATCTGGGTAAAGAACAACTAGTTTATTTTCTATTTTGCAGGTATAAAGCTATCCAAACATAGAGGAACATTGGTATTTGGATAGTAGCTGCTCTAAGCACATGAGAGGAAACAAGGCCAATCTAAGTAATTACAAGGCAAAGCTTCGACCCAAAGTAATTTTTGGAGACTCCAACTGTGGATAGACTAAAGGATATGGAAAAATCAGAGTTGGAGCAGTTACCTTCAAAGAGGTAGCATATGTCAAGTGTCTCAAGCATAACCTCATCAGCATAAGCCAGCTATGTGATGAAGGTTATCAGGTAACTTTTGATCATTCCTTATGTCTTATTACCAATAATAAGAACGTCAATGTGTTATCTGGTATTAGAAAAGGAAATATATATTTAGTCAATTTTGATTCTGCCAATTCAGACATTTGTTTATTTAATTCAATAAGTAAACAAATGAGTTATGACATAAAAGGCTAGGACATATTAACCTTAGAACTATCGCTAAGCTGTCCAAGGACAATCTGGTAAGAGGAGTGCCTTCTGGGTCATACAAGAAGGAAGGACTTTGCATGGCTTGTCAACTAGGAAAGCAGACCAAGAGTAGTTTCAAATCTTTATCCAAGAGTGATTCACCTAGGATTCTATACTTGCTGCATTTGGATCACTTTGGACCTATTGCAATACAGAGTTTAGGAGGGAAACATTACACTTTAGTTATTGTAGATGACTTCACTAGATTCACTTGGGTGTTCTTTCTCAGGAACAAGTCTGACACCTTCAGTGTTCTGACAGACTTTCTCAGGTCCATCAAGATTGAGTACTCTACTCTAGTTGCATTGATCAGAAGTGATCATGGAACTGAGTTTGAATCTCTTCTAATGAGAGAATTCTGTGGATAAGAAGGGATCATGCAATGTTTCTCTGCTCCTTGAACTCCTCAACAAAATGGCGTAGCTGAAAGGAAAAATAGAACATTACTTGAATCAGTAACTACATTGCTTGCTGATGATCACTTGCCACTCTCTTTTTGGGCAAAGGCAGTGAACACAATAAATTATGTGTTAAACAGGAGTCTGATACACAAACTTAAGGGTAAGCACCCTATGAATTGCTTAAGAATAAAAAGCCTAAGGTTAACAATCTTAAAAGTTTTGGTTGTAAATGCTATGTGCATAACAATGATAAGAAATATCTAAGGAAATTTGAAGCAAAGGCTGCTGAAGGTATATTCCTTGGATACTCTCTTTCTAGTAAAGCATATAGAATTTATAACAAATCAACTCTTAAGATAGAAGAGTCCATGCATGTTTCTTTTGATGAAACTAACATGTTGAATGAGGAGAGGAGTACCACCTCTACCAAAGATATTTTGTAGGCACTAGCACTATGTGAAGAGCTTAATGGATTGGATCTACAGAATAAAGACTCTCTACTCCCATCAACTCAAATTGTTGAAGACAGTGAAGAAGAAGATAATCCAGAAGTTCTTGCTGATAATGCTAATCAAATGACAGTTGATCGAATCCCTCAAGAGGATACTCTTGTTGAACCCATTCCAACTGTTGATCACATTACAGTTAGAGATCATCCAATATCCCAAGTTATTGGAGACATCTCAGCAGGTGTTCAAACAAGGCATCAACTCAACCAAAATCAGATGCATACTTGTTTCCTATCACAAATTGAACCTCAATCCATAAAAGATGCAGAACAAGATCCAAACTGGATTCTCGCAAAGCAAGAGGAACTCAATCAATTTGAAAGGAACAAAGTCTGGGATTTGGTTCCAAGACCAAAGGGACATCCAGTTATTGGCACCAAATGGGTCTTTAGGAACAAGCTAGATGATCAAGGCTTGATAATAAAAATAAAGCCAGATTGGTATCTCAAGGATACTCTCAGGAAGAAGGGATTGATTATGATCAAACCTTTGCTCCTATTGCAAGGCATGAAGCTATCAGGATATTTCTTGCATTTGCTACTTTCAAGAAGTTTAAAGTCTATCATATGGATGTGAAGAGTGCATTTCTAAATGGAGATATCAAAGAAGAAGTATATATGGAACAGCCACTAGGTTTTATCTCTCCAACTCACTCTTCCCATGTTTTTAAGCTTAATAAAGCTCTATATGGTCTCAAGCAAGCTCCCAGAGCATAGTATGAGACCCTAGTTAATTTTCTTTTGGAGAACAAATTCTGTAGAGGCAATGTAGATAAAACTTTATTTTTCAGAATACATAAAAATTAAACTTTACCAGTTTAAATATATGTAGATGATATTATAGTTGGCTCTACTGATTCAAATTTATGCAAAAGGTTTTCTGACCTAATGCAATCCAAATTTGAAATGAGTAGTATGGGTGAGTTATCTTACTTCCTTGCCCTTCAAGTGAAGCAAACAACTAATGGCATATTCATATCAAAATCCAAGTATGTTAAGGATTTAGTGAAAAGATTTGGTATATTTGATGCCTCTTCTATGAAAACACCCATGCCCTCCAATGTTGTTGTAGACAATGATGAATCAGGGAAACCTGTTGATCAAAAAGTGTATAGAGCAATTGTTGGCTCTCTACTTTAGTTAACAGCTAGTAGACCAGACATAATGTTTGCTACATGCATTTGTGCTAGGTTCCAAGTTAACCCCAAAGAATCTCACCTTATTTTATTAAAAAGAATTTTGAGATATATAAAGGGTTGTCCAATCTAGGACTTTGGTATCCAACTGCATCAGAATTTGAATTAATTGGATTCTCAGATTCTGATTATGCTGGATGCAGAGTAGACAGGAAAAACACATCAGGAACTTGCAATTTCCTTGGTGATAAGCTTGTGTCTTGGTTTTGTAAAAAATAGACATCTGTGTCTACATCAACAGCCGAAGCAGAATATACTGCTGCTGGCAGTTGCTGCTCACAGATTCTATGGATACAAAATCAACTCTTAGATTATGGTATCAACTTAAATAAATCAATTATATTTTGTGACAATACTAGTGCAATATCTATAACACAAAATCCAGTACTCTATAGTAGGACTAAACACATGGAAATTAGGCACCACTTTATCAGAGATAATGTGGATAAAACAAAATTTGCCTACAAATTATTCCTACTGACTTACAAAGGGATGATATTTTCACCAAACCTTTGGATGAAAAGAAGCACATCTTCTTTATAAATCAGCTAGGAATGATATATGGACATTCAATAAAATATTTTTTTTACTTATCCCCTCATTTCGTCGAACGGAGATCGACGAAAATTAGTCGTTCGTCGAATGGTGATCGACGAAACCTATTAGATCCAGAGATCGACGAAGCCAGCTCGTTAGTCGAACAGAGATCGACGAAAATTTATCTTTCGTCGAATGCAGTCTGATGAAGCCTCAGACTCTTCGACTTCTATTTTTATTAGGTTTAGACAAACCCCGTTCAACGAAAGTTTGCGCCTTCTCCGAACTATTTCTTATAATCAAAATTTTGATTCCATTTCGTTTTTGTGCCTACAAAAGTTGCTCTTGTCTCCCTCCAGTTGCTTTGCACTTGATCATTTTTCTCTTGTAGGTTCTCATGGCAATTTCTCAGTCAGTGCTTTCCTCAATGATGTTCGATGCCGGATTCGACATAGACATGGAATCCTTTGCTCAATCAGATCAGATTTTCAAGGATATTTTTCAACTCTTCGAAGAACAACAGTTGAAAAAGTTAATGACAACAAGGATTAAGCTTCCAGTTGCTGAGATTAAAGAATGGGTATACACTCTTCAGACACAGAATACAACATCTGTCTCAGCAACTATTTCAGGTAATCAGGTTCCTTTTTCCCCTGAAATTTTAACAGAGATTTTTGGCTTGATAAATGGTGAAGATGATCTGGACATCACCTCTACTAAATTTAATATTCAATTGGATAAGCTGGGTCACTCCAGTGGAAACCCTAACCATCTTCTCAAGATGAATTTGTTTGTTGACTACAAAATTTTAGTTGATGTTGTTGGCAAGATTTTGCTGGGAAAAATCTCTGCACATGATTACATTACAAGGCACCAATTTCTGTTGATGGTGGCCTTAGTGGAAAAGAAACAGGTTAACTAGGGAATGATTCTTCTTGAATCTATCAAGAAAAGCAAAGGAAGATGAGTGTTTGCTATGGCAGGATTTTAGGAATTTTTCTTCAAGAAAAATGCCCAGAGCTGCTGGTGTTACCAACAGTTTTCATAAATGCAAGCAAGAGGTTGACTTCAGCACTCTTTGGCAAATGGGACAGAGTTATACAAAAAAGGACTCCAAGGGCAGAAACAACCAAAAAGGCTTCTGAGAGCACAAGGACTGGCTCAGTCACTCCCTCAACCCTACAGGAAGTTCCTCCCATTGTATCTTCAACTCCTATCCCTTCTCAACCTCTTCAGACCACTACTACTGAAGAAGTTCTTCCTTCCAACACTCCCATAGACATATCTTTCTCAATGCTTTCTTCTCCTCCTCTCCAGGCTAATCAGTCTGCAGAGTTTCTATCCTCATTTATTTCAGATGATGATTCTCTTCCCCCATTCTTCCCACCTCCTTCATTTGAACTTTTATCTCCTCAACAAAATACTCCACCTCAATCAGTCTACATGAGGATAATCATCAAACCATTCTCTCAAACACTTCCATTCCACCCATCTCAAATGCCACAAACATCTTCCTAGCCTCATCTGTTTGTACCAACCAGGCTTACACCTCTACTCCCTCGTCTTCCATTCCAGCATCCACATCCTCTCAGCATACATCTGAATATGTGTATGTTGATTTCTCCTTCATTGCTGAGCAAATCTTCAGTCATATCTCTCCAAAACTGACAGCTCTTCTGGATGAGAAGTTAGCTCCAGTTCTTAAAGCCATCTCAGAACTAACTTCCAAACTTGCCTCCATTCCTACCTCCTCATCACTTGTCCCTTCTTCCAGGGGCCTAGATTCAGGTCTCCCTGAACCTAGGCAGGGGGAGATATTCAATGAAGAAGCTCCAGTTGTAAATACAAACTCAAACATGGTTATTGATACAGTTAATACAGCTTTAGTTGAAGTTTCAGAAATAGCTATTGAAGTTATAGATTCAGTAAATGATATCTCTATTAATCCTTCAATAGACATTCACTCTTTATTATCAAAATTCAGTTAGGTTTTCAGTTGTCTGCCTAAGCCTCAAGCTATTTCAAAGGCTATAGTTCCTTATTCAGCTCCTATAGATTCAATTCTGCTAGAACAAATCATCAAAAGTATTTCAGTTCCAGTTGCAGTTATAGAGGAAGTTGGCTTGGTGAATTCACCTCCAACATTTATTTATGATGATTCCCCTCTATCAGAGCATAGTGAGCAATATGTTGATAATGCTCTTAAAGAACTTGATGACTTGTATGATAATCCTGCACAGTCTTCTGATGATGATGATGATTCTGATGATTCAGATATAAAATCTTCAAAGAAAAGGAAATCAAGGAGCAAAGCTAAGGCTGCTCCCAAACCTCCTTCTTCTACCAATGACATTCCCTACTACATATTGAAAAACATCACTCTCACCAAAGACTCTCCAGCCTGGATGAGACTCTCAAGGAATGAAAATAATAGGAGAAAGAAAATGAAGAAAATAGGATTTTATTCTGACAAGCCAGTCAAATTTAATCCTCCTCCTCCTCCAGCAGCTGGATCTGCAGGCATGTCCCCCTTATCTCATAAACCTTCCCCTCAGTACTCAAGAAGAACAGGGGAGAGACATGAAAGTTCCAGTTGCTCTTACATATCAGGATCAGCTAGAGCTCCATCTTCAGCATACAAATATCATATCTCTGATGGATCTACGCACAGGAAAAGAAATTCTCAAGATCAACAATCTTCCTATCAGTCTAGTGAAAATGATGAAAGACCTTCCTCTCCCATTAATCCAGACTTAGAAAAGAATGCACACATGGCCAGATATAGAGAAACAATTTCTTCTGCTCAAATTAATAAAGCCAAAGCTGAAGGAAAGGATTATTCACAGTTTACAACTATGTCAGAATACAGTAGACAAGAGTTTGAAAGATATAGTTCAAGCCATCTCTTCAGTGCTGAAGACTATCTGAAGTTGCACCCAGCTGCAGTTGTTCCTCATACTTCATCTCAAACCCTGCTGGGAGAAAATGACCTATATATAAGCAAGAGAGAATCTGAAAATCCCAATAGAGAAATTATATTCAAACCTTCTTCAAAGAAAGAGAAAGACTCCTGATTTGTGGTTTTACAAATTTCTGCTTACAGTGTAATACATTTCTAAACTCAGAGTATTATATTTTTATCTGCTGAAATGAATTTTAAATTCTGTCAGATATATATGGTCTGTATTTATTGTTGTTTGTTTTATTTTTATTATTGTCAAATAGTATCCTAAACCAAATAGGGGGAGATTATTGGAACAACCCTATTACTAATTTGGGCTAAGATCACTATCTGTGGTTAGGACTCAAGTTGACCCTACTGTAACAACCCAAAAATCGTGGTTCAGCGAAGTAGGCGGAGTGGTAGTGCTGCACTTGAAGCAGGCTAAATCTTCCCTTTCTGCTCTTAGCGCACGATCAGTGGCCTCATCGCGCACGACCGGCGATCGTGCGCCAGCGATCGTGCGTTAATTCAGGAGAGAATCGAGTTCTGTCTCGGACAGTGCGCACGACCATTTCGCTCTTCGCGCACGACCAGTGATCGTGCGCCAGCGATCGTGCGCCCTGTTTATTCTGTTCCGCGATTTTGAGCGGAGAAGAAGATCAGACCGTCCAAATCTTTTAGAAATTGATCCAACGGCTAGGTTTAGTTGCGGGAGACCTTTAGGGCTGATGAGAGGGGGTTAAACCCTCATATTCTCTAAGCCATTCTCTCTCCAAACCCTAGAGAAAGAAGGAGGAGCCAAGGAAGAAGAAGGTAGATCCCGCCATTGACGGAGCTCCGGAGCTCCGTTTCGCGAGCTGTTTCCAGATTTGGAGAGTGCAGCCTGGTGCGGTCGTTTCTCTCCGTGTAGAATCTCGGATCTATGGCGAAAAAGAACGCGTCTAGGGTAACGATTCTTCCTCCCGAACTTTGGACTTGTATTTGTCCTTTCATTCCTCTTCCTATGTTTGCATGAGGTATCTCTTTCACCAAATGGGTGAAGTGTAGGATTTCCTCAAGTTCTTCGGAACTCCGGGTAGATTGTGTCCGTCCCCGGCATTATTGCAAGTAGAAAATCCGGTAGTCGTGCGGATTTAGGCATTTTGTGTGAAGCCTATTCGTGGCCGTGAGCCCGAATCGGTGATGCTTGATTTGCGACGTTGCATTTAGGTTAGGCCTAGAATGCGTGCCGGAGAATGACTCCGTGAACTCACCTATAGTATTGCGGGAACTAAGTGTAGGCGTCTTGTGAAGATCCTAACAAAAGCCCCATGCTTTGAGTTTTGGATGAAGGCAAACCTTCACCACGAAATTGATGCGGAGTGTATTGCACCTCCCTTGATGAGTATTCGTGAAACCTAGATCCTTGTGAAGGGGTTAGGTGCGTAGCGTATATTTAGTGTAGCACTTGAAAGTGCTAAACCCTTACGGGCCGAGGCAAAGCCGTACCCGCGTCGTGTGATAGATCGCGACGATTAGAGCACGGGCAAAGCTAAACCGAACCCGTTTCCATGCAGATCGGTAAGAGGTCCCTTCCTCAGGAAAGCCGTGTGATCATGGGAGAGGTCGTGGAAGGTGTCATACCTAGACCGACCAAAAGCTCTTATTTCCACCCAAGGTTGTGGCCCTTACGGTGGAGTGTTTTGTGAATTGGATGTTATGTTAGCTTCATGCGATTGCTTAGGCGGTTGTGGGGAACCTTCGGGTGAACCCAACCAACATCATGTGCATACCTAGGTTCCCTTCTTTTGATGCTCAACCTAGAAGATTGATTGTGCTTGAAACCTCACCTCGTGTAGTTGCACTTTCTTTATATTTAGTACTTGTGCTAGTATGGCTTGCTTGCAGGGTAGAAGCTCCGCCACCCCGGAAAAGGGGTGGGGTCATTATAATTTGGTCAGCTGTGCTGACCGTTACTTTGTTTTCCACCGCTTGGTGGAATGTTCTTATGCAGGTGCAGGTGAGCCTAGCGGGAAATAGCGGGCGATGGCCCTTTGCAATGTTGGCCCTCGAAGGCCAGCCCTTTTCCTGTTATTCACGTATGGCCGGCCTGCGTGCCGATGTATGCTTATGGAGTTTTGTGCATTGGATGAATGTAAGGCCTTAAGGCCGTAACTCTTATTCTGGATACATTCCTATGATAGTGGACAGTTCTATTTGAATGGTTTAATTAATGCTTCCGCTTACGTTTTGTACTCTCGTTTAGTTGTTACTTTTCTGGTTATCACCTTTTAACTCCTAGCTAGTGTGGTTTGTATGGCGTGGGGTCCCGACCGGACCTGCTGTTATACTCTTCGTACTGGCAGGATGTTACACCTAATGTATAGTCCTAGGATCAAGGTCTAAGACTGTCTAAGTTAGCTGAAACTTAAGAAAATTCCAAGTTTTCTATGTTCGACAAACGGCTTCCTGAGTCCGACGAACGTCGTATATAAGTACGACGAACTTGGATCTCCAGCTCGACGAACTCAGTCTTCCAAGCCAGTTCAACGGATTCTATATTTCAGTTCGACGAACTCCTGATTGAGATCAACGAACTCATTGTTTTTTTCGACGAATGAGTAATTTTCTGTTCGACGAACTTCCTATCTCAGTTCGACGAATTTCCTCATGAGCTTGACAAATCCTGAAGATCAGTTATTTATTTATCTGAACTCAGATCGACTATTCAGCAACGGATCTATTCAAATATTTAGATTTATTTATATATAGATAAGTCAAGATTTCATCATTCCTTTATATATGCATCCTATTCTCTTCTTCCGAGAATCTAGCCGTTGACATATATTGGAAAAGGAATCTTTCTCAGAAAAGGAATTAAAGTATTTTGCAGAATCAGAAAGTTCCTATTGCAGTCCCAAGAATGATCTATTTCAGTTTATTTTATTCCTTAACAGAAGATTTGAATTTTCAAATCAAATTATTTTATCTAAGGAAAAAGGATGAATCAGTATATAAGACATATATACAAGAGGATACAAGACAGATAAAATACTTGTGAAATACACATACAGAAAGGAGATATGTAGAAATCTTCATCTACAGCAGCAACTTCATTTTCCTGAGAATAACTGAAATCTTCTCTCAGAAGCATCTACTGGTTCTTAGTCTTCTACATCCAAGAGGAAGCTTCACCAACTGTCAACAAACTCTATCATACAGGGGGAGCTTTACAACAACAGCAATCATTTAGCCTTCTCTCAGATCTTATTGAGAGAGAAGAACTTCATAACCTTTTTTTGGGTTCATTCTTTTTACCCCACCTTGTACAGGATTTTAACTCACTTCAAAAGTTAACCTTTGGTGGCAGGGCACTGATCAAAAACCTGTGGTTTGGTTTGAGCACCTAATCAAAAAGCTAAGTGGTGTTTGGGCACCTGATCAAAAATCCCATTGGTTAATGGCACCTGATCAAAAACCTTAGTGGATTCCTACCAAGGGTGGTAGAAGAGTAGATGTATCCAGGTTGGTTGGGGAACTACTATAGATCCTTGTGTCTTTGCTGTGTTTGTGTTATATTCTGTATTGTGCTGTGTTTGTTGTTTTGTTTTTCTACTCACTCAATTACAAATATATATATCATTATTTTAATTTCGCTATAAAATAAGTTAAAACTTTTAATACTCTATTCACCCTCCCACTAGAGTAAATCTAAGATCTAATACCTCGCTTTCACACTCCGAAGGTAGATGGCATGGTGACTGCCCTTTCAGATGGCCTCGATTCATACTCCTCCATGGATCACCCTGATCCCTCCTCGGGTTCCCACGTCGACCCGGTCCTCGCACCGATCTTCTACCTCCGCTCCTTCTCCTCCTTTTTCGACATCCTGAAGTTTTTGCTGCCCCGGTGGTGCTCTCCTCCCTCCTCCTATTTCTAAGAACTCAGGGCAGGTAGCCATGGCGTAACCTTCCTCCTAGTGAAATTCATAGTATGGCAACGCCACTCTTCCTCTCTCTACCACTCCTGGGCGATTTTTTCTTCCTCTTCTTCTTCCTTGGCCTATCGCCATGGCATGCTAAGGTGGGGGGTGGAAGGGTCTGGGAGCCGGTCGCCACCCAAGAGGGTTGAACTGCCCCTGCCCTCCTTTAAAGTGTCCCCTCCTCCCTGTAAGGGTTCCCTCGCTGGGCGAATCCTCTTCCGTGACCCTGAAGATATCCTCTCGGTGACCTCCATACTGGCCGGTTGACTAGCGATTGATACCTTCCCCTGGTTCCTACTCTCTGAGGGGTCCTTGGAACCCATACCTCCTCGACTCCTCCCTTCTTCTCACATCCTGCCGCTGGGATCCTCCTCCCCCTTCTCTTCTCCTCTAACCCACTTTGACAACTTTGCCATGACGGCACTGTTGGTGGCCTCCCCCTTAATCTGTCTCCCCGCCCGCTCGTTCAATTCCTCATATGACATGGGGGATCTCGGGCAAGTCCCATCTTTAATGAAAGTGGAGGTTAGATCTTAGATTTACTCTAGAGGGGGGGGGGGAGGGGTGAATAGAGTATTAAAACTTTTTACTTAATTTTATTGCGGAATTAAAATAGTGATATATATATGTGTATTGAGTGAGTAATAAAAGTAAACACAAAGAGACCACACAACACAACACACAGAAAATTACAACACAGAAGACACAAGGATTTTTATAGTAGTTCCCTAATAAACCTGGGTACGTCTACTCTTCTACCACACTTGGTAGGATCCACTAAGTTTTTGATCAGGTGCCCTATCACCAAGGGGTTTTTATTTAGGTGTCCACACACCAAGTGAGCTTTTGATCAGGTGCTCTAACCCAACTATAGGTTTTTGTTCAGGTGCCCTACCACCAATGGGTTAACTTTTGAAGGGAGTTATAACCCTGTACAAGAGGGGATAGAAAGGGGTTTAGATGTTCTTCTCTATCAATAATCTGAGAGAAGACTCTAGTGGATTTGAGGATATAATGCTCATCTGTCTGATATAAAATTGTTGACAGTAGATGACTGGAGCTTTCTCTTGAAAGTATTGATCTTCCTGTAGCTGATGAATCTAAGAGAAAAAATGTTTCTTAGATTGTTTGTTTCTTTTGAAGATCTGAACTTGCAGCAGAGACTGAGAGAAGGTGTTGATGCTGTTCTGCTATTCTGTATTGCTGTACTGTGATCTATACTTCTTCCTTTTTCTTTTACAATATATCTTTGATTTGAAATTCAAATCATCTGTCAATGGAATAAAATATTCTACATTTAATATTTCCTTGTAACTGCAAGCAAGCCTTTAATTCCTTTTCCTTTTTAATATGATATCCTTTTCAAATATAAGCCAACGACTATTTTCTCGGGAAGGAATATAATAAGGAAGGAAATAAATCTTGTCTTATCTGGAATATAGATTCGTTGCTGCAAACGATCTGAGTTCAGAGAATGAAATAAAATGATCTGTCTGAAATTCTGAACGGAAATAACAAGTTTTTTCGATCTCAAGAATTTTCGTCAATCTCAACATTTTCGTCGATCTCAACATTTTCGTCGAACATAATGTTGAGTTCGTCGACCTCAACTGAATCTGGCTGGAAGAGTTGAATTAGTTGAGCTGAGAAGATCTTTCGTCGATCTGAACATCTGATACTTATTCTTCGAACGCAGAGCTGAGTTTGTCGATCTCAACAAATTTGTCGACCGCTGAACTGAGCAAAATCGTCGACCGCTGAGACTGAAATATTGTGTCGACCGCTGAGACGGAGTTTGTTTGTCGACCGCTGAGCCGCTGAGACTGTTCATCGACCGCTGAGACTGGCCCGCTGAGATGCTGAGATAGAAGTAAGCCGTTCATCGAACGCAGAGTGTAAGTCATTCGTCGACCGCAGAGAGCAAGCCGTTCGTCGAACACAGTATGGAGTTCGTCGAACGCAGAACCTGAATACTTTCTTGAGTTCTAACAACCTAAACTCTTGACCCATAGACTATACATTGGGGTCAACTTGATCCTAGTCAACAGATAGTGATTCTAGCCCAAATCAGTAATAGGTTTGTTCCAACATTGAATAGCCCTGCCGCAATATGAGGGTGATGGCAAGTTGCCAGGTGTGTCATGGCACCTCAAGGACCAAGAAAACCTCCTCCTTGAATCGGTCCATGTAGCTCTCTAATGATTACACGACCTTTTACTAGACTAGGAAAAGAGCCTCGCCCACCTTTTCGTTTTCTTTAATGTGGCAAAACCGTAGCAAGAAACTCTGGCGAAGATCTTTGAAACTGTAGATGGTCCTAGAAGGTAGCTGATGGAACCAGTTCCTTGCCTTTCCCTTAATAGAGATGGCAATCAACTTGACTTGAAGGCGTTTGTCATCTGCCTAATGGAGATGATGTCCTCAAACCACTAGAGATGCTGGAGGAGATCATTCTTTCCCGTGTAGTAGGACACAACAGGCTCTATGAATCCCTCTAGAATGGGAGCTGAGAGAATCAGCTCATAGAATGAACTTCCTGACCCTACTTGGTGAGCAAGGGGTACTCGACCAGTCTCCTCGCCTGGGTAGCGAGCACTCGGCAGGCTAGGAAACAACACCCGCAGGTGGAGAACTCGCTCATCCTCCCCCACCTACACCTCCTTCCTAGGTCGCTTGTCAGGTGCATCCTCGCCCAGAGCTTGTGGGGCGAGCACTGGAACCGCGGGAGTTGAGCACTCGCCCGACGGTGAGGGCAATGCACAGGGTCTCCAAAATCGACTTCCTGAATTCATCGAAGTCGCTCTTCCTAATGAACTCACCTGAAGGGGGCTAACACCCATGGTCTCCTCCTTGCCCATCGCTTTCCTCCATGGGATTTTACTCAGGATTTTCCTAACAAGCTACAGGCCATGCTCACCGCACCAACAATGTTAAACCCGGAAACCACGGTTCAACCTCTGAGCCCAGAAACCATGGCTCGAGAGTTCAGAATGATGTAACTTGCTTTTACTTCTCCTGAGTTCAATCACTAGGACAAGCATTCAGAGCAATCAACCTCACTCAAAAGGGTGTAAAACTAGGAAAAGACTCTGCGAGCTGCAGCAAGGATGTCCCACCACTAACTCGAAATAACTTTGAGAATTTCCCCTCCCAAGCCAATTGCTAAGCTGGGCACCTTGGAGATCTATAGAGAGTCCCTGTCTAAACACCCGAAAACTACATTGAGAAGCAAGTTAGAACTCCCTAACCGACAAAAGCTAGCTAGAGGAGAGAGAAACAAGTGAGAGCTCCTCTCCAAATGTGCCCTTGGGGTTGTATTTATAGTTTTCTTAAAATGGTCTGCAGAGAGCTAAATATGCCTCTTGGTTTCACTAAAAGCAACCTAAATTGGTCAGCCAACAGTGGAATCCCACTATTTGGAATGGCTAACTACAGGCCAAAATGGAATCCCCTGGGAAGAATAGACCACCAACCAAACAGGCTAGTCTAGGATTCCCTAAGGCGACTCGCTAGAGTGGCGAGTGCTCAGCGGGGCTGGGAACCGCCACTCACACCGAGATGGAGGTGAGTGCAGGGTAGGGGCGAATGCAAGGTGAGGATCTCCACTCGCCCGACTGACTCAGCAAAACTTTGTTTTGCTCTAGATCACCTGATGGCCTGATGATCCCGCTCGAAAAACATGGTGTTGTACATGCGGGGCCCTGCCAGAATGGGCAAGTTCCAAAAATACAGGTTGCCAGGGTATAAGAGAACTCGATGATTCATCGAATGGGACTCGACGAATTCATCGAGTATGGACTCGATGGCCCGTCGAGTGGCACTCGGCAATTTGTGGAGTGGGACTGGACAAATTCGTTGAGTAGGTACTCGACGGCCTGTCGAGTTGGACTCGAGGACTCATCAAGCAGACTTGATGATTCGTTGAGACCACTCGATGAATTTGTCGATTATCAGTCTTGTATCATTTTATATCGACTGAATCACTATGTCAGGATGCGCGCCATCCAAAAAAGGCTTATTTGAGTTATTAAAGTTTATTTTATGTCTTGTAATGAAGGTGGACCTATAGGATAGCGACATGTGATGGTGTTGTCCAATCCAGAGCATGGGAAAATCATTAATTTAATCAGATTCTTTTATTAGTCTTGGACAAGAAGCCATCCGTAATAAATAAGAGAAAGTATTTAGAACTTCTTCTTCCTGTTCCTCCATTCACCAAACCAGCCAAACTTTTACTTAAAAGAACAAAGCTTGTGAAAATTTCTCTAAGGACCTTGTGAGAGCAAGCAGGAATCGATTATGCAACTAAGAGATACTAGCCAAAGCAACCAGAAACAATCTTCAGGCAAATATGTGATCTTTATTGATAGCATAAAACTTCATTACAGGGCAAGACATGCTTGGCGAGACATGATTTCGCCAGCCCAAACACCAAAAAAGGAAAAACAAGGAAATGCAGATAACTGAGACCGCTCCAGACCGCGCGACCTCCCTGCGACTTCAACACACTGCCAGACCGCAGCGACTTGACGATCACAGAACCCCACCAACTCGCTGATCAAGCTGCCCACTTCTTCCGACCTCCTGATTCTCCCGAACTCCAGCACCACAACTCCAAGCCGCAGAACGCCTGAACACTTTCAGAGGAAGAGGTGAACGCTGCTGCCCGCACTATCCGCAGAAGCTGCGCAAAGGAAATTCAATCAGCAGACCGCACGGTCAGAGTAAAACAGACCGCAGGAACAAGCCGGACTCAGCTTACACTTGGTGTCTCTTTTTATGCTGCTACAGTGGCTCCTATTTATAGGCGCGGGACCGGATCCAGTCACCACCCTATGAGATAGAATCACCACCCTCCAGACCGCGCGACCAGACCGGTCAACCCGCGCGATCAGCAACAGTACTCCTGCTTCATTTTTGGTGAACTCGCCAGCTTCAACATCGACCATGAGAGACCGCCACTCTCACAGCAGACCGCGACTCCACAAGGAGCTCGCCAGACCGCCCGAAGCTGTTCACCACCTGTGTTCGCCCGAGACCGCGAACACAGCCAGTTCGACATCAGATCGCGAACTCCTGTCCGCATGCCGATCTCCTCCTGAGACCGCGAACAGCAATCAGCTCGCATACCAGCCTCCTCCTGAGACCGCGCACTGAGACCGCGCGACTAATTTCCTTAGTCCGCGAATACTACCAGAGAACCTGGACTACCCTGTGCGGTCACACTAGACCGCCACAGCCTAGAAGAGGACAACCCGCCACGCAGTCAGAGGCAGACCGCGCGGCTCCACCTTGCCGCCTTGGACCAGATACCAGCAGTCATTCCAGGAGACCGCAGCTAGGCTGATACCAGCCAGACCGCCCGACCTTCTCCCAGACCGCCCAGGTCCAAAAAACCCTCTAACTTCCACTTCAACATTTTCAACACTCCCCTTGAAGTGGGAGGTTGAAACCAGTCCAAGTAACTCCCTTAGCCGTGTGAACGGCCCCTTCGCCAGCGCCTTTATGAAGATGTCTGCGACATTGTCCGCACTCCGCACATGCCCGACCGAAAGAGATCCCTCCAGCACCTTCTCCCGTATGAAGTGGTGCTCGATCTCGATATGCTTGGTCCTCGCGTGACAAACTGGATTGGTTACCAGTTTGAGAGCACTCTCATTGTCACCGCGTAGCAGAGTCGGCTCCCGAACCTCCTTGTGGATGTCTCCCACCAACCTCCTAAGCCAGATGGCTTCCTGAGCTGCCAAGGCCGAGGCCTTGTATTCCGCTTCTGTGGTGGAGACCGATACGGAATCCTGCTTCTTGCTGCACCATGATATAGCCGTAGGGCCCGCCATGAAGACGAATCCAGATGTCGACTTCCGATCATCCGAATCTCCCCCGTAATCAGCATCCATGTATCCATGCACCTCGAAGCCCGCATCCCTCCTGTACAGGAGACCCATGTCGGAGGTCGCCTTGACATACTTCAAAATGTTCTTGGCCGCTAGCAGATGAGGTACCCGTGGCTCCGCCATATACCGACTCACTCTGCCTACTGCATATGCAATATCCGGCATTGTGATCGTCAGATAGATCAAGCTCCCAACCAAAGCTCGGAACACCAACAGATCTTGCATAATCCTCCCCTCATCCTTCCGAAGCTTCATAGCCTTCTCCAGAGGTGTGGAGGTGCACTTCCCTTCCTTCATGCCGAATCGATCCACGATCCACTCCGCATACCCGGCCTGGGTCACCAGCACTCCACCTTCCTTCCTCTGCACCTCATGTCCAAGGAAATGGTGAAGCTCCCCCAGATCCTTCATCTCGAACCTGATAGATAGCTTAGCCCGAAGCCTAGCTACCTCCACCTTTGAGTTCCCCGTTACGATCATATCGTCGACGTACAGCAGCACGATGACCTGAATCTCCCCGCTCTTCTTGACGAACAAGCTTGAGTCCGAGTCTAAAGCAACAAATCCACAGAATAAGAGATACTCTGCGATCTTCCCGTACCACGCCCTCGGCGCTTGCTTCAACCCATACAGGGCCTTCTTCAGCTTGCAGACATGCTCCGGAAAATCTTCAGACACAAAGCCTGGTGGGTGGACCATGAAGATGTCCTTGTCAATCTCGCCGTACAAGAAGGCGTTCTTGACGTCGAGCTGCCAAATCTCCCATCCACTGAACGCCGCCAAGGCAATGATGAACCGAACTGAAGTCATTTTTGCCACCGGACTGAAAGTCTCCTCGTAGTCTTCACCGTATTGCTGCGAGAACCCCCGAGCTACAAGACGAGCCTTGTACCGCTTGATACTGCCGTCAGCTTTCTTCTTCAGCTTGTAGACCCACTTGCATGTCACAGGAGTGGTGCCCGTGGGCTTGGGCACAAGAGACCAGGTCTCATTCTTCTCGAGAGCTGCCATCTCTTCTTGCATCGCAACGTCCCACTCCTTCACGCCTTTGGCCTTCTCAAAGCTCGACGGCTCCCTCTCATCCAAGGGACCAGCGAAGAAATATGAGACGAAGCTCACTGCGTTTCCTCCTGTATAGCGATCAGGGGCAACGATCGATCGCTTCGACATCCTCAGCTCCTTCCCCTGAACCGCATTGTCTTCAGCTGCTTCTTCCCTAGCTCACCTTCCAGACGTGCTAGGAGCATTGCTCCCCCTGCTCCCTGAACCACAAGCCCCCGTCTCAGAACTAGAAGGAGATGGACCACCTGGTGATACAGGTAGCTCCACCTGAAGATCTTCCACTGCTTGCTCCGGCTCCTCCACCCTGCTCTCTGGTAGCTCCACTCCAGAAGACCCCTTGTAAGATGTCACCTCATCAAATACAACGTCGCGAGATACAACAAATCTCCGCATCTCCGGGTCCATGCACTTCCATCCTTTCTTCCGCTCATCGTATCCCACGAAGACTAGCTTCCTTGCTTTCGCATCTAGCTTCATCCGAAGAGCATCTGGAACATGCACGTAGCAGGTGGAACCAAACACTCTAAGGTGTGCCACGCTTGGCTTCTCCTTGAACATCATCTCATGCGGAGTTAACATGTTGATGGGACTAAGAGGCATCCGGTTGATGACATAAGCAGCACAAGACATTCCCTCCGCCCAGAAGGACTTTGGGATACTCTTGGCATGCAGCCAACACTTGCAGGTCTCCGTCAGATGACGGATCTTCCGTTCTGCAACTCCGTTCTGTTGTGGAGTATGCGCACAAGTAAGCTCCCTCCGGATGCCCGCCTTCCTGCAGAAACTAGAGAACTCACTAGAGGTGAACTCCCCTCCGTTGTCAGTCCTCAGCTTCTTCACCCGCAGTCCCAGCCGACCTTCCACGAGCTCCTTGAACTCCACAAGCTTGGCGAACGCCTCCGCCTTCTCCTTTAGAAAATAAACCCAGACATATCTGGTGTAATCGTCGATCAACACCAGCATATACATGCTGCCTCCGAGGCTTGGGGTAGCAGTCGGTCCCATTAAGTCACCGTGGATGCACTCCAACGGCACACTACACCTTGTCTGCGACTTGTCAAACGGTAGTCGATGAGACTTGCCGAACTGACATCCCGCGCAAACATGACCTTCTCCGTAGGAAGATAGACTTTGCAGGCCCTTGACCAGACCTCTCACCGCCATAGCTCTTAGTTTGTCCATCCCTACATGCCCCAACCTCTCATGCCATATAACGACACCATCATTCATCTTCATCTTGTCGATGTA
This sequence comes from Dactylorhiza incarnata, assembly GCA_033032865.1. NCBI lineage: Eukaryota > Viridiplantae > Streptophyta > Magnoliopsida > Asparagales > Orchidaceae > Dactylorhiza > Dactylorhiza incarnata. The sequence goes on from JAWHQI010000023.1 coordinate 7,107,965, forward strand.
GGAACTTGTCGATAAAACAAACAAGTCCTTTGCCCGTCTCCCGACATGAACGACCTCGGCCTTCACGGCCTCAACATTACGTAGAAACTTCACTTCTGTTGGGCCGAACAGAACGTGATACCCAGCGTCTACAGCGTTAGTCACGGAGAAGAGGTTTTTCTTCATTCCGGGCACATGATAGACACTCTTTAAAGTAAGTGGCCCTCTATCACTGCCCAAAGAAACAACCCCCACCTTCTCTACTGGATGCACAGTATTATCAGCAGTAATGATTGCATTGTTACCTGTGTAGGGCTGTGCAGAAGAAAGCTTGGTCCCGTCTCTGGTGAGGTGATGACCACACCCCGAGTCCACGATCCAGTCCTCCAGATAGTTGATAGGAGCCGAAGCTCCAACAGAAGCCGAGAAGGCTCCTCCCCATCCTCCATCTACATGTCTGACCTCAGCTTCCTCCTTCTCCGCAGCATGCCCTGCTTGAGTGACCACTCTGCAATCTTTCCTGATGTGGCCAAACTTGCCACACTTGTAGCACTTCGGACCTTCTCCCTTCTTCTTCCCGTCAGCCTTGGGAGCATATCCCCTTTCCTGCTGCCCAGAAGTTGAAGGCCCAAAGCCTCCGGTGGTCTTCTTCTTCTTATCCCACTTCTTCTTCTTCCCCGAGAAGAGCACTTCGCCATCTCCCCCAGTCACTGACAACACCGCCATCTGTCTTGCCAAGCTTTCTTGCGAAGCAAGCAAGTTCTCCAGCTCCAACAGAGACGGCTGATTTGCCCATCCCTGTACCGACGTTACAAAGGCAACATATTCCTTCCGCAAGCCGTGGATGATGTGCCTCTTCAGCTTCGCCTCAGAGATAGGCTCATCAGGATCCAGTGCTGAGATTTCAGCACACAAGTTCTTCATCTTCAGAAAGAAGTTTGAGATAGATAGATCACCCTGAGCCGGCCTTGCCAGCTCATTCTCCAAGAACTGTAGTCTTGCTACATTCTTCTTGTTAAACAGCCCATCCAGGGCTCTCCAGATCTCGGCAGCCGATCCACACCCCAAGATGTGATCAAAGAGATCAGGTGAAATAGCACGCTTCAAGGTGAACTCGGCCTTGGCATTGGTCTTCCTCCATGCCCTTATAGCCGGAACGTTATCACCAGCTTCCGTTGCCTTCACCTCTTCTATCTCATTTCCTCCAACAACTTCCCATAGGTCCTCACCCAGAAGATAGCTCTGTATACACGACTTCCACTTCTTGAAGTTAGTCGATGTAAGCATCTCAATACCAAGACCTCTTGAATATCCACCTTCCATTGCTCTTCCACTGGTTCCTTCTTCACAAAGGCGATGGCTACTCTAAGTTGCAACCTGCTCTATCCACTCCAACCTCGCTTTGATACCATGTGAAAATTTCTCTAAGGACCTTGTGAGAGCAAGCAGGAATCGATTATGCAACTAAGAGATACTAGCCAAAGCAACCAGAAACAATCTTCAGGCAAATATGTGATCTTTATTGATAGCATAAAACTTCATTACAGGGCAAGACATTCTTGGCGAGACATGATTTTGCCAGCCCAAACACCAAAAAAGGAAAAAAAAGGAAATGCAGATAACTGAGACCGCTCCAGACTGCGCGACCTCCCTGCGACTTCAACACACTGCCAGACCGCAGCGACTTGACGATCACAGAACCCCACCAACTCGCTGATCAAGCCGCCCACTTCTTCCGACCTCCTGATTCTCCCGAACTCCAGCACCACAACTCCAAGCCGCAGACCGCCCGAACACTTTCAGAGGAAGAGGTGAACGCTGCTGCCCGCACTATCCGCAGAAGCCGCACAAAGGAAATTCAATCAGCAGACCGCACGGTCAGAATAAAACAGACCGCAGGAACAAGCTGGACTCAGCTTACACTTGGTGTCTCTTTTTTATGCTGCTACAGTGGCTCCTATTTATAGGTGTGGGACCGGATCCAGTCACCACCCTATGAGATAGAATCACCACCCTCCAGACCGCGCGACCAGACCGGTCAACCCGTGCGATCAGCAACAGTACTCCTGCTTCATTTTTTGTGAACTCGCCAGCTTCAACATCGACCATGAGAGACCGCCACTCTCACAGCAGACCGCGACTCCACAAGGAGCTCGCCAGACCGCCCGAAGCTGTTCACCACCTGTGTTCGCCCGAGACCGCGAACACAGCCAGTTCGCCATAAGATCGCGAACTCCTGTCCGCATGCCGATCTCCTCTTGAGACCACGAACAGCAATCAGCTCGCATACCAGCCTCCTCCTGAGACCGCGCACTGAGACCGCGTGACTAATTTCCTTTGTCCGCGAATACTACCAGAGAACCTGGACTACCCTGTGCGGTCACACCAGACCACCACAGCCTAGAATAGGACAACCCGCCACGCGGTCAGAGGCAGACCGCGCGGCTCCACCTTGCCGCCTTGGACCAGATACCAACAGTCATTCCAGGAGACCGCAGCTAGGCTGATACAAGCCAGACTGCCCGACCTTCTCCCAGACCGCCCAGGTCCAAAAAACCCTCTAACTTCCACTTCAACATTTTCAACAAAGCTAAGAAGAATAAAGCTAAGGACAAGATCACTAGAGATCACCGTCACCATGCCGCTAAGGAGGAGGACGCGATCTGTGGTTGAAAATCAGGTGACTTCCACCCCCTCTCCTTTGGTGCTAGACCCTTAGATCTAATTTAGGGGAGACGTCGGCTCAAAGAGCTTGACCTTGGTGAGTTTAATGTGTTGGATCTGTAGGCGCCCTTAGAGGGGGGGGGGGGGTGAATAAGGGTTTTAGAAATCTTAAGCTTTAATAGAAAACTTTTGATATTTTATTTGAATAATAGTGAATATAAAACAAAGAGTAGCAAATCAATTAAATAAACAAAACATGATTATTGTTAATAAACTTGATTACAAAATTTAATCTCTATGTCGCTAGAGATTGAGGCGACAAATATGAAAACTTTTTTGTTTTCTATACCGACACGTATCCCCATGAACCGGTTGGCTTTAGCCGATCTCTCCCCAGATACGTCCTCAAGCCGCTCTAGCCTTCCTATCCCCAGAAAGGCCTCGAGCACCCCCTATATCTACTCCCTAGACCCATTCGCCAACACGAGGCGAATTCACGAATTGATTACACATATAAAAATAAAAGACAAATACAAAATTCAAGTAAAAAGACTCCCTAGAAGAATTCTGGAGATGGCGAAGGCACGCAGAATATTCTTGAAGTTGAAGCGTGCGTTCTTCGCATTGTGTAAGTGTTGATCTGGTCCTCCTTGAATTATTTGCTTGAATATGTGTGGGAGATGATGGTCTGGAAAATACGGCCTTGACAAGGTTTCTGAAGTGCTGGAAGAGGGCTCTTGACAATCAGTAGTCGGAGAAGACAAAATCCTCCGATTTATAGAATTTGAGCTAATGCCGGCGTTAAGTCTTAACGCCTGGCATTGACCATGTATAGAAATATATTAATGGCTCAGATCTTCAGAAGAGGAAGGAGATTCTGCACTTTAGGAATGTTTTATTTTAGGCAATATCAACGCTGGCGTTAAGGCTAACGCGGTGCGTTGGGCAAATCATTCCTAATGTTCCTCCTGAATCACGGCTGCTTTCTCCTTGCCAAATTCGTCGACCGGATAGCGCCCAGCGTTAAGCCTAATGTCTGGCGTTGAGTTTCATCTGTAATTAGCTGGCACCCCAATTCGTCGAGCAGATAATTTTGTCGAACTCAATTCATCGAACTGGCTTCATCTTTCGTCGAACGACATTTCGTCGAACGGAGTTCGTCGAACGGGCTTCATCATTCGTCCACCGGAAATTCGTCGAACGCAAGATCGTCGAACGCAAGATCGTCGAACGCAAGATCGTCGAACGCAAGATCGTCGAACAGAGTGTCTATTTTGTCGAACCCAGCTTCCATTCCCAGCGGTTTGATTTCGTCGATCGCAGCATCTAGTTCGTCGAACGAAAATTTCGTCGAGCACATTTCTTCGAACGTCGTGGAATGCATTTCGTCGAACGCCGATTTCGTCTAGCGCTAACGCCCAGCGTTAAGCTTAATGCCTGGCGTTGAGAAACTTTCAATCCTTCAGCTTGTGGTTAGTGCTAGACCATTGTTGCATCTACCTGATGTCAAAACTGTCCATACCTACATGCTAAAAACACAATGGTAACAAGATCAAATACAAGTAGGATTTGTTAGTCTCAAATCAAAGGGATGCGGAAAACCATGTTCCAACAACCTCCCCCTTTTAATAATAACAAATCCAATTAGAGATAAATCAGATTCATAGATAAAGCATTTGTGTTTTTGAAAGGATATATGACACAAGCAATTTATAAGATAATGATAAGAATTATAGTTTCATTGAACATTGTGCTCCCCCTACAAAGATGCTCCCCCTTAGTGTATACTCTCATAAACTAGATACATGCTCCCCCTTAATCTAGTGAATCCTACTCCATTAATCAATATAATTTAGCATTTTATTCTCCCCCTTTGTTATTAGCAAAAGAGGTGGAGTGAAACAAAACTAGAATAACGAAGACAAAAGTTGGGACATAACTAAGAGAGGATTAAGAGTTTTTTGTAAACATAAAGTATGTCATGATCGAGCTAAGGGAGAGAGTAACACAGCGGAAAAATATATGATAAGCGTGAAAGAACATTAATGAAAATAATCACTTGCCCTTTTTAAATTAATTTTAAGAGTGATTCTACTTGTTAAGATAGATGCAAGTTTGTTTGAACAAGAACAAGTGAGTAACAAATCCTTAGAAATAAGCATGGGAACACAAGTACATGATCAAAAGAACAATGTGGAAAAACAAAAACAAAACAAATAAGAGTAGTATTTTTGTTATAGTTTGACCATTCCAACAATATGTCTAGACATTTTACGTTTGAGCATTTTAACGTTCAAAATTTTCATAACAAGTAGGCAAGCATGAAAAAACATATCCAAAAAGATATAACTACAATGTAACGAATTCGTATTTCAAGTAAGAAAAACATTATAGAAATCATGCATTGCAATCTAGTGCGTTTACTTGAGTTTTTAGAGAGTTATGTAATGTTTGCATTAGGATCCAATTCTCATGAGTGGAAGCTTTATGAAAAACAATGATGTGTGCAAGTGAAATAATCAGAACACATGACATATGTAGTGAAATAGTAACAACAACAATTAGATTATAATCATATAATTACTTTCACACGTCACATCTAGAATAAAATTTCAAAGCACATAACATACGTACAACTACCAAGGTGCTTCGCCCACGCAATGCTCATTAAGACTTATCAGGGAGCGAAGTAGTGCTTGGGGGATCACATAAGCAATTTTATTGATTTTTATTTTTAGTGATCCGGTGTACAAATAGAATTGATAGAAAGAAATATGTTTGCCCAAGACACTTTACAATTCCTTCCAAGGTGCTCAACCTCACAATGCTCATTAAGACTTATCAGGAGGGTGAGTAGTGCTTGGTGGAGTTATCTTTGGCATTTTATTTTGGATTTTTATTAAGGGCTAAAAGGTCTCCGAATTCACTTGTTGTTGCAAGCAATAATATTATTGAAATAACAATTCTATATCGTGCATGAAATTTATTTTTGAAAGACGGTGTAGGTAATTTAGACATACAACTTAATATGTTAAAACTATTACACTACACAATCATGCAAGACAAGGATTATGAGCACATGTAGATTAACAAAATAGTGAGTGTGTAATTCATTGATTAACATAAAGCATTACTCATACTTAGAGGCATGCTAGGCAATCATACACAATTATCTATAGACTATTTCATTGCACATAATCAGATTAAGGTCAAGGCATGACAAAAATAATGTTTAGAAAATTTGAAATTAAAATTGGACATTGAAGAGAATCTTAATGTGTATGCCTAATCAATTTTAATCATTTGAAACAAAAGGACTAAGATATATGCTCTTGTGAAGACATATAGTCAAACCATAATTTTGTAAGGAGTAAAAAAAACAAACAACAAAAACATATTTTTGATCATTTTAAATTATTTGATTTTTTTTTGTTTGTTGAAATAAAAACAACCAAATTAATAATAAAGTAATTTGAAATCAGACACAATACAATAAGGAAAATCATTAGAAAAATACTAGTGAATGCAGAATTTTCATCTGGAGAAAAAGGCCAACGTCTGGCGTTAAGTAGTTAACGCCGAAACAGTACTCGATTTTTGAGGTTTTTCAAAAAAATTTCTTTGGCATAGATAGTATGTACATAGACCTTCTTAGGGTAGAAATTTCAGAGAAAGTTGATATGTTTTGAAGGCTAAATTAAGCATATATTTTTATATTTATATAATTATATAATTTTTCTTGTGATTATCAATTTGTTATATCTAAGACTCCTAATTCTAGTCTAGTAGGGCAAAGAGGGAATCTGGTAAAGGTTAGGTAAATATGTCCGCAAGTTGTGAATCAGTTCCAATAAAGTTTACATGAACATGTTCCTTTTTTATGTGATCCCTAATGAAATGATGTCTAACGTCGATGTGTTTGGATATTGAGTGATGAACGTGGTTGTTGGTTAAATCAATGGAACTCTTGTTCTCACACTTTAGTTCAATATTAGTTAGATGGACTCCAAAGTCCTCTAAAGTTTGAGTCATCCATAATGCTTGGGCACAACAACTTCCTAGTGCAATATATTCCTCCTCGGTTGTGGAGAGTGCGACAGAGTTTTGTTTCCTACTTGACCATGCAACTAAAGAAGGACCTAAGAAATGACATGTACCACTAGTACTTTTCCTATCTAAAGAATAACCCGCATAATCAGAATCAGAATATCCATGTAATATAAAAGAGTCATTATGTGGATACCAAAGACCTAATTTTTATGTCCCAATTAGATATCGAAAAATTCATTTTACCGCTTTTAAATGAGATTCTTTTGGGTTTGCTTGGAATCTAGCGCATAAGCATACGACAAACATAATGTGGGGTCTAGATGCACTAAGGTACAATAAGGATCCAATCATTCCTCTATACAAAGTTTGGTCAATGGAAATTCTGGTTTCATCTTTTCCTAATTTTAGTGACGCACTCATTGCAGTACTAGCTTGTTTTAAGTTTTGAAACCCAAATCATTTTAGCATGTCATGTACGTATTTAGATTGACATATGAAGATTCCATCATTTCTTTGAGTTATTTGAAAGCCTAGAAAATAAGTTAATTCACCAACTAGACTCATCTCAAATTCATTTTGCATTACTAGTACTACATCATTACACAACTCTTCATTAGTGGATCCAAAAAATAATATCATCAACATATATTTGTAAAATAATTATTTCATTATCAATATGCTTAATGAATAGTGTGTTGTCGGCACTACCCATTTTATAACCGTGCATTAATAAAAAAGATGTTAAGCGTTCATACCAAGCACGGGGCACTTGTTTTAGACCATAAAGAGCTTTTTCTAACCAATATACATGATTTGGAAATTTTTCATCAATAAATCTGGGGGGTTGTTCGACATATACTTCTTCTTTAATTATCCCGTTTAAGAAAGCACTTTTAACATTCATTTGAAATAATTTTAACTTCTTATAACTCGCAAAAGCTAAAAAAATTCTAATTGATTCAAGGCGAGCAACGGGTGCAAATGCTTCATCAAAATCTACCCCCTCGATTTGAGAATAACCTTGTGCTACTGATCTAGCTTTGTTCCTAGTGATTCTAGAATCTCCATCTAATTTATTTTTAAATATCCATTTTACACCTATGACTAGGTGAGTTGATGGTCTCTCAACAAGCTTCCAAACCCTATTCATTAAGGGAAGAATGTGTCGTTACCCCTCTTGATGGTTCTCCAATGACAAGCTCCCTTGGATGATCTCTTGTGAATCTAAGTTCGCTTGGAGGCACAACTTCTTCTTGCACCGAATCTCCAACTTTGTTCTCTCCAAGTGGTTCAATGTCATCAAGCACCAAAGGTGAGATGGGTTCATCATCCTTTCCTTCACTGTTAGCATCTACACAAGGCACAAGTTCATCAAACTTCACATGAATAGATTCTTCAACCTTTTTAGTCCTTTTATTATATATCCTATATGCCTTGCTAGTAGAAGAGTAGCCAAGAAAGATTCCTTCATCGCATTTTTCATCAAATTTAGCTAATGCATCTTTAGTATTTAAAATAAAACATTTACATCCAAAAAAATGAAAGTAAGATACATTAGGTTTCTTTTGGTAATATAATTCATATGGAGTTAATTTCAAAATGGGGCGAAGCATGATACGATTTATAACATAACACGATATATTTACCGCTTCAGCCCAAAAAGGTCTAGGTAACCCATACTCGGATAACATAGTGCGTGCGAGTTCCTGAAGGGTTCTATTTTTTCTCTCCACCACACCGTTTTGTTGGGGGTGCGTGGAGCGAAAAATTCGTGTTTAATGCCTAGATTATTGCAGAAAGTGGTGAAACTATCATTTTCAAATTCCCCTCCATGATCCGACCTTACGCATTTAATTTTTAAGTCTAATTCATTTTGAATGCGTATGCAAAGTTTTGAAAATTCAGAAAATGCATCGGATTTGGAGGTAAGAAATAAAGTCCACGTGAATCTTGAAAAATCATCAATTAACACAAAAGTATACTTTTTACCACCAAGGCTACAAGTGCTAATTGGCCCAAAAAGATCCATGTGAATTAGTTGCAATGGTCTTGAGGTGGATACTTCAATTTTACTTTTAAACGATGTTTTTGAAAATTTTCCCCTTTGGCATGGTGAGCATAAGGAAGAGAGGTTTCCATTTAGGATTGGCAATCCTCTGACAATTTTATTTTTTTTATAATTTTAAAATCAACTTGGTGCTAGAGTGACCAAGACGCCTATGCCATAATTCAAGTTCTTCATTTTTAGAAATAAGGCATTTAAGAGATGCACGTGATAGATCATGAAACACAATTAAATAAACATTATGAATTCTTGGTGCAGTGAGTACAATATTATTAGACTTAGGATCAATGATTTTGCACAGATTAGTAGAAGACTCAAATAACACATTAAGGCCTTTATCGCATAATTGACTAATAGAGATTAAGTTATGTTTTAAGCCTTATACAAACAAGACATTTGTAAGAGAGAATGAGTCGTTACCCACTGTACCGGTGCCCAGTATTCTTCCTTTTCCATTGTCACCAAAAGTCACAGTTCCTCCTTTCTTCTTAGTGAGGCTAAGGAACTTTGCTTTATCGCCCGTCATGTGCTTGGAGCAACCTGAGTCCAAGTGCCACATGTCTTCTTTGTCCTTAGCCTGCCAACATACCTAAGTGGAAAATGTCAGTGAAGATCCGAATACCCATGAGGTTCCTCCCATAACATAAGTGGAGACCTTAGGTACCCAGATTTGCTTTACAGTACGCTTTACCTTCTTCCTGCAAGAATCAGTAGTGTGGCCAAAAAATAAGCAATTGGCACAAGCAACAAAAGGGGTTGAGACCTTTTTCAGAGAATGTTGTTGACCCTTGCTGGTGGAGGCAGAGTTAGAGGGAGTGAAGTTATTATTTTTAAGAAAAGAGTTATGAATTCTAGGAGAAGAGCCAATGCCTGCGTTAGTAGTCAAGCTGGGCGGTAGGCTTCCGAAACATAACCAAGCCCAAACTTTGCAGATCCATGGTATTGGCTGCCCAAAATCATGTCCAGTGATTTTTGGACAACCCCAAATTTTTTTATTGCCATATTAAAATCATTTATTTGTGCTTTTAAGGCAAAGTTTTCGCTTACTAAATTTCCACATCTCTTTGCAAAATTTTTCTTTTCATTTTCAATTTGAGAAAAAGATATTTTCAACCTTCTTTCTAAGTCTCCCTTTTCTTTTATGAGTGAGTCGATATTCGAGAGAGCCTTAGAACGATCGCATTCAAGTTCCTTTGCCTTTGCCAAATGGTTGTCATTCTTTTGGCAAGACACCAATTCTTTATCCAATGTATTTAGTTCTTTATTTAATTTTTTATTTTGTTTTAAAAGGACTTTTTTTCAGTTTTTAGGAGATCAAGATCTTTTAAGTTTCTTCCAAACGATTTGCACGTTTTTAAATATTCAACATAAAGATCATCATAAGTAGAAGGAATTACCTCGGTGTCGCATTGGGCACTGCACTCGTCATCAGTAGATTCTTGGTTCTTCCCCATGAGGCACAAGTTTGCCTCACCATCCTCACTTGAACTTGACTCGCTTGAGCATCTGGATGTAGAATCATCCCATGTTGCCGCCTTCAAGACCTTCTTCTTCTCCTTTCCTTTATGCCGCTTTTCTTTTTGTTCCTTCACGTATTTTGGACATTGGCTTTTTATATGCCCGGTCTTCCTGCAGTGGAAGCACTCAGGAGGAGGTCGCTCTTCATCTTCGTTGCTTGATTTTTCCCTTTTCTCCTTTTTGGAAGGTGCTCCTTTTCGAAAGTACTTACGGAACGTATTTCTTCTTTCTGGATTCTTCATGAACTTTGTGAAATTTTTCACAAAGAGACTCTCCTCGTCTTCTTCCTCATCGTCATCCTCTTTTCTTGACTTTAGTGCCAAGACTTTCTTCTTTGGCTCCTTATTGTATTCTTCATCTTGAATGTTGAGTTTGACCTCATGGGTTTTGAGGTTCCCAATGAGGCTCTCGATCTAGAGCCTCCGTAGATCATGCGATTCGGAGATTGCAGTCACCTTTGGATTGAGCTTTGTAGGAAAAGACTGAAGGATCTTTCGCACCAAGTCACCATTTGAGAAGGTTTTTCCGAGAATCTTTGAAGCGTGGACAATCTTGGTGAAGCGAGTATACATTGAGTCGACGTCCTCATTTGGATCCATCCTGAATCTTTCAAATTCAGATTCCAGTTGGAATAACTTGGAGTCTTTGACCTGCGAGTTACCTTCATGAGTTATTTCAAGCAAATTCCAAATGTCATAAGCAGATTCACACGCACAAACTTTATTAAATTCAGTCCAGTCTAATGCGCAAAATAAGGCATTCATAGCTTTCGCATTATTTTTGCATTTGTTTTTATCCCCGTCATCCCACCTATCTCTAGGTTTGTCCATGGTAACTTCTCCAACAATATACGTTGGAGTCGTATATGGAGTTTCAACACTCGCCCAGACATCTAGATCTAAATTAATCAGAAAACAACGCATTCGTGTTCTCCAATAGTTGTAGTCAGTTCCGGTGAAAAGAGGAGGTCTACTTATTCCTTGCCCCTCATAAATAGCGAGATCACGCGACGCCATTATTCCCGGTTGTTAGAATGATTTGGAATAACCTGGCTCTGATACCACTTGTTGGATCTGTAGGCGCCCTTAGAGGGGGGGGGGGTGAATAAGGGTTTTAGAATTGTAAGCTTTAATAGAAAACTTTTGATATTATATTTGAATAAAAGTGAATATAAAACAAAGAGTAGCAAATCAATTAAATAAACAAAACATGATTATTGTTAATAAACTTGATTACAAAATTTAATCTCTATGTCGCTAGAGATTGAGGTGACAAATATGAAAACTCTTTTTGTTTTCTATACCGACACGTATCCCCACGAACCGGTTGGCTTTAGCCGATCTCTACCCAGATACTACCTCAAGCCACTCTAGCCTTCCTATCCCCAGAAAGGCCTTGAGCACCCCCTAGATCTACTCCCTAGACCCAGTCGCCAACACGAGGCAAATTCACGAATTGATTACACAGATAAAAATAAAAGACAAATACTAAATTCAAGTAAAAAGACTCCCTAGAAGAATTCTGGAGATGGCGAATGCACGCTGAATATTCTTGAAGTCAAAGCGTGCGTTCTTCGCGTTGTGTAAGAACTGATCCGATCCTCCTTGAATTCTTTGCTTGAATATGTGGGGAGATGATGGTCTGGAAAATACGGCCTTGACAAGGTTTCTGAAGTGCTGGAAGAGGGCTCTTGACAATCAGTAGTCGGAGAAGACAAAATCCACCGATTTATAGAATTTGAGTTAACGCCGGCGTTAAGTCCTAACGCTGGCGTTGACCATGTATATCAATAAATTAATGGCTCGGATCTTCAGAAGAGGAAGTAGATTCTACGCTTTAGGAATGTTTTATTTTAGGCAATATCAACGTTGGCGTTAAGGCTAACACGGCGCGTTGGGCAAATCATTTCTAATGTTCCTCCTGAAATCACGGCTGCTTTCTCCTTGCCAAATTTATCGACCGGATAGTGCCCAACGTTAAGCCTAACGCCTGTCATTGAGTTTCATTTGTAATTAGCTGGCACCCCAATTCGTTGAGCAGATAATTTCGTCGAACTCAATTCATCGAACTGGCTTCATCTTTCGTCGAATGACATTTCGTCGAACGGGCTTCATCATTCGTCGACCGGAAATTTGTCAAACGCAAGATCGTCGAACGCAGTGTCTATTTCGTCGAACCCAGCTTCCATTCCCAGCGGCTTGATTTCATCGATCGCAGCATCTAGTGTGTCGAACGAAAATTTCATCGAGCACATTTCGTCGAACGCCGTGGTATGCATTTCGTCGAACGCCAATTTCATCTAGCGCTAACGCCCAGCGTTAAGCTTAACGCCTGGCGTTGAGAAACTTTCAATCCTTCAGCTTGTGGTTAGTGCTAGACCATTGTTGCAGCTTCCTGGTGTCAAAACTGTCCAAACCTACATGCTAAAAAGACAATGGTAACAAGATCAAATACAAGTAGGATTTGTTATTCTCAAATCAAAGGGATGCGGAAAACCATGTTCCAACATAATGGAGTGTTTTAGGAAGAGAAGACGCTAGAACTTCTGTTCTAGGGCGTCATTCGCTGATATAATATCTTCAATCTACTCCTCTCTTCAACACGAAGAGTTAGGACTTGATTTCATGAAGATCGGTGGTATAATGAAAGAGCATTGGTGAAGAGAAGGAGAAATTTTATATGTGTGTGCTGGAGGAGTAAGATGAACAAATGTTTTTTATCTGTCTTGAGATCTGTGCAAATTATATAACATGGACATAAATCTGTTTTCTGCACGCTATGGACTTCAAACCTATTTTTAGGCATGATGCTGCCATATTCAGGTATTGCGCTCAACATGAAAGTTGTATCCCTCGGAAAGACCTTTCCAACGAGTGGATGCGGGTTTTCAGGGGAGCTCTGTAGCACCGGTAAAGTGAAATCGAAAATGGCTTGGAAGAATATGATTCGATTTATGTACATGTCATCTTGCTGTCCAGATTAACTCTGCTGAGTTCAAACCCTATTTTAGAGAGGTTAGGCTTAGGTCTAGACCTTGGGCTCAACATGAGAGTTTTAACCCTTGGAAATACCTTTTTGGAATGGGGTGGCACATAATTTGTGGTGGTCTGTAGCTCCGGGGAATTCAGTTTTCGTAAGTTGTGTACAAAATGTACAGATTTTGATGTTCTTGGATTTCTCTTAAATTAATCATCAAACACCTATGAAAATCGGCTGACTTGATCATTATGTTTTCATATATGCCCTATTATGTTTATGAGATTCGCATATATAATTGTGGAGAATTATCTTGTCGCTTAAATTGTAAATTGAAATCAATTGAGGTTGAAATAGGCGAAAAAGTTCCAAATTGTAAACCAACATGGGCTATGATGGAAATATCAATTGGATAGTCCAGGTAATACACTTGAATAATTTTATGATGTTGATGATCTTATCGTGATAATTGGATACACATGTAATCCATAGGATCGTATGGATGAAAAACCCATGATGCGTAAAACTGCTGCTTAAAGTTACGATAACCCCTTTCAAATAATAGTAAGGCCTCAACCTAATAATTCAGATGCAATGACATCCTAGGGTACGATGGAAAGGGACTCGGTGGAAGCCCTTGTGTGCTTAAAATCACGGGTATGTTGGAAAAAGAAAGGGACTCTGTTGGAGCCCTTGGGTACTTGGGTTATACGGCTAGTGCGGGTGTTGGCACACGATGGTTATTATCCTATGTTGAGGATTGCATGTGGCAGATCTATGGGCTAGCCAGTCATCACACCGATGGGAGCTGGCAGATAGATCTTGGCCAGTTGGGATGAGCTCTTTGTGTTTACTTCCAAAGATCCCTTCCGTGCCATTGACTGGTTGGGCTGGGCTCTTGGTGTTTACTCAAGACCCCTTTCGTGTCCAGTATGCATGTGCTCCATTATTGTGTTCTTAGTGTCGAGGCATACATAAGGCCTAGGTATGGTAGTGTGCATACCTACCTAGTAGTGGAGAGCCCGATCCTTTATCACCGCCCGGCCACGACGGGTGATGCCTGAGAGGTTAGCTCCCTTCGAAAAGTGGGAAGTAAAAGTCTATGTCGACATAGAAAATCAGAGTGCGTGCATAAATGATGGGTGTGTCTTCATACATACATTCATTGCATTGCACCACATAAAGATTCTCATATAAACTTTTATGGGCACCTTTATATGATGAGTTACTTCTTATTGCAAAAGATCCTTAACTTATAAGCTTATATGGACTATACTGCTAGAGTAGATGTACTATTATACTCTTGACTCTCCGCTGTGATTAATATGTCCTTGCCACTTACAATATTGTATATTAACGATTATATTGCAGCGTTCTACCTCTTTCCTTCCGCCCGGTGCCTAAGAGTCGCCGGGGGAGAGGATGTGAAGCCACTTAGTCTTTATGACTAACAGTTGCTATGCCACTATTTTTAGGAGGACACATAGTGGCAGGTGGAATAGCAGCGTATGACATAGGAGCACATCCAGGCTAGGGCGATAGGGACTAAGACTACGATACCTTCGCCACCATCAGTGACAGATGCAAGCGAGTGTTTTGAATAGTAGCCTTAAGGCAAATTTTTTAATCTGATAATTTGTAGGAGCTTTGTAGCTACCTGTCCTTTTGTACTTGATGGGACTTCCTTACTTAATTATGAATCTATGGCTTCTGTCATTTTTCTATTATTGATGGGTTGACCTGATGATATTGGTTTAGCCGGCAGGATAAACATCTTGTGGTACAGGTTAGCCCATGTGCTGACGCTACCGCAAGGCTGCTATTCTAGGTATAGGACTCCCCTCGGTCGTGCCTTTCTTACATTCAACACAATAGTTAGTGAGTTAAGGGGACTGGACAAGGAGATCTCACTATCTTAGATGAATGACAAATTTCTTATGTGTCTTCCAAGCTCAAGGGATACTCAGATATGGGCCATAAGAGAGTCTAGATGTCAAAGGGAGATTACAACTGAAAATCTCCTGGGAAAACGTAAATCTTATGAGCTACGACTTCAGACTAGAGAGGCTGAAGATGAAATGGAAAGGAGTTCCTCCTTTTCCAAGGAGAAATCCATTACCTTGAAGGCTAACAATGAAGGGAACTCACTAGCTGAGGATGAAGTATTGAGCCTCATGGAAAGAAGGTTCATGAAATGTGTTGAAACCAGTAACCCGGTTTCAGCGTTCGAAAGGGGGATGCGGCTAACTCTTACTTGACCCAAGCTAAGACCCTTGACCGGTCACTAGGAACTGAGAGACATGCCCTTGACGATGGCTGGAGTCTATAGACAAACCCCTTAAGCTGCAGCGCGGAGGTCCCGCCACACACCGGGAAGCTCACTCGGAACTTCCCCTCCCAAGCCAATGCTGAGCCTGGGCACCTTGGAGGGCACTAAGGATCACCTCACCGTCTGCCTTCAATGACAAGGGGAGGGGAGGGGTAGTGCTTGCTCACACGTGAGGGAGGGGGTAGAGACCAACCCTTCCCAAGGTGCCCATGGTGGTCTATTTATAGACTTTCCCAAAAATGGACTGCGAATAACCAAAATCGGACTGCGAATAGCTGAATTCCTCCAAAAGATAGGAGACCGGCGAGTGGGGGGCTGCCCCCATTTGCCCCCTTAAGAGAGAGGCCGGGCGAGTGGGGGGTCTCCCCACTCGCCCATAACCGGGCGAGTGGGGGGTCTCCCCACTCGCCCATGGCCGAGCGAGTGGGGGGCCTCCCCCCTCGCCCATGGCCGGGCGAGTGGGGGGCCTCCCCACTCGCGCATGGCCGGGGGAGTGGGGGGCCTCCCCACTCGCCCATGGCCGGGGGAGTGGGGGGCCTCCCCACTCGCCCATGGCCGGGCGAGTGGGGGTCCTCCCCACTCGCCCATGGCCGGGCGAGTGGGGGTCCTCCCCACTCGCCCATGGCCGGGCGAGTGGGGGGCCTCCCCACTCGCCCATGTCCGAGCGAGTGGGGGGTCTCCCCACTCGCCTATGGCCGGGCGAGTGGGGGGGTCTCCCCACTCGCCCATGGCCGAGCGATTGGAGGACCCCTCCACTCGCCCAAGGTCGGGCGAGTGGTGCCCTTCCCACTCGCCCAAAGGGCCGGTCGAGTGGGGGATGTCCCCCCCACTCGTCCGAGGGGAGCAGATGCTTTGCCCGCTCGCCCCACCACCCTTCCTTCCATCTCCTCCAGACCTGCATTCACCTTAGCTAGTTCCGGTCGCTTGTGAATGGTTATTCTCCTTATCCGCCTTGATTCCGCTGAGTCTGGGTTAACTAAACCATCTCGGCGAATATGAGGGTTGTACACAATCCCCGCTCTTTTCGAGCATGTCTCAAGCTCGGAAAGAATGTCCAACCCACCTATTTGACGAGTAGGTAGAGTTTTGGGGAGAATCTTTGGAGGGCCCCGCTTGACGGCTATAAAAACCCTGAGGGGGAGGTGAGGAGAGCACCATCCCTGAGAGCTCCCCCTACTCTCTCTACTCAAACAGGATGGATCCACCCCGAGACTTCAGGGCTCGCTTCAAAGCTCTTTCTGGTAAGGGTCAAACCGACCTGACGGACCTTAGAGCTTTGATTCGTGGACCCCCTCCTTCCCCCACTCGGTCAGTGGTGCGATCACCGCGGAAGAAATCTCGTCCCGACACGGTGAAGGAGGCGGCGTCGTCATCCTCTCATGGGATGACCGAGTTCGTCCGAGGCCTGGAGCTAGATGCGATAGTGATTCTTCCCCCCCCCCCCCCCCCCCCCCCCCCCCCCCCTTTCCGCTTCTCATTTGCGGTGATTGCGTGACGATTGAGATGCGTTTCTTGACTTCCCACAGCTTCTTTCAGACGGAGGCGAAGGGGGACGGGACATGATGGAGATGACGGGTGATGAGTAGTATTTATGCGTATTTTAATTATAGTTTTTAGGTTAGTTTTAATTTAAAATCGAAAATATTATTTATATTTTAGTTTAAAATCACTTCTTTTATAATTTCTATTCTAAATATAGTCTTACTTTTGTTTTGCAGATTTTCTGGTGTTTTTGGACAAATTCCATAATACACTCCCTAGGTCACGCCCGTGACCAAGGGCGTGTAACACTAAGATTAGTCCAGAAGTGTTGCCGAGCAGATTGAGCTAGTCCACAGCAAGTCACGCCCCCAGTCACGCCCGAGACACAAAGTCACGCCCGTGACCAAGGGAGTTTAAGCCTAAAATGATGCTCTCAGCACTGTCGTCGAGAAGCCAACGAGTCACGCCCCTGACCAAAGAGTAATGCCCGTGACTTCCCGCGTGATCCCTGCTCCCTGCTCCCTGCTGTGCCGAATTCAAGCCCACGCCGCATTGATGGAGTTAACCCCAGTCACGCCCGTGACCCATGAGTCACGCCCGTGACTTTTCGCGCGTGATTGCTTTTCGCCGCAGCGCCGCAATCAAGCCCACGACGCATTGATGGCGCCGCCCAGGTACACGCCCGTGACCAAAGTTACACGGGCGTGTAATGTCAGTTTTTGCGACACAGTCACGCAAGACCCACGCCGATGTCGCAGCCGTGCAAAACAAGTATTACACGCCCTAGGTCACGCCCGTGACCGAGGGCGTGTAACCTGAAAATTTTTCTTATAAATTCAGAGGTTCCCCTCCAGCATTCCATTCCCTTCCCCCCTGCCCATTTGGGCTGTTCTTGTGTAGTTTTCCTTATTTCTTCATGTTTTAGTTAGTTTTTAATTAATGCAATTTCTTTTCTTAGCTTAATTTTATTTCTTGTAATTTTTATTTCATGCAAGTAGCTAGTTTCAATTCCATGCAATGTAATGTAGTTTCAATTTCATGTACTGTCTTTTTATTTTGAAATGAAAGTTTAGCTTCTTTTATTTTGGCAAAATCCTTTTCTCCTCTTTCTTCCTCCAAATCTCATTTTCCTTATTTTTTAGCTAGTAATTAAATTTCTAGTTCTTGATTTATCGCAAGCCTTGAATCGAAATTATCTTTGATTTATAGCAAGCTTTTTCAAGTTATGTTTTCTTTACTTTTCAATGTTCTCTTTTTAGTTAATTTTAATTACGCTCTCTAATCAAATTTTATTTCTGATAAAATAATAGTTAGCTTTTTCGAAGTAGAAGTAATCGATAGACCCGGGTTCAATATGACCTTGATATTTTCTTTAAAACATCCTATGCTATACGCGATAAGGTACACTTGCCTTTTCGAATGAGTAGTTTGGATTATATTAACAAAAATTTGCAAAAACTTTCTCCTCTTCTTTTTAATTTATTTTTAGATTTCGGCGTCGCCGTCGCGGCGTAAACGTTGATATTCCGAAAAAAGGAAAGACTATTACTTTTATCATCTCGATAGGTAGGATAATGGTTAGTTCCTCGAAGTACGAGTAATCGCGAGACGCCTCGAAAACGCCCGTCAAATTCTTTTCGCATGAGAAAGGCTTTTGCAGAATTTCAATTTCTTCTTATCAAGTTCTTGGCGCCGTTGCCGGGGAGTTATTATTATCGATATTTTGAAAAGAGAGAGCGCTATTACTTTTATCTTTATATTTTTTCTTATTCTTTTATCTAAAAAAAAATTATAAATTGAAAAAAAAAACATTATAAAACTAATCAAAACCAAAAAATAATAATAAGTAACTTTTATGTTTCATCTTTTTTATTTCGTGTTTTGTTTTATTGTTTTAAAAGTAATTCTGCAGGTGATTATGGTGGTCGTCCGTCTCCAAATCAGGGACGTACTTCTTTTTCCTCTCCTTGTTCTTTTTCTTTCAAAATCATGCTCTTGTATTTTCTATTTTATTGTTCTCCCTAATTAGCTTCGAACATTGGTGACAATGTTGACTTTTAAGTATGAGGGTGTATTTCCTTTTATCTTAAATTATAAAATCGTAGAAAATTTCCAAAAAAATTTAAAATCCTAAAATTCCAAAAATATTTACTGTGTACATAGTTTATTTTCGTTTTGTAAATAGTTTATTTCATTTTTGTTGTCTTTTACAAAAAGAAAAATTAGCCTTTACAAAAAAAATTAGAAAACCCAAAAACTCAAAAAATTAGAAAATAGAAAATTAATTTCTTGGAAAGGGACGTTTGGGATATCATCCCAACACACCTCCTAGTACCTTGCGAACCCTTCACCGGGTAGACCTCGAGAAGTCCAAGAATTACCAAAAAAAAAAAAAAACTTTTCGGCTTTTTAGTTTATATTTAACATTTTTATTGTTTATTTCTTATCAAAAGTAAAAAAAAAAAAGATAATATCAAAAATAAAATAAAAAAAAGATGATATTTAAAAAATTTCAAAAAAAAATTGAAAACTTAGAAAAATCCCAAAAATATAATAAGCCCTTACTTTGGTTTTTGTTATTTCCAAAATCATTTTGAGTTTATTTATAAGCATTTTTTGTTTTTAATTTGCTAATCATTTATTCTATCATGGTTTGCTAAATCTAAATTTTGTTTAAGTGATTCAGTGTTAAAAAATATTTTATGATTTTAATTTGATTAGAGATATTTCTTTAGCACTTCTTCTCTTTTATTTTAAATAGTTACAATTTTTTAGTAATCTTGCTTAAACACCTTTAGATTTTAATTATTTCTACCTCAAGCTTTTAAAATCTTAGGAACGTTTAAAGTACTAAAATTTTCTCTCAAAATAATTTAATTTATAAGCTAGAAGTCTTTTCTCTACCCTACCCCTTTGATGTGATAAAAAAAAGTATTTTAAAAGATCATATGTCATGGAAATAAGAGGATAAAATTCATTATTCCCTAAACATATGCACCCAAAGTAATTTTTAAAAGATTATATGGCATGAAGTAAGAGGATAAAATTTATTACTCCTAAACATATACATTTTGGGTTTTTATTAGAAGAGAAGTTTATCATTTACAAATTAGAAAAAAAAAACCACTTTGGTGAAAAGGAAAATCCTTCACCTTCATTCAAAGATCTCTTCTTATGCCAAATTTTATGAACCCCCCCCCCCCCCAACCCAATATCTTTGATCTAGATTTAAATTATGTTATGGAGAGAGCAATACTTAGTAAGTTTCATATTTCCTTTAGCTTTTTCAAAGTTATGTTTTTTATAATTTTAAATCTAATTTTGTTTACTTATTACTCAATCTTGTTTACTACTTATTATTTTTGAGAACTCTTGGCTAAATATTTTTCTCTTATTATTCTAATTTCATAATTTAGGACTTAATTCGTCAATCCTTAATTTTTCTTTTTAGCTTACTTATGATTCAATAATTTTTTACTCTTAATTAAAAATCTTTTTAAATGTCTTGTAAATATTTCTCATACTTTTGCTCTGGAATAGCAAAAGCTTAAGTATGAGGGTATTTGATGAGTAGTATTTATGCGTATTTTAATTATAGTTTTTAGGCTAGTTTTAATTTAAAATTGCAAATATTATTTATATTTTAGTTTAAAATCACTTCTTTTATAATTTCTATTCTAATTGTAGTCTTACTTTGTTTTGCAGATTTTTTGGTGTTTTTGGACAAATTCCATAATACACGCCCTAGGTCACGCCCGTGACCAAGGGCGTGTGATGCGCTATTTCGGCACTGCTAATTAGCAGGCATGGAATGCGATACGACGGCAGTGCACCGGTCGTTGTCAAGTAATAAAATAGGGAGGAACTCCCTGAATATCGATCTCTCAAGGACCGCAAGTTGGGTAGTACAATTTGCTTTTGCAGGAAATCAGTTCAAAGGATAAAATAGTAACGATGGGGTTTTTGATTTGGTTTCCCATGCTATTGCAGAATGAAGAAAGATGCGGGTCTAAACTCTGCTTCGCACGGCGAGATGGGTGCAACGGCCGCGATGCCGTGCTTCGGAAGGCGCGTGGGCGGAATATCACTATGACGGTTGAGGGTCGCACACACCTCTTCTCAAAACATCACCGCTAGCTTTTGCTAGCGGCTTCAACCACAACGTAACACAGAAAATAGCAAGAAACAAAGGGGCTATTCATGCCACCACAATAACATTGCATATTAAAACAAGCAGTAATCCATAAGATCTACTTAACACGCATTCATAAAGCAACTGCAAATGAGTTCAAGCAACAAAGGTTAGAGAGGACCACAGCGAAGAAATCACGTCTTGGGTTCACGGCCGGAATGAGAGGTTGTTGGGCTCTCTCCGGACTCGGCCCTCAGATGGTGAGCTTGGCTCGAAGGAGGCTGTCACCGCTCCTATGATCTTCAGTGCTTCCTTGGTCTCCTTGGCGAGGAGTGCTTGACCTAATGGTGGATGAAGCTTCCTAGTGCTCCTCGATGGAAGGATGGAGGTGGAAAGTCACTGGAGATGGCCTTGATGGTGGATGAAATGAAGGAGAAGGCTTCACCCCTCAAGAGCAGCAGGAAGGAAGAGTTTTCCCGCCCTCAGAAGCGCTCCCGCTCGTGCCCTGGTCGTCCTCCTCTTCGTCCTCGATTCCTGCAGCTTTTATAGGAAACAGGCTGAAAATTGGTCACGCACGGTCGAACGCATGATTGTGCGCAGACCGTGCGATATTAACGGAAGAAATAAGGCTTGGAGAAGACGCTGCGCCGCCCGTGCGATTTGTTCACGCACGACCAACGCCGCCCGTGCGTTCAAACGCACGGGTAATATCCGACGCTCAAAGATCACAAAGATACAGGTCGACTGTGCATTTTACTCACGCACGGGCGGATTCGCCCGTGCGTTAAAACGCACGGGTAAACCCCGACGCTCCATTTTCTTCCTAGACACAAACGCACGACCGCGCAGACCGTGCGTCAAGGAAACGCACGACCGTGCGATATGCACAGAAATTACATTTGGGGGAAAACGGAACGATCAGGTCACCTGCAAACAAGATATACTAGTTGGGAATACACGTCCAGCACAGGGATACATAAAAGAAGGGAAGAGGAGCACAATGTGCTTACCCCCAACAGCGAGGAATGCAATTGCACACCGAAATGGGCTTAATGGTGCACCTAGCATGGAATAGTATATGTAAATGAAAATGTGACTAAAATGTGGTGCAAACACTAGAATATCAGCCCAAATGAGTCCAACAATATATATATATATATAAATGGGACTCATCACACCCCCAGACTTACTCGTTTGCACGTCTCGGGCAAACACTCGATCCTATTGTAGAAAAATGAATGTTAAGGAAGCAACTGTGCAGGCGAAACACGATGGGAAGTAAAGACTAACGAGCGTGAAAATAAAGTAGAAAAGATTTTAAAACAAAGACTATATTTTAAGAACTTCTACAAGTGTAAAATACAAAATACTAATACTATGAGGTGAATTATTGGTGAATCGTACAGTCACGCCCTAGGGAAAATAGCGTGAGCTGCTGAGGTGAGCGTTGTTCAAATTGGATCTCAAGAAAGAGCTCTCCAAGAAATCCATCAAGGTCGATGGTCATATGCTTTCCCTTTCACACCTTCTCCACTGCATGAGACGATCTTCTCAAGAATCAGTAGGACTTTTAGGTTAGACTTGGGCTTGGGTTAAGGTACGGTAATGAAGTCGAAGAACGTAGGCTAAACGCACTCAACCTCCGGAAAATAAACAAAACTCAACCTTAACATCTTCACCTTGAAGCACACTCCCCCATACTTCATTTAAGCACTATGGTGTGCGCGAGACTACCACACTTGTGGTTCGATTCTTTTTAGAGATATTTTACTCCTTTTGTAGATCCATGGAGACATAATTTAGGATCAATCAATTTTTTTTTTCAATCTCATCATCTTTTTTTTTGCGCGCACACACCACATCACACAACCACATATTTGTTCTCCGCATCGCACAATCATCATCAATATGTATAAGTTTCAAAGCTTGACTCTAGTGCGTTTTAGGTTAGGATGTGGCCTTGGTGAACGATTAGTGGAGTTTAACAAATAGGAAGGGTAAGGTTCAATGGGGCTAGCAAAGGATGACGTTAGGTTGGGAAATCAAAGCTCAACCGGACCAAATGATGGCCTACGTCATGCTCCCAACAAGATCATTCAACGCACTCGTTTTGAAAACAGCTTGGGGCAAGTTCTTAACCACCGAGCGAGGTCTCCTCTCCTTCCAACTCGAACAACATGAGGCTAACAGCTCTTCTACACTCGACCTAGGGCTACCGCTAGATTCTCCAAATTCACCGTTTGAGTAGAGTATTAAGTAATTACACAAATGAAGTAAATAAAACTATAACTTTGTAATTAAATCTATTCTATGTGAATTTTTAAGCTGCGTGAGCGCTCTACTAGTAGCACCACACGGGTCACATCCTGTTCAGCCACACAATCCTAAACTAACAATCAAACTTCTAAACATATTCATCAAGCATTTACACGATAATTGCGCACAGGTAAAAATAAAATGCATGTGGTGTGCGTTATGCAATGAGACAATAAATATAAATTTCCTAACACATCATTCTAGCATGTATGTGCGTGTAGCGTAAGCACAGGCTCGCTCCCCCCAAACTTGCATTGAAACACAAGAAAATATAATCTTTTGAAGCAAACTAAGTGCTGGGTTAAGAGTACCTATGCTCCTAAGAGCATGCCAGAAGAGCGGTATAATCCTTCTTCAATGATCTCCTCCTCTTCATCCAATCAAGTTCACACCAGCATAACTAAAAACAAAAGCAAAAAGAAACAAAACATGATAGAGATTAAATCAAGCAAACGGAACCGGGTGGTTCCCATGGGTTGTCTCCCAAGAAGCCCTTTTATTTAACGTCCTTAAAGGTGGACCAAATACATGTATTAAAGCAGTTTAAAAAGTCTAGGAATGAGCAAAGGTCAATAAATCCTAATTATTATTACAAGCTCAAAACAAATCAGCTATAAGCTGATTTGAAGTAGTAACAGCTGATGAAAGAAAAAGGTCCGGGGACCTGGTAGTAAGGGTGGAAAATAAGTAAGATGCTCAGCCTCCAACCCCAAATCTCCTCCTTTTTCGCTCTCTTCTTCTCCTCCAATATAATATATCTTCAAAGAAAAACCGCTAGCCCCCTTGTAACCAATCCTCAAGGGGAAGCACCAACGAAGATGAGGAAACAAGATGTTCCTTCACTGTATCTTCCTCATCCCGCCAGGCTTTCAGCTCTTCTATGCATAAGGTCTGATTAACCGGAGGAGGGGCATCCTGCATCCTTGTACATAAAGAAAGGGGGTCAAGAAATAAATTAGAAGAAAAACTAAAAGAAAACTCATCTGAGGGGACAATCCCGTCTTCATCCCCCATGGGGTGCGGCAATGTCAAACTGATGATATCATCGAAGATTTTGCTAGACTCCACAGCGGACGCAATGGCCTCCTCTATAACTTGGACTTCCTCGCACTGGACCGAAGCGGTTCCTTCAGCACAGTCAGGGCTGTCCTCCTCCATGAGAGTGGGAACGATACTGTGCAGGTCTGCAACATCCTGCAGATTAACTTCAATGACAATATCAGAAATAGATGTAGCTTCGTGTGTAGTGGGAGAAGACGTGCTTCTTAAGAGTTCGGGCTCACTCACCACACAAGGGCACAAATCCGCGCAAAGTGGTACATGAACCGAAGAAGTATGGGGTGTCGCATCAGAAACGGAGTCATGAGGGACACTGACGTACGTGTCTATTCCAAAGACTTCAAAAGGTGAAGGTGGAGGTGACACGTAATCAGAGGAAGAAGATGTGCTCGCTGAATTTGAAGATGGGACGATCTGGATATCCGGCTCATCGTCATCCGCCAATTCGCGAAGATAAGCAGCACAGTCCTTCAAGGCGTGTCTCTACTTTTGCAAAATAGGCACTGCTTTGCCGGCTTTGCCAGCACAAAAGGTGCGGCAGCCGTGTAAATGTGCAATAACGAAGGTGCAGTAGAGTAGCCAAAAGACTTATGGGCTCCGTACGGTTTCTGAACAACACCATACTCTTTGGGACACCTATCACTAGCGTGGGATGTGTCCCCACACCAACGACATCGGATGTTCAAATGTGCCCACATGATATAGCAGAAGAAAATTACATACTGAAGAGAAACACAATACCTTAAAACGAATTTCCAATTAAAAACAAATCAAACACGCTTCCAGTCCCCGACAACGGCGCCAAAAACTTGATGCGCTATTTCGGCACTGCTAATTAGCAGGCACGGAATGCGATACGACAGCAGTGCACCGGTCGTTGTCAAGTAATAAAATAGGGAGGAACTCCCCGAATATCGATCTCTCAAGGACCGCAAGTTGGGTAGTATGATTTGCTTTTGCAGGAAATCAGTTCAAAGGATAAAATAGTAACGACGAGGGTTTTGATTTGGTTTCCAATGCTATTGCAGAATGAAGAAAGATGCGGGTCTAAACTCCGCTTCGCACGGCGAGATGGGTGCAACGGCCGCGATGCCGTGCTTCGGAAGGCGCGTGGGTAGAATATCACTATGGCGGTTGAGGGTCGCACACACCTCTTCTCAAAACATCACCGCTAGCTTTTGCTAGCGGCTTTAACCACAATGTAACACAGAAAATAGCAAGAAACAAATGGGCTATTCATGCCACCACAATAACATTGCATATGAAAAAAAGCAGTAATCCATAAGATCTACTTAACACGCATTCATAAAGCAACTGCAAACGAGTTCAAGCAACAAAGGTTAGAGAGGACCACAACGAAGAAATCACGTCTTGGGTTCACGGCCGGAATGAGAGGTTGTCGGGCTCTCTCCGGACTCGGCCCTCAGATGGTGAGCTTGGATCGAAGGAGGCTATCACCGCTCCTACGATCTTCAGCGCTTCCTTGGTTTCCTTGGCGAGGAGTGCTTGACCTAATGGTGGATGAAGCTTCCTAGTGTTCCTTGATGGAGGTGGAAAGTCACCGGAGATGGCCTTGATGGTGGAGGAAATGAAGGAGAAGCCTTCACCCCTCAAGAGCAGCGGGAAGGAAGAGTTTTCCCGCCCTCAGAATCGCTCCCGCTCGTGCCCTGGTCGTCCTCCTCTTCGTCCTCGATTCCTGCAACTTTTATAGGAAACAGGCTGAAAATTGGTCACGCACGGTCGAACGCACGATCGTGCGCAGACCGTGCGATATTAACGGAAGAAATAAGGCTTGGAGAAGACGCTGTGCCACCCGTGCGATTTGTTCACGCACGACCAACGTCGCCCGTGCGTTCAAACGCACAGGTAAAATCCGATGCTCAAAGATCACAAAGATACAGGTCGACCGTGCGTTTTCCTCATTCACGGGCGGATTCGCCCGTGCGTTAAAACGCACGAGTGAACCCCGATGCTCCATTTTCTTCCCAGACACAAACGCACGACCACGCAGACCGTGCGTCAAGGAAACGCACGACCATGCGATATGCACAGAAATTATATTTGGGGGAAAACGGAACGATCAGGTCACCTGCAAACAAGATATACTAGCTGGGAATACACGTCCAGCACAGGGATACATAAAAGAAGGGAAGGGGAGCACAATGTGCTTACCCCCAACAACGAGGAATGCAATTGCACACCGAAATGGGCTTAATGGTGCACCTAGCATGGAATAGTATATGTAAATGAAAACGTGACTAAAATGTGGTGCAAACACTAGAATATCAGCCCAAATGAGTCCAAAAATCTATATATATAAATGGGACTCATCTGCGTGTAACACTAAGATCAGTGCAGAAATGTTGCCGAGCAGATTGAGCTAGTCCACAGCAAGTCACGCCCCCAGTCACGCCTGTGACACAAAGTCACGCCCGTGACCAAGGGCGTGTAAGCCTAAAATCATGCTCTCAGCACTGTTATCGAGAAGAAGAGCTGCCGTCGAGAAGCCAATGAGTCACGTCCGTGACCAAAGAGTCACGCCCGTGACTTCCCGCGTGATCCCTGCTCCCTCCTGCGCTGAATTCCAGCCCACGCCGCATTGATGGAGTTGACCCCAGTCACGCCCGTGACCCATGAGTCACGCCCGTGACTTTTCGTGCATGATTGCTTTTCGCCGCAGCGCCGCAATCAAGCCCACGATGCATTGATGGCGCTGCCTAGGTACACGCCCGTGACCAAAGTTACACGGGCGTGTAATGTCAGTTTTCGTGACACAGTCACTCAAGACCCATGCCGATGTCGCAGCCGTGCAGAACAAGTATTACACGCCCTAGGTCATGCCCGTGACCGAGGGCGTGTAACCTGGAAATTTTTCCTATAAATTCAGAGGTTCCCCTCCAGCATTCCATTCCCTTCCCCCTGCCCATTTGGGTTGTTCTTGTGTAGTTTTCCTTATTTCTTCATGTTTTAGCTAGTTTTTAATTAATGCAATTTCTTTTCTTAGCTTAATTTTATTTCTTGTAATTTTTATTTCATGCAAGTAGCTAGTTTCAATTCCATGCAATGTAATGTAGTTTCAATTTCATGTAATGTCTTTTTATTATGAAATGAAAGTTTAGCTTCTTTTATTTTGGCAAAATCCTTTCTCCTCTTTCTTCCTCCAAATCTCATTTTCCTTATTTTTTAGCCAAATTCATCTTTGATAAATGATTGTGCTAAGTGTAAAGAATATAAAATTGAAATTAAAGAGATGGATGAAACATTTGATGAATATAGAAACAACTATCAAGATCATATTGATTCAATTGTTTCCACTCTTAAAAATAGCACAATCACTTATAATAAAGCTAGACATAATTTAAAGATCAAGAATGATGAATTAAAATCAAAAATCAACTTGCTTATGAAAATTGTAAATACAAATTCACAATATCAAACTATATCTAAAAACAAGTTGAATATGAATATGAACACCCTAACTAAGTCTAATAATGGGAGCAAGAATCACAAAGTGTTTGTAAATCAAATTTAAAATCATTATTACTTGCAAAATCATGTTTCTCCCAACTCAAAATTAAAATTGCACAAATTTCCTTTGAACAATACTTTTAATAATCATTACAATCATAATCATCAATATAAAGATTATAATAATGGAAATTTGAAAACTAAAAATAATGTTAAACCAAGATTTGAATGGAGACCCAAAGTTAAAGATGAAACACAAACTCCACTCAAAAGGGCTCATTCACTTCCATCTCCCCAAAAGCAAACACGATGTATTTGGGTACCCAAAGGAACTTTCACATCCGGTCCTCTTTGGATACCTAAATATCCTATTCATTAGTATCCAATCATTTGCATGAAGTAGAAATCAACTCAAAATAAAATATCAATTCTCTACTTCATGATATGCTTAATTTCTTTTGCTCTTTTTTTTCTTTGAGTCGTCATGATATGATCACTTTATATAACTTGTGATATGATTCTCACATATTAAACCAAAATTCATAAACAAATCAAATTGAATAAAGTTGAATAAAAAGTCATATCATCTCTCAAGTGATCTACTTATCTTTTTTATTTCTATCCTTCTAAATCCATTTCCTAAAAGTCTTATTAATTTTGAAAAACTAAATTTGTTATATGATATTATCAAGACTAAATGAAATAAGTGTCAAAATGGATTTAAAAGGTGTATTTTAGGGGTATTAGGCTAAATTTTAAAAAGCACAAGTTTTGCTTAGGTAGTTAATATATTTGCGTCATTTTCAATTAACCCAAGTACGTTTGATCATAATCATGTTTAAATCGGAATTGAAAAATTGCATGAATATTATTTCACTTATTTATGATCATTTCACTAATGCATATGTTGTGCAAAACTCAATAATTAAGGTATAATAAATATGAAACTTTAATGAAGATGAAACTCATGTACTAATTTTAACTTTCGCAACTTTTTGCGATTTCTTCTCGTCTCATCACTTCATTAGACAGGCCTTACATTGCAAAAACATAATTAAGAAAAATCGGAAGCCAAATCAAAGAAAATCTAGGCCATATGATTAAAATTTGCACTCTCTGTGAGCTTACGCAGGCGCTAGGACCTAACGCCGGCGCTAGCTCGAGTCTCCGATTTTTTGAAATTTTAAAATTCTTAAAAATCAATAAAAATATATTATTTTATATGTACTACTCATTTTTGCAATTCTGCATGTACTTGTTTTTTTTTGAAAAATTAAAATACAAAATTACAAAAGCCAAATTACAAAAAATATTTTGTTTTGTCTTTGGATATTTGTTTAAATTCTATTTCTATATGCAAAAATCAAATACAAAAATATAAAACAAAAACAAGTATCAAAAATTATTATTTTGAACTTAACTCTTCTATTTACGTATATCTTGCGAAAGGATGATTTGGGCTATCATCCCATCACATCACCTAGTATCGGGCGAACCTCTCACAAGGTAGTCCTCGAGAAGTCCAAGATCAATCTTATGAGTTCAAATTTTAAATTATCAAAAATAATGTATGGACATCATTGAAAAAATCAAGCATGATTTAATCTATTATTTACAACTTCTATAATATTGCAATTTATCTTTTCAAACTACTTTGAACATTGCTTTCATCATGCTTTGATATATCTATTAATATGTGCATCAATTATTGTGAAAAAGTTGTGTAGAACTAAGCTTAGTGTGCCTCTAAGTATGAGTAAATGTTTTATGTTTGATAATGATCGCTATTCACTCACTTATTTTGGCATTGTCTACATATGTGTTTAATCTAAGAATGCTTGTGTATGTTTTGTAATAGTACAATGAATTAAAATTGCACAAGTATCTTACCTACACAACCTTTATTTGCACTTTTAAAAGTTAAGAAAAATGGTTATCAATTTCATAGATTATATTGGTTTGCAAAACAAGTGTATTCGGAGAACTTTGTACAAAACAACAATCATAAAATAAAGTGACAAAGGTAACTCCACCAAGCACTACTTGAACCTCCTGATAAGTCTTAATAAGCGTTGTGAGGTTGAGCACCTTGGAAAGAATAATAAAGTATCTTGTGCAAACCATAACTTTCTTTCAAAATAAAGACCACTTCCTCTTAAGTACACCGGATCACTAGTCTCAACATTAAAAATAAAATAGGTGATCCCCCAAGCACTACTTTGCACGCTGATAAGTCTTAATGAGCATTGTGTATGCAAAGCACCTTGGTAGTTGTACATTTTTTGTGCATTGAAGTGTGTGGACGTAAAATTATTTGTGTTTTATTGTGCTCTTTACTTTACATATAACTTGTATTTTTGATTAAAACATTTGTTTACTCTATTCAAAATACACTTTTGTGCACATCATTATCTTCCATAACACTTCTTCTCATGAGTATTGGATCCTAATGTTATACCTATACTACTCTTTACTTATGAAATGCACTAGATAACCTAGCATGCTTTCTACAATGTTTGGTATGTTTTGAAATTGTGAATTAAAGTAACATTGTAGTAATCTCTTTTTGATAACATCATTTCATGCTTGGTTACTTTATTATCAAACTTAAAGATTTTAATTGAAAAAATGATTTACAAAAACATCTTCTTTTTGAAATTTAACTCATATATCTTTTTATGGATCATCATTAATTACAATAAGATGTTTCTTGTATTTCTATAAGTCTTCCGCATCATCACCATATAATTGTTTTACATTGCGCTTTCATGCCTATTTAAAGTCTTTCATTTTGTGTGCATCATCACTTGAATCTTCCAATTCCTCTCTTGCAATAAGTGGTAGACTTGCTTGGCAAACTTTATATTGGTTGCTTTTAACATGAATCTTTTTGCTATAAACCTCTGATTTATTTCTATGAAAATATTATTACGCAAAAAATTCTGATTTATGAATGAATTTCAAAATAACTATGTGAGTGGTTTCATAAATTCAAATAAAAATATAAATCCATAGGCTATGTCATTAGATTTAAAACGCTTATATGTTTCCAATAATTATTATCCATGACTTCATTTCTCACCATAGCGGGGGCGTAGGGTTGTAGACATTAGATAACCTTTATCTCTAGTCATGTCTTGTCCTTAACCGGGGAGGGTTCCAGTGGGGCCTTGCGAGGCATTGGGGGGAAAGAGTGCTAGGTTGAGTTTTGTCTAGTGTTTGCATATGGGAATAACACCCCAACTTACGACATGTTTGCAGCTCCTCATGCCCATCCGTCACTTAGTACGGAGCTAGGGTGTAGATATATTGTCTGGGTTGATTGGTTATTTGGAAATCATTACCTCTTTAAGCTAAAACTCTGATCTATAAAAATTACTCAAAAACTCCTTATTATTTCCTTCTCTCTATAAGCTCGATCATGCCCTTATCTTATTATCAATTTTTTAGTGGTGTCTCCTTACCCGCTTTTGCTAATAACAAAAGGGGGAGAACTAACATGATAAATATTAATCTACTATCAAACTATAATGCTTAATTAAGATGATAGCTTACATATTAGGAGAGCATTCACTTAGGGGGAGCATGTATCTAGGGGGAGCAATTCTAAATGCTAAAATCAATAATTATCCTAAGTCATCACTCTCACACACACACAAGTATGTTTCTTCATGCTTATATATATTAATGCTCTGATTTATCATTAATGGCTTTGTTATTATCAAAAGGGGGAGTTTGTTGGAACATGGTCTTCCGCATCTCCTAGGTTTGAGAATAACAAAACCTATGTGTATTTGATCTTGTGTGTTTAAGTGTGCAGGATAACAAAGTCCACATGACTCAAGGATTACATAAGAAGGTTGCTCCAAAGTTGAGCCATCAAATCCAAATCTTCCACTAGCGCTGGCGGTAGCACTAGCGCAGGCGCTAGCTGTCGTTCGACGAACTGTTAGCGACTAAGTCTATTCGTCGAATGTTCTCGTGAACTCCCGACGAATATCGACGAATGCAGACAAAAGTCAAAAAGGCAGACTTGTGAAGGAAATTGTGCGGCTAAGTAAATTCGTCGAATGTTCTCGTGAACTCCCGACGAATATCGACGAACGCAGACAGAAGTCAAAAAGCCAGACTTGTTAAGGAAATTATGCGGCTAAGTCAATTCATCGAATGTTCTCGAGAACTCCCGACGAATTCCGACGAATGAAAACAGAAAACAGTACTCCCACTAGCGATGGCAGTAGCACTTAGCGCCTGGCACTAACGATGATAGCGCAATTCCGGGAGCACATATGGAAGGAGATAACGCCTGGCGGTAGCCGATAGCGCAGGCGGTAGCGACGCACACAAAAGGTAAGGGAGAATTATTTCCTCGGATTGAAGATTCTGTCACGCAAAACATGTCCTAATTTGGGATAGCGCCGGCGGTAGCTGATAGCGCCGGCGATAGCGCAAAGCAATAGAGGAAGGCGACCGGCTTGCTTAAAATGAAGGATTCTCACGTGGAGAATATTTCCTAAATTGGGATAGCGTCGGCAGTAGCAATAGCGCAGGCGCTAGCTCCAAGGCTATAAAAAGGACCCCTTGGATCCGTCTTCCTAAGCCTCTAGAGATCCTGAATTCCAGAGCTTCGTGCCACAACATAGAGAGGAAGTTTCAGAGAGATACTCCCACAAATCCATAAAGACTAAAGGAGATCCTGGAGAAGATTTCAACACGCTTCATTAACGTGACGAAAGACCGCATCGACTACGATTATACTCTGCGTCTTCGTTTACTTCTCCAAAAGATCCACATAGAGGGAGTTTTTATTATTGATGTTTTTATTTTCACATCTTTATTCTTGTAATCATTAGTGAATTCGCCTCGTGTTGGCGACTAGGTCTGGGTAGGACATAGGGCTGAAATTCGCCTCGTGTTGGCGACTAGGTCTCGGGAGTAGGTCTAGGGGGTGCTCGAGGCCATATCCGGGGAAGGGTTGGCTAGAGCGGCTTGAGGCCGTATCCGGGGAAGGATCGGCTAAAGCTAACCGGTTCATGGGGATACGAGTCGGTATAGAAAACAAAAGGAGTCTTTCTATTAGCTTTGATTTCTAGCTTCGATAAGAGATCAAGTTTTGTAATCATGCTTCTCAAGTTAATAAAATCAAGTCTTCACTTTTACTTCACTTGATTTGTCTTGATCTTCTCTAGTTTAATAATCAAAGCTTTTTCAAAGTTATTCAAAATATACTAAAGTTTTTAAAACCCTTATTCACCCCCCCTCTAAGGGCGCCTACCGATCCAACAGAAAGGCTTTTGCAGAATTTCAATTTCTTCTTATCAACGGGTGCGGTTGCCTGGGTGAGCCCTGCCACCCTCACTCTGGAACCCATTGCCTTCTCGACCGCCCACGACGATCCTTCTTCGAAAGGTGGAGGGCTCGAGGATTCGCAAGGTAACGTTGCTTTAAGGTCCTCAGATAAACTGGCATGTTTGAGAATCTAACCCGATCTCTCTTGTAGGGGTGGACAAGACCTTGACGGGTCAGTCGAGCCGTAGGGAGGTCTCCCTACCGATCTGATCCCCCACCCTGGTGGAGGAGCTTGCCGAGGACCAACCCAGCCTTCCCAAATGCATGAACTATTTTGCCGATATAGTGCGGAGGCACGAGGCCGTTCTTCTTGAGCTGCGTGATGGAAGGTGGTCCGCCGGACCTGACCCTCTTGCCCGTATCTGCGCGCTGGAGCGGCGGTCAGAGAGATTGGAGAATGAGCTTATCCTGCTGAGGGGGGATGTCCAGCTTGTGTCCGGAGGCATAGCTGCGCACTTGTTGATCACCTGCACCACGTTGAAGCTAGCTTCCGCACCACTGGTGAGGAGATCGCTACAACGAAAGAATGCATCGGGTCTATGCAGGGGTGCCGTCGAGCACCCTGGACCAGGGTTTCTGGAAGTGGATGCCACGTTGAGCGACTTTAATTTATGACCTTTTGTTTGCTATGTAATAATAGGGGTTAGCCTCGCATGATGGTTCAACCCGTCTTGCGATCAAACGCTTCGGTTTTTGTTGATTCATGTTTTGCTTACATTCCTGCTCTCTCACTAACCAATATGTCAAGGTGAGCGACACGACGCTGCGGCAACTGACTAGCGGATGGGAACCAGAGGCGACGAATGGATGATCTCGTGACAAAGTTGTTGGGCGGTGTTAGGGGGTGGTACGGGTGAGTGGACATCTCGATCCTCATCCCCATGCTAGACGAGCGGATCACAAAGTCCGCCCATCTCTGTTGGGCGAGTGGACTATGAGGTCCACTCCCATGCCTCGGACGAGTAGACCTCGAGGTCTGCTTGCCAGTGCACGGGGTGAGTGGACCTTGCGGTCCACTTGCCCGGGATGAGTGGACCTCGTGGTCCACTCCTTCCCTTGCCCTGGGCGAGTGGACCGCGTGGTCCACTCGCTTTTCTTTTGCACCCCTCCTCCTATAAATACACCTCCCCTTCTCCCTTCCATGTCCTCACACTCACCTTCCTCCTTGTTTTGCCTTCTCTCCGAAGTCTACTCCTCCTCTTCCTAACAGTCCTGTGACATGGCCCCTAACTGTCCCCCTGTTGTGAGAAATGGTCGAGAATAGAGCGCGGCCAACTTTTCAGAACACTCCTTACCCGAGGGGAGGGTGTCCAAGGAGGACTTCCTAGCCTTTAAGAGCTCTTACCTTCCTGCGGGGTGGTCGTCCCGACGTCCATCGTCGGGCGAGACCATTAATTCCTTCTATGAGGACTGGCTCGCATTCCCCCTTCCTCACTTTGAGGCCGGGCTACGGCTCCCTTTGTGGCCCGAGGTGAAGGAATTTTTTAACTACTTTGGTGTAGTCCCAGCTCAGGTTAATTCGAACGCAATCTTGATGTTAACGCCCTACGCCTGCTACTTGCTGGAAGAAAGGGTCGAGTTCAACCTGAGCGTATTCTGCATGGTATTTGTCTTCCGAGCGACTCTTGATGGAGTTTGTTTCTTGACCGGCTCCCATGTGAAGGCAAGTGAGACCTCCAACAAGGTCTGCCATTGGAACCACTCCTTCATGTTCGTTCGGGGTGACCTGGGCGACATCCCCTTCTCTCCCATTCAGAAATCCGAGAAGGTCTGTCGAGCCCCTCCGCTACATGGAGAGGCCGCTGAGCTACATAGCTGCCTTGAGGGTGTGAGCTTTGAGGTCGAGAACCTCCGGAGGAACATCGATCGGCTCATCTACGTTGAGCCGGGAACAGGTATTCGGATCCCACTAATTTCCTTTCTCTTATTTTTACCTCCACCTAATGTTGATCACCCCCTCTTAACTTGTGTAGGTGAATGGTCCCTCCCGCAATATCCTCCCTTTGCGGGGGGAGGCTCCTCCCCCGCCCGCTGGTTCATTGAGGAGGATGCGGCTGCCCGTGTTTCGGACCCGAAGGTTCCTGGGCCGAGGCAAAGGAGGGACAAAGGTCCGGCGTTGGAGGAGGGGGCACCTTCTTCCCCTCTGAAAGGTCCGAGGATGCGACAGGGGAAAGTTATCTGCCGGAGGGGTCCCAGGGTAACACCTAGGGAGAGAGGGGAACCGAGCGATCCCCACGCGTTGGCGAATCATCCCAACTTCGGGATGGGGGAGAAGGCTATGGACCCCTTCGATGACCCCATCATTTTCTGGGACGAAATGGTGAACCGAGTCTCCCTCACCTCTCAACTCCCTTCGTGGGCCGAGGGGGATGTCATCGATGACGCCGCATACAACTTCTCCTTCGGCATCTATGGTCGGCAGGATGCTGCCTCCAATAAGGAGAGGTTCATGCGCGACCTCGCATGCGCAAGCTCTAAGTCCTTGCTTCGCGTGATCGAGCTCTCCCACATGGCCGTCCGTTGAGGTCTTAGTCTCACGAACAGGTGGATGCTAGCCGATGCGTCGAAGTTGGCGGCGGAAGAGAAGTCTGTCGACCTTACGACACGCTTGGGTATTGCCGAGAGACTCCTAGAGGAGTCGTCTGGAGGCTTGGTTCATTCTTGTGTTGGTGGATTTTCCTTTTCCAACCTCTTCACCTACACGCGTTCCAATCATTCTCTTGTGCCCACCTGCAGGGACCCGGTGCTGCCGACTCGCTTAGGAGACGGTGCAAGGAGTCGGACAAGGAGGTGCATGACCTAAGGGCTCAGCTGGCCGATGACCAAAGTTAGTTAAAGGAGAAAGGGAGGGAAAGAGGTGGACCTTCGAGAGCATCAACGTCCGCCCCGCCTCGCCTGGCTGAAGCCGAGAATGCTCGGAGGAAGATCATGATGTCGACAGCTCGGGCCTTGGTGAGTCGTCTTCACGGGGCGGATGCTCTCCGAGATGGCTGGAGGGGGGTCTCTGCCGATGACATCCTGCACGAGTTCTTCCCTTCTCCCGGGCGACCTGAATCATCTCCTTACAGCGGTGGGTATTCCCCCTGAATGTTATGGTTTTCAGGGGCTCCTCCTTTCTTGCCGTTCCTTAAAGGAACCATGTATTTCTTGCATGTACCCTTCTCTTTATCCTGCATATATCAGTAAGGGTGAAGCAACATTTTATGTAGTATATGTCGTTGCCGAACCAGCTGTTGTTCTAATGAATCTTTTAGCTTGTTTTTCTTTTCCTCACTACTTGGGGATTCAATGCTTTCTTGAACCGATCATTGAGTTATTAGTCAATCCGACTAGCCTCACTACCTTCCGGCATGACCGATCCCGGCGAATGGTCCCTAGTCAAGGACCTTAGAAATTTGAGGCGGAACACCCCTCCGCGTCCTAGGTGCTTCGCTTACCTGGAGACAGGGGGGCCAACACCTTTCTAAGTCAGTTGGAGGCGGGAGTACCCATCCGCGTCCTAGGTGATTTGCCTTCCTGGAGATAGGGGAACTCACTGCCCTCCCAACTTAATGGGGGGTGGAGGTGTCCACCCGCGTCCTAGGGGCTCAGCTTGCCTGGAGACAGAGGAACTCAGCGCCCTCCTAAACCAGTTGGAGGCGGGAGTACCCATCCGCGTCCTAGGTGCTTTGCCTTCCTGGAGACAGGGGAAATCATTGCCCTCCCAACTTAATGGGGGGCGGAAGTGTCCACCCGCGTCCTAGGGGCTCAGCTTGCCTGGAGACATAGGAACTCAGCGCCCTCCTAAACCAGTTGGAGGTGGGAGTACCCATCCGCGTCCTAGGTGCTTTGCCTTCCTGGAGACAGGGGAACTCACTACCCTCCCAACTTAATGGGGGGCGGAGGTGTCCATCCGCGTCCTAGGGGCTTAGCTTGCCTGGAGACAGAGGAACTCAGCGCCCTCCTAAACTAGTTGGAGGCGGGAGTACCCATCCGCGCCCTAGGTGCTTTGCCTTCCTGGAGACAGGGGAACTCACTGCCCTCCCAACTTAATGGGGGGCGAAGGTGTGCACCCGCTTCCTAGGGGCTCAGCTTGCCTGGAGACAGAGGAACTCAGCGCTCTCCTAAAGCAGTTGGTGAATCAGCGAGTCGACCTGACGAGCCCTCATCTGCCGTTGACCGAGCCCGGCGGGAGGTCTCTAGTCAGGGAGCTTGAATCGGGATGTTACCCCCATAAACTTTTTCATTCATAGCTCATCTGTTGCAACTTCATTACATTACGCCCCTCTTGGGCACCCTATTACACCTCGCCCTTCCTGGGCACTTCGCTACATCTCGCCCTTCATGGGCACTTCATTACATCTCACCCTTCCTGGGCTCATTCAGCCGCATGCTCCTTGGCCATCTTTTCCATTGCTTCTTCCATTTCTTCTGCTTCCTTCATCCATCCGATCATGTTGACTGCGGTGACATAGCATTGACGCGCCTCCCAGGGATCCCCCTTGACTCTGACCTGGACCTCTCCGGAGCTGTACTTCAGACATTGGTGGTAGGAGGACGGCACGCATTTGTATGCGCTGATGAGGGGCTGCCCGAAGATGGTGTTGTAATTACTTGGTGCGTCCACGATGACGAACCGACAGTTCTTTGAAGTTCCCCCCAGGGTGACGAGGAGTTCGACTCCCCCTCCACCTCCTTCCTTTCTCCGGAGAATCCGAAGAGTGGCCCATCCGATGCCAGCACTCGCCTTGCCTCGACCTTCATCACCTCGAAGGCTTTCTTGAATACCATGTTCACCGAGCTCCCGTTGTCGACTAGGATCTGGGAGACCGTGAAGTTCTCGATCGCCGC
Organism: Dactylorhiza incarnata; assembly: GCA_033032865.1. Lineage (NCBI taxonomy): Eukaryota > Viridiplantae > Streptophyta > Magnoliopsida > Asparagales > Orchidaceae > Dactylorhiza > Dactylorhiza incarnata. Next base: position 7,146,182 of record JAWHQI010000023.1, read on the forward strand.
CTTGATGACGAGTGCGTCGCAGAAAGGGTCCTCGTGGGCCGGCATGTCCTGGGCCGAGAAGGTGATCTTCTCACCCGAAGGTGGGGACCGGGAGGTCGAAGTGATGCTCCGATGGTATATGCCATGGAGGCTCCCCTTCCGGGTGGCCTCTTTGCCTGCTCCTCCATGGATGACCCCGATCCCTCCCAGGGCATATACCTCTAACTTCTAGACGTTTTGACCGAAATCTCTTTGCAAATCAAAAGGCCTAAAGTCGCATTATCGAAGTGAACCGCGCTATTGGATTTGACTCCAATCCCGAGGATTTACGTCATCCTATCTCTAGGGGTGCGTGCAACTCCTTCCTTCCTTGAGTGATCTTTCACATTCACGAGCCTCTCGGCTACTCGAATATGAGATCGGAATCTACTACCGTATACTAGAAATACGGAGTCGATACGAAATAATTCAAGGTCGTATCAAAAATAAAAATACAAATGCAAACATAGAATGAAAAAATATTATTTTATTGCAAAGATCATCGCGATCGGGCACCAACAAAATTAGCTACACATTAAATAGAAAGATAACAAGAGAAGAGAAATTGCATTTTCATTAAACTAGAAAAAGAGTTACAATAATGATAAAACTAATACATGAAGAAACAAGAAGACAAAAAGAAGAAATACTTGAAGGCAGCTTGCTCTCTAACTCTTTACTTTCTAACTACATTCCACTCTAAAAATTCTCCCAAAGCTTGAGACTTGTGCTCCTTTTATAGGAGAGGGGGAATGTTCTAGATGGAGGATATGAAGGGACAAAGGGGGTGGAGATGCATGAATGATTTGATGAGGGAGAGAGAAAGGAAATGCATGAATGGAAGAATGCATGCATGGGTTTAATGAGGAGGAGAGAGAGGGGGGAAATGCAATGTATTTTATATAAAAGAAATATAAAATAAAATATAAAATTAAAATGGAAGAGAAGGGGATGGATGTGTATAAAAAGGAGAGAGAGAAGTGCATGGATGGAGAAGAGAGAGGATAGAAGAGAGAGAGGCATGCATGCATTAAGGTGGCAGCCATTTATGCTTCACGGGTGGATGAAAGGAGTGAGTGGGCTGGTATGGATTTATGTGGAAGTGAAGTGGGCTGCTACGGTAGTGAAGTGGAGGAATGAAGTGGGCCGCAAGGAATGGATTAAGGAGGTAAGTGGGCTCACGAAATGATGAAGGGCTGCTTGGAGGTTGACGGGTTGGCTTGAAGTTGAGCTGGGTTCGGGTGGAGCTGCACCAAGGATGAGTTGGACAGCACAAAGTTGACGGGCTGCACCATCTCTTTTTAATTAAATTTGACTTGTCTTGAGCATGAATTTGTGCGACTCTTGGTGGCCGGGTTGCATCACTTTAACTCCGAAAATATGTTGCGACGACGTTTTGACAGTGAACACTAACGATTCCCCCTCAGGCCTGTCAAATAACACATAAATTAATATTAGTGCGAATAATTATAAAAATAATAATAAGAAGATAATTATACTAAAATTTAGAGAAATAAATAGAGTTTATATTAAAAATATAGTAATAGTGATAAGCATATTTAAGTCAAAATATGCGTCATCAGTAGCCCTGGTGTTCCTCTTGGGTGCCATTTGAGCTTCTCCGGCGAGATCCTGGCAATGTCCATCCAACTGGGCATGAATTCTTCAGCTGGCTGAGTGCTTCTTCTCCTCTCTCGATTCTAAAGTTGGTGGTATGGATGATTTGGGTCGGGAGATTGTATATGGTTAGCTTCCATTAACCGGTGATCTCCCCTATGTTGTCACCTCCTCAGCAACCCAACTACATCCCTCCAGCTCATCAAGAAATTGATCCTGAGTTTGAATTTCTGCTAGGGGAGAGAAGATCTTAACTCAAATGAGTTAAGTTGGGGGGCCATTAATGGTGGCCTATAAAGTGGAGTTGAGCTCTCCCCCCCCCCCCCCCCCCCCTCTCAATATCTGCCAACTCAGCCCATTGTAGTTGGATTTCTTTGGGATGCTGAGAGCTATCCAGGAAAGAGGGAGTAGTGGCCAAATGGCCACCACCCCATGAATTCCTCTTGAATTCTTTTTTGGGGGTGGTTGGACACCACCATTGATGAGACACCTTCATGGGCCCAATGTCTCTTAGGAAAATTCATCCCCTTGCGAGCTTGGTTAGGTGGGGTTAAGCCTAATGGCTCTAGGGTTGGCTAAGTCCAATGAGTTTGAGTTTGGGTTTGGGCTCACTTGAACCAAATTTACCAAATTGGGACTTTGAGTTTGGGCTAGACCAAAGCTCACCCCAACCAATGTGTCTGACCTACATTGCTGCCTTAGACCTTATGGACCTATTACAAGGGGAATTAGGTCATGGTGGGGTAATATGGGGTTTAATTACACATTTTGGGCTTCATGGGCAATTTGAGGGTTTTGGTGTTTTTGCCCTAATCTTCCAAAATTAGATGTGCAGTTTGGTTCATTTAGGTCTCATATATTCCTCTTAGGGTTTATGAGAGATTATAGTAAGTCAATTTGACCAATTGAGGGCCAATTGAACCATATAGGGCAAAACTGTAATTTGGGGTAATTTAGTAATTTTGCCTAATTTCCCAAAATATGTTTATCCCAAGGGTCCAATGTGGACCCATTAGACTCCCTTAGTGGTCTTGGAGTGTTAGGGGTGATCAATTTGATCACATATGACCAATTGAAGGTCAATTGAGGGAAATAGTTCAATTAGGTCAAATTGGGGCTTTTTGGTAGTCGGCCCAATTTCCCAACATTGGTCCACCCTAATGGGTCAATGTTGTCCCACTAGTCTCTCCTAATGGTCATAGAGGGTTGGGTATGATCAATTTGATCATATTGAGCCAATTGAAGATCAATTGAGGGAATTTGTTCAATTAGGTCAAATTGGGCTTTTTGGTAATTTGGCCTAATTTCCCAAATTTGACCAATTCCATTAGGTCCATTTTGTTTCATTAGTCTACCCTAGTGTTTAGGAAGGGTTTGGTGTGGTCAATTTCATCATACTCAGGTTAATTGACCTATATTAGGGTGAAATATGTTAAATTGGGCCTTTATATGTAACATGACCTCGCTAGGTCAAAGGCTCCTATAGTGATAAAAGGACACCATTTTGGTTCAAGGAACCATTTATGCCACCTAGTATAATTTAATTCAGCCTAGGGGTTTTCCCAGTGGTTATCGGTGATGCATAGGGTGCTTTAGCCCTTTTGAGTTACCCTTGAATTCTCCTTGAATTGGGATGACCCAAGGTGGCTAAGTGCACACCATGGTGTTCTCCACTCACTCTACTTGTCACCAAGGTACCATAGGTCACTTATCCTATTTTTTATTACCTTGTCATGACAAAATTTCCTAGGATTCTAGTAGTTTGGGAGATGTTACAATCCCCAATACAAAAGAAAATAATTTAGTCCCGGAAATTAAGATTGGGTGTACGGGGTTTTAGATCAAGTTAAATAATCATGAATACTTTAAGCAATTAAGTGTTACCTGATTCGTAAAGTTCTGGGTATTGTTGTTGCATCGGGTCTAGCAGTTCCCATGTATGCACTTCCTGGCTGTGATTAGACCAAAGGACCTTTACCATAGGAGCTTTCTTTCATCGCAAGACTCAAACTACTGTGTCATCAATCTGTATTGGATCCAAACGGAATATTCGGCCGGATGCTATCAGGCCCATTGTAGCAGTAATTAGTTGCTCTGGTCGAAGGAGTGCCATCGTAAGTGAGGAGACATGAAAGACGTTGTGCAACCCGGCTAATTCCCGTGGTAGCTCCACTCTATAGGCCAAGGGGCCGACCCGCTCCAGGATCCTATATGGCCCCATGTATCTTGGATTGAGCTTCTTCAGTCGCCGCACCCATTTGACCCTGTGTGCTGGATGTATTTTCAAAAATACTCTGTCTCCCTCCTGGAATTCTACCTTAGGATGTCGCGCATCGTAATATATTAGCTTGCCTGCTCTGCGCCTCCAACATCTGATCGTATATCAGTCGTATTTGGGCGTCCATGTCTTCAATATATTCTGACCCTAGCATCTTTGGGTCCTCATCCTGTACCCATGAAATTTGTGGCTTGCATTTCATTCCGTAGAGAGCTTCATATGGATCCATGTCGATGTTAGACTGCTGACTATTATTATAGGAAAATTTGATGAGTGGTAACAATCTTTCCCATAGCTCTCCACTATATAGGACGCATAACCTAAGCACGTCCTCCATTATCTGGATAGTACGATCCTTCTTCCCGTCGGTGTGTGAGTGGAATGCGGTGGTGAATGTCAGACGTGATCTCAGATATGCCTGAACTACCTTTCATTCCCTTGATGTAAATTGGCCATCTCGATCCGACACGATCGACCTGGGTACTCCATGGTATCTGACGAATTGTTCCACGAATAGCCATACCAGGATACTAATGGGAGCACCCTTCTTAGTGGGAATAAATCGAACCACCTTCGTCAACCTATCCATAATGACCTAAACTGAGTCATGCCTGGAGCGGGAACGAGGTAACCCATGTACAAAGTCCATGGAAATATCCTCGAATTTCCACTCTAACACCGGCAATGGCTGCAGTAACCCTCCCGGTCTCTTACACTCATCCTTTACAAGTTGACATGCCTCACAATGGGTCAGGAAGTGGATAACATCCCTTTTCATTCCTGGCCAAAACATCATTCTTTTTATGTCTGCAATCATTTTGGTGATCTCTATGTCCACTGAATACCTACTATGGCGTGCTTCCGTTTGAATGTCTTCCAGGATGTTATCCCCTTCCAGTATATAAATTCTACCTCAGAAGTGCACGATATCATCCTTTAGAGAATAACTCTCAGCGGTGCCTGGATCCAAAGCCTTGAAGACTAGTTCTAATTCTGCATCACACCCCTGGGCAGCCTTGATCCGATCTTTGATATCACAAACTATGCTCATTGAGGGTAGATAATCCTTGTAGACATCGGGATTATCCCTAGATACCAGTGTGATATGCATGTTCTCCAGGAACTGCACTAGTTCCATAGCCATAACTGAGGTTCGACACTCGACATGTTAGCCCTTCTACTGAGTGCATCCGCTACTGTGTTTGCCTTTCCGAGGTGGTAATGCATCGTGTACTGATAATCACATAAAAATTCTACCCATCTCCTTTGTCGGATGTTTAAGGCTTGAGTGTCTACGTACTTTCAGGTTCTTGTGATCCGAAAAGATGTCACAGCGAACCACATACAGATAGTGTCTCCAGATTTTTAGTGCAAAAACCACATCTCCCATCTCTAAGTCGTGCACCGAATAGTTCTGCTCGTGCTTCATTAACCGTCGTGAAGCTTAAGCGATCACATGTCGGTTTTGCATTAAGACTGCACCCATTCCCTTGTATGATGATCTGTATACACTTGAAATCCTTCCTTCCCAGATGGAAGTGCAAGGATCGGAGCAGAGATGAGTCTATTGTTTAACTCTTGGAAAGCTGCTTCATACCGAGAGTCCATACGAATGGTGCATATTTCTTTGTCAATGACGTAAGAGGAAGGGAAAGTCGGGAGAATCCTTCCACGAACTTCTGGTAATATCCGACAAGTCCCAGGAAACTCCATACGTCTGACGCTATTTTCAGTTGAGGCTAGTCCCACACTGCCTGAACCTTCACCGGATCCACTGCTAATCCTGCTCTACTAATGATATGCCCTAGGAAGGCTACTTCATTAAGCCACAATTGGCACTTGCTAAACTTAGCATATAATTTATACTCTCTAAGCCTTTCCAGCATGAGCGCCAGGTGTTGTGTATGTTCCTCCTCCGTCCTTGAGTAAATAAGTATATCATCTATGAACACTATAACAAAGACATCCAGGTAGGTTTCGAATACATGGTTCATTAGACTCATGAATGCAAAGGGGGCATTTTTGAACCCAAAGGGCATTATTGTGAACACGTAGAGACCATACCGACTACTGAAAGTGGTCTTCGGGATATCTTCTTCTTCAATCCGTAGTTGACAGTATCCCGATCTCAAGTTCAGTTTTGAAAACCAGTGCGCTCCTTCCAACTAGTCAAACAACTCGTCAATCCGGGGCAAAGGGTAAGTGTTCTGCACTGTTAGTTTGTTGAGCTCCCGGTAGTCAATGCACAATCGAAGAGTCCCGTATTCCTTGATTAAAAACAACACCGGGGCTCCTCATGACGATGAGCTCGGCTGGACGAACCCTGAGTCCACTAAATCTTATAGCTGGGTATGGAACTCTGTCCACTCATTTGGGGCCATCCTATAGGGTGCTCTAGACATAGGTCTAGCTCCTAGCACTAACTGAATCTGAAAGTCCTTTTCCCTGTGCGGCTGTAATCTAGGTAGTTTTTTGGAAATATGTTGGGAAAGTTGCGAACTATGGGGATATTGGTTAGAGGAGTCTCTATCTCCTTTATCTCAAAAAAACCATATAAACTTTGTCTCCTTGTAGATGGGTTTGACTGCCTGAGTAGATGAAAGTAAACGACGAGAGGCCGGGATTGTATCTTTAAAGGTCGCGTAGGTGGTGTCGTATCTCAGCACGACTCTCCTTGTTGGGCAATCAATTTGAGCATGGATCCATCTGAGCCAGGTCATCCCAAAGACAATGTGGAAGTCTGGCATCTTCAAGATCATTATCGAACCATCGAGTGTTAGGTCGTCGATGGTCACCTTAAGGACACACTTTGCAGTTGACTTCATCTCCGATCCGTTAGGAAGGTGCACTCTCCTGGCAGCTCCCGTGTAGAGTCGAACCAGACCAAAATTCTTGACAAAGTCCTCCGAGATGAAGTTATGAGTGGCTCCCGTGCCGAACATGGCATAAGCAGGCTTGTCACACATGGTTACTACTCCTGAATTATGGTGTAGTTTAAAGCGACTAAGTTTTCTATTTCTAACAATTCAATATTAAATCTATAAATCTATGAATTTTAAAAACTTTTAACTACTAGCATACTAAAAGTATCTAGTTTCTACCTAAATCACCTAGAGTGGGGTGAATAGGTGAGTTCTATGGCTTTTTATGCGGCAATAAAATCTATAAATAAAAGCGCACAAAAAACAAAACACACACAAACACAAGGATTTATAGTGGTTCCCTAGTATGGGTACTCCACTTTACCGCCTCACCTATCTATCACGCTCGGCTAGACTAGGATACTTCACTAATCTCAGATTAAGAATAATTTTACAACTCGGAGTAAAGCTCCTACAAACTCGGAGAACACCTCCTACGAACTCGAAGAACAAAACTCTCCTACAAACTCGATCCTCTAAAATAGGATTTACAAAGACTCGGAAGATAAAACTTCCAACAATAAAGTGTAAAAGATATTACAAGAAATTTGGATTGAAAATCCAATCTCTAAGAATCTCAAGGAGATTCTACTTCTTCATATCTGAAATAATAGGTCTTCTTCTTCCTTGAAATAGATGAAATCCGGAACTTGAAAGAGGGAGAAGAAATCCTTTGTATTGAAAACTTCTATTTGAATACTTATCGACCCAACAAGATCTAGAGGAAATTTGAATCAATCTAAGCACTGGGATCTTGGTGAATCGAGACTTGTAGAATAATCGAGCACAGTACTTGTCGGCGGCTAGAGATTGTCTTTTGCGAGAACGAGAACAAGAGAGATGCCGATGGAAATTACAAAGTATTTCTTTCAAATTGCACGATTAGGGTTAGACGAAATCATCACTTAAGTATTTATAGATCTCCTTCAAATGGCTATAAACTTTAACGTAAGGAGATGGGTCCACGTGTACTGTATATGGCCGAAAAACTCTAAAAGAAAAAATGTGTCGAAATAGAAGTAAATGCCCTCTGTCTGGGTTCGTCGAGTGGACTCATCGAATACACAATTACTTGATGAACTAAAGATTTACTTGACAAATTAGAATTAGAAATAGGGCCGAGATTGTAAGAAACGAGACTTAGATTACTTGAGGATTTCACGATATCACTCGACGAATTCGTCGAGTGTTCTCGTGAGAACAATCTTTCACTCGACGAAAATTACTTACAGAATTTTTTGAAATTTCTCGAGTGGATTCGATGAATAGCAAGTCTTTCATGAGTTTTCTTGACGAATTAACTTGAATTCATCGAGTCCACTCGATGAAAATGACTTAGGCTATTTTTCTTCCACTTCTGATTTCAGCACCTTCTTCACCTTGACTTCTCCAAAAGGTTTGAATATGAAGTACATCCCAATAGAGAGATTTCACATGAGTCAACACCTTGTTCTACACAATGAGGGATTACATTGCATAGGATTGTGTTTATGACTCATTGAAACCTGACATTGGTTTGTTCCTGGCAATTAGAATCCTGCAAACACACAACTGAGAAACTTCATCAAATACAAAATCAATTCATCTTAGTTTAAGGGACACTTCTTCAAATCAAGGTTATTTTGGATACAATACCAAACAATCTCCCCCTATTTGAAGAAGTCAGAACCCTCTCTACTAAGGTGAATTGCACAGAAAAAAAATATATATGTAAACACAGCATGACATAAAGAAGTAAGCATATAAATTGAAATATCAAAGCATCAAAATATATATAATTGTTTTTCAAATTTCAAATAAGTCACAATCCACATTCAAGGCATCTTAGCCTTCCCCTGCCTACTCTTCTTCAATTGCCTGTCAAAGTAAGCCTTGGGTTAGGATAGTATCTTGCAGGAGGTGGAGGAGCCTCAGGATTTTTATAGCCATAATCTCTGAAATGAAATTTCCTCTTCAACTGAGATGCTTTAAATTTTTTGATTTCTTCTTTATTGTAATAATTATGGGGTTCTTCATTTGAAATGTTAATCTGCCTGTAACTGTCCAAGATGATTGACTTTGAAATAGGACTCCAAACTTCAGCAAATTATCTTCTTTCAGCAACGGGCTCTCTCAACTCTATGCCTGAGCTTCTTCCAGCAGAGGAATCTGACCTTCTAGAAAAAGGTCCTTCTCCAAATTTCCCTTTCTTTATAAGAGGCTCAGAATATTAAGGAATGTCTTCATGAACATCTTCTGGAATGCTTTCAGGAAAATCCTCAGGGTCTGACCATACCTGATTATACTGAACAGGAGGAATAGGAGCAATATCTTTATAAACATGTTGTTCTGGAAATACTTGATTTTGAGGAATGCCAATCAAATTTTCATAGAGCCATTGAAATCTTTGATGATTGAAAGCAGTGGCTTCATAAAACATACTTTCAACTTCTTTATTTAGGTCATGTATTTGTCATATCATTTTCTCCTCCCCCTTTCTGACTTCTTCAGTTAGGGTTTGGATGACCACTTACTTGAAGTTTGATAGATCATCAGAGACTTGATGTCTTAAATTTTTCCCTTGTTGGAAGATGGAGGTTTGACCTGCAAGCAGAGCCTTTGAATTGACATGAACATTCTTAAGATCTTCATTGGGGTAGCTCACTGCTTTTACACCATTTGTGAAGTAGGTATCTAGATCATCTTTGATTGAAGAAATAGTGTACTTTACTTCTGTTAATACTTTATTCAAATCATACTCAACCTCTTTAACATTATCAAAAAGTTGCTTCAAAGGAAATTCAAAATATTCAACTTGACTTTTATGCATAGCCTCTATGGACTGGAGCAATTATGAATTTGAAGTAGATGCAACTAGAGTAGAGGAAACTTGAACTGGAGGGGTTCCAAGAATTTCATCATGAAACATCAGCTCTGTAGATTGAGCTTCCCCTACAGATGGCACAAATACTTGAGCAGGAGGTGCAGAGTGCACATCCTCTCCTTCTTCCTTTTCAGACAGAACTTCTGTGACAGAGAAAGGACTGTTCTCTTTTTCATGCTCCCCCTCAGATAATGGAGGAATTTTCTCTTGAAATAAAGGAAAATCATCAAGACTAAGAACTCCACAACATGTGGATTATTTCTTAACAAATTGGCTATCATGGACTGCCTCTGAATCAGGCGTATCATTGCCATCATCATCTTCATCATCAGATTCCTCATCATCATCAACTTCCTGATCATAATCATGAGCTTCACCAATATCATCAGTAGCATCAGCATCAACAACACCTTCACTGGTGTTATCCTTGCCATGATCACTACCATGATCATCCCAGCAGTAGTAGCTGCATTTGGAGGTTCCTCATCCTCAGAAATATCAATGGAAATCCTTTCCGGCTCCGTTGCAGGAAGAGTAATTATGTTCCCTGAAGAAACAACATGGGCTAGATTTAGTTTTCTTTTAATATTGAGAATAATTGCATCAAGATGTTTTTGCCTACTGGAGGTTCTCTTAGCTAGAGGAGCCATGAAGCATTCCCCCTGGGCAGATGGTAGGATGAGTAATTGGGAGCTCTCCCCCTCAACTAGTGCAGCAACATGAGTTTGGGAGCTCTCCTCCTGGATTGGTGGAATCACAGGATCTGGATCAACTATGGAAGGAGAGGGCTCATATATTTCCTCTTCTTCTTATTCTTCATCCTCAACAACTCTCTGCAAACCTGGTCTTACTATCTTTCTATCCCATCTTGAGAGAATAGAGGAGTCTATCTTCTTTAGATGATGAATGGGACTTCCTAACCTCATGTTAAACAAGTCTCCATCCATCTGATTTAGATAGAGGCTGATGATCCTACCAAAGTTTGGAACCATCAAACTTGCATTTATTTTCTCAAATAGAATAAGTCCCCAGTTCACTCTTTTTCTTGCAGATCACACCCGCTACCTGTAACACCTCAATTTCCAGTGCAAGTTCTCGAGAAATAAAAAGGCAGAGATTACATTTCTCAAGAAAAAGAAAGGGCAGGAAATGCCATTTCTCGAGAAAAAGAAAGGGTAGGAAATGCCATTTCTCGGGAAAAAGAAATGCCATTTCTCAGCTGTTCGTCGAACGTTCGTTCGACGAACTCAAGGCCATTCGTCGAACGCAAGGCCGTTCGACGAACGCCAGGCCATTCATCAAATGCCATTCGACGAATGTGCCATCGAGCTGTCGAGCCATCGAGACGTCGAGACAAGAACGCCGATCGACGAACGCCAGGCTGTTCGTCGAACGCTAGGCAGTTCGTCAAACGCAGCCTTCAGGCCGTTCGTCGAACGCAACCTTCAGGCTATTCATCGAACGCAGCTTTCTAGTCGTTCGTCGAACTCAGGCAGCCGTTCATCGAATGCAGCTTTCTAGCCGTTCATCGAACGCAAGCTTTAAGCAGTTCGTCGAACGCAGCTTCAAAGAGTTCATCGTTCGTCGAACGCAGTCGAACCGTTGAAGTTATTAAGCGTCTATGGATAAACTCAGCCACCGCTTTAAGGGCTAACGTCTGGCGTTAGGTGCTAACGTCGGCGTTAGCTAAGAAATTATAAAAGGCAGGCAAATCCAATTTCCCTTCTAATTTCTGATTCCAAGCTCGTTCCAAAGGCAGAGAACTTTTGATTTCTAAAGGAAGGAGGTCTTTCTGTGCTAGCCTTTTGTTGTGTTAAGGGAAAATCCATGGAGGAGATTGCTTGCGTATTTCCCATCATCGATCCAGTGGAGAGGAAGTTGTTTCAAAAGTGTCCAGCCGAGTTCCTCTCAGATCTATGGCACCGAAACGAGCGTCGAGGGTAACTATTCTCCTCCCTAGTCTTTGGACACGTTCGTCCTTTGATTTGCATAGTAGTAGGCAGATTTCCACTATTGAGTGGTTAGATTTCTGCCGACGGGTCGATGTTATCCCCGTAGAAATTGCATATAGAGTCCAGAATTGAAGTGCAGGCAAAGGCATGCTGTGTGAAGCCCATCTAGACAGGTTGGTCTGAATTGGTGATGTTGTTATATGTTATTGCACTCCGGAGAAGACTCCGCGATCTATGCTGTGTTTTCCGGGTTTTGTGTACTGATTCGTATTGCAAAGAAGTCTGGAGATGTTTCCCAGAAAATACCCGGAAAAGGGTAGCAGAACTGAGTTCTGTCACTAACGCCGGGCGCTAGTGCTAAAACCGGCGGTAGCTCCTAGTGAGCTGTGTGGAGCCTGTGAAGCCTATGTCCATGAACTAGGTTGAGCAGTGATGCACGAATCATGCACACCGCTATAGGAGGTAGCAAGACTGCGGCACGAAACGGCAGTGTACCGATCGTTCAAGTAATATAAAATGGGAATGAATCCCCAAGTATCGATCTCAAAGGAACACAGTAAGGTGGAGTTAAGTTTCAAGGAAGGACTTGAGATCGAAGTCCTAAAGGTCGGATGGAATGCGGGAGAGTTGGTTAGGCTTTTGGAAAATAAAAGAAAACAACTACAACTACTCCTATGCAATGCCGCTAGCACAGTAAGGTGGAGTTAAGGCACGGTAGCACTCGCAAGTAAGTGCGTGCATAATGGGTGCAGTGGTGTATGCTATAATATGACATAAATAAAAATATACTTCTGGTATGCAAAAACGTGTACACGTGTAGTGAACACTCGGTACACTCCCCCCAGACTTGAATTGGACAATCACATGAATTATGAAAATGAGAATAATGAAATGCTAAGGAAGAGGGTACCTATGCTCAGATATAAGCATACCAGAAGGTTTGCGTTAATACTGCGAAGGGAATCCAAGTCCGCCACCAAAAGAAATTGCCGCACACCTGCAGGCAAAAAGTCTCCAAGCAAAAATATATAAAACTAAACTATTAACGGGTTAACAACAAAAACTTGGGTTGTCTCCCGGTAGCTCTTTTGTTCACCGTGCTTAAGCTGGACCAAATACCTGTATTATGCAGTTTTATAGGATTATCTAATCATGAAAGCAAAAGTTAATAAAGTCTACTAATTATTATTACACAACCAGCAGAGAAATCAACTATATGTTGATTTAAAGTGATAACTAGAAATGAAAGAAATAGGTCTGAAGACCCAACAACAGCAGTCAAGAGGATCAAGAACTTTCCATCTCCATATTTCATCTTTCTTCATCCTCTTCCTCTCCTCCAACCTGCGGTCATGGATGAAGTAACGCTTTCCACCTTGCACCCAGTCTTTCAAGGAAAAAGCGGGCAATGATGATGAAGTGGAATAGACGATTGACTTCATCATTGCCAACTGCTTTCCCTGCCAAGACTGCCTCTCAAAATTACCCAAGAATGGGTCTATAAATTCAAGCGCCTGCATAGGGATAAATGAAATATTAGGCATTAATGCAAGAGGGGAAGCAGGAAGGATGAACTTATCAGCATAATCACTAAAGGAAAGAGGATTAGGAAATAAACTAGATGAAGAACTAAAAGAATCAAACAAAGGAGGAGTGATCCCGGTTTCACTCCTGGCAGGATCCAAGGATTGATCACTATCATCATCGTAAGTATCATAGCGAGGGGAACTTGAGAACTCAGGGGCCTCAGTGGTGGTTTGGACCTCCTCGTCCCATGAAGAAATGCAAACCTCCTCATCAGAGAGAGTATCCTCCTCATCCCACCGAGGTGCACCATCGTGTTCAAAGTATTCATTCTCCCCTTCAGGGAAAATGACATCCTCATCCCACTTTGGACCACCCTCCGAGTCAGAAGCATCACCCTGCTCCTTTACTTCGATAGGGTCATAAAAAATGTGTGTAGAAAAATCTTGCAAAGAAACAGGAGGAACAAGAAGATTTGGTTCCTCTGCAAAAAGATCCGCTAACGCCTCCCCAATGGAAAGAATACTTTCCTCATCATACTCAGGTGCATCTAGGAGCTCCCATTCCTCTCCTTGTTGGCTAACAGATGAGTGATCATCATCACTAGGAGTGAATCCATACACAGGGAGTGAGGAGTCCATGCACGAGACAAGCTCAGGAGTAGAGGGCACAATTGCCTCCATGGGTAAAGAATGAGCGATAGGGACAATGTTGTCATGAGTGGAGGAGCAGCGGTCAGGATTGAAAAGACTAGGACAGTCCTTCAATTCATGACCCTCTCCTCGACACAACAAGCAAACAATGTTCCTACACTGTCTAGCATTCAACTCATTCATTTGGTCTATATAATAAACCATCTTGTCGTAAGTGCTAGGAGAAATATCCCATGACGACATTTTCAATAATTAAAGCAGATATAAAGAAACTGAAATTCTTTGCAAGGAAATCTATACAAACTAATAAAACTCCTTTGATAAAACTTGCCTAAAACTTTAAAACAGAAGAGAAATAAACAATAACAAATAGAAAATGATCAGAAAGCAAACAAAAATAATAAAGTGGCAATACACACTGGAAGAACTACTATCTCTTGTCTCCCTCTACAGCAACTCACACGTCTATGTTCCCCGACAACGGTGCCAAAAAACTTGATGCGCGAATCCTGCACACCGCTATAGGCGGTAGCACGACTGCGGCACGAAACGGCAGTGTACCGATCGTTTAAGTAATATAAAATGGGAATGAATCCCCAAGTATCGATCTCAAAGGAACACAGTAAGGTGGAGTTAACTTTCAAGGAAGGACTTGAGATCGAAGTCCTAAAGGTCGGATGGAATGCGGGAGAGTTGGTTTGGCTTTTGGAAAATAAAAGAAAACAACTACAACTTCTCCTATGCAATGTCGCTATGCAATGCTTCGCTTGGCGGGATGGAGACTAGGCAGGCCTTGAGCGCGCTGCGTCGCAAGGGCGGATGGATGAGTAGGCAAGCGGAGTCGAACTGTGCAGGCCTTGAGCGCACTGCTTCGTTGGGCGAATGGATTACACGGGCCGCTATGCCACGCTTCGCTAGGTGGATGGAAGAGTAGGAAAGCGGATGGAATGGTTCGCACCTGCGGAGTCGGAATGGATTACACGGGCCGCTATGCCACGCTTCGCTGGGCGGATGGAAGAGCAGGAAAATGGATGAGGGTCGCAAGCACCTCGTCGACAAGCACGCTACTAGCAATTGCTAGTGCGGCACACGAACGTGACGGGGGGATGGAGGATGGAATGGGGCGCTCCTCACTTGCATAAACCACTCATATCAATTTTACATTAACATGAAATACAAAAATAATATGATAAGGTTTAAGCAAACATTGTTCATACACCCAAACTATAAAGGAAAACAGTACTATAGTATAAAGGGGGTTTAGATTACAACCAAAGCACGGAGACTCATCGGAGATTCACGGCCGGAATCTAGGGTTGTCAATCCTTGTCCGGGCTCGGTCTCCAATTGCCGTCCGGGGTCCGGAAGAGTCGTCACCTTCTTCTATTATACCCGTCTTCTCCATCAATCTTCTCTGGCCACGATCTCACTGGAGAACTTCATATATGCAGCAGGAAATCCCTTGAAATGGAGCTTTGGAGATGCACGATCAATGGAGGAGGCCTAGAGGATGCTCCGGCTTGAGATTTGCAAGAGAATGGTGGCCGGAGCTCCTCCCGAAGGTGGGCGGTGATGGAGAGGCGAGATGGGCGCTCTGGAGCAGGAAACGGCGGTGAAATAGACCTAAAATACGGGTTAGGGCGAAAGGATTCGTGAAAACGCGTATTTATAGAAAGCAGAATTTTGAGCGCGCACGGTCAGTGGCGCACGACCAGTGACCCTGCGTGAAGGAATGCCTGTGATAGTGCGCGAAGAACCTGTAGCATAATCCTGAACTGCAAAATAGTGCACGATCAGTGGCGCACGACCAGTGGTCGTGCGCACTATATCCAGTGGTCGTGCGATGTGCCGGACAGGCCCATTTTAAGTGAGAATTAATGCACGATCAGTGGCGCATGACCAGTGGTCGTGCGCACTAATGGCTAGTGCTCGTGCGCAGTGTTCCTATGCAGTTTTTGCGCCCCGGAACACTCGCACAACCCCTGTGTTAACATGAAAGATCGTCGGGCCACGCAAATGGGCATTCCACACATTCTCAAATCTCCGAAATTAAATTGCAACATAAAGCATGAGTAAGATAATCATGAAAATACACCGAAACGGGCCTAAAAGTGCACATAGCATGGAATATCAAATATGCATGAAAACATGCCTAGAGTGTAGTGCAAAGACTAGATAATTGGCCCAAATGAGTCCGAAAGTATGTATATAATTGTGACTCATCAAGCAGCAGAAGCTGGAGGGCGTATGTACCTTGCTTCGTTGACCTTGCGGGTCAAGAGCGGGTTAGGGAAAGTCATACCCATTTTAGGTGATGTAATCCCTAATATTATGAGCGCGAGAATCTGGCGGAACCAAAACCCCACCCTTAGCCATCTTGTGATGAGGATTGCAACCTCGGGTCACGATGTGCCATTTGGAACTAGAACTCGTCAAGGTCGGCGAATCTTAACGAGAAAAGATCATATAGATCCAAGTTGAAAAAGGACTTTTAGATGGCGTGCCGAGAGTGCACAAAGCGTGTTGTGACTTGACGTCACTATGTGATGAATGTTTCTATGCGGTGCTTAGACTCACCTGTGAAATATATACTGTTTTTGCTTGCCTGCAGGGAAGGAGCACCGCCGCCCCGAGCATGGAGTGGGGTCGTTATAAATCTGGGTCAGCTAAAGCTGACTGGTTACTTGTTTTCCCACCGCTTGGTGGATTTGTTTGTACAGGTCCTGGCGAGGCTACCGGGAAATAGCGGGCTGAAGCCCCTGCTGCTGTGTTGTGCTGTACTGTGCTGGCCCTCAAAGGCCGAGTTGTTTTGTTTACTGTTTTCATGTGTGGCCGGCCTGCGTGCCGATGTTTGGAAGCCCCCATTATTATGTAAACAAACTTTGTAAAGAACTTGTAATGTATTTCAGTCCTGGTTGTAAAGTGGACAATGTATATAAACTTGTTTTATTTGAAATTAAATGCTTCCATTGTGTGACTCTGTGTGATGAGATAGTTATGTTAATAACTGTTTAATGCTAATTAAGTAACGCGCTCTTCTGTTCGTTTCATATGGCGTGGGGTCCCGGTCGGACCTACTGCTATATGCTATGTAACAGGGAGGGTGCTACACTACCAATTTAAACATATCATTAGATAGGTAGTCATGAGAGCCTACATTACATAAGAATACTTTTCCCAGAATGTTGGATAGAAGCTTTCCTTCACCATTCATATTTTTCCTTCTGACTGAAGTTATCCCTCTAGGAAAACCATAGAACAATAAGGCTCGATTGTGATCTTCTTCAAACAGGCAAACTTCTTCAGTAACGGCTGGCAACCTGAGAAATTTCGTCAACCTTGAAGCTTTCATCTTGATAACCTTTTCTCTGACAACTGAATTGATCACTTCTCCACTATGGTGAACTTTTACATTCTTGAAGAAATCGAGGACATCTCTGTCAAGAACTCGGCATGGATGCTCAAGAACAAAAGACAATCCCGCCTCTTCCAGACAAATAACAACATTTCTGAATTCATCGAAGGCATTCACAAATCCAGTTCTGACAAGCTCTCCTCCCACTAGAAGTAGACCAGCACTCTTGCACGACATTCTTGATTGAAATCAATGGAGAAAATTAAAGAGGAAGGAGAATCGTCGGAAGAGCCTTGGCGAGGAAGACAAATGGATGGAATAGGGTTTCGGCGAAATGGAGAGAGTGACTCGAGAAATTCGAAAAACCTATATATATATATTTTAATATTTGAAATGAAATAGAGGAGCATACCTGGGAAATGAAGCAGTTCGACGGATCCAATAATAATAAAAATTGTAAATAAGAAACTCTAAAAATGATGCTTTAAACAAAATATAGTGGATATATCGTCGAAATAACATGAGGAAATCCAGCAATTTGTTGATAGTACTCGACGAATATGACTTTTCGTCAAAATTATTCTGGAAGACTCGACAAATATGTCTTTTCGTCAAAATTATTCTAGACGACTCGACAAATAAGACTTTTCGTCGAAATTATTCTGGAAGATTCGACGAATACGTCGAAATGACTCGTGTAATTTCCTGGATTTCTTGAAGAATCCACTTTTCTGATTTTGAGCTTGAGTCCTTTGCCTTCTCTTCAAGATTCCTTGTTCAGCATGCCAAGCACTAACTTGAAAATGTTGAACTTGGTTTCATCAAGCGACTTTGTGAAAATATCTGCTACTTGTCTATCCATTGGGACATAATTGAGGTTGATTTCCTTGTTCTCCATCTGATCCCGGATGAAATGATAGCGAATCTCAATGTGCTTTGTCCGGATGTGAGAACTGGATTGTTGGCGATAACAATTGCACTTGACGAATCATAGAACACTAGAATCTCCTTCAGCTTTAAGTTGTAATCTGTAAGTTGATTCTGGATCCACTGGAGTTGTGCACAATAACTACCTATGGAGATATACTTCGATTCAGTGGTTGAGATTGCCACACAATTTTGTTTCTTGCTACTCTATGAGACAAGCCTCCTTCCAAGAAAGTGGTGTAAAATTTTTGAAGTGGAAGTGAAGTGTCCGGGCGGTCTGACTTTGGAGATCGCAGAGACCGCGCGAGCTCTGGTATAGCGATCTGGCATAGATATAGCGTGTCTCTAGTATTGACGAACTGTTGTGGGTTGCCGGTTGTGCCCAAGTGTTCCTGTTCTGGTTGAGACTGGCGGTTTGGTACTGGAGGTCGCTTCGGCGGTCTGGTACTTTGGTCTACCGAGTTGTTCTTGGCAAGTTATCTTACTTGGATAGTTTTGCTTAAGTGTAATAAGGTCTTATGAAGATCGCGCAGTCTGGTTCTAGATACTGCGCATTTTCAATAAGGAAGGTGATTGTATCCCTCGTGGGCGGTGACAACATCCGTTCATTTGCCTATAAATAAGGGTGTAGGGCCAGCCATTCGTATGCAAGAACTGTAAGAACTAAAGTTTGGATTGATTGTGTCGGTCTCATTTTTGAGGTCACGCGGGTTGAAGTTTGTTGATCGGTTTGTTGTATTCGCAGGTTAGGCGGCCAGCAGTCACCTTCAGCTTTCTTCCTATCTTCCCAACTTTAAATAAACCAGATCGCCAGCGGTCTGTCTGGGCAGTCTGTGTTTGTGGTTCTTGATCTATTTGTAGCGAGCTCAGTTGATCAGGCGACCTCAGTGGTCAGGAGATCTTGAGTTGCGGTCTTGCAGTAGTGAGCATTTTTTCATCTTATGTTTGCGGGTTCTTTTTTGATCTTGTGACCGTGCGGTCTGGCGATCAAGAATTGCGAACAGCTTTGTTTTCAGCAGTTCAATAAGGAAAAGATTGAGTGGTCTGTGATTGGCGGTCTGACAGTTTGCAAGTCAGCGACCAAAACTATTCGCATGGTCTTAGGAAAGCCTGCAATCTTGCTAAGTTTGAGCAGTCTGGGCAGTCTCAGTTTTCTAGCCGCCAAATGCTTGTGCTGCTTGTTCTTCTCATCTAGTTTTCTCTTATAAATCATGTCTCGCCATAAATGAAATGCATTATAATAAGATAGTAGTCAATTGAGTTTCTCTTGTCCTTCATTGTCACTGGTTAACTGATTTGAATTGAATTGAAGTCTTCCGCTGCTATCTTCGATCCATCTCCGAAATTTTAATATGGTATCAGAGCTAGGTTCAAAGCAGTGATCAGCCACAGAATCTTGCTTGTGTCTCTGAAGTTATTGTTAACCAGTGTGACAACAATGGAAGGAGGTTATACAAGAGGTCTTGTAATTGAGCTCCTTACGCAGACTAACTTCAAGAAGTGGAAGTCATGCATGGAGAGCTATCTTCTTGGCGTAGATTTATGGGAGGTTGTCGGAGGAGATGCTAGTCAAGTAGTTATAGCTGCTGAATGGAATGCTGAGCAGGTGAAAACTTGGAAGAGAACAAATGTTAAGACAGAGTTCACTCTCAAGCGTGTTATCATTCCGGAGTTGTTTGACCACATAATTGGTTGTAGGTCAGCTCCTGAGATTTGGACAACCTTGGATGGCTTGTTCAATAAGAAGAACGTAGCTCGGCTATAGTTTCTTGAAAATGAGTTGGCAAATGCAACTTTGGGTGATTTATCCATTTCATCTTTCTTCTTGAAGATGAAGAACCTGTGCGCGGAGATATCAGCTTTGGACCTGGATGAACCAATTTCAGAAGCGAGGTTGAAGAGGCACATAATTCGCGGCTTGCAGAGGGAGTATGTGGCCTTTGTCACTTCTGTTCAAAGTTGGGAAAATTAGCCATCGTTGCTAGAGCTGGAAAACATGCTGGATTTGCAAGAGAGGTTGGCAAAGCAAATGGCTGGGATATCTATCTCTGGACGAGAAAGCGAGGTTCTGTATTCAGGCAAGTAGAAGAGATGGGACAAGAAGAAGAAGTCATCTATTAGTGATGGACCTTCAACTTCATATCAGCAAGAGAGGAGTAATACTCCTAAGCGTGATGGAAAGAAGAAAGAAGGACCAAGGTGCTATAGGTGCAATCAGCATGGTCATATCAAGAGAGACTGTAGAGTCAATCTTCATCCAGGGCATGCTACAGGGAAAGAAGAGGTTGCTTGCAATGCAGGAGATAGCTGGAATGATGGAGCTTTTATGACGAGCACTTGTGTTCGAGCTTTGGCTTCTATCAACTATCAAGATGATTGGACTATGGAATCGGGTTATGGTCATCACCTAACCGTAGACGAGTCGAAGTTCTCTTCTTTGCAAGCATACTCAGGTAATGATGCTATCATTACTGCTGATGATACAATACAGGCAGTTGAGAAGGAGGGTGTAGTTTCTTTAAATGGAGATAGAGGTCCACTCAAATTAAAGAGTGTCTATCATGTTTCGAGGATGAAAAAAAACCTCTTCTCGGTGTACAACGTTGTTGATGCTGGCTATCACGTTCTATTTGGTCCAACAGAAGTGATGTTTCATCGAAACGTGTCAGTGATGAAGGTTGAAGTCACTCATATTGGAAAAAAGGTGAAGGACTTGTTTGTGCTATCTACAAGTTCCTATGTTGATAAGATGAGGACTAATGATAGCACTGCTATCTGGCATGAAAGACTTGGACATGTTGGAATGGATAAGCTGAAGGGTATGACAGGAAGAGGCCTTGTGAGAGGTCTGCCTAGCTTGTCATCTTTTGGTGAAGGTCATGTTTGTGCAGTTGCCAATATGGTAAGGCTCATCGCCTTCCATTCGACAAATCACAAAGCAGATGCAAAGCGCCATTGGAGTGTATTCATTGTCTTCTGTTTGGATCTACCACAACTGTCAGTCTTGGGGGTAGCAGGTATATGCTAGTATTGATTAATGACTTCACTAGATATACTTGGGTATATTTTTTGAAGGAGAAGTCGGAAGCATTTGAAAAGTTTGTGGAGTTCAAGGAGCTAGTGGAAGGTCTGCTAAACCTGCGGATCAAGAAGTTCAGTACCGACAATGGAGGGGAGTTCATCTCAAATGCGTTCTTCAACTTCTGCAGGAAGCTTGGCATCCAGAGAGTCCTCTCTTATGCTCACACTCCACAATAGAATGGAGTTGCAGAGTAGAAGATCTGTCATCCGACAGAGACCTGCAAATGTTGGCTTCATGCCAAGAGTATCCCAAAGTCTTTTTGGGCAAAAGGAATGTCTTGTGCAACTTATGTCATCAATCAAATGCCTCTTAGTCCAATCAACATGAAGACACCTCATGAGTTGATGTTCAAGATAAAGCCTACGGTGGGACACCTTCGAGTGTTCGGATCTACCTGCTACGTGCAAGTTCCAGATGCTCTTAGAATAAAGCTAGATGTCGAAGCAAGGAAACTAGTCTTCTTCGGTTATGATGACCTGAAGAAGGGTTGGAGATGCATGGATATAGAGACACGGAGAGCTGTGGTCTCAAGGGATGTGGTATTTGATGAGTTGTCATCAAACCAGGGTAGCTCTTCTATTGAGTTACATGGAAGCATGCTAGATGGTGGACTTGAACAAGCTACTGAGGAGGTTTTGGTGGAGTTACCTTTTTCTCCAGGTACTCCAGTTGTTTCTAGCTCTGGGTCAGGTGCTTCAGGTTATGGAAGTAGGGGGAGCGATGCTCCATGTATGCCTGAAAGGAGATCTAGTACAGAACAGGTAGATGAATAGGTGGTTCAGAGTAAAGATCTTAGAAGGTCCAAGAGGACCAACATTCCACCAGATCGGTATACAGGGGGAAATTTGGTGAGTTTCATCTCATGTTTCTTTGCAGGTCCCCTGGATGAGAGAGAGCCACCTTGTTTTGAAAATGTCATTGGAGTCAAGGAGTGGGAAGAGGCCATGAATGAAGAGATGGCTGCCCTCAAGAAGAATGAGACTTGGGACTTGGTGCCTAAGGTTGAGGGTGTAACTCCAGTGAATTGCAAGTGGGTTTTCAAGCTGAAGAAGAAGGCAAATGGTAGCATTGAGCGATAAAAGGCTTACCTTGTAGCTCGAGATTTCTCTTAGAAGTATGGGGAGGATTATGAAGAAACTTTTAGCCCTGTTACCAAGATGACTTCAGTTTGGGTGGTGATCGCATTGGCAGCTTTCTAAGGGTGGAAAATTTGGCAACTTGACGTGAAGAATGCTTTCCTTTACGGCAAAATTGACAAGGACATTTTCATGGATCAACAACCTGGTTATGTTTCTAATTTCTACCCAAGACATGTGTGAAGCTCAAGAAGGCTCTTTACGGCTTGAAGCAGGCGCCTCAGGCGTGGTATGGCAAGATAATAGAAAACCTTTAAATCTGCGGTTTCTTTGCTTCTGATTATGCTTCAAGCTTGTTCTTAAAAAATGGGGGAGCTTCAGGTCTTGGTGTTTTATATGTTGACGATATGATCATCACAGGAAATTCTGAATTGGAAGTAGCTATACTTTGAGCTGAGTAGGCAATCAGATTTGAGATGAAGGACTTGGGTGAGCTCCACCATTTCCTTGGACTCGGAGAGGAGAGGAAAGAGGGTGGTATGCGTGTATCCTAGAATGGCTATGCAAAATGAATTATTAAGCGATTCCGCATGGAAGGAGGGAAGAGCAGCTTAATGAGTCCTATTTATATAGGGTTATCAGACTCATCTGGGCCTGTTTTCTCACTCGTGCACTACACTTTTAGTTGTAAATCGCTCATATTTAGCTTTGTTAGGATTGCACACATAGTGCACTGTTATCACCCATCAAGGTGTGCAATTGCGCATTTTGTGCTGGGGGTATGCCTTCGGGGCACCCCATGCCTGTCTGGCTGTTATTTTGGTTGCTAGTCTTGTTTCTTGTGTGGTTGGAGCTGTGGTTTTGATTGTGTACATGTGGATCATGCCCATGAGCTGAGCATTGCAGTCTGGGTAAATCGCATGATCGCACGATTATTGTTGACGCACGATCGAGACGATTGTGCGATTTACTCAGAGCTGTTTGTGATGATGTTCATCGTGCGTTTTCCTTAACGCACGATTGAATCCAATCGCGCGTGAAGAAAATCGCATGACCCACCTGGAAGCAGGAAAAATCGGCGACCTGTCCAACCCCATGTGTTTTTGTTCGCGCACGAGCATTCCGCTCGTGCGTGAACAAAAATGCATGACCTTCCTGTAGATCCAGGCGCTGTTCGTCTCTTGCAATCGCACGATCCAAACGTACGGTCTTGAATTTTGGTTGTGCATTTCTTAAATTAACGCCCCTTATTTAAGTGCACAGAAATTCCGACCTAAAGGGACCGATCATTGTAGACAGAGGAAGGAGCGGAAAAAGCTCCAATTTTTCGCCCTTGTGATCTCCACCTTGGGAGAGGAGATCCGGCCATCATTCCACTGCAAATCTTCTCCTAGGACTTTATCTCCGGCCACCACCATCATAGCTAGTTCTCAAGTTCAGTTTCAGAATACTTCTTGCTGCCATTTGGAAGTTCTCCGGTGAGATTACTGCCAACAAAGATCAGCGAAGAAGACAGGCTCACTAGAAGGAATTGACAACTCCTCTCCACAGCCCGAACGTCAACCATGGACTGACAACCCTTGAGTCCGTCCGCGAATCCCGGCAAGCCTTCGTATGCTAGGTTGTATTTCTTCCCCCCTTCCTTTGTTATAGTATGGTTTATGAACTTGAGGAATGCGGTCATGGTGTGTAAAAATCCACTGTGCTTAGTTTTATTAATCAGGTCCTTGTGCTTGATTTTGTGGTTTTTACTTCCGTAGTGCACCTAGTTTATTTCCTCCATGCTGCTTGTTGTGTGTTTGTGCAGTCCTAGCTATTGCTAGGAGCGTGCTTGGTGAAGAGGTGATTGCGACCCTCATTACTCTTCCATCCACCATATTACCTATTTGGTTGATCCACCCAAGCGACGCGGTGAAGGCGACCCACATTTTATTTCTTGTTTGTAGTGTAGAAACACAATCACAAAACCCCCTATTTGGTTCGTTTCACTCTTACAATTATTCTTCTGAATAGAGAATTCACACTCCCCACATGCACTCCTCGAAAGATCGATACTTGGGGACTTGCTCCCATCTTTATTACTTGAGAGACTGGTGCACTTGCAGTCTGCACATCAAGTTCTTGGCACCGTTGCCAGGGAGTGCATTCAGGCGTGTGATTTTCTTGTTTCAAGAATAACAGTCAGTGTTTGTTTTATTATTATTATTATTATTACGGTGTTTTGTTTCAGTTTCTGTCAATACAGACCATTGTCACTCAGATCGGCAAAACAAAAGACACTTTCGAAATACCTGATGAGCTAATCACCTATATTTCTCAGAATCGTGTGTTCCAGGGGAACCCTAACGAAGATGCCATTTCACACATTAAAGACTTTTTTGAAGTGTGTGGCACCTTCTAGTATTCTAAGGGATTCCAACATAAGTTTAAGTTACAGCTATTCTCATTCTCACTTGTGGGAAGTGCTAGAATTTGGTATGGGGATATCTGTCCACTTGAGATCACATCATTGAGGCAAGCTGAAGACTTGTTTTTGAAAAGGTATTGCTCACGAGAACTCTTATCCAAAAAGCATGTGGAGTTTCTCACCTTTACATAGGCTTTTGATGAACCCCTTGTTGAAGCTTGGTCTGTACTGCAAGCCTAGTGTTGCTCTCAGAATATGTACGAAGTCACTGGTATTCAAGCACTTTTTTTCAAAATGTGGGAGCAGTACATACCACTCTTCGACATTGCGGCTGGGGGAGCACTTCTCAGTCGAGGCATACCTGAGGCATGGCAGATTGTCGAAGACGTCATTCGCTCTAGCAGAATGTGGGGACGATCTATCAAGTCCCACATTGTGGAAAACTCTGACTGTGATGCAAGCTTTTTGGAGAATACCCCGGATGCCATGATTGGAGAGGAGAAATTCCAACAGTTTATGAGGTGGTTCGAGGAGTGGTGGCGTTTACAGGAATTGATCAGTCAAAAAATGGATACATTGTGCGCCACCCTAAGAGGAGTGATTCAAATATTAAACCATCAGCAGACTAAGACTATGCAAACTATGAATCTTCAAAGCAGAAGAGTTGTTAAGGCTGGTGATCAGCAACGTAGTCAACCCTCTGGACAAATGGGTTTGCCAACGAAGACTGGGATCACTGTTTAAGCACCCGCTCGTATAGCACCAGAATCTGTACCGCAACAACCTATGATGAACACACCGTCGTTCCCTCATCGACTGTTGAATCTCCTAAAAGAGAAACAACATCACAGATTTTTGGACGTGATGAAAGGTGTGCAGGTGAGCATTCCCCTGATAGATGTGCTCACACAAGTTCCTAACAACGATAAGTTTCTAAAGGATCTTGTGGCAAAAACAAGAACTTCAGATTTTGTCGGTGAAGTTTCAACTTTGGAGGAGTGCTCAACCATGGCGGGACTACATTGACCTGTAAAATAGAAAGATCTAGGTAGTTTCACCATTTTTTGCACCATTGGTCAGTCAACTTGCCATCGAGCACTGTGCGACTCTGGAGCTTCAATCAATTTGATGTCGCTCTCAATCTTTCGCGAAATCGGCACGAGCGTCATCCGACTTACCGGTATCACGTTGCAGCTAGCTGATTGATCAAGAAAGAAGCCTTTGGGCGTAGTGGAGGATCTGGTGGTGTCTGTCAACGGATTAGTTTTTCCTGCAGACTTTGTGATTCTTGATATAGAAAGTTGCGATGAGACACCAATTATTTTAGGGAGACTGTTCCTAGCTACGGCAAGAGCAGTGTTGGATGTAGAGAATGGATTGTTAACATTTCTCCTTGGAATGGAGTCAACCTTATTTGAGTTGTACAAAGCAAAAAGAGTGATCAAGAGTACCGAGTCCAAACTTCTTGACTCTGTTGCTACTGAGCTAATGGAATGCCCAATTAATCAATTTGAGAGATATGATGATGATACTGATGACGCTGATGGAAATGAGCAAGGTATGTTTGATACAGATTCAACCATCATCTATGACTCAGTTCCGGTGTCGTATTTTGCAGCTTCTGATGCTCCTTCACTCAAACCACTACCAGAGACTTTAAAATACGTATTCTTAGGGGAGAGCTGGACAAACCTAGTCATCATATTTGCTCTGCTAACGGATGATCAAGTACGTCAGTTGGTAAAATTGCTGAAGTCACACATAGGGGCGTTTGGGTAGAAAATCTCTGACATCAAAGGGATCATCCCTACGATTTATATGCACAAACTACTTTTAGAAGAGAGTTTCAAACCTTCAGCTCAACCCTAGCGTCGATTGAACCCTAAGTTGCAAGAGATTGTCAAGGATGAGATTATTAAATTTCTCGACTCCGGGATTATTAATCCCATTATTGATAGCAAATGGGTGAGCCCAGTTCAACTTGTCCCGAAAAAGGGAGGAATGACCGTAGTCACTAATGAGGATAACGAGATACTCCCAACCTGGACGATAACCAGTTGGAGAGTGTGTATTGACTACAGAAAGCTCAATCTTGCCACTCGAAAGGACCATTTCACTCTCCCATTCATTGATCAAATGTTGGAAAAGCTCGCGGGACATGACGATTACTAATTCCTTGATGGATACTCAGGTTATAATCAAATTTTGATTGATCTGGAGGATCAGGAGAAGACCACATTTACCTGTCCATCCGGGACCTTTTCCTTCAAGCGCATGCCATCCGGGCTCTGCAATGCCCTAGCCACATTCCAACGCTGCATGATGGCGATATTTCATGACATGGTTGGCAATTTCTTGGAGGTATTCATGGATGATTTCTCTCTATTCGGAATAAGCTTCGATGATGGGTTGAAAAATCTGGCTTTGGTTCTAAAACGCTGCGAGGACACAAATCTGGTACTAAACTGGGAAAAATGCCACTTCATGGTCGGCGAAGGAGTAGTGCTGGGACACAAAGTGACCAGAAGGGGATTAGAGGTTGATCAGGCAAAGGTGGATATCATCAGACGGCTTCCACCTCCCTCGTTTGTTCGAGGTATTCGTAGTTTCCTGGGGCATGCTGGATTTTACAGATGATTCATCCTGAACTTTTCTCAAACAGCTAAGCCGTTATCCAACCTATTGGCGAAAGACGTAAGCTTTGAATTTAACAGTGAGTGTCTACATTCTTTCAATATTCTGAAGGAATATCTAACCTCCGCTCCCATCCTATCATCGCTGGACTGGACCCTACCCTTTGAAGTAACGTGTGACGTGAGTTATGTTGCTGTAGGGGTTGTCTTAGGGCAGTGCAGGAATGAAATTTTCCACACCATCTACTATGCTAGTCGAACTCTGAATGATGCGCAGCATAATTACACCACGACGGAAAAGCAGTTATTAGCGGTGATTTTCGCCTTTGAAAAATTTCATTCATATGTAATCCTCTCAAAGGTTGTGGTACACACGGACCATGCTGCCCTACGAAATCTCATGCAAAAGAATGATGCAAAACCTCGACTGATGCGGTGGATTTTGCTACTGCAGGAATATGATATTGAAGTGCGCGACCGTCGGGGTGTTGATAAATTTATTGTTGATCACCTTTCGAGGCTCGAACACCATGGTGATTCCAGAACACCTGGATCCAAAATTGCTGATAAATTTCTGGATGAGAGTATTTTTGCGGTTGCATCCACCTTGTCTGCACAGTGGTATGCTGGTTTTGCTAACTTTTTGGCAAGCAAAACTTCCCCTCAAAATTTGACATATCAACAACGAAAGATGTTCTTCTCAGACATCAAATATTATTATTGGGATGATCCATTACTATTATGCACTTGTGCTGATGGGATCATTAGACGTTGTGTTATGGACCATGAAATCAAGTCCATCCTTCATCACTGTCATGACTGGGAGGCAGGTGGACATTTTGGGGCTGCTTGAACTGCTCAAATGGTACTCCAGTGTGGGCTGTTCTGGCCCACATTGTTTCGGGATGCCTTCACTCACGTTAAAGAATGCAATGAATGTCAACGCACAGGAAATATCGCTCGGCGGGATGAGATGGTTGTTTGTGAAACGTTCGATGTGCGGGGAATCAACTTTATGGGACCATTCCCCATGTCTCATGGAAAGCTCTACATCATTATGGCAGTGGACAATGTATCTAAATGGGTCGAAGCAGAAGTTGTTGCTGCAAATGATGCACGCACAGTTCTACAGTTCATCCACAAGAATGTATTTTCTCATTTTGGTACACTTCGCACAATAATTATTGATTGCGGGAGTCACTTTTGCAACCAGAAATTTGCACAATTACTGAAGCGGTTCGGTGTCCACCACAAGGTGGCTCAGGCATATCATCTTTAAACTTGTGTGCAAGTGGAAGTTTCTAACCGGGAATTGAAGCGGATTCTGGAGAAATCTATAAAGTCTAACAGGAAGGATTGGGCTCAGAAGGTGGATGAAGCTCTTTGGGCATACATAATTTCCTTCAAGACACCTAGCGGAATGTCACTGTTTCAATTAGTCTATGGAAAGTCTTGTCACCTACCAGTCGAGTTGGAACTTAGAGTGCTATGGGCGACAAAACTGCTCAACTTGGATTTTTTAGCTGTCGGTGATAAAAGACGTAACCAACTTTGTGAACTAGAGGAGTTCATGCACATGGCTTATGAGAACGCCAGTATATATAAGGAAAGAACGAAGTGGTGGCACGATCGGCATATTGCTCCCAAAGTGTTTAAGCCAGGTGATAAGGTATTGTTGTACAATTCAAGATTGAGACTTTTTCCCGGGAAGCTAAAATCGAGATGGAGTGGACTCTATATCGTCAAGAGTGTATCACCGTATGGTGCTATTGAAGTGCATGGTCATAAGGAAGGGACTTTTAAAGTTAACGATCATCGTCTGAAGTTCTTCGAAGAAAGTGCTACCACAGAGACAGTTCATTGTATCCTTCTTCAAGACCCGAAAGGGATGTAGTGCTCTCTTGAGCCTAATTATTGGTCCACCTCAAGGTGGTTAAGGAAAAGAACTTGAGGGAGACAACCCAGCTGTGCCTTTGTATCCCTCGAAAAATTTGCATTGTACTTTATTCTGCTGGGGCTTCGTCCCCAGTGTGGTGTATGTTGGAACATGCTTTCCGCATCTCTTGGTTTGACAATAACAAATCCTATTGTATTTGACCATACTTGTGTTGTGTTTATAGTATGCAGGATTCCGTGCTTTCAAATCTCTCGGTTAACCCAGCTGTGCCTTTGCAAATTCAGTGTGCTGTGTTTTGTTGCTACCGCGCCGCGTTAACATTACCGCTGACGTTAGCACTAATGAACCGCTGAGAAGAAAACCGTTGAGAAGGAAACCACTGAGAATGAGCTGGCATGTTAGCACTACCACTGGCGCTAGTGTCCGTTCGACGAACTAGGTTCGACGAACTCGGTGCTCCGTTCGAGGATCTGCATGCTCTACCGCGGCGCTCGATGAAATGAATGCCATACTGCGGAGCGGTAATACTACCGTTGGCGCTAGTTCCGTTCGACGAATCAGATTGTGATCGACGAAAATAAGTTGCCATTCGACGAACCAGATTGAGATCGACGAAAATAAGTTTCCGTTTGACGAACCAAATTGAGATCGACGAAAGCTGAGGACAGCTCGACGAAGATGCGCCCGACGAAATGACCTACCATGGAGCGTTAGCACTGATGCCGGCGTTAGCATATATGGAAACTATTGACAGAAAGGAAAGTGGAGAAAAAGGAATATTGATGGGTCGCTATGTTTGGCAAGTACTATCACGGCGCGTTAGGTCTAACACCCAGCGGTAGATTTTGAAAGCATCCCGTCTGCAGTTGATTGAGGGGCAAATATGGAAAGAGATATTGGCTGAAGGAAGGAAATCGCACTATCGTGGGGCGATAGTGTAGACGCGGCGCGCTAGGATGTCACAACCGTTTGCGCTCAAAAGTTGCCTTAACTGCGACGATCCGTGTGCGCGTCGTGTCACTATCGCGGGGCGGTAGTACTTGCGCAGGCGGTAGCTGTCAAATCTATTTAAAGAATGGTGCTTCCTCCATTAGGCTTTGCTGTTGCATAATGAATTGAAGCCTTATTTCAGAGCACTCGTGAGAGCCTTCAGAAGCAGCCAAGACAACTCCGTCAACGTTCATGAACGCAAGGAACTCGAAGAAAGAACCAACACGCTTATTCTACAAGAAGGTCGCATGCATCAACTCAAAGGATTACTTCGACGCACCTTCGACAAGATCTTCGAGTTCAACCTAAGAGGGAGTTTGTCTTTAGCTGTTATTTTTTCATTTGTACTATTTTATATCTTTTGTTCGGTAGAGAAATTCGCCACACGGTGACTAGGGCCTTGCGGGGACTAGGGGGAATTCGCCACACGACGACTATGTCTAGGTAGGACTTAG
Source organism: Dactylorhiza incarnata (assembly GCA_033032865.1). Lineage (NCBI taxonomy): Eukaryota > Viridiplantae > Streptophyta > Magnoliopsida > Asparagales > Orchidaceae > Dactylorhiza > Dactylorhiza incarnata. Next base: position 7,176,830 of record JAWHQI010000023.1, read on the forward strand.
GGAGGAATCCGCCACACGGCGACTGGGTCTAGGGAGTAGATCTAGGGGGTGCTCGAGGCCTTTCTGGTGATAGATTGGCTAGAGTGGCTTGAGGCCTTGTCTGGGGAGAGACAGGCTAAAGCCAACCGGTCCTTGGGAGAAGGGTCGGTATAGAAAACGAAAAAGAGTTTTTCATTTGTCGCCTCTTTCCAAGCGTTATTGGAAAAGTTTTTGTAAACATATGTATTTCGATTTGATGATTAATGAAAATATGTTTATTTCTTCATCTATGATTCGTGCTCTTTGATTTTCATTGTCTTAACCTGAAAGCTAATTTCTCTGTCACTAACGCCGAGTGTTAACACTATCGCTGGCGGTATCCACAGAGATTTAATTTCTCTATATAATCCCGAAAATTGTAAAACCCTTACTCACCCCCCCCCCCTCTAAGGGCGCCTACAGATCCAACAGTTTAATCTTTGCTAATGCTTCCTTCCCTTTGCTGTGTGTTTACTTTTTGCATCTGCGTGATGTTAGAATAGTTAATTGGTTAAAAATATCTTTTTTCTTTTATTCTTAAATTTTTTTGGTGGTAGTTGATGCTTTCCGCAGGTGGATGCTCTTTGATAATGGTTAGCTCCCTAATTCCAATCTAATGCAATCTTTGGGTTTGTCTACCTCGAGGTATGGGTAACGCTTTCTTGTTTCACCTCTTGTTAATTTTTGCATAACGAATATGCCTACTTACTTTTCATTTCAGTCTGGGGGTTGGGAGTGCGATGTGTAACACCCCAAAAATATAGTAGTTCAGCGGAGTAGGCGGAGTGGTAGTGCTGCGCTTGAAGCAGGCTAAATTTTCCCTGTCTGCTCTTAGCGCACGATCAGTGGCCTCTTCGCGCACGACCAGTGATCGTGCGCCAGCAATCGTGCGCTTATTCGCAAGAATTCGGAGTTCTGTCTCCTCTTATCGCACGACCATTTCTCCTCTTAGCGCACGACCAGTGATCGTGCGCCTGTGATCATGCGCCCTGTTTTTTCTGCTCCGCGATTTTGAGCGGAGAAGCCGATCCGACTGATCAAATTTCTTGGAAATTGATCCAACGGCTGGGATTGGTTGCTGGGGGGTCTTAGGGCTTTGGAGAGGGATTAAACCCTCATAATTCCATAGCCTTTCTCTCTCCAACCCTAGAGAAAGAAGAAGGAGCCAAGGAAGAAGAAGGAAGATCCCGCCATTGACGGAGCTCCGGAGCTCCGTTTCGCGAGCCGTTTCTAGATTTGGAGAGTGCAGCCCTGTGCGGTCGTTTCTCTCCGTGTAGAATCTCGGATCCATGGCAAAAAAGAATGCGTCTAGGGTAACGATTCTTCCTCACGAACTTTGGACTTGTATTTTTCCTTTCATTCCTCTTTCTATGCTTGCATGAGGTGTCTCTTTCACCAAATGGGTGAAGTGTAGGATTCCCTCAAGTTCTTCGGAACTCCGGGTAGATTGTGTCCGTCCCCGACATTATTGCATGTAGAAAATCCGGTAGTCGTGCGGATTTAGGCATTTTGTGTGAAGCCTATTCGTGGCCGTGAGCCCGAATCGGTGATGCTTGATTTGCGACGTTGCATTTAGGTTAGGCCTAGAATGCATGCCGGAGAATGACTCCGTGAAATCATCTATTGTATTGCGGGAATTAAGTGTAGGCGTCTTGTGAAGATCCTAACGAAAGCCTCATGCTTTGAGATTTGGATGAAGGCAAACCTTCACCACGAAATTGATGCGGAGCGTATGTACCTCCCTTGTTGAGTATTCGTGAAGCCTAGATCCTTGTGAAGGGGATTAGGTGCGTAGCGTATATTTAGTGTATCACTTGAAAGTGCTAAACCCTTATGGGCCGAGGTGAAGCCGTACCCGCGTCGTGCGATAGATCGCGACGATTATAGCACGGGCAAAGCTAAACCGAACCCGTTTCCATGCAGATCGGTATAAGGTCCCTACCTCATGAGAGCCGTGTGATCATGGGAGAGGTCGTGGAAGGTGTCTTACCTAGTCCGACCAAAAGCTCTATTCCCCACCTAAGGCGATGGCCCTTACGGTGGAGTGTTTTGTGAAATGGATGTTATGTTAGCCTCATGCGATTGCTTAGGCGGTTGTGGGGAACCTTCGGGTGAACCCAACCAACATCATGTGCATACCTAGGTTCCCTTCTCTTAATGCTCAACCTAGAAGATTGATTGTGCTTGAAACCTCACCTTGTGTAGTTGCACTTTCTTTATATTAGTACTTGTGCTAGTATGGCTTGCTTGCAGGGTAGAAGCTCCGCCACCCCGGGAAAGGGGTGGGGTCGTTATAATTTGGTCAGCTGTGCTGACCGTTACTTTGTTTGCCACCGCTTGGTGGAATGTTCTTATGCAGGTGCAGGTGAGCCTAGCGGGAAATAGCGGGCGATGGCCCTTTTGCTGCGTTGGCCCCCGAAGGCCAGCCTTTTTCCTGTTTTTCATGTATTGCCGGCCTGCGTGCCGATGTATGCTTTATGGAGCTTTGTGCTTTGGGTAAATGTAAGGCCTTAAGGCCGTAACTCTTTATTCTGGTTTCATTCCTATGATAGTGGACAGTTCTAATTGAAATGGTTTAATTAATGCTTCCGCTTACGTTTTGTACTCTCGTGTAGTTGTTACTTTCTGGTTATCACCCTTTTAACTCCTAGCTAGTGTGGTTTGTATGGCGTGGGGTCCCGGCCGGACCTGCTGTTATACTTTTCTTACTGGCAGCTCAATTGGTGATGAGGAGTGGTTTGAAGACTCCTTATCAAGGAGGTTGCAGGTTCGAGACCTGGCCTCAACAACCTGGCGCTGCTGAGAAACAGGTGCGCAGATGGGTTGGGGTGTGTCTTGGGCTGCAGCCCTAACGATCCATCATGCCCTCCGGCCGAAAGGCGGAGTAGGGTCTTGAGTCGTTACAAAAAGTGCACTTTTTTGTAACGACTCAAGACCCGACTCCGCCTTTCGTCCGGAGGGCATGATGGATCGTTAGGGCTGCAGCCCAAGACACACCCCAACCCATCTGCGTGTCGGTTTCTCAGCAGCGCCAGGTTGTTGAGGCTAGGTCTCGAACCTGCAACCTCCTTGATAAGGAGTCTTCAAACCACTCCTCATCACCAATTGAGCTGCAGCTCAATTGGTGATAAGGAGTGGTTTGAAGACTCCTTATCAAGGAGGTTGCAGGTTCGAGACCTGGCCTCAACAACCTGGCGCTGCTGAGAAACAGGCACGCAGATGGGTTGGGGTGTGTCTTGGGCTGCAGCCCTAACGATCCATCATGCCCTCCGGCCGAAAGGCGGAGTCGGGTCTTGAGTCGTTACACGATGCGTGTACCTGTGCACTCACTCAAAGCACAACATACTCGAAGGTTTCATTCTTGTTCTTGGGTCATATTTGATTGCACACCACTACACCCACTTAATAGCGCACTTATCCGCGAGCGTGCTTCGAGTTTAATTCAATTTTACTGCTTAATTGGAAAATTGGGGTGCTCGTTTTGGATTGTGTAGCGGAGTATGTTGTGACTCATGCAGTGCTCCTAGTCCAGTGCTCCCATCTGTGTACAAATATGTGTAGAGTAGATTTCTCCTTATACTTTTGGTTTATTTTATTTCTCTAAGTGTAATTGTTAATTATTCCACTCAAATTGTTGAATGCGGTGTGAATCAAGTGGTAGCGTAGGGATGAGTGTAGATAATCGTTAGACTCATAATCTTTGAGTTTAGAGGAAAGATTGTCTTTCTTGGGGGCTAAGAACTTGCCCCAAGCTATTCCTAAAGCATGGGCATAGGATAGTTCTTTTTCATGAGAGTGACGTGGGCCTTCGTTTTGGCTCAGTTGACCCTGTCTTTCGCTCATATCATCTTCCCTTGCTATCCTCCTTGTGCTTATCCATGTCATTTGATTCAGCTTTACCTAGTTATCACCAAAGCCAAAATGCCAATCCTAGTCATGCACCTAAATACCAAGCAAGAGCGAATTCATATTTCTCATTTTGGGAGTGTGTTCTGGAAAATGTTGTGGTGGTGGTTGTGCTTTTATTGAAAATATGCTGAAATTGATTTGAAAAAAAAATTGAGAAAGAGAAAAAGAAAAAAAGGAAGTGATTGAAAAAGAAAATAAATTGTGAAAAACAAAGAGCTTATAGAAAAATCTGTTTTAGATTTGTGTTTGGATTAGGCGGGGCACACACCCATGTTGTCAATTTAAGTCTGGAGGTGTGGTGTACTAGTGCACTTGGTGGCTGCTTGCTAGATTATTTTTTATGATTAGCTCATTTGGGTTTGGTGCATTTAGCCTTTATGTTTACCTTTGTGTATCTCACCGTGACCCAAGCCCCATTCAAACCTAAAGTCCTACCAACTCGTGCAGTGAACCGATCTAGTGTCGTGGAGAGAATGTGAACAGGCAAGCATATGGTCCCCGACACTAATGGATTTTAGTGGAGGTCATCCCGAATCCTAATCTTAGACAATGCTCATCTCAGCGGTCCATCTATTTTCTCCTTACACATGACTAGACGATTCACCGCAATTCCTATTTTGAGTAGAATAATACCTCTGTCCCATTTTTGAAATCTATAAAATATGTAGTATAAATAGAAATTTTTGTTGCTGACTTTTTATGCATGTGAGTATGTGACTTCTCAATTTACTCCGTGTCGCAATCTCCTAACCAACTACTTTGTTTTTCCCCTTAGCTTGAATTGGTTTGCTCGGGATACGCAAATGGTTAAGTTTGGGGGTGTGATGAGTCCCGTTTATATAAAGTTTTCAGACTTATCTGGGCATGTTTTCTCACTCGCGCACTACACTTTTAGTTGTAAATCGCTCATATTTATCTTTGTTAGGATTATACACTTAGTGCACTGTTATCGCCCATCAAGGTGTGCAATTGCGCATTTTGTACTGGGGGTATGCCTTCGGGGGCTCGCCATGCCTGTCTTGCTATTATTTTGGATGCTAGTCTTATTCCTTGTGTGGTTGGACCTATAGTTTTGATTGTGTACAGGTGGATCATGCCCATGAGCTGAGCATTGCAGTTTGGGTAAATCGCACGTCTGCGTGATTATTGTTGACGCACGATCAAGATGATCGTGCGATTTACTCAGAGCTATTTGTGATGATGTTCATTGTGCATTTTCCTTAACGCACGATTGAATCCAATCGTGCGTGAAGAAAATCGCACGACCCACCTAGAAGCAGGAAAATTTGACGACCTGTCCATCCCCATGCATTTTTATTCGCGCACGAGCATTCCGCTCGTGCATGAACAAAAATGCACGACCTTCCTGTAGCTCAAGGAGATGTTCGTCTCTTTTAATCGTACGATCCAAACACACGGTCGTGCATTTTGGTCGTGCATTTCTTAAATTAATGGCCCTTATTTAAGTCCTCAGAAATTCCGACATAAAGGGGATCGATCATTGTAGACAGAGGGAGGAGCGGGAAAAGCTCCGATTTTTTGCCCCTTGTGAGCTCCACCTTGGGAGAGGAGATCCCATCATTCCACTGCAAATCTTCGCCTAGGACTTCATCTCCGGCCACCACCATCATAGCTAGCTCTCAAGTTCAGATTCAGAATACTTCTTGCTGCCATTTGGAAGTTCTCCGGCGAGATTACTGCCAACATAGATCAGTGAAGAAGATGGGCTCACTAGAAGGAATTGATAACTCCTCTCCGTACCCTGGACGTCAGTCGTGGATCGAGCTTGGACAAAGACCGACAACCCTTGAGTCCGGCCGCGAATCCCAGCAAGCCTTCATATTCTTGGTTGTATTTCTTCCCCCCTTCCTTTATTGTAGTATGGTTTATGAACTTGTGGAATGCGGTCATGATGTGTAAGACTCCACTGTGCTTAGTTTTATTAATCTGGTCCTTGTGCTTGATTTTGTGTTTTTTACTTTCGTGGTGCGGCTAGTTTATTTCCTCCATGCTGCTTGTTATGTGTTTGTACCATCCATGATATTGCTAGGAGCATGCTTGGTGAAGAGGTGATTGCGACCCTCGTTGCTCTTCCATCCACCATATTACCCATTTGGGTGAACCACCCGAGCGACGCGGTGAAGGCGACCCGCATTTTATTTCCTGTTTGTAGTGTAGAAACACAATCACAAAACCCCCCATTTGGTTCGTTTCACTCTTACAATTATTCTTCTGAATAGAGAACTCACAGTCCCCACCTACACTCCTCGAGAGATCGTTACTTGGGGACTTGCTCCCATCTTTATCACAGCTCTACTCCACTGGAGGTTGGTATGATACTTCGGCGTGATGATGGGAAGGTTCTTTCTGATCCTTTGGTGTTCCGGGCTCAGGTCAGAAGTCAGATATACTTGAATATCACAAGGACAGATATCTCTTATGTTGTTGGCTGAGTGAGTCAGTTTATGGCAGAGCCTCGGAAACCTCATCTTATGGCGGCTAGGAGCATTTTGAAGTATGTAAAGTCCACCTCTGATTTTGTTCTCTTCTATGGGAAGGACTCGGGCTTTTGCTTGCATGGGTACATGGATGCTGATTATGGAAGAGATTCAGATGATCGGAGATCGACCGCTGGATATGTCTTTATGACAGGCTCTACAGCTATATCATGGTGCAGCAAGAAGCAGGATTTTGTGTCTGTCTCTACCACGGAAGCGAAGTACAAAGCATCAACTTTGGCAGCTCAGGAAGCCATCTGACTTAGGAGGCTTGTGGAGGATATTCATAGGGAGGTGCGAGGTCCTACTCTAGTTTGGGGTGACAATGAGAGTGCTCTCAATCTTGTGAACAATCCAGTTTGTCATGCTCGAACCGAGCACATAGAGATTCAACATCATTTCATTCGGGAAAAGGTGTTGGAGGGATCTCTTATGGTGGAGCATGTGCAGAGCAAGTATAATGTCGCGAACATCTTTACGAAGCCATTGTCAAAGGGACCATTTGATCGGTTGAGGAGTCTACTTGGGCTGACTTCTACTTCCCACTTCAAGGGGTAGTGTTAAATTTTTGAAGTGGATGTGAAGTATCCGGGCGGTCTGACTTTGGAGACTGCAGAGACCATGCGAGCTCTGGTATGGCGATCTGGCTTAGAGATCGCACGTCTCTAGTATTGGCGAACTATTGTGGGTTGCCGGTTATGCCCAAGTTTTCCTGTTCTGTTTGAGACCGGGCGGTCTGGTACTGGAGGTCGCTTCGGCGGTCTGGTACTTTGGTCTACCGAGTTGTTTTTGGCAAGTTGTCTTACTTAGATAGTTTTGCTTAAGTGTAATAAGTTCTTATGAAGACCACACGGTCTGGTTCTGGAGACCGCGCATTTTGAGTAAGGAAGGTGATTGTATCCCTCGTGGGCGGTGACGACATCCGTTCATCTGCCTATAAATAGGGGTGCAGGGCCAGCCATTCATATGCAAGAACTATAAGAACTAAAGTTTGGATTGATTATGTCGGTCTCATTTTTGAGGTCGCGCTGGTTGAAGTTTGTTTATCGGTTTGTTGTGTTTGCAGGTTAGGCGGACAGTAGTCTCTTTCTTCCAGTCTTTATAGCTTTGAATAAACCAGCTCACCAGCGGTCTGTCTAGGTAGTCTGTGTTTGTGGTTCTTGATCAATTTGCAGTGGGCTCAGTTGATCAAGTGACTTAGTGGTCAGGTGATCTTGAGTTGCGGTCTTACAGTAGTGAGCAGTTCTTCATCTTGTGTTCGCGGGTTCTTCTTTGATCTTGTGACCGTTCGGTCTGGCGATCAAGAAGTGCGGACAGCTTTGTTTTCAACAGTTCAATAAGGAGCAGATTGAGCGGTCTGTGATTGGCAGTCTGACAGTTTGCAGGTCAGCGACCAGAACTATTCGCGCAGTCTCAGGAAAGCTGGCGATCTTGTTAAGTTTGAGCGGTCTGGGCGGTCTCAGTTTTCTAGCCGCCAGATGCTTGTGTTGCTTGTTCTTCTCATGTAGTTTTCTTTTATAAATCATGTCTCGCCATGTATGCAACGCATTGTAATAAGATAGTAATCAATTGATATTCTCTTATTCTTCATTGTCACTAGTTAACTGATTTGAATTGAATTGAATTCATCCACTGTTGTCTTTGATCCATCTTCAAAATTTTAACAATTGGCATGTCCCGGAAGTGCTTTTCATGTCATCCCTGCTACCTGTAAAATCAGCATCTAAAAATCCTGTTAGTTCAAAGTCATTACTTCCCAGTTACCATAAGCCAAGATTTGGTGTGACATTAAGATATCTCAAAATGCTCTTTGCAGTGGCATAGTGAGATTCCTTAGAGTTCACCTGAAATCTAGCACAAACACATGTTGAAAACATTATGTCTGGTCTACAGGCAGTAAGGTAGAGCAAGGATCCAATTATGATTATGTACTTGGTTTCATCAAAACGTTTCCCTTTCTCAACCTTATCCAGATTCATATTTGAACCCATTGGAGTCCTCATTGAGGTTGCGTTCTCCATTCCGAATTTCTTAATTAACTCTTTGGTGAACTTCATCTGAGAGATGAAAATTCCATCTTCAGATTGTTTCACTTGAAGTCCTAAGAAATACTTCAACTCACCCACACTACTCATTTCAAATTTCCTTTGCATTAAGTTAGAGAACTTTTTGCAAAGGTTATCATTCGTAGAGCCAAAAATAATGACGACATAGATTTGTACTAGAAAAATCTTTCCTTTTACTTCCCTTAGAAATAATGTCTTATCTATCTTTCCTCTTGTGAATTTGTTCTCAAGATGAAAGCTAAAGTGGGTCATATACCAAGCTTGAGGTGCTTGTTTTGGACCATATAATGCCTTACTTAAGAAGTAAACATAGTCAGGGAGAGAGGAATCAATAAAATATGGGGGTTGTTCTACGTATACTTCCTCCTTCAAATTACCATTGAGGATGGCTGACTTCACGTCCATTTGATAAACTTTGAATCCTTTGTGAGCAGCATACACTAGAAACAACCTGATCACTTCGAGTCTTGCTACTGGATCATAGGTTTGATCGAAGTCAATCCCTTCTTATTGTCGGTAACCTTGGGCAATAAGTCTGGCCTTGTTCTTGATGATTACACCATCTTCATCCAGCTTGTTTCTGTAAACCCATTTTGTTCCGATAACATTTTGACCTTTGGGCCTTGGCACTAGCTTCCAGACTTTACATCTTTTGAACTAATTGAGCTCCTCTTACATTGCAATGATCAATGAAGCATCCTCTTTGGCTTCATCAAATTTCTTTGGTTCAACCTGCGAGAGAAAACTCTAATGCAAAACTTGGTTAGATATACCTCTTTTTGTCCTTATGCCAACTCTGGAATCTCAGATTATTTGATTTGCTGGGTGATCTCTCTGATGTCTGGTCACCAGATTTCTTGCATCATCCCTGATAGTAGGCTCTTTTGCTTGTGGTACATTTTCAGTTTCTTGAATTTCTTCTTCTTCATGAGTTATTGGGTCACTTACTGAGACTGTCCCTGGAGCATCCTCCTTGATGACTTCTTCCAAGTTTAGTTCTTTCAGTTTCAAACTGGCACCTACATCTTTAACAAAAATGTTGAAAGAGCTGCTATGAAACATACTTGTCTCATCAAATACAACATTTATTGATTCTTCTACGACCAATGTTTTCTTATTGAAAACCATATATGCCTTACTATGGCTACTATAGAATACGAAAATACCTTCAAAACATGTTTCACAGAACATAGTTTTGTAATACTTCCCGTTGTTAAGCACAAAGTATTTACTGCCAAGGATTCTAAAATAAGATATAGTTGGTTTCCTGCCCTTTAAAAGTTCATAAGGTGTCTTATGATGGTTCTTGTTGATCAGTGCTCTGTTTTGCACGTGACAAGCAGTGTTGACAGCTTCTGCCCAGAAATATTCCGGAAGAGAAGAATCATTCAACATTGTCCTGCTGGCCTTTATGAGTGTTCTGTTCTTTCTCTCTGCAACTCCATTTTGCTGTGGAGTACGAGGAGAGGAAAAATCATGAAAGATGTAACATCCCAATTTGAGCTAGACCCCTCGGGAGTGTGTTGTGTCGCCGAGAGTTGACTCGAGCTCGGTAGAAGCTCTAAGGACCTGACATGGTCAAGTTTGAGCCACGGTTAGCAAGTGATGATTGATTTACTCAACTATAATTGTAGTGTTGTAAGTGTATGTATGTCCTTGCAGTCCAGAACTCGGCTTTGACAGAGATAGTATATGTTAGTTTAGAAAATTCGGGAAAAGAAATCATTTAAGTCAAATTCAACTGGGCGTCCCGTCGATCGACGGACCATCCCATCAATCGACGGGAGCTCCCTCCAATCCTTGCCATCGGCTGGGCAAGGTGGCCTTTTAATCTTTTAAGTCAAAATCGACTGTGCGTCCCGTTGATCGACGTAGCATCCCGTCAATCGTTGCCTACAACTGGGAGCTAATGCCAGCGGTAACTTCTGTTAACACCGACGGTAGCGGCCGAATCTGTGCCCGTGACTTTTCCCATAGTGGGTGGCTTAAATGGCATACAATAAGGATGTAGTGGAGTTGATATCCAATAGGAGGCTGACACCAAAGCTTAGAGTATCAATGCATTGCTTGGAAAGTTGGGTTGCATTTAAATGCTTATTAATGCAAATCAAATCACATACTCTCTTCTCTCTTAAGCCAAAAAGGGCTGATCACTTCTCAGATTCATCTTCTTCTTCATCATCTTCTTCTTCTCCTTCTTCTTTTTCTTCGTCTTCTTCCTCACACCTCAAGTTTTTAACTTAGGGTTATTGAAGGAGCATGCTTGGAGAAGGATTTGGAGCTTGGCCGGCCACCACCCGGCTGCCATGAAGATGACCTCCAACCATGGCCGAAATAAGGTGACTTCCGACCCCTCTCCCTTGGTGCTAGATCATAGAGAGAAAATTTAGGAGAGGTGTTGAGCTCAAAAGAGCTTGGCTTGTGAGTTAATGGAGCTTCCAAGGAAAAGACCAAACCGGATCTTTCTTTTTAGGGCACCGATTGCCGCAAAATTTCCTTCAATCACTTCTTCTCTTCAAAAGGAAGATATAGGATTTGATTTCGTGAAAATCCATGGTCTAATGAGGGAGTATCGGAGGAGAGAAGGTGAAATGACCTAACTCTTGTTTGGGGAAGATGATGAATAGTTCCCCGTTAAGTAGGGTTTTAATTATACATTTATTGATGAAGATGATGAGTAATCCCCTATTAAATAGGGGTTTTAATTGAATATTATGTGATAAAGATGATAATAGCCCCTTACTAAAGAAAGTTTTAATTTATAACACTGCACTTGATAAATAAGGGGTGAAGTTGTGCGCAGCTCGGTTCAAGCCAATTTTTAGGCTTGTTCCCAAAGGAATTAGGCTTCGGGCTCAACATGAAAGTTGTAGTCCTCGGAAAGACATTTCCGACGATAGGTTACCTATTTTATGAAGTGACCTGTAGCTCCCTAAAAGTCCAGTCGAGTCGACTGTCTAGATAACTGGAATGGGTTAAGTGCATGTTGTTTTGCTGTCCAGATTTCTGCAGTTGACTTCAGAGTAGATTTTAGGTAGGACCCACTTGGATTTGGGTTTAGGGACCAACATGAATTTTGTAGCCCTTGATGTTAGCTTTACAAATTGGGGTGGATCATAATTTTTGGACAACGGTAGCACCCATAAATCTAGTTTTAGTAAACTGTGTCATAACACTTTTGATCTTAGTATTTTGTGGATTCTCTCACGATATTAGTTGTATGCTCATGAAAATTGGTGGAGACATTGGTGACAACAATATGTAGACCCCTGTTGAATTTCATAATATTTAGATACGTGGTATTCAAGTTATTTCCGTTTCAGTTGATAACTTGAAGGAGATATAAATGATGAATGTGAAGGCCGATTGGGCCGAAATTTTGTATGAATCATGTACATGCTAGTATGGACCTGTGATAATAATTTCAAATTTATTTCTATTGAAATGTCTCCTTAAATGAACATTCAATTGTTAGTTGTAGGTGGAATCATAAAAAGGACATGTTTTTATAAATGCGTACATCGTTTGACAATCTACCGGATGTTTAGATTGGTGATGACCTCTCAATAAGGTTGATAACTTTAATCGTATTGAAACAAGATGCTATTTGTGCATGCGGATTGAAGATTGGTAATATGTTCGGGCTTACTTATTTAGTAAAATATGAATATGACACCGTACACACAAGTAGTCCTGCAAGGTCTCATAGAGTAATTTCTATGTTATATATACACCACTACACAAGAGTTATGATAATACAGTGTTGGGTAGCACTGATGGCTTGGGGTGGATTATAAGATATGGTTATATCTTATGGTGAAATGTTAAGGACCCGGTGGTTGTGGGCCTTGGATGCTAATTAGCATCGACATTGATTGTATGAGGAGAAGTGTAATAAGACTCCTTCATGAGTCCTTGGGTGCTTGATAGCATGGATTATGCATGGGACTTACATGAATGTTTTTGGTTTACACATGGTTTTGTAATGATCCTGGTTGAACGATTGCTTGTGGCAGATCTACGGGCTCACTAGTCATCACACTAATGGGAGATGGCAGATAGATCTTGATCGGTTGGGTTGTGCTCTTTGTGTTTACTTCCAAAGAACCCTTTCATGCCTAGTGACCGATTGGGATGTGCATTTGGTGTTTACTTCCCAAGAACCTTTCTGAGTCCAGTACGCAGGTGCTTCATTGTTGTGTTCTTAGTGTCGAGGCGTACGTAAGGCCTAGCTCTAGTATTGTAAATACCCACCTAGTAGTGGAGAAGCCCATTCCACTGCCACCGTCTGGACACGACAGGGGGCGCCTGAGAGGTTAGCTACCCTTGAAAAGTGGGAACTCTAGGTCTATGTCGACATAACAAATATGCATGGGTATGTCATCATATCACAATCATTGCATTACATACATCCTTTCATGATCATAGCATTTCACTGCATTGGATCCTCATCATATAAACTTGTATGGGCACCTTTATATGATGGGTTACTTTATGTTTAGATCCTTAACTTATAAGCTTGTATGGACATCCTTATAAGTTAAGTTCAATTCAGTTATCTATATACTCTGCTTGCTTATACTTTGTCGCTGACCATACTATACTGCTAGATGTTCTTTTATACCTGCTAGTATTTCTTGATGCTTACATATACATATGATGCTCTCGTATTATACTGTCATATACCACATGCTATATTGTACTTATAGTTTATATTACAACGTTCGCCTCTTTCCTTCCGCCAGGTGTCTAAGAGTTGCCGGGGGGAGGATGTGAAGCCACTTAGTCTTTATTACTAACGGTTGTTACACGACTATTTTAGGAGCACACTCAGGTGGAGCAGTAACGTATGACACAGGAGGAGACCCAGGCCAGGGTGACATGGCCTGTGACTATGATACCTTGGCTACCGTTAGTGACAGATGTGAGTGAGTGGTTGAGATTTATCCCTAGGGCAAGTTGGTACTCTGATGTTTAGCAGGAGCATTTTTAGCTTCCTCCCCTTTTGTACTTGATCGGACATTATTACTTAGTTGTGAATCTATGGCTTCTATTATTTTTCTATTATTGATGGGTTGGCATGATGATATGTGAGAATACCCGGCAGGATAGGCGTCTTGTGGAGGGGGCTAGCCCGTGTGCTAGCACTTCCGCAAGGCGGCTGTCCTGGGCATAGGACTCCCCTCGACCGTGTCTTGTGTTCCGGGAGGGGGGGGGGGGGGGGGGGGTCTTACAAATGGTGTCAGCTTGTAATGATCCTGAGATAACAAAGTCCATTGAACCACTAGGCCACCCCTACTAGCTAAATCAGTTTGAGGACAAACTGATGCAGCGGAAGTGGTGTTGTGCCCATGTCTGATTCACATTAAGTATGTCCACTTTTCCTATAGAAAGTACCAACCTAAGCCAAACTCGTACCCTTACATATAGATGCTGGCCCATTCTGAGTCAGTAATTGGTATTCCCATTCAAATAGACAGAGTTGGTTTGGCATAGGATTGATGCCAACCTAACTAGGATGCCAATTTGGTCGACTTAGTAGGATTTGTCGTGACGTATCCTAGCCTTATATCGAGCTCGAGGATGATGTGGCCAAGCAATAAGTGACCTTGAGTGACTAAGGGAAGAGTTCAACGTGAGTGTAAATACTAGAGACTCACACCCTGATATTTCTATCTCAAATATGGAGTAATATCATCACCATACCCAAAATATTAGGACAATCTCAATGAGATTGGTGCCTGTAGTCTATCATCAGCTTAGTAAGAGACCACTAAGCTTGTCTTGTATACTATATGTGGATACCTCCCACTTCTTATTATGTAGAAGGTTTCATATGGAGAAGATATGATAAGAATTCAGATCCAGAGAAGGCCCATTTTGGGATGTATGTATTGTATTGGTGGTAGAAGAAACTCAGCCAAAGAGATACGGGGGCTTATCTCTTCGTTTATTGGGCTAGTTATGTACCATCTTGGGTTTCTTTGAGGATTTAAAATTTTTCTAATTTTTGACATTGGAAGTGGTGATCCTTGAAGAGTTAACTCACCATAAGCAAGGCGGACTGCTAAGGCCATGATTGGGTAGATAAGAATTTTATTAATGGAATAAGAGAGGAAAGCATTTTGAAGGTGATAATTCTCTCTATATTGTTCTAAAATTATGTGGATAAGTAACGAGGAGAGTAGTAAACTAACACTTTGGGGATATGCAGCTAAGTTGTGATAACATTATAATTGGGAAGTTAATGAAATTTTTTGCATGCATTGCAGGTATGATGATAAACTACCCCTGAGTCTGGAAATTCTTGGTGAACATTACCTCTAATGTTGTAATTACTTGACATTGGGAAATTAATAAGTGTTAGGTGGTGGAGTCAACAAGATGAATATGACTTGTTTGATGATCTAAAATCCTGAAAGTTTTTCATAAAATAAAAATGTCATGGATGATCGTTGGTAGGGATGGTAGGGCGCTTGGAATGGATTTGATTTAGTTTATCATACTGTGAAGTATGCCTTACTTTGGTGGTCTGCATTACCCGTGCTGAAGGGAAATCATCTCGAGCCTTGTACCTTTGTTCATGTCAAGTTCAAACATATATATATATATATATATATATATATATATATAATGTACCGGTTGATTGGATGTTATTTGTACATGCTCTCATTACAATGAGATGCAACTTGGTCGTCGCCGTAAAAATTTGAATTTCTACATCACGGTTGATTTACAAGTGCGGCGGTATAGAGATTTATAGGTTAAGAACCCTAACTCGGGGAATATATTCCCCTAAGTATTGCGGTCGTACATGAGATGAATGTACCATATGGATGGTGTAAGAAACCTAGTCCAAATGAACGGGGGCTTATCGCTTCGTTTATTGGACTAGTCATGTACCGACTTGGGTTTTTCCCTTAAAACCTTTTTTGAAATGGTGTGTTACAGACGTATGATATCAAGGTCTTGCTTAAATAATACGTGAACGATGATGACCATATTTGGTCGGTGATTTAGATATTGTGGAATTTGGAATAGGAATTCACAATTGTATTCATTTTTAGTGTTTGACCTGGAAAGAGGTCGCACATGCTTGAGGTGTGAATAACAGAAACATACATGTGGAAATCCTCCCGGGATAAAATACCCAAAAGATATGAAACTTGATACATACCTTCAAGTCTACCTTAGGAAGGGCTCCAAAAATTGGGTGTAATTATTGGAGCACGATTTTCCTAAAATTAGTATCGTAACCCAACTGTTGAATAAGGTTTATGTTCATGGTTGAGGAACCCTTAAAAGAAATGACCTAAATCACAAGAGAAAATTGGCACCTATTTTTGAATTCGGTGCAAGTTTAAGTAAGACCTGGATTAGACAAAAGTAACACTTGACTCGGGTCTCGTGTCCTTAGAAGGGAATGATGTGATAACGACCTATGCAAGGTGTAGAGTCATGGATTCACCTTGCCACGATCCTGCAACAATGGTTCGTAATATCACAGAGGCAAATTTTTTTTAAGCATCACAGTATAAAACAAGTATTGAGCTTTAACATTTTTTTGGATTCATAAAGCTTACCACGACTAAATCCTTGAGACAATAACACCATGTTTGGGAATGTGTAAGTTGAAATGCAGTAGTATCATGACAAATCGGGTGGTGAAAATTCAGGATGTTTGAACAATTTTGAATATTTTTCCATGTCATGATATTGGAAGTTCATTGACCCCATAAAATAATTTGAAATCAAGCCTATGTTATTTTATGTTCTAGGAGATGTGTAGTCTATATGTGATCCTTCGGGTATGGATCTGATGAATTCAAGAATCAAAGCGCAATTGTTTGACGATATTATGATCATTCTTGTTCAATTTCTGAATTGTTGAACACATGGTTGTTGGGAATTTGTCAATTATAATTCTATAAATTTATAAATTTACCGTTCAGAAATAATTGTGGTGAAATCGGGTGAACTTGGAATGCGATGAAGATGTTGTAAATATCAATTTATAAGCTGTGGTACAAATTTCAAGATGAGGTATGTTGGAAATGGATTTCCTTATTAAAAGATGTTATTATAGTTTGTCTTGATGAACAGAGAATGTAGTATGCCCATGAAGATCGGTAATCTAGAAATATGTGGAGATTGTAATTTACGGTTGATCATGAGAACCATATGTGTGTGTGTGAATGGTAAATGATTGTATTGACCAACTGATCATGCATACTTTTGTGGGGAATTATAACGGTACACTTGGGCGAAATTTGGGATGATACGCGATGCAATGTGGATAAAAGATGCCATGCACAAGTGTTATGTGGGAGTCAGGACATGCTAAATTAGTAACCTTGTCAAGTGTACTTCGAGTTTGGATTTACATAGTCCGACCTTCAATCCCCATAGCCTCAACCTAAATTTCGGGAACGAAATTGTTTCTTCATTTATTGGATTTGTAACATCCTAATTCGAGCTAGACCCCTCGGGAATGTGTTGTGTCGCCGAGAGTTGACTCGGGCTCGATAGAAGCCCTAAGTCCCTGAGGTGGTTAGGTTTGAGTCATTGTTAGCAAAAGTGATGATTGATTTACTCCACTCTAATTGTAGTGTTGTAAGTGTAAGTATGTCCTGGCAGTCCAGAAATAGGCTTTGACAGGGGTAGGATATGTTAGTTTAAAAATTTTGGGAAAAGAAATCTTTTAAGTCAAAATTGACTGGGCGTCCAATCGATCGACGGACCGTCCCGTCGAACGACGGGAGCTCCTGTCGATCCTTGCCATTGGCTGGGAAAGGTGGCCTTTTAACCTTTTAAGTCAAAATTGAATGTGCATCCCGTCGATCGATGGACCGTCCCATCGATCGACAGCAGATCCCGTCAATCATTGCCTTTAGTTGGGAGCTAATGTCGACGGTAGCTTCTACTAACGTCGGTGGTAGCGACCGAATCTGTGCCCGTGACTTTTCCCATTGTGGGTGGCTTAAATGGCAAAAAATAAGGTTGTAGTGGAGTTGATGTCCAATAGGAGGCTGACACGAAAGCTTAGAGTTTCAATGCATTGCTTGGAAAGTTGGGTTGCATTTAAAGGTTTATTAATGCAAATAAAATCACATACTCTCTTCTCTCTTAAGCCAAAAAGGGCTGATCACTTCTCAGATTCATCTTCTTCTTCTTCTCCTTCTTCTTTTTCTTCATCTTTTTCCTCACACCTCAAGGTTTTAACTTAGGGTTCTTGAAGGAGCAAGCTTGGAGAAGGATTTGGAGCTTGGCCGACCTCCACCCGGCTACCATGAAGATGATATCCAACAATGGCCGAAAAATAAGGTGACATCTGACCCCTCTCCCTTTGTGCTAGATCGTAGAGAAAGAAATTAGGAGAGGTGTTGAGCTCAAAAGAGCTTGGCTTGTGATTTAATGGAGCTTCCTAGGAAAAGACCAAATCGAATCTTTCTTTTTAGGGCACCGATTGCCGCAAAAGTTCCTTCAATCACTTCTTCTCTTCAAAAGGAAGAGATAGGATTTGATTTCGTGAAAATCCATGGTCTAATGAGGGAGTATTGGAGGAGAGAAGGTGAAATGACCTAACTCTTGTTTGGGGAAGATGATGAATAGTTCCCTGTTAAGTAGGGTTTTAATTATACATTTAGTGATGATGAGGATGATTAATCCCCTGTTAAATAGGGTTTTTAATTGTATATTATGTGATAAAGTTGATAATCCCCTTACTAAAGAAAGTTTTAATTTATAACATTACACTTGGTGAATAAGGGGTGAAGTTGTGCGCAGCTGGGTTCAAGCCAATTTTTAGGCTTGATCCCACTAGAATTAGGCTTCGGGCTCAACATGAAAGTTGTAGTCCTCGGAAAGACATTTTCGACGATAGGTTACCTGTTTTCTGAAGTGACCTGTAGCTCCCTAAAAGTCCAGTCGAGTCGACTATCCAGATAACTAGAATGGGTTAAGTGCATGTTGTTTTGCTGTCCAGATTTCTGCAGTTGACTTCAGAGTAGATTTTAGGTAGGACCCACTCGGATCTGGGTTTAGGGACCAACATGAATTTTGTAGCCCTTGATGTTAGCTTTCCAAATTGGGGTAGATCATAATTTTTCGACAACTGTAGCACCCAGAAATCTAGTTTTAGTAAACTGTCATAACACTTTTGATCTCAGTATTTTGTGGATTTCTCTCAAGATATTGGATGGATGCTCATGAAAATTGGCGGAGACATTGGTGACAATAATATGTAGACCCCTATTGAATTTCACAATATTTGGATAAGTGGTATTAAAGTTTTTGTTGTATCAGTTGATAACTTGAAGGAGATATAAATGCTGAATGTGAAGGCCGATGGGGCCAAAACTTTGTATGAATCATGTACATGCTAGTATGGACCTGTGATAATAATTTCAGATTTATTTCAATTGAGATGTCTCCTTAAATGAACCTTCAATTGTTAGTTTTATGTGGAATCTTAAAAAATACTTGTTTATATAAATGCGCAGATCGTTTGATAATCTATCAGATGTTTCGATTGGTGATGACCTATCAATAAGGTTGATAGCTTTAATCTTATTGAAACACAATGCGATTTGTGCATGCGTATTGAATATTGGTTATATGTTCAGGCTTACTTATTTAGTAAAATATGAATATGACACCGTACACACAAGTAGTCCTACAAGGTCTCATAGAGTAATTTCCATGTTATACGCACGCCACTACACAAGAGTTATGATAACTCGGTGTTGGATAACACTGATGTCTTGGGGTGGATTATAAGATATGGTTATATCTTTTGGTGAAATGTTAAGGACCCGATGTTTGTGGTCCTTGGATGTTAATTAGCTTTGACATTGATTGTATGAGGAGAAGTGTAATAAGACTCCTTCGTGAGTCCTTGGGTGCATGATAGCACGGATTATGCATGGGGATTACATGAATGTCCATGGTTTCCACATAGTGGTGTAATGATCCTGGTTGAAGGACTGCTTGTGGCAGATCTACAGGATCGCCAGTCATCACACCGACGGGAGCTGGTAGATAGAACTTGATCGGTTGGGCTGTGCTCTTTGTGTTTACTTTCAAAGACCCCTTCCGTTCTTAGTGACCGGTTGGGCTATGTTCTTGGTGTTTACTTCCCAAGACCCTTTCCGAGTCCAGTACGCAGGTGCTCCGCAGTTGTGTTCTTAGCATTGAGGTGTACGTAAGGCCTAGGTCTGGTAGTGTGCATACACACCTAGTACTGGAGAAGCCCGTTCCACTGCCACCGTCTGGCCACGACGGGGATCGCCTGAGAGGTTAGCTACCCTCAAAAAGTGGGAACTATAGGTCTATGTCGACATAGCAAATATGCATGGGTGTGTCATCATATCATAATCATTGAATTGCATTCATCCTTTCATGATCATAACATTTCACTACATTGGATCCTCATCATATAAACTTGTATGGGCACCTTTATATGATGGGTTACTTTATGTTCAGATCCTTAACTTATAAGCTTGTATGAGCATCCTTATAAGTTAAGTTGAATTCAGTTATCTATATACTCTGCTTGCTTATACTTTTTCGCTGACCATATTATACTGCTAGGTGTTCTCTTATACATGCTAGTATTTCTTGATGCTTACATATACTGAAAGTGGAGGTCAGATCTTAAATTACTCTAGAGGGGGGGGGGGGGGGGTGAATAGAGTATTAAAATTTTTAATACATTTTATAGCGGAAATTAAACTACTGTTTAGGTATATGTGTATTTAGTGTGAGTTATAGAGAGCTACAGAATTAATAAAAAGGACACACAGCACAAGCACACGCACACAGAAATAATCAAGCACAGAAGACACAAGGATCTATAGTAGTTCCCCAATAAATCTGGGTACGTCAACTCTTCTACCACCTTTGGTAGGAATCAACTAGGAGGGTTGATAAGGTGCCCAGGCACCAAGGGATTTTTGATAAGGTGTCCACACACCAATAAGCTTTTGATAAGGTGCTTAAAAACCACACTAGGATTTTTTTATAAGGTGTCTTGCCACCACTGGGTAAACTTTTGAAGGGAGTATTAACCCTGTACAGAATGAGATAAAAGGTATAGAGTGTTCTTCTCTGTCAATGATCTGAGAGAAGGCAAAATATGTTGAAGCAGAAAGCTCCTCCTGTCTGATGAGAGTTAATGACAGATTTTTGGACAGAGCTCTCTCAAATACAAATCCTAATCAACATTGGTAGGAAGCAATTTGTCGAACGAATTTGGTCATTTGTCGAACACAACTTGCCATGTGTTGATCTTGAATTTTCCAAGTTCTGCCAATCTAATCAGCCTAAAAATTGACCCTAAGACTATACATTGGGGTCAAAACAAATCCTAATCAACTTATAGTGATCCTAGCCCAAATTAGTAATGGGGTTGATCCAACATATACATATGATGCTCTCATATTATATTATCATATACCACCTACTGTATTGTACTTATAGTTTATATTGCAGCATTCGCCTCTTTCCTTCCGCCCAGTGCCTAAGAGTCACCGGGGGAGTGGATGTGAAGCCACTTAGTCTTTATGACTAACGGTTGTTACACCACTATTTTTAGGAGCACACTCAGGTGGAGCAGTAGTGTATGACACAGTAGGACAGCTAGGCCAGGGTGACAGTGCATGTGACTATGTTACCTTGGCAACCGTCATTGACAGATGTGAGTGAGTGGTTGAGATTTAGCCTTAGGGCAAGTTTGTACTCTGATGTTTAGCGGGAGCATTTGTAGCTTCCCCCCTTTTATACTTGATCAGACATTATTACTTAGTTGTGAATCTATGGCTTCTATTGTTTTTTCTATTATTGATGGGTTGTCATGATGATATGTGAGAATAGCCGGCAGGATAGGCATCTTGCGGAGAGGGCTAGCCCGTGTGCTGGCACTTCCGTAAGACGGTTGTCTTGGGCATAGGACTCCCCTCAGCCGTGTCTTGTGTTCCGGGAGGGGGGTCTTACAAAAGATACCCTGGCTTTCACAGAATTCTGTCATAGCCCCAGATTTGAATTCTATTCCATGGTCACTTCTGATTTTTACTACGGAGCAGTTTAATTCATTCTGTATTTGCCTGACAAAGTTAGTGAAAGATTCAAAAGTATCTAACTTGTGTTTTAGAAAGAATACCCAAGTAAAGCGTGAGTAGTCATCAACAATCACCAAGGTATAAGCCTTACCTCCTAAACTCCTAACTAACATGGGGACAAATAGATCCATATGGAGTAGATATAAGAATCTGGTAGAATCTTTGCCAATTATGCTCTTAAAGACAGCCCGAGTCTGCATGCCCATTTAGCATGCATGACAGGGTCTCTCTTTAATGAACTTAACGTCAGGTGCATCACGTACTAAGCTGTGAGAAAATAGCATATTTATAGTTTTGAAATTGATATCTGTTAATCTCTTATGCCATTGATCACAAAGAGACGAACTATCTTTTGCCAAAAAGCATACTGGTGTAGAGGAGTCTAATCAAAGAAAATTTAAGCAGAAAATATTCCTACTCCTACTGCCTGTTAAAATAGTTTATGATGTGTCAGACGACTTTATGAAGCACTTGTCCTTGTAGAACTCAACCATATAGCCTTTGTCAAAAAGTTGACTTATGCTAATGAGATTATATTGTAATCCCTTAACATAAGCTGCATCTGTGAAAGAGACTATACCATTGGTAATCATACAGTAGCCTTTTGTAATCCCCTGATCAGATCCACCAAAGATAACCTTTGGACCATACTTGACTGGGGTGAAGTTCTACGATAGGCTTCTTGTTCCGGTCATGTGTCGCGAACATCCACTGTCCAAATACCATATAGGCGTGTTGTTGGCCTTTGGACATACCTGCAATCAGTAATCAATTTCCCTTAGGAACCCAAAAGGATTTGGGTCGTTGGCTTTTTGTTAGACAACTTCCACTTGGATTGTTAGCATTGCCAGTGGTCGTCCTTGCATTGTAAACAAGTGGAATTCTATAATTCCTTGGATTAAACCAGCAATCCATGGCAAAATGACCAACTTTGCCACTGCACCAACAGTCAAACCTGTTGTACCTTCGCTTGCCCTCTTGCTTGATTTTCGAACAGGAGGTCTAGCAGTGGATACCGACTTGGAGGTAGAAGCCTCGTGATTGCAACAAACACATGGCTCCTTCTCAAGTGATTTTGTCGCAACAACTTTAACTTTTGGTGCTTTCTTTGCAGACGGTCCATACACGAATGAATTATAGTCCTTGAGGGCTATTTCTTCGTAAGGTGCTTTAAAAGCAGTCATTCCGAAGCTTCGGGGATGGCTCCATCCTTGGTTGCCCTTACTTGACTCAATGTGAGTTGGTCACGTGAGGTGGCCATACGATGTTTCATAGTCATATGTGTTTGTAGAAAACACCACCTTCTTAAAGGAAGGTTGACTTTGATCCACTTTGCCCTTGCCCTTAATGACTCTTTTCTTAGCCGCCTTACTATTATCAGTCTGATGACCAATACCACTTGTAACACCTCCCCTGCAATGACTATATAATATAGGTCTGGCCGGTACCCCACAACATATAATCGCCACAGCTTTAGTATTAACAAGTGATATAAATCTAACCATCTCAAAACTTAGAACCAACACAGCGGAAACATTAAATAAACCACAAAAGTTGCCCACATCTACATAGGAGTAATACGACCTTAAGGCCTTACAAAACTCATACTCAAGTCAAAACAAAAGGGCATAGAAATGTCCAAAAGATCATCACAATCCTAAGCTACCTCGGCATGCAAGCCGGAACAGGTAAAGACATCATAATCAAACAAGAAAGCATGAAAAGTGCACTTCATGAAACTTAGGCCTTTCTGGTCGGCGAGCTAGGTCCAGCCTGCAATCCTTGCCCTGCATCCAAATCACAAAGAGTGGTATAACGAGGGTCAGCTTTGGATGACCAACAATGGTGTCACAACACCCCTTCTCCCGACCGTCCTAGCGGACCCTGTGGAACTACATCACCCTGCAAGTCAGCACTTCGTATGCAAATGTAATAAACAGTATTAACATAAACATGACAGGCATGAGTGTCACAATCATCATCCATGTTTCTATGTTGAGCAATAAAAGTAAGGGGATCTAGCAATGCAGCATGTATGTAAACCTGGGTTTCACCCAAGGCACCCTATGACGCGTATTGATAAGTAGGATTTATGCGTATTTTTATTATAATATTTAGGTTAAGTTTAATATAATTTTGTAAATATTATTTAGATTTTAGTTAAAAATCACTTCTTTTGTAATTTTAGTTCTAAATATAATTGTATTTTTGTTTTGCAGATTTTTTGGAAATTTTGGTCAAAATTCATAGTACACGCCCTAGGTCACACCCGTGACCAAGGGCGTGTAATCTTAATATATTCCCAGAACAGCTGCCGTGCGATCAGAGCCAAAATCCACAAGTCACGCCCTCGGTCACGCCCGTGACCCGAAGTCACGCCCGTGACCAAGGGCGTGTAACTTTAAAGATCACATCAAACTTTCCACGTGGACCTGTCAGCCACCGAATCCAATGTTGACCCAAGTCACGCCCGTGACCCAAAGTCACGCCCGTGACTTTCACGCGTGATCCCTGCTGTCTGCCGCGCCGAATTCAAGCCCATGCTGCATTGATTGAAGTCGTCCTGAGTCACGCCCGTGACCCAAATGTCACGCCCGTGACATGTCTGATTTTCTCCCGCCGTCACGCAATCGCCCACGCCGCTGTCCCCGCTGCAGAACAAATATTACACGCCCTAGGTCACGCCCGTGACCGAGGGCGTGTAGCCTGAATTTTTCTCCTATAAATTCAGGAGCTCATTTCCAGCAATTCCTGCTCCTGCCCCCTGCCCATTTGGGCTCTTCTTGTACAGATTTTTCTTATTTTCATGTTTATGTTCATGTTAGTTTTTATTAATGTAATTTTTAGTTTAACTTCTTGTAATTTTATTTCATGCAAGCTAGCTTAGTTTCAATTCCATGCAATGTAAGGTAGCTTTCAATTTATGTAATCCCTCTTTTATGAAATGAAATTTTGTTATCTTTCTTTCATGCAACTCTCTTTCTTCCTCTTTCTCTCTCGTTCTTGTTTTAATTTTTCCCTTAGCTAAATATTTTGTAGTCTTGATTTTTAGCAAGCTTTGAATCGAAATCATCTCTTTCCTTATTATCGTATCTTCTCTCCTTCGATTTATTCTCGAAATATAACGATATCGAGTTCATATTCCGGTTATGAATTTTGGTATTTGTTTTCGTATTCTAGCTAGCCGAGAGGACGTGCGTACGAATCGATCACTCGAGAATAAAAAGAGTTGCACGCACCCCTCGAGAGAGGATGACGTAAATCTTCTGGATAGGAGTCAAATCCTATAGTGGGATTCACATCGTAAAGCAAGTCTTAGGTAATCAATTATAGGACGAGAGTCCGGTTGATTTTTCCTAAGCTTAGTTGGGCATTAACCTCGAGAGAGGCATGTTCGAGCTTCGGGAATCCCCACGGTCAAGGTTTAGAGTTGAATGATAGTATTTATCTTTTTATTTCATTTTAAGGTTTTGTTTTAAATCAAGTTTTGTTTTCTTCATTTTATTTTTGTTCTCTTTTTAATTAGCTTTTCTTTCCTTTCCAAATTATTCTCTCCGATAAAATAATAGTCCGCTTTCTCGAAGTAGAAGTACTCGACAAACCCGAGTTTAATACGACCTTGGTATTTCTATAAAATATCCTATATTATATACGATAAGGTACACTTGCCTTCATCGAATATAGTTTTGGAAAATATCATCAATCTTCTTCGCATAATCACAAATCATAAACCCTAAGAAGAAGAATTAATTTTTCTTATCAAGTTTTTGGCGCCGTTGCCGGGGATATTTTGTCGATATTTTGAAAAGAGAGAGCGCTATTACTTTTATCAAAAATTCAAAAAAAAAAATATTATTAAGTAACTTTTATGTTTTCTTTCATTTAATCTTATGTTTTGTCTTATGGTTTTGAAAGAAAATTTTTGCAGGTAATCGTGATGGTCGTCCGTCTCCAAATCAGGGTCGTACTTCTTTTCCTTTCCTTGTTCTTTTTCTTTCATAATCATGCTCTTTTATTTTCTATTTTGTTATTCTCCATACTTAGCTTTCAACATTGGGGACAATGTTGAACTTTAAGTATGGGGGTGTATTTCCCTTTCTTTTAAATTATAAAATCGTAGAAAATTTCCAAAAAAAGAAAAATCACAAAATTCCAAAAATATTTGTGTACATAGTTTTGTAAATAGTTTATTTCCTTTTTAATGTCTTTTAGAAAAGAAAAATTAGCTTTTTCAAAAAAATTAGAAAACCCTAAAATATTCAAAAAAAAATTAGATAATCAAAAATTTAAATTCTCGGAAAGGATGCTTTGGGCTTGAATTCCCATCATAGCCTCTAGTACCTTGCGAGCCCTTCACCGGGTAGACCTTGGGAAGTCCAAGAATTAAAAAAAAAAAAAAAAATAGGTTTATTAGTTTATGTTTAGCATTTTTTTTTACTTATTTCTTATCCTAAAATTCCAAAAAAAAATAATATCAAAAAAAAAAAAAAAAAAAATTTCAAAAAAATTGAAATAACTTAGAAAACTCCCAAAAATATAATAAGCCCTTACTTTGGTTTTTGTCATTTCCAAAACCATTTTGAGTTTATTTATAAGCGTTTATCTTTTTTTGGTTTGCTAATCATTTATTCTATCATGGTTTGCTAAATCTAGTTTTTGTTTAAGTGATTTAGTGTTAAGAAATATTTTATGATTTTAATTTGATTAGAGATATTTCTTTAGCACTTCTTCTCTTTTATTTTAAATAGTTACAATTTTTTAGTAATCTTGCTTAAACACCTTTAGATTTTAATTATTTCTACCTTAAGCTTTTTAAATCTTAGGAAAGTTTAAATTACTAAATTTTGCTCTCAAAATAATTTAATTTATAACCTAGAAATCTTTTCTCTACCCTACCCCTTTGATGGCATAAAAAAAAATATGTATTAAAAGATCATATGTCATGGGAATAAGAGGATAAAATTCATTATTCCCTAAACATATGCACCCAAAATCATTTAAAAGATTATATGGCATGGAGTAAGAGGATAAAATTCATTACTCCTAAACATATACATTTTGGGTTTTTATTAGAAGAGAAAAAAAAAAAGAGAAAGAAAAAAAAAAGGAAATTTCATGGTAAATTCCATTTCCTCCATTCAAAAGTTTCTCTTCTTATGCCAAATTTTATGAAATCCCCCCCAACCCAATATCTTTGATCTAGATTTAAATTATGTTATGGAGAGAGCAATACTTAGTAAGTTACATTTTTCCTTTAGCTTTTTCAAAGTTATGGTTTTTATAAATTTTAAATCTAATTTTGTTTACTTATTACTCAATTTTGTTAACTAGTTAATATTTTTGAGAATTCTTGGCTAAATATTTTTCTCTTATCATTCTAATTTCATAATTTAGGACCTAATTCGTCAATCCTTAAATTTTCTTTTTAGCTTACTTATGATTCAATAAATTTTTAGGCTAAATTAAAAATTTTATTAAATGTCTTATAAATATTTCTCATACTTTTGCTCTGGAATAGCAAAAGCTTAAGTATGGGGGTATTTGATAAGTAGGATTTATGCGTATTTTTATTATAATATTTAGGTTAAGTTTAATATAATTTTGTAAATATTATTTAGATTTTAGTTAAAAATCACTTCTTTTGTAATTTTAGTTCTAAATATAATTGTATTTTTGTTTTGCAGATTTTCTGGAAATTTTGGTCAAAATTCAAAGTACACGCCCTAGGTCACACCCGTGACCAAGGGCGTGTAATCTTAATATATTCCCAGAACAGCTGCCGTGCGATCAGAGCCAAAATCCACAAGTCACGCCCTCGGTCACGCCCGTGACCCGAAGTCACGCCCGTGACCAAGGGCGTGTAACTTTAAAGATCACATCAAACTTTCCACGTGGACCTGTCAGCCACCGAATCCAATGTTGACCCAAGTCACGCCCGTGACCCAAAGTCACGCCCGTGACTTTCACGCGTGATCCCTGCTGTCTGCCGCGCCGAATTCAAGCCCATGCTGCATTGATTGAAGTCGTCCTGAGTCACGCCCGTGACCCAAATGTCACGCCCGTGACATGTCTGATTTTCTCCCGCCGTCACGCAATCGCCCACGCCGCTGTCCCCGCTGCAGAACAAATATTACACGCCCTAGGTCACGCCCGTGACCGAGGGCGTGTAGCCTGAATTTTTCTCCTATAAATTCAGGAGCTCATTTCCAGCAATTCCTGCTCCTGCCCCCTGCCCATTTGGGCTCTTCTTGTACAGATTTTTCTTATTTTCATGTTTATGTTCATGTTAGTTTTTATTAATGTAATTTTTAGTTTAACTTCTTGTAATTTTATTTCATGCAAGCTAGCTTAGTTTCAATTCCATGCAATGTAAGGTAGCTTTCAATTTATGTAATCCCTCTTTTATGAAATGAAATTTTGTTATCTTTCTTTCATGCAACTCTCTTTCTTCCTCTTTCTCTCTCGTTCTCGTTTTAATTTTTCCCTTAGCTAAATATTTTGTAGTCTTGATTTTTAGCAAGCTTTGAATCGAAATCATCTCTTTCCTTATTATCGTATCTTCTCTCCTTCGATTTATTCTCGAAATATAACGATATCGAGTTCATATTCCGGTTATGAATTTCGGTATTTGTTTTCGTATTCTAGCTAGCCGAGAGGACGTGCGTACGAATCGATCACTCGAGAATAAAAAGAGTTGCACGCACCCCTCGAGAGAGGATGACGTAAATCTTCTGGATAGGAGTCAAATCCTATAGTGGGATTCACATCGTAAAGCAAGTCTTAGGTAATCAATTATAGGACGAGAGTCCGGTTGATTTTTCCTAAGCTTAGTTGGGCATTAACCTCGAGAGAGGCATGTTCGAGCTTCGGGAATCCCCACGGTCAAGGTTTAGAGTTGAATGATAGTATTTATCTTTTTATTTCATTTTAAGGTTTTGTTTTAAATCAAGTTTTGTTTTCTTCATTTTATTTTTGTTCTCTTTTTAATTAGCTTTTCTTTCCTTTCCAAATTATTCTCTCCGATAAAATAATAGTCCGCTTTCTCGAAGTAGAAGTACTCGACAAACCCGAGTTTAATACGACCTTGGTATTTCTATAAAATATCCTATATTATATACGATAAGGTACACTTGCCTTCATCGAATATAGTTTTGGAAAATATCATCAATCTTCTTCGCATAATCACAAATCATAAACCCTAAGAAGAAGAATTAATTTTTCTTATCACGTATGCTTCTAACATAACATCACAAATAAACATTTCATAACAAACCAAGGGTACTTATCATTCCCCCCACCGGCGTACAAGCCCAAGGCCAAGAACTCCACTGAGACCTCACACCTTACATGGCTCATCTTGCCAACGGGCGCAACAGCATACTTGTTCTCGCCACAATCACTAAGCCAAAAGCCAAGAACTCCACTGGGACCTCACCCCTTACATGGCTCATCTTGCCAACGGGTGCACCAACATACTTGTCCTTGTCAGTTAGCCCAGAAGGGGACTTGTCTTGCCGGGACACTCTCCCCACATGAATCCAAGCATTCACGGGCTAGCCAGCAGACCACAAAGACAAACCACGCCTACACATAACAATTACCCTTTCCAAACTAACGTTCATTCTCACATGAACATAAGGGCAACACATATGACATTTTCGGTGTCCTCGGATTTCTAGCAAAATCCCTAAAATGCACGTTAAGCAACATCACCGAATCGGACCTCCGGTCACGATTTCGGCTTCACCCAAAATGCCTAATCCACTAACAGAGCAGATCTCTAGTGCAAAATCATGTCGGGGACGGACTCAATCAACCCGATGGTTCTTCTTGAACCAAGGAGACCGAAACCTCTCTCATTTGAGAGATCCGGTGCCATAAAATTTCAGAAAAGAGAAAGTAAAAGCATAGATGCCATGCACCCATCCTAAAACCGGGAGGAGAGATGTCGTTACCCTAAGAGTTCTCTTCCTCGCCATGGATCAGTTGAAAGGAACGGATAGAAAGAAGAGCCTTCTAGTCCTCTCCACGGATCTGGTCTCGGATCGGAGAACGGAGCTCCGATGCTCCAACAATGACGGATCTAGCCTTCTTCTTCATCCAAACCCTACCTCTCTTCTACGCCTCCAAAGAACAGAGGACTTCACGAAAAGAGAATAGAACTTATCTGCCCTAAATAAAACCTTAGGATGCACTTATCTAGACCGCAGGATCAAGATCCAAACAGATCAGACGTCCAGGAATCGCTACTTACGGAACAGGTTCCGTCAGCTAACGCCGGCGTTAGCGCTAGCGCCTCCGTTAGCTCTTTGTCAAACTCCCTTCGACGAATTCCCTTCGACGAGCTCTCTACGACGAGACTCCCTTCGCCGAACTCCCTTTGACGAATGAAGCCAACTCAACATCCCAGCAGTTTCGAACTCCCTTCGTCGAACTGCGTTCGACGAACTCCCTTCGTCAAACTCCCTTCGACGAACGAAGCCAACTCAATCATCCCAGAGGTTCCGAACTCCCTTCATCAAACTGCGTTCGACGAACTCGAACTACGTTCGACGAACTACCTTCGACTAACATAATCGCAAAAGGGGCTGCAGCTAACGCCCGTGTTAACACCTAACGCCGGCGCTATCTCCCAGATACAGAAAACCTGGGGTGTTACAAATCTACCCCCCTTAAAATAATTTCATCCTCGAAATTTAAAATGTTAACGAAAGCATAACTAACACACATACCTGAAACGAACAGTTCCGGAAAGTTATCTCGCAGTGTTTTCTCTCGCTCCCACAAGAACTTGTCTCATCCGCAATTATCCCAACGCACTTTCACCAGCTTGACCTCTTTATTCCACAACCGCCGGACTTCAGAATCCTCCATGCAAACCGGACGAACTATCGTCCTCAGATCTTCGGTTACAGGAACTGTCGAAGACTCAACCACATCCTCTGGCTCCACCAATGCTTTCCTCAGCACCGAAACATGAAATACATCATGTAATCCGCTTAGCTCTAAGGACAATGCCAACCGATAGACCGCTTCACCTACGCGCTCTGTAACCTTAAATGAACCCAATTATCTCGGACTCAATTTTTTGAGTCGTCGAATTCACGAAACGCCTTTCAACGGCTTGATCTTCAAGTAGACCATGTTTCCCACCGCAAACTCTACATTTCTGTGGCGTGCATTAAAATACTTTGCCTGCCGATCCTAAGCAACCTTCATGCGCTCCTGGATTGTTCGCACCAACTCACAAGCATCTGCCACCACTTCTTTTCCTAACAACTGGGTGTCTCCCGCCTCTATCTAAGACATCGGCGTTCGACACCGCCTTCCATACAAAGCCTCATATGGCGTCATTTTGATACTCGCCTGGAAACAATTATTGTAGGCAAACTCCACCATGAAGAGGTTGTCTTCCCAACTTTTACCGAAATCGAGAGCACACATTCTCAACATGTCCTCCATCGTACGATTCGTTCTCTCCGTATGGCCATCGGTCTGCGGATGGAATGCAGTACTAAACTTCAATTTTGTGCCCAAACTTCACTGCACTAACCTCCAGTCCTTGGACGTGAATCGTCCATCGTGATCGCTAATGACGCTCTTTAGAATTCCGTGCAACCGCACAATGCTTCGAACATAAAGCTCCACGAGCTTCTCCACGTTCTCATCCTTCCGATTTGGAATGAAGTGGGCTACCTTGGTGAGGAGATCCACAATCACCCAAATTGCATCATTACCTTGCCGCGATTGAGGCAAACCATGCACAAAATCCATGGAGATGTCGTCGAATTTCCACTCGGGGATAGGAAGAGGTTTCAAGAATCCACCCGACCTTTGTCATTCCACCTTAACTAAGGCGCACGTCTGACACCGGCTTACATACAAAGCTACATCCCGCTTCATCCCAAGCCACCAAAAGGATTTCTTCAAATCTAAGTACATCTTCGTACTTCCTGGATGAATGGAGTACTTCGTGAAGTGAGCCACAAACATCAACTCCTCACAGAGCTTGCCAAAATGAGGGACAAACACCCTTCCATTTCTCTTTAAAAGTCCACTGACCATCTCCAACGCAGTGCCTTCGCTTTGCTGAGCTTCCAATGCCAATCGCCGACACTCTTCGTCTACACTGGTTGCCTCTCGAATTTGATCTACTAGATCACACTGCATCTCGATCCAGTTCAGCCGAGCTGCGCTGGACTCACCCTTAGCCACACACACAATGCCAAGAGAGTCAAACTCTCACACCAAATGCTCGTCATGCGCTTCAATCCAATTTCCTTGCCCAGAGTAGTTCCTACTCAAGGCGTCAGCCACCACAATGGCCTTGCCTGGCGCATACTGAATCGCTACGTCGTAGTCCCCAAGGAACTCGACCCACCTTCGCTGCCTCATATTAAGATCCTTCTAATCTAAAAGATACCTCAAGCTTTTGTGGTCCGTGAAGATTTCAACCTTTGCACCATACACATAGTGCCGCCACAACTTCAACGCAAAAATCACCGCTGCCAACTCCAGGTCGTGGACGGGGTAATTTCTCTCATGAGGCATTAGCTACCTCGACCCATAAGCTATCACGTTGTCATACTGCACAAGCACGCAACCCAAACCTCAACCTGACGCATCGCTGAAAATTTGGAATCCCTCAGTCCCATTAGGAAGACTTAGGATTGGAGCAGACATCAATCTTTCTTTAAGGTCTCGAACGCACGGGCACACTCTGGCGTCCACATAAACTTTTGGTCCTTTCGGGTAAGAGTGGTAAGGGGCAAAGCAATCCACGAAAAGTTCTCAACGAACCTTCTGTAATAACCGGCTAGTCCAAGGAAACTCCGGACTTCCGCCACGGTTCTCAGTACAGGCCAATCTCTAATGGCTTCAATCTTCGCAGGATCCACAACCACCCCATCTCCACTAATCAAGTGGCCCAAGAATGCCACTTTCCCGATCCAGAACTCGCACTTTGAGAACTTTGCATAAAGCTGGTTCTCCCTCAATGTCTGCAACACTATTCTAGGATGAGCCTTATGCTCCGCCTTCAACTTCGAATACACTAAGATGTCATCAATGAACACCACCATGAATGAATCCAGGTATTGTCGAAACACTCGGTTCATTAAATGCATGAACACTGATGGCGCGTTCGTCAAACCGAACGACATCACCGAGAACTCAAAGTGACCATATCTCGTCCCAAACGCCGTCTTGGGAATATCCTCTTCTTGAATCCTCAACTGATAGTAACCCATCTTCAAGTCCAACTTGGAGTACACCGTCGAGCCCACCAGCTGATCGAACAAATCATCGATTCGCAGAATCAGGTACTTATTCTTGACGGTCAACTTATTCAACTCGCGATAGTCTATGCACAGACGCATACTACCATCCTTCTTCTTAACAAACAACACCGGCGCACTCCATGGCGAGGAGTGGGCCTGATGTACCCCTGCTCGAGCAACTCTTGCAACTGCACCTTTAACTCGGCCAGTTCCTTCGGTGCCATCCTAAATGGAGGACGCGACATCGGCCTCGCATCCGACACCAACTCAATTGAAAAGTCGATTTCACGCTGAGGAGGCGCTCCCGAAAGCTCCTCAGGGAACACATCCTCAAATTCCTCCAACAATGGCACTTCTCCGATCGCCAACTTCGTGGAGTGAGTCTCCAACAAAGCGACAAATGCCTCACCTCCTTGAAATCAGGGAGCATGCCACTCCGCATAGGCCCTTGAACTTGACCTCTGCTCTTCCTTCACTCCTTAAGGTCACCACCTTCAACAGGCAGTCAATACTAGCTCGTTTCTCTGCAAGACAGTCCATCCCCAGGATGATGTCAAATTTGGCTAGTGGTAGAATTGTTGCTACCAACTCGAAATCACACTCGCAAATCCTCAGCACAATGCGTCCTTTCCTTCCAGTGGTCAAGAAAGACCCATTCATCATGCGCACACTAAGCTCCGCCTCTGCCTCGACAGTATCATCACCGATCCTCCAGGTAAAGCTTTCCGCGAGAAAAGAGTGTGACGCTCCCGTATCGAACAACACTCTAGAGGGATAGCCAGAAACTATCATGAAGCCTAACACGCATATAACGAATATGAAAGGTCGCAAACAGGTTAAAACTATTAAACAAAACTATGAACTTTCATACCTGTCACCACGTCAGGTTGACGAATCGCTTCCTGTTGCCCGAGGTTGTATGCTCTAGGCTGCATAGGAGGGAAACGGGAAGCACTGGACTCCGCCGCCTTCCCTTTCTCCCCAGAACTAGGACCAAAATGCACCGACTGCTCCTGCCTCTGCTCTGGCTCAACACCACTCTTGAAACAGACCCGAGCTATGTGGCCCACTTTGCCACTCTTGTAGCGTGTCACTGGCCCCTTGGGACGGGACTCTCCAGAAGCCGCACTGCTCCTCTCGCCAGTCCTAAAAGGACGGGGCTTTTTCTTCCACCAACTTTTCTCAGACTTCCCCTGTGACTGAGATGGCTTACTTTCTCCCTGCTTTGCCGCCAAGCTCTTGCAGCGCTGGGTTCGCTCTATATCGTTCTACAAAGTTTGAGCAGCTTCAACTAACTCATTGAACCCCGCATTCTCCAAGGCTATTAGAGGTTGCCTTAAATTCTCTCTCAGACCCTGATAGAAGAGATTATCCCTCTCCACATCGTATGCCATGGTCGTTACCACGTAACGACCCAACCGAGTAAACTCCTGCAAGTACTCATCTACCGTCTTCTCGCTCTGCACCAAGTGCAAAAACTGCCGCGGAAGGGCTAACCTCATCGAAGAGGGGATATAGCGCTTCAGGAATGCATTCCCGAACTCTTCCATGGACGAGGCACGTACAGGGAAATGATGACCGCTATGATTCACCCACCACAGCTTGGCGTCGCCTTCTAACATAAACGCTATGAACTGGAACTGCTTGTCCTCTGGGGTCTCTGCCTCTTTCAGGAGTTCATGAATTCTCTCCAACCAATCCTCGGCGTCCGTCGGAGTACCAACTCCTTTGAATGTCAGAGGATGGAAACTCAGATAGTACTTCATCTGACGATCTCCTTGCCCAACCGCTCTCTCGGCTAACGGCTCTACCTTCCTTACTCCCACCTCCGGCATCACAGTGACCGGAGTAACAGGAGTTGTAGCCTGTACAACAGGAGTCACAATCTGTGGCATTGCTGCATCTTGAGCCGCCACCATTGCCTCTGCTAGCATACAACAAAAGTCTATCGGGGACACACCCATATTCACAAGGGTTGGGGTTGTTTCACAACTTTCCGATGGCTCCTCTTGACGCCTCGACGTCCTTGCATCATCGCCACCATCCTAGCATAAGCAAGAAAAAAATGAATCAAACTCTATTCGCAAGACTCGAACTCAAGGACACTCATGGTCCCGCAAGGTAATCCTATGTGGACAACCTCTTAACGCTATCCGAACACGCTAAACCTCAACAAGAACGCAAACCTCCCTCTGATACCAAATTGTAACACCTCCCCTACAATGACTATATAATATAGGTCCGGCAGGGACCCCACAACATATAATCTCCACAGCTTTAGTATTAAAAAGTGATATCGATCTAACCATCTCAAAACTCAGAACCAACACAGCGAAAAAATTAAATAAACCACAGAAGTTGTCCACATCTACATAGGAGTACGATGGCCTTAAGGCCTTACAAAACTCATACTCAAGTCAAAATAAAAGGGCATAGAAATGTCCAACAGATCATCACAATCCTAAGCTACCTCGACATGCAAGCCGGAACAGGTAAAGACATCATAATCAAACAAGAAAGCATGAAAAGTGCACTTCATGAAGCTTAGGCCTTTCTGGCCGACGAGCTAGGTCCATCCTGCGATCCTTGCCCTGCATCCAAATCACAAAGAGTGGTATAATGAGGGTCAGCTTTGGCTGACCAACAAAGGTGTAACAACACCCCTCCTCCCCGCCGTCCTAGCAGACCCCGGGAAACTACATCACCCTGCAAGTCAGCACTTCGTATACAAATGTAATAAACAATATTAACATAAACATGACAGGCATGAGTGTCACAATCATCATCCACGTTTCTATGTTGAGCAATAAAAGTAAGGGGATCTAGCAATACAGCCTGTATGCAAACCTGGGTTTCACCCAAGGCAACCTATGGCGCGTATGCTTCTAACATAACATCACACATCAACATTTCATAACAAACCAAGGGTACTTATCATTCCCCCCACGGGCGTACAAGCCCAAGGCCAAGAACTCCACTGAGACCTCACCCCTTACATGGCTCATCTTGCCAACGGGTGCATCAACATACTTGTTCTCACCACAATCACTAAGTCAAAAGCCAAGAACTCCACTTGGACCTCACCCCTTACATGGCTCATCTTGCCAACGGGCGCACCGGCATAATTGTCCTTGTCAGTTAGCCCAGAAGGGGACTTTTCTTGGCGGGACACTCTCCCCACATGAATCCAAGCATTCATGGGCTAGCCAGCCGACTACAAAGACAAACCACGTCTTCACATACACATAATTATTACCCTTTCCAAACCAACGTTCATTCTCACACGAACATTAGGGCAACACATACGACGTTTTCGCCGTCATCGGATTTCTAGCAAAATCCCTAAAATGCACGTTAAGCAACATCACCGAATCGGACCTCCGGTCACGATTTCGGCTTCACCCAAAATGCCTAATCCACTAACGGAGCGGATCTCTAGTGAAAAATCATGTCGGGGACGGACTCAATCAACCCGATGGTTCTTCTTGAACCAAGGCGACCCAAACCCCTCTCATTTGAGAGATCCGGTGCCATAAAATTTCAGAAAAGAGAAAGTAAAGCATAGATGCCATGCACGCATCCTAAAACCGAGAGGAGAGATGTCATTACCGTAAGAGTTCTCTTCCTCGCCATGGATCGATTGAAATGAACGAATAGAAAGTAGCGTCTTATAGTCCTCTCCACGGATCTGGTCTTGGAACGGCGAACGTAGCTCCGGTGCGCCAACAATGGCGGATCTAGCCTTCTTCTTCCTCCAAACCCTAACTCTCTTCTACGCCTCCAAAGCACAGAGGTCTTCACAAAAAGAGAATAGAACTTCTATGCCCTAAATAAAACCTTAGGACGCACTTATCTAGACCGCAGGATCAAGATCCAAATAGATGGGATGTCCAGGAAATGCTACTTACGGAATAGGTTCCATCAGCTAACGCCGACGTTAGCGCTAGCACCTGCGTTTGTGCTAGTGCCTGCATTAGCTCTTCGTCGAACTACCTTCGATGAACTCCCTTTGTCAAACTCCCTCGACGAGCTCCCTTCAACGAGACTCCCTTCGTAGAACTCCCTTCGATGAACGAAGCCAACTCAATGTCCATGCAGTTCTGAAATCCCTTCGTCGAACTCCCTTCGACGAACGAGGCTAACTCAATCGTCCCAGCGGTTCCGAACTCCCTTCGTCGAACTGCGTTCGACGAACTCGAACTGCGTTCGACGAACTCCCTTCGACTAACACATTCGCAAAAGGGGCTGCAGCTAACGCCTGCGTTAACACCTAACGTCGGCGCTAGCTCCCAGATACAGAAAACCGGGGGTGTTACACCACTACCCTTCACTGGAGCAGAGAAGCCATCAATGAGAGGAAGGATTGTCTTTTGTTTAGAGAAGTATTCCACTAGCTTTCTCTCTACCACTAGCTTTCCTTCCAGCATAGTTATGGATTTCTCCTTTTGCTTTATTAGTTCAATCGAGCTTAGGAGTTCGTCCTTCAAGACTTGGACTTCATCTCTGAAGGGGGGTAATTTTTCAATTTATTCTTTCAGATCTGATTCCACGATCTTGAGAGACTCAATCTCCTTTGTCTGAGATTTGACTACCTTGCAGCACTTGTCAAATCCCTTCAATAAGGCTTTGTAATAAACTAATATAGCAGAGTCTTCCTCCGAGGAGTAGCCTTCATCTGCAATGGAATCCGTCTCAGATTCAGAAAGAGGAGTATAAGAATTTACCTTCCCCTCAGACGGGGTGTCGTAGTTTTCCTCATCGGTCTGAGCCATTAGACCGAAGTAGGCTTCTTCGTCTGAGCTTGACTCATCAGAGTCACTATCGCTATGAGTTTTTTAATTTTTAGCCAAAAAACTCTTTTCCTCCTTCTTCTTACTTTTGAAGGATTTCTTATCTTCTTTTCTCGATTCATCCTTCTTTTTGTATGAGCACTCAACAATCATATGCCATGGCTTATTACAGTAATAACAAATGATATTAGTTGAAGAATGTTTGTTCGGTTTAGATTTATACCTGTCATTGTTCTAACTCTTCTTGTGATGTTCACCATCACGTTGAAAGTGAGGTATTAGATGTTAGCTATACTCTAGAGGGGGGGGGGGGTGAATAGAGTATTAAAAGTTTTAAACTTATTTTATAGCGGAATTAAATTAGCGATATATATATGTAGCAGAGTGAGTATAAAAACAAAATAAATAAACAACACAACACATCACAAAACAGAAAGAAAAACACAATCATAGAAAACACAAGGATCTATAGTAGTTCCCCAATCAAACTGGGTACATCTACTCTTCTACCACTCTTGGTAGGAATCCACTAGGTTTTTGATCAGGTGCCCTATCACCACTGGGATTTTTGATCAGGTACCCAAACACCACTGAACTTTGATCAGGTGCTCAAACCAAAACACAGGTTTTTGATCAGGTGCCCTGCCACCAAAGGTTTAACTTTTGAAGGGAGTTAGAACCCTGTACAAGATGGGATAAAATAAACCAAAAAGATGTTTATGAAATTCTTCTCTGTCAATAAGATCTGAGAGAAGACTAGTGGATTGTTGTGATGTAAAGCTCCCCCTGTCTGATAGAAATTCTTGACAGTTGAAGGATGGAGATTTCTCTTGAATAAAGAAAATCATCCTTGATAGCAGATGAATCTTAGAGACAAAGTTTCTCAGATTGTTGTTGCTCTTTGAAGAATAAGAACTAGCAGCTGAAAACTGAGAGAAGATTTGTGATGTTCTCAGGGAATGAAAAAGCTGCTGTAGAAGATGAAGATTTCTGAATCTCTGAGTATTTTCTCAAGTATCTTCTATATCTTCTTTGTTCTCTATTGAATCCACTGGTATATCTTCTTCTCTGTAATTCTCTAATATATCCTTGATTGATATCTTCTATATCTCTTTTTCCTTAGACATATATCTGACTCGAAATTCAAATCTTCTAACTAAGGAATAAAATATTCTGAAATGATTATTCTTGGAACTATAATCTGATTCAGCAATAGACTTTAATTCTTTTTCCTTTTCCATGAAAGTATCCTTTTCCAATATATGTCAACGACAACTTTCTCGAAAGAAGAGAATAGAAATGAATAATAAAAGGAAAGATCATATCTTTACTTATCTGATAATGAATTAGTCCAAATATATTGAATAGATCCATTGCTGACTAGTCGAGCTGAGTTCAGAGATAAATAGATAACTGATCTATCAGACATTGTCAAGCTGGAGAAGAAATTCGTCGAGCAGAAAACTGACTTCGTCGAGCTGAGAGTTGAGTTCGTCGAACTAAAGGCTGAGTTCATCGAACTGAACATTTAGTTACTTATTCGTCGAACACAGAGCTGAGTTCGTCGATCTCAAGCTGGAATTCGTCGAACTGAAGATAAAATCTGTTGAACTGGCTGGAGAACTGAAATCGTCGAGCTGGAGAGCAAGTTCGTCGAACTGAAGCATGATGTTCGTCGAACGTAGAGAGGAGTTCGTCGAACGTAGAATGAAGTTCGTCGAACACAGAAACTTGAAATTTTTCCTAAGTTTTAGCTACTCAGACACACTTAAACCTTGACCCTTAGACTATACAATTGGGTCAACTTGAGTCCTAGTCAAAGACAGTGATCCTAGCCCAAATCAGTAATAGGGTTATTCCAACAATCTCTCCCTATTTGGGTTAGGATACTATTTGACAAATAATAAATAAAACAAATAACAAACACAGAGCATATATATCTAACAAAAATTAAATTTCACTTCAGCAAATAGAATATATAGAATTCTGAATTTTGGATATTTACACTGAAAAATAGAATTAGCAAAATACCAAACAAGACTGAAGCTTTACTCTTTCACTTTGAGGAGGGCTTGAATATGATTTCTCTATTTGCATTTTCTGATTCCCTTTTGCTCATTTAAAGGTCATGAGCTCCAAATAGGGTTTGGGATGATGCATGAGGAAGCACTGCTACTGGGTGCAACCTTAGATAATCTTCAGCATTAAATAGGTGTCTTGAGTTGTACCTTTCAAATTCTTGTCTTCTGAAATCAGACATTGTAGTGAACTGAGAGAAATCCCTACCTTCTGCTTTGGCTTTGTTTATTTGAGTTGTGGCAATTGATTCCTTGAATCTATCCATGTGAGCTATCTTATCAGATTCTAGATTTACTAGAGAAGGAGGCCTTTCAGCAATATCACTAGACTGAAATGAAAATTGTTCATCAGAATTCCTTTTCCTGTGAGAGGAGCCATCAGAAATATGATATTTATACACTGAGGAGGATCTGGCAGATCCTGAAGGAGGAGCTCTGGCAGATTTAGAACTATGGGAGCCACTAAAGCTTCTATGGCTTCCTTCAGATCTTCTTGACTGCTGGGGGATAGATTTCTGAGATGAAGAAGAGGACATCCCTGCTGATCTTGCTGCTGGAGGAGGAGGAGGGTGATTGAACTTTACTGGCTTATCAGAATAAAAGCATGTCTTCTTCATTTTCTTTCTTCTGTTGTTCTCATTTCTGGAGAACCTCATCCATGCTGGTGAATCCTTTGTGAGGGTTATATTATGCAGAATATAATATGGGGTATCATTTGTATAGGATGGGGGTTTAGGAACAGCAACAGCCTTTGCTTTGCTTCTTGACTTCCTTTTCTTTGAAGATTTATCATCTGAATCATCACTATCATAATCATTATCATCATCATTATCATCATCAGACAACTGAGTAGGGTTATCATATAGATCATCAAGATCTTTAAGAGCTTTCTCAACATCTTATTGTTCTTAGAGAACTTTATCATCATCTTGCTCAAAATCATCTGGCAGAGGAGAATCATCATAGACAAAAGTTGGAGGAGAATTTATCAATCCAACTTCTTCTGCTGCTGCAACTGCAATTTGAACTGGAGCTGGAACTTGAACTGAAACTGGAAAGCTTTTGATGATTTCCTTTAACAAAACTGAATCAATGGGAGCAGAATAAGGAACTATTGCTTTTGAATAATTTTGATACTTTGGTAAACTGCTGAAAACTGAACTGAATTTTGATAACAAAGAATTAATATCTACTGTGGGGTTAATAGATATATTATTCACAGATTCTATCACTAGAACTGGATCTGTAACTGGAGCTTCTTCTATATCAAAAACTGTATCTGAATCTGCAATATCTGGAACAAAACCTGCATCTGAAACTGCATCAAAAGGAGCTTCTTCAACAAGCATCTCCCCCTGCCTAGTTTCAGGGAGACCTGAAGCTAGGCCCCTAGAAGAAGGGACATAGGATAAGGAGGAAGGGAATGATGCAATCTGAGAAGAGAGTTCAGAAATAGCTTGAAGAATAGGAGCTAATTTTTCATCAAGAAGAGAAGTTAGATTAGGAGAGATGTGAGAGAATATTTGTTCAGCTATAGAAGAGAAATTAACATATACAAAATCTGATGTATGTTGAGAAGAAGATGGAGCTGGAAGAGAAGGTGAGGGAATGGAATTGTGATCCTGATTGGTGCACACTGATGATGGAAGAAAAATGTTGGAAGCATTTTATAAGGGTGGATGAATATATTCTAGGATGGGAGAATGAGGTGGAGAGTTTTGAGGGGACAATAGGTTAAATGATGGAGGGGAAAGAGAGTCAACATCTGGAAATGATGATGGAATATCTGTAGATAGAGTTGTCTGGATAGGAGGAGAAGAAAGCAATGGGGAAAGAATGTCTACACCTGGGATGGGAGAATTTGATGGAAGAACTTCTTCAGTAGTATGCTGAAGAGGTTGAGAGGGAAGAGGAGAAGAAGATATGGAGGGAGGAACTTCTTGTAGGGTTGGAGGATTGGCTGTATCAGCCCTGGTGCTTTCAAAAATACTCCTTGAAGATACTGCCCTAGGATTCTTATTGGGAATAACTCTCTCCCACTCTCCAAAGAGAGCTGAGGTCAGCCTCTTGCTAGCATTAATGAACACTGTTGGGGACACCAACAGTTCTGGGCATTTAGCCTGGAGAACAAGCCCTAACACTCTGCCATAGCAAACATTCAGTTTGCTTTGCTTCTTCTGTATTGATTCATACAGAATCAATCCCCAATTGACTTGTTTCTTTTCAACTATGGCCACCATCAAAAGAAATTGGTGCCTAGTAATGTAGTCATGAGCAGAAGTTTTGCCTAGCAATACTTTTCCAACAACATCTGCCAAGAACTTGTATTCCACAGACAAGTTCTTCTTCAGAAGGTGATTAGGGTTTCCAGAGGATTGACCCATTTTAACCAACTCAGCATTAAATTCATCAGAACTAATATCCAACTCATTATCTCCATTCTACAAACCAAAAACTTCTGTTAAAACTTCTGGGGTAAAAGAAACCCGATTTCCAGAAATTGATCCTGATATTGTTGTTGCATTCTCTTTCTTAAGGGTGTGTACCCATTCCTTTATCTCTACCACTGGAAGCTTGATCCTGGTGGTCATGAACTTCTTCAGTTGCTGATCTTCAAATAGTTGAAGAATGTTCTGGAAGATTTGATCTAAATGAGCAAATGACTCCATGTCGATATCAAAGCCTGCATCGAATTTCATCGACGAGATTACTGCTTGAGAGATTGCCATTGTACCTGCAAGAGAGAAAGATGATCAAGTGCAAGGGAATTGGAGGGAGAAGCAGGTTCTGTAGGCGCAAAGTCAAAAAGAAATCAAAGTTTGA
Organism: Dactylorhiza incarnata; assembly: GCA_033032865.1. Taxonomy (NCBI): domain Eukaryota; kingdom Viridiplantae; phylum Streptophyta; class Magnoliopsida; order Asparagales; family Orchidaceae; genus Dactylorhiza; species Dactylorhiza incarnata. The sequence goes on from JAWHQI010000023.1 coordinate 7,219,409, forward strand.
TTATAAAGAGAGAGAGATCAGAGAAGGCGCGAGCTTTTGTAGAATGGGGTTCGACTACCCTAATAAATCAGAAGTCGAAGAGTCTTAGGCTTCATCAAACTGCGTTCGATGAAAAATTAATGTTCGTCGATCTCAGTTCGACGAATGAGTTGTCATCGTCGATCTCAGGAGCTAATAGGTTTCATCGATCTCCGTTCGACGAATCGACTAAATTTCGTCGATCTCCATTCGACGAAATGATGGGATAAGTAGAAAATATAATTTTTAATTGATTGAATCTCCATCTATCATTCCTAGCTGATTTATAAAGAAGATATGCTTCTTTTCATCCAAAGGTTTGGTGAAAATATCAGCTCTTTGTAAGTCAGTAGGAATAAATTGTAGGCAAATTTTATTTTTATCCACATTATCTCTGATAAAGTGGTGTCTAATCTCTATGTGTTTAGTCTTACTATGGAGTACTGGATTTTGTGTTATAGATATTGCACTAGTATTGTCACAAAATATAATTGACTTATTTAGATTGATACCATAGTCTAGAAGTTGATTTTGTATCCACAATATCTGTGAGCAGCAACTGCCTGCAGCAATATATTCAGCTTCAGCTGTTGATGTAGACACAGATATTTGTTTCTTACAAAACCAAGACACTAGCCTATCACCAAGAAACTGGCAAGTTCCTGATGTTCTTTTCATGTATACTCTGCATCCAGCATAATCAGAATATGAGAATCCAGTTAGTTCAAATTCTGATGCAGTTGGATACCAGAGTCCTAGATTTGGATAACCCATTTATATATCTCAAAATTCTTTTTAGTAAAATAAGGTGAGATTCTTTGGGGTTAACTTGGAACCTAGCACAAATTCATGTAGCAAACATTATGTCTAGTCTACTAGATGTTAAGTAAAGTAAGGAGCCAGCAATTGCTCTATATACTTTTTGATCAACAGGTTTCCCAGATACATCATTGTCTACAACAACATTGGAGGGCATGGGTGTTTTCATGGAAGAGGAATCAGACATACCAAATCTTTTCACTAATTCCTTAGCATACTTGGATTGTGATATGAATATCCCGTTAGGAGTTTGCTTCACTTGAAGGCCAAGGAAGTAAGATAACTCACCCATACTACTCATTTCAAATTTGGATTGCATTAGGTCAGAAAACCATTGGCATAAATTTGAATCAGTAGAGCCAAATATGATATCATCTACATATATTTGAACTAGTAAAGTTTGATTTTTATGTATCCTAAAAAATAAGGTTTTATCAACAATGCCTCTACAAAATTTGTTCTCTAAAAGAAAATTAGCTAGGGTCTCATACCATGCTCTGGGAGCTTGCTTGAGACCATAGAGAGCTTTATTAAGCTTAAAGACATAAGATGAGTGAGTTGGAGAGATAAAACCAGGTTGTTGTTCCACATATACTTCTTCTTTAATATCTACATTTAAGAATGCACTCTTCGCATCTATCTGATATACTTTAAATTTCTTGAAAGCAGCAAAGGCAAGAAATATCCTGACAACTTCATGTCTAGCAACAAGAGCAAAGGTTTGATCATAATCAATTCCTTCTTCCTGAGAGTATCCTTGGGTTACCAATCTTGCTCTATTTCTGATTATGAAGCCTTGATCATCTAACTTGTTCCTAAAGACCCATTTGGTGCCAATAACTGGATGGTACTTTGGTCTTGGAACCAAATCCCAGACTTTGTTCCTTTCAAATTGATTGAGTTCCTCTTGCATTGCAAGAATCCAGTTTGGATCTTGTTCTGCATCTTTTATGGATTAGGGTTCAATCTGTGATAGGAAATAAGTATGCATCTGATTTTGGTTGAGTTGATGCCTTGTTTGAATACCTGTTGAGATATCTCCAATAACTTGGGATATTGGATGATCTCTAACTGTTATGTGATCAATAGTTGGAGTGGGTTCAGCAATAGTTTCCTCTTGAGGGATTTGTTCAGCTGTCACTTGATTTGAATTATCAGCAAGATCTTCTGGAATATCTTCTTCTTCTTCACTATCTTCAATAGTTTGAGATGATGGAAGTAGAGACTCTTCATTCTGTAGATTTAATCCATTGAGCTCTTCACATAGAGTTGGTACCTGCAAAATGTCTCTGATAGAGGTGGTGTTCCTCTCCTTATTTAACATATTAGTTTCATCAAAAGATACATGCATGGACTCTTCTATCTTAAAAGTTGATTTGTTGTAAACTCTATATGCCTTACTAGAAAGAGAGTATCCAAGGAATATACCTTCAGCAGACTTTGCTACAAATTTCCTTAGATATTTCTTATCATTGTTATGCACATAGCATTTACAACCAAAAATCATAAAATAGTTAACCTTAGGCTTTTTATTCTTAAGTAATTCATAGGGAGTTTTACCCTTATGTTTGTGTATCAAACTCATGTTCAACACATAATTTGTTGTGTTCACTGCCTCTGCCCAAAAAGAGATTGGCAAGTGAGCATCAGCAAGCAATGCAGTTGCTGATTCAAGTAGTGTTCTATTTTTCCTTTCAGCTACCCCATTTTGTTGAGGAGTTCTAGGAGCAGAGAAATATTGCCTGAACCCTTCTTTTACACAGAATTCTCTCATCAGAAGAGATCCAAACTCAGTGTCATGATCACTTCTGATCAATGCAACTAGAGTAGAGTACTCAATCTTGATGGACCTGAGAAAGTTTGTCCGAACACTGAAGGTGTCAGACTTGTTCCTAAGAAAGAACACCCAAGTGAATCTAGAGAAGTCATCTACAATAACTAAAGTGTAATGCTTCCCTCCTAAAATTTGTATTGCAGTGGGTCCAAAGAGATCCAAATGAAATAAGTACAGAATCTTAGGTGAATCACTCTTGGATAAAGATTTAAAACTACTTTTGGTCTACTTTCCTAGTTGACAAGCTCTGCAGAGTCCTTCCTTCTTGTATGAATCAGAAGGCAGTCCTCTTACTAGACTGTCCTTGGAGAGCTTACAGATAGTTCTAAGGTTAATATGTCCTAGTCTTTTATTCCATAATTCATTTGTTTTACTTATTGAATTAAATAAACAAATGTCTGAATTGGCAGAGTCAAAATTGACTAAATAAATATTTCCATGTCTAATACCAGATAACACATTGATGTTTTTATTATTGGTAATAAGACATAAGGAATGATTAAAAGTTACCTGATAACCTTCATCACATAGTTGGCTTATGCTAATGAGGTTATGCTTGAGACCCTTGACATATGCTACCTCTTTGAAGGTAACTGCTCCAACTTTGATTTTTCCATAGCCTTTGTTTGACCATAGTTGGAGTCTCCAAAAATAACTTTGGCTCCAAGCTTTGCCTTGTAATTGCTTAAGCTGGCCTTGTTTGCTGGCATGTGCTTAGAGCAACCACTATCCAAATACCACTATTCTTTTATGCTTAGATGCCTTGTGCCTGCACAACAGAAAATAAACTAGTTGTTCTTTACCCAGACAACCTTGGGTCCTTTTGTCTTGCCACAAAATTTAGAAATGTAAGAAATCTCAGGCTGATCCTTATAGCCTTGTGGATGATATCTCCTTGGAGGAATAATCCACAAAGTAAAGGGATTCTTAGTATGTTGAGAATTAGAATTCTTTTGAAATTCAGTACATTTTCTATTCGACAAACTTGATTGAGTTCGTCGACCGTCGTTCGACGAATTGAAGTGATTTCGTCGAGCGCCGTTTGAATAATAACTGTACTGAAAGTCTGTATTCAGAGTTCGTCGATCTCCGTTCGACAAAGTTATGTGATTTCGTCGAGCTCCATTCGACGAATTCTTTTGAATTCCTTTATTCTTAACAGCCTTGCTTGAGATGTTCTTATCTACTTCTACTACCTCTTTGCTCTTGGCAGAAATGAACTTTACTAGATTAGATAGGATGTCTTTCATAAGAAGATATGGCTGACTTGATGATGCACCCAAGCCCAGTTTTCCATTGACTCTGGCATTTACAGTGCTTGTGATGTCCATCAGTATGATGCTTCTCTCATTGAGGGATTTTTAAAACTTTTTAGCCTCAGATAATTTATTTGTTCTCAATGAGAACAAGATTTGGAGGCAGCTAGTTCTTTCTTAAGATTGGCATTATCTTCTGCCAGTTGATTCATTTCAACCAACTTATTTTTGAGGGAAATTATTGTTGGAACAAGGTCTTCCGCATCTTCGAGGTTTGAGAAGAACAAATCCTATGTGTATTTGATCTTGTTTGTTTAAGTGTGCAGGAAACAAAGTCCATAGGACTCAAGGATGACACAAGAAGGTTTCCCCCAAAATTAGGCCAATAATTCCAAAATGCTCACTAGCGCTGACGGTATCACCTATCGCCCGGCGCTACCAATGAGTAGCGCAATTCCAGAAGCACATATAGAAGGAGCTAGCGCCTAGCAGTAGCGGTAGCGCAGGTGGTAGCACGGAGCACAGAAGGCAAGAGAGAAATGTTTCCTCGGATTGAAGATTCCCCCGCGCAGAATAATGCCTAATCTGGGATAGCGCCGGCGGTAGCGCTAGCACAGGCGCTAGCGCTGAGGCTATAAATAAGACCCCTCTTCTCTCATTTTGGACAGACATTAGAGAGAGAGATTGAGTGCTAGAATTCCAGAGGCTGATTTGGCCGAAAGTTGATATCCTACCAAAGCTCTGCGAATTTTTGAAGGAGAATCTCTTCATGCCGGATCCAAACGACGCTTGCTTCTACAACACTTATTCTACAGCGGATCTTCGTCTCCAAATTCAGAAGTTCTTCAAGAGGGAGTTTTTATTATTATCATTTCATACTTCTTGTAAATCATTAGAGAATTCGACTCGTGTTGGCGACTAGGTCTGGGTAGGACTTAGGACAGAAATTTGCCTCATGTTGTTCACTAGATCTAGGTTAGGTCTAGGAGGGCTCAAGGACGTATTCAGGGTTGGATTGGCTAGAGCGGCTTGAGGCCGAATCCAAGGAAGGATAGGCTAGGGCCACCGATTCGTGGGGATGCGAGTCCGGATAGAAAACAAAAGGAGCTTACTATTATTCGCCCCCGATTTCTAGCGTTATAGAAATCAACTATTGTATAACCTTATTTCATATTAATAAATCATGTCTCCACTTTATTTTAATTGCTTTGTTTGATTTCTCACTTTCTTATTCACGCACTATTTCAAAGAAATTCAAAATATAACTTAAGTTTTAAAAACCCTTATTCACCCCCCCCCCCCTCTAAGGGCGCCTACTGATCCAACAAGTGGTATCAGAGGAGATTTTATTCCAATCGGCTAAACAACCGGGAATAATGGCGTCTCATGATCTCACTTTTTTGGAGTGTCAGGGTGTTAGTCGACCACCTCTTTTTTCTTGGTCATATTTCAACTACTGGAAAATCGAATGATGTGTTTTCTTATGACCATGGATGTGGAAGTATGGAACATGGTATAAGTTCGGTACTCTCCTCCTACAATTGTAGTGAGAGAGGCGACATTACTAAAACCTAAAGATAAATGGGATGATAACGATAAACTAAGGTGCAAAAATAATGCTAAGGCGATGAACGCTTTATATTGCGCCTTAAATAGAACTGAGTTTAATAGAATTTCTGCATGCATAACTGCTTATGATTTTTGGAATCAATTGGAAGTTACTCATGAAGGTACATCGCAGGTGAATGATGCAAAGCTATTCCAACTGGAATCTGAATATGAAAAATTCAGGATGGATACCGAAGAGGACATCAACTCGATGTACACTCACTTCACCAAGATCGCCAATGCTTCAAAGGCACTTGTAAATATCTACTCAGACGGGGACTTGGTGAGGAAAATTCTTCGCTCTTTACCTCCAAGGTTCAATTCAAAGGTTACAGCCATCTCGGAGTCGCACAACCTAAGAACGCTCCAGATCGAGAACCTTATTGGGAATCTCAAAACCCATGAGGTAGAACTCCAGATTCAACGCGATGAATACAACAAAGAGCCAAAGAAAAAGGTGCTGGCACTAAAATCAAAGAAGGAGAGCATCAGAGATGATGATGAAGATGAAGAAGGTCTCCTGGTGAAGAACTTTAGGAAGTTCATTAGGAATCCGAAGAGAAGGAACACCTTCCGGAAATACTTCCAAAAGAATGCTCGACGAAAAGGATCTTCCTCTTCATCAAAGAAAGGAAAATGAAGTGAAGATGAAGAAGAAAGACCACCACCAGAGTGATACCACTGCATAAAGACCGGGCATATTCAGAGCCAGTGCCCGAAGTATCAAAAGGAGCAAAAAGAACAATACAAAGCGAAGGAGAAAACAAAGTATTAAAAGCCGCAACTTGAGATGATTCTTCCTCTGAAGATTCAAACGTGTATGAGTCAAGCAGTGAGGAGGGAGCAAACTTGTACTTAATGGCAAAAGGCAACGATGAAGACACCAGTGTTCTTAGCGACACTGAGGTAACTCCTCTCACCTTCGAAGAACTCTATGATGAATGTGTTCAAACTTGCAAATCCTATGATCAAAGTATAAAGGATAATATTATTTTAAATCGTGAAAATGAATCTGTTATCAAAGAAAATCATAAGCTCACAAAAAATGATTTCCCTTGAAAAGAGAAAGGTTTCATGCCAAGAGTGTGAGCACTCTGTATGTAAGGCAAAAGAACTTGAAGTTTCACTTTCTAAGGCCCTCTCACAAATCAAAAATATTACAAAAGAAAAGGGGGACTTAGAGAGAAAACTAAAAACCTCTCTCTCACAAATTGAAAATAACAAAAAGGGCTTTGAAAATAAATGTGTTATGATTGTACAAGAAAATACATCTCTTAAAAAACAAAATCATGATCTCAATATGGCCATAACAAAATTCGGAATAGGTCAAAAATCCCTGGATATGATTTTGGGAAACCAACGTTATGGTTCTGGAAAGTTTGGGCTCGGATATCAAAGTGAGCCCTACCGCCCGGCGCTAGCCACTAACGCCGGCGGTAGCTCAACAATTAAAAAATCTCATGTCTTTTCTAAAATTCAAACATCATCCAGCAAGTGCAATGTAGAAATTCAGAAAAGGGTCTCAACCCCCTTTATTTCATTTACAAAATGTCTTAAGTTTGGACACACGTCTAGCTCTTGCAGGAATATAAAACAACGATCGTTAAAACAAATCTGGGTACCTAGGAAATCCACTTACTCTATGGGTGATACCTCTTGGGTATCCAGATCTTTACTCTCATCTTCTTTCTAGATTTGCAGGAAGGCTAAGGAAACGGAGGACGTATGGTACTTGGACTCAGGCTTCTCGAAGCACATGACGGGCAAGAAAGCAAAATTCCTTAACCTAGAAAAGAAGAAAGGAGGGATCGTAACGTTTGGTGATAACGGTAAAGGAAGGATCATGGGAGTAGTATTGTGGGTAACGAATCCTTTCTTATCTCAAATGTTCTTTATGTTAAAGGATTAAAACATAACTTAATATCTATAAGCCAATTGTGTGATAAAGGATTAGATGTATTATTTGAATCATCCACTAATCTTTTCAAAATATTTAATCCTAAAACAAAAGATGTGTTACTAACTGCACCTAGAATTCACAATGTTTACATAGTTTCGTTTCATGATCTTTCAAAATCTCCTATAAAATGTTTTATAACCAAAAATGATGAATTAGAACTATGGCATAGACGTTTAGGTCACGCCAGTACAAAGCTCATTTTAAAACTAGCAAAAAAGGAATTGATTAGAGGATTGCCTAAATTGAATGGAAAATTATCTTCACTATGTTCTCCATACCAAAAAGGAAAATTTACAAAATCATCTTTCAAAAGCAAAAATAAAATCTCTACTTCTAAACCATTGCAACTAATTCATATGGATCTCTTTGGTCCCGTTAGCACTGCAAGTCTTGGTGGTCGAAAATATACTTTCATTCTAATAGATGATTTCTCGAGATATTGTTGGACTTTAATTCTCTCTTCAAAATCTGATGTGTTTTGAGAATTCTCAAAATTATGTACCCGTATTCAAAATGAACTAGATTTAAAAATAAAATGCATTCGCTCAGATCATGGAGGAGAATTTGAAAATGAAAATTTTAAATCTTTTTGTGAAATGTTAGGTATTAAGCATGAGTTCTCCGCCCCACGGACACCTCAATAAAACGGTGTTGTAGAAAGAAAGAATAGGACAATCCAAGAACTAGCACGCATTATGTTATCTGAATATAAATTACCTAAGAATTTTTGGGCTGAAGCCGTAAGCACATCATACTATGTAATGATTAGAGTTATGCTTCGCCCATCTCTAAATGTCACACTGTATGAACTATATTATCAAAAGAAACCTAACGTATCCTATTTAAAGTATTTGGTTGTAAATGTTTTATTCTTAACACAAAATATTCTTTAGGAAAATTCGATGAAAAATGTGATGAGGGAATATTTCTTGGATACTCTTCAACTAGTAAAGCCTATAGAATATTTAACAAAAGATCGAGAAAGGTTGAAGAGTCTATTAATGTTAAATTTGATGAATTTATTCCATGTGCAGAAAGACTTCCTACAGGTGCAAATGATGAACCTTTGCCATCTTTGGAGCATGACGAAGAGGAACCTTCCAAAGAAGAGTAGGAGAAGGCCAAGGAAAATATATATGTGCCCCCAAGCATCTTGAACTTCTCAAAAAATCATCCAAAAGAGCTAGTCATTGGGGAACCTTCTACTGGGGTAAGAACCCGATCTTCTCTTCATGAAGCGTTTTCAAATATTTGCTTTGTTTCCGAAATCGAACCTAAAATCATTTCCACCGCTTTAAATGATGAATTTTGGTTTTTGGCTATGAATGAAGAGTTAGATCAATTTGAAAGAAATTAAGTTTGGAATCTAGTAGAAAGACCATCTAATCATCCTGTTATTGGCGTAAAATGGATCTTTAAAAATAAATTAGATGGTGAATCTAGGATTATAAGAAATAAAGCACGCATAATTTCTCAAGGTTTTTCTCAAATCGAGGGGGTAGATTTTGAAGAAACTTTTGCACCCGTTGCTCGCTTAGAATCTATACGAATATTTTAGGCATTTGTGAGTTTTAGAAGAATAAAATTATTTCAAATGGATGTTAAAAGTGCTTTCCTAAATGGGTTTATAAAAGAAGAAGTTTATGTAGAACAACCCCCCCGTTTTATAAATGAAAAATTTCCAAATCATGTTTACAAATTAGAAAACGCGCTTTATGGTTTAAAACAAGCGCCCCGTGCATGGTATGATTGACTTACATCATTTTTGTTAAAGCACGATTATGTTATGGGAAGTGCTGACAACACACTTTTCATTAAGCATAATAATAATGATTTAATTATCTTACAAATTTATATTGATGATATAATTTTTGGAGCCACTAATGAAGAGTTATGTAATGAAGTAGTCTTAGTAATGAAAAATGAATTTTAAATGAGTCTTGTAGGAGAACTATCATACTTTCTTGGTTTTCAAATCTCTTAACGAAATGATGGTATCTTTATTTGCCAAAGAAAATATGTTCACGATATGCTTAAACGATTTGGTTTTGAAAATCTTAAACACGCTTCTACTCCTATGAGTGCTTCTTTAAAACTAGGAAAAGATAAATCTGGAATTTCCATTGATCAAACTTTATATAGAGGAATGATAGGATCTCTTCTTTACTTAAGTGCTTCTAGACCAGACATAATGTTTGTCCTATGTCTATGTGCTCGCTTTCAAGCCAATCCAAAAGAATCTCATTTAAAAGCGGTAAAACGTATTTTTCGTTATCTATTTGGGTCATCTAAATTAGGATTATGGTACCCACACAATGACTCATTTACACTTCACGGCTATTCCAATTCGGATTACGCCGGTTGTTCACTAGATCAAAAAAGCACTAGCGGTACTTGTCACTTTTAGGACCCTCATTAGTCGCTTGGTCTAGTAGGAAACAATCTTCTGTTGCACTCTCCACCACAAAGGTCGAATACATCGCACTAGGAAGTTGTTGTGCACAAGCGTTATGGATGAGCCAAACTCTAGAGGATTTTGGATTTCATCTCAAAAACATTGACCTTAAATGTGACAACAAAAGTGTCATTGACCTTACAAATAATCTGGTACACCACTCTAGATCCAAACACATAGATGTGCATCATCATTTCATTAGGGATCACATTAAGAAAGAGCACATAAAAGTAAGCTTCATTGGTACGGACTCTCAACTCACTCACATATTTACTAAGCCTCTTCCCGATGCAAGGTTTCGATTATTACGACTTGAGTTAGGTGTCATAGATCTTTCGAGTTAAATCACATTCATAAACACAATCATGTAGTATTTAACCATCTAAAACATCTCCTAAAATTTTGAAATTTCTGCATGAAACTACTATTGGGACACTTAATCAAGATCAACAATTAAAATTTTCAAAATCATCAAAAATCGTGTACTGTTTCCCTCCCTAGCGCTAACGCTGGCGCTAGCGCTCCTATCAGTTTTTTCTGTATTTTTTAAATCTTGAAAATTTCTTAAAAATATATTAATCTATATGTACTATTTATTTTTGCACTTTTGACTTTATTTCATTTTTGAAAAATCCAAATACAAAATTATAAAAACCAAATTACAAAAATTATTTTTTTTCATTTGCTCAACTTCTATTTATAAATGCAAAATCAAATATAAAAATATAAAACATCAAAATTTAAAAAAAAACTGTATGGACTTTATTGTGAACATCAAGCATGATTTAATCTATCATTTAGAACCTCTACATTGTTACAATTTATCTTGTCAAAATACCTTTTGAATATTGTTCTTATCATTCTTTGATATATCTACTAATGTGTGCATCAATTCTATTGTAAAAGTAGTGTAGAACCTAGCTTAGCATGCCTCTAAGTATGAGTAAATGTCTTATGGTTGATAATGATATTTCTTCACTCACTTTTTGTCTAAGTCTACTTATGTTTTTAATCTAAAGATGCTTTCTTATGTATTGTACTTGTACAATAAAGTAAATTTGCACAAGTATCTTACCTACACTACATTTATTTGCACTATTAAATATAAAGAAAAGTGGTTGTACTTTCAAAATTCATTTGGTTTGCAAAGCAAGTGTAATCGGAGAACTTTGTACAAAACAAAAAAAGAAATAAAGTGACAAAGTTAACTCCACCAAGCACTACTTGAACCTCCTGATAAGTCTTAACAAGCGTTGTGAGGTTGAGCACCTTGGAAAGATTAGTAAAGTGTCTTGTGCCAACCTTCATTTCCTAAAAAAAATACCACTTATTCTTAAGTACACTGGATCACAAAAAATCAATATTGAAAAATAAAGTGTGTGATCCCCCAAGTACTACTTTGCACCCTGATAAGTCTTAATGATCATTGTGTGTGCAAAGCACCTTGGTAGTTGTACACTTTTTTGTGCATAAAAGGTGTGTGGAAGTAATCTTATTTGTGTTTTATTGTGCACTTTACTCTACATTTGTCTTGTATTTTTGATTATAACATTTGTTTACTCTTTTCAAAATACAATTTGTGCACATCATTAACTTCCATAACACTTCTTCTCATAAGTATTGGATCTTAATGCTAATTCTATCATACTTTTCATATCAAAAATGAACTAGATAACCTAGCATGCTTTCTACAATGTTTGGTGTGTTTTTGACTTTATGAATTAGAATAATATTGTAGTAGTCTCTCTTTCATACATCTGTTTCATGCTTGGTTACTTCATAATAATCTTTTCAAAGGAAAATTGGTACAAAAACATCGTGTTCATCTTATGAATCATCATGTCTTACCAAAAGATGTTTGTTGTATTTTTAGAAGTCTTCTGATACATTACGTTTACCTTGTGTTCTTTTCATGCTTATCTCAAGTTTTCAAACTCAAATTTTTTAAAATGATAGACTTGCATGGTAAATGTCATCTCATTTAAAAAAAAACTAAAAACTCTGATTTATTTCTATAACAATACTTATGCTAAAAACTCTGATCAATTTCTATGAGAATTATTCTAAAAACTCCTTATCACTGTCTTCTCTCTCAAAGCTCGATCATGCCTTTATCAAAACTTTTATGTGTGTTTGCTTCCTTACCAACTTTTGCTAATAACAAAAGGGGGAGATCTTCCATGATAAATAAAATCCGCTATCAAAATGAAAAACTAACTTGATTAATTAAAGATGATAACTTACATACTAGGGGAGCATTCAGTTAGGGCGAGAATGTATTTAGGGGGAGCAATTTTAAACACTAAAATCAATAATTATCCTAAGTCATCACTCACACACACACAAGTAGTCTATCATGCTTATATATATTAATGCTCTGATTTATCATTAATGGATTTGTTATTATCAAAAGGGGGAGTTTATTGGAACATGGTCTTCCGCATCTCCGAGGTTTGAGAATAACAAATCCTATGTGTATTTGATCTTGTGTGTTTAATTGTGCAGGAAACAAAGTCCATATGACTCGAGGATGACACAAGAAGGTTTCCCCCAAAATTGGGCCAATAATTCCAAAATGGTCACTAGCGTCGGCGGTAGCACCTAGCGCCCGGCGCTAGCAATGAGTAGCACAATTCTGGGAGCACATATAGAAGGAGCTAGCGCCTGGCGGTAGCAGATATTGCAGGCGGTAGCGCAGAGCACAGAAGGCAAGAGAGAAATGTTTCCTCGGATTGAAGATTCCCTGCGCAGAATAATGCCTAATCCGGGATAGCGCCGGCGGTAGCGCTAGAGCAGGCGCTAGCACTGAGGCTATAAATAAGACCCCTCTTCTCTCATTTTGGACAGACATTAGGGAGAGAGATTTAGTGCTAGAATTCCAGAGGCTGATTTGGCCAAAAGTTGATATTCTACCAAAGCTCAGCAAATTTCTGAAGGAGAATCTCTTCATGACGGATCCAAACAATGCCCTCTTATACAATGCTTATTCTACAGCGTATCTTCATCTCCAACTTCAGAAGTTCTTCAAGAGGGAGTTTTTATTATTATCATTTCATACTTCTTGTAAACCGTTAGAGAATTCGCCTCGTGTTGGCGACTAGGTCTGGGTAGGACTTAGGGCAAAAATTTGCCTCATGTTGGCGACTAGATCTAGGTTAGGTTTACGGGGGCTCAAGGCCATATCCGGGGTTGGATTGGCTAGAGCGACTTGAGGCCGAATCCGTGGAAGGATAGGCTAGGGCCATCGGTTTGTGGGGATGAGAGTCGGGATAGAAAACAAAAAGAGCTTACTACTATTCGCCCCCGATTTCTAGCGTTATAGAAATCAACTGTTGTAAAACCTTATTTCATATTAATAAATCATATCTCCACTTTATTTTAATTTCTTTGTTTGATTTCTCACTTTCTTATTCACGCACTATTTCAAAGAAAATCAAAATATAACTTAAGTTTTAAATACCCTTATTCACTCCCCCCCCCCCCCCCGCTCTAAGGGCGCATACCGATCCAACAATTATTTCCTTCTCAGATTTAATTAAATCCAAACAAAGAGTTTTAAATTCATTTTTGAAATCATTAGAGTTAAAGTCAAAGGTAGAGATTACCTGATCAATGTCATTATCAGATTCTGATTCATCTGAATTACTTCCTGAGGCATTGATAACCATCATGCAGAAGTTTCTTTCATCTTCATCATCACTTGAGTTGGATGATGATGCAAGTTTTGAATCATTGCATGAGTCACAAACATCCATCAAGCATTGATCCATTTCATTTGTATCATATTCATCTTCAGATGAACTGGATGATGACTCTGACTCTGTATCACTCCATGTTTCAGCTACAAAGCCTCTTCCCTTATGTTTGTGTTTGTGGGAGGATGTCTTGCTGGAGTGCCTCTTTTTTTCTTTCTCTTTTCTTTTATCCTTCTTTTGGTTCTCTGGACACTCAGGTAGAATGTGTCCAGGTTTTCTGCAACCAAAGCAAATAATTTCGTTAGAAATTGATTTGCATACCTTGGTTTTTCTTTGGATCTGGAATCCTTCTTTCTGAAGTCCTTTCTAGCCATTTTGTAAAATCTCTTGGCAAGGAGGCTCATAAACTCCATTTCTCCTGGATCTTTATCTTCCTCTTCTGTAGCTTGGAAAGCAATGCTTCTCTCCTTCTTGGTGGCTGGAGATGAGGTAGATTGTTCAGCTTCTCTAGACTTGATAAGCTGCTCATAGGATTTTAGTTTGCCTAATAAGGTCTCAGTAGAGATCTCATTTAGGCTTCTGGCTTCCTTGATTGGCCAGATCCTTGAGTCCCATGTGCTAGGGAAGCACATTAGGATCTTACCATTCACTTCAGTGATTGAGATCACTTTATCCAAAGATTTTAGTTCATTGATTATGAGACTGAGTCTATTGTACATGTCTGTAACTGTTTCAGTTTCGCCTTTTGTAAGTTTTCATATTGAGAGATAAGATGAGATCTTCTGTCTTTTCTCTCATCTGCAAAACCTTCAACCATGTTGTTGAGGGAATTCCAGATATCCCTGGCTGAGGTGTTGTCCACAACCTTCTGGAAAATATTATCAGACATTGTTTGTGTCAATATGTTCATAGCCTTGGCATCTGTATTTCTTTGTTTCTTCTGAGCTTCTGTCCACTCAGGAGGTGGAAAACATTAGAGTTAGTTATTGTCTCAGTACTTGTTGATATTGAATGAGTGGGGGTCCTATTAAAATGGAATTGAAAATATCCTCATCAATAAAATTCATATATAACTTTATCCTTGCCTTCCATAATGCAAACATGTTAAGATTGCACATAGCAGGTCTTGTGCTTGAGTAATCCTTGTTCTGTGCCATGAGTTTTTAGAAGAAAAATAAAACTCTAGAAAAACTTAAGATCTAATTGATCTTTTGATTCAGGTGTTAGCCTGTGTAACCAGTCAACAAACCTCTGACACCAATTGAAAGTGAGGTATTAGATCTTAGCTATACTCTAGAGAGGGGTTGAATAGAGTATTAAAAATTTTAACTTATTTTATAGCGGAATTAAAATAGTGATATATATATATGTAGCAGAGTGAGTATAAAAACAAAATAAATAAACAACATAGCACAACACAAAATAGAAAGAAAAACACAATCACAGAAGACACAAGGATCTATAGTAGTTCCCCAATCAAACTGGGTACATCTACTCTTCTACCACCCTTGGTAGGAATCCACTAGGTTTTTGATCAGGTGCCCTATCACCACTAGGATTTTTGATCAGGTGCCCAAACACAACTGAGCTTTTGATCAGGTGCTCAAACCAAAACACAGGTTTTTGATTAGGTGCCCTGCAACCAAAGGTTTAACTTTTGAAGAGAGTTAGAACCCTGTACAAGATGGGATCAAATAAACAAAAAAGATGTTTATGAAGTTCTTCTCTGTCAACAAGATCTGAGAGAAGATTAGTGGATTGTTGTGATGTAAAGCTCCCATTGTATGATAGAAATTCTTGACAGTTGAAGGATAGAGCTTTCTCTTGAAAAAAGATAATCTTCCTTGATAGCAGATGAATCTGAGAGACAAAGTTTCTCAGATTTTTGTTGCTCTTTGAAGATTAAGAACTAGCAGCTGAAAACTGAGAGAAGATTTGTGATGTTCTCAGGGAATGAAAATGCTGCTGTAGAAAATGAAGATTTCTGAATCTCTGAGTATTTTCTCAAGTATCTTCTATATTTTCTTTTTTCTCTATTGAATCCACTGGTATATCTTCTTCTCTGTAATTATCTGATATATCCTTGATTGATATCTTCTATATCTCTTTTTCCGTAGACATATATCTGACATGATATTCAAATCTTCTAAATAAGGAATAAAATATTCTGAAATGATTATTCTTGGAACTGCAATTTGATTCAGCAATAGACTTTAATTCTTTTTCCTTTTCCATGAAAGTATCCTTTTCCAATATATGTCAACAGCTACTTTCTCGAAAGAAGAGAATAGAAATGAATAATAAAAGGAAAGATCATATCTTGACTTATCTGATAATGAATAAGTCCAAATAAATTGAATAGATCCGTATAACTGATCTATCAGAAGTTTTCAAGCTGGAGAAGAAATTTGTTGAGCAGAAAACTGAGTTTGTCGAGCTGAGAGTTGAGTTCGTCGAACTGAAGGCTGAGTTCGTCGAACTGAACATTTAGTTACTTATTCGTCGAACACAGAGCTGAGTTTGTCGATCTCAATCTGGAGTTCGTCGAACTGAATATAAAATCCGTTGAACTGGCTGGAGAACTGAAATCGTTGAGCTGGAGAGCAAGTTCGTCGAACTGAAGCATGACGTTCGTCGAACGCAAAGAGGAGTTTGTCGAATGCAGAATGAAGTTCGTCGAACACAGAAACTTGGAATTTTTCCTAAGTTCTAGCTACTCAGACACACTTACACCTTGACCCTTAGACTATACAATGGGGTCAACTTGAGTCTTATTCAAAGACAGTGATCCTAGCCCAAATCAGTAATAGGGTTGTTCCAACACATGTCTCGATCTTCTGTGATATAATGGGGAGGATTGACCTCTCCTCTACTTTCTCTTATTTAGCAATCTCTTGAATTTCTTAGAGAGTAGAGAGAACTCTCTGTCGGACATGTCTGAGCTTTAGGAGCAAGCCACAGACTCATCATCTTCCTCTGACTATTGTGTCCTTACCGGTACAGTGACCTTGCCTTTCTTTGACCCTTCGACCTTCAGAGCTACAGACATCTCCTTTCTAGAAGTCTTGTTGCCTTCTTCCCCAGCTTTCCTGATGCTGAGTTTCAGCTCTTGGGAAAGAAGTTTCCCAAATAGAATTTGTGGCTCCATTATAGCCAACTTACCAAATTCTCTGATGGCAATGGCCTTGGTATCCCATTCTTTCATCATGGATCTCAAAAACTTGTCATTCAGTTCACCAATAGTGAATTCCCGATCGTTGTTCCTAAGATGGTTGACGATCTTGAAGAACTTCTCATACGTGTCAAAAATAGAGTCTCATGGATCCTGCTTGAATGCCTCATATTCTTGATTGAGCAGAGATCTTCGATCATCCCTTACTTCCTCCGTACCTTCCATCAAGACGACAAGAGAATCCCACATCTCTTTACCAGATTTGCAATAGAAGAGGTTCTGCAGCATACAATCATCTATAGCACTGGCAATTATATTCTTTGCCTTCTTGTCCAAGGCGACAAGAGTGATCTCATCTTTAGTCAAATCAAGCATCTTCTTGAGAACTTGAACAACATGGTTGATGGTAGATGTCGTCATTAGAACGTGAGGATCTTCTTCAACTATTTGAAAGATCCTTGGGTCGGCGGCTTCCATGTAGAACTTAACACTTTCCTTCCACATGTGGAAGTTCTCCTTTGTGCAGACTGGCAACTTCATGGAAGAGTCCTTGTTTCTATCCATTCCAGACATGGTGACTTTGAACAACTAGATGGAGGAGTTTGTTCAAGGTGTTAACCTCTTGACGAACAACCTCCCTCTGATACCAATTGAAAGTATCTAGTTGCTACCTAAATCACCTATAGGGGGTGAATAGGTGAGTTATATGTCTTTTAATTCGAAAATTAAATCAATAAATAAAAGCGCACAGAAAACAAAGCACACACAAATACAAGGACTTATAGTGGTTCCCCAGTATGGGTACTCCACTTTCCCGCCTCACCTATCTAGAACGCCCAGCTAGACTAGGCTACTTCATTAATCTCAGATTAAGAATAATCTTATAACTTGGCGTAAAACTCCTACAAACTCAGAGAACACCTTCTCCTACTAACTCGGAGAACAAAACTCTCCTACAAACTCGATCCTCTAAAATAGGATCTATAAAGACTTGAAAGATAAAACTTCCTACAATAAAGTGTAAAAGATAATACTAGAACTTTGGATTGAAAATCCAAACTCTAAGAATCTCAAGGAGATTTTACTTCTTCAGATATGAAATAATTGGTCTTCTTCTTCCTTGAAATAGATGAAATCCGGAACTTGAAAGAGGGAGAAGAAATCCTTTGTCTTGAAAATTTCGATCTGAATACTTATCGACACAACAATATCTAGAGGAAAATTGAATCAATCTAAGTACTGAGATATTGGTGAATCGAGACTTGCAGAAGAATCGAGGACATTACTTGTCGGCGGCTAGAGATCGCCTTTTGCGAGAACGAGAACAAGAGAGATACAGACGAAAATTACAAAGTATTTCTTTCAAATTGCACGATTAGGGTTAGACGAAATCTTCTCTTAAGTATTTATATATCTCCTTCAAATGGTTATAAACTTAACGTAAGAAGATGGGTCCACGTGTACTGTACATGGCAGAAAAACCCTAAAAGGAAATGCGCTTCGAAATAGAAGAAAACACGCTCTGTCTGGGTTCGTCGAGTGGACTCATCGAATACACAATTACTCGATGAATTAAAGATTTACTCGACGAATTAGACTTAGAAATAAGGGCTGAGATGGGATGAAATGAAACTTAGATTACATGAGGATTTCACGAGATAATTCGACGAATTCGTCGAGTGTTCTCGTGAGAACAATCTTTCACTCGACGAAAATTACGTAAAGAATTTTCTAAAATTTCTCGAGTGGATTTGACGAATAACAAGTCTTTCATGAGTTGTCTCAACAAATTAACTGGAATTCTTTTAGTACACTCGACAAAAATGACTTAGGCTATTTTTCTTCCACTTCTGATTTCAGCACCTACTTCACCTTGACTTCTCCCAAGTTTTTGAATATGAAGTACATCCCATTAGAGAGATTTCACATGAGTCAACACCTTGGTCTACACAATGAGGGATTACATTGCATAGGCCAGTGTTTATGACTCATTGAAACCTGACATTGGTTTGTACTTAGCAATTAGAATCCTGCAAACACACAACTAAGAAAATTCATCAAATACAAAACCAATTCATCTTAGTTCAAGGGACACTTCTTCAAATCAAGTTTATTATGGCTACAATACCCAACACATACCTGTTATAACCCTACCCAGGTTCCGTGGTTGAGCAAGATCCAGAGCATGCATCTGGTCTCCTTCCTGTCTATGTTCTGCCCGGTGGAATCCTCGGCCTCAGCCACGTCCTCAGCCTCGGCCCCTGGGTTACTGAGCCGGTGGTGCTGGAAGTGGTGGTGGAACTCTTTGAGGGCAGTTGATGTGCATGTGACAAGGTTGGTGACAATGGTAGCATAGTTATGGGGGAGGTACTCCTCCACCTTATCTAGGTGGCTCTCAGATCTGTAGCGGCTGAGGGGCCAGCACTATCGGAGGCCTCTATTCCTGCCTGATGTCGGGACGGGGTCGTCTCCCACCCGTCCTATATTATATAAACCTGCCTCTTTGTTTTCCCCTATTTCCCAACCTTGTGTCTTTCACTGGCCTTTTTCCCCTACTCCTAACCATTAGCTGGTCCGCCTCCAGCTTCCTTGATGCTTCGATGATTCGGGCTAAACCAGAATCTGCTACGTACAACAGGGCCTGTCTTAGGTCATTTTAGAGGCCTTTGTAAAACCTCTTGGCCTACCCAGAGTCGTCTAACTGGTAGGCTATGGCGAAATGGGATAGGTGATAACTTCCCAAAAAGAAGTTATCTTGCTCCATTATTTTAACTCTTTAGCTAATTTATTTGATAAATATGATTTAAAAGTATATATAAAATGAATAGATTATTATTTGGATTAAGGGCAATCATTATTGTTGTCTTTTGGTATGTTTTATCGCTGGAAATACAAAGCTTGAAACGTAGCATCAAAGGATAATCATATATTAAAGTCAAGAAGATGTTACAACAAGTCACAACAAATCCGGTGTGGTTTTTATGAAAAGAAATCCAGCAGAAGATTTGTTTTAACAAATTTAATTTTGTTACAACAAATCCTTTTCCGAAAATTCCAGGCAAAACTGTGCAAAAAGATTTGTTGCAACAAATTTAAATTTGTTGTGAACTCAAAAATTCAACCTCCGAACTTATTTAAAATCTGGCAGTTTTAGGATGAAAAGACACATCCATTTGATCAATGGGTGTCTCTAAAGTTGGCGTATGACTACTTAAGGAAGGAGGAGAGAGAAACAAGGATTCTTGGCATCTTTTGGATTGGAGTCATCTTCTACCATTTCTAAAAAAGGAGAAAACCGGGGAAGAAAAGAGAAAACTGAAATTCAGGCACGATATACTGTAAGATCTCTCTAGTTTTGTGACATTCTCTTTTAGTTATGAACTAAACTCTTCAAGTCTTGTATGAAGAGAGTATTGTGTGTGTTTTGATGGTATTAATTTCTCTTTTGTGAGTTTGTTTCATGAATTATTCTTTGTGTAACTTATGAATTTGTTAGTGAAACTTTTGGCATATGTTTTCTTCTTCTATTTCGCTACGAGAATCGAGAAATTAGTTGTGTAGTATTAGTTTGAAGGCTATCTTATTGCACTGCGAGATTCGAGAGATGAGTGGTGTAAATTTTTTAACCAAAGTTTCTATCCTTACGGTGTGTTTAGAGAATCGAGAGAGGAGAAACGCAATCGTTCATAAGTTTGCCATAGTAAAGAAGAGAGGAAGAGATTCCCTCCTCTTGCTAGCATTTCAGACTTCTACTCTATGCAATATTCGTTATTCGTCTTATGTTAGAGATGACTAGGGGAATATAGAGTGTTAAGATCTCTGAGATTCGAGAGATGAGGAGTTCTTCCATAAAAGTCGTTGCAAGATAATTTTATCAAAGATTCTCACTTAACATCATTTTAATGCATCATTTTAACATACGTAAGAAATCTGAAATACAAGACTGCTCTCTTTCCAATTGTTAAGAAGTATTTCTAAAAATCTTCATAATTTGCTAATTAGTTTAAATCTTTGTTAAAATCTTTACTACCTTGAAAAATCACCGTATTCGACTTATTTAGATTTAAAGAAACGGTTAACTAGTATTTGTAAGTAATAGATTAACCACTTCTCCGAGGGAACGATCTCTGCTCACACTTTATTACTTGATCTGGCACGTGCACTTGCGTTAATATATATATCCATTTCGGGCGTATCATGTTTTTGGCATCGTTGCCGGGGAGGTGCGGTCTAATAATTTATTTCTTGCAATGTTAGTAACCCCAAAGTATTTAGAGATCAAGTTTTTAATTTATGTTGTTTGTGCTTATATCATGATTTCTGTTTAGTGCATGTCCAGATATGGGAATACTCAAGTACCTCCGTTAAATTCTGAAATTGAGCACACCTGTAAACAGAATAGAAAGAGTCATAGAGTGAACCAAATTATTCATCCTGCAATGAATAACAATAGACAAGACAATATGAATGAAAATGAAGGTTAAGCAAACCCTAACAGACAAGTTGAACAAAATGTTCAACCTCCTGAACCAAGAATGACATGTAGGGACTATAATGCACCTTTAAGAGGAGGTATGCACTTTAGTATTGTAAGACTTCCAATCGAGGCTAACAACTTTAAAATGGATTCTGCAGTCATGCAATTAATACAACATAGTAAGTTTGGAGGTCTAAATCATGAAGACACAACTGCTCACTTAAGAACATTTCTACAGATTTGTGATATATTTAAGTGCAATGGTGCATCTGACGATGCAATTCTATTAAGATTATTCCCGTTTTCGTTAGAAGGGAGAGCTAATGATTGGTTAGCTTCAGTGCCACCAGATTCAATTACCACATGGGATCATGTGGTTGAGAAATTTTTAAACAAATATTTCCCTTCTTCAAAAATTGCAAAACTGATTTGGGAGTGTTTAAAGACTATTTAAGAAAATGTCCACATCACAGGTTAGACCAACACCAACAAGTTTCCACATTTTATAATGGGTTACAAACCGCAGCTATGATTTTAGTTGATGGTGCTACGGGTGGATCATTAATGAAGAAATTCCCTGAAGACACTTACACTATTCTTGAAGATCTAACATCTAATAACTACATAGCCTTTGAAAGACAAGGAAATAACAATCCGACAGGAGTCCACCGAGTAGATTAAATTACATCATTAGCTGCTCAAATGGCATCACAATTCAACATAATTAATAAGAGGTTAGATTCATTATCTACCCATACAACTAATGCACGACTCACAGTAGAGCAACTAAATCAAATCATTGAAGAAGCAAATTACATTGGTGGACAACCAATGCAATTTCCACCAGGATTTGCAAATCACTACCATCCGGAGTGGTGAAATCATCCCAACTTCTCATGGAAAATAATCAAGGAATGAATCAATCATCAGGATTTAACCAAAATACAAATCCAATACAAAATCCTCCTCCTAATAATCAAGTGAACTCTAGGAAATTGACCGATGACTACATTTTGGGAATGTTCCAAAAGAATGATTCTAGAATGGTTGGCATTAAATCTTCTCTCCGATCGATGGAATCCACATTAGGTCAACTAGCAATTGCACTAAGTCAACGACCAGTTGGAGCACTCCCATCTTATACGACACCAAATCCTATAAGAGATGATCAACCTAACCATTGCAAAGCCATTCCTTTAAGGAGTGGAGTAGAAATTTCAAGCGGAGATGGGTTGTTGGAGAGGGCTAGAGAAGAAGAGGAACGTGAGAAAACCATTAAAGAAAGTAAATCAGAAGAAGAAAGGCCCATAGAAAATGAGGAACCAGAAGTAGTGGAAGTGCAACAACAAACTAACAAAAAGAAAGAAATTGTTTACCCTCCTCCAACGTTCCCTTCTAGACTAATAAAGACAAAGTTGGATAAACAATTTCAAAAATTCATGGATATCTTTAAGAAACTAACCATAAACATTCCATTTGCTGAAGCATTGGAACAAATGCCCAGTTATGTGAAATTTATGAAAGATGTTCTATCTTAGAAGAGAAAGTTTTTAGATAAAGAAATAGTTGCATTAACGGAATAGTGTAGTGCAATCCTACAAAAGAAGCTACCACCAAAACTAAAAGATCCCGGGAGTTTTACTATACCATGTTCAATAGGAGTAAAATTTTCTGGTAGAGTATTATGTGATTTGGGGGGCTAGTATTAATTTAATTCCATTATCTATCTATAAGAAATTAGGCTTAGGAGAGATCACTTCGACATCTCTTACCCTTCAACTGGCTGATAGAACATTGGCATTTCCTAAGGGAATTGTCAAAGATGTATTGGTAAAGGTAGACAAATTTATTTTTCTGACCGATTTTGTTGTTCTAGATATGGAAAAGGATAAGTATGTGCCCATCATTCTAGGAAGACCATTCTTAGCTACGGGAAGAACACTCATAGATGTTCAAAAGGGAGAGTTAATGATGAGAGTGAACGAGGAAGAAATAACATTTAATATTCTTAAGGCAATGAAATTTCCATATGACAAAGAAGAATGTTATTCTATTGAAGAAGGGGAGGTGCCAAGCAAGTTAATTAAAGAAAGATGACTTGGAACAAAATCTTTTAACAATATTAACTAATGAAGAGTGGGAAGAAGATTTGGAGATAGATGAATGTGTCAAGACCCTTGATTCACATGAGAAGCTACCATTTGCTAAAAAGTATGAAGCAATTAATAGGCCAAGTGAAATTAAGAATATTAAACCATCTATTTTAGTAACACCCACTATAGAATTAAAACCTCTTCCTGAACTTTTGAAGTATGTTTTCTTGGGGAATGCAATACTCTTATGGTAATTATTGATGCATCTTTAGAACTTGAAAATGAATTAAAATTAATTGAAGTTTTGAAGAAATTTATAGGGGCCATGGGTTGGACTATTGCCGATATTAAAGGAATTAGCCCATCTATTTGTATGCATAAAATATTGTTAGAAGAGGACGCTAGTGGTTCCATTGAACATAAACGTAGGCTTAGTCCTCCTATGATGGAAGTTGTGATGAAAGAAATAATTAAATGGCTTAATGCCGGTATTATTTATCTTATTTTGGATAGTAAGAGGGTGAGCCCGGTGCAATGTGTAACGAAGAAGGGCAGAATGACTGTTATAAAAAATGCAAACAATGAGTTGATACCGTCGAGAACTGTGACGGGTTGGAGGATATGCATGGACTATAGGAAATTGAACAATGCAACTAGAAAAGATCATTTTCCATTACCGTTTTTAGATTAGGTCTTAAATTAGCTAGCAGGGAGTGATTACTTTTGTTTCTTAGATGGATATTCAGGTTACAAACAGATTATGGTTGCACCAGAAGATCAGGAAAAGACTACTTTTACATGTCCTTTTGGCACTTTTGCATTTCGCAAAATGCCCTTTGGATTATGTAACGCTCCCGCCACATTTCAACGGTGCATGATTTCGATCTTTACGGATTTGATGGATGAGGGAATTGAAATATTTATGAATGATTTTTCGGTGTTTGGACCGTCATTTAATAGTTGCTTGTAAATATTGAAGAACGTGTTGGATAGATGTGTGCAAACAAATTTAGTTTTAAATTGGGAGAAGTGCCATTTCATGGTGCGAGAGGGAATTGTATTAGTCCATAAGGTCTCAAATAAAGGATTAGAAGTTGACCGGGCTAAGATTGAAGTTATTGAAAAACTTCCTCCACCAACGAATGTTAAAGTTTGTTGGGGAAATGATTTATCTTAACCCCTAGAATTAAGAAGAATATAAATTCTAAGTATGAAAAATTAGGCTAAGTAAATATACGTCGAATGGTATTCGACGCAACGTCGAAATATAGTCGACGTTTCTCGCAGGAAGAGTCGAAGTAACTCTTAGAAGAATTTGACGTAATCTTAGTCGATGTACCTCTGACTTCCAGTCGACGTATATGATAAAGTTGACGCATCCTAGTCGACGCACATTCCTTATTCTCCTCTCGACGTCCAGCCAGGATGAATTCGACGCTTACATCGAATAGTAATCGACGTACGTCGATATCTATAAGAAATTCAAAAACAAGCCACATCTCTTTCCTTCTTTCTGTAGATCTGATTTTTATGGAATAATATTATTCTTTTATAGCCGTTCTGAATCAGCCTTTCCTTCTATTTGATTCTTGGCTTATTTGATTCAGATTATTATGGAATCAGAATGAATTCTTTTCCTTCTATAGAAATTTTAATTATGGAAACTCTTACCTCTTTCTAATTCTTTGTCTGCTAATTGATTATTCTCCTTTAGCATTATATTTCAAACAGAGCTATAAATAAGGTGGAGATCGGCAGAGAATGACAAAAAGTGTACCACCATATTCATTTTGAAAAAGAGGAAGAGCTCCCAAGTGAAAAGAGAGACAATTGAGAAATAGTGCTGTAGCAAAGATGAAGCTTTCTTCTCCTCATTCTGAAGTCATACTGCTGCAAACTCTGATAGCTCTCACTAAAAGAGAGAAAAGGCTCACAATCTCATTCTCACTATAGAAGAGAGATTTCATTCACTATTTCTTGTGCTTCTAATCTTCTTGCTTGGAAGAAGATTCTTTCTTGTTTCAAATACTTCTTCTTCTCTTTCTAATTTCATTTTCAAATATTGTAAAAGAGTTTTTAGAATCTCTCTTCAAAAAATTCAGTTGTACTGGTTCTAAGAGTCTCCTTATCAAAAGACTCAGGCTGGTTCTAAGAGTCTCCTTATCAAAAGACTCAGTGCAAGATAGTGAATTCCTACCAAAGGGGGTAGAAGAGTGGACTACCTAAAGTTTGGGGAACCACTATATTTCTTTGTGTTGTGCTGTGATTTTCTTCTTGTTATTTTCCTTCTTTATTTGCCTAATTCTTGTTGGTGTGTGGGAAACTTAAATCTGTGATGATTACACACATATATATATATAATTGCACAAAGTATTTTTAATCTCTATCCACCCCCCTCTAGAGAATTCTAGTGAGGTTAACTGTGCACTTTCAATTGGTATCAGAGGTAGGTTGATCTAAAAAGGTTAACTCCTTGATCAAAAAGATCCTACCTCTTATTTATATATATATCTGAAAACTATATTTTTTTCACATGGCACAAATCAAAGATTATGCTTCCACTAGACCACCAATGTGCAATCTTGAAAAGTTTGCAGTTTGGAAAACAAGAATTAGGATTTATATGAATTCTATTGATGAAGAATTGTTTAATGTTATCTTGACAGGTCCTCCCAAGCCCTATAGAAGAGTCTCAAGTGGTGAAGTGACTCAAACACTTGTCCCAAAGGCTGAGTGGACAGCTGAAGAGAAGAAGGCAGGAACATGTGATGCAAAAGCTGTGAACATTCTGGTCTCAACCCTCTCAGATGAAATCTTTCAAAAGGTTGTTGAATGTGAATCAGCCAAAGAAATCTGGGAAGCTCTTACAAAGATGGTAGAAGGGAGTGCTGATGAAAGAAAAGATAGGAAGGCTCAATTAATCTCTCAATATGAGAATTTCCAAAAGAAAAATGAAGAAAGCATCTCGGAGATGTATGACAGATTCAGTCTGATCATCAATCAATTAAGGAGCCTGGATAGAGAGATCTCTCTCACAGAGATCAATGACAAACTGTTAATGGGTCTCCCAAGTTCATGGGACTCAAGAATATAGGCAATAAGAGATACAAGAGGACAAAGTGAAATTTCAACAGATGCTCTCTTAGGAAAACTCAAATCCTATTAGCAACTGCTGAAAACCAGAGAAGAGAAGAAAAGAAGAGAAAACACTCCAACCTCTTCAAAAGACAGGAACATTGCATTAAAAGCAACAGAAGAAAGAACCTCTATCACTGAAGAAGAACTATTCAGTTTCATGGCTAGAAAATTCAAGAAATGGGCCAGGACAGATGGTTCTAGAAGGAGAGAGTCAAAACCAAGGTATGACAAAACTCCCACTAAAGAAATTGTGTGTTATTCTTGTAGGAAACCTGGACATATTGCCCCAGAATGTCCAGAAAATGCTGAGACAAAGAAAGATCTGAAAAAGAAAGATCTCAAGAAAAAGGGGAAGAAGAAAGAAAGAGGCTTCATTGCAGAAGCTTGGAGTGAAACAGATTCAGAGGACAGCACCTCAACCAAAAGTGACAATGAAGAGTCTAAGCAAGAAGTCCTATGCCTAATGGCTTTTGAAAGCTCAAAAGAAGAACATGATGCCAAATCATGGAGTGAGACAGGATCAGAAGAAAGCATATCATCTGAAGATGAAAGAGAAAATAACCTTATTTTCATAGATGAATCTGAGGATAAGGATGAGATAAGCATTTTTAATGAAATAGATTTCTCATGTGATGATTTCAAAAACAACTTTAGAGGATTATGTTTAGATCAACTAAAAGCTAAGCAAGAAATTAAGGATCTAAAAGAACAAATTAATATGGTTAAAAACCAGAGAAATAGAGAGGCTACAAGCTCTAAAAACTATGAATTAAGGGCTAACATCATAGAAAAGGAAATAGAAAGGGCTAGAATAGAAAACCAGCTCCTTAAGGATAAGGTATCCCAGGAAAAAGCTTTTGAAGAGTCAATAAGAATGAGAAGTCAAACACTTAAGGAAATCACTGAACAACAAACAAGGAGACATAAAAATCTTGGGCTAGGGGCTGATCCCTCAACCAGCCTAATTCCATCCAACAAACCTGCTTGGATGAGCCCTGTTAAATTCACTAAACCCACTAAATCAATAAACCAAGAAGAAGACTCACAAAATAAGGAAGAAGTCTCCCTCAATGAGATAAACCATTTTGATGAAACATCATACTATACAGATGAAGACTCTCAAACTACTTCTAAGAAAGAAACTAAGCCAAAAGAAACAAGTAATAAAGAAACAAAACTCCAATCAGAAAAAGGGAAAAATAAAATCTGTGAAGACACAATTGCGTCGACTTCATATCGACGCATGAATGATAGTACAATGAATTATACTCGACGCAATTGCTCAGATGCCTCGACTTCAACTCGACGCTTGAATAAAAGTACGTCAACATCGAATCGATGCAACTTCTTCCATGCGTCGATACCAGATCAACGCAATCTGAAGAAAGCGCCGAATATAAATCAACGCAACTATCAACATACGTCGAATGGATATCGACGCATACAAACTCAGAGCAACTTGAATGCCTATCATCCAAAAACCTTCCATCTTAACCCCAATCCTGATCGAAATTTTTATCCTGATCAAAACTTCTATTCTAATCAAAAATCTTTTCATAATCAAAATTACTATCCTAATCAAAACTTTTATCCTAATCACCATCTATATTCCTTTCTAAACTCAAATTTCCTTAGTCAAAAGAAAATTAGATGTTATATTTGCAATAAAATTGGCCACACTGCCAAACAGTGTCGGCATAATCAATCAAATTGTTCTTAAAATTAGTCCTAGAGTAATTTAGAAAACTTTAGGAATACTAAGAAATAATTTCTCAAGGAAAACCCAGAATCTGTCAAATAAAGTCACGTCGACCTCGAATCGACGCACCATCGATAACTCAGTTCAATCGACGCATCCATCAACTCCAGTCGACGCATACATCGATAAGAAACCCTATCGTCCCAAACCAGACTATATTGACGCTCACGTCGAATTCCACTCGACGTAACGTCGACTTCATGAAAACTAGCGGCAATACAAAAATATTTCCGGTCACATCCACTGTTGTACCGAATAAGACTTGAATTGTGCCTCTTTTCGATGTTTCACCTGACTTAAAATAGACCCTTCAGTTAGAAACCTTCACGACCTCTGCATCTTCCATCCTTCTTGTTCCTCAGTCCAACCATTTCTTCCTCTCTGTCACTGACCTAAAATGGCTCCTAAGACCAACTCAGGCTTTGACATTGACCTCGAATCTTTCCAAGCCGCCGCAGAAAATTACAAAAGCATCATAGCTCTGTTTACTGAAGCTGGATTAGACAAGCTCATCTCCACAAGATGCAAGCTCCTAGAGACAGAACTCACAGAGCTTATGACTCATGGTCAGATATCTAAATATGGAGAAATCCAAGGAACAATTCATGAGACACCTGTCTCAATCTCTGCAGAACACATTAGGACCACCTTTGATCTTCCATCAGGTATATTCCAATACTGTCCTTGTTCAAAAAGGGAAAGAAAATCATTTTCTACAGAATAACTAAAATAATTCCCCTATTAGGTGATGAACCTATGGAACTTACCCCTGATGAAACAAAGAATTTGTTAATCACCATGAAGTTCTCCAAAGATAGACCAATCCACCTGAAGAAAATAGACTTCTCTGAGGAGTATAGACTGTTGGCAGACATAGTAGGGAAAATATTACTATGTAAGATCTCTGCTCATGATGCAGTACCCAAGCAGCAACTGAACATCATGGGGGCCCTTGTGCTGAAGAAGAAGGTAGACTAGGCAAGCTGCCTGCTGAAAATGATAGGCTTCAAATACTCTCACAAAGAGAATGGCTATATGAGAATTATGAGTCAAGTACTCTTCCACTCCATCCCTGACCTATGTAGGTCAAAAGGAATCCATATTCCTCCAGGAAAAAGGATGTCAATAGCCCTCTTCTCTAAATGGACAAGGCAAATTCCCAAGCCTGGTCCCCTTCCTGAAAGGACTTCCTCTCCTCCCAACTCTCCTGCTCATCCATCTTCACCTCCTCCTCCTGCTCATACAAACATCTCTTCTGTACCACCATCATCCACACCTTCCCAAATACCAAATCAGTCACCTGCTCAACCCTCTTCTATTGCTCCACCTCCTCCATCAAATACACATCATCAACTTGATACAGTCATCTCTCGACCTTCATCACACTCACCTCCACCATTATCTCCTCCTCCACCACCACATTTTGAACCATCTCCATCCACTGAAAGCCTCATCACTCAGTGCATCCAATCCACAGCTCAAAGATTCCAAGCAATGCTGGATGAGCACTGCTCCCAGATTCATTCCTCCATCCTACACATGCACACCCAAATAGATGGGGTCAGTGCCTCTGTGCAAAGTCTGAAGAGCTCTCTCTCTCTCTTCCTCTAAGGTCACCAGGTCTTTCTTAACCTCCTTGGCCAAGAAGGTCAAGAAGGGGGAGAAGTTAGATGAAGAACAGCTCTCCAGTCATAAATCTCTCTCACACAAGTCTCTCCCTACCTCAAAAACTGATAGTCTTGCACTGCTCAAGACCATTGGAAATGAAGTAGTACCAGAGCTACATACTGAAGAGCAGACATCAGATGTACTGATTATAGCAAGAGAAGCTGCACAATAAGTGGATCTATTACAAGGGGAGGCAACTAGAGCAGAGAATGAAGAGGAAGCTGAAGCTCAGGGGGAGCCAGATGCTGTTATACCTGAAAATGGAGATAAGAAAGAAACTGAAAAAGAATTAGAAGGCTCAAAAGAAGTTCCATCCCAGGGGGAGCAACCTGCTGTAACTCAGGGGGAGTTGAGTGAACTACCTGCTACTGAGAAGGGGCAACCCACCTCTCCAAAAATAGTAGTATTCACTAGGAAAAGAAAAACTCCCCCTACCCCTCCTAAATGATGTGTTGAACAATATTGATACAATCTATATTTCTCTTCTCCATGCTTAAATTATGAAGTCTGTTTATATGATTCTGATTGCTTAGCATATTTCCTCTCTATATAAAATGCTTTGCTTTGTTGATTAAAAGACTGATACAATTTCTCTCTATATAGGGTTAAGACAAATAGGGGGAGATTGTTGGGGAAATGATTTATCTTAACCCCTAGAATTAAGAAGAATATAAATTCTAAGTATGAAAAATTAGGCTAAGTAAATACGCGTCGAATGATATTCGACGCAACGTCGAAATATAGTCGACGTTTCTCTCAGGAAGAGTCGAAGTAACTCTTAGAAGAATTCGACGTAATCCTAGTCGGCGTACCTCTGACTTCTAGTCGACGCATGTGATAAAGTCGACGCATCCTAGTCGACGCACCTTCCTTATTCTCCTCTCGACGTCCAGCCAGGATGAATTCGACGCTTACGTCGGATAGTAATCGACGTACGTCGATATTTACATGAAATTCAAAAACACGCCAGATCTCTTTCCTTCTTTCTGTAGATCTGATTTTTATGGAATAATATTATTCTTTTATAGCCGTTCTGAATCAGCCTTTCCTTCTATTTGATTCTTGGCTTATTTGATTCAGATTATTATGGAATCAGAATGAATTCTTTTCCTTCTACAGAAATATTAATTATGGAAACTCTTACCTCTTTCAAATTCATTGTCTGCTAATTGATTATTCTCCTTTAGCATTATATTTCAAACAGAGCTATAAATAAGTTGGAGATCGGCAGAGAATGACAACAAGTGTACCACCATATTCATTTTGAAAAAGAGGAAGAGCTCCCAAGTAAAAAGAGAGACAATTGAGAAATAGTGCTGCAGCAAAGATCAAGCTTTCTTCTCCTCATTCTGAAGCCATACTGCTGCAAACTCTGATAGCTCTCACTAAAAGAGAGAAAAGGCTCACAATCTCCTTCTCACTATAGAAGAGAGATTTCATTCACTATTTCTTGTGCTTCTAATCTTCTTGCTAGGAAGAAGATTCTTTCTTGTTTCAAATACTTCTTCTTCTCTTTCTAATTTCATTTTCAAATATTGTAAAAGAGTTTTTAGAATCTCTCTTCAAAAAATTCAGTTGTATTGGTTCTAAGAGTCTCCTTATCAAAAGACTCGGGCTGGTTCTAAGAGTCTCCTTATCAAAAGACTCGGGCTGGTTCTAAGAGTCTCCTTATCAAAAGACTCAGTGCAAGATAGTGAATTCCTACCAAAGGGGGTAGAAGAGTGGACTACCCAAAGTTTGGGGAACCACTATATTTCTTTGTGTTGTGCTGTGATTTTCTTCTTGTTATTTTCCTTCTTTATTTTCTTAATTCTTGTTGGTGTGTGGGAAACTTAAATCTGTGATTATTACACACACACATATATATATAATTGCACAAAGTATTTTTAATCTCTATTCACCCCCCCCCCCCCCCTCTACAGAATTCTAGTGAGGTTAACTGTGCACTTTCAAAGTCATTCGTAGATTTTTGGGGCATGCGAGGTTTTATAGACAATTCATTCAGGATTTTTCCAAATATCTAAACCACTATGTAGCTTGCTTGAAAAATATAATCCTTTTGTTTTTGATGATAAGTGTTTGCAAGCTTTTCAAACATTAAAACAAAGTCTAGTTTCATCTCCAGTTGTTATTGCACTGGATTGGTCATTACCATTTGTTCTTATGTGTGATGGTAGTAATTATGCGGTGGGAGTCGTGCTAGGACGAATGCGTAATAAAAATTTCCATACTATATACTACGCAAGCAAAACACTTATGGATTCTCAAGTAAACTATACCACAATAGAAAAGGAACTCTTAGCAGTAGTATTTGCATTTGAAAAGTTCCATTCTTATTTAATAAATTCTAAGGTTATAGTTTACACGGATCATTCTGCAATTCGGTATCTAGTGGAAAAAGGGATATGAAACCAAGACTTATTAGGTGGGTGCTCCTCCTCCAAGAATTTCATCTTGAGATCAAAGACCGAAAGGGTGGCAGAAAACCAAATTGTTGACCACTTATCACGCTTAGAGAAAGTTAATGAAAGAAATAGTCAACTATAAATAAGAGAAAGTTTTCCTGATGAGCAGATTTTGGCCATTACTGATGGAGGTATTCCTTGGTATGCAGATCTTGTTAACTATATTGTTAGCAACATTTTCCCTCCTGATATGGATTATCAACAACGGAAACTATTTCTCCATCAGATGAAATCCTACCTTTGGGATGCTCGCTATTTATTTAAAATCTGTCCAAATCAAATAATCCGTAGATGCATGCCGGAAGTAGAGGTCCAATGTATATTGGAAAAATGTCATGCATCTCCTTACGGAGGACATTTTAAGGGAGAACGGACAGCTACAAAGGTTTTATAGGCCATTTTTTACTGGCCCACTTTATTCAAAGATGCGCATTTATTTGTGAAGGGATGTAATAGTTGTCAAAAGACAGGAAATCTCAATCGAGGGGCGAGCATGCCATTGAATAATATTCTATAAGTGGAGGTTTTGACGTATGGGGAATTGAATTTATGGGACCATTTGTAAACTCAAATGGGAACCTGTATATTTTATTAGCGGTTGATTATGTCTCGAAATGGGTGGAAGCTGTAGCCACGCAGAGAAATGATGCAAAGGTGGTATTGAAATTTCTAAAATCAAATATCTTTATTAGATTTGGTACACCTAGATCCATCATTAGTGATGGCGGAGCGCATTTCAATAACTTGCAATTTAAATCACTCCTAAAGAAATATGGAGTAACACATAAAGTTGCTCTCTCCTACCACCCACAAACCAATGGTCTAGCTGAACTTTCTAATAGGGAAATTAAGTCAATTTTAGAGAAAATGGTGAGTGCAACCCATAAGGATTGGTCACATAAACTAAATGATGCGTTATGGGCATATATGACTACTTTCAAAATGCCCATAGGATTGACCCCTTACAAGATGGTTTAATGAAAGGCATGTCACCTTCCCGTAGAGTTGGAGCATAGGGCTTACTGGGCTATTAAAAAGCTGAACTATGACTTCCAAGAAGCATGTAAAAAAGGTTACTCCAACTAAATGAACTTGAAGAAATTCGTTTGATTGCATATGAAAATGCTAAACTGTATAAGGAGAGAACAAAAAATTGGCATGACTCTAGGATAGTAAAATGGGAATTTATCAACGGTCAATTAGTTCTTCTATTTAATTCTAGGTTGAAATTATTTCCTGGAAAACTAAAATCTAGATGGTCAGGGCCATTCAGAGTGAAAGAAGTTCACCCTTATGGGGTTATCACCATAGGAAATAAAAAAGATGGGATGGAATTTAAGGTCAATGGACAGAGACATAAGCATTATTTCCTGAACGATGATCGCTATCAGGCGGCTGTAATTTCCCTATCCTAAATTCTCCAAGATTAGAAGGTCCTGTCGGGACATAAATTAGGCGCTTTAAGAGAGACAACCCAAGTTTTAGTTTTACTATTTTTAGTTTTAATGTTCTAGTAGACTAAATCTTACAATATAAAACATCCGTCGTTTTAATGAAATTTAAATGTTGTTTTATTAAAGAACAAAATTTTGTTGTAATTTATATTTGTTGCAACAATATGTTTCCTGTCCTTTATGATAAATTTTCACGCTGGTTGTTGGTTCAACTGAACCAGATAGTGTTTAAAGGCGCTGTTTGAACATCTGGCGACCGGTTCAACTGAACCGATGCATTAATGCGAATAGCGTCATTTAAGGCGAATGGTGATGTAAGAGGCAGTTATCCCAAATTTCTCCCCTCATCGAGTTAGGGCAAGTACGACGAACAATGCCAAGCATCGCAAATCGGAGGTGCTCCGGAGCATCGACGAAGGGCGGCTATCATCCCTTATTAGTAAGGTCGGTGATGGACGCTATCTATATATTGATAGGCTCAAACCCTTCCGACTACACCTGATTGAAGATTATATTCTACCAGTAAGTTCATCCTTTCTAGTTAAAACTTCTGAAGGTTGTGATGGCATCTTCAAAATCGAACAAGCGGAAATCTATAGCGCATAAGGATGTTCATTTTGCTTGTATTGAATCCCAAACTCGCTATGAGACTCTCAAGTTAAAACCAGTAATTTTTGAGAGGGTGTTCCAGATTGAGGTTAGAGAATGGAGCAAGGTCTATGTTGATCATATTACACAATAAGGTTGGGAATCCTTTTGACATCCACGGGATGAAGCTATTTTATAGTGGGTTTATGAGTTTTATTCAAATGCATTCTTCCAGAAAAATGACAAAGTTCTAGTGCATGGTAAAGAGATTGATTATTCAGCAGAGGCTATCAATCAATATTTCAACATTGAGAATATAGAGGAAAAAATTTAGGAGCGATTCTTAGAAATGATATCCCCCCTCGAGGTTGCCACAACATTGTCAATTTCATCACCAGTCGAGTGGGCTAACGAAGCAAAGAGAGTACTGATGTCTTCGAGTTTCAAGCGTGAGGCAAAAGTGTTGATGTTGTTCGTCAACACAAGCATTTTTCCAACCAAAAATCCAAATCGTGTATCATATCCTCGCGTTGTGCTCATATTTTGTATCCTCAAAGGAATTAAGGTGAATGTGGGATGGATACTTTCTCAACAACTTAGAGAAAGGGCTGAATCAAATGTTGGCCAACTGTTGTGGTTCCCCACACTTATTACATCGTTATGTCGCAATGCTAGAGTGGAGGAGCAGGACGCAATTATAACCTCTGTAAAGCATCATATTACTCAAACAGTTATATCATCTAATATCAAGGTTTCTTCTCCAAAAAATAAGCTCAAGCGCATATCCAAACCGCAGCCATCCCCCTCTACAAAATCAGCCTCTCAATATACCCTTAGAAGTACTCCGCCTAATTTAACACAAGTATTGTCATATGTGAAACACATCTCTGAATATCAGCGACATCATCACAACATTGTCACCGCTCAATTAAAAATTCAGAATAGGAATCAGCAAGAACTAATGAGGCAAGCACAGCTCAAGATTGGTGACCAATCTCTACCCTTCCTCTCCCCATTTGATGTCGATGGTTACTTATGTACAGCTAGTGGTGAACATGCGAATCCATACAAACCCCCGGAGGAAGAGGGTCTTAGTGATGATGACTATTGGGAGAGGCAGTATTCCGATGAAAACAATGAGGAGGAGGACGATGAAGACGGAGATGAGGATGATGAAGATGATAAGGAGGACGATGAATACAACGATGAGGTCGAAGAAGCTGACGACGAAGACATGGACGAAAACAAGGATTAAATAGTTTCATCTTATTTTTTTGTTGGTACATTTTGATGCGTATGTAACTCTGCACTATGGATTTTCTGTGATGACAATAATTTGGCTGTTAGGTATGTGGACCATTGATTTTCCTGCTATTCCTAGTTTATTATGATATTAGTTTATGTGATCTTAGTTTAACATGTGATCTTTTGTGCAAATAGTCTAGTGTACTGCTTTCAGTTTATTGTGATGCCCCTATTAGACATAATCCTTTCATTATGATAGTATGCTAATTTATTGTGCTGCTGGTTAAATATATGCACCCATTGGCATTCACACATTTATTTTAGTAATGGCTTCTCTAATGAGAAGGGGATGATGTTTATTCTGTGATGATGTTTATTCTGTGATGATGTTTATTTGTGATGCTTTATTTATATGTTTGATGTTACCATTATATATTGCTTAGTTATGATGTTAAGACCTAAACTGGGCAACTAGTCGGGTTTTGGATTTGTGTACACCCCTTTTGCAGGTCACTTCTGGACTTACTGTTGTGGTTGGCTTTTCAACTGAACCATTAACAACCTATAATCAGACGGCAAGGAGGAGCAGGATTGATACTTTGACCGAAACATCTCAGGGGAGTACTTTGTTTGTATAAAATTTATTTTCAATATTCATTACAAGCTTTGCTAGGGACTAGCAAAGAAATAA
The DNA here is from genome assembly GCA_033032865.1 of Dactylorhiza incarnata. Classification (NCBI taxonomy): domain Eukaryota; kingdom Viridiplantae; phylum Streptophyta; class Magnoliopsida; order Asparagales; family Orchidaceae; genus Dactylorhiza; species Dactylorhiza incarnata. Next base: position 7,255,804 of record JAWHQI010000023.1, read on the forward strand.
GTGTGGGGCTGAGATAACCTCCACCGAATGAGAGAATATTAATTTGTAGTGCCTCAATTTTTTTACCATTAATAAAGTATTCGTTATTTGAGTTATTCAAGTTGAATTGATTGGTAGACTAGTCAATCCTAAGAGTTCATACTATGATTTTGAAGTTAGTGAGATATGTTAGAGTTCTTTTAGGCATTTCGAATATGCACTATATTCTCTACAAGAATTTGTTCCCTAAAAAATAAATTTATTAACCAATTAACATTATGGTGGGAGGATGAGTAAGAACTGAGTCAATGTTGTAAGCTTAAACATGGAGTGTATGTAGTCACTTGATTAAAATGATTAAGACCATCTTTTTCTCAATTCACACCATGCAACCAACAATTATTGAGATATTACATGACCCGTTGAGCTTGAGCTTTGTCATTTTGATACAATTGACCATGCATAATTTTCCTATAATTTTACTAGTTACTTCTTAGTTAACTTCCAACTTTGGGTGTTTAATAAAAAATAAATGTATAAGTATCGTAGTGATATGTGGCCTAAGTGTGTGTACACCTACTTGGAATGATCCCAACTATGATGACAAAAATAAAAAAATATAAAATGGAGAAAAATGTATAATGACATAGTGATATGTGGCTTAAGTGTGTGTACACCTACTTGGAATGATCCCAACTATGGTCAAATACAAAAATTTTGATGATTGAGAAATAAACCTCAAAGTATGGAATGTTATTAAGAATATGAACTAGGGAAATTCCCCCCACTATCAAAATTTTATCCTTCAGCTCCTTACCAAGCCAAAGCCTTCCCTACCGCAAGCCCTTATGATTTCTAGTCAAACTGAACTATTAAACTCTTGCGGAGGCCAAAGCAAAGACGCGGCTTATTCTTATCCTTCCTAATTATGAGGTAGTTTAATGAGTAAAGTCGTTTGGGAGTGAATAATTTTATGGAATAGCACACACAACACTAAGAAAGCATATTTGATCTTTAACTCTTAGCTAATGGATTGGTTCATATTTGAAGTTTTAACGAATGACATGTCCACCATTTGTTAATGTGAATTACTTGAGTAATCTCGACATTATATTCAAGGGTAAAGGGACTCGTACTTATATGTTGGTAGATATTCGCTCGTTCAATAGCTTGCAATGATTAATCTTTGCTCGGGACTAGCAAAGAGCTAAGTTTGGGAGTGTGATAACCTGCCAAAAAGAAGTTATCTTGCTCCATTATTATAACTCTTTAGCTAATTTATTTGATAAATATGATTTAAAAGTATATATAAAATGAATAGATTGTTATTAGGATTAAGGGCAATCGTTATTGTTGTTTTTTGTATATTTTATCGCAGGAAATACAAAGCTTCAAACGTAGCATCAAAGAATAATCATATATTAAAGCCAAGAAGATGTTACAACAAGTCACAACAAATCCGGTGCAGTTTTTATGAAGAAAAATCTAGCAGAAGCTTTGTTGTAACAAATTTAATTTTGTTACAACAAATCCTGTTCTGAAAATTCCAGGCAAAACTGTGCAGAAAGATTTAATGCAACAAATCGGCGGAACTCAAAAATTCAACCTCCGAAATTATTTAAAATCTGGCAGTTTTAGGATGAAAAGACATCCATTCGATCAATCAGTGTCTCTAAATTTGGCGTATGACTACTTAAGGAAGGAGGAGAGAGAAACAAGGATTCTTGGCATCTTTTGGATTGGAGTAATCTTCTACCTTTTCGAAAAAAGGAGAAAACCAGGGAAGAAAAGAGAAAACTGAAATTCAGGCGCGATGTACTGTAATATCTTTCTAGTTTTGCGACATTCTCTTTTAGTTATGAACTAAACTCTTCATGTCCTGTATGAAGAGAGTATTGTGTGTGTTTTGATGGTATAAATTTAACTTTTGTGAGTTTGTTTCATGAATTATTCTTGGTGTAACTTTTGAATTTGTTAGTGAAACTTTTGGCTTATATTTTTTTCTTCTATTTCGCTACGAGAATCGAGAGATTAGTTGTGTAGTATTAATTTGAAGGCTATCTTATTGCACCACGAGATTCGAGAGATGAGTGGTGTAAATTTTTAACCAAAGTTTCTATCCTTACGGTGTGTTTCGAGATTCGAGAGAGGAGAAACACAATCGTTCATAAGTTTGCCATAATAAAGAAGAGAGGAAGAGATTCCCTCCTCTTGCTAGCATTTCCGACTTCTATTCTATGCAATATTTATTATTTGTCCTAAGTTAGAGATGACTAGGGGAATATAGAGTGTTAAGGTCTCTGAGATTCGAGAGATGAGGAGTTCTTCCATAAAAGTGGTTGCAAGATAATTTTATCAAACATTCTCACTTAACATCATTTTAATGCATCATTTCAACATACACAAGAAATCTGAAATACAAGACTGCTATCTCTCCGATTGTTAAGAAGTATTTCTAAAAATCTTCATAATTTGCTAATTAGTTTAAATCTTTGTTAAAATCTTTACTACCTTGAAAAATCACCCTATTCGACTTACTTGGATTTAAAGAAACGGTGTAACTAGTATTTGTAAGTTTTCGATTAACAACTTCTCCGAGGGAACGATCTCTACTCACACTTAATTACTTGATCCATCATGTGCACTTGCATTAATATATATATCCATTTTGGGCGTATCACTAGGTGCGAGAATTACCGCTGGTATTCCAATATTGAAAGGCTTCCCTGCTTCAAGTGTAGGAACTATTCCTCTAAATCGTCTCTAGCTGTCTACGGCACGAAGTGCTCCAGTAATGCCTCCATGAATTCTTCCCACGTGATGTAGGCATACTCAAGGATGGCAAAGGTGGTGTCCAGGGCTGACTTCCACCACTACTTAACATGAGATTTCAAAGCAGAGAAGGCCAATGGCACCGCCATATCAATCGGACAACGAATCCTAGCCAGCATTTCCTGAATGGTGTCTAACCATTCTTCCGTTTGAACCACTGACTCGGTTCCCGCATAATATGGCGGGGATAGGGCTTGAAGGCACTCAACCAGTTTTCCCATGGGTTGGGGACCTGAATCGGGGCCTGCTGTTGCGAGAAGGCCTGCAGGATAGCGGCCACCAATGTCTATCCTAGCTCTGATTGCTGAAAGGGGGTGGGAGCCGGTGGAGGAGGAACATCATTCTGAATGGGAGGGATCATTGCCCTAGTGGGGATGTTCACCAGAGGCTACATAAGAAGAGGATTTAATTAGAAGGGTTGGCCTAAACATCTCATTTTGATGGACAATTGAACGTGATTTTTGCTATGGTCACACCATTGCTTTCTTTGATAATTTGTCCTCAAACTAAGTTCGAGCGGGGTTGCATAGGGTTGTGGACTTCCTCAATTGGGATCGAAGTTAGCTGAGCTGATACCAGTTTGTAAGACCAAATTTTTTTTTGCTTTCATTTCCGGGTCTTACCGCCCAGAACCGCAGTCTTGCGGTGGCACCAACTCACGGGGTGGTCACCACCATAATACGTCGATCATGCTGGCTTATCATTCATCCAGGACAACCACACAATATAAATAATAAAGAGAACATGTCCACAACAATCACATAATCATTAAGATATTTAAATGCATGTCCAAATGAGATAATAATAGAATACAGTACTGAAATGGAAACGCTAAAGAGAAAAAGGGCTTAAGCCCGATACATCATGTTTTCTTGGCCTCTCTCTCGGCAAAGATAAAACATTATAAACACTGACACAGACTAGTGCCTTCACGAATGTATAACTCTCTTCTCTGCCCTGGGTAGATATGAAGACTGTGTATTAGAAGAGGGTCGCTCACCGGTGCTCTCCCCGCAGCTGTCGAGAGACCAATTCCAGGTCTAGCCACCATGTCCTATTCCTCACTCTAGTTGAGGGTCTGCTCACCCTGTCGCTCCTGTTTGTTATGCCACAAGCAGCCTTCAGTCTATGAGACTCAGTAGGTTCCTCACCACCTCCACCCATGACTCCTAGGCACCGTGCGGGAGCAGGAAGCGGAGGACAACAAGGGGTAAAAACAAGCTGATGACATGGAACTAGCTAACAAGTATATTTATGAATAAAGTACTTTATCTCCAGCAGTTTCCAGAAGTAAGTCATATGTACAAAAGTAATCCATAATTACAATCCAAGAGTTCACAAGGTTCCAGCAATAGTATAAAGAAACATCAAGCCATAGTATTCATAATAAAGTATCTGAAGGAGCAATTCTATATAAAGAGAACATATATAAAAGTAACCTTAACTTATATGGGTGCACACACAACACATAAGTTAAGGGATCTGGCACTAAGGTAAACTCATTGTATAAATGAGCCGATACTAATTTATCTGATGAGGTCTTGAATATGCAATAATGTTATGCTATGTTATGCAATGCAAAGATGCAACTCACCCACTTGACTCTGTATATACAGACCTTTTTGTTAGTTCCCTATGTTCGAGTATGACAACTCAGGTACCCTGTTGTGGAAAACGAGGGCAGTGGATCAGGCATGTCCACTTCTAGGCTCTTCTCAAACACCTCCCAGCCTAGACCTTTTGTACACCCCTGAAGAAGACACCAGGGTATCCACATACTAGTTGTTAAGCACACCTCTATTATAATTTGCGGAGCCTCCAGCTCGCCAGACAATCTAGTCCTCCTTAGTCAATACCGAGCCTATCACTCGCAGGACTATCTAGTCCTTAGACAATACCGAGCCTACCACTCCCAGGACTATCTAGTCCTTGTATCATTTCATCCAAAATTTTGGGCGAGGTTTACTTATTGAGTTCTTTTACTTACTACTCTTGACTATCATTTAGTTATACTTAGAAGTTTACGGTGAATCCTGGAGTTTCTGAGGTCTACCGGGAGCGGTACTAGGGAATACGATGGTGGTTGAAGCCCAAATCTCCCTTTCTAGGATATTTACTCTTATTGGTGACTACCCATTCTTTTACAGTAGTACCTCTTATGTTGTGCTGTGTTATAAAGGTGTTTTGAACTACGTGGACAGGGAAGTGGCGAAGCTCAATTGAGCACCAGTCCTCGCCTTGCTTTAGTAGTGGATTGTCTCTCCCGAACTTTCTTAACCATGATCTATAAGTTCCATGACCTAGTATTAATTGGGGTTCTATTTCTTGTAGACTCCCCCCCCCCCCTTAAAACAAAGCATGATTTATCAAATCCAGATTTGATAACCTCCACTCCTAGTGTATCCCACTACTGATTAACTCATTGATCAGCTATGCATATGCAAATACCAATGAGGTTAGCACCTGTGGGGTGGTGACCATGAGGGTGGGGTCTAAATCTAACATTTCCATTTTTACTATTCGCAGTCTGGCGGTCTTTAATCAAACCCACATGTCCTAAAGGGGTGGCTATTTGAATTCTAATTAAGAATGAGTCGATTCTAGTTCCAGGAGTTGTAGGGCTACCCATATTCAGATTTCTATTTTTTTTTCACCGAGCACACGTATTTGGGCCAATATAATTATTCCATATAAACCTAGTGAGACTAGATTTGAACACGAGGTAGCCTTTGTCACATGCTAATAATTCCAACAAAATTTCCAAATATTCATAATGATATGAAATGTCTTTAAACAAGTTTCTATAACATTCCAGCAACAATAATTCAAGATATCAATTTTTCAAGTTATAACTCCAAGTTCTACATTGTGAAGGAAGTATGGTATATTCTCAATGAATAAATCAAACAAAATTTCCAGAGGTTCATATTATTATCAAAAATCTATGTACAAATTTCTAAAGCATTCCAGTGTCAATAATTCAAAATATAAATTTCTCAAGTTATAACCCCAAGTTCTACATTGTGAAGGAAGTATGATATAAATTCAATGAACAAATCTAACAAAATTTCTAGAGGTTTATATTATTATCAAAAGTCAACGTACGAATTTATACAACATTCCAGTGTCAATAATTCAAGATATAAATTTCTCAAGTTATAACCCCAAGTTCTACATTATGAAGGAAGTATGATATCTTCTCAATGAATAAATCTAACAAACTTTCCAGAGGTTCATATTGTTATCAAAAGTCTATGTGCAAATTTCGGCGGCATTCTAGTTTCAATAATTTAAGATATAAATTTCTGAAGTTATAACCCCAAGTTCTACATTGTGAAGGAAGTATGATATCTTCTCAATTAATAAATCTAAAAAAAATTCCAGAGGTTCATATTGTTATAAAACGTCTATGTACAAATTTCTACAGCATTCCGGTGTCAATAATTCAAGATATAAATTCTCAATTTATAACCCCAAGTTCTACATTGTGAAAGAAGTATGATATCTTCTCAACGAATAAATCCAACAAAATTAGCAGAGGTTCATATTGTTATGAAAAGTCTTTGTACAAATTTCTACAGTATTCTAGTGTAAATAATTCAAGATATAAATTTCTCAAGTTATTACCCCAAGTTTTACATTGTGGAGGAAGTATTATGTCTTCTCAATAAATAAACCTAACAAAATTCCTAGAGGTGTATTTCATCACACAAGATCACATGCTAAATCTTTTGATTTTCCCCCAAGGTTTTAGTCCAAAAGATTTCATTAATTAACATTTATAATATTTATACCATAAGTAAAACTTAGAGAATTTTGGTCCAAAAATTCCCAAATAACCAGAGGAATTGCATTTCCTCATATCCTATGCATGTGCAAATTATTTCTTGCATTCAATAACCAGATTAAGTTAAGTACTCAAGAAAAGGTTTTGTGCTATTAGCACACCTTCCCTTCTACATGAACTTGCATGTAAATTTTCCCACATGCACCAAGTCAATTGACTTCAAATCTCTACCAGAGATGTATATTGGACCGTAGTATCACCCAACATAATTTTTTGAGTCACTATTTCTCACCAAGCCATGAATATTACATATTCAAGCTTTATTAAGTAATAAATGAAACAATGGTAAAATTAATTTCAAAATTAACTAAATTTGGCCATAATGTGGAACTAGGTATAATACACCTCTGTATAAAATTTCAGACCTATTGCCCAAGGGGTTTGGGAGAATTTCATAAAATTCTCCCTAGGTCACATATTAAAGTTTAACAATTCTTGATTTGATTTGCATGTGGATAACTCCATATTCATGGGCCCAAATGGCCCCAAATTTTATCCAGGGACCTAACATTACCTAATGAACCTTCCACTGAAGATTTTGGTGGGTTTGGGTTCATATAACCAAATAATCATGACATGCATGATTAATTAAATTATTTTTAGAACATTAGAAAAAAGTTCTCCAAAAATTCTGATTTTTGGGTGGGTGCTGTGTTCCATTATGAATCACCTATGTTCCAAATTTCACTTGCATGCATGTTTTATTTATGTAGATACACTCAAAATACCCATGCATACTCACTTTGTACACCTTGCACCAAAACTGGTACCCATGGAGCTACAGAGCTCCAAATGAAATGAAACAAATTTCTAAAATTTGTTAAGAGCATTCCCTACAACTTTGAAGTTGAACATATTTCATTATTTTGCCTCTAAATGCCCCAGAAAATTAAATCAAAATCTGTGTTTAAATGTAACAAAATAAACATTTAATTTAAATTTGGTCTACGTTTAACGGGCCTCTATAATCGGACGTCCATGGGATCATCTTCCCCGATGAGCCAAATGCTGGGATTTCCCGAGCCTGGGGATTTTTGCGAGATGATTTCCAGCAGCTCACGGCGGTTTCCGGTGAAACCCTCCTGCCACCACAATCACCCGATCTAGGGCTTCCGATTGGTGGTGGTCGTTTGGCCTGAGATGGCTGGAGTAACCCTCCGGCATCTTTCATTTTTCGGCCCTAGAACATCAAAAGATAGCGACGATGATACACCATTGCCGCCAAGGATTTCAAAGAGGAAGAAAAGTGGAGATCTAGCACAGGTGGAGGTGGAGAGAACCCGACTTGATTGCGAGTGGTAGCCCTACTGTTCCCCTTGGGTTCTATTCGATCTTTTCCGGCGAGATCCTTGTAAAGTTCGTCCAACTGGGCACGAATGCTTGAGCTTACTGAGGGCTTCTTCTCCTCTCTTGATTCTAAAGTTGGTGGTGTGGGTGATTTGGGTCGGGCGAGTGTATATGGTTAGCTGTCATTAACTGGCAATCTCCCCTATGCTTTCACCTCCTCATCCAGCCAAGTATAGCCCTCCATCTCATGAGGAAATTGATTCTGAGTTCGAATTCCTGCAGGGGGAGAGAAGATCTTAACTCAAATTAGTTATGTTGGGGGGCGGCATTAATGGTGACCGGCAAAGTGGAGTTGAGCTCTCTCCTCCCCCCTCTCAATAGCTGCCAACTCAGCCCATTGCAGCTGGATTTCTTGGGGATGTTGAGTGCTATCCAGTAAAGAGGGAGTGGTGGCCAAGTGACCACCACCCCATGAATTCCTCTTGAATTCTTCTTTGGGAGTGGCCGTCCACCACCATTGATGAGCCACCTTCATGGGCCCAATGTCTCTTTGGCAATTTCATCCCCTTGTGAGCTTGGTTAGGTGGGGTTAAGACTAATGGCTCTATGTTTGGGCTAAGTACAATGAGTTTCAGTTTGGGTTTGTGCTCACTTGACCCAAATAGACCAAATTGGGACTTTTGAGTTTGGGCTTGACCCAAGCTCACCCCAACTAATGTGGCTGACCAACATTGGTGCCTTAGACATTATGGACCTATTCCAAGGGGAATTAGGTCATGGTGGGGTCATATGGGGTTTAATTACACATTTTGGGCTTTAGGGGCAATTTGGAGGTTTTGGTGTCTTTGCCCTAATCATACAAAATTGGATGTGCATTTTGGTTCACTTAGGTCTCATATATTCACTTTGGGGTTTATGAGAGATTGTGCTAGGTCAATTTGACCATTTGAGGGTCAATTGAACCATATAGGGCAAAAATGTAATTCAGGGCAATTTAGTAATTTTGCCTAATTTTCCAAATATTGTTTATCCCAAGGGTCAAATGTAGACCCATTAGACTCCATTAGTGATCTTGTAGTGTTAGGGGTGATTAATTTGATCACATATGACCAATTGAAGGTCAATTGAGGGAATTAGTTCAATTAGGTCAAATTGGGGCTTTTTGGTAGTTGGCCCAATTTCCCAAAATTGGTCCACCCCAATGGGTCAATGTTGTCCCACTAGTCTCTCCTAATGGTCATAGAGGGTGGGTGTGATCAATTTGATCATATTGAGCCAATTGAAGGTCAATTTAGGGAATTAATTCAATTAGGTCAAATTGGGGTTTTTTTGGTAATTTGGCCTAATTTCCCAAATTTCACCAATTCCATTAGGTCCATTTTGTCTCTTTAGTTTGCCCTAGTGTTTAGGAAGGGTGCGGTGTGGTCAATTTCATCATACTCAGGTTAATTGACCTATATTAGGGTGAAGTATGTCAAAGTGGGCCTTTATATGTAACTTGACCCAGCTAGGTCAAAGGCTCCGATAGTGATCAAGGGACACCATTTTGGCTCAAGGAACCATCTATGCCACCTAGTATATTTTAATTCAGCCTAGGAGTTTCCCCATGGTTATAGGTTATGCATAGGGTGTTTTTTCCCTTTTGAGTTACTCTTGAATTCTCATTGAATTAGGTTGACACGTGGTGGCTAAGTGCACACCATGGTGTTCTCCACTCATTCAACTTGTCACCAAAGTACCTTAGGTCACTTATCCTATTTTGTCATGACTTTGTCATGACAAAAATTTCCTAGGGGTCTAGTAGTTTGGGGTATGTTACATTCGTCCAGAGAGGAAATTGGCGATCGGACCGATCTCTGAAAATCGAGACAACGTGGAACGACAATGTTGGACGAAAAGGAGAGGTCACAGACTTCTGGGCAAACGTGATCCCCGAACATTTACAAGTTTCGCTGGAACAACAAAAATGTTCACTTACTGCTGAGACGGTGACTGTCATAAATGCAGAAAAAGGCTATAAATACTGCTTCAGGGATTCAGAATCCAGAACTTTCTGGAAGGAATTGCGAGCTTGAACTATAAGAAAACACCCTTTTTAGACCATTGCGAGCTCTTGAAGTTAGACCTGATGTTAGTGCTAACTCGGTGGGTAAAGACCAGGAATTATCCAAAAGCAGCTTCTTCCAAGATGAGGGTTGAAGAGAAGGAGACCGCAGGTTCCAAGAAGACGGTGGTGGTTAAGGCCTCCAATGTCTTGGCGAAGGCAGACGTGGTGGAGGAGATTGTCAGCTCCACCCAAGGAAGAAAACAGCCAGAACCTGCAAAGGAAGATGCAATTTTGGAGGTCTCGAGCACCGTCGACCTCTCGACCAAATTCTAAGGGCCTCCTGTGTTGAATCTTCCCAATCTCACCATTACCATTGACTGAAACAAGTCGGTTGAGGCACTCATCCAGACAACTGTCCTTCATGATGAGATCAATTCTACTGAGGCCATCAAATCTCAGATGTAGAAGCGGAGGTCTTCAGCTGAAAAGCTTAGGCGGAAGATCACAGACCAGCAGGGGACTGCAAAAGGAGTAAAGAGAAAAGAGGTAGATTTCCCTGTTCAGACCACCAAAATAAAGAAAAGTGATAAAGAGAAAGAAGTGACCGCCAAGACCGATTTGGTCAAGGCGGCCACACTTCCTGCAAAAGGAGATCTTGGACATCCTACTGTGGATGTGCCTGGAAGGGTAAGGGAGCAAGCCGATCACTCTTTTCCTCTTGCGGTCTCAATATCTTCAAGGGGAGCGGACTCTGAGTTGATACCTTATTTGGATGATGATTCTTCTAAAGATTTTGTAAGTTCGATCTCACAGGTACTTGACCCCTTCAAATCTGAATGGCTTTGAGAGGTCGCCGAAGAGCAAGAGCGGATCACTGAGAAGGAGTCCGCAGAGGAAGAGGCAAGGCAAAGAGCTGAGGTCGAGAAGAAGGAGAGAAAAGAAAGAGAGGAAAAGGAGAAAGAAGAAGAGAAGAGAAAGAAGGTGGAGGAGAAGGCAGCATTGATCGCTGTAGACAAGAATAGAAAAGAGAATGTGGAGATGGAGGAGAAGAAGAAGTAGGATAACAAGAAAAAGAAGACTGCCGAGAAGAACAAGAAGGAAGAAGAGGAAGAAGAGGAAGAAGAAGGGGCCCGACAGCTTAAGAAGGATAAGACTACACTGTCCGTCGGTCTGACGGGGCTTTCGGCCGATAAAGAAGCCAAGCTAGACCAGGCAGTGACAGACAATGTGGCAGTGGTCTCTACCCTGGGAACTGGTAAGGCGAAGCTGATCGTAAGACCTCCAGACTTTCTTCCTCTGCCTATTTTTTGACCTAGATCTCCAAAGGAGTGGCGTGAGATCATCATTATCGAAACAGATGACATTCTTGTTAGCAATGCAGAATTAAAAAGAAGAAGAAAATAAGGGGAGAGATTGCAAAAATGGGAGTTGTAAAGAATGAACCTAGAGCACTTTAGAGGTTCAGACCACCTTTTGCTGACTGCAAACCCTACGGTCTCACAAGATGTTGAAAATGCTTTACATAACTGCGGTCTTGATTTCTTTTTAAGTATACTCTTTGTGTGATCTCTTTCATTTTTTGAGTTATTGTAACTGAGCTAATAGTCCTCTCTTCATCGCAGATGTTGATGAGGTCGCGATGACCCCTGAATAAGGAGAGATCCCACAGAATTTGGAAATTCGTCCAAAGCTCGCGGACATCCTCAAACCCATCTTTGAGGATATACGCTCTATGTGGGACCGGGATGACCAACTCGTGGATCAGGTTGCTGATGTTGAGGAGTGGTTGCGCGCTACGGAGAAGTGAGCCTGCGAGGAGTATGATCTGAAGATTGCCGAGCGCACCAGGATGCTTTACAGAGCTGAAAAGGATTTACAATATTATAAGGGGAAGGCTGCTGCTCTGGCCACTGAGGTCGCATCTCTTAGGGCCAGTCCTGCTCAAATAACTCTGAAAAGGGGACCTCTGGCGGTCTCCCCGAAGGGAGATCGACCTCTGAGATTATCGTGGCCCCTCTTGAGTAGGTTGACAGGGATGTGGCCAAGATTCACCGAGCTGTGATGTCAGCAAATCGGGGCTTGTCGATCACTTTGGCTGTTGTCCATGAGATGCAAGATGGTGTGGCCTCCAACGGAAGAAAGCGCCAACCAAGGAGATAGATTTCCATTCTTGATTTCATGCGGCCTCAAAACAATAAATTGGATAATTTGAACTTTTTGTGATATGTGTGTTGACATTCTGATTTTTGTCATATGCGATCTCTTTGCATGTGATGCCGATCTCCGTGGTGCTTGATTACTTTTCCTTTGAATATTTCTATCTTGATGCTTGAGATGTTGCGGTCGGATATTTTTGAGACCGATTATACTGCTTATTGTCTCTAATATCTTATATAGGTCCAGCGATCTGCACAGCTTGTTGGGTGGTCTCAGAAAATGTAATCATTACAAAAATATCCCTTGACTTCTATAAATAGCTGACCTTTGAATCTTGATTTCACACTTCTGAATGCGCCCAAAGCACCAGTCTCAGTGATCTCCAAGAATGTTGTCCGCTCGAGCTACCGCTACAGAGATCTTCCTTGACGCCGATCACAACACCTCCCGACTTTCAAGATATGAGTATGTGAATTTTCTAGAGAAGCACACGATCCAAATTCAGATCGTCGGGAGGTTGCCTTCAGAAGATTGATGAGTACTTTTTATACTCATCTTTTAATATAATTCTAATGTAATTTTAATATGAATTTATATAAATTGTATTTTTTATCTTATAATAATCATTCCTTTTTATTTCTGCCACTAATATAAGTTTAGTTTATGTTTGCAGGTTTTCTGGGCACTTTGAGCAAAAATATCAAGTACACGCCCAAGGTCACGGGCGTGACCAAGGGCGTGACAGTCAAAGATGTGTTCCAGACCCAATTCCTCCACCAGGGAGCGTTCCGTGAAGAATTCGCCAAGTACACGCCCCAAGTCACGGGCGTGACCAAGGGCGTGACCCAGTGTCACGGCCGCGACTCGCCACAGCATCCAAAGCACGCCTGCCACGTCATTTAAAGTTACACGCCCTCGGTCACGGGCGTGATCGAGGGCGTGACCTCCTGTCACGGGCGTGACTCGTCCCGCACTTCTTCCCGCCAGAGCTTCCCGCCAGCAGCACTATTTCAAGATTACACGCCCCAGGTCACGGGCGTGACCTAGGGCGTGACGCGGCCGAAACGCTCGCAATTACTCCAGAAGGCGCCCTCTCCGCTGCTGCTTCGATCACGCTCCTTACACGCCCTTGGTCACGGGCGTGACCAAGGGCGTGTAACCTCATTTTTTCAGCTATATAAAGCCGGCTCCAGCAGATGATAAAGGACGAATTTTGGGAGTTCAATTCCCCTTTTCTTGTTTATTTTCATATTTTAGTAGTCTTATAGTTGTTCTTTTATTTCAATAGTTGTAATTTTCAATTCATAGTTTGTACTTCCCTTGATCTCAATTAATAAATTAGTGTTATGTCTCTCTTTTTCTTCTCCCTTCTTCATGTATTCTTTTATGTCTTTAATTCCTCCATCTCTATGAGTACTTAAATTTTATTAGCACTCGGTCGAGATGATCCAAGGAATAATATTGGTTTTGAAGCAATTTAGAATCGCTCTTTCTCTTTTCTAAACCACTTAAGATTTATCCTTGATTTTAATGAAATGAGATTATTTTCTCGTTCCTGTTTTCGTTCTTTAGTTAGCCAAACCAGCTCGTAAGACGAACCGAACCTTCAAGGATAAAGAGAGTTGCATGCACCCCTCAAGAGAGGGCGACATAAATCTCCCGGATTGGAGTCAAATCCAATAGAGGGGTTCACTTCGTTAAAGCAAGTTTAGGGGTTTCAATTATAGAACGAGAGTTCGGCTGATCAACCTAATCTTAGTTGGATGTATCCTCGAGAGAGGTACGTTTATAATTCGGGAACCTCCACGGTCAAAGTTATTTTATTTAGAGAATGCGATTTTGTTTCTTCTATTCTTATTCCGCGGTGATTCAAGGATCGAGTGCTAGTCGTTCTTTTATTTCCCTTTTGCAAAATCACTCTCAATTTCTAATTGATAAGATAATAGAGATTTTCTTGAAGTAAGAGTACTCAACCACCCCGAGTCTTATACGACCTTGGTTTTTTATAACCTATACTACATTCGATATGGTACACTTGCCGTTATCGTTTGCAAGCATAGTTTTGCTCATCAAGTTTTTGGCGCCGTTGCCGGGGAAACGGTTGATATTCCGAAAAAAGAAATATTTATTAATTTTATCGTTCTCTTTCTTCTCCCCCTTTTCTTTAATTTTATTTTTATATAAAAAAAAATCTTAAAAAGCGCAATCTAAATTCTCGGAAAGGACGCTTTGGGTTTGAATTCCCATCATAGCCTCTAGTACCTTGCAAACCCTTCACCGGGTAGATCTTGGGAAGTCCGGGACTAATTTAACCCACTTTTTTTTTTTGAAAAAGAAAATTTATAATAAAAATATTTATAAAATTCCATTCATTTAGGTGAAGGTTGTTTCCTTTTTATTTATTTCAATATGAAAGAATCTGAATTGGCTGTTAAGGTTGTCGAGCTTCGAAACCAACTTTATCTCTTTCAAGCCGCACGAGAATGCCAATTTAGTTGTCATTATTGTGGTGCGCCTCATCAAAGTGAGGAATGTTATTTGCATTCTTATTCTCAAAATAATTATTATGAAAATAATTATCCTCAATATTATGAAAATAATTTTGATAATAACTACGATCATAATTTTTCATCTTTTAATAATTTTTCAAACTTTGATGAAAATAAATTTTCAAATTTTAATGAAAATAATCTTTCGGCATTTAATAAATGTTCTTCTAGCTCCGAAGTAGATTATTCCTCGTGGCAAGCTCACCCGGATAGTTTACGGAGCAATGAAGATAAATCTTTAGTTCCGAATTTTTGTTTTTCTTCTTATACACCGCTGCCTTCGTTCTCTAATTTGGGGGAAATTTCGCAAATTCATATAGATACTTCCCCCCAAAATTTAGAGGAAAATGTCATTTCGTCTAGCGTTTTCTCTAATTTTCACAAGAATAATTTTTCGGCTTCTAATAATTTTTCTTCTATCCCCGAAGTAGATTATTCTTGGTGGCAAGGTCACCCAGATAGTTTACGGGTCGATGAAGATAAATCTTTAGAACCGAATTCTTGTTCTTCTTCTTTTACGCCGCAACCTTCGTACTCTAATTTTGGGGAATGTCCGCCGATTCAAATAGATACTACCCCCCAAATTTTAGAGGAAAATTTTATTTTTACTAGTATTTTTTCTCCACCTTCGGATGATTTAGTTATGGAGGAACATGTGGTTTCATATAATCCCATAACTTCTTTTACCGAAGATGAAGAAAAATTACTTTACCAAGAATTTCTTAAAGTTATGGGCACCTCGGATGAAATAGAAGAAGAACAAGTTTCTTCCCCTACTTCACCCGGATTTTATTTTCTTTGTCATGAATACTCGCGAATTTCTTCTATCCAACCAAAAATTCATGAAAATTTAGTGTCCGAAAATTTAATTCCGCTTGATAATACACTAGATTTTTCTAAAGAAATAATTACTATAGAAAAGGAACAACCGGAGCTTAATCATTTATTTTCGCAAGCGCCTCCTCCTTGCGAAATATTATCTGACAAGTTTAATTGTGATTCTCTTTATACTAATAATTTCCAGGTTGAAGATGAGCCGTTGCTACCCCAATTAATTGATGATCCATATGCCGCCCATCTCTATAAATTCAAATCACCTCAGGTATGTATAGGTGATTTGGATTTACATTTTCAACTTCAAAGACAAACGAAGAATCACATGTTAAGCAGAGGAGTTGCCGTGCGACTGACGCCGGCCCATTCACCTACGCGTGAATTAGGGGAGTTGCCTGTTCACTTCTCTTTCAAATTTCCATTTTCCTAACAATAACCGTCTAGCTTAAAGACGGGAAAAAGAAAGCGCTCTTGGGAGGCACCCCTTGCTTATCTTTAATTTTATGTATTTTTCTTTTAAAAAAAAAAGTTTATTTTTCAAAATTTTCTTCATACTTAGTTTTAAACATTGGGACAATGTTTAATTTTAAGTATGGGGGTGTAGCTTCGCTTTCATTGTTTTTTATTTTGAAAAAAAAATAGTAATAATAATAATAAATACGCCTAGCCTTGTTGTTTTTAATATTCTAGAAATTTAGTTTGAGGTACGATTATAAGTATTCCTACATTTTTAATTTAGCTAATATTTTATTTTAGCAAAATTTGTTAAATTTAAATTTGAAGTAATTTGGTTTTAAGAAACATTTTATGTTTTTAATTCGATTAGAGAGTTAATTTAGCACTACTTCTCCGCTTAATTTTAAATAGCTTCACTTGGTGGTAAATTGGCTAAACATCTCTAGATTTTTTTCATTATATTCGCTTTTAACTTTAAGATCTTAGAAAATTTCATTCCACTAAAAATTTGCTCTCAAAATAGTTTAATTTATAAACTAGAAGTTTTTTCTTTACCCTTGGTAAACATATGTATTTTTTCTTTTCCCCTTTTGTTAGATCATATGTCATGGGAATAAGGAGATGTTAGTTCTTTATTCTCTGGTAAACATATGCAGCCCAAAAATAAAAATGAAGAGAGAAAAAAAAATGTGTATATGTCGTGGAAATGATAGGATAATAGTCTATCATTCTCTGGTATTACATATACTAAAAAAAAGATGGGGTTGAGAGGATAAAATTCATCACCCCAATCAAAAACCTCTTCATATCCTTTGTCCCCGTTTGGCCATTCTGTTTAAACCCATCCCTAGCCAATTTCATTGTTTCTAGTCCTAAACTAAATTATTAAGAGAGCAGTATTTTAGTAGGTGTCTTTTCCTTAAGCTTCTTTTATGTTAGAGTGTCTATAATTTCAATCTAATTTTGTTTGAAAATTTCTATAATTTTGATTGCTAAATAATTATCTTGAGAAGTAGTTAGCTAAACAAATTTCTCTTCTTAAATTATCAACATAACTTATGACTTAATTCTTGAATTCCTAAAATTTGCTTTTGACTAATTCATGGTTTAATAAAATTTTAGTTAATTAGAAATAATATCGATGTCTTGTAATTCTTTCCTCACTCTTTTGCTTTGGAATAGCAAAAGCTCAAGTATGGGGGTGTTTGATGAGTACTTTTTATACTCATCTTTTAATATAATTCTAATGTAATTTTAATATGAATTTATATAAATTGTATGTTTTATCTTATAATAATCATTCCTTTTTATTTCTGCCACTAATATAAGTTTAGTTTATGTTTGCAGGTTTTCTGGGCACTTTGAGCAAAAATATCAAGTACACGCCCAAGGTCACGGGCGTGACCAAGGGCGTGACAGTCAAAGATGTGTTCCAGACCCAATTCCTCCATCAGGGAGCGTTCCGTGAAGAATTCGCCAAGTACACGCCCCAAGTCACGGGCGTGACCAAGGGCGTGACCCAGTGTCACGGCCGCGACTCGCCACAGCATCCAAAGCACGCCTGCCACGTCATTTAAAGTTACACGCCCTCGGTCACGGGCGTGACCGAGGGCGTGACCTCCTGTCACGGGCATGACTCGTCCCGCGCTTCTTCCCGCCAGAGCTTCCCGCTAGCAGCACTATTTCAAGATTACACGCCCCAGGTCACGGGCGTGACCTAGGGCGTGATGCGGCCGAAATGCTCGCAATTACTCCAGAAGGCGCCCTCTCCGCTGCTGCTTCGATCACGCTCCTTACGCGCCCTTGGTCACGGGCGTGACCAAGGGCGTGTAACCTTATTTTTTCAGCTATATAAAGCCGGCTCCAGCAGATGATAAAGGACGAATTTTGGGAGTTCAATTCCCCTTTTCTTGTTTATTTTCATGTTTTAGTAGTCTTATAGTTGTTCTTTTATTTCAATAGTTGTAATTTTCAATTCATAGTTTGTACTTCCCTTGATCTCAATTAATAAATTAGTGTTATATCTCTCTTTTTCTTCTCCCTTCGTCATGTATTCTTTTATGTCTTTAATTCCTCCATCTCTATGAGTACTTAAATTTTATTAGCACTCGGTCGAGATGATCCAAGGAATAATATTGGTTTTGAAGCAATTTAGAATCGCTCTTTCTCTTTTCTAAACCACTTAAGATTTATCCTTGATTTTAATGAAATGAGATTATTTTCTCGTTCCTGTTTTCGTTCTTTAGTTAGCCAAACCAGCTCGTAAGACGAACCGAACCTTCAAGGATAAAGAGAGTTGCATGCACCCCTCGAGAGAGGGCGACATAAATCTCCCGGATTGGAGTCAAATCCAATAGAGGGGTTCACTTCGTTAAAGCAAGTTTATGGGTTTCAATTATAGAACGAGAGTTCGGCTGATCAACCTAATCTTAGTTGGATGTATCCTCGAGAGAGGTACGTTTATAATTCGGGAACCTCCACGGTCAAAGTTATTTTATTTAGAGAATGTGATTTTGTTTCTTCTATTCTTATTCCGCGGTGATTCAAGGATCGAGTGCTAGTCGTTCTTTTATTTCCCTTTTGCAAAATCACTCTCAATTTCTAATTGATAAGATAATAGAGATTTTCTTGAAGTAAGAGTACTCAACCACCCCGAGTATTTTACGACCTTGGTTTTTTATAACCTATACTACATTCGATACGGTACACTTGCCGTTATCGTTTGCAAGCATAGTTTTGCTCATCAAAGATGAAGGCTTGAACTTTGGTGAGGATAACAAGTTCATCATCCTAATTGATCACTTTGATTGTGGTCTGAAATTCCCTCTCCCCTGGGAGGTGCTGGAGGTGATAGAGTACTATGTGATTGTGTTCGCCCAGATGCCATCGAACTCAATCGGTCTCATGACCGTCTTCATCAACTGCCTGAAATCGGCGAAGATACAGTTCACCATGACTCTATTCCGCTCGACCTTCACAGTGAAGTCGCTGAAGGAGGGGAAGAAGAAAGAGGAGTTCAAGGGGCTCCTCTACTTCTCCTGCAATGGAATCAAGGTGCTCAACCTCCCCAACAAGATCCCCTTCTGTACGGAGAGGTTCTTGATCTTCGAAGGTGACCTCGGCGGCCTCAAGTCCGCACCGGCCTCCGAGCTGAAGGGGTCATCCACAGACCCAAAAACATCTTGGAAGAGGAGATCAAGCTCCTGGACTTCTTGGAGAGCAAGCGCTTCAATCTCCTTCACTACCTGGCGATCTGGCTTGAGATCGCCGCGATCACCCCAGAAGAGAGTAAAAAGATTTCCCGCGGTCTCCTGCGATCTTAGTACTATTTTCCTTTGATTTTTCATAACACTTTTTCCTTTTTCCAGCGACCTTCGCGGTCTCGTCAGTCAATCTGGTGGTACCGGATGAGGAGGTCCTTACCCAAATAGAGATGTGACAAAAGAGAGACGGGGAAAGGGAGACCACCGAGCTCGATGGCGAGTCGGAGGCTGCCAGTAGGCCATTCCCTTTGACCGGCTTTGGCAAAAAACTGAAGGTTGCCAAGGGGAAACCTCCCCTCAAGTGGAATCTGAAAGGCAAAAGCGTGAGGGTGTCCACTGCCCTTCCTCTATGTAGCAGGAAGTTGACGCATCACGCCCACGCAGTCACTTCCATGCTCTATAAAGAGAGCAACACATAGATCTTTTCGGTCCTATTAGTATATGTAGTCTAGGAGGTAAATAGTATAGTTTTGTGTTGATAGATGACTATTCACGATTATCTTGGAGTGTCTTTTTAGCTTCCAAATCTGATACATTCTTTGAATTCTCTACCTTGTGCACTAGATTACAAAATGAAATGGATTTAAAATAAAATGCATAAGGTCAGATCATGGGGGGGGGGGATTTGAGAATGAAAATTGTACAAATTTTTGCAATAACTTAGGAATTCGGCAAAATTTTCTGCTCCACGCACACCACAGTAAAATGGAGTGGTAAAAATGAAAAACAGGACACTACAAGAATTGGCTCGTACAATGCTAGGTGAGTATAGCTTGCCTCATTATTTTTGAGCTGAAACGGTGAACACTGCATGCTATGTTATGAACCGGGCCATGCTTTGCCCTATCTTAAATCGTACTCCATATGAGTTGTATTATGATAAGAAGTCGAATGTCTCATACTTTAGAGTCTTTGGTTGCCCATTTTTCATTCTACATAATTAGTACCATTTAGGAAAATTCGATGAAAAATCTGACCAAGGCATCTTTTTAGGATACTCTACCACGAGTCGTTCCTATAGGGTCTACAATAAAAGAACCTCGGGTGTCGAAGAATCGATTCATGTGCACTTTAATGAAAATACTTCAAATAATGAATATAAATCAAATGAAGATGATAGTGATGAATGTGTACATTTGGAAGTTTAGAATGTTGAGAAAGAGGAAGTAGAAGATGATCCAACTCATGTTGAAGGATATAAGCCTCCAAGCACTCTAAATTTTTCAAAATAACATCCGCGAGAACTAGTGATTGGAGAACCTTCGCATGGGGTTATGACTCGCTCAGCTTTGCATGAATCTTTCTCAAATTTATGAAATAGAACCCAAGAACATTTCGGAAGCTTTAAAGGATGAATCTTGGTTATTGGCCATGAATGAGGAATTGAATTAACTTGAGGAAAACAAAGTTTGGATGTTGGTGGAGCATCCTAGTAACCATTCGACAATAAGATTAAAGTGGATCTATAAAAATAAAATTGATGGTGAGTCTATGATAACGAGAAATAAGGCACGATTGGTTGCTCAAGGTTACTCATAAATCAAAGGCGTTGACTTTGAGGATTCCTTGGCACCGATTGCACGTCTTGAGTCCATTAGGATGTTTCTAGCATTTGTAAGTTATAAACAAATTAAATTGTATCAAATAGATGTCAAGTGTGCATTACTAAATGGGTATATTAAAGAGGAGGTTATAAACAAATGGGTCCTTAACAAATTTCGCGGGAGCTAGCTCTGTCGACGAGACTGGCAGTGTCCACAAATAGGTCCTTACCAAATTCCTTCCTACCCAATAGGATCAAGGTCTTCTGCTTTATCAGTATGGTGGTATCCTTAACCAGACCTACGGGTTCTTTAGGGTTGGTCACCCTTAATTTGATAGTCTTACCATTATACTTAAACTCATACGTGTTGGCCCTCCCAAAGATGGTCACATCACGGTTAAAAAGCCATTGGCGGCCCAATAACACATGACATGCGTCCATTGGGAGTACTTCACACCAAATCTTGTCAGAATAATATTTGAGGGTGAGAGGCACCAAGCATCGGTTGGTAACCAGAATGGAGACCTTGTTAATCCAGGCTACTTGGTACGGAGTCGGGTGAGGTTCCGTGACCAAGGACATACGTGTGATGGCATTCTCGGATACAACGTTCATGCATCTTCCTCTATCGACAATCAACTTACAAAACTTCTCACCATTCTTAAAAATTAGGGAAAATATGCTCGTCCTCCTCCAGTCATCGAACGGACGAGGGGTGGTCAAAATACATCACATCACCAAAAGGGGGGGTCATCCTCTAAGTCACTTTGGACACCATCAGGCTCAGACTCACTAGAAGCTTCGTATACTAATTCGACAGGGTCGGATGTCGGACCCAATAAGTCTAAATCCTTAGACTTAGTAGGGCATTCAAAGTCGTAGTGTCCTTGAATTCCGCAAGCGTAACATGTCATGTTGGATTTGCTAACCATGCCTATCAGAATACGCTCACTCTGTGGGCTCTTGGCATTCTTTGTCGTGATCACTACCGATTTAAGGTCGTTGGACCTATACTTGCCCTTATGTTGGTGCGTGGAGGTGGATACACCCGATTGGGGTCTTACCCCTCAGCTCGGGATAACGGGAATGAGCCTTAGAGGCTATATTCTTCTCAGTGTCCAGGGCGGCATTAAAAGTTGTATTCAGATCCATGTGCCCGAAGCGTAGGAGCTTCCGTTGAATGTCGGGGTGAAGCCCCTTGCAAAACCTGGATAACGTCACCTCGGGCATCTACCTAATACCACAATGCACCATCCGCTCCTTCAACTCTCCCATATACTCTGCTACAGATTTTGAGTCTTGCCTCAAGGTGGCTAGCTTGTCAAACATCTGTGTGCGATGGTACGTGGGAACGTACTGATCTGATTGGAGATTCTTCATAATAGGTCATCCGATGAGAGGTACCCCATGCCCCTTCCCTAACCTACATTCCATATTCAACCAATATGTTTTAGCTCAACCCGTTAACATCATCCTGGCGACCTGGACTTTTTGAAGATCCGATTGATTGTGTCATTCAAAGTAGCACTCCATGTCCACTACCCAGGTAAGGAAAACCTGGGGATCTCTCATACTATCGTAAGTTGGGGCATTGATCTTAATATTCATCATGATATTAGTGTCACGCTCAGGGCGATGATCTTGACGAGGCACTCGAGGAGTGCATCCCCCCCCCCCCCCCCATCAGATTCCTGATCATCTACCGGTTTGTGCTTGGTGGGTGGATTAAGATTAATAGGGTGTTGTGACGCTTGATTTGCCATAAATTGCTCTAACATTCCCCTATGTGCCGCCATCTCTTGGAGAAGGGCTTTGATAGGCAGAGGGTCTTGGCCATAAAATCACAATGCGCTATCTGCTCCTTCAATTCTCTTCCTTATGTGCCGATAAAGAAAGAATATTTTTTTTACTAAGGACGAAGGATTGTGCCGGTTAGGGAATCAACACGAACCTGGATCTGATACCAAAGTTTATGTATGGGCACCTCTACGGGAACCTAACAAATGCATTACACTAACCCGTTGCTCAACATGACCACAAACCTAGCGCACCTACGCAAGCATCTAATGGCTCTCAGCGAAGAGGCCGTTCATTCACAACACACAAATTACGATCCGAGAAGAGTTGACCAAAAAACACCGATTGAGAGATAGTCAACTTATTCCCTAAACCAACACAAAGGTTGCCAATCCTTGTAGAGAGCAAGATCACGACTATAGGCCTAGATCCGCTCAAGCAAATTGGACCTACCCGGTCCGAACTCAAAAGATATTCGGAAGTAATGAAGTTAATTTCAGAATTTCAAGCTATTATATTCAATGCCGCAGAAACGACGACGACCTCATTCCTCCACAAACTCAAGAAGAAATTCCACAAGATAGGGGGAAGAAGTTACCCAGCCCTAGATTCGACTTCACACCAGGTAGAGGGTAAGATCTCTCTCTCCCACGGCTTCTGCTGGTGTGCACCGGATGGGAAGCAGCCCGCCGGACAACAAGTGCAGGTTGGGGTTCTTCAGGGAAGCACTGGGTCGGGGAGCCGCCAGAAGGAGTTCGAAGGCAGCAGCCAAACAGGCATGTTGCTGGACGGCTAGGCTCGTCAGAAAGGCCTTGGGCATCAAACAGAGGTCATTGCTTCGGCCGGAAGAAGTGTGGAGTCGCACCACCAGGGAGGAGTTGTCGGAGTCTCACCAACGGCAGAGGGGGGAGGGCGGCCGGCATCGCACCGGATGTGTAGGCGAGTTGCACGCCGAGGGTTCCCGATCGCAGGGAAGGGGCTGTCGTAGCTTGGTTTTAGGGTTCAAAGCATCATCTATTCCAAAATTTAAAGCTCCTATATATAGGAGTCCACGAACACATCTTAACCATCCAAAGTGGAGATGAAATCTCCTCCAACCGGATGGTTAAATACACACCAGAAAATATTTAAACATAGGAATTACAAGGTTACAAGTCCACTGAATAAAAAATAATACATGAAAGATTAATTAAGTTTACATCGTGGGCGGAGGTTGTAGCGTCGTCGTCCGATAGTATTCGTCGACTTGTCATGTCGCCGAAGGTCTTTATGTTGTAGCAAATCTGTCTCATATTTCATCCGGATCATCAGGGGGTGGAGAGACCGCGACATCAGCGTCGACTTAAACCCATGTCGTCGAGACGAAAGTGTCGAGACAATATCGATGAGACTGCTACCGCGGGCGCTATCCTATCGCCACACACTAGTTTTTTCGATGAGAAGACTATGTCGACTTGATGCTCTACTATCGTCGAGAAGAAATTGATGTTACTGCTATCGCGACACGCTAGCCTATGCGCCGCTTTATCCAAATACAGTAAGAGAATGTTCTCTGACACCCTCCTGATTTGGTGTTGGATAGCTAGCAAAAATGGGTAAAGGCGTTACCGCTGTGCGGTTACTCTACCGCTGGCGATAGCTTAATGAATCATTTATAAAAGGTCTCAATTCTTTTCCTGAAATAGAAAGACACACTTACGAGAATAGGGTTCTGCAGCCGCCTCTAATGCAGAGAACCAACATTTCCAAGCAAGGAAAAAAGGACTATCTCCCTCCCGCTCGAGTTTGAAGACCTCCGAAGAGCAAAGTCTACCACGATCATCTGTTGATTTTGTGCAAGAGGAACGATATTGAGAAGCACCGATCACTCACCGCTCTACGAAGGATACTATCTTTGAGTGAACAATAGTTTCTATCTCTATCTTCTCCATTGTTTTTCATTTTTCTCTTTATTTTGTGTTAAGGAAAATCGACCTAGGAGGTCGTCGAAATCCAGGAAGGATTCTGTAGGAAATCATCATGGGAGGACGTCTAGATCTGGGAGATCTAGTGGGGCTCTAAGACCCTTCCTGGGAGGAAGGTGAGGAGAGTCTAGAAGACTTTTCCGGGGAGGAAAGGGAGAGAGCCAATCGGTCCTTGGATTAGGGTTGGTATAGAAAACCCAAGGTTTTTATATTCATCACCTCCAATCTCCGGCGTCGTGGTGATCTAAGTCTTTTGTGTAAACAATGTTTTATAATTAAATGATATCATATAAACTAATGTGATATTTCTGATGGTGCATTGGTTGGTGGAGTGTGATTCCCAAAATGTTATCCTGCAGTAAGTGTGTTGTTTCCTTAGTTAACGCCACCCGTTTGGGTTACCTCTGAGCGCTAGCTATAGTGTGTGTATTCCTGCAGTTATTTATTTAAATCTCCCTAAAAATTGCAAACCTTATTTAACCCCCCCCCCCCCCCCCCCAAGGTTGGCCGCCCAATCCAACATACACTACTTCCACTAGGTAGCGCGCTCACAACTACACCAACTACCTCCACCGGGTAGCGTTCTCATAACTATATCCACCGGCTAGCGCACTCAAAACTTCAGTATCTACCTCCACCATGTAGCTCGCTCACAACTATAACAACTACCTCTAGTACCAACCCCGGGTAGCAAGCTCATAACTCCAGAATCTACCTCTGGTACTAATGATGAAAAAATCTAGCACGTCGCTATAGGTGGTGCGAGACTGCGACACGAAACGGCAAGTGCACCGATCGTTCAAGAAGTATAAAATGGGAGTGAGTTCCTATGTATCGGTCTCTCAAGGAACACACGGTACGTAAGATTTATTAGAGTGTTGAGATTGTCAATTTACAAGATTCTTAATGGGATAATGGGACTGTGGTTTTGAGAGAGAAAAAGGAAAAGTGATTTGAGATTTGTGTGGGTCGCCTTCACCGCTTCGCACCTCCGTGGGTTGCCTTCACTCCTTCGCTTATGTTTCCTTTGCAACGTTCTTTCAACAAGCACAACAATAAACAACTTCTCTCATCATTGACCCAATATACTTATGCAGATTCGAAAATAGAAAAACACACAACAAGTATATTTAAGATTCAATCTAGGGGTCACATCATATTTCACATCAAAATAACCTAATTATGAACTCACAATCCAACATAAATGGCAATGCTTGCTTTGATAAGATTAACAGAAGTGTCAACAAATATTTCAAAGAACTCAAGCAGACAAGTAGTGTTACCACTCCCTAAGTATATGAGAGAAGAGAGTCTATCCCCTAGATTTGAAAGAAGGTTGTCACCTTTCTTCTCCTCTATGTTGCATCCCCGATGTTGATTCAGGCGAAGCTCTCATGTCCACCGACGGGTCTTCTCTCATGACTACCCCTCAAATGCTTAGCGGCTCCGGACTCAAAGAGCTCTAGTGGAGGAAGTTGATCCTTGAAATCTCCATGAAAAGAGCTTAGGAAATGATGATG
This sequence comes from Dactylorhiza incarnata, assembly GCA_033032865.1. Taxonomy (NCBI): domain Eukaryota; kingdom Viridiplantae; phylum Streptophyta; class Magnoliopsida; order Asparagales; family Orchidaceae; genus Dactylorhiza; species Dactylorhiza incarnata. The sequence continues at coordinate 7,281,879 of JAWHQI010000023.1, forward strand.
GATATCCCCATAGGGTTGCTGGAGTGATATCCCACCAAAAGGGACTGAAGAAGAAGACCTTGGCGACCTTGGAAAAAGTACTCCCTCAGGAGCCAAACCCCTTATAAATCTGTAGAAAATCCTTTGAATAATAGTCAGACAGAGCGTGCATGGTCGAGCGCATGGTGGTGCAATTTCGATCATGCGCGAAGGATAATATTATAATAAAATTACGACACCAAAATTCGTTGCATCAGTCAATCCACATTAAGGCTTCCCATGCCCGTGTGTTTTCTTCATGCACAGTCAAAAATGCCCGTGCGAGAAGAAAATGCACGGACCTAAACCGAACACCAAAATTTAGGGGAAACACGTGCACGGTCTAAAGTGCATATGCGCTAATGAAGGTGCACAAGCGTGAAATTTGTCTAAATACAGACCACCCGTGTGATTATCTTGACGCACGGTCGAACCCGACAGTGTGAGAAGAAAATACACGAGCACGCACAGAACACAATTTTCAGGCTAAAATGTGTATTGTTTGGAAGGGTTTCTCGTGCGCGGTCGTCCTGGTCGTGTGAGAAGTAAAATGCACGATCGTGCGCGAGCAACATCATTTTACAAAGATATTACACCCAGTTCTCATGTCGCGCAAACGGACCGAGGTGATTAGCCTCCAGCATGTGCGGATTTGTCAAGTGCACAAAAGTGAATAAATGGGAGAATATAGTGGTGTCTCCACATGACTTTTGGAATCGGCACTTCGCACCCCAAATTAGGGGTCAAATGTGCTTCAAGCGTGAAAAGTGATCAAGTGATTTACATGATTTTTTCATATAGAAGATGAAGCTTTTACACATTGAAATATGCTTATAAGAGAATGAAATATGCTATAAGAATTCGACTCATCAAATAGCCCCGGACTTACCCGTTTGCTAGTCCCAAGCAAACAACTCTCCATATGGGTGGAAAAATCGACTATTTGATATAAACACATGAGTTCAAAGAGCACCAATGCGAAGTCTAGCGCCTATGAATATAAAAAATTTAGTAATTAAACTTTTTCAACATACTTATTAGCTTATAATTTCACAATGTATTTTGATTTATTAATCAACTTTTGAATAGAATTAGTGATATGCCCTAGGGTCATGTATAGAGAGAAAGTAGGTTGATTGCTTAGAGCGATATTCCTCAAGGTCAGAATTCAGGATAGCCTCGAAAGACATCCGTCAATGATAGCGGCCATAGGCATTTCCCTTTCACACCCTCTCCACGGCACTAGTCAATTTCAAAAGCATGAATCAATAAGACTTTTAATAGGATGAAGAGTGGGCTTAGATTTGTGGTGTGGTATACAAAGATAAACACCCAAACAAAAAAATGAGCTTGCGATATTTTGGGAAAAACACCCTTGTGATTTATCTTACAAATTATCTTAAGGTGATTTCATAATCTAGGATGTATTATCCATGTTGTATAGAAAGGATAAACTGGTCATTAGATGTCCTAGGATATCACACTTACACTAGAGTGTCAAGACCAGTCCAAATTAAGCACAAAAATTTAGTTGAGTTAAATTGCGTCGAATTGAAGTCTATATAACTTCGACTAAAAGTCGAAGAAACTTCGAATACAAGTAGAAGTAACTCAAACTGAAGTAGAAGTATAGTTGAAGTCAACACAACGTCGAGATGTACTCGACGCAGAAGACAGAGCTTGTGAAAGCAATATCAGAAGTTGATGCAACTTCGATAAGAATTTGACGCAGATGATGAAGTTTAAAGTCCAAGTCTTCAACTTGACGGATACGACGATAAGTATTCAACGCAACGTCGACATCTGAGTTCAGTCAGAGCTAAGAAGGATTTCAAATCTGCTTCTATAAGAACTCAGAGGTGCGTTGATTAGAAGTGAGATGAATTTGAATATTTTTTGCTATCTTTTCTAATGCTTTTTCAGAATGTATCCAAGGATATAAATCAATTTCTTACAGCTCGTTTATTACCAAGAATGGAATGAAGTACTCCAGAGAGACAACAAAGACATTCTTGGAAGTTATTCAAATCAGATTGACGGGTCGTGAACAAAAATAGAAAAAGTTATTTATTATCAAGTGGACATCCCTTCTAAGTATAGAATAGAAGAGGATTTAACTTAACAGCACTATTCGACAGAGAATAACAATACAAAAGAAGGAATACAAACTACAACTAAGGAATCCTATTCAGTCTCCTTCTTCCTCAAGTTCTAACACTGACAAGAAAAGAGAATATCTCTGTACATGAAATAAACACACTGCTACTGCTTCTTCTTCTCTCTCACAGCAGGAAGCCATCAAGAGTATAGAGATTATCAGGATCACAAGCAAAACACCTCTTGCATTCTTCTCCATCTTAAGCAAGAGTTAATCTTATACAGATCTTGAAGAACATCAAGTGACAACATCTTGAGTGATAGCTGGAAAAGGATTCAAACAGAAGAATCATATTCTTTCTTCCTCTTCTTCTTTATTCTCATTCCAATTATTGCAACTGAGTAAAGAGTCCTAAGAATCCCTCTCCAAAGTATTCAGTTGGTTCTAAGATTCTCCTTATCAAAAGACTCATTGATTCTAAGAGCCTCCTTATCAAAAGACTCATTGGTTCTAAGAGTCTCCTTATCAAAAGACTCAGTTAGTGGTTTTAAGAGTCTTCTTATCAAAAGACTCAGTGAGTGGTTCTAAGAGTCTCCTTATCAAAAGACACATGCACTTATAATGCATTCCTACAAAGAAGGTAGAAGAGTGGAGTACCCACATTTTGGGGAACCACTATAAAACTTGTCTCTTCTGTGTCTTGCTTTTCTGTGTTGTCCCATTAATTTTTTATGCAATCTGTGTTTAGTTTATTCTGGATTGGATTTGCTAATTGCATAGTTGTTAGAAGTTTTATTTTGTGTGCATATTTAGGGTACAAGTTTTAATTCTCTATTCACCCCCCCCCCCCCCCCCCCTCTAGAGAATATGCAGAGGTTACAATATGCACTTTCAATTGGTATCAGAGCGAGGTTGATCATAAAATGAGTTCTAAGGACTATGCATCATCAAGACCACCAGTGTGTAACCTTAATAAGTTTACACTATAGAAGGCCATAATAAAATTATACATGAACTCTATTGAAGAAGAAATTTTTAATATTATTGCCTCAGGTCCCCCACTCCCATTCAGAAAAGATGCAAGTGAAATGGTGACTCAAGAACTTGTCCTTAGAGCAGAGTGGACTGATGCTAAGAAAAAGTTGTAGGCATGTGATGTCAAGGCAACGAACATCTTGATATCCACCATATCAGATGATATCTTCCAAAAAGTGGCTGACTGCAACTCAACAAAAGAGATCTGGGAATCTGTGTTTAGACTGGTAAAAGGTAGCTCTGATGAAAGAAAGGACAAGAAGTCCCTTCTCCTATAATAGTATGAGGACTTTCAAAAGAAGTCTGAAGAGATTGTAGCTTAGATGTATGATAGGTTCAACCTGATCATTAATGAGCTAAGAAATCTGGATAAGGAGATTTCTCTGAGAGAACTAATGATAAGCTTCTCATGTGCTTCCCAAGCTCATGGGACCCAAGGATCTGGGCCATCAGAGAATCCATATGCCATAGAGAGATCTCCACTGATCTTTGCTTGGAAAGCTCAAATCTTATTAGTTGCTACTGAAGAGCAGGGCTGTGACAGAGGCCAAGGAGACAGTTTCTACTCCCAACCAAATGAGTATTGATCTGAAGGCTACTGAAGGAGAGCCTTCTACTCCTGAAGAAGAGATGTTTAGTCACTTAGCCAAAAGGTTCAGAAAATGGGTCAAAACAGAAGATTCAAGAAGAAAGGAGTGGACCTCCAGTAATCCCAGGTTTGATAAGACTCCAAGCAGGAAGTGATTTACTTTGCATGCAAAAAACAAGGGCACATAGCTCCTGAGTGTTCAGAAGAGCAAAGGGGCAGGAACAACAATAATAAGGAGCATAAAAAGAATAACTCCTTCAAGAAAAAGGACAAGAAGAAGGGAAAGGGTTTCATTGCTGAAACTTGGAGTGACACGGAATCTGACTCAAGCACATCTTCATCAGATAGTAATGAAGAAACAGCTACTGAAGTTGCGTACCTGATGTCCTTGGAGGCCTACTTAGGTGATGAAGAAAATCAGGTAAGTATCTTTGATGATTTTGAATTTAATTCAGAAAAATTTAAAAATTGTTTTAAAGAATTTTGTAATGATAATCTTAAAGTTCAAAAAGAAATAGAAATAGTTAGGGAAGAGTTAGAAGACTTTAAGAAAGATTATTTGTATTCTAGAAATTATGAATTGAGAAATCAAATTTGTAAAAAGGAAACAGTAATCACTAGTCTTGTTGAAACCAGAGTCGGGTTTCTTGTGGAGCTCGGGCCCTCAACAAGTTGAGGGGCAGCTAGCACTTACTATTTCCTTGGAAGGAACAGACCGAAAATGCGAAGCTAGACACAGACCCTTGGTCGCAGCGAGGAGGTCCCACCACTCACCCGAAAGATCTTTGAGCGCTTCCCCTCCCAAGCCAAGGATGAGACTGGGCACCTTGGAGAGCCTGAGAGCTAAGCTAAGACAACCTAGGTAGGAGGAAGCTCAGAGTACTGAGATTGGAGTCCTCTCCAAATGTGCCCTTCAAGGTCTATATATAATTTTTTACTTACAGTCTGCTAATAGCGGGATTCCGCCTTACACTTTTGCTATACGCAGCCCAAAATGGTATGCCAACAGCCAAACTCCATTGTTTAGAGATGTTAACTGTAGACCACCAAGGGTTTTCAGGTAAAATAACCCCTGGCCCCTTCCTCGGCGAGCCGCCCACAAGGACTCCTTTCGCGACATGAGAGGCCTGACTCGCCCGCCTCCTTGCGAGCAGTCCGCGAGAACCCGGCTCGCTCGCCTACCTGCAAGCAGTCGGCGATAGCCCGGCTCCCTCGCCTTCCTCCGAGCACCTGACTTGCCTTCCTGCAAGCTTCTAAGTCACCCTCCTGCCTATCCTTCTTGCATGTTGACCCCTTAGCCTCTGCTCACCTCTTGGTGAATACCAGGGTTGTACACAATACCCGCTCTTCGCGAGGCTATCTTAGGCTCGCGAAGAAACATCCAACCGCTAGTGTTCGCCAGCCCTTTGATGAAGTGGTGAGAATCTTTCGGTGTGCCCCATGACCAAGGCTATAAATACCATTCTCTCTTGTCGGTACATAGACTTTTTCTCCCTTTTCTCCCTTTCGCTACTCCTCTCCATACTCGCCGAAATGTCCAAAAAGGAGGAATTACTGGCTCACCTCAAGCACTCGCAGGCGCTTCAAAAGGCCAAAGCCACAGAGCTCGCTCCCTGGATTTCCCAGCAACCTACTCCGCCTCCGCCTCCGAACAAAAAGGCAAAGACCATCCGGCAGCCGTCCGGGGAGGTTGAATCAACACCACTATCCCCATCCCCCCGCCATGAGCTCGCCTCGCAGGTTCCACTTGCCAGGTTCAACAATCTAACCATTATTTGTCTAACACTACTTCCTTACTCGCAGAATCCTCCTGAAGAAAATATCCTCGGGAAGTCGCCAACGGGGTCTCGCCTCGCATCCCCTGGGAGGGTTGATCTCCCCCCTCCGGAGGGGGCGACCTCTAGCCTGCAAGTCTCCTCCTCGCATCCTGGTAAGTTGTTCGCCTCGTCACATTTTGTATTTCTGCCTGCTAAAAACACACCCCTTTTATGTAGTGACTCCTCTTACGACTCCCGAGAGGCGGAGCACCTCTCTAGTGGGCTCGCCAACCCCAGCTGAAATGACAATTATCACCCCGGGGTTCGGCATTCTAGGCCAACGGAACCCAGGTGGGTCGCTGCTCACCAAAACTGGGGTCGCGGACGGTTCGACGCACCGCCCCGGCCTGGGGAAATCTATCACACCCGCTTTTACCGAAGCCTTCAAGGGCCAGCCGAGCTCCTCTCGCTCGCGAGCCATACCATTCTCATCTCGCCAGGTTAAATAATCTCTGTCGAATGCCTCCTTCTTACCATCATTGTTGATTTCTTCCCTGCAGGTGTTCCCCCGACCCCGTCTGCCGAATCGGAGCATGGTGAGGAGGAGATATCACCACCGCCCTCGCCAGGCTAGGTCGCGGACTTCCTGGGGGACCCCAGCAACCTAGAGCAGATGAAAAGGTAGGTCACCGAGCTATTCCAGAAGTATGGCCTTATGTTGTGAGACCTATACGATCAGAACCGGGTGGACAGGACTGCTAATGAAGAAAGGTTCGCTATAATGGAGGATGCGAACACGCGGGTTCTTGTCGAGATATGCCAGGTCGCTCGCGGCGAGGTAAACTCTCCAGGGGTGCACCTCACACGAATCGAGGATCATATGCGCCTGATGCAGCGTGAAGTCCAGTCAGTTTGCGAATATCACTAACCAAAAGTGACCTCGCGATCTGGGGTGCGAGGCCGTAGTCGCTGGAAGTGGCTCAACTATTGATCTATTGTTTGTTATCATTATATGTTGGCTGCTCTTACTACCCCCCCCCCCCCCCCCCTTTGGGGTTTTGAACAATTTATGAATCTGTAATAAGGATATTTTTTCGCGACCTCACGAGCTTTCTATTTTGCATTTAATTGCTTATGCTGCTATATCAGCTGTGCTCGCATGCTGCTGATTTTGTGTTTTATATTCTTGTCCCGCATTATGCCTTGCAGGCTATTGCCTTGCCTATGCGAGCTTTACTTCTTTCTCTGCAGTTTGGCTCGCCTATGGTGAGTTAGAAGATGTCGGCAGGATGCAAGGCCGCCTAGAGCGGATAAGACCTAACAAGTTGATACGTCACCGCGCGGCCCAGCTCTCCGCACCCCCTGCCGTTTCACCTTCTTCCCGCCCTTTTCAATTCTATAAATAGCCTTTGGTTTTTACTTTCTAACCACCGCATTAACTGTCTTCAACCTTTCTTCTCTCTTCTAGGCTCTCTCGCAAATCACAACTCCCATTTGCGCTTCCTCCGACTTGCTGACATAAAAACCACGGTCACAGACGGAGACTCTGAGGGGCGGGCTAGGTGCATTATGGCTTACCGCGACCACGCTTTCTTCTGCGCCATGCTCTCCGGCGAGGAATTCCTCTCCACCATCGATAAGTACATACCCTCGGGCTTCGTTGCTCACCTACGGTGGAAACCATCTCCATCAACGAGCCATCCGTCGATGAGATCGCTATCCCCATTGCTCACTTCGAGAATGGGTTGTGACTCCCCCTCTGGCTGAAAGTACGCCAGGTAACTTACTCAACTGTTACATTTCCTGCCGGCCTCGCAAAGGGCGCGCTAACCCTTACCCCAAGCGCGATTGCGGTTATAGTCGCGTTCTCCTGTTATCTGCTGTAGGAGAGGATGGAATTCAACCTGCTTGTCTTCCGAAAGATCTTCTCCTTCCGCCCCTATAAGGGGGGACAACCCATTTTGCGAGCCAGCACGTTACTATCTGTGAGACAGTGAATAAGAGCCACTACTGGCGCCATAAGTTTGTCCTCGTCAAAGGACCCTTTGGCAATATCCCTTTCTCCCCCCTCCAGCGAGACGACGCGACCTATCTACCTCCCGCTTCGCTGGGGGGGGATGACGTGAAGCTCTTCCTGTACCTGGAGGGGAAGAACTTCGAGGTTGCCTACCTCCGCCAAAAGGTGGATTCTCTACCTCCTATGCCTTTGCAGGTTTGACTCGCACTCGCGAACTCTCTACCTTTTCCTTTTAACTATGGTAGCTAGCTTTTACCGTTGTCGCCTTTGCAGGAGAGCGGAATCTCCCACACGTGAGGGATACAACCCTCTCCTATGGATCGCTCGCTATGGTGGCAGTCGAAGCGTACTGAGACCCCCCGGCTCATCCTATGGAAGGAAGCGACCGCCGCCCGCGAGCCAATCATCCATGCTAACTGCGGCGAAGAAAAAGACCAAGAAGGCCCCTGCCACCACTAAGGGGAAAGACGTGGTGGACCTAAGCGAGGCGAAGACTCCACTTTCCCCGCCTGCGAGATGGAAGGCTGGCGAGGGGAGTCATGGAGTCGGGGACACTCCGAGCGTGCCCAAACCAGTGGGCCACAAAAACATTGGCCTTGGCGCGAAGCTTCCGGATGCGGTCGGCGAGCCGCTGATCATGTGGGATCCTGATCATAATAGGATCTCCTGTTCTTCGCTCCTCCCCTCGTAGGTCAAGAGTGACAAGATTGGGGGTGAGGCGTTTGCCCTCGCCTTATGGCTATATGGCCGCGAGGATGCCGTCAGCTTTAGCACCCTAAGGTCCAGGTTGCTTTTCTGCGGGGCTATGCGAGCCCAGTTTCCGGCTATGGAGCTCACCCACATGGTGGCCCGGCGGTACCTGACATTAGAGAGGGACTCTAAGGAGCTCTAGCGTGCTCTATAGGAGTCCGCATATGAGGTCGCGCGCCTCAAGGGTAAAGATTCCCTATCAGAGGTCTCCTCGCCAGCCTCCGAGGCGGCATGGTAAGTGGTTCATATCACCCTTCTGCTTCACTCACCTTTTCTTTTCACCTTGACTGAACTTTTTTATTTTTTTTTCAGAATGCGGAGATAGCGAGCCAGCTCCTCTCACGAATTGCCGACCTGAAGATGGAGAATGGGCTCCAAAAATCTCAAGTCTGCGAGTTGACAACAGATGTGCTCCCCCCCCCCACCCCCTCTGCGAGCTGGGGCTCACAACTTTACATGGGACGAGGAAGAGGCGACCCGGAAGAGCTCGATGGGCGTCACCAACCTCGTCTTCAATACCCACAAGGGGGAGAGCATGCTTTTTTCGGATTTAATGGAGCTCAGCATTGAGGACGTTGTCCCGGACCTATTTACGCCGATTCCAGAGCCTGAAGATTGCGGGAATGAGGACGAGCTGTCCGGCGACCAGCCTTGACCTTTTTTTGTTTTTCAAATGTATATTTTCATTTTGACTGGCGAGCTCGCCATTACATGTAATGATCATCTTTCAAGAAATGAAAATGAATATTTAATATCTTTAAATTGTCATCTTGTCATGCTCGCATCAATGCTCTTTACCATGCTCGCGTTCATACGCTTAGCTGCGCTCGCATTAACACGCTTAGCCGCGCTCGCATTAATGCGCTTAGCTGCCCTTGCATTAATATGATATTCCTTTGCAATGGTTAGGTTGACCGGTTTATTGTTCCTCCATTGTCTCGCTACCCTACCTCACGCACACCAGATAGGGTGTTCACATAGCTTCTCTCGCTTAGATGTTTGCTAGAAAAAATTCCTGCATGCATTCGCACCTGGGCCAACCATGGCCACTTCGTACCTCTGGCTCGCCCGGTATGAGCCCTCACGAGCAGGGTTGGCTTTTCCTAACCTCGCTCGCCACAACCCCTGCGGGCAACCATTGTTGTTTGTTAATTACCACGCCAGCAGACCCGGACTCGCTTACTTTAGGAATTGCATAGAAAATCCTCAAATGTTTTGCGGGCCAGGATCTGACCTGGAGAACATTATTGCCACCGTATTCAGCCACCTCGCAGTGACCATTGGACTTAGGATTTTTTCCTCCAATGTTGCCTTTGATTTTCACACGAGCGAGCCCCGGGGCTCGCCCGGTCTAGACCCTGCCTTGAGAGATTTTGCGAACCGAGGCCATAAACACAAACAGCTTACTTGTCAGCCTCTCCGCGAGATCAACCTGACCCACCGGCTAGAGAGATCCCGGCAGTGGGATCGTCCGGGGCACTCCAGCATAAAATTGTTGATACTTTGCCAGCCTCTCCGCGAGATCAACCTGACCCACCGACTAGTGAAAGCCCGGCAGCGGGATCGTCCGGGGCACTCCAACACAAAATACTTGATACTTTGCCAGCCTCTCCGCGAGATCAACCAAACCCACCGGCTAGTGAGAGCCCGGCAGCGGGATCGTCCGAGGCACTCCAACAAAAAATAATTGATACTTTGACAGCCTCTCCGTGAGATAAACCTGACCCACCGGCCAGTGACAGCCCGGCAGTGGGATCGTTCGTGGCACTCCAGCACAAAATACTTGATACTTTGCCAGCCTCTCCGCGAGATCAACCTGACCCACCGGCTAGTGAGAGCCCGACAGTGGGATCGTCTGGGGCACTCCAACACAAAATACTTGATACTTTTGCTAGCCACTCCGCGAGATCAACCTGATCCACCAGCTAGTGAGAGCCCGGCAGCGGGATCGTTCGTGGCACTCCAGCACAAAATACTTGATACTTTGCCAGCCTCTCCACGAGATCAACCCGACCCATCGGCTAGTGAGAGCCCGACAACGGGATCGTCCGGGGCACTCCAGCATAAAAATACTTGATACTTTGACAGCCTCTCTGCGAGATCAACCTGACCCACCGTCTAGTGAGAGCCCGACAGTGGGATCGTCTGGGGCACTCTAGCACAAACTACTTGAGGACCCATGCCTAGAAGAAATATTGAAATCAACATGTGATGAGTCAAACATATAACCAATCAATTACTAAAATTTAATGGTAGAACCGCTTCAGGTCATCCCCGCTCCTAGCCAGGCTGAGGGGTACCCCTTCTACTTCTCGGAGGTGGTACCCTCCTGACCTAAGCACCTCTTATATAATGTACGGTCCCTCCCAGTTGGGATTGAGCTTTCCTACTGCGCCCCCCCTCCCGGCCGCGTCGACCTTCTTCAGTACCAGATCTCCTTTCTCAAACTGTTTAACTCAGATATGCTTGTCGATGTACCGAGTCATCCCTTGCTTGACTTCCTATTGCCGGATGGTGGCTAAGTACCGAGTACATGAAATAGACTTTTCTCTTCCCCATTCTTTACCAGCCATTCTTCATCCCCTTCACCCGCGGAGACCACCCTGGGGGATTTCACCTCGAACTTTATTGGAAGGACGGCCTCGGACCCGTGGGAGGGCTTGAATGGAGTCTATCCCGTAGTCGTGTTCGGAGTGGTCCTCAGGGCCCAGAGGACCAAGAGTAACTACTCTACCCAGTTGCCACTGAGGTTCTCGACCTTCTTCTTCAGCAAGTTCACGATACTTTTGTTTGCCGCCTCCACTTGCCCGTTGCTCCTCGGGTGGTGGACTGACACAAACCGAAGGTCTATGCTGAGCTGGGTGCAGAAGCTGATGAACTCGTCGCTGGCGAACTGCGGCCCATTGTTTGTAATGATGGCTAGTGGAAGCCCGTGCCTGCAAATTATCTCACCTCATATAAATTTTCTAACTACTTGGGTTGTTACCTTGGCCAGCGCCTTCACCTCCAGCCACTTGGAGAAGTAATCAGTCATCAATAGCAAGAAATTTCTTTGGCCACTTGCTTGGGGGAAAGGGCTCACCAAGTCCAACCCACATATTGCGGAGGGCCAGGGGGCTATGATGGTCCTGAGTTCTTGGGCTGGTAGAAGCTGAAGAGGGGCGAATAGCTGACACTATGTGTAAGTGGCCAAAGAAAGTTCCCCGACGTCAGGAAGGTGACACTTTGTCCGCTGCATCCTTGCTAAGGGTAAGCCAAAAGTAGCCTTGTCTCAGCACTCTCCCTTCCAAGGTTTGGCTCCCAGAGTGGCTTCCACACTCCCCCGAGTGGATCTCCTCTAGGAGTCTCAGGACCTCCTCCTCCGACACACAACGGGCTAGGAGCCCCGAGAGCGTCTTTCGGTATAGTCCTCCTACATGCAAAGAATAGTATGCTGACTTATACATGAACCATCGTTTGTCCATGCTCCCTCGAGGAACTTCCCCGACGTCAGGAAGGTGATGAAGGGGTCCATCCATGATGTCCGCTGGTCCACCTCCATCAGTTCCCCCTCCTCGTTGGATGGTCGGAAGAGGTTCGACACCGTGCCTCCTTCCCTGGGACCGAACTTGGCCAGGATATCAGCCACGGTGTTCTCCTTCCTTGGCACATGACGGATCGAGAAGGTGCGGAACTGTCCTATGAGCCCCTTGACATTTTCCAAGTATCACTGATGAGTCGACTCATTCACCTCGAATTCCCCCCTAACTTGGCAAGCTACCACCATGGAGTTCATGGAGACCTCCACATCTTGCACTCCTAACTCCCGGGCTAGGCGGAGCCCTGCTATCACGGCCTCGTACTCGGCCTGATTGTTGGTGAGGGGAAAGTGGATGTTGATCGCTTGCTCGATCCTTATCCCTTGGGGGCTTACTAAAACCACCCCTCCACCAAAGGAAAGCTTCCCTGAGGCCCCATCGACCAGCATTCTCCAAGCCAGCAAGGAGGGTATCTCAGACTCTTCCACCTTGGTCGCATAATCTGTCAAAAAGTCTGCCACTGCTTGGGATTTTATGGACAGTCTGGGAACGTACAAGATATCAAACTCGCTCAACTCCACTGACCAATTGGCCAGCCTTCCCGAGTGCTCCACCCCTTCCATGATATTGTGAAGGGGGTGATCGGTCACCACGTTGATCGAGTGTGCCTGAAAATAGGTTCGGAGATTCCTGTCTGACACCACCAAGGCAAAGGCAAGCTTCTTCAAGATGGGGTATCTGAGCTCAGCCTTCCTCAGCACCCGACTAACATAGTAGATCAGGAGTTGCTTTTTTCACTTCTTCCCAGACTAGCACCGAGCTTACCGCCTCGGGTCCTAGCCCCAGGTATAGGGATAAGTCCTATCCTTGTCTCGGCCCTTGAAGTAACGGGGCTTGGGACAACTGTTCCTTCAGCGCCTGAAAAGCCCATTCACACTCGGGGGTCCACTCGAACTTTTGGTTCCCTCTAAGCACCTTGAAGAAGGCTGAGCATTTCTCCCCTGCCCTAGAGAGAAACCTGCTTAGTCCGGCCAACTTCCCCGTGAGCCGCTGTACCTCCTTCACACTTCACGGAGACCCCAGCTCCATGATTTCCCTTACCTTGTTCGGGTTAGGCTCCACCCCAGCTGAGGTGAGTAGGTGACCGTGGAACTTCCCTCGGCTAGTCCCAAAGACACACTTATGGGGGTTGAGTTTCATTTTGAACTTTCTCAAGGTCCTGAAGGTTTCCTCAAGGTCGCGGAGGTGGGACTCGAGGTCCCGACTCTTTACCATGAGGTCATCCACGTAGACCTCCGGGATCCTTCCCTTTTGCTCTCAGAAGACCCTATCCATCATTCCGTTAGTAAGTTTACCTTGCATTCTTTAGCCCAAAAGGCATCATTTTGTAACAGTAGCACCCGTCCCCCGTGATGAAGGAGACATCCTTGTTATCGGGAGGGTGCATGCAGATCTGATGGTAACCTGAGAAAGCATCTAGAAAACTCATTATTGAGAAACCGACGGCTGAGTCAACCAGCGTGTCGATTCGAGATATAACAATCCTTGGGGCATGATTTATTTAATAGTGAAAAGTCAACGCACATCCACCACCTACTATCACCCTTTTTTGCCATCACTACATTGGAGACCCAGCCTGGATACTAGATCTCTGATACAAGGCCGGCCTTGAGGAGCTTGCTCACTTCTTCCTAGATGGGCGCCTCCAGCTTGTCCACAATGGACCTCTTCTTCTGGCGGATGGGGCGAGTGTTGGGGTCGAGGTTGAGGTGATGACATGCCACATCCTCATCGATCCCTGTCATCTCCATGGCGCTCCAGGCGAAGACGTCCATGTTCTCTTAAATGCAAGCCAAGATCCTCCTCTGTTCACCCTCTCGATCGCCCCTGCCCTGGTGATGACCTCCAGCTCCACCACCTCGTCCACTGCCTCCAGCCTTGACTGCTCCGCCCAGTCATTCTCCTTCCTCTCGCTGCGAGCCAGTACTTCGGCTCCTCCTTCCTTCTCCTCCTCCTCGACCTCCATCAACTACTTCACCCCTCCTCCCGGGGCTTGACCTTCTCCTCCTACTCCTCCTTCCTCTCCTACCTCTTCCAGCCCTACCGGCTCTCCCATCTCCCGGTCCCAATCTTCCGCTTCTGCCATCCAGGAGATGGTGTTCACGACAGTCACATAGTACTGCCTTGCCACCCTCGGGTCTCTCCTCACTCAGACCTGGACACCTCCTGCATTGAACTTGAGGCATTGGTGAAACATGGAGGGGACGCAGCGGAACGTACTTATGAGGAGTCGTCCAAAGATGGCGTTGTACCTACTTGGGGCATCTACTATAACAAACGGAGAACCCAAACAACGGGCCATCTGAGGCCAACATCCTCCTAACCTCCACCTTCATCTCATCAAGTGCCTTTTTGAAGATGACGTTGACCGAGCTCCCGTTGTCCACAAGAATCCGAGAGAAGGTGAAGTTCTCGATGGCTGTCTGGATGACCAGCGCATTGCAGAACAGGTCTTCATAGCCCGACATGTCCTTCTGGGTAAACGAGATCTTCTCTGCTGGTGGTGGGCTAGGGATGTCAAAGCCACGCTCCGGTGATAGATGGTATGGATGCTTGCCTTCCGATTAGCCTCGATCCCTACCCCCCCCCCCCCCCCAAGGATCACTTTGATCCCTCCTCGGGTCTCCATGTCAACCCGGTCTTCACACCTTTCCTCCTCCACGTCCTGAGGCAGGACCTCCTCAATTCTCACCGGCCGCTGCTCCCGCCGCACCGGTAATCTATCTCCCCTCACCTCCAAGAATTCTGGGCAGGTGGCCGTCACGTTACCTTCCTCCTTGTGGAAGTCACAAAAGGGCAACGCCACCACCCTCCTCTCGGCATCCGCCCCTCTATTCCTTCTCCTGGGCCCGGATCCTCCAGCCCCCGCTCCTCTTCCTCTTCCTGCTCTCCCTCGCCCGACTGCCATTTCCTACTGAGGCGGGGGAGGAGGTGGCCTCAGGCCCTGCATCCACCATAGTTGATGGGGTCTTCCTTGCCCTCCTTGGAAGTTACCCCCTACCTGATGGAAACCCCTTCCTGGGCCCTGAACCCCTCCTCCTTGCTGCCTCCACCCGGCTCCAGGGCCCTTGCCTCTTCTCTTCTCCTTGCCTACGGCTGCCTGACCTCCGGCTCGCTCAGCCGTGCCATCCTCTTCGAGAACTCGGGGTTGGCAGCCTCCCCCTCTATCTCCTCTGCCTCTCTGTCCATCAACTCTTCAAAGGACAAAGGAGCCCTCCTTTTGAGGTCCATCTTGAAAAACCCCTCCCACAGCCCTACTATGAAGGCAAGCTGGAGGGTGAACCTTGGCACCTCATGGATGAGGAGGACCTCCTCCTGGAATCGATCCACATAATGGGCCAGCAACTCCCCTGGCCTCTGTTTGATGTTGAAGAGCGCTTCAGGGTCCTTGTTCCTCTTCTTCGAGGTTGAGAAATGCAACAGAAAGCCACTTCGCAGATCCTCGAAAGTGTAGATCGACCCCAAGGGAAACTGGTGGAACCAGTCCCTTGCTTTTTCTTTCAGGGTGGTTGTGAAGAGTGGGCACTTGAAAGCGTCCGACATAAGTATGATAGAGACCATGTCCTCGAACCACTGCAGGTGCTGAATGGGGTCATCCTTACCGGTGTATAACCTCATGGCCGGCTCTCTGAACCCCTCGGGGAGTGGTGTCGAGACCACCAACTCGCAGAATGGGCTTCCTCCTTTCACTCCTGTGACCTGCTCTACTCGTCCCACGAGCTCCCCTGGCGAACCAGATCCTACCAGCCTTGCACTCGCAGAGGGGCCGCCCGTCGGGGCCCCACTGGGCAGGATCCTGACTTCCTGGAGGGAATTAGCCAGCACCTCGCTCGCACTCGCTGGGCTGGGGAAAAGTTCCCGCCCCTCGAAATCTCACTTTGGCTCCTGGGACATTGCCTCCTTTCCCGCCCTCTGCCCCGAGGGCGTTCTCGCCGACTCCAGCCGGAGGGGCCACCTGGGGCGCAGAGGTTGCGAGACCCCCAAGTGTCGCGGGGATAGCACACTAAAAGGCCCCGAGTAGGTCTCTCCTGAGGTCCGCCGACATTTCTACCATCGCTGGCACGCCGAGTGGTAGCAAGCCACCGAAGCCCGCCTCTTGCTTGTTGTCTCCCGCCATGTCTCTTCCTTGGAACTTTCATGTACTATCTGCACTCCACGCTCACCGCACCAAAAATGTTGAAACCTGATCCTGGTTTCTTGTGGAGCTCAGGCCCTCAACAAGTGGAGGGGAAGCTAGCACTCACCAGTTCCTTGGAAGGAACAAACCGAAAATGCTAGGCTAAACACAAACCCTTATGTCACAGCGAGGAGGTCCCACCACACACCCGGAAGATCTTTGTGTGCTTCCCCTCCCAAGCCAAAGCTGAGTCTGGGCACCTTGGAGAGCCTGAGAGCTAAGCCAAGACAACCTAGGGAGGAGGAAGCTCAGAGTACTGAGATTAGAGTCCTCTCCATTGGTGCCATTCAAGGTCTATATATAGTTTTTTACTTACAGTCTGCTAATAGCGGTATTCCGCTTTACACTTTTGCTATACGCAGCCCAAAATAGTCTGCCAACACCCAAACTCCGTTGTTTAGAGAGGTTAACTGCAGACAACCAAGGGTTTTCAGGTAAAAATACCTCTGGCCCCTTCCTGGGCGAGCCACCCACAAGGACTCCTCTCACGACTTGAGAGGCCTGACTCGCCCGCCTCCTTGCGAGTAGCCGGCGAGTACCCGGCTCGCTCGCCTACCTGCGAGCAGACGGCGAGACCCGGCTCGCTCGCCTACCTGCGAGCAGACGGCGAGACCCGGCTCGCCCGCCTTCCTGCGAGCACCTGATCACTTGCCCTCTTGTGAGTGCCTGAGTCGCCCTCCTGCCTATCCTTCTTGCTTGTTGACCCCTTAGCCTCTGCTCATCTCTTGGCGAATACCGGGGTTGTACAAATCTAAACAATAAAAACTCAAAACTAAAAGAAGAGCTCACAAAGGATAAATCCTTTGAAGACTTACTCAATGGGAGGAGTCAAAAGCTCATGGATATTACACAAAATCTTTCTATGAGATTTAATCATCTTGGATTTGGAGAAGATCCATCCACTAGCACAGAAGTCCCTAGTAGACCTACCTGGAAAAATCTAGTCGCCTTTGTTAGACCTAGTGACATTCAAATAACTGAGACCAAACCATTATTTGAAATTCTAGACAACAATAACCCTAAAAAACTGATTGTATTTAATAATGTAAATCTTAATAGTGAGGAGAAAATTCTAGGGAAAAACAATTCAAAGAAACCATTAAATTTCATTCAAAAGGCTAAAGTCAAAAGTAGAATAATTAGTCATTCTTTAGATTAATTATATTTAGATACATTTTATGCACATTTCCAATACCAAGATAATAACCTAGGTTTAATAAACATATTATCTTCCATCCAAAAGGAAATCATGAAAGACCATTCTATTCTTTCATATCATCATATAATGGTAAAAGCAAAGGGCCCAAGGTAAACTGGGTACCTTCTAATGTTTGAGTTACTTGTGCAGAAAAGTTAGGATTCTTTCCTCAGAGATATTGAAGGGAAAGAAAGAACTCAATTCTCAATAAGGAACTACAAACATTTAAAGGGAGTGATCTTTCCTCTAAAAACCCTTTGATATCTTATAGTCCATATAAAATAACCTCTTAAATGCTAATTTCAAGAAACACCATTGCTGGGAAAAACAACAGAAATTTTCTAAAGAAGTATAACTGTATATTCAGAGTTGCGCTGAATAGATTTCGATGCACCGTCGAGTTCTAGTCGACGCCATCTTTGAGATCAACCTGGAGTAGAGAATTCAAATAGCATTCGACGCAGCGTCGAATTCATATCGATGCATGTGTCAACTTAGTAGTTGTTGTACAAAATCGAAGTCACGTCGATTATAAATTGACGCAACGTCGACATGTTAAGCGCGTGCAGTTTTGCTTCTAGAAGCGGCTTCGACATGTTTTGGCGCCATGAATATTAATGTTGGGTTTTTCTGTAACATACATCATATGTAGGCGCAGTGGAAATAAACAGAATAACCCAAAAATAATTTGGATCGGGCCATGAATATTGAATCAAGAAGTTATCAAAATTGCTAGGTATAAATTACCTTAGTGGAGTTGGATCGAATCCAACCTAGGTGCTCCAAGAAGAAGAATCCTGTCGGCGGCAAAGAGAGTTCTCACGTAGAATTATGTCTACGTCTCTACAGAGATCCACACGAGCCGGGAGAAGAAGACTGCACTCTTGCACTTCCACGAACTGCTAGGTTCGCTCTAGGAAGAACAATCACGGCGACGATCGCCGGAAGGGAGATCTGCGGAGGCGCGGCGGAACTCTTCCGTCTAGGGTTCGGGCGGAACTCTTCCGTCGGCTCCTCTTCTTCATCAAATAAGAGTAATCTATTGAACCCTTAAAACCGGTTCTATTTATACCCGAAGTATAAAAAGACCTAGAAAAATTGCTATCCGCAGTCCATACAGAAGTTTGGGGTTTCTGTAACAATTCGTCGGGATTCCACAGAACAATCCGACGAATTCCGACGAATCATATCAGACGGCAGCATTTGCGGAGTTAAGGATCTCTGTAAAAATTCGTCGGGATTCCACGGAATAATCCGACGAATCCGACGAATTCCGACGAATCATATCAGACGACAACATTTGCCGAGTTAAGGATCTCTGTAACAATTCGTCGGGATGCCACGGAACAATCCGACAAATCCGACGAATTCCGACGAATCATATTCGACGAATTCCGACGAATTCTATCAGTGTAAACCCGACGAATTCAGACAACAACATTTGCTGGACCTCCCCCATTCTATATGGTGATTGGTAACCTTTACCTACACAGTTAATCTTCCATCTTCTCCACATGCTCTTATGTGCGACCCTGCAGGCTCATATCGCGTTGGCAGTGAGACTACATGTTTGACCACTTCTAGATCATAATGGTAACTCCAACAATTAATCCTTGTCGACGTAACTTCGAATATAACCGTAAGTTGCGACAAATCGTCTTCTTTTAAGCAACTTAGCCGTTGAAGCTATTACGCTCTCAAATTTTCTCTCTTTTGCTCTCGTGCTTTCTTGCTTTCTAGTTCTCTCGTGCTTCTTGCTCTCGTCTCTCTCTCTGTCTTTCTTGTTTTCAATTCTGCAGGTACTACAGATTCTATGGCACCTCCTAAAGTCAACTCTGGATTTGATATGGATGTCGACTCCTTCAATGCAACATCTGAAAACTTCAACTCCAGCACTCTTGGTCTATTCCAAACTGCTGGGATGACAATGCTAATCTCTACTAGGTGCAAGATCTATGATATCGAGTTATCATAGATGAAAGATAACATTCACATTGGATATGATGGGTCTTTCAATGGGAGAATCTCTGGGAATGATATCAACATTACAGAGGAAATGTTCTGTCAAACTTGTGATCTACCAGCTAGTAGTGATTCAGATGACCTTTCAGTGGAAGAGACAAGCATGGCATTATAGATTATGAAATTCAAAAAAGAAAAGACCATAAATCGGAAGGAAAATGATATAGCTGAAGAGTATATATTCTTGACAGACATTGTAGGAAAGGTGATGTTATGCAAAATCTCAGCACATGATTCTATTCCTAAGCACCAGCTGCAGATTATTGGTGTTCTAGTTCTCAATAAGAAAATAAACTAGATGAGGTACCTCCTTAAGTTGATTGGTCATAAATACTCAGATAAGGAGATTACTATATAAGAATGATGAGCCAAGTCCTGCTCCATCATTACCCAATGGTCTGCAAATCAAAAGGGGTGCCAATTCCACCTGTCAAAAGAATCAACATTGGTATTTTCTCTAAGTGGACCAGGCAAATTCTGAAGCCTGGTCAAGATGCACCCTCTCCTCCTTCTCCAACACCTCTGGATCATAAGACAATCTTAACAAACATTCCAGGTGATTCCCTAGCTCAAGATCTCCAGTCAATTCTACCGGATCCAACACCAGAGCCTACATTACAGATTTACACTCCACAACAACAACAACCCTCAATCACCACTACTGTTGAAAATCCCCCAAAAATTCATTATGCTCCCCTACCACAACAATCATATATAACCCCTCTTGAAGAAAACCTCACAGTCAATCTCACATCACGTCCTCCAGCTATCATATCCACACCCCCAGTTGACACACCTTCTTCCACTATTTCTCCTCCATTTGACGTTGATCAAATAATCTCTAAGGCAGTGGAGCTGGCCACTGGGACATTTGCTGATTTGCTGATGATTCAAGCCAGAAAATTCAACAGAAAGTATTCTCAGATGGTGTTCGAGCTTCAGGAATCAAAAGAGACACTCTTGGCACTCAAAACTTATGTGTCCTCCTCAATGGTAACCAAATCTTTCTTAACCTCCCTGGTCAGTAAGGTTCAAAAGGGGGAGAATATGCATGAGGAGGAGCTGCTTGTTCAAGAAAATGTGGGTGTCCAGGAGAAAGAAAAAGAGACTGCTCAAAATGCCCCAGATGTTGATGTTCCTGATCCTAACAGAATTACTATCTTTTAGATAGGAATAATCCAGGGGAGCTTCCTGTAGTAACTTAGGGGGAGATGTTTGCATCAACCCAGGGGGAGCCCTTAGAAGCTGGTCAGCTCTTGGATGAAGTTTCAAGAATTGCTAAGGAGGCTGCCCAAACTGCTGAAATGGATGCACAAACTCAGGGGGAGCCTCCCAAAGAAGATGGCATTCATCAAGAAACCAACAGAACTGCTGAAGAGGAGGATGAGCCTCTGGTCTTTGCATCAAGGAAAGTAACACAAAAGTTTTTCTCATGGAAGAGCAAAACTGCTCCAAAGGAATAGAACAATACATGTGAACATTTTCTATATTAACTTCTCAGTAAACATACTTGAAGTTATATAATTATCAATCTGATTAAATTGGGAGTTTATCATAATGGTATATGTTGATGTAGAATGATGCAATTTTGTGATGTCATTTTGTGTCTTGTTATATTTATTTGTACTCATGTTATTTAACAGCATGTTTGAAATCACTTAAATTATTTGTAAAATTTGTTAAGATAAATAGGGGGAGATTCTTGGGAAAAAACACCCTTAAGATTTATCATACAAATTATCTTAAACTGATTTCATAATCTAGGATGTATTGCACATGTTGTATAGAAAGGGTAAATTGGTCATTAGATGTCCTAGGATATCACACTTACACTACAGTTAAATTTCACATCCAAATTAAGAACCAAAATTAGGAATAGTAGTTGACGCAACTTTGACTAAAAGTTAAATTAAGAACCAAAATTAACTTGAGTTAAATTGCGTCGAATAGTAGTTGACGCAACTTTGACTAAAAGTTGAAGTAACTTTGAGTAAAAGTCGAAGCAACTTCGAATATTGAAGTCGAAGTACCTCTGACTGAAGTCGAAGTATAAATCAAGTCGACGCAACGTCAATATGTACTCAACGTAGAAGACAGAGCTTGTCAAAGCAATATCAGAAGTCGACGCAACTTCGACAAAAATTCGACGTAGAAGATTAATTTTAAAGTCCAAGTCTTCAACTCGATGGATACGTAGATAAGTATTCGACACAACGTCGATATCTGAGTTCAGTCAGAGCTAAGAAGGACTTCAAAGCTGCTTCTATAAGAACTCAGAGGTACGTCGATTAGAAGTGAGATGAATTCGACGCTACGTCGAATACAGACAGAAATGGAATATTTTCTGTTGTCTTTTCTGTTGCCTTCTCAGAAGGTATCCAAAGATATAAATCAATTTCTACCATCTCGTTTATTACCATGAATGGAATGAAGTACTCTAGAGGGACAACAAAGACATTCTTGAAAGTTATTCAAATCAGATCGACAGGTTGTGAACAGAAATATAAAAAGGTATTTAGTATCTAGTGGCATTCCTTGTAACTACAGAACAGAAGAGGAAACAAATTAATGACACTATTCGACATAGAATAACAATACAGCGGAAGGAAGACAAACTACAACTAAGGAATCCTATTCAGTCTCCTTCTTTGTTGGGAAAAACACCCTTGTGATTTTTTTTAAACACCCTTGTAATTTATCTAACAAATTATCTTAAAGTGATTTCATCATTTAGGATGTATTACCCATATTGTATAGAGAGGGTAATCTGGTCATTAGATGTCCTAGGATATCACACTCACTTAGAGTGTCAAGACCAGGTCTAAGATAAGCACAAATATAGTTGAGTTAAAACTTGTGTCGAATAGAAGACGACGCAACTTTGAATAGAAGTCTACGCAACTCTGACTTAAAGTCGAAGTAACTCAGACTGCTTGTCGAAGTATCAAGTGAAGTTGGCGCAACTTCAAAATGAACTCGACGCAGAAAAGAAGAGCCTGTTGAAGCCATCTTTGAAGTCAACATAACTTTGACTTTAAATCGACGCAGAAGATGAAGTTCAAGTCCAAGTCTTCAACTCGATGGATACATCGATAAGTACTTGACTCAACGTCGACATCTGAGTTCAGTCAAAGCTAAGAAGGAATTCGAAGCTGCTTCTATAAGAACTCAGAGGTGCGTCGATATGAAGAATAATGAATTTGACACAATGTCGAATACAAACAGAAATAGTGTATTTTCTGCTGTCCTTTCTGATCCTTCTCCAAAGTCTTTCAAAGATGAAATTTGAATTACAATGACTCATTTATTGTCAAGAACGGAATGGAATATTTCATAGGAACAACAAAGACATTCTTGGAAGTTATTCAAATCAGATGGATGGGTCGGGAAACATAAATAGAAGGAAATACTCAATGTCCATTGGATATTCCTTCTAAGGACAGAACAGAAATGGAAAGAAATTCAGACACTATTCGACAAACAAATAAGTATTCAGAAGAAGGAAGATAAAGATAACTAATTATTTATTATGTCTTCTTCTTCCTCCTTAAGTTCTCTCAGATAGAAATACAAGAACTTCTTTGTATAGAAATACAAGGCTGCTGCTTCTTTTTTAAAATCTTATAGCAGTAAGCAAACAAGAGTACAGAGATCACAAGGATCAAAAGCTCATAACCCTTGTATTCTTCTCTAACATAGGCAAGAGTTTATATTATACAGATCCTGAAGAATATTAAAAGCTCACAGCAACTGAATGATTCATACAGCAGAATCATATTCTTCTTCTTCTTCTTTCCCTCTATTCTTATTTTATAACTAAGAAAGAGTCCTAAGAATCCCTCTTCAAAGGATTCAGTTGGTTCTAAGAGTCTCCTTATCAAAAGACTCAGTGGTTCTATGAGTCTCCGTATCAAAAGACTTAGTGGTTCTAAGAGTCTTCATTTCAATAGGCTCAGTGTTGGTTCTGAGAGTCTCTTTATCGAAAGGCTCAGACACATATAGTGCAATCCTACCAAGGTGGTAGAAGAGTGGACTACCCATATTTTAGGGAAACCACTATAAAAATTTTGTGTCTTTTGTGTTTGCTTTTCTGTGTTGTCCCTTTACTTCTTACTGTTTTCAATTTTCATTGATTATATTATTTTGTGTTGGTATTACTGACTGCATAGTTGTTAAAGTTGTTTTATTGTAGGTATATATTTAGGATAAATGTTTTAAAACTTAATTCACCCCATCTAGAGAATACTCAGAGGCACACTATGCACTTTCAATTGGTATCAGAGGGAGGTTGATCATAAAAAGGATAACACTTTGATCAAACGATAAACTCTCACATTTTTCTATATTTAAAAACTATTTTCAAAAAAATGAGTTCTAAGGACTATGCATCAACAAGACCACCAATGTGTAATCTCAATAAGTTTACACTCTAGAAGTCCACAATAAAACTATATATGAACTCTATTAATGAAGACATTTTCAATGTCATTATTTTAGGTGCCCTAACACTAGTCAAAAAAGATGCAGTGGGATAGTGGCACAAGAAGTTGTCCCTAGAGCTGAGTGGACTGATGCTGAAAAGAAGCTGAAGTTATGTGATGCCAAAGCCATGAATATTCTAGTATCAACTATGTTTGATGACATATTCCAAAAGGTTGCTGACTGCAACTCTGCTAAAGAAATCTGGGAATCCCTTTCCAGATTAGTTGAGGGAAGCTCTGATGAAAGAAAGGACAAAAAGTCCCTTCTGATATCCCAATATGAGAACTTTCAGAAATTGGCTGAGGAAAGTGTAGCTGAGATGCATGAAAGATTCAGCACCATCATAAATATGCTGAAGGAACTAGACAAGCTCCTCATGTGCTTCCCAAGCACATGGGACTCAAGAATCTCGGCTATCATAGAGTCCAGATGTCATAGATAAATATCCACAGATGCTCTGCTAGGCAAGCTCAAGTCCTATGAGCTCGTACCAAAAAAGCAAGGCGAAGACAGAAGCAAAGGAAAAACTCTAAACTCCCAGGGAGAGGATAATTTCTCTGAATACTGCTGAAGGAGAGCCTTCCACCTCTATGGAAGAGATGTTCAATCTCTTGGCCAGAATATTGGAACAAACCTATTTATGATTTGGGCTAGGATCAATATCTGTTGACTAAGGACAAAGTTGACCCCAATGTAAAGTTTTTGGGTCAAGAGTGTAGGATGTTAGAACTAGAGATTTCATTCAGATTCTGCGTTCGACGAACTCTACACTGCGTTCGACGAATGACTATCTACGTTCAACGAACGGAAAGCTCTCTACCTTCGACGAACGGCAAGCTCTCTATGTTCGACGAACGACAAGCTCTCTACATTCAGAGAATGGCATGTTCTCTGCGTTCGACGAATAGCTCAAGTCTCAGCGGTCAAAGAATTTGTCTAAGTGCAGCACTCGACTAATTACATTCTGCGTTCGATGAACGGTTTGCTTCAAGCTCGTCTCAGCGGTCGACGATCTCGTCTCAGCGGTCGACGATCCCATCTCAGCGGTTCAGAGGTCGGCGAACAGATTGGTTCAGCGGTCGACGAACAGACCCCGGCTCAGTGGTCAGCAATTTTACTCAAGCTCAACGGTCGACGCTTTTACTCAAGCTCAGTGGTAGATGAATTTATCCAGGATCAGCGATCGACGAATACTTCCGTTCGACGAACTCAAGTCTGCGTTCGATGAATACCTTCAGATCGACGAAAGTACTCACAGATCAACAAAATTAATTATTCCAACAAGATTCAATTGAGGTCGACGAAGTAAATTTTGTGTTCGACGAAAATCTTGAGGTCGACGAATCTGCGTCCGACGAATTTTGTTCAGATCAAAGAATTGAAATATAAGTTCAGAAATTTCAGCAGGATTATACTTATTTCATTCTCTAAACTCAGATCGACGACAGCAACGGCTCTTTCCATCAGATCAAGTAAGGAAAATATATTTCCTTTTATTATTCCAAGATTATAGTCATTGACATTCCTCGGAAAAGGACATCTCGTGGAAAAGGAAAGAGTTAAACGGCGCAGCAGATTTATGTTTCCAAAATATCTCTTCCGATATATTTATTCCTTAATATAAGGGATCTGCAATTAATGTCTGTCAGAGATTTTAAAAAGAAAAGGAAAGAAGATATAGCAGAGGAAGATACAGCTTTCACGACAGATCATATACAGAACATTTTTCTGTACAGAATATACAGAGAAATAATAAGAGAGAAATATACAGGAAGAACAAAAGAACATTTTTTACACAGATCTTCATCTTCTTCCTCCTCTAGCAGCAGCATTTTCTGAGGACATCTTCAACACCTCCTTTCAGTCATTTGCTGCAAAGAATCGGATCAAGAAAGAAGAAAACCTTCAGGAAGAGAAGAGAAAGAATAACAAAAAGAACATCATCTTCTTCTTCCTCAACATCAGCAACTTCTTTCAAATGAGAACAACATCATCATTATTCTCTCAGTTATTAGCTGCAAGCACAGATCTTCAAAAGAGCAACAACAAACTGACGCATTCTTGTCTCTCAGTTTAATAAGCTAACAGGAAGATCATTTCTTCAAGAAAAGGCTCCAGCAAAATCAACTGTCAAACATCTCATATCAGACAGAGGAGTTCTTTTCTACATCAACATACACTAGAATCTTCTCTAAGCATCTTGACAGAGAAGAACATTTAAACCCCTCTCTATCCCATCTTGTACAGGGTTAAAACTCCCTTCAAAAGTTTACCCATTGGTGGCAAGACACCTTATCAAAAAATCTAGCTTGGTTTTTGGGCACCTTATCAAAAGCTCATCGGTGTGAGGGCACCTGATAAAAAATCCTAGTGGATTCCTACCAATGGTGGTAGAAGAGTAGACGTACCCATGTTTAGTGGGGAACTACTATAGCTCCTTGTGTCTTCTATGATTATTTTACTTTTCTGTGTTTGTGTTGTGCTGATTTATTTTGTTTATTTTTATTACTCACCCTCTATACACATATATATATCACTATTTTTTAATTCCGCAATAAAACACAGGGAAAAAGTTTTAAGCTCTATTCACCCCCCTCTATAGTTAATATAAGATCTAACCTCTACTTTCAATTGGTATCAGAGGTGGTTGATTTTATTACTTCATTTTCTTGACACTGATACTCAATTGAACTCTCCTTTCACAGAAGATTTAAGAGATGGGTCAAGACAGAAGACTCAAGAAGAAAGGAGAGGAGTTCAAGCAAACCAATGTTTGATAAAACTCCTAAATAGGAAATAACTTTGCTTTTCTTGCAGAAAACCTGGGCACATTGCACCAGAATGTCCTGAAGAGAAAAGGGACAAAAAAGCAAGAAGAAGGAGCACGAGAAGAAATCTTTCAGGAGGAAGGATAAGAGGAATGGTAAAGGTTTATGTGCTGAAACCTGGAGTGACTCAAATTCTGATTCAAGTTCCTTCTCATCTGACAGTGATGAAGAGAGTGCAACTGAAGAAGCATGTTTAAATGCTTTGGAAGATTCTACTGAAGAAATCATGTAAATATCATTGATGACTTTGATTTCTCTTCAGAAGACTTTAAAGATTTTTGTTAAGATTATATTAGCCGCCAAAAAGAACTTAACACACTTAGAAAAGAACTGGAAGACCATAGAAAAGACAACCTATATTCAGTCAACTATGACTTAAGAAGCTAGATATATAGGGAAGAGAAAGAAATAGATAATTTTGCTAATGAAAAATCTAATCTAAAAGAAGAGCTTACAAAGGCAAATGCCTTTGAGGACTCACTCAATGTGAGGAGTCAAAATCTTAAGGACATCACACAAAATCTCTCCATGAGATTTAAACATCTTGTTCTAGGGGCAGATTCATTCACCAACACACTAATCCCTAGCAAGCCTTCCTGGGAAAATCCTATAGTGTTCATTAGATCTAGCATAAATTAACCTAATAACAACTTAGGATCATGTGAAGAACAAGACAATAACCCTAATAATATCACAATAATCAATACGGTAAATACCAATGATCAAACAGGAATCCTAGGTAAACACCCCTTAGAAAAGCCAATAAAAATGATAAAATTCTTAATAAAAGGAATTATGAGTTGAATAGAACTTGACGCAGGTTTAAAGATGCGTCGAATGAAACTTGATGGAATTTTGCATATGCTTTGACATCAACTCGAAGCAAGTATGAGGGTGCATCGAATTCTATTCGACGTAACCAATATTCTGCATCAAATTATTATCGGCGTAACTATGCAGACATGTCGAATTCTACTCGACACAACTCTAAAGATGCATCGATTTCTTCTTGACAAATGTTCTCAGCAAGAAATTTTCAATCATCTAAATCTCTTTTTTTTTCTATTTACAACTTTAGATGCTTTTGTTGCTCTAAATTTGGGCACGTGGCCAAAAACTGATGGCATAATAAACCAGCTCTTCTTAACCTTAAGGGGTATACTGAATGACCAACCTACTCTTTCATAACTCCATATGATGATAGAAGAAAGAGACCCCAGCAAGAGAGGGTCTATACCAATGTTTAATTTCATGTGCAAAGAGGAGACTGCTTTACCACAAACCATCAGTGGTATATGGACAGTGGATGCTTCATGCATATGACTTGAGCAAAAGAACTACTACAAAACTTTAAGGCCAAGAAAGGCCCTAAGGTAATTTTTGGAAATTCTCATTCTGGTCAGACCAAAAGATATGGTATGCTCGGGATTGGGGAAATCTCCTTCTCTAAGGTAGCTTATGTCGAAGGGCTTCAACATAATCCAATTAGTATTAGTCAGCTATGTGATGGTTAATACAAAGTTATATTCACTAAGTCCTTATGTCATATAGTTAGTTATGTAACTAACCAAATTGTATTGACTGGACTTAGAAAGTGTAAGGTTTATGTAGTAGATTTTGAGTATGCTAAGTCAGAGGTCTGCTTATTTAATTCCCAATTAGAAAACAATGAAATATGGCATATGAGACTTAGTCACCTAGACTTTAAGACCAAAGCTAAGTTGTCCAAGCTTAACTTCCTAGTAAGAGGCTTACCAATTGGTATGTTTAAGAAAGACCTTCCCTGTAGATCCTGCAAACTAGGAAAGCAGATCAAATCATCATTCAAACCAATTGGTAAGTATGATTCCCCAAGAACCCTATATTTGTTGCACATAGAGCAATTTGGTCCTATTTCCACTCAGAGCTTAACAGGAAAGTCTTATACTTTAGTCATTGTTGATGACTTTTCTAGATTCAGCTGGATGTTCTTTCTAAAAGCTTAGTAAGACACCTTCATGATCCTCTCAAGATTCATAAGACAAATTCAATCTGAATTCAATACTCAAGTTGCTGTGATCAGAAGTGTTCATTGATAGTTTATAGGGTAGTAGTCTAATTCACCTAGGGGGGGTGAATAGGTCTCTTTGAATTCTCTTAAGTGCTGCTAGCAGTTGTTAGGTAATAAATAAAACACAAGCACACCACATAATGCACAAAGTCCTTTATAGTGGTTCCCCAAGACAGTGTGTCTATGGGTAGTCCACTTTCCCTCTACACCTTTCTAACAGTGTGTTAGACAAGGAAACCTCCTCCAAACTCAGCACTAAGAGCTTACAACACAGATCCCATAGGATCTCCCAGGATTGCCCCAAACCCTACCTTAGGCCCAAGCAACCCTACCTCTCATAGTGCTCCAACTCTTATAACTCAGAAATCCACTGATTTCC
Source organism: Dactylorhiza incarnata (assembly GCA_033032865.1). Taxonomy (NCBI): domain Eukaryota; kingdom Viridiplantae; phylum Streptophyta; class Magnoliopsida; order Asparagales; family Orchidaceae; genus Dactylorhiza; species Dactylorhiza incarnata. The sequence goes on from JAWHQI010000023.1 coordinate 7,310,857, forward strand.
TACCTCAGGCTTATCAAGAAGCACTACCTCAGATCTCCATAGAGATCCTACACCTCAAGCCGGGAGTACAACTCTACTAGCTCAGGCTTAACAGCCCTACACACTCAGGCTCAACAGCCTTACAGTCTCAGGTTCAACAACCCTACAGCTCAGGCAAAATGCCCTACAAACTCAGAACATTAATGTTCTTACAGAGGTTATAATTTATGCTTACAACAGATGACAACAATGATGTATCCTTCAGCATTTTGTTTTCTGTTGTTGATTCACAGTTGGTGTTGTCTTGAAGCAGGGATGAAAGGTAAAGCTTCATACCTTGCTCCTATCTGACCTTTCTCTTCAGCAGGGGAGGAAAGATCAACTTGCTCTTCTTGAATGAATTGGGAAGAACTATATTCTCTCCTTGTATCTGCTAGCTGGTTTTGGAAGCAGCAAGAGAACACTTGTAGAAGCCGTCAATAGAACAATGCATATTTGCTTTCCACTTTTCAGCACTTCTTTTCTACAATGCCCTAACCTATTCTTTTATACCTCTTCCATCTGCAACGGCTCTACGGAGGGCCCTGGCACAGTATGGAGGGGGATATAATTCCTTATCTTGCTTTACATCCACTTGCGCCAAAAGAAGATCTCATCAATGCGTTGTTCAGATTTGAATGGGTCTCAGCAGTTGGGCAGAGACAGTCTTCGGTCTCAGCGGCTGAATCTATCTTCATCTTAGCGGATTCGCTAAGATAGATAGTCTTCTCAGTGGATTATGTCTAAATGCAACTCAGCTGAGGCAGACTCCTTCTAAGCGGCTCTTGGCCTCGTCTTAGCAGTTCAGCTGAGACAGTGATGTTGTCTTAACAGTTTTGACAGTATACCACGGACCTTATTCCAATGCTTGGAATAAAGTAACCCTGCATAAGCATGATGCAAAATAGGGTTTATCAAATACAATATGTATTTAGCATTGAGTGTGATGCCTCTTCAAATCAAGGGAAAATTGAGGGAAATATTCATAACAATCTCCCCCTATTTGAAGAAGGCAGAACATACACCAATGCTAAGATACATAATCACAAAAGGAACTGATCATGACAATGTATGAATAATAGTCATGATATCATAACAAATAAATGTTAACAGTAGATTGGCATCATAGAAAATATCATGACAGATTATGAATAATATTCATGACAACATAACAATAACATTGTTCAACACAACAATAACATTGTTAACTACATATAGGCACCACAGTATATATAAAACACTAATATAAAACAATATTAAGCTTGACTAAAGTTGCCCTATAACACTAGCTATTAATTCAACAAAATTATCAATTTCTTTAATAACAAAATGTTGATACAATTTTCAGTTTACATTTTCTTCAAATGAAAAACTAAATACATTTAGTTCACAGTTTTCTTTCCTTTGTTGCACTAGATCATTCAACACCTTCAGTAACAGCTTCCTTTTCTGCAATAGCAACTTTGATTTCAGCCACCTTTCTCTTATTCTCCTGCCTCTTGAAGTAGAGAAATGGCTTAGGAATATATCTTGAAGGCATCCTCTTTGGATTGTTCTTCCTTACAAGATTTTCTTTGAAGACCCTTTCCCTCTTGGAATTCCACTCAAGATGTTTTATCCATTCCTTTGCAGGGTATATCATGTCAATGTCTTTACAGATCAGGCTATGGTTCAGGCAAGCATTCAGAATAATGCTTTTGGAGTCATAACTCCAATGCTCATACTCAGGGTCATTTTCATGCTTTTTTCTAGTCTCGACCATGAATTCTTCTACAAGCATGACACCTTCTATTTTTCTTCTTGTTGCAAGCCTAACATCTTGTGTTATCTTTGCTTGATGTTCAAAATCAAATTCTTCTTTTCTGAAGTTGTCCAGCAGAGGAAGATTCAGAGCTACTCTTGTTCCTTGTAGAAATTTGAGGGCCAGCTCAGAGTTGGTTTCAGCATTGGCCACCTCCCCCTTTCTGACTTCTTCAACAACCTTTTATTCCAAGCTTTGGGTGGTAGTAGCAATAGATCCATATATGGTTTGGAAGGCATTTTCCAGATCTGATTTTAGCTCATCCTTCATCTTTTCTGCTTCTCCAATCATAGTTGTTATAGTAGACCATACATATTCTTCAATATGATTCGAGGCTTTCTTTATGACCACGTCAGTCTTACTCGCATAGTTCTTGACATATCTCGTGTCTTGCTTAGTTAGTTGCAGTTGCTTGTCCATTGATCTTAGTATAGTATTTTGAGCAACAACAAATTTTTCTGCTGGGTCAAACCATTTGGTTATCTGCTGGTTAAGGTAAGAGGTTTCTTCCTTAAGTCCCTGAATTTCAGTCATCATCTCTTTCTTCACTGAAGATACAGGCCTATCTCAATAATCCTTTATTGAAGTCATATGACCTTCAATAATTGTACTTATAGAACTTAGGAGAAGTTCATTTGATAATGCAGATGAGGAGGTATGGACTTCAGGTACCACATTGAATTGCTCCATGGCATGCACTTCATGCTCCCCCTCAGCTTGAGTAGGGATGTGCTCCCCCTCAGCTGTATCACTAGGTTTGGCAGCAACCTTATCTCCAACATCCTTCCTTGCTTTGCCAGCTGAGCTTTCTGGCTCCCCCTCATTTGGAGGACCCTGATCTTCATCATCTGATAAGTACTTCTGCTACTCCCCCTCAAATGGGGCACTCATTCCTTCTTGATCATCTCCCCAGTAGTCTATTGGTTCAGGAGGGATTAGTTTAATTCTTCTTTATAGATTTAATAGAAATAAATCAATCTTACTTTGTTAGTCAGCAGCTGTGTCAATTTACCTCTCTTCATGATCTTCTAAATCTGAGGGCACATTCAATACATTGTCATCAGCAATTTAAGACTTAGGAGAATCACTTTGACTGTGATCTCCTCCTTGTTCATCTGACTTTGCTTCATCAGCAGCAACATCTTCATCCTTCTCATGCTCTTCAGTAGCAGCACGATCCTCATGACCTTCAGTGTCATGGTTTTCATGATCATCTTTGGTTGGACTGCTGGCAGGACCTTGATTATCCTCAGTGGGGACATTTTCTTTTGCCTCTGACTCAGAATCAAAATAAATCATTTTGGCCTTCCTTACTCCATTGGCTACTTTCTTTTTCTTTTCCTTTAGATCATAGGGCTGACTCATTGGGAGCACCCTTGAGAACTTGTTTAAGGTCTTTATGTGCATCCTTTTCAGGTAGTGAAGGATGGATCCTTTTGACTTGTCAAAATCTTCAGGGTATGTGTTCAGAAGATATATGGAAAGAATTCTGCCTGGGTTGGGGTCATGCGTACATTATTTAATTCTTTGGAAAATGACAGCTGCCCAGGAGGTCTTTTTCTTTAAGATCACCCTTGACATCAGTTCAAACATATGCTTTGATATTCTGTCATGTGATCCAGGCTTGCATAGCAATGCCTTGTCTATAATATTAGATAGCAACTTTCCTCTCTGATTGAAGAACTTCCTTTTCAGTGAGCCAGTTTTGGCATCACTGTACTCACACCACTTGATGGCCTTTTCCATGTCTTTTTCAGACACTTCATCTTCCTCATCATGACTGCATGATGGCAATTGAAAGGCTTTCTCCATCTTCCTTGGAGATATCTTTATCTTCAAGATTCCAATCTTAGACTTCAATGAAGAGTAGGAAGATGATAACTTTGCATTATTGTAGAATTCCAGAACTTTAGTTCTGAGAATTACAGATGGGTCTGACAGAATATATTCTAATCCTTGATCATCTAGAAGTTGAATCACTTCTTTAATCTCAGCTTGGGCATGCTGGAATCCATTCCTTATGATTTCATATCCTTCTTGGAGATCCTATGACACTTTTTGCGCCATTTCTTCTTAAGAATGAGTCGCTGAGACGGGAGGGAAGATGGTTCATCTCATCGGCTAGGGTGAAAAGGATTGTAAATTATTTAATCAGCATTTTCCTATTTATGGAGGCTTTTCTTAGGTTTAGATTTGCCCTAATGATAGATGTTGATTAGACTTATCACTTTAATTTATGTTATATTACTGAATATTCAATTAAGACATAATTTAATTGAACCAGCATGTCTCAGCGGAACGGCTGAGACAGAGTTACAACCCGCTGGGACATGGTATTGTCAACCACTGAGACTGTTTTAGCCATCTCAGTGGTTCAGCTGAGACATTATTCTCAGATGTCTCAGCGATTCAGCTGAAACTTTCTCAGCTATTTCAGCTGACCTTATAGCCAAGCAGTGGCTCATTCTAAATTGGATTATCCTTCTCCCTTATCTTGTCACTAAATGTTCTATGGCATAATTATTTTCTAGCAAAGCTTAGGAAATAATACAACAAATGTGATAAACATAATGAAATATTGAACCCAATTCCAAGTTTGACATTCCTATCTCAATTTTGAAAGAATTAAATTTAGCCTCATCCAATGGCTTTGTAAAGATATCAGCTACTTGATTGTTAGTGGGGACAAATTTATTGTAGATATCTTTACATTCTACATGCTCTCTAATAAAATGATACCTTATCTCTATATGCTTACTCCCGCTATAAGAGACAGTATTCTTAGCAAAAGAGATAACACTGGATGAGTCACAATACAATGGATAGTGACTTACCTTGAGGTTGTAATCCTCTAGCTGGTGTTGTGTACACAATAGTTATGCATAACAGCTCCCTGCAGCTATATATTCAGATCAACAGTGGATAAAGCCACACTAGTCTTCTTCTTGCTACTCCACGAGATCAACCTCCTTCCTAGGAATTGACAAGTCCCATTTGTACTTTTCCTATCTTCTTTGCATCCTGCAAAATCTACATCTGAAAAGTCAGTCAGTTCAAAATCATTGTTCTTAGGGTACCAAAGGCAAAGATGTTGGCTGCCTTTAAGGTATCTCATAATCCTCTTTGCAACTGAGTAGTGAGATTCCTTAGGGCATGCATGGTACCTAGCACAAACACATGTAGCATACATAATTTCTAATCTACTAGAAGTTAGATACAACAGGGATGCAATAATGCACCTGTACATGGATTCATTAAAGGGCTTACCCTTCTCATCCTTGTCCAGGGAAATGTTGGACCCCATGGGAGTTTTCATGGTGGAAGAAGATTCCATACCAAACTTCTTGATAAGCTCTCTAGTGTACTTGGTCTCAGAGATGAATATCCCCTCATCAGACTGTTTCACTTGGAGGCCTAAAAAGTACTTGAGCTCTCCCATACTACTCATCTCTAACTTTCCCGACATAAGATTGGCAAACCGTTTGCAAAGGTTGTCATCAGTCGACCCAAAGATTATGTCATCAACAAAAATTTGGACTATGAGACATTTGCCCTTTGTTTCCCTAAAACAATGTACTATCTACCTTAACCCTCAAGAACTTTTTCTTGATGAGAAAGCTATACAAGGTCTCATACCAAGCCCTAAGGGCTTGCAATAGACCATATAATGATTTCCTAAGAAAATACACATGAGTGGATAGAGTTGGATGAATAAAACCCGAGGGTTGCTCCACATATACCTCTTTCTTCAAATTTCCAATTAGGAAGGCTGACTTGACATCCATCTGGTATAATTTGAAACCCTTGTGGGCAGCATAGGAAAGAAATAGCCTTATTGATTCTAACCTTGCAACAGGGGCAAAGGTATGATCAATATTAATACCTTCTTCTTACTTGTATCCTTTGGCCACCAGTCTAGCTTTATTCTTGATGATGATGCCATTCTCATCTAGCTTGTTTCTGTAGATCGATTTGGTGCCAATGATATTGGGTCCTTTAGGTTTTGGCATCAACTTCCATACCTTGCACCTTTTGAATTGTAGCAGCTCTTCTTGCATTGCTTGAATCCAGAAGGTGTCTTGATTTACTTCTTCAAACTTCTTGGGCTCCATCTATGATAGAAAGATCAATAATAGAGCTTCATTGTGAGCCCTGCTTCTAGTGACCACCTCTTGGTTCTCATCTCCAATGATCTGATCTCTTAGATGATCCCTCAGGTGCCTGTTTGCTGCAGGCAATCTATCAGCAATCTGCAGCTCTTCTTCTGGAGCAGCAGGTTCACAGTAGCCTGTTGATCTTCATCTTCAGGAATAGTAGCATCTGAATAGATTCCTCTAGTGATGGGTATGTCTTGCATAGACATGTCTTACATTATCTGTTCATTACCTGACAAAATAGGAGAACTGGACCAGCCCTTATAAAGCAGTCTGGTCTCATCAAAGACAATATGCAAAGACTCTTCTACAACCTGAGTCTTTTTGTTGAATACTCTATAGACTCTACTATATGAGCTATATCCAACAAGAACCCCTACATTGCATTTTTCAGCAAACTTTGTTAATTGAGATTTTCCATTATTTAAAATATAGCTTTTGCAACCAAAGATTCTAAAGTATGAAATTGTTAGTTGTTTCCCTTTTAGAATCTCATAGGGGGTTATTCCAAGGGCCTTATTGATGGATGCTCTATTGAGAACATAACAAGTAGTATTGACTGCCTTAACCCAGAAATATTTTGGAAGTAAAGAGTCACTAAGCAATGTTCTCCCAGCTTCTATCAAGGTCCTATTCCTCCTCTCAGCCACACCATTTTGATGTGGAGTCCTTGGGGAGGAGAACTCTTGGGTGATACCAAATTCTTGACAAAACTTTGTCATGGACCCAGATTGAAATTTTGTACCATGGTTAGTTCTAGTTTTGACCACAGTACATTGTAATTCATTCTAGATTTCCTTGACATGGTTTATGAAGATATCTAAAGTATCAGATTTCTTCTTAAGGATGAATACCCATGTATATTTTGAGTGATCATCAACAATCACTAAAGTATACAATTTCCCACCAAGGCTCTGAATTGGCAAAGGACCAAACAAGTCCACGTGCAATAGATAAAGACATCTTTCAGTGTCTTTGGATCCAATGCTTTTAAATGTGGCCCTAGTTTGCTTGCACATTTGGCATGCATGACAGGGACCACTATAAATACATTTCAAATTTTGACTATTTCTAACAAGGTTTGTAGAAAATAGTCTATACATTGTCTTTTAGTTAATGTGGGCTAGTCTCTTGTACCATTGAACAAAAAGAGACTCATGTTCATTAGCTACAAGACAAACTGGAGAAAGAGAATTATTGCAAATAAAATCTAAGCAATAAACATTCCCACTCCTAGTGCCTGAGAGAATGATCTCTAAGTCAATTGACTTTTTGATCTAGCACTTGTCATTGTGGAATTCAATAATATAGCCCAAGTCACACAGTTGACTTATGCTTACAAGGTTGTGTTTCAACCCTTCAACATAAGCTACCCTTGTGATAGAGACTATGCCATTGGAGATCATACCATATCCTTTGGTGACTCCTTTTTCAGAGCATCCAAAGATGACTTTAGGCCCATTCTTCACAGTAGTGTACTCCTGCAGAAGACTCCTGGTACCTGTCATGTGCCTTGAGCACCCACTATCCAAGTACCATATTTGCCCTAGGCTGGTACTTGAACTACCATGCAAAAAATAATTCATTTTCCCTTAGGAGCCCAATTGATTTTTGGTCCTAGGCCTTTGTTAGCATTGTATGACAATCTCACACCTGCTACAACCTTTGCAGGAAAGCTTCTCTTTGCATTAGGAACATTGGGATTGTGCTATGGTAAAGTGTCCCACTTTACCACAGCACAAACATTCATGGATGTTGTATCTTCTTTTCTAAACACCCTTTGAGGTGAAAGGAGCATCAATGTGCTTGTGTTCAGTGAAGAAGTTGACTGCATTCTTCATATTCCTATCAACAATAACATGGTTGGTTGGCAATCTATAGTTGGTCTTAGCATATTTTATCTTAATGACATTAGCTTGTCTTAGCTTATCAGCTAAGTAAGAGTGGATGGCATCAGATACTAAGCTGTTAGACTTGCATATAGGTTTTCCAGCAGCCATGTGCTTTGCTGAGAGTGATTTGGAAGAACCATCTTCCTTATCCTTGAATGAAGGGGCTGATGTGCCGAATACAAATAGTTTAGAATGGGCCATTTGAATCTATTCATGGGGAGCTTTCAAAGCAGTCATCCCCATGCCCTTTCTTCTGGTATAGAAAGGAGTATTTCTCTTCCTATAGGAACTCCCATTCTTCCAGTAACCATACATGTTGACCTGGTCATACGTGTTAGAGGGAAGCAACACCTTTTGAAATGTGGTATGAGGTTATCTTTAGCCTGCCCCTTTCCTCCATTCTCAGCACCAATTGCCACTTTATTGAACCCTAGCCCTCTCCTATCAGTTTGGGAGGAGAAGGTGTCAATAATGGGCAATATGGATTTGGGTTTGGAGAATTGAGCCACTAAGCTCTTTTCTTTGAGAAGCAACTCCTCAAGGTCCTTGATGACCTTGTTCTTTTGGCTGATGGTGCTTAATTGGACTATTGTAATTCCCTTCAGTTGGCTTATTTCTCTACTCATCTGAGCCACCTGGGTAGATTACTCAGTGCAATCATTCTTAGCCTGCTGAAGGGAAACAATCTCTTGAGCTTGCCTCTTGGCATGCTTCTTACTCCTTTTTAAAGCTTCCAAAAGAGCATCATACTTGACAATCAATTGATTGACATCAACTTCACGTTCTGAACCATCTTCATCATTATATGAGCATGCTTCAGAATCTGGTATTGACTCATAATCAGAAAAGGGGGTTAGAGGAGTTGACACCTTATCAGGATTATCCTGACTTTCTTTATCATTTGTCATGGCCATTAAGCCATGTTGTTCTCTGTCATCTTCATCCTCCTGTATTTCATTGTCTGAGTGTGACAGAGGGGCCCTAATTCCAACCTTAGCAGCAGGAAAGTCTTCATCCTCCTGAACTACAAATAACCCAATGTATGCTTCCTCTTCTTCAGAATCTGAGGATGAAGACTTAGATTCACTCCAGCTTTTCTCCTTCTTTGCTAGGAAGGATTTTTCACCCTTCCTTCCCTTCTGGTGATGAGGTTTCTTATCACCTCTCTCCTTTCTCTTGGCTGGACAGTCAGCTATGACCTGTCCAGACTTGCTGCAGCAATAACATATGACATTATTTTAAATATGTTTAACATGTTTAGGGTCATACCTGTCACCCTTGGGGTGCTGCCTATCCGATCTGCTGTGTTCCTTCTTGGGATGTGAGGAGAGGAGGAAGGTTTGTTCTTCCACTGCTTCCTCCTCATTAGCTTCTTGATGTGCCTTGAGAAGGCATCAAATTCCTCATCAAATGAGGTATTATCTGATGTGCTGGGCTCAGAATTTCCTGAGTCAGCCGCCCTTCTTGGTGGAGAAGGCATTCTATCTTTGCTCTTCTTAGAGCTTTCATATCTGAGATCCACAGCTCTCTCCCTTGCACGAGGCCAGGTAGATGTGTCCTACTCCTTCCTTGCAGACTGATGCATCTCATAGGAGAGCAGATTTGCAAACATTGTATGGGGAGAAGTCTCTCCCAGCTTTACCACTTCTCTGATGGCACTGATCTTTGTATCCCAATCTCTTGTTAGAGATCTTAGGAATTTGTCAGTCAGCTCATAATGACTGAAGACCCTTCCATAGGTCCTCATCTCATTTACCACCCTGAAGAATTTCTCATAGCAATCAGATATGCAATCTAGACCGCGTTGCCTGAAGGCTTCATACTCCTGATTATGGAGGGATTTCCTATCATCCCTCACTTCTTCAGTACCTTCCATGTGCACTATGAGTGTATCCCACATATCTTTGGATGTCTCACAATGCACCACGTTCTGGAAGGTGGAATCATCAATTGCATTTACTATTATATTTTGTGCTCTCTTGTCCATGGTAGCAAGTGCAATTTCATCCTTAGTCATTTCAGCATATGACTTGGCCACTTGTCTTATAGAATCAATAGTGGAGGGCTTTGTGAAGACAAATGGGCCCTCCTAGATAGTAATATATATCCTTGGGTCTGAGGCTTTCATGAATAGCCTTACCCTTTGCTTTCAAATGCTAAAAGTGGCATATTTGCTTATGGGCAACTTCATAGACCCCATTTCCTTTTGACCTCCAGCGGCAGCCATTGGATTCATATTTGACTAGATCTATATTAGATCTGGTCAGACTGTTAAGTCCTTATTGACCAACCTACCTCTGATACCACTTGATAGTTTATAGGGTAGTAGTTTAATTAACCTAGAGGGGGGGGGGGGAATAGGTCTCTTTGAATTTTCATAAGTGCAGCTAGCAATTGTTAGATAATAAAAAAACACAAGCACACCACAGAAAGCACACAGTCCTTTATAGTGGTTCCCCAAGACACTGTGTCTATGGGTAGTCCACTTTCCCTCTACACCATTCTAACAGTGTGTTAGAGAAGGCAACCTCCTCCAAACTCAGCTCCAAGATCTTACAACACAGATCCCACAGGATGTCCCAGATTTGCTCCAAACTCTACCTCAGGCCCAAGCAGCCCTACCTCTCAGAGTGCTCCAACTCTTACAACTCAAAAAACCATTGATTTCCTACCTCAGTCCTATCAAGAAGCCATAACTCAGACCTCCACAGAGATCCTACACCTCAAGCTGGGAGTACAGCTCTACTAGCTCAGGCTTAACATCCCTACCCACTCAGGCTCAACAGCCTTACAATCTCAGGTTCAACAACCCTACAACTCAGCAAAATGCCCTACAAACTCAGAACAATAATGTTCTTACAGAAAGTTATAATTTATGCTTACAACAGATGACAACAAAGATGTATCCTTCAGCCTTTTGTCTTATGTTGTTGATTCACAGTTGGTGTTGTCTTGAAGCAGGGATGAAAGGTAAAGCTTCAGACTTTGCTTCTATCTAATCTTTCTCTTAAGCATAGGAGGATTGATCAACTTGCTCTTCTTGATTGAATCAGGAAGAATTATCTTCTCTCCTTGTATCTGCTAGCTGGTTCAAGAAGCACGAAGAGAACACTTGTAGAACCCGTCAATAGAACAGTGCATATTTGCTTTCCACTTTTCAGCACTTCTTTTCTACATTGCCCTAACTTGTTCTTTTATACCTCTTCCATCCGCAATGGCTCTAAGGAAGGCCCTGACACGGTATAGAGGGGGATAGAATACTTTATCTTGCTTTACAGCCACTTGTACCAAAAGCAGATCCAGCCAATGCTTTGTTCATATTTGAATCGGTCTTAGCAGTTTGGCTCAGACTGTAAGACCCCCCTCCCGGAACACAAGACATGGACGAGGGATGTCCTATGACCAGGATAGTCGCCTTGCGTAAGTGCCAGTACACGGGCTAGCCCCTCAACAAGATGCCGATCCTGACGGTTATTCTCACATATCATCATGTCAACCCATCAAAAAAAGATAAACAAAAGAAGCCATAGATTCTAATATAAGTAAAGGTGTCACAATTATACAAAAGATAGGTAGCTCTGAGAGCTCCTGCAAATATCAGAGTATCAAAAGAAATGCCCTAAGGGCTACATCTCAAAGTGTCGCTCACATCTGTCACTAACGGTAACAACGGTATCGTAGTCTCCGACCCTGTCGTGCTAACCTGGTTATCCGCCTCCAGCGTCGTGCACTGCTTCTCCTAGATGCGCTCCTAAAAAGAGGGGAGCAACAACCATTAGTCATAAAGACTAAGTGGCTTCACATCCTCTCCCCAAGCAACTCCAAGGCACCGGGCGGAAGGGAATGAATAGAAGCTGCAATATAAATAGTTGTGGCAAAAACAGGTGGCAATGAAAGACGTAATCACAGCAGTATATCATAAGTATGAAATGTATAACAAACAAGTGGAATGGTCTGCGACAGAGTATAAGCAAGCAGAGTATATAGATAACTAAATTGAACTTAACTTATAAGGATTCTTATACAAGCTTATAAGTTAAGGATCCAAACATAAAGTAACCAATCATATAAAGGTGCCCAAACAAGTTTATATGATGAGGATCCAATGCGGTGCAATGCAATGATCATGAAGGGATGAATGCAATGCAATGATTATGATATGATGACTCACTCATGCATATTTTCTATGTTGACATAGACCTGTACTTCCCACTTTTCGAGGGTATCTAACCTCTCAGGCGCCCCATATCATGGCCAGACGGTGGCAGTGGACTGGGCTTCTCCACTACTAGGTGGGTATGCACACTACCAGGCCTAGGCCTTACGTACACCTCGACGCTAAGAGCACAACATTGGAGCACCTGCATACTGGACTCAAAAAGGGTCTTGGGAAGTTAACACCAAGAGCACAGCCCATCCGGTCAATAGGCACGGAAGGGGTCTTTGGAAGTAAACAAAAAGAGCACAACCTAACAGTCCAAGATCCATCTTCCAGCTCTCATCGGTGTGACGACTGGCGAGCCGTAGATCTGCCAAAAGCAATCATCCAACCAGGATCTTTACACCACCATGTGTAAACCATGCACATTCATGTAATTCCCATGCATAATCCGTGCTATCAAGCACCCAAGGACTCACGAAAGGAGTGTTATTACACTTCTCCTCATACAATCAATGCTGATGATAATTAACATCCAAGGCCCACAACCACCGGTCCCTTAACATTGCCTCATCTGTTATGACCATATATTACAACCTGCATCAAGCCATCAAGGCTACCCATACCGAGTGGTTATAAATCTTATGTAGTGGCGTGCGTATGACATGGAAATTACTCTATGAGACCCTGCAGGACTACTTGTGCATATAGAGATGTATTTGTATCTTACTAAATTCCTCATTCAATTATGTATCGCAATGTCCCATTTCAGAATCATAACATTCTCCTACGCCTCACCCAATTGATATGGGTTCCCAGAAACTCCTACCACACCAAAGGAAGAGAATCTAAAATTCTCTATTTGCTAACGCCAGCGGTAGCGCTACCGCCAGGCGTTAGTTATCTAGACGACATACCTTCCTGTCGATGTCGACGGGAAGCTAACCCTTCCTACCAATATCGACGGGAAGCTAACCCTTCCCGTCGATGTCGATGGGAAGCTAACCCTTCCCGTCGACTGTATGGGGGTCGACGAGATGTTGGCCCTTCCCGTCGACTGTAAGGGGGTCGATGGGAAGTTATCCCTTCCCATCAACACCAGTCCTTCCTGTCGACACTAAGTGTCGACACGCTAACGCCATGTGCTAGTGATTCTACCAACACTCCTTCCCATTGTCATTAAGGGTCTATGGGAAGTTAACCCTTACCATCAACCAGTCAACCCGCTAATGCCGGCGGTAGCGCTACTGCCGGCGCTAGCTAACAGAGAATAATTCCTCTGTTAAACACATCCACTTTTCTTCCCGTGAACTCTCAACTCCAATCAAGATCAATTATTATTTTCCTTAGTTGTTGGAATTTCACCACTAATCATGAGTCCCCTTATTAATCAAGTCAATATATAATTAAAATCTCTCATTAACAAGGGACTATTCATCATCTTCCCCAAACAAGAATTAGGTCAGCTCACCTTCTCTCTTCCAATACTCCCTCATTAGGCCACTGATCTTCACAAAATCAACTCCTTAAACTTTGTATTGAATAGGGGAGTTGATCGTAGACATCTTCACGGCGAATGATGCCCTCGAACGTAAATTCTAGTGTGGCCTCTTCCTACGAAACTCCATTAATCATACCAAATCAAGCTCTTTTGAGCTCAATGTCTCTCCAAATTAGATCTAAAGATGTAGCACCAAGGGAGAGGGTTCAGAAGTCACCTGATTTCCGGCCGACGATCGCGGTCGTCTCCTTGACGGCATGGCGGCGGTCGGACGAGCTCAAGTCCTTCTCCAAGCTTGCTCCTTCAAGAACTCTAAGTGAACACCTTGAGGGGTGAGGAATAAGATGAAGTAAAGAAGAAGAAGAAGATGATGATGATGAATAGGGTCCTCTGATTAGGAGAGATCAGTCCATTTGGGTTAGGAGGGAATGGAGAGAGAGAGAGATAACATTAATGAACATTAAATGCAAATTCCATTTCCCAGGCCTTATTTTGAAATTCCCACCTAAGTGGCAGCTGACTAAATGCTTTTAATTCCACCCTTAACTCATTTTTAGGCAATTTAAGGCATCCATCATGGAAAAATCACATGCACTGATTCGGCCGCTACCGCCGGCGTTAGCAAAAGCTACTGCCGGGGTTAGCTCCCTTTTACCAATCCTTTGCCATTTGCTTTCTATATTCAAGGGGGTGATGGTTACACCCACTCTTGGAGATCAGGGCACATCCATGGCACCATTAGGATCTCAAGACTCCTACCTAGACCAAGCACCTCCAAGTGACCCGTGTCACTCGAGGGGTCTAGTTCGAAGTGGGACGTTACAAATCTACAAACAAAAAAGAATTAATTTCGTCCCCGAAATTTGAGTTTCGGGCTACGGGTATTGAAGCGAAGTATGACAAGCTAGTTTAGATCATACCTGGGGAAAACAATCTCGGGTAATGTTGATGCATAAGGTTCATCGACTCCCAAGTGTATTCCTCTCGTTCGTGGTTAGACCACATAACTTTCACCAATGGAACACTCTTTCACCGCAGAACTCTGGTCTCGGTATCCACTATGCGTACCGACTCTAGTCGGACTGATCTGTCGGTCCCCACAGGACCCGACGCAGCTGGGACATGCTGATCAGGGAAAAGCAATGCCCTCTAAAGGGAGGATACATGGAAGATGTCATGCAGATTATCCAACTCCGATGGCAGCCCCAACCGATAGGCTAAGGGGCCAATCCGCTCCAGGAATGTATAAGGCCCCATATAGCGAGGACTGGGCTTCTTCCTTCCCCGAACACGAGACACTCCGTGCATTGGCCTGATCTTCAAGAATACCTTGTCACCAACCTGAAACTCCACTGCTGTAACATCCCCCAAACAACTAGACCCCCAAGTTGGTTTTGTCATGACTAGGTCATGACAAAACCATAAGAAGAGCTCAAGACCATGTGAGCTTGGGTGAGAAGGAGAAAACCCAAGTGGTCTGCAAATAGCTATTTTTAGATACCTAGCCTAGAGTTGGACTTTAGGGCCTCACCATGAATCTTGACCCCACCATGGTATCCCTAACCCATTAGGGGTCTCCTTGGAGCACTAGGGACCCATTGGTGTCAACCAAAGAAGCCAAATTGACCAAAGTCAACCCTAACCCTAAATTGGTAAAACTAACTCAATTAGGGCCAATTGGCCCCCACCAAGCCAAATTGACCCCGCCCCTACCCTTATAGGGACACTAGGTACCTAATGGACCATAAATCCCCATCATGGGACCTCCAATTTAGCCAATTTTACCAAAGTCAAATCTAGCCCTAATTTGGTAAAAAGTGCCCTATTAAGGGCCAATTCACCCTCACCTTGACAAATTGACTCTACCTAAACCTTACTAACCCATAAGAGAGTCCAAAGGGTCACTACCCACCCATTGTGGTCAACCCAAGTGGTCAATTTGACTAAAGTCAACCTTATCCTCAATTTAGGTCAAAATGACCTACTTTACCCAAATTGAACCCAAACCACTCTAGCTAGACCCAATTGATGTGGTCCACCACCTAATGGGGATTGAATGCTGCTGAGTTGGCCATTCAATTTGAAGAGAGTCGGCCAGGAGAGAGAGAGCCCAAATTGGAAGAGAGAGAAAAAGAGGGGAGTTATTGGGGAGGAAGAAGAAACCCCCAATCTGAGCAATTGATGGCTCCTTTCATCTCCCCTTGGGGAGAGGAGAAGTTTTCAGCTTCTCCCCGGCCCAATTGATGGACAATTCATTCCCCCCCCCCCCCCCCCAAGTATAACTGAAATCCTAGTAATGGCCATTAATGTCTTTCAGGAATAAAGCCACCCCAAGGTCGAATTGAAACCCCCATTACCTTTAGTGATCAGAGAGGAAGAGAACCCCCAACCTTCCAGTGAGAATAGAGCAGAGGAGGCCTATATCGGCATGGCACCAAAAGCTCCACCACCGGCAATGGCGACTCGTCGAAATACGAGCCACCAAACCCCCACACAGGTCTGATCCGCTTCCTCTCCTCTAGTGCTAGATCCCCAGATGATTCGGGGCTTGATCCGAGCTCAATTTGGCTCGGATCATGCTTTCGAGAGGGCTCATTTAGAGCCCTCTTTCCCCCTCAAAATACCCTCACTTCGACCACCTCCGGCCGGCCAACCACCTCTAATCGCCGGCCACCACCTCCACGAAGGTGGTGGTGGCATTGGTCGGCCGGGGCGGCGCTCAGGTGGCTGGGAAAGAGAGGAGGAAGTGAGCCCAGGACGGGTTGTCGCACGCTGTCCAGTACTTGGGGATGATGATGGCGAGCTGTCTGATCTGTCGCGATCTGCTATCCGCAGATTTAAGTAAGTATGCTACCCTAGGGACAATTTTGTTTTAATTATTAAAAATACATGCTACCCTCAAATGAAAAGTGCCCAACATAAACTTTGTAGCCCTTGGTGTGTATATTAAATGAAATATTCTTTCAGGTCAATAGGGGCACTGTAGCCCCTTGTAGAGCCTTTTTGGTAGGACTAGTCCCTAGGGTAGGGCAGCCAACATTCCTTGAATATCTTTTGATTGGGTCATGGTATTGACTTGAAAATTTAAACCTAGGCCACTTATATCAACCCTCTTATCATATCAAAAGATGGGAATTTTAGGAGAATATTTTTCTATGATTTTTGTAATAATTTCATAATTCAAATGTTAATTAATTAATGGTTCTAATGCCCCTAATCCCCTCCAAATTTTGTTGGGTGCTCTTTAGGGTTATTATATGACCTTGGTAAAAAATTTAGCCCAATTGGGACTAATTTAGTTGGGTAATTGGTTAACCCAAGTTGGGTCAAACTATGTCAAAAATTAGGGCATGGTGTTTATCTTGGGGTATTGTGGTCAAAACTCATCAACATGAGTTGAAACCTTGGCCTCTGGATTAGGATCACCAAAAACACCTCCATGAGTGAATTGGGGTGATGTGGGGTGGATTTGCCCCAAAACCCTAGCTTTGCCCTTAGGGTTGCACTTTGACTTTTGTGAAGGACATGGGGTCAAATGTTATTGAATGGCCATGAAATTTGGTGTACAAGTTCAAAGGGTGTAATAATAGCCTAGGAAAATTTTAAAGGGATTTAGGAACCCTTATTACCCCTAAATTGGGTTATACCCCCTTTAGGACTTTTATTATTAAAGTGATTTACATATTCAAATGGTGTTGGATGGTGATGAAATCTTTGTATTGCCTTTATAATCATATGATGGACCTCTGGTAATCTTTGTGTAATTAACTAAATGATTTAACGAGTACTTCATTCACAAGGCCCTTATTCTGGCTGTCTTAAAAAAAATAATTGAGGGTCCAATACTCTCTGGAAAAATTTGCAACTTGGTGTTAGGACTTTTCAGGGCATTAGGAAGCTCTGTGAATATTTGTGGAATTTTTGCAGATGGTTATCAGTAGTCTACTTCACAACATGTTCATATTAGGATTTATTTGGAATATTTATTTTGGTGAGAAAATGATATCCATAAATTCTGAAACTCAGTCAGTAAGCCTTTATGATCATATTAAAGATCTGGTATTTCTTTCATAATTTTTGGAATTATTTAACAGTAGGCTCATTCACAAGTTTCCCTAGAAAGGGTTTCTTTGGAATATTCATTTATGCGATTAATTTGCCTTTATAAATTCTGAAATTTGGCCAGTATACTTTTCTGACTAAGATGAAGGTCTAGTAATTTTCCCATAATTTTTGGATAAGTATTTTTGATGGTTCCTCCATTAACCTCCAAATTGGGGGTAGATGTTAAATATTATAATTAGAGGACAATCCCTGATTGTAAAACTGTGACATTCTGTCCTTACTATTATTTTGGCATGATAGATTTATCTTAATTTTATGAGAGCCATATCATAAGAATACCTTACACTTCATGTTCATCTTCATACTTGGCAAATGTTGGAGAAATTAAAATAAATGCTAGAATGTTAAGGAAAAATATGAATCTCTGGATTTAGTCTTATAATATTATGATAGTCCTCCAGTAATAATCTTTTGTCATGTGGATGAGTATTTGGAGTACCTCTACTTATGTGGTTCATATAGTTCGTTTGGTCTGCGTATAGTAAAAAGGTAAGACTATGGTAATTAGTGGTCTACTAAAAGGAAATGGGGTTTACTTGGAGTACATGGTCAGGTTGAAGAGGTTGAGGTCACCAAAAGAAGTTCATGTTATGAGGGTGTACTTGGTGGGTTAAGGGTAAGTTGTATTCGGGATCGACGAAACATCGTCTTTCTCCTTAGAGTGACATAAACGACCAAGGATTAATACAAGTGAAAGGGTAAGAGGGTTATGCATATGGATAGATACCAATAACATTAAGTGTCTTGAGAATGGGAGCCTTGGGGTGTCATCCCATTATAGCTCCTAGTACCGTAGCGAGCCCCTTACCGGGTAACCTTCGGGAAGTCCAAAACTAACCATAAAGTGTAGGAATAAATGGTGGTGTAAGATTAACTTAATAAGACACACACCCACACCTCGTGACCATGAGTGGTTAGTTGGTTTGGTTTTACATGCGGTAGGCTCGGTAGTTGTAACAACAGACTAATTAGTCTGGTTAGCTTGTGGCTCGGGATATAGTAGGACATTTTGTTTGTGCATAAGGTGGTGGGTCATTAGTGTTGACGGCCGTTGCACCGACATCGATACTTTGGCTCGGTAAGAGCGGTTAACACTTTACCAAGAAAAGTCTAATGGACTAGCCAGTAAGAGTACGCAGGAGCTCTGCTGTTGTGTTCTTAGCATTGAGGCGTACGATAGGTCTAGGTTAGGTAGTGCAAATACCAACCTAGAGGTGGGCGAGGCCCAACCCACCGCTTCCGTTTGCCACTACGGAAGTATCCTGGGAGTTTTGCTAGCTCCAAAAAGGGGGAACTAAAGGTCTGTGGGCATAGAGTCATAGTGTGTGAGTTGCACTTGTGTGAACATAACATTAACTGCATAACTCTGCATGTCATGCCATAAGCATTGCATTTCAACCCCCTACCTCTATCGTATAAATTGGTTATGGGACATTTTATACGATAGGCCTTGCTAAACGACCCCTTGGTCTATAGGTTTGTGTGAGCATTCCTATAAATCAACGGTTACTTCTTTCTACTTGTTTACTTTACTTGTTCTTACTCTACTTTACTTACTGCTTCAGTTATAATATATATTGTGTAGTGGTTGACATTCCCTGCAGATTTTATTCCAGTCATCTGCTATTGTTTACACCCCTTGTTGTCCTCTGCTTCATTCCTCCCGCTCGGTGCCTAGGAGTCATCGGGGGAGGGGTGGAGGATTGGCTGAGTCAAGTTTGACTTACGGTCGGTGGACCTTATCATTTTAGGGGACTGAGGAGATGTTGCAGCACCAGAGGCTGGTGCAGATGGAGACAGGGCAATCTACTACGGGAGCACCATTGGCAGGATCCATGAGCATCGTTTAGCTTTAGTATTATTGCTTCCGTGAGAGAAAATGTAGTGAGGAATTGATGTACAGGGCATGAGCCCTTTATTTTTAACGTACCTTTTATTTGGATATTTGATGTGGACATCTCTTTATGATGGTTTTAACTTTCTATGTGATGTGGACTTGGCTTCTATAAGTTTATTTAAGCTTTACTTCTTTGTGATCGATAAGGCCGGCAGGATCGGCGTTTTGTAGTGGCGACCTTCCCGAGCGAGGGTGTCACCGCAAAGAGGTGGCTCTGGGCATAAGTGCACAAATCCTTCAATAAGACCTTGGTTTTGTAAGAAATAAAGGGGTCTTACAACTGCCCTATGCTTCGCGTCATAATATTTGGATTGTCGGCTCCGTGCCTCGATCATGCAGACTCGAATCAATCTGACCATTTCATCGGTATCATCAATGAATTTCACCCACAATGCTTTCTGGTCCTCATCTTGGACCCATGACAAAGGTGTCCTACACCTCTTTCCAGAAAGTGCCGCATAAGGAGCCATGTCGATGCTTGCCTGGTGACTGTTATTGTAAGAGAACTCCACCAAGGGCAGAAGTCTCTCCCACGGCTCTCCTCGATCTAGAACACATAGGCGCAATAGATCTTCCAAAGTCCTGAATGTCCGCTCTGACTGGCCATCCGTCTGAGGGTGGAAGTCTGTGCTAAAAGTCAAGCGAGAGCCCAAATAAGCTTGTACTGCCTTCCACTCCTTGGAGGTGAAACAACCATCACGGTCTGAAACGATAGTCTTGGTCACTCCGTCATATCGAACGAACTGCTCGACAAAGAGTCTCACCAACACCTTGACGTGTGTGTCCTTCCTCATCGGTATGAACCTGATGACCTTCGTCAGACGATCCACAATCACCCACACAGAGTCATTCCCGGAGCGGGAGCGAGGCAGACCGTGAATGAAATCCATGGATATATCTTCAAATTTCCACTCGGGGATGGGCAACGGCTGCAACACCCCTGCGGGCTCCTACACTCTGCCTTCACCTTCTGGCATGCCTCACAGTGGGTGAAAAAATAGATGACATCCCTCTTCATACCTGGCCAAAACATTGTCTTCCGCAGATCCGCATAAATCTTGACGATTCCGAGATGCACCGAATATTTGGTGCAATGCGCCTCTCTCAGTATATCCTCCCGGACCACAGCTCTTGTGGGTATGTATAAGCAGCCCCAGAAATGAACAAGGTCATCCCGTAATGAATAGTCTCATGAGCTACCCCCTCCCAGGCTTCTGAATACTGGCTCCAGTGCTTCATCCTATCTCTATTGTGTCCTGATGCGGTCTCAGATGTCACAAGTAATGCTCAGGGTAGCAAGGTACTCTCTATAGGCTTCAGGCTTGGCCCTAGATACCAATGTGATCTCCATGTCGTCTAACATCTTCACCAGCTCCATAGCCATCACTTGGGGCTTCGGTCCAGACGTACCGACTCTCCTACTCAAGGCATCCGCCACCGTGTTTTCCTTCCCCGGATGATAATGCATGGTGTAGTCATAATCACATAGGAACTCTATCTACCTCCGCTGTCGTAGGTTTAGATCCTTCTGAGTATCTATATACTTGAGGTTCTTGTGATCAGAAAAGACACAATGAACCCCATAAAGATAGTGCCTCCAAATCTTCAAGGCGAAGATCACAACCCCGAGCTCTAAATCATGTACTGGGTATTTCTGCTCGTGCTTCTTCAGTTGCCTCGATGCATATGCTATGTCATGCCCATTCCTTGATTGGATGCGTCAGTGTAAATCTGAAATCCCTCCTTCCCAGATGGAAGGGCAAGGATCGGGGCTGAGGAGAGCCTGTCCTTTAGCTCCTGGAATGCTGCCTCACACTGAGCTATCTAGGTAAATGTGGCATCCTTCTTTGTCATGGTGGTGAGGGGAAGAGCGATCTTTGAGAATCCCTCTACAAACTTGCTGTAGCAGCCAACAAGCCCTAAAAAACTGCGCACCTCCACTACTGACTTCAAAGGCGGCCATTCTCTCATTGCTCGTACCTTGGCAGGATCCACTGCTAAACCTGCTTCGTTGATGACATGGCCCTGGAAAGCGACTTCCCAGTGCCAGAACTAGCACTTACTAAACTTTGCAAACAAGGTGTGCTCCCTCAGCTTCCCCATAACAAGTGCTAAATGATGTGCATGATCCTCCTCGGTCCTTGAGTAGACCAGAATGTCATCAATAAATACTATCACGAAGACATCCAGGTACGGTTCGAATAATTTATTCATCAAGCTCATGAATGCAGCGGGGGCATTCATGAGACCGAATGGCATGACAGTAAACTCATATAGACCATACCTCAAGCTAAAGGCAGTCTTTAGGATATCCTCCTCCTGAATCCTCAATTGATAATAACCCGGCCGCAAGTCAAGTTTGGAGAACCAGTGCGCTCCCTCCAGCTGATCAAAAAGCCCATCGATCCTTGGCAATGGATATGTGTTCTGGACCATCAACCGGTTGAGCTCTCGATAATCTATACATAGTCGGAGCGAACCGTCCTTCTTCACGAATAGAACTGGAGCTCCCCAAGGCGATGAACTGGGGTGGACGATCCCCAAATTTACTAACTCTTGAAGCTACGTCTGAAACTTCGCAAGCTCCT
The DNA here is from genome assembly GCA_033032865.1 of Dactylorhiza incarnata. NCBI lineage: Eukaryota > Viridiplantae > Streptophyta > Magnoliopsida > Asparagales > Orchidaceae > Dactylorhiza > Dactylorhiza incarnata. Next base: position 7,332,992 of record JAWHQI010000023.1, read on the forward strand.
TCGGCTCCATCCTATAGGGAGCCCTAGAAATTGGTCTAGCTCCCAGAACCAGTTAGATCCAGAAATCTGCCTCTCGATGCGGGGGTAGTCTGGGAAGCTTGTCTGAAAAGACATCAGGAAAGTCCCGAACTACCAATACTTCAGCAATGTTGATCTCTATCTCCTTCGTCTCAATACAGATCATATAAACCTCATCGCCCTGCTGGTTGGCTTTGACCACCTGAATAGATGATAGTAATAAATGGGAGGTGGGGGTAATACCATCAATCACAACCTCAGAATCTTCGTGCCTCAGTACAATTTTCTTCGTTAGGCAGTCGATCTTGGCATGGTTCTAATGCAGCAAATTCATGCCCAGGATCAGATCAAAATCTTTCATTTTCAGAAGTGTCGACGGTGATTCGAATAACCTTCCTCTGATCTCTATATTCATGTTACACTTTGCGCACGTCAATATCTTTGACCCGTCTGCAAGTCGCACCTTCCTATGGATGCCTTCAAAGTGCTTCACTTGGTCTAGATCGTTTATGAATTATTCCAAGACAAATGAGTGTAAGGCCCCCGTATCGAACAAGGTGTATGCGGATTTACCATAAACAAGTACTATACCTGGGTGATTTTTGTTATTTGGGTTATAAGTTAAACTAAAGCAAAATTTTGCAAGGTACCAAGTAATTATAAGAAGCATGATAAAGTACCTGTGATGACCTCCTCAGGGTTCCAGGGCTCTGCGAGATCCAATGCATACATCTGCTCCAGTCATTGGCCTCTGCTGTGAGGTCCTCATCCATGACCTCATCCTCGGCCTCATCCTCATTATGCTGCTGGAGGAGGCATGGGACGTTCCAGAGCATTCCCTTGTAGATGCGGGCAAAAGCGCTGAATGTGGCCCGGCTGATGGCAATTGAAATAAACCGCTCGAATGGGCTCTCCTGACGGATGAGGTGCCTGACCCTGATATGGTGGGGTCAATGGTAGCGGTCGTGTTGGCTGCTCCATCTTGAAATTTGGGCGAAAATGCCCACCACCTCTCCTCTAGTATCCTCCTCTGCCCCTGACATTCTGTCTCCTCCTCTAGCTGGGTCCTGCTTCCATCACACCCTCTGCGGGCCACTTACTCCTAGCTTGGACCCCAAAGTGGTCCGCCTCCAACTTCTGTGCCATATCTATGATCTGAGCGAAGCACGAATCGACGACGAAGAGAAGAGCCTGCCTAAGGGGATCGCGCAGACCCTTGTAGAACAACTTTGCATAACCGCGGTCATCCAAGTCGTAGGAGTCTGCGAATCTGGCAAGGTGTTAAAACTCCCACTGGTATTCAACAACAGATCTAGATCCCTGCTTCAGCTGTAGGAACCTCTACTCAAGCTCATCACGGGCCATAGAAGAGACGAAGTGCTCCAGGAATGCATTCGCAAACTCATCCCAGCTTATGTCAAGGTAGTTACGCCCTTCAAAGGTGGAGCCCATAAGGGACTTCCACCACCTCTTGGCATGCAGATCCTAGGCTGTGACTGCCAACATGACTGTCATATTGCCAGGGCATCGAATCCCCGCCAGCAGCTCCTGCACCATGTTTAACCATTCCTCTGTCTAGACTACCGACTTTGTCCCATGATAGGTGGGAGGAGAGAGAGCTCGGAAGGTGCTCAACCAATTTGTTTTTGAGGACTGCTGCTGCACTGGGGTATGCTAAGACCTGAAGGCATCCAAGATCGTCGTCAAGGTCTGACCCAGCTCAGACTGCTGGAACGAAGTATGTCCTGGAGGTACGGGGGTGCCAACTGTTGGCTTCGAACGTACCAGGATGTACATGTAAGGTAGATTTTTTGGGTTAGGTTGGCTACTTAAAGAAACGTAATGGACACATTTAATGTGAATCACACATGGGCACACAACCGCTTCCGCTCATTCAGTTTGTCCTCAAACTGAAGAAGTGAGAGGGGTGGCACCATGAGGAAATGGACTTATTTATCTCAGGATCTTTGCAAGCTGATACCATTTATAAGACCCCCCACCCGAAACACAAGACACGACCGATGGAAGTCCTATGCCCAGGACAGCCGCCTTGCAGAAGTGCCAGTACACAGGCTTGCCCTTCCACAAGATGCCTATCCTACCGGCTATTCTCACAAATCATCATGCCAACCTATCAACAAAAAAACAAAAGAAGTCATTGATTCACATATAAGTAAAGGTGTCACAATTATACAAAAGACAGGTAGCTCCAAGAGCTCCTGCAAATATCAGAGTATCAAAAGAAATTCCCCAAGGGCTACATCTCAAACTATCGCTCATATCTGTCAGTGACGGTAATGATGGTATCATAGTCTCCGACCATGTCGTCCTGACCTGGCTATCCGCCTCCAACGTCGTGCGCTGCTGCTCCTGGGTACGCTCCTAAAAAGAGGGGTGCAACAAATGTTAGTCATAAAGACTAAGTGGCTTCACATCCTCTCCACCGGCGACTCCAAGGCACCGGGCGGAAGGGAATAAAGAGAAGCTGCAATATAAACAGTAGTGGCAAAAACATGTGGCAATGAAAGATGTAATCACAATAGTATATCATAAGTATGAAATGTATAACTAACAAGTGGAATGGTCAGCGATAGAGTATAAGCAAGCAGAGTATATAAATAACTGAATTGAACTTAACTTATAAGGATGCACATACGAGCTTATAAGTTAATGATCCGAAAATAAAATAACCCATCATATAAAGGTGCCCATACAAATTTAAATAAAGCGGATCCATTGTGGTGCAATGCTATGATCATGAAGGGATGAATGCAATGCAATGCAATGATTATGATATGATGACTCACCCATGCATATTTGCTATGTGGACATAGACCTCTACTTCCCACTTTTTGAGGTTAGCTAACCTCTCAGGCGCCCCCCCCCCCCCCCCCCCCCCCCCCCCCCCCCCCCCCCCCCCCCCCCCCCCGTCATGGCCAGACGATGGTAGTGGAACGGACTTCTCCACCACTAGGTGGGTATGCACACTACAAGACCTAGGCCTTATATATCCCTCGACGCTAAGAGCACAACAGCGGAGCACCTGCGTACTGGACTCGGAAAGGGTCTTGGGAAGTAAACACCAAGAGCACAACCCATCCGGTCACTAGGCACGAAAGGGGTCTTTGGAAGTAAACACAAAATGCACAGCCCAACATGCTAAGATCTATCTGCCAGCTCCCGTCGATATGACGACTGCCGAGCCCTTAGATCTGCCACAAACAATCCTCCAACCAAGATATTTACACCACCATGTGTAAACCATGCACATTCATGTAATTCCCATGCATAATCCATGCTATCAAGCACACAAGGACTCATGAAAGCAGTCTTATTACACTTCTCCTCATACAATTATTGTCGTTGCTAATTAGCATCCAAGGCCCACAACCACCGGGCCCTTAACATTGCCCCATCAGTTACGGCCATATCTTACTACCCGCATCAAGCCATTAAGGCTACCCATACCGAGTGGTTATAACTCTTATGTAGGGGCGTGCGTATGACACAGAAATTACTCTATGAGACCCTGCAGGACTACTTATGCGTATAGAGACGTATTTGTATCTTACTAAATTCCTCATTCAATTATGCATCTCATTGTCCCATTTCAGAATCATAACATTCTCCTACGCCTCGCCCAATTGGCATGGGAACCTAGGAACTCCTACCACACCAAAGGAGGATAATATAAAATTCTGTGTTTGCTAATGTCGGTGGCAGCGCTACCGCCAGGCGTAAGTGATCCAGATGACACACCTTCCCGTCGACTGTAAGGAGGTCGACGGGAAGTTAGCCCTTCCCATCGACACCAGTCCATCCTATCAACACTAAGTGTCGACACGCTAACGTCGGCGGTTGCGCTACCGTCAGGTTCTAGTGATTCTGCCAACACTCCTTCCTATTGTCATTAACGGTCGATGGGAAATTACCCCTTCCCATCGACAAGTTGACCCGCTAACGCCGGCGCTAGGTAACCGAGAACAATTCCTCTGTTACACACATCCACTTTTCTTTCCATGAACTCTCAACTCCAATCAAGATCAATTTTTCTTTTCCTTGGTTGCTGCAATTTCACCACTAATCATGAGTCCCCTTATTAATCAAGTGTAATATTATAATTAAAAACTCTCTTTAACAAGGGACTATTCATCATCTTCCCCAAACAATAATTAGGTCATTTCACCTTCTCTCCTTCAATACTCCCTCATTAGGACACCGATCATCACGAAATCAACTCCTTAAACTTCGTATTGAAGAGGGGAGTTGATCGAAGACATCTTCGCGGCGAACGATGCCCTAGAACATAAATTTGAGTTTGGCCACTTCCTACGAAACTCTATTAATCTTACCAAATCAAGCTCTTTTGAGCTCAATGTCTCTCCAAATTAGATCTAAAGATCTAGCACCAAGGGAGAGGGGTCGGAAGTCACCTGATTTCTGGCCGACGATCGCGGTCGTCTCCTCGATGGCATGGTGGAGGTCGGACGAGCTCAAGTCCTTCTCCAAGCTTTCTCCTTTAAGAACCCTAAGTGAACACCTTGAGGTGTGAGGAATAAGATGAAGAAAAGAAGAAGAAGAAGAAGAAGAAGAAGAAGAAGAAGAAGAAGATGATGAAGATGAATAGGGTCCTCTGATTAGGAGAGATCAGCCCATTTGGGTTAGGAGGGAATGGAGAGAGAGATATAGCATTAATGATCATTAAATGCAAATTCCACTTGCCAAGCCTTATCTTGAAATTCCCCACCTAAGTGACAGCTGATTATATGCTTTTAATTACACCATTAACTCATTTTTAGGAAATTTAAGCCATCCATCATGGAAAAATCACGTGCACTGATTCGGCCTCTACCGTCGGCATTAGCAAAAGCTACCACCGGCGTTAGCTCCCTTTTACAAATCCTTGGACATTTGCTTTTCTACCTTTAAGGGGGTGATGGTTACACCCACTCCTGGAGATCAGGGCACATCCATGGCACCATTAGGATCTCAAGACTCCTACCTAGCCCAAGCACCTCCAAGTGACCCGTGTCACTCGAGGGATCTAGTTTGAAGTGGGACGTTACAGAGACAGTCTTCAGTCTCAGCGGCTGAATCTATCTTTGTCTCAGCGGATCCGCTGAGACAGATAGTCTTCTCAGCGGATTCTATCTAAATGCAGCTCAGCTGAGGCAGACTCCTTCTCAGAGGCTCCTGGCCTCGTCTCAGCAGTTTAGCTGAGACAGTGATGTTGTCTCAGCAGTTTTGATTGTAAACCACAGACCTTATTCTAATGCTTGGAATAAACTAACCCTGCATATGCATGATGCAAAATAGGGTTTATTAAACACAATATGTACTTAGCATTTATGGTGATGCCTCTTCAGATCAAGGGAACTTTAAGGGCAATATTCCCAACAATAGTACTGAGTATGAAAATCAGTTAATGTGTAAATTCTGTGAGGATGACGGGATAAGACAAAACTTTTCAGCTCCTATAAGCCCCAAGTATAATATGGTGGCTGAAAGGAAAAATAGAACTCTAATTAAAACAGGAAGGACATTGTTGGCTGATTCCAACGTGCCAAAGTCCTTATGGGATGAGGTAGTAAATACTACCAACTATGTTCTGAATATAATTCTCATCCGCAAGACTAAGTTGAAGACTCCCTATGAGTTATTGAAGGGAAATGCACCTATAGTCGCATACTTTAGGATTTTTAGGTGTACTTGCTTCATTCTAAACAATAGAAAGAGTCATCTTGCCAAATTTGATAAGAAGGCTAATGATGGAATATTCTTGGGATTTTCCTCATCAAGCAAGGCATATAGGTGCTACAATAAAGATTCTTTCAAAATTTAGGAGTCAGTATATGTGGTATTTGATGAAACTAACATGTTTTACAAGGGGAAGAAAACTTCCACCAATGATATAATGCAGGAAGAAGACCAACTTGCAGATCAAGTTGAAAGACTCAGCATCTTGGATCATCTATCAGATTGCCAGCACAAAGGCAAACAGAAAGCTGACAATAATTCATATGAAGAGTCTACTGCAGATGAGGATGATTTTGAAGCACATGCTTTGCCAAATATAGAGATCATTCTAGAGAATGAAGATGGGGCCCCCACAGTTAATGAGAAATTGGAAATCTAGGTGGAGTTGGATCCACTAAACAGTTCAACAAGAACCAGGATGACTCAAAAGGATCATCCTCCATCCTAGTTCATAGGAGATTTGTCAGTGGGAGTGAAGACAAGGAATCAAATAACAACTGAGACTAAGCTGCAATGCTTCCTCTCACAGTATGAGCCAAAGAAGTTTGAAGAGGCTAACAGTGACCCTCACTTGATAGCAACCATGCAATAAGAACAAGCTCAGTTTGAAAGAATCAAGGTCTGGTCCCTGGTTGAGAGTCCAAGAAATTACCCAATAATGCAACCAAATGGGTATACAAGAACAAAATGGACTCAATTGGAGTCATTGTCAGGAATAAGGCCAGGCTTGTTGCTCAAGGATATATGCAAGAGGAGGGAATTGATTTCAACCAAACATTTTCTCTAGTGGCAAGACTGGAAGCAATCAGGATGATTCTTGCCTATGCAGCACATATGAAGATAAACATCTATCAGATGGATGTGAAGAGTGCATTCCTAAATGGAACTCTTCAAGAAGAAGTATATGTTGAGCTTGCCCTAGGTTTTGTTAATCCTTCTTACCCTTCTTTTATTAATAAATTAGACAAAGCACTATGTGGTCTCAAGTAAGCTCCAAGAGCTTGGTATGAGACCCTATCCACCTTCCTTTTCTAACACTCCTTTGTAAGAGGTAAGGTGGATAAAACACTCTTCACTTGAGCACATAAAATCAGCTACTTTTAGTACAAATATATATATATGATATAATATTTGGCTCAACAGATCAAAAATTTTGCAAGAGGTTTGCTGACCTAATGCAGTCTAGATTTGAGATGAGTAGCATGGGGGAACTATCCTACATTCTTAGTCCCTTGATCATAAGTGATTTGGGATGGAAAATCCAAGTATACCAGTGAACTCATCAAGAGGTTTGGGATGGAAAATGTCTCTATCACGAAAACCCCCATGGCTACCAATACTGTTCTTGATAGAGATGAGAAGGGTAAGTCCTTTGATCAGAAGACTTATAGAGCAGCCATTGGCTCACTCATCTATCTCATAGCTAGTAGTCTAGATTTAATATTTGTTGCATGCATATGTGCTAGAATTTAGGTTGACCCTAACGAATCCCACATGAGTTATGTGAAAAGAATACTCAGATATCTAAAGGGTACACCTGAACTTGGCCTATGGTATACTGCAGAATCTGGATTTGACCTAGTAGGATATTCAGATGCAGACTATGCAGGATACAGGCTTGATTGAAAAAGCATCTCAGGAACTTGTTAATTCCTGGGTGCTAGATTGATCTCATGGTTTAGCAAGAAGCAAACCTCAGTCTCCACTTCTACAGCTGAAGGTGAGTATATAGCTGCAGTAAGATGCTGCTCTCAAATATTGTGGATGCAAAATCAGTTGTTAGACTACAACATTACTCTTGACAATTCAACAATATTCTGTGACAGCTCTAGGTCTATTTCTATAACTTCCAATCATGTTCTCCACAGTAGAACTAAGCACATAGAGATCAGGCACCACTTTCTCAGGGACAATGTAGAGAAGGGTAAGACCAATCATCAATACATTTCCACTGATATTCAAAGGGCTGACATTTTTGCTAAGTCACTTGATGAAAGTAAGCACAAGTTCTTCATCAATGCACTGGGAATGCTTGATGGAGCTCTCTAGGTCACCTTTATTATGTACTCATACCTATTTTTCATAAAAAGTTTTTGTTGGGAAAAACAACAAATTTTTTAGAAAAATATAATGTTTATTCAGAGCTGCATCGAATACAAATCGATGCACCGTCGATTTCTACTCGATGTCAGCTTCGAGTGCTGACTGGGATAGTTCATTAGAATAGTACTCAACGTGGCATCGAATGCATATCGATGCTTATGTCTACATCATAGTTGCTAACGGTGACTAGTGAAGAGGTGATTTCGACCCTCTTTCTCCGCATTCAAGAACATTCCATTTGCATGTGCACCATCCACCTGCCTCACGAAGCTCGGCATAGCGGTCGACACACTCCATCTCGCCTTGCGAAGCGGTGATTGCGACCCGCACTTTTACTTTATTGTTGTTATAATTAGGAAACCCAAATCAAAGCCCTTTTTGTGTTTGTGTTCGCTCATGTAACAATTGTCACACGACACAATTCGCTCAACATAACCTGCATTCCTCAAGAGATCGACATTCGGGGAAACTATTCCCATATTTATTACTTGGCAGTGACTGGTGCACTTGCCGTACACGCATCACCTACCCATCCTTTGTTTCAGCCCTTCCGTCAAATCACCAAAGCCTGAAGCTTATTCCACTTTTGCAGCCAAGTCCTTGAGCTAATCAAGTGTAAAATTATCATTGGCTGTGATGTATGTAAATTCTGTGATGATGAGAACAATTATGCTGAATATATTTGGGTGAACCAAATGGGGGATTCTATGATGATGAGAACCAAATGGGGAATTCCCCTTGTGCATAATTGAGAAAATCAGTTGGAGTAGGCTGTGTGCATACCCAATGTTCAAGCTAAGTCTGGGTTTGTGTCACACTCGTTCTATTTTGGGCTTGTTCAGAGCATGCATATGGTTGTAGCCCATCGTGGTTATGTAACCTTCAAGTTTATCTTTGTATATCATTTCGTAACCTAAGCCTCGTAAAAACCCGAAAGCCCTGCTGATTCACATTACGAGTTTGCTAGCACCGTAGAGAGAGTGTGACCGGGCAAGCTTATGGATCACGACATTGATGGATTTCAACGGAGTTACCCCTGAATTTCGGTCTTTAGCAACACCCTTCTGAGCTGCTCGTTTACTTTCACACCGGGCACGACTGCAAAATTCCTCATGATTCACCACCTGAGTACAAATAAATCTCTATTTACGCATTTATACTATTGTAAAATAGTTAGTATAGTTAGAATCTTCTTTTACTGAATTTATATTTGCATGGGTATGATACTTCGCATCTTACCCCTTCTTTGCAATTCTCTATGCTAACTACCATTTTCATATCCTGTCGGATTTGTTTGCTCGGGACGCACAAATAGGTAAGTCTGGGGGTGTGATGAGTCCCATTTATATACCATTTTATGGATTCATCTGGGCTAGTTTTCACTCTTGTGCACGTCCTTTTCAAGCCATAATTGCTTGTATTTCTCTTTTTATCATTTCCATGCTTTGTGCACAATTTACGCCCATCTTGGTTTGCTTTTGCGTTTCATGTTGTTGGGGATAAGCACATGGTGCTCCCTAACATTTTTTATGTATTTATATTGAGCTGGAAGGGTATTCCCAGCTGTGTTGATGTTCATGCAGGTGGATGGATCATCTAATTTTACACATAAATCATGTGTGTATACATCGCATGGTCGTGCATTTTTCCTTGATGCACGGGCGGTTGCGGTCGTGCGCCTTCATCTGGTGTAGAAAATCTTGATCTGTATTTTATCGTGCATTTTTACACACGGGCAGTTGCCTGTGCACGAAGGAAATGCACGATCACTTATTAAGCCTGGTTTTATAGGCCATCTGGGATTGGTCGTGCGTTTTTACGCACGGGCGGCTTCGACCGTGCATGAGTAAAAAGCACGGGCACTGCTGCTTCTTCCTCAAGCCATATCTTATTCGTTAATAATGAACGGGCAATGCACGGTCGTGCGTTCGACCGTGCATGACTTAATTTCTGCTGTTTTAGTATTTAAGCCAGGAAATCTGCTGACTAAGGGAGTACCGCGGGAAAAACACTTGGGAGCCTACCATTTCCGCTCCAGTCCGCCCATTTCACCTCTCCACCACCGTTCGCCCTAGGAGAAGCTCTGACAACCATTTTCCTGCAAATCTTCCACCGAAGCTTCCTCCTCGGCCTCCTCCACCATCCACGAGCTCAAGAACACCATTAACGGAAGATTTCTGCTACATTCAAGGTATCTCCAAGAAGAGCTAGTTTGAGCTGAACCACGAAGAAGATGGGTAAAGTAGAGGAAGGTGACAGCTCCTCCGGACCCCGGATGACAACTGAAGACCGAGCTCGGACGCGGCTTGACAACCCGACGATTCCGACCGAGAACCTTCAGCGAGTCTTCAAGCTTGGGATTACTCTTCCCCCTTGTGTGTTGTTTTAGTTCTTCCTTATGGATGTATGTTGTTATTGATGATGTTCATAAACCTCATGTTTAAGTTAATGTAATTTCATTTCGATGAGATTTATTGTGGTTTATGCAAGTTGAGGAGCGCCCCATTCCACCATCCATTCCACCGCTCCGTTGTGCACCGCACTAGCAATTGCTAGTTGCGTGACCCGTGACGAGGTGCCTACGACCCTCACTCCGCCGGTTACAAATCGCCCATCCGCTAGCCTTCTCATATACCCGCTTACTGAAGCACGACATTGCGGCATGCATTCCATCCTGCCAAGCCAAGCGGTGCTTTAAGGCCCGCATTTTATTTCTCTGCTGTTAATTTAGGAAACCCAAGATCAAACCCCCTTTTTATTATTTGCATAAGAATCTCTATAATCAATTTCCCTGACGAGAATTCATACACCCCAACTTGCAATCCTCTGAGAATGATATTCGGGGAGTCCCTCCCATCTTTTATTACTTGTACGACCGGTGCACTTGCTGAGCGTGTCAGTTCCCCAAAAATGGAAATGGTCGAGCTAGATATTTTTGTCATTACCTCGACCGGATCGCCTTGGCAATTTTTGTACACCCATTCTCGCATAATTCTGAGTTTGTTTGACCCCTCAAAAGGACGCTGGAATGTGTGGGATGATCGCACGCAAAAACTACACATGCGCGCATACTGTGCACTTCCGCACGACATCCGCGACCAAGCAAAGTGCACACACACAGGCCACAGTGTGTGCACGCAAGCCTGCATGCGGGCTAGCTTACGGCGCCCCCGCATGGCCGCTCATGGGAGGCCATCCAGCATACTCACTAACGCCTAATGCCCATGCGTGATGCTCACGCGCAGCGCCGCTGCGTGAGCGCTCGCACGCAGCTCCCCTGTGGGAGCGTGATGCGAAAATCTAGCACACCGCTATAGGCAGGAGCGAAACTGTGGCATGAAATGGCAGTGTACCGATCGTTCAAGTAATATAAAATGGGAGAAACTCCCCAAGTATCGATCTCAAAGGAACACAGTAAGGTGGAGTTATCTATCGAGGAAGGACTTGAGATTGATGTCCCTTAGATCGGATGGATTGCGGAAGGGTTGGAAAGTTTTGTGGAAAACAAATAAAATAAACTAAATTAACACTACTTTGCAGGCCGCTATGCACTACTTTCCCGGGAGGATGGAAACAATGCAGGTCGCTATGCACTGCTTTGCAAGGCGGATGTGTTGGAACCTTAGTTTTGATTTGAGTTAGGATCCACCTTTAGTATCTAAGTTTATATCATAACATATATTATAACTTAGATCAAATATCCTATTAAGTTAGAAGGCTGAAAAGAATATATATATATATATAAATAATATACTATGAAATATAAATATATATATATATTTAATAGGCAGAAAATAAGAGAAAGAATAATATTTACATATGTTCTCTGCGTTCGACGAACGGCGATCTGCGGTCGACGAACGGTGCTCTGCGGTCGACGAAAAGGTTCAAAGTTGCGTTCGATGAAATCCAAACAGCGCTCGACGATCCCGCCTCAGCTCAGCGGTCGACGAACAGATTGGTTCAGCGGTCAACGAACAGATTATCTCAGCGTCGACGAACAGACCTCAGCTCAGCGGTCGACGAAATCCTGCGTTCGACGAACTCAACTCTGCGTTCGACGAACAGCTCAATATTCAGCGGTCGACGATCCAGCTCGTCTCAGCGGTCGATGAATCCTTCCGTTCGACGAACTCCAGTTTGCGTTCGATGAATATTCAGCAGAAGTTCAGAACAATGAATTTAATGATCAGGTCGACAAATCAAATGATGAGCACGACGAACTTGAACCTGAGCTCGACGAATTTCTGCAGCATTATTTTACAGCATTCTCAGCTCGACTAAAATAGTATATATATGCTGTTAGACTTTATTAAAGTAATATTTATTATTTCTATATATATATTGCTGATTTAACTTTACAGTCGTGAAGCATTAAATGATATAGCCGTTGGCAGCAAAGCATTAAATACTGTAGCCGTTGCAGCAAGCCAAAGACGGCAAGATTTGTCTGCTCGAGGAATCAGAATTAAAGAAATATTATTTCTTTCCTCTTCCATCAGCAAGGATTCAAATCAGCCCAGGAAAAGAGGACAGCTCTTTTACACGACATCAGGAGACATCTTTATACAGCAGATTATTTATACAGCTGAATATATATAGTTGTTCCTCTAGACAGAATATATACATACAGATTATATCACTATTGCTATATACATATTATAGACAGAATATATTAAATCTTTCTGTACAGGAAAAAGAGAAGAAGAAGAGAAAAAGAAGAATAAGGGCAAAAACAGAGAACAGCAACAATATTACTTTGTGTCTCGTTTTTGCTAAACTCTTCTCTTGCAGATCTTCTATACATATCCTGAGACACCAAACACTATCAATTGCTCAGGATCTAAACTGCAAGAAGAAGAAGAAGTGTTATTGCAATCAATAGAAGGAGCTCCATCCACAAGCTGTCATCAAACTAAATCAGACAGGGGGAGCTCTCTTCATCATCTTCATCAAGAGTCTTCTCAGCAAAAGAGAAGAACACCAAACCTTTTTCTATTTTCTTTTATTCCTTCCCATCTTGTACATGGTTAAAACTCCCTCCAAAAGTTTACTCCCAGTGACAGGCCACCTTAGCAAGAACCTGCATCTTGGTTTATAAGCACCTGATCAAAAGCTTATAGGTGAATTTGGCACTGATCAAACCTCCATTGGTGTGTGGACACCTGAACAAAAACACCTTGGTGTGAGGGCACCTGATCAACAACCTCCACTGGATTCCTACCAGTGGGTAGAAGAGTAGATGTACCCAGTTGAGGTGAACTACTATATTTTCTTGTGTCATCTGGATGTGTTATGCCTTGTTTGTTTTATTTTTGTTCTATATGCTGTGATTTTTATATGCACTCTTACTGTTTGTCAATCAGCACACCTATATATATCATTACTTTGAAGAAAAACATAAACAAGATCTTTTAAAATATATAAGAAATAAACTCCTTTCAATTGGTATCAGAGGGAGGTTGATTTTATTATTTCAATTTCTGTAACCTGATACTCAATTGAACTCACTTTCAATTGGTATCAGAGCAGGTTGATTTTTCACAAAGGCTAACACCTGAAATCACAAAGATCACTTAGTTCTTATTTTTTTTAAAAAGGTTTTTCCAAATGGCACTTGCAGATTTTTCATTTTCTGATCCACCTTTATGTAATTTGGATAGTTTTCCTTTATGGCAAGTTAGAATTAAGTTATATATGAATGCCATAAATGAAAATATTTATAAATCTGTTTTGACAGGAATTCCATCTTCAATCTCTTCATCTGATGATCAAGAAAAGCTGAAAAGTGCTGATTCCATGGCCATGAACATATTGGCTAATTCAATGTCCAAAGACATTCTTCTCAAAGTGGCTGACTGCACTTCAGCAAGGAGCATCTGGAACTCCCTCTCAAGGATGGTAAATGAACCATCTTCTTCCTCTTCCACTAACATCATTTTTGATGCAGAACCATCTTCTACTCTAAGTGAAGAAGAAGAAGATGAAGAAGAAGAAGAAGAACAAAAAGCCAAAGCTTTCTGCATGATGGCTATATATGGCTCAAAATACAAATCAGATGCTGAATCTGAAGCAGAAATGGTAACTGAGGTAGAGGTATCTTCTATTCATAATTTTACCTCTGATTTCACATCTATTTTCAACTCACCATCTACAGATTTAATAAATTCTGAATCGGAATCAGAAAAAGTAATTTGAACTCCCAACTCCACCTCTAAAAATCACATATCAGATTTTGAGTTAATATATACAAATATGATAAAACCTGACAAAGAAATAAAAGAGTTAAAAATAACTTCTGAACACACAAGACTTAAAATAGATTTGAAAACATCAGATAAGAAAATTTTTTCTTTGAAAAATAAATTTGAACAACCTGTTAAGAAGAAAAGTATTTATGTTCAACAAAATCAGAATAAATTTTCAAATTTTTATTTCAATGAAATAAAAAGACCAACATATCTAATTATAAAGCATTTGTTTTTACCTATTTTAAAACATTTATAATTAAACAGCAATTATAATGATTCTTTTGAATTTTTATATCTCAAAAACAAAGTCAGATAGACTTCATATTCTTCCAGATTTTCTCCAAAATCAAGTTGAGCATTCTACTCAGATTGCATAGATCAGAAATGATCAAAGCACTATCTGTGAGTCTCTTCTAATTAAGGGATTCTATAGAAAGAAGCTATCAGACTTTGTCTTTCTGATTTTAAAATTCTTAGAATCTAATAACAGCTAGCAATTCATTTTATTAAATTCCTATTTAAATAAAATCTAGGAAATCAGAAATTACTTAGTTTTAAAAAGAAATTTAAAAATAATCTCTAACCCTTAAGCTTCAAAAACTTTTTATGCTTAGGAATCCTAAACCAAATAGGGGAGATTGTTAGAACCTAGTCTTAATTTGGATTAGGATCCCAACTCAAATAGGGGGAGATTGTTGGAACCTTAGTTTTGATTTGAGTTACGATCCACCTTTAGTATCTAAGTTTATATCATAACATATATTATAACTTAGATCAAATATCCTATTAAGTTAGAAGGCTGAAAAGAATATATATATATATATAAATAATATACTAAGAAATATAACTATATATATATATATATTTAATAGTCAGAAAATAAGAGAAAGAATAATATTTACATATGTATTCTGCGTTCGACGAACGACGATCTGCATTCGACGAACGGCGCTCTGCGGTCGACGAAAAGGTTCAAAGCTGCGTTCAATGGAATCCAAGCAGCGCTCGACGATCCCTCCTCAGCTCAGCGGTCGACGAACAGATTAGTTCAGCGATCGACGAACAGATTATCTCAGCGATCGACGAACAGACCTCACCTCAGCGGTCGACGAAATCCTGCGTTCGACGAACTCAACTCTGCGTTCGACGAACAGCTCAATATTCAGCGGTCAACGATCCAGCCCATCTCAGCGGTCGACGAATCCTTCCGTTCGACGAACTCCAGTCTGCGTTCGACGAATATGCAGCAAAAGTTCAGAACAGTGAATTTAATGATAAGGTCAACGAATCAAATGATGAGCTCGACGAACATGAACCTGAGCTCGACGAATTTCTGCAGCATTATTTTACTGCATTCTCAGCTCAACTAAAATAGTATATATATGTTGTCAGACTTTATTAAAGTAATATTTATTATTTATATATATATATTGCTGATTTAACATTACAGTCGTGAAGCATTAAATGATATAGCCATTGGCAGCAAAGCATTAAATACTGTAGTTGTTGCAGCAAGCCAAAGACGGCAAGATTTGTCTGCTCGAGGAATCAGAATTAAAGAAATATTATTTCTTTCCTCTTCCATCAGCAAGGATTCAAATCAGCCCAGGAAAAGAGGACAGCTCTTTAACACGACAGCAGGAGACATCTTTATACAGCAGATTATTTATACAGCAGATTATATATAGTTGTTCCTCTAGATAGAATATATACATACAGATTATATCACTATTGATGTAAACATATTATAGACAGAATATATTACATCTTTCTGTACAGGAAAAAGAGAAGAAGAAGAAGAAGAAGAAGAAGAAGAGAAAAAGAAGAACAAGGGCAAAAACAGAGAACAACAACAATCTTATTTTGTGTCTCATTTTTGCTAAACTCTTCTCTTGCAGATCTTCTATACATATCCTGAGACACCAAACGCTATCAATTGCTCAAGATCTAAACTGCAAGAAGAAGACGAAGTGTTATTGCAATCAAGAGAAGGAGCTCCATCCACAAGCTGTCATCAAACTAAATCAGACAGGGGGAGCTCTCTTCATCATCTTCATCAAGAGTCTTCTCAGCAAAAGAGAAGAACACCAAACCTTTTTCTATTTTATTTTATTCCTTCCCATCTTGTACAGGGTTAAAACTCCCTTCAAATCAGCCCAGGAAAAGATCAATTAGATCTTAAATTATTTTAGAGTTTTTATTGTTTTTATTTTCTGTTAAAAACTCATGGCACAAAACAAGGAGTATTCAAGCACAAGACCTCCTATGTGCAATCTTAGTAAGTTTGTACTATGGAAAGCAAGGATTAGGTTATATATGAACTCAATCGATGAAGAAATTTTTAATATGATTTTGACAGGGCCTCCAGCACCTATAACATCAACAAGTACTGATGCAGTAACAAACAACACTGCTGTCCCACCTCCTGAATGGACTGAAGATCAGAAAAAGCAAAGAAGTGCTGAAGCAAAAAGCCATGAATATTCTGGCTCAAACAATGTCTGATAACATCTTTCATAGAGTGGTGGATTGCACCTCAGCTAGAGAAATATGGACCTCTCTCAACAATATGGTTGCAGGCTCTGCTGATGAAAGAAAGGATAGAGGATCTCACTTGATCTCTCTGTATGAGAACTTCAAGAAGGGTGAAGAAGAATCAGTTGCAGATATGTACACTAGATTAAGTGTAATCATAAGTGAACTCAGAACACTGGACAAGGAAATCTCATTAACTGAGATCAATGACAAAATCCTAATGTGCTTCCCCAGCACTTGGGACTCTAGGATCTGGCCTATCAAGGAAGCCAGAAGCCTTAATGAGATAACTACTGAGACATTGCTAGGAAAGCTCAAATCCTATGAACAACTCATAAAGACAAGGGAAGCTGAACAAGTGAGCACCTCCTCTTCAACAAAGAAGGACAGGAACATTGCCTTCAAAGCTGCAGAAGAAGAAGGAAAGACTCCTGACAATGAGGAGTTGATGAGTCTGTTTGCCAAAAGATTCTACAAGATGGCAAGAAATGATTTCAGGAAAAAGTCATCCAAAAGCTATGAAAAGCCAAGGTATGACAAAAACAATTCTAAAGAAATTATATGCTTTGGTTTGCTTGTTTCTTTTATGTTTTATTCCCTTATTGTTGTGCTGTGTTTTATATGCCATCTTACTGTGTGTTTTAATTTCTCATACAGCACACCTATATATATATCATTTACTTTGGAAGTAAAACAGAGTTAAACAAGATCTTTTAATAATACTTAAGAACTAACTCTCCTTTCAGGATGGGCGAGAAGGCAAGCGGATGGAGTGGTTCGCATCAGCGAAAGTGAGGTGGATTATACGGGCCGTTAGCACCGCTTAGCTTGGCGAGTGGAAGAGTAGGCTCACGTAGTTGAAGAGTACTCAAGTGGAATGAAGAGTAGGCTTGCAGAATGGGCGAGTAGGCTAGCGGAATGGAAGAGTAAGCTTGTGGAATGGAATGGAGGGTTTGCGGAATAGAATGGCGCCACACCTCATACACACATATAAACAAGATGAATTCATATAAATGAAATATGCATTACAACACATGGTTTATAGTGTTCATCATCAAAAGTTAGAGAAATCTTGCCCTAAATAACAAATCAAGAGGAAAAAGAGTAAATGAATCGAGCATGTCCGAAGCCTCGTTGGGATTCGTGGTAGGAATCACTGGGTTGTCAATCCGCGTCCAAACTCGGTCCACAACTGCGTCCAAGGTACAGGATGGCTGTCACTTCCTCCTAATGACTCGTCTTATTCATCTCACGACCCGATCTACTCCGGTGCACAATCTCCTTGCTTGATATTGATGTTCTTTGGGCTAGAATCCTCTCCTTGGAGGCTCTTGGATGATGGAGGGTGAAGGAGGATGAAGGGTACCTGAAAACGACGCTCAAAAATACCTAAAATGCGGATTAGGGAGGAAGCATTCATGAAAATGTGTATTTATAGAATGTAGAATTTTGAACGTGCACAATCAGTGGCGCAAGACCAGTGGTCATGGAGAAGAAATGCCATTGAGCATGCAAGAACAACATGTAGCAAATCCAGAATTGCAAAATAGCGCACGACCAGTTGTCGTGCGAGAAGGAATCCCGTGATTGTGTGAACCGCTCGGGTGGAAAATGGGAGAATGTGCACAACCAGTTGTCGTGCGCCTGATCGTGCGTGAACAAAAACGCGCGACCAGTGGCCTTTTAGGCCAAAATGGCCCAATCCTACTCCGAGTGTCCACACAATCCCTGTACCTGCAGGAAAATAGTCCAGGCCACTAGTAGATGCATTCCACATGATCAACAGAAATAGTATATCATCATAGAAAAGATGAAACGAAAGAAATCACACCAGACAGGGCTGAAAACGTGCACTATGAGTGAAATAGACAATGTAATCGAAAAGAAATAATAATGGGCCTTAAGTGTAGTGCAACGACATGGAAAATGGCCCAGATGACTCCGAAAATCATTATATAAATCGGGCTCATCACACACCCAGACTTACCTATTTGCACGTCCCAAACAAACAAATTCGGCGGAGTGGGAAAAGCATAGCTAGCTAAAAAATTGCAAACATGGAATAGTATGCGAAGTTGCATACTTGTGTGCGTAGAAATTCATTAGAAGATGTTTCTAAATATGCTAGCTAATTTATAAAAGTGTAAATGCATAAAAAGGAATTTATTTTTACTCAAAAATGGAATGTTGGTGAATCTCGTGGTCACGCGTAGTACGAAAGTAAGCAAATCGTGAATGTGAGTGTTACCCAAGACTGGAACTCGAAATTGTCTCCGTTGAAATCCATCAACGTCGTCGAGATCCATAAGCTGGCCCTGTCACACTCTCTCCACAGCGCTAGTGAACTCACAAGATGAATCAATAGGACTTTCGGTTTACACGAGGCTTAGGTTACGGTTTGGAATGCAAAGATAAACGTGAAGGCTAATCGCAACCCAAATGAGCACACAAAAGTGCTAAATCATAACAGCCCCAATAATAAATGTGTAACACACCCCCAGACTTGACTTTAAAATTGGGTGTGCGCACGACCTACTCCAATCGATAGAACTAGATGTTTCAATTAAAGCGCTAGGGATATATATATATATATATATATATATATATATATATATATATTCTTTGCTTTTCTTTTTCTTTCTCTTTTTCTTTTATCCCCAAAACTATTCGCAAAGATCTCAGCATATAGAAATTTTTTAGATATCCACATCAACACAAAAGTTTTATATCACCGCACCGCATTGGAGAATTACAATTCATTAATGCTTTAGGACTATTTTTGGTTGCGATAATGGGATTAGCAGTTATTCCTTGGTGAAGTATGGTGGAGCTGAACCAAAAAGTCGGGTAGGCACAAAGTAGGCAAGCAATGGTTAGTGTATAAGAATGGTAGAACAAAGCTCAAGCTTGCCAAATAGATGGCCTACGTCACGCTCAACTTCCAAATTGTTCGCACCCATGCTTCGAGAGTCGCTTGGGGCAAGTTCTTAGCCCCCGAGAAAGGTAATCCTTCCTCCCGACTCGAGCAACACGAACCTCGTGCTCGTCTACACACAATACACCGCTACCACTAGATTCAACCACATTCACCATTTTGAGTAAAATAAATTAAAATCTACGCAAATCTAGTAATTGTAAATTAGAAGCATAAATAAAAATTAATTCTACTTAAATCCCTATGCAAGACACATGTACTCAACTAGAGCACTGCAAGAGTCAACATGCCCTCCATCTTGCAACTTTTAGGCTAATACAACAATTCCTACATCACAATCAAGAATTGAATATACGGGGGAATACAAACAAGCGAGTGCACGCTCATGTGGGTGAAACGGTGTGTGATGCAAATATGAAATTATAATAGAAATGAAAAGTACTACTGGTAAGCTAGAACATGTGCACGTGTTGTGAGTAACACATAGCGGCTCCCCCCATACTTAGTCTAAGCAATAAACACAAATGATGTAACCATGAAAATTGAATAAAAGGCTAGGGGAAGAAAAGTTACCCATGCTCAGAAATGAGCATACCAGAAGATTGGCGTTAATACTGCGATGTAAATCCAAGTCCGCCACCAAAAGATCACCACCCTACAAAAAGGATGCACCAAGCAATAGCAGAAATAATATTTTAAGTAATTGGCGGATTAGAAAAATTAAAACAACCAAAATTGAGTTGTCTCCCAGTAGCGCTTTTGTTTACCGTCCTTAAGCTGGACTTAATACATGTATTAAGCAGTTTATATAAATGTCTAAGTATAAAATGAAAATAATAAAGTCTACTTATTATTATTAGACAACCAGCAGAGAAATCAACTATACGTTGATTTAAAGTAATAATCAGCAGTGAACGAAATGGATCCGAAGACCCAGCAGCAGCAGTAGTCAAGAGGATCAGAAGTTTTCCATCTCCAAGTTTCATCTTTCTTCATCTTCTTCATCTCCTCCAATCGTCTGTCGTGAATGAAGTACGGTTTACCACCCTGCACCCAGTCTCTTATGGAAAAGCAGGCAATGATGATGAGGTGGAATAGGCGATTGATTTCATCATTGCCATCTGCTTTCCCTTCCAAAAATGCCACTCGAAATCACCCAGAAATGAGTCCAAAAACTCATGCACCTGCAGGGGGATATAGAAAATATCAGAAATTAAAGCAGGAGGGGAAGCAGGAAGGATGAACATATAAATATTTGCATTAAAAGAAGGATGATTAGGAAATAAAATGGATGAAGAACTAGAAAAATCAAACACAGGAGGAGTGGTCCCGGTGTCACTCCCATCAGGTTCCACAAAAGGATCTTCGCCGATCTCAATAAAATCACTGCATGAAGAATATGAGCAGCTAGGAACTTTGATGATGAGTTGGACCTTCTCCTCTCGTGATGAGGTAAAAACCTCCTCACTAAGGAAAATATCCTCCTTAGTGCAACTCGGCATAGCTTCGGGCTCCATAGGCTCATCCTGCACATCTAGAAACTCGGCAATAAGAGCATAAGATACATGCATACTGATACAAGAAAATATCTAAGTAGAAATAGGGCTCAAGATAGAGTCCGATAAGAGTGAAGAAATATCCTCAGATATATAATCTACAGGAAATGATGACACAATAGCGGAAGAAAACTCCTAAATATCATCGTAGTGATCAACGACAATGCTAGTGGACACATGTGTCGTGCTCCCATGAGGACCCGGGGCATGGCATATATTTACTCAACGATTGAAGGAGTGGTGTGATAAGGAAATGGTGGAATGGTGATGAGTGTTGTCTCATCATCCTCTTCCAATTGTAATTTTCATTCCTCGCGGTCCTTCAATGTGTGACCAAAACTCTGACAGCACAAGCATCGCTTCCCGGTAGGTTTTGACCGAGGAAAAGCGAAACCACCCGGTGAAGGCGATGCTCGCGATGGCGATGCATAATTATAATACGTAGGTTCATTGTATGCAGATCTAGATTCTCCATACGATGAACTATATGGATTATAATTACGGCTTCTTAAATGGCAATCATCACTAGAATGATTAAACGATTTACACCATCTACATTGTTAATAAGCATACATATTGGCGTAAAGATGGATTCACTAATAATGTAAGTTAAAAAAAAAAAGAAACCTCAGAATGCATGAAGAAAAATTTAAATCAACAGAAACCTGATTTTTGAAATACCTAAAAGCAGATAATAAGAGAATTTACAAACACTAAATTCAAACAAATGCGATGTACAAATGGAAAAGAACTTTATCTCTTGTTGCGCTCTCAAGCAACTCACACGACTGTGTTCTACGACAACGACGCCAATAACTTGATGCGCGAATCTAGCACACCGCTATAGGAGGGAGTGAGACTGCGGCACGAAACGACAGTGTACCGATCGTTCAAGTAATATAAAATGGGAGAAACTCCCGAAGTAACGATCTCAGAGGAACACAGTAAGGTGGAGTTATCTATCGAGGAAGGACTTGAGATTGATGTCCTTTAGATCAGTTGGATTGCGGAAGGGTTGGATAGGTTTGTGGAAAACAAATAAAATAAACTAAATTAACACTACTTTGCAGGCCGCAATGCACTGCTTCACCGGGTGGATGGAAACTATGCATGCCGCTATACACTGCTTCGCAAAGTGGATGGGCGAGAAGTCAAGCGGATGGAGTGGTTCGCACCGGCAGAAGTGAGGTGGATTATATGGGTCGTTAGCACTGCTTAGCTTGGCGACTGGAAGAGTAGGCTCACGTAGTGGAAGAGTAGTCAAGTGGAATGGAAGAGTAGGCTTGCGGAATGGGCGAGTAGGCTAGCGGAATGGGGAGTAGGCTTGCGGAATGGAATGGAGGATTTGCGGAATGGAATGGTGCTACACCTCATACACACATATAAACAAGATGAATTCATATAAATGAAATATGCATTACAACACATGGTTTATAGTGTTCATCATCAAAAGTTAGAGAAATCTTGCCCTAAATAACAAATCATGAGGAAAAAGAGTAAAGGAATCGACCATGTCTGAAGCCTCATTGGGATTCACGGTAGGAATCGTTGGGATCTCAATCCGCGTCCAAACTTGGTCCACAACTGCGTCCGGGGTAGAGGATGGTTTTCACTTCCTCCCAATGACCCATCTTCTTCGTCTCACGACCTAATCTACTCCGGTGCACGATCTCCTTGCTTAATATTGATGATCTTTGGGCTAGAATCTTCTCCTTGGAGGCTCTTGGATGATGGAGGGTGAAGGAGGATGAAGGGTACCTGAAAGTGACACTCAAAACGACCTACAATGCGGATTAGGGCGGAACGATTTGTGAAATCGCGTATTTATATAAAGCAGAATTTTGAACGCACACGATCAGTGGCACGACCAGTGGTCGTGCAAGAAGAAATGCCACTGAGCGTGCGAGAACAACATGTATCAAATCCAGAATGGTAGTGCACGATCAGTGGAGCACGACCAGTGGTTGTGCGAGAAGGAATCCAGTGATCATGCGAACCGCTCAGGTGGAAAATGGGGGGATGCGCATGACCAGTCATCGTGCGCCTGATCGTGCGTGAACAAAAACGCACGACCAGTGGCCTTTTAGGCTAAAGATGGCCCAAACCAACTCCGAGTGTCCAAACAATCCCTATACCTGCAGGAAAATAGTCCAGGCCACTAGCAGATGCATTCCACGTGATCAACAGAAATAGTATAACATCATAGAAAAGATGAAACGTAAGAAATCACACCAGACAGGGCTGAAAACATGCATTATGAGTGAAATAGGCAATGCAAATGAATAGAAACAATAATGGGCCTTCTGTGTAGTGCAATGACATGGAAAACGGCCCAGATGACTCCGAAAATCACTATATAAACTGGGCTCATCAGAGTGCTCGCGCGCAGCGCCCCTGCATGAGTGCTTGTGTGCAGCGCCCCTGCGAGAGCGCTCTCGCGCAACACCCATGCGTAAGTGCTCGCGCGCAGCACCCCTGCTCGATTGCTGGCGTGCATCCCGCGCATCCGTGTAGGCTAGCACACAGCACCCTAGTGTGTCTGCTCGTGTGCGGCTCTCCAGCGTATGCACTAGCGCAGTGCTCCTACGTGAGCACTAGCGCATCAGCGCGCCTGCTCGTGGGCGGCCCTCTAGCGTATGCACTAGAACACAGCGCTCCTACGTGAGCGCTAGCGCACAATGCACCTGCCCGAGCGCAAGTGCGCATCACGGCTAGCATGCATTGCCCCCGCATGCTCGTGCGGGCTAGCATGAAACACCCCCATACGACTGCTCATGGGCGGCCCTCCAGCATACGCACTAGCATGCATCACCTCTGCACGAGCACTAGCGCAACACCCCTGCATGGGCGCTAGAGCGCATCATGCGCCTCTGCACGCTAGCGCACATCAAGTGCCTTAGCATGCCTCCGCACTTTTGTGCGCTAGCGAGCATCCATGCGCATCTGCGCGCCTTCACGCAACAGGAACCCGTTCTCCCCCGCCATCTCCCGCATGCTCGCCGCCTCCATGATAATCGTCATTGCCAGTGTGCTTGCCTAGGCCTCCCAAGCTGACCAGACCACCCAGGGGGGCAAAGTCATCATGTTCCAGAAAATGGTAATCCGGGAGACCAGAATCGGGAATTCCAATTCACTAATTCAATATCGTGAAGAGCGATATTACTTGCCCCCCTGATAAAATTATAAAGGGGAGGAGGGAAAAGCCTTCATTTCAAGAGGACAGATAAACAGAGAGGTGACAGAGCTCTGTGGTTTTCCGGCGAAGAGTTGCAGGGAAGTTCAACTCAGAGTCCTAACGACTCTACTCCAATTCTCATTCTCCCCTTCCAGCACACGCTGCCCATGTGTCTGCTCTGACGTCACGTCTGCTACAATACGTGTAAGACCCCATTTTCCCCGCTACAGCACCGTGTCTTATTCCCAGAACCACCGCTTTGCGGTGACACCAACACACGGAAAGGTCGCCACTACAAAGCGTTGATCCTGCCGGAAATATCGATCACAAAAAAGAGAAGTGTAAATGAAGACAAGTCCACAAATCACATGTTATATAGATATCATAAAATAGATGTCCACAAATAATAACTGAAATAAAAGGTAGCTATATAAAGGGCTCAAGCCCGGTACATCACTCTACAGAATCAATCGCGGAAGCAAAAACTACCGAAGACAATCACGGATCCTGTGACTGGCGCTCCCATGCTAGACTGGCACGCCTCCATCTGCACCGGCCTTTGGGGTGCTGCATCTCCTCGATACCCTAAAATGATATGGTCCACTGACTGTTAGTCAAAAGACTAAGCCTTGTTTCCCCCCATCCATCCCCCAGTGGCCCTAGGCACCGAGCAGGAGGATGAAGCGGAGGACAATAAGGGATATAAAACAAAGCAGATGACATATCGTAGCTACATGAGTGTCTATCACTACGCAGGTGTTTATATATAATTGAAGCAGTAAAAAATAAGTAAGAAGGACAAAGAATAAGTAAAGAACAGTAAAGTAAGCAGGTAAAGACAGGTATATAATAGAAAAGTAACCATTGATTTATATGAATGCCCATACAAACCTATAGACCAAGGGGTCGTTTAGCAAGGCATATCGTATAAAAAGTCCCATAACCATTTTATACGATAGGGTAGGGATTGAAATGCAATGCGTATGCTATGACATGCAGTGTTATGTTGGGTAATGTTATAATCACACAAGTGTAACTCACACACTTCAACTCTATGCGCACAGATCTTTAGTTCCCCCTTTTTAGATATAGCAAGATTCTCAGGATACCCCCGTAGTGGCAAATGGAAGCGGTGGGTTGGGCCTCTCCCACCTCTAGGTTGGTATTCACACTACCTAACCTAGACCTATCATAAGCCTCAACACAAAACCGCGGAGCATCTACGTACACTTAATGGCTGGACCACCAGACTTTCTTGGATAAGTGCAAATCCACACTTGCCAAATCAGCGTTTTGACGTCTGTGTGAACGACCGTCAATACCGAAGACCCACCACCTTTATGCACATGCAATATGATTACTGTGTATCTCCGAGCCATAGGCTCCCCGGGCTAACCCCCCATCGCAACAACATTCTGAGCCACCTGCTCGCCGGACAAACCCGTTCGCAACCACATCCACCGAGCCTACTGCTCGTCCGACCAAACAAGGTAACACCTGCAGCAGTAGGGTGTGGGTGAGTGTATTATTGAGTTAATCTTGCATAACTATTTTTTCCTACAATTTAGGGTTAATCTTGGACTTCCTGAGATCTACCCTATGAGGGTCTCGCAGCGGTACTAGGAGGTACGATGGGATGATAGTCCAAACCGCCCTTTCCAAGACACTTACTATTATTGATAACTACCCATGAACATACCACTCTTACCATTTCACTTGAGTTAACCCTAAGTGTCTTATGACTCTCCAAAGGAAAGGCGATCTTTCGTCGATCCCGAACACAACCTTGCCCCTTAGCTTATCAGGCACACTTCAACGTATAAACTCTTATTGGTGACCTCAAATCTCCTCAACCAGACTAGGTACACCATCTACCTCCCATTCCCACCTAAATAGTCTACAAGTTATCTTAACTTCACTGCTTTACTATACGCAGACCAAACGAGCTACCTGAGGTGCATGAGAGGATGTACTCCAACCAATCATACTATAGTGAGCCTTTATCATGATCTCCTCCCGAATTCGGGCCCCTGCCGGTATATATACTCAGCCTCTAAAACTCAGTAGACCGTCCCTTAATGAATAGTCTCCGGCTGAGCCTGCCTCCAAGGCTCTGAATATTGGCTCTAACTTGGCATCCTGCCTCTGGTCATCCCTGATGGGGTCTCGGATGTCATATGTGGTACTCAACGCCGCTGGGTACTCCTTATAAAGCTTCGGGTCATCCTCGGATACTAAGGAGATCTGCATGTCCTCGAACATCCATACTAGCTCCATGGCCAACAACTGGGGCTCTGTTCCTGACGTGGTAGCTCTCCTGCTCAGAGCGTCTGCCACCACATTCGCCTTCCCCGGGTGGTAAAGCATGGTGTACTGGTAGTCCGATAAGAACTCCACTCAGCGTCTCTGTCGAATGTTCAGCTCCTTCTGCGTATCCACGTACTTCAGATTCTTGTGAACCGAAAATATGTCACAGTGGACGTCATAGAGGTAGTGCCGCCAGATATTTAGAGCGAAAATAACCGCTCCCATCTCCAAGTCGTGCACCGGGTAATTCCGCTCATGGTTCTTCAATTTGCGGGAAGCGTATGCTATCACGTGTTCGTTATGCATCATAATGGCACCCATCCCCTGGTATTACGCATCTATGTACACCTGGAATCCTTCCTTTCCTAATGGAAGGGCAAGGATGGGGGCCGTCATAAGCTGACCCTTTAGCTCCTAGAAGGCCGCCTCGCACTGCGGCGTCCATGTGAATGCAGTATCCTTCTTCGTCAAGGATTTGAGTGGGAGGGCTATCTGGGAAAACCCATGTACGAACTTCCGGTAATAACCGACAAGTCCAAGGAAGCTCCGCACGTCGGTGGCCGTCTTCAGCGGTGGCCAATCCCGTACTGCCTGGATCTTCGTCGGGTCCACTGCTAGGCCAGCTCCGCTAATAATATGACCTAGGAAGGCCACCTCCTTCAGCCAAAACTGACACTTATTGAACTTCGCATATAAGTGGTGCTCCCGAAGCTTCTCCAATGTTAGTGCCAAATGACGTGCATGTTCCTCCTCCGTCTTTGAATAGATGAGGATGTCATCGATGAACACGATGACAAAGATGTCGTGATATGGCTCGAACACCCGGTTCATCAGGCTTATATATGCTGATGGTGCATTCGTGAGTCCGAATGGCATCACAGTGAACTCATATAGTCTGAATCAGCTGCTGAAAGCCATCTTCGGGATGTCCTCCTCCTGAATCCGCAGCTGATAATACCCTAACCTCAAATCCAGCTTCGAGAAGCAGTGGGATCCCTCCAGCTGGTCAAATAGCTCATCTATCCTCGGCAGAGGGTACGTATTCCGCACCGTCAGACTGTTCAGTGCTCTGTAATCGATGCACAATCGGAGCGTCCCATCCTTCTTCTTCACAAATAGCACCGGAGCTCCCCAAGATGAGGAACTCGGTCTAAAGAACCCTGCTTCTACCAGCTCTTGCAGCTGGCTCCAAAAATCCACTAGCTCCTTCGGGGCCATCTGATAAGGATCTCTAGATACCGGCTTGGCCCCCGACACCAATTGTATCTGAAAATCCTTCTCACGGTGCGGTGGTAGCCCTGGCAACTTCTCCAGAAATACGTCGGCAAAATCCTGCACTACTGGGATACTAGCCACATAATCCTTCACCTCGATCACCTCGAACAGCACCTGGTATACCTCATCTCCCTGTAGATGGGACATAGCGGCCTGAATAGATGTTACTAAGAGATGGGAGGGAGGTTTGGTACCTTCGACTACTATTTATGTGCCCTCATGCTTCAGAACAATCCTCGCCGGGCAATCAATCCGTGCATGGTTCCAATACAGCCAATTCATGCCTAGGATCAGATCAAAGTCCTTCATCTTCAAGAGCGTCGTCGGCGCTTCAAACAGCTTCCCTCCGATCTCCACATCCATGTTGCACTTTGCGTTCGTTACTACTTCTGATCCATCCGGGAACCGCACCCTCCTTTGGATGCCCTCGAAGTGCTGGACCTAGTCCAGATCATCCACGAATTCTTCTGAGATGAACGAGTGTGAGGCACCCGTATCAAATAAAGTCTATATGGGCTTGACGCACACGAGTACCATACCTGGGTGGTTTTTGTTTGTTTGGTTCAATGCTAAGGTAAAAGTAAGGTTTACTAAGTACTAATGAACATAAAAAGAAAACATTTAAAGTACCTATAATGACCCTTGCGGGGTCCCGGGGCTGAGCTAGGTCTAGGGCGTACATCTGGTCCATGTTCTGTCTCCGGTCTCCGCCCTAAAATCCACGGCCTCGACCATAGCCTCGGCCCCCGAAATGCTGAGTCGGTGGGGTAGTCTGCGGTGCTGGTGCTGCATTCCTCTGAGGGCAGTTCCTCCGGATGTGGCCAGTCTGGTGGAAGTGGTAGCACTCAGGTGGGGAGGTGGACCACCTCCTCCTATCCTTGGCAACTCCCACATCTGTAAGGGCTGAGGAGCCAACACTACCCGCTCCCTTTGCTCTTGTCTGTCCTCCTGGAAGGGTCGGTCCTCCGCTCTTCTCTCTCCAATATAACAACCCTTCTGATGTTCTCTCATGCCACTCCTTCCCTGGTCCTCTATCGGCCTCTTTTTACCTCAAACAAGGTGTTGGTCGGCTTCCAGCTTCTTGGCCATCTCCAAGATTTTGGCCATGCTGCCGTTAGAGACAAAGAGGAGGGCCTGCCTAAGCTCGTCACGGAGGCCCTTGTATAATCTCTTTGCATAGCCTGCATCATCCAGCTGGTAGGAGTCCGTAAACCAGGCTAAGTGTGTAAACTCCCAGTGATAACTGCAGGAACCTGTCTTCTAGCTCATCCCTGGTTGATTGCGGTACGTAGTGCTCCAGTAGCGCCGCCTTGAACTCATCCCAGGAAATATCAGCCGCCTCTAGTCCAGCATAGGTGGTGTCTAGTAGTGACTTCCACCACCTCTTTGCATGAGATTCCAGGCATGAAACCACTAGGGGTACTGCCATGTCTGTCGGGCACTGTATTCCTGCCAGCATATCATACATGATGTCCACCCACTCCTCAGTCCGAACCACTGTCTCCGTCCTGAGGTATGATGGAGGGGAAAGACCTCGGAAGGCACTCATACAGTTGGCCCCGGGGTTTGGCTGAGGAGCTGGTGCCTGTTGTGCCCTGAATGCCTCCAAAATGGCAGTCAATGTCTGTCCCATCTCCGTCTGCTGAAATGGAGTAGGAGCCGGTGGTGGTGGGATGACGTTTGGATTCGGAGGCAATCCATGCTGTGGGGTAGGGTTCGTCGCTGGCTACAAAAGAAAATTAACACTCGTAAGAGGGTTTGCCGAAGAAATTCAGTTAAGAGTGGACTTTTCATGTGATTCCCCATATGGGCACACCATTGCTTCTGCTGCTTAGTTTGTCCTCAAACTAAATTCACATGGGGTGACCTAGGGTTTGTGGACTTCTTTTCTTCGGATCGAGGTTTGCTCTTATACCAGTTTGTAAGACACCATTTTTTTATTTCAAAAACCCGGGTCTTATGCCCAGAACCACCGCTTTGCGGTGACACCCTCGCTCAGGAAGGTCGCCACTACAAAACATCGATCCTGCCGGCCATATCGATTGCAATAGAAGAAAAGTTTACAATTAACTTAAGGAAGTTCAAGTCCACATCACATAGATATAAAATCATCAAAAGGGATGTCCACATAAGATAATTGAACGAAAGGTACGGAAATAAATAAGGGCTCATGCCCTGTACATCAATTTCCTCAGTACAAATTTCACTCGCAAAAGCATAACTGCCAAAGCTAAAAGACACTCACGGATCCTGTCATCGGTGATCCCTTGCTATACTGTCCCGCCTCCATCTACACCGGCCTCTAGTGCTGCAGCATCTCCTCGGTCCCCTAAAATGACAAGGTCCACCGACCGTTAGTCAAAAGACTAAGCCAATCCCACACCAATCTCCCGGTGACTCCTAGGCACCGAGCGGGAGGAATGAAGCGGAGGAACAACAAGGGGTATAATCAAAAGCAAGTGACAGTGAGTCTAACTACGAAAGGGTTTATTGGTAAGCAATATATAGTACAATGAGTAAAGCAGTAGTAAGTAAAATTGTAGCAAGTAAGCAGCGGTAATAAGTAAAGCAGTAGTAAAGAAAGGTACTAAGGAAAACAGCAATAAGAATATGTAACCTTAATTTATAGGAATGCCCACACAAATCTATAGACCAAGGGGTCGTTTAGTATGGCCTATCATATAAAAAGTCTCATAACCAATTTATACGATAGGGTAGGGGTTGAAATGCAATGTTTATGCTATGTTATGCAAAGTATGCGGTTTCATGTTATGTTCATACAAGTGCAACTCACACACTTCGACTCTATGCGAACAGACATTTAGTTCCCCCTTTTTGGAGCTAGAAAAACTCCCATGATACTTCCGTAGTGGCAAACAGAAGCGGTGGATTGCGCCTCGCCCACCTCTAGGTTGGTATCTGCACTACTTAACCTAGACCTATCGTACGCCTCAACGCTAAGAACACAACAGTGGAGATCCTGCATACTCTTATTGGCTAGTCCACCCGACTTTTCCTTTCTAAAGTGTTAACCACACTTACCGAGCCAAAGTATCGACGTCGGTGCGACGACCGTCAACACTAAAGACCCACCACCTTATGCACATACAATATGTCCTACTATATCCCGAGCCACAAGGCTCCTCGGGCTAACCTGCCCGTCATCATAACCTTCTGAGCCAACGGCTCGCCGGACCAAACCGTTTATAGCAACAAGCACTACCGAGTCACAAGCTCACCAGACTAATTAGTCTGCTGCCACAACCACCGAGCCTACCGCTCGTAAGACCAAACAAACTAACCTCCCGTAATCACGGGGTGTGGGAGTGTGTTTTATTAAGTTAATCTTACACTGCTATTTATTCCTACATTTTTGGGTTAGCCATGGACTTCCCAAGGACTACCCTTAAGGGACTCACTACGGTACTAGGAGCTACAATGGGATGACACCCCAAAGCTCCCTTTCCAAGGAACTTAATGTTATTAGTGACTACCTACAAGTATACCCTCCTTATCATTACACTTGGATTACCCTACATATTTTAAGACCTTCTAAAGGGAAAGACGATCTTTCGTCGGTCACGGACATAACCTTACCCCTTAGCTATTTGCAGACCACTTGGGTTTTCTCCTTCTTACCTAAGTTCACATGGTCATAAGCTCTTCCTATGGTTTTGTCATGACCTAGTCATGACAAAACCAACTTGGGGGTCTAGTTGTTTGGGGGATGTTACAGTATCTCTGAGCCATAGGCTCCTCGGGCTAACCCGCCCGTCGCAACAACATACTGAGCCACCTGCTCGCCGGACAAACACGTCCGCAACCACATCCACCGAGCCAACTACTCGTCCGACCAAACAAGGTAACACCCACAACAGAGGGGTGTGGGTGAGTGTATTATTGAGTTAATCTTGCATAAGAGCTTTTTTCCTACAATTTAGGGTTAATCTTGGACTTCCCGAGGTCTACCCTGTGAGGGGCTCGCAGCGGTACTTGGAGGTATGTTGGGATGATATTCCAAACCGCCCTTTCCAAGACACTTACTATTATTGATAACTACCCATGAACATACCCCTCTTACCATTTCACTTGAGTTAACCGTAAGTATTTTATGACTCTCCAAGGGAAGGCGATCTTTCGTCGATCCCGAACACAACCTTGCCCCTTAGCTTATCGGGTACACTTCAACGTATAGAATCCTATTGGTGACCTCAAATCTCCTCAACCAAACTAGGTACACCATCCACCTCTCATTCCCACCTAATAGTCTACAAGTTATCTTAACTCCACTATTTTACTATACACAGACCAAACGAGCTACATGAGATGCATGAGAGGATGTACTCCAACCAATTATCCGAATGACCTAAGATTATTATTGGAGGTGCGTTATGATATTTTAACACCATCTGCAGAAATTCATAATTTTTCTACACAACTTGGTAATTATTATAATTTCTCCAAAATTAGGGAACCTATGATTTTGTACATCAAGTATGGTTTTCTAACATGTTATGGCTTCACTAAAATTTGTACGACTAGATAGCAGCAAAATAACAGCCCAACCTAAATTTCTCAATTTTCTAGAAAGGTTTTGACCTCCAATTAAAATATAAACAAATTAATCAAGATCAATGATTAACAAAGAAGCTACTAGAAATTCCCATTCAATAATTGCAAGAAAATTAGCTGGTGTCCAAAATGGTCAAACAAGTTCACTGATGGAGTTCCATAATTTTATAAATCCATTTGACAATATAATTCCATTAATTAAATAAACATGTCCAAGGTCACCTTGTGTAGGAAACCATATATAAATAAGTCCAAAAATTATTCTAAAATTAGTAGATTATGTGTTTGGCTTAACAAGTCCTCTGACCAGTTTCCATAATTTTTCAGTGAGTATTAAACCCATAAATTAATTTTCTTCCAACTAGGGTAAATATTGGGGCTAAGAATGAAGTACTATATATATCAATCCATAATTCATAACAAAATTATCGGAGAATGATATCATCCTTATAAGCTTACTGCCAAAATTTCATGAACATCCAAGGTATTATGATTATGCAAATTCTTAATATAAGAAAGTACCCTAACCAGTTCTTAACTACTTCAGAGGGGATAAATGTTTATAAAAAATCCAGATAAATTTTCCAGAGCTTATTTCCACCCCATAAACTCTCTACCAAGTTCCAAGTCAATCCGACGACATATGACCCTATGACCTTCAATAGGTTCAATATACAACCCTAAGGTTTGAACTAGGGTTCTAGGGCGCATCCACCCTAAATCACCCACAAACACTAATGGGGGTATTTTATATGACATAAAGTCAGTGGTCAAAGTTTCACAATATTTGGATGAGGGTTGATCTTCCAAATCCATCAAGTGCACTTTTGATCTAAAATACCATAGTTTGACCAAGTTTAGGTTACTTAACTACCCTACCGATTCAATCCCAAATGAGATGAAACTTTTACCAGAGTCGTATCATGACCCTAAGAACCACCCACCAAAAATTGGAGGGGTTTTGATATCATTAGACCCTATAATTAATTATTACATGAATTATTAAATGTCTACAAAAACTATAGAAAAAGTTTCTCAAAAAATTCCCATTTTTGGATATGTTGAGGGTAAGGCTAAATCCAACCTATGCTCAAAATTTCAAAGCATTTGGACATTTGGATTAATGGGGCACTCAAATCATTCTCAGGTCAACCCTATTTACAAGTTGCACCATTTCGAGTGTTGTAGTCAAATCAGTGGGCCAAATCGGCTTAAATCAATTTTAAATTAAAGTAGACATCGGGGGATATAAGTTTGGTATAGATCAATTTTCCAGTAGAGATCTAAGTATTTTCTATAATTATTTTTAACTATTGCTAGTAAAGGGACAGAAATAGGAATATCAAATATGTTATTACATAAACTTGCACAGATATGAAAACACAAACGAAGGACATCCCTTCATCTTCTCCAAAGGGCCAACGTCCACAGTTGGCCCATCCTCTAGCAACTTGGAAGGTGATTTCCCGGCCACCTAGAAGCTCTCCCGGTCGGCCAATGCCTCCACCACCTCCGTTGAGGTGGCGGCCAACGATGTACGGTTGTTGGGCAGCCGGAGGCGGCCGGAATCACGAATTTAAACAAGGGAAGAAAGCTTGAACACAAGCTTCTAGCCATGCCGATCCAAGACCAATTGGCCCCAAATCTAGTGGCCAAAATGATGAGATCTACCCACTAAGAAATAGATGAGAAAAGAGGACCTGAATTGTGGCTTGTAGTCGTGCCGTTCTTCGGTCCGCCATGGTTGGTCGAGAGCTCTTGGGTGCCATGCTGGTAGGTGCTTAGATAGGAAAATTCTTCTATAAAAGTGGGGGAAACTCATTCCCTTCACCCCTTAAGCCCTTTTATTGAACCAAATCCTGGTAGGGGAGGAGATGAAGCTTGGGATTCCTCCATTAACACCATTCATGGTGAAAATTTTGGGCATCCCCAAAGGTAACCTCATTTACCCTCCATAAATGTTGGAAAACCTCTTAACATTCTTCTAATTGATATGGGGAATGAATCCCCATCAATTGGGAGGACTTTTGGACTCCCTTGGCCATGAATTTGGGCAGCAAAACGAGTCTCATCCGCCTCCCGTCGATTGAGCTACCACCGACGCTAGTACTAGCGCTAGCACTAACATCTCGACAACTTAACGCTCGCCGGTTCGGTAACCGCCAGACGCTACCGCTACCGCCAGCACTAGCATTTTGATAGTATTTGGTTTGTCTCAGCGGTTCACCTAAATCACCCCTACCGCCAGCGCTAGCGCCGCATTCAATACACTCTCTTCTTTCTACCGTTGGATAATTGGAGCATTACGAGGGGACCCCTTTACTGGGTTAGTCATGTCATGGTGGGGTCATGGGTCACTGTGATGTCCTAAGTTCAACCTTAGGCTTGGTAACTGAAAAATCACTATCCGCGGACCATTTTGATTTTTGCCTCGAGCCTAAGCTCTCATGTTCTCTTTGCGCATCCTAGGGTTTTGTCATGACCTAGTCATGACAAAACCGTCCTAGGGGTCTAGTCGTTAGGGGGATGTTACAGTACGTGCCTCCGCCCCTCGATCAACACGCGCTCCATGTGTGTCCGCTCTAGTTCCAAGACTGCTCCAGTGCGCGCCTCCACACTCCTTTCCAGAGTGCCCCCTACATCACTCTGCTTCGCCAAGCGCCCTAACACTTAGCCATATTTTGTAAACGAGCGGTGACCTGTCACACTATGAAAAGTTGATATTTTTACTCAACGGATACTAGTGGATTTCGTCAGAGCTGGGACGTGGCTCCGTGTTTTTTTCCCTTTCCAAAATTTTCACGTAAGAATCTTGTTGTCTACTATTAGTCCTCAAATTTGACTGTTTGCGCGCTCGGCTCACTCTCGATCTAAGACGGATAGCTTCGACTGAACCGTAAATGCGTTGAGTGACCCGCAACAACACTAAAATAAAATAGACAAACATTAATAGTGGATAAAAACAAAGTATCACAAAAACAAATTGCGTTGTCATTCAACTTATTGTTGCAGCAAACAATACACACTAGTGAGATGATCGAAGCACTAAAGTTGTCGCCAGCTAGCCAGATATTGTGCACGGAAAAACTCGTGCATGTTGAACTTGGTTCATCTAACATTTAGAGTGTTTAGTGTGTACCGGCAAATGTGTGCTCTTTAAGTACTATAAAGGATGTGGGTCTACGTTATGGTAGCTGCGGTGATTGGCCAAGTCAAAGATGAGTCCATCCTATGTTCATTATTGCTTGTAGCCGTTTTTATGGATATATCGATATAATCACACTGGGCTGTCGTGCCAACTTTCTAGGAAATGTTTTATATTTCTAAATTCAACTAATATTTTATTGAGACGTATTTTTCAATCACTTTCATGTCCGCGTCATTTGACAGCTAATATTTGTTCTCTTATTGTCACCGGTGTTTTTTAGAATAGGATGGCATATTTATTTTGTACATGTAAGAATTCAGAAAGAATTTGTTCTTTTGTACCTGGGATTTTGTACAACGTATACTTGAATATGTCAAGAAGAAGAAAAATTATACAATTACTTGTAACTGTTTCAATAGGCTTGAATTGAACAGAAAAAGTTGGGCTTGTTCCCCACCTACAGCCTTTACCGTCGCACCTCTTAAAGTTGCATCTAATATGACTGGCTTCTAATATATTAGAATTTAGCATTAAACTAAAGGCCGAATTCTATTATATATCCGGGCCTTGGAAAACTTCGGGTATGACGTGTGATTCTTGGAATAGAAAAAAACTTATTTTAACACCCCCCTCCCCACACCCACACACTCACACACCCAAACACCCACCCACCCACAAACCCACACACACACCCCCACACCCACACACACCCACACCCACACCCACACCCACACCCACACCCACACCCACACACCCACACACCCACACACACACACCCACACACACACACACCTAAGAAAAGCGCATTTTAATCTCAGAGACATTAATTTGATCTCACATTGTTATCATGAAAGATGACTATTTAGGTGAATTTCTTCCAAGTGGTTGAATGAAATATTAAGAAAATTATGCTGCTCAATTATAGTCAGGATCAAAAGTACCATTGATCTAAATTTTTAATTGTAATTGGGCCATAAATAAGTGCATGTAATGTCGAAAATGCAGCATGTTTAATAATTTCTCGTAAATGTCAGACAATCTACTCTTCCAAAATATGGAAACTCTCTATATAACAGACGAGTCAGGCTATTATGACTCGAAAACCTAATGCAAGGATCTAGAGCAACCATCTATTTGTTCCTCTATAGCTCAAATCGCAATTCTCTTTGCTCCAGCAAAATCAAAATCATGGAACTCTTGTTGTGCTGATCTGTTGAATGATCATTCATTTTCACATTGTCACGACCCTCAAAACGTTGATTGTACTTGACTTTCTCATTTCGACAAAGTGACCGATTATATGGGTACATATTTATGTATTTTTGCATATATTTTCGGTGGTAGATTATTTCTTCATTTTGAGTGAGACAACAGTAATTAAAATTTCAATAGGGAAGTTATCGAAAATCAAATCTTCTTAAATTATATTTTTTCCTGCTTGTTTGAATATGGCTGAGAAATTGTATGTAAATCTTCAGTATATCTTATAATGTATCGTCTTTATCGATCATCATTGATTATGCATTTATTAAATGCGGTTTCCTAAACAAGTTCCGCAATAAATTATTTTGATGATGCTTGACGAAATCTCTGAGCACGGCTTGATAATTCCCCTAGCACTGCTCAGTGAATTCGCAAAGTACTGAGTAATGTTTTTTGAGTTTTGTATAAACAATTCCCTGAGCACTATTCTTTGCTCTGTGACTTTAGCTCGTTTAAAGTTTTCCTTGATCACAATAGTTTATTGAGAAAAAAACTTCTCGAATAATCATAGGTTAACAAACAAATGTTGCTCTACGGATGCTCCAACATGAAAGTCAACATGTGGATTGTGTAGCATTTATTTTAGAGGGTATTGAATAAAATAGACAACAAGATAATGCAATCTACTGCTTATAACACCCTTAAAATACACATAACACAACTACACCCGCTAAAACAGGAATAAAATCATATAAAAATGCAGAAAATAAATATAAGTGACCGCATATGGTAGCAAGGAATTATAATGGTTCCTCAAACTGGATATTTCACCCTATAACAAACTATGGGAAACACTCTCTAGACGAAGTATTATATCCTCCACACAAAACAAGGTCATACAACAATCTTGACATTGTTAGAACAACATTCATACTGTGAACCTATAGTGACCGATCACCAAAGATCAAATTGATGTCTGCGGAGAATTTTGGGAATGTCCAAGTTTGCTGGTTTACCTTTGGGCAATCTGTTTCCATACCCTAGTCACAATGACGTTAGGGGACAAAATATAACCTCGACACAGAAATTTAGGTGTTTGGAAAGAGAGCACGCAAGCCCGACCAAAACACCTGTAAATAAGTTCAAGCAAACACCTACACGTCCGCTTAGCGGTATGTGATACAAAACCAAAACATAGCACAGTAATAACAAAAATAAAAAAGATAGATTTAAAGTGGAAACCCAATAGGGTGAAAACCTTAGGACGATCAGAGTCCAACCCGGAAAACCGCCATTAATTATATGTAAAAACAAACAAGCAAATACAACGCTTTCCCTCCTTGATCTACACAAGATTTTCACCAGTTACACATCACACAATATTGCACGATAAATAATAACAGAAAAAATTACAAGTTACCGAGGGTGGCAGATGAGACTGATTAAAAAAGTTTTCTCCATAATACCTCTTCGAATCCTTGCCCAAATCTACTCCAAATCCAATCCGTGTAGCGAATTAATCTTTGTCAACGTCGCAGAATGTATCCTTCTGTGTTGGTCTTCTGTTGGTGATGCACAATAAATGTTGTCTTGAAGCAGGGCTGAATGGCAGTAGCTTCAGTCCTTGCTTCTGTTGGGTTTTCTTAATATCATTTTGAAAATGATAATACAACATATCATATATGTGCAGCGGAATAAATATCTAGAACAACACAAAAGAGTTATATGGAACTTGCGATTTCACAGATTCAAGAAATAAAACATCCAGCAACACATTGCAGAAATTATACCTGAAGGGGGTTGAGTCTCTACTCAACCGAGATGCTCCTATGGCGGATTCAGAGAACAAAACTTGAGTTCCAAGCACTGAAATAGATCTACGCCTCTACGGGAAATCCACACGAGCGCTGAAGAACCCTAGCCTCTTGTCGCACAAGATCTAGGTCGGAGAAGAACTGCTCTCTACGTCTCCCACGGACTGTTAGGTCCGACGATAGGGAGAGGCGGCGGCGGCGGGATCGACCGGTCGGAACACTTCTGTCAGAACCCTTGCGGAACTCTACTGTCGCTCTCTCGCAAAACTGATCGCCAAAAAAATAGATCTGGTCCTAGGTTAAAAGAATCGTATTCTTTTATACCTCCAGCAATCAAGAGAAGCGTCGGGCGAAGATAAAAAGGTCGAACACTGCGTTCGACGAACTGGCTAGCGTTCGTCGAACGCACTGGCCGTTCGACGAACCGTTCGACGAACGTCGTTCGACGAACCGTTCGACGAACGCCGTTCGATGAACTCGCTACATTAGTCGTTCGACGAATGTGCTATACCAGCCGATAAGAAGACATATATATCGTCGAGAAGATGACATATATCGTCGAGAAGACATATAAATATCATCGAGAAGACATAAATATATATATATATATATATATTCGTCGAGAAGACATATATATCGTCGAGAGGATATACATATATCGTCGAGAAGACCAAAATATCGTCGAGACAGTCAAGACGATATTATTCAACACTTAGCCGATCGACGAGTCGTTCGACGAACGCGCTACGCTAGCCGTTCGACGAACTTGTTCGACGAACGCGCTACGCTAGCCGTTCGACGAACTTGTTCGACGAGCACCGTTCGACGAACGCACTACATTAGTCGTTCGATGAACGCCTGCTTTAATCCGATCCCTTGTCAACAATATTCTTCCTCCAATTTCTCCAAGCACTCTTGTGTGCGACCCCATAAGCTCATATCGCGTTGGCAGTGAGACTAGATATTTGACCACTTCCAGATCACCATGGAAACACCAACAGTCTCCCACTTGATCTTGAACGTATCAAATAAGAGTCTCACAAACAATGAGCGGCATCTAGCAATGCATCATTGCTACCCAAGCAATAAGTGTTCATAACTCAACAAGCCTGTCTTGACCAATGTATCAGTGTTGTC
Source organism: Dactylorhiza incarnata (assembly GCA_033032865.1). Classification (NCBI taxonomy): domain Eukaryota; kingdom Viridiplantae; phylum Streptophyta; class Magnoliopsida; order Asparagales; family Orchidaceae; genus Dactylorhiza; species Dactylorhiza incarnata. The sequence goes on from JAWHQI010000023.1 coordinate 7,372,778, forward strand.
ATGTCCCTTTGTCCCTTACCTCCGGATAGAACTAGATGTTGGAACATGGTCTTCCGTATCTCCTAGGTTTGAGAATAACAAATCCTATGTGTATTTGATCTTGTGTGTTTAAGTGTGCGGGATAACAAAGTCCAAATGACTCAAGGATTACATAAGAAGGTTGCCCCCAAAGTTGAGCCATCAAATCCAAATCTCATACTAGCGCTGACGGTAGTACTAGCGCAGGCGCTAGCTTTTGTTCGATGATCTGTAAGCTGCGTTCGACAAAATGCTCATCATAGCTTTCGCTCGACGAACTGTAAGCGGCGTTCGACGAATTTCCGTTCGACGAATGATGAAGCTCGCTCGACGAACTCCGTTCGACGAAAATTCGATCGACGAAAAGAATGCTAAAGCGCAAATTCCGGGAGTACTTATAGAAGGAGATAGTGCCTGGCTGTATACGATAGCGCAGGCGGTAGCGCGGAGCACAGAAGGCAAGAGAGAATTGTTTCCTCAGATTGAAGATTCTGCCGCGCAAAATATGTCCTAATATGGGATAGCGCCGACGGTACTACTAGCGCAGGTGCTAGCTCTGTGGCTATAAAAAGGACCCCTCTTCTCTCGTTTCAGACTGACATCAGATAGAGAGATTGAGTGCTAGAATTCCAGATGCTGCCTTGGCCGAAAGTTGATGTCCTACCAAAGTTCTGCAAACTTCTGAAGGAGAATCTCATCAAGCCGGATCCAAACAATGTCCGCTTCTACAACGCTTATTCTACAGCGGATCTTCGTCTCCAACTTCAGAAGTTCATCAAGAGGGAGTTTTAATTATTTTCATTTCTTATTTCTTGTAAACGGTTAGTGAAATCGCCTCGTGTTGGCGACTAGGTCTGGGTAGGACTTAGGGCGGAAACTCGCCTCGTGTTGGCGACTAGATCTAGGCTATGTCTAGGGGGTGCTCGAGGCCATATCTGGGGAAGGGTTGGCTAGAGCGGCTTGAGGCCGAATGCGGGGAGGATAGGCTAGGTCCACCAGTTCGTGGGGATGCGAGTCGGGATAGAAAACAAAAAGAGTCTACTATTCATCGCCACCGATTTCTAGCGTTATAGAAGTCAACTTTTGTAAAACCTTATTTGATATTAATAATGCATGTCTCTACTTTAATTCAATTATTTTACTTGACTTCTTATTGTCTTAATCTCGCATTACTTCAAAGCTTTTCAAAATATAACTTAAGTTTTTGAAAACCCTTATTCACCCCCCCTCTAAGGGCGCCTACCGATCCAACAATTGGTATCAGAGCGGTTTTATTCCAATCGGCTTAACAACCGGGAATAATGGCGTCTCATGATCTCGCTTTTCCGGAGGGTCAAGGGGTTAGTCGACCACCTCTCTTTACTGGGTCAGATTTTAACTACTGGAAATATCGAATGATAGTTTTCTTATGACCATGGATGTAGAAGTATGGAACATGGTAGAAGTTCGGTACTCTCCTCCTACAACTGTAGTGGGAGAGGCGACATTACTAAAACCTAAAGATAAATGAGATGATAACGATAAACTAAGGTGTAAAAACAATGCTAATGCAATGAACACTTTATATTGCGCTTTAAATAGGACTGAGTTTAATAGAATTTCTGCATGCACAACTGCTTATGATATTTGGAATCAATTGGAAGTTACTCATAAAGGTACATCGCAGGTGAAAGATGCAAAGCTATTCCAACTGGAATCTGAATATGAAAAATTCAGGATGGATACCGAAGAGGACATCAACTCGATGTACACTCGCTTCACCAAGATCGTAAACGCTTCAAAGGCACTTGGAAAGACCTACTAAGACGGGTACTTGGTGAGGAAAATTCTTCGCTCCTTACCTCCAAGGTTCAATCCAAAGGTGACAGCCATCTCGGAGTCGCACAACTTAAGAACGCTCTAGATCGAGAACCTTATTGGGAATCTCAAAACCCATGAGGTAGAACTCCAGATTCGACATGATGAATACACAAAGAGCCAAAGAAAAAGGCGCTAGCACTAAAATCAAAGAAGGAGAGCATCGAAGATGATGATGAAGATGAAGAAGGTCTCCTGGTGAAGAACTTCAGGAAGTTCATCAGGAATCCGAAAAGAAGGAACACATTCTGAAAATACTTCCAAAAGGATACTCGACGAAAGAGATCTTCCTCTTCATCAAGGAAAGAAAAAGTAAGCGAAGATGAAGAAGAAAGACCACCACCAGAGTGCTACCACTGCATAAAGACCGGGCACATTCGGAGCCAGTGCCCAAAGTATCAAAAGGAGGAAAAAGAACAACACAAAGCAAAAGAGAAAAAGAAAGTACTGAAAGCCGCAACTTGTGATGATTCTTCCTCTGAAGAGTCAAGCGAGTCTGAATCAAGCAGCAAGGAGGAAGCAAACTTATGCTTAATGGCAAAAAGCAACGATGACGACACCAGTGTTCTTAGCGACACTGAGGTAACTCCTCCTACTTTCGAAGAACTCTATGATGAATTTGTTCTAACTTGCAAATCATATGATCAAAGTATAAAAGATAATATTATATTAAATCGTGAAAATGAATCTATTATCAAAGAAAATCACAAGCTCACAAAAAAATTGATTTCCCTTGAAAAGAGAAAGGTTTCATGTCAAGAGTGTGAGCACTCTTTATTTAAGACAAAAGAACTTGAAGTTTCTCTTTCTAAGGCCCTCTCACAAAACAAAACTATTGCAAAAGAAAAGGGGGACTTAGAGAGAAAACTAAAAACCTCTCTTTTACAAATTGAAAATAACAAAAAGGGATTTGAAAATAAATGTGTTATGATTGTACAAGAAAATATATTTCTTAAAAAACAAAATCATGACCTCAATATAGCCATAAAAAAATTCGGGATTGGTCAAAAATCCCTGGATATGATTTTGGGAAACCAATGTTATGGTTCTGGAAAATTTGGGGTCGGATATAAAAGTGAACCCTACCGCTCGGCGCTAGACAATAACGTCGGCGGTAACTCAACTATTAAAAAATCTTCTATTTTTTCTAATGTTCAAATATCATCCAGCAAGAGAAACGTAGAAACTCAGAAAAGGGTCTCAACCCCCTTTATTTCGTGTGCTAATTGTCTTAAGTTTGGACACACGTCTAGCTCTTGCAGGAATATATAACAACGATCGTTAAAACAAATTTGGGTACCTAAGAAATCCACTTACTCTATGGGTGGTACCTCTTGGGTATCTGGATCTTTACTCTCATCTTCTCTCTAGATTTGCAGGAAGGCTAAGGAAACGGAGGACGTGTGGTACTTGGACTCAGGTTGCTCCAAGCACATGACGGGCAACAAAGCAAAATTCCTTTGCCTAGAAAAGAAGAAAGGAGGGATCGTAACGTTTGGTGATAACAGTAAAGGAAAGATCATGGGAGTAGGTACAGTGGGTAACGAATCCTTTCTTATCTCAAATGTTCTTTATGTAAAAGGATTAAAACATAACTTAATATCTATAAGTCAACTGTGTGATAAAGGATTGGACGTATTATTCGAATCATCGACTAATCTTTGCAAAATAGTTAATCTTATTACAAAAGATGTGTTACTAACTGCACCTAGAATTCAAAATGTTTACATAGTTTCGTTTCATGATCTTTCCAAATCATCTGTGAAATGCTTTATAACCAAAAATGATGAATTAGAACTATGGCATAGACGTTTAGGTCACGCTAGTACAAAGCTCATTTTAAAACTAGCAAAAAGGGAATTGATTAGAGGATTGCCTAAGTTGAATGGAAATTTATCTTCACTATGTTCTCCATGCCAAAAAGGAAAATTTACAAAATCATCTTTTAAAAGCAAAAATGAAATTTCTACTTCAAAACCATTGCAATTAATTAATATGGATCTCTTTGGTCCTGTTAACACCGCAAGTCTTGGTGGTAGAATATACACTTTCGTTCTAATAGATGATTTCTCAAGATATTGATGGACCTTATTTCTCTCTTCCAAATATGATGCATTTTGCGAATTCTCAAAATTATGTACTCGTATTCAAAATAAACTAGATTTAAAAATAAAATGCATTCGCTCAGATCATGGAGGTGAATTTGAAAATGAAAATTTTAAATCTTTTTGTGAAATGTTAGGTATTAAGCATGAGTTCTCCGCTCCACGCACACCTCAACAAAACGGTGTTGTTGAACGAAAAAATAGGACAATCCAAGAACTAGCACACACTATGTTATCTGAATATAAATTACCTAAGTCTTTTGGGCCGAAGCCGTAAGCACATCATGCTATGTAATGAATAGAGTCATGCTTCGCCCATCTCTAAATCTCACACCGTATGAACTATATTATCAAAAGAAACCTAACGTATCATATTTTAAAGTACTTGGATGTAAATGTTTTATTCTTAATACAAAAGATTCATTAGGAAAATTTGATGAGAAATGTGACGAAGGAATATTTCTTGGATACTCTTCAACCAGTAAAGCCGATAGAATATTTAACAAAAGATCGAGTAAGGTTGAAGAGTCTATTAATGTTAAATTTGATGAGTTTATTCCATGTGAAGCGAAGCTTCCTACAGGTACAAATGATGAACCTTTGCCATCTTTGGAGCACGACGAAGAGGATCCTTCCAAAGAAGAGGAGGAGAAGTCCAAGGAAGATGTATGTACCTCCAAGCATTTTGAATTTCTCCAAAAATCATCCAAAAGAGCTAGTCATTGGGGAACCTTTTACTGGGGTAAGAACTCGATCCCCTCTTCATGAAACATTTTCAAATATTTGCTTTGTTTCCGAAATCGAACCTAAAAACGTTTCCACCGCTTTAAATGACGAATTTTGGTTTTTGGCTATGAATGAAGAGTTAGGTCAATTTGAAAGAAATAAAGTTTGGAATCTAATAGATAGACCATCTAATCATCCAATTTTCGGCTTAAAATGGATTTCTAAAAATAAATTAGATGGTGAATCTAGGATTATAAGAAATAAAGCACGCTTAGTTGCTCAAGGTTATTCTCAAATCGAGGGGGTAGATTTTGAAGAAACTTTTGCACCCGTTGCTCGCTTAGAATCTATACGAATATTTTTGGCATTTGCGAGTTTTAAAAGAATAAAATTATTTCAAATGGATGTCAAAAGTGCCTTTTTAAACGGGTTTATAAAAGAAGTTTACGTAGAACAACCCCCAGTTTCATAAATGAAAAATTTCCTAATCATGTTTATAAATTAGAAAAAACGCTTTATGGTTTAAAACAAGCGCCCCGTGCATGGTATGATCGACTTACATCGTTTTTGTTAAAGTACGGTTATGTTATGGGAAGTGCCGACAACACACTCTTCATTAAGCATAATAATAATGATCTAATTATTTTACAAATATATGTTGATGATATCATTTTTGGATCCACTAATGAAGAGTTGTGTAATGAAGTAGTCTTAGTGATGAAAAATGAATTTGAAATGAGTCTTGTAGGTGAACTATCATATTTTCTTGGTTTTCAAATCTCACAACGAACTGATGGTATCTTTATTTGCCAAACAAAATATGTTCACGATATGCTTAAACGATTTGGATTTGAAAATCATAAACAAGTTTCTACTCCTATGAGTGCTTCTTTAAAACTAGGAAAAGATGAATCCAGAATTTCCATTGATCAAACGTTTTATAGAGGAATGATAGGATCTCTTCTTTACTTAAGTGCATCTAGACCAGATATAATGTTTGTCGTATGTTTATGTGCTCGCTTTCAAGCCAATCCAAAAGAATTTCATTTAAAAGAGGTAAAACATATTTTTCGTTATCTATTAGGGTCATCTAAATTAGGATTATGGCACACACACAATGATTCATTCACACTCCATGTCTATTCCGATTCAGACTACGCCGGGTGTTCACTAGATCGAAAAAGCACTAGGGGTACTTGTCACTTTTTAGGACCCTCTTTAGTTGCTTGGTCTAATAGGAAACAATCTTCGGTTGCACTCTCCACCACAGAGGCCGAATATATCGCACTTGGTAGTTGTTGTGCACAAGCGTTATGGATGAGCCAAACACTAGAGGATTTTGGATTTCATCTCAAAAATATTGATCTTAAATGTGACAACAAAAGTGCAATAGACCTCACATATAATCCCGTACACCATTCTAGATCCAAACACATCGATGTTCGTCATCATTTCATTAGGGATCACATTAAGAAACAACATGTAAAAGTAAGCTTCATTGGCACAGACTCTCAACACGTTGACATATTTACTAAACCTCTTCTTGATGCAAGATTTCGATTATTACGACTTGAGTTAGGTGTCCTAGATCTTTCGATTTAAAACACATTCACAAACGCAATTTTTGTAATTTTTAACCATCGAAAACATCTCTTAAAATTCCGAAATTTCAGCATAAAACTACTATTGGGACACTTAATCAAGATCAACAATTAAAAATTTCAAAATCATAAAAAATCGTGTATTGTTTCCCGCGCTAGCGCTAATGCCGGCGCTAGCGCACTTATTCGTTTTTCTGTATTTTTAAAATTCTAAAAATTTCTTAAAAATATAATAATCTATTTGTACTATTTATTTCTGCACTTCTGCTTTTATTTTATTTTTGAAAAATCAAATACAAAAATACAAAAAGCCAAATTACAAAAAATATGTTTTGCTTTTTGTTTAAAGTCTATTTTTTGCAAAAATTAAATACAAAAATATAAAACATTAAAACTATCAAAAAAGCTGTATGGATTTTTCCTGCAACAATCAAGCATGATTTAGTCTATTATTTAGAACTTCTATAATGTTGCAATTTATCTTTTCAAACTACTTTGAACATTGTTTTCATCATGCTTTGATACATCTATTAATATGTGCATCAATTATATTGAAAAAGTTGTGTAGAACTAAGCTTAGCATGCCTCTAAGTATGCGTAAATGTTTTATGTTTGATAATGATCGCTATTCATTCACTTATTTTGGCATTGTCTACTTATGTGTTTAATCTAAGAATGCTTGTGTATGTTTTGTAATAGTACAATGAATTAAAATTGCACAAGTATTTTACCTACACAACCTTTGTTTGCACTTTTAAAAGTTAAGAAAAGTGGTTATGCTTTCATAAATTATATTGGTTTGCAAAACAAGTGTACTTGGAGAACTTTGTACAAAACAAAAATCATAAAATATAGTGACAAAGATAACTCCACCAAGCACTACTTGAACCTCCTGATAAGTCTTAATAAGCGTTGTGAGGTTGAGCACCTTGGAAAGAATAGTAAAGTATCTTGTGCAAACCATATCTTTCTTTCAAAATAAAAAACACCTACTCTTATGTACACCGGATCACTAGTTCAATATTAAAATAAAATAAAATATGTGATCCCCCAAGCACTACTTTGCACCCTGATAAGTCTTAATGAGCATTGTGTGTGCAAAGCACCTTGGTAGTTGTACATTATTGTTTGTGCATTCAAGTGTGTGGAAGTGAAATTATTTGTGTTTTATTGTGCTCTTACTTTACATATTTCTTGTATTTTTGATTAAAACAATTGTTTACTCTACTCAAAAATACACTTATGCGCACATCATTATCTTCCATAACACTTCTTCTCATGAGTATTGTATCCTAATGCAAGTTCTACACTACTCTTTATTCATGAAATGCACTGGAAAACCTAGCATGCTTTCTACAATGTTTAGTATGTTTTGAAATTGTGAATTAACATAACATTGTAGTACTCTCTTCTTGGAAACATTATTTCATGCTTGGTTACATTTGAATTTAAAGATTTTACTTGAACAATGATTTACAAACCATCTTCTTTATAAAATTGAACTCATATATCTGTTATGAATCATCATGTCTTACAAAAGATGTTTGATTGTATTTTTTCTAAGTCTTCCGCAACTTTACATTTACCTTGTATTTGTTTATGCTACAAACTCTGATTTATGAAAATGTTGTAATACTCAAACTCTAATATATTTCAATGAAAAGTATTCTAAAACTCCTTATCATTTCCTTCTCTACAAGCTCGATCATGCCTTTATCTTATTATCAACTTTTAAGTGTTGTCTCCTTACCCACTTTTGTTAATAACAAAAGGGGGAGAACTAACATGATAAATATAATCTGCTATCAAAATATAATGCTTAATTAAGATGATAGCTTACATATTAGGGGAGCATTCACTTAGGGGGAGCATGTATTTAGGGGGAGCAATTCTAAATGCTAAAATCATTAATTATCCTAAGTCATCACTCTCACACACACACAAGTATGTTTCTTCATGCTTATATATTAATGCTCTGATTTATCATTAATGGATTTGTTATTATCAAAAGGGGGAGTTTGTTGGAACATGGTCTTCCGCATCTCCTAGGTTTGAGAATAACAAATCCTATGTGTATTTGATCTTGTGTGTTTAAGTGTGCAGGATAACAAAGTCCACATGACTCAAGGATTACATATGAAGGTTGCCCCAAAAGTTGAGCCATCAAATCCAAATCTCCTACTAGCGCTGGCGCTAGCTATCATTCGACGAACTGTAAGATGCGCTCGACAAAATCCTCATCATAGCTTTCGCTCGACGAACTGTAAGCAGCGTTCGACGAATTTCCGTTCGACGAATGATGAAGCTCGCTCGACGAACTCTGTTCGATGAAAATTCGATAGAAGAAAAGAATGCTAAAGCGCAAATTCCGGGAGTACTCATAGAAGGAGATAGCGCCTGGCGGTATCCAATAGCGCAGGCGGTAGCGCGGAGCACAGAAGGCAAGAGAGAATTGTTTCCTCAGATTGAAGATTCTGCCGCGCAGAATATGTCCTAATATGGGATAGCGCCGACGGTACCACTAGCGCAGGCGCTAGCGCTGTGTCTATAAAAAGGACCCCTCTTCTCTCGTTTCAGACTGACATCAGAGAGAGAGATTGAGTGCTAGAATTCCAGAGGCTGCCTTGGCCGAAAGTTGATGTCCTTCCAAAGTTCTGCAAACTTCTGAAGGAGAATCTCATCAAGCCGGATCCAAACGAAGTCCACTTCTACAACGCTTATTCTACAGCGGATCTTCATCTCCAACTTCAGAAGTTCATCAAGAGGGAGTTTTAATTATTTTCATTTCTTATTTCTTGTAAACGGTTAGTGAAATCGCCTCGTGTTGGCAACTAGGCCTGGGTAGGACTTAGGGCGGAAACTCGCCTCGTGTTGGCGACTAGATCTAGGCTAGGCCTAGGGGGGTGCTCGAGGCCATATCCGGGGAAGGGTTGGCTAGAGCGGCTTGAGGTCGAATCCGGGGAGGATAGGATAGGGCCACCGGTTCGTGGGGATGCGAGTCGGGATAGAAAACAAAAAGAGTCTACTATTCATCGCCACCGATTTCTAGCATTATAGAAGTCAACTTTTGTAAAACCTTATTTGATATTAATAAATCATGTCTCTACTTTATTTCAATTGTTTTACTTGACTTCTTATTATCTTAATCTTGCATTACTTCAAAGCTTTTCAAAATATAACTTAAGTTTTTGAAAACCCTTATTCACCCCCCTCTAAGGGCGCCTACCGATCCAACACTAGAGGCATGGACCGTGTCACCCTCGTAATTATTCAATCCTAATTCCTTGATCTAGAATAGACTGTCTGAAAATGGTGAGCTCAATATCACATATTGACTCAACCAAGCATGGCCATGCATTTCTCAGTCTCATTCCATCAAGGGGCCCATGGATGTAACTCCTGTCATATAGGAGGACAAATCCCATATCTGCCCACACACAAACACCCAAATGAATCTTAACATACCCAATAACCACCCTTATCATCAACCTTTCTCAAGGAAGACTTTAGATGACATCAAAGTACGCTCTTCCTCACTTGATGAATGATGTGACTTCAGGTCAAAGAACCACAAACACCATTGTCAGTTGAGACCTACTTGTGACACGTTCATATAACAATCCACAAAGTAGTCTCAAGGTGGGTCTGTCCAGTACAACATGTTCACTAACAAGTACCCATGTGATGACTTGATATCACAATATCATAACCTGTGAGAACCGGTTATCAGTCAACACACATGCTAGTCTTTATGTATCATCATCGACCTGAACTTCTAAGATAATACAACGACCAGGGACCATTTAAGAATGAAGTTTCTTACAAACATAGGCCCTCACATTCAAGTCACATACTTGAATTCCTATGGAAGCAAACATTCTAAGGGCATTTATTATGCTAATTAATCTATCAGTCGAAACATGTAACATAATAAAAGAACTTGCCATAAATGAAAAATGAAATATAAAGTACTCTATTCATCACATGAATAATAAAGAACCGACAAATACAATCCACAAGACTCCCACTAGAGACGATCATTCAGGTATCTAATACCCATTGATCTAGTATGACCATCATGCTTTCTCTGTGCAAGAGGCTTCGCAGTGGATCCATAATATTTTCTTCAATCGGTACATTGCATATGCTCACATCTCCTCAATCGACAATCTCTCGAATAAGATGGAACCGCCAAAGTATGTGCTTGGAGCGCTGATGAGATCTAGGTTCCTTAGCTTCTGCAATAGCACCGTTTGTCACAGTAGAGAACTACGAGATCAATAATGCTAGGAACTACATCTTGCTCGCCGATGAATTTCCTAATACACACAGCCTCCTTCGCCGCATTTGCAACAGCGATATACTCGACCTCAGTTGTAGAATCAGCAACTGTCTCTTGCTTGGAACTCTTCCAACTTACAGCTCCTCCATTAAGGCAAAATACAAAATCTGATTGGGACTTTGAGTCGTCCCTATCAGTCTGGAAGCTAGCATCTGTGTAACCCTTTACGACGAGCTCTTCCTCTCCACCATACACCAAGAATACATCTTTAGTCCTTCTCAAGTACTTTAAGATATTCTTGACTGCAATCCAGTGGCTCTCACCAGGATCAGACTGATATCTGCTAGTCATGCTCAAAGCATAAGAGACATCGGGTCGAGTACATAACATTGCGTACATGATTGATCCAATTGTCGAAGCATATGGAATCAACTTCATGCGGTCCTTATCTTCCAAAGATTTTGGACACTGGTCCTTAGATAGACTCACACCATGTGACATGGTAAGAATATTTTCTTGGACTCAAGCATGTTGAACTATTTCAACACCTTCTCAATGTATGTACTCTGGGTCAAACCCAGCAACTTCTTCGATCTATCTCTATAGATCTTAATACCAAGTATATAAGTCGCTTCACCCAAGTCCTTCATAGAAAAGCAGTCCCCTAGCCTGTTCTTAACAGCTTGCAGGGTCGGAATGTCATTTCCAATCAACAGTATGTCATCCACATACAATATCAGGAAAACGACAATGCTTTCACTAATCCTCTTGTAAACACAAGGTTCATCCTCGTTCTTGATAAAACCAAACTCTTTGATTTTCTCATCAAAATGAAGATTCCAACTTGGAGAAGCTTGTTTCAATCAATAAATGGATCGATTCAACTTGCATATTTTAGTGGCTTCATTTGGAGATTCAAAACCCTCGGGCTGTGTCATGTACACTTCCTCAAGAAGGTTTCCATTAAGGAAAGCCATTTTGACATCCATTTGCTAGATCTTATAGTCATAATACGCAGCAATAACAAGTAGAATTCTGATGGACTTGACCATGGCTACAGGGGAAAAGGTCTCATCATAGTCAACACCATGAATTTGCCTGAAACCTTTAGCCACCAGCCGACCTTTGAATGTCTGTACATTCCCATCCATGTCGGTCTTCTTCTTGAAGACCCGCTTGCATCCTATGGGTCGTACCCCTTCAGGTGGTTCCACCAAGGTCCAAACTTGGTTTGCATACATGGAGTCCATTTCAGATTTCATGGCCTCAAGCCACTTCTCGGAGTCAGGTCCACACATAGCCACTTGAAAGGTTGCAGGCTCATCATCATGATCCATAAGCAACACGTTACCTATTTGAGACACGAGAAATCCATATCTCTCAGGCTCAAATCTTGGTCTATCAGATCTACGCAGGACTTGTGTTTCTTGAGCAGGCTCTCTTGCTACAACAACTTGTAGTCCCTGCTCAGGTTCTAAAATTGGTTCAGCTATTGTTTGTGGTTCTTGGACTTCCTCAAGTTCCACCTTTGCAGTCTTTCTGGATAAGAACTCTTTCTCCAAAAAGACGCCAGTCCTTGCGACAAACTCTTTGCCCTTGGACGGCAGGTAGAAGTAATACCCCTTAGTTTCCCTAGGATATCCCTCAAGATAACACTTATCCGATTTGGGTTCCAGCTTGTCAAGCATTTGACGTCGCACATATGCCTCACATCCGTAAATCTTAATAAAAGACATACTAGGACGCTTCCCAGTCCATATCTCATATGGTGTCTTTAGAACCGTTTTCGTTGGAGCACGATTTAATGTGAAAGCAACAGTCTCTAAAGCAAATCCCCAAGAGGAAAAGTGCAAATCTGCATGACTCATCATCGATCGTACCATGTCTAACAAAGTATGATTCCTCCTCTTAGACACACCATTATGTTGTGGTGTTCCGGGCGGAGTGAGCTGTGATGCAATACTACACTCTCTCAGATGATTACGAAACTCATGACTCAGATACTCGCCACCTCGATCAGATCGGAGTGCTTTTATCCTTTTTCCCAGTTGGCTCTCTACTTCATTTTTAAACTCTTTGAACTTTTCAAAGGTTTCAGATTTGTTCTTCATAAGAAACACGTATCCGTATCTACTGAAATCATCAGTAAATGTAACGAAATAGTAGTACCCACTTCTAGCCATAGAACTCATGGGTCCGCATACATCACTATGTATTACACCCAAAAGATCATCAGCCCTCTCAGTATGACTAGTGAAAGGGGCTTTAGTCATTTTGCCTAATAAGCAAGACTCGCATCTCTCAAATGATTCATATTCAAATGAGTCCAATAATCCATCTTTATGGAGCTTAGATATGGGTTTCTCATTTATATGGCCTAAATGACAATGTCAAAGGTATGTATGATTCGAGTTATTTGTTTTTAGTCTCTTAGTATTTTCTATATTATAGATCGGATGGTCTAAGTTCAAAACATATAAACCATTAAACAATTGGGCTACACCATAACAAACATCATTCATAAATAGAACAACTATTGTTCTTAATAATGAAAGAAAATCCTCTCATGTCTAAACATGACACAGATATAATGTTTCGAGTTATGGCTGGAACATAATAACAATTATCTAATTCAATTACAAGCCCAGTGGGCAAAGAAAGACGATAAACACCAACGACAATGGCAGCAACTCTTGGTCTATTTCCAACACGCAGGTCTACCTCTCCTTTACCCAGCATTCTTCTCCTTGCCAGTTCCTGCACATTCGTACAAATGTGAGAACCACATCCGGTATCCAATACCCAAGATGAAGGAGCAGAAAGGTTTATTTCTATAACAAATATACATGAAGCGAAAGTCACACTTCCCTTCTTATTTTGTAGATCTTCAAGATAGAGGGGACAATTCCTCCTCCAATGTACTGCCTTACCACAATGGTGGCACTTCCCTTCCTTGGCCAAGCCCTTGTTCTTCAGTGCTGAAAACTTGGGATCAAGATATGACTTAGGTCCCACCTTAGTCTTCTTGAATCCCTTGGTCTTGCCCTTGCTTTTATGCACCATCAATATGGGGCTAGCAGGATTGACCTTCTTCATATTGATCTCGGGAGTTCTTAACATGCCTAGGAGCTCGGGCAGTGTCTTGTCAATTTCATTCATATTGTAATTTAAGACAAACTGCTCATAACTGTACGACAACGATTGCAGGATCAGGTCAGTGGCCAACTCTTGGCCCAACACAAACCCCAGTATTTCAAGATTCTCTATATACCCAATCATCTTGAGTACGTGATGAGTCCCATATATATATATATTTGGACTCAATTGGGCTGATATTCTAGTCTTTGCACCACATATTAGGCACGTTTTCATTCTTAGTATTATTCCATGCTAGGTGCACCATTATGCTCATTTCGGTGTGCAATTGTTTCCTTGTTGTTGGGGGTAAGCACATGGTGCTCCCCTTCCCTTCTTTTATGTTTTCTGATGTTGGACGTGTATTCCCAGTTGTTATATCTTGTTTGCAGGTGACCTGATCGTCCCGTTTTCCCCAGAAGTAATTTCTGTGCATATCGCACAGTCATGTGTTTCCTTGACGCACAGTCGGCTGCGGTCATGTGTTTGTGTCTGGGGCAGAAAATGGAGCGTCGGAGTTAACTCGTGCGTTTTGACGCACGGGCGAATTCGCCCGTGCGTGAGTAAAACGCACGGTCGACCTGTGCTTTGTGATTTCGTAGCGTCGGAGTTTACCCGTGCGTTTGAACGTACGGGCGGTGTTGGTCGTGCGTGATCAAAACGCACGGGCGGCGCAGCTTCTTCCCCAAGCCATATTTTATCGGTTAATATCGCACGGTCTGCGCACGGTCGTGCGTTCGACCCTGCGTGGCCATTTTTCAGCCTGTTTGCTATAAAAAGCAGGAATCGAGGCAGTCAACTGGGGGGGAGCGATTGGAGGCGGGCTGGAGCGATTCAGAGAGCGGGAAATCACTTCCTTCCCGCTGCTCTTGAGGGTTGAAGGCTTCCCCTTCATCTCCACCACCATAGAGGCCATTTCCGGTGATTTCTACCTACATTCTTCCATCCGGGAGCACTAGGAAGCTTTCTCCACCATTAGCTCAAGCATTCTTCGCCAAGAGATCAGAGAAGCGCTGAAGATCTTAGGAGCGGTAACAGCCTCCTTTGAGCCAAGCTCACCATCTGAGGGCCGAGTCCAGAGAGAGCCCGACAACCTCTCATTCCGGCCGTGAACCCAAGGCGTGACTTCTTCTTTGTGGTCCTCTCTAACCTTTGATGCTTGAAATTCTTTGTAGTGTTTTATGAATGCTTGTTAAGTTAATCTTAATGGTTATTGCTTGTGTTCATATGCAATGTTGTTGTGATGGCATGAATAGCCCTTTTTCCTAGTGATTTCTGAGAATTGTTGTGTGTGAAGCCACTAGCAATTGCTAGTGGTGATGCTTAGAGAAGAGGTGTGTGCGACCCTCAACCGACATAGTTACATTCCGTCCACGCGCCTTCCGAAGCACGGCATCGCGACCGTTGCATCCATCTCACCTTGCGAAGCGGAGTTTTGACCCGCATCTCTTATTTCTGCAATAGTCTAGGTCACCAATCACAACGCCCTTGTTTTTGCTTTCTTTTACTCGTCATAACAATCGCCTCACTTTATTTTCTTATCACCACATCCTGCATTCCTTTGAGAATGATATTCGGGGAATTCCTACCTACTTTTATTACTTGACAATGACCAGTGCACTGCCGTCGTATCGCATTTCGTGCCTGCTAAGTTTTTGGCGCCGTTGCCGGGGAATGCAGGCGTGATGAGATGTTATTTGTGAATCGATTATTTTCGAGTGAGTTTTTTTTTTCTTTTTAATTTATTCTTTTTCATGCTATTTTCTTCTTCTATATCATGTGGGCGCATTTGGATATCCGATGTCGTTGGTGTGGGGACACATCCCACGCTAGTGATAGGTGTCCCAAATGGTATGGTGTTGTTCAGAAACCGTACGGAGCCCATAAATCTTTTGGCTACTCTGCTGCACCTTCATTACCGCACCTTTACACGGCTGCCGCACCTTTCGTGTCGGCAAAGCCGGCAAAGCAGTGCCTATTTTGCAAAAGTACAGAGCACGCCTTGAAGGACTGTGCTTCTTATCTTCGCGGATTGGCGGATGACGATGAGCCGGATATCCGGATCGTCCCATCTTCAAATTCTGCAAGCACAGCTTCTTCCTCTGATTACGTGTCACTTCCACCTTCACTTTTTGAAGGGTATGGAACCGACACGTACGTTAGTGTCCCTTATGACTCAGTTTCTGATGCGACGCCCCATACTTCTTCGGTTCATGTACCACTTTGCGCGGATTTGTGCCCTCGCATGGAGAGTGAGCCCGAACTCTTAAGAAGCACGTCCTCTCCCGCCACACACGAAATTACATATGTTGTTGATATTTTTATTGAGGTCACTTTGCAGGATGTTGCAAACCTGTGCAATGTTGTGCCCACTCTCATGGAGGAGGACATCCTTGACTGTGCTGAAGCAACCGCTTCGGTCCAGTGTGAGGAAGTCCAAGTTATAGAGGAGGCCATTGCGTGCGCTATGGAGTCTAGCGAAATCTTCGATGATATCATCAGTTTGTCATTGCCGCACCCCATGGGGGATGAAGTCGGGATTATCCCCTCAGATGAGATTTCTTTTAGTTTTTCTTCCAATTTATTTCCTGACCCCCTTTCTTTATGTACAAGGATGCAGGATGCCCTCCTTCCGGTTGATCAGACCTTATGCATGGAGGAGCCGAAAGCCTGGCGGGATGAGGAAGGTACAGTGAAGCAACATCTTGTTTCCTCATCATCGTTGGTGCTTCCTCTTGAGGATTGGTTACAAGGGGGCAAGCGTTTTTTCTTTGAAGATATAATACTGGAGGAGAAGAATAGAGCGAAAAAGGAGGAGATTTGGGGTTGGAGGCTGAGCATCTTACTTATTTTCCACCCCTTCTACGGAGTCTTCAGACCTTTTTCTTCTATCTGCAGTTACTATTTTAAATCAACGTATAGTTGATTTCTCCATATGGTTGTGTAATAATACTATGTAGACTTGGATGATCTCCTCTTTTTAATTCTGCGTGAACAATTCTATAAACTGCTTAATACAGGTATTTGGTCCACCTTTAATGACGTTAAACAAAAGGGCTTCTTGGGAGACAACCCATGGGAACCACCCGGTTCCGTTTGCTTGATTTAATTTTTATTATGTTTTGTTTGCTTTTGTTTTTTTTACTATGCAGGTGTGAACTAGATTGGATGAAGAGGAGGAGATCATTAAAGAAGGATTATACCGCTCTTCTGGCATGCTCTTTGGAGCATAGGTACTCTTAGCCCAGCTCTTAATCTGCTTTGAAAGATTATATTTGCTTGTGTTTCAATTCAAGTCTGGGGGGGAGCGAGCCGTTGCTTACGCCGCACGCACATGCATGCTAGAATGTTGTGTTAGGAAATTTATATTTATTGTCTCATTGCATAACACACACCACATGCATTTTATTTTTACTCGTGCGCAATTATCGTGTAAGTGTTTGATGTATATGTTTAGAAGTTTGATTGTTAGTTTAGGATTGTGTGGCTGAACATGATGTGACCCGTGCGGTGCTGCTAGTAGAGCGCTCACGCAGCTTAAAAAGTCACGTAGAATAGATTTAATTACAAAGTTATAGTTTTATTTACTTCATTTGTGTAATTACTTAGTACTCTACTCAAATGGTGAATTTGGTGAATCTAGCGGTAGCCCTAGGTCGAGTGTAGAAGAGCTGTTAGGCTCGTGTTGTTTGAGTTGGAAGGAGAGGAGACCTCGCTCGGTGGTTAAGAACTTGCCCCAAGCTATTTTCAAAATGAGTGCGTTGAATGATCTTGTTAGGAGCATGACGTAGGCCATCATTTGATCCGGTTGAGCTTTGATTTCCCAACCTAACGTCATCCTTTGCTAGCCTCGTTGAGCCTTACCTCTCCTATTTGTTAAACTCCACTAAACTTTCACCAATGCCACATATCCTAACCTAAAACGCACTAGAGTTAAGCTTTGAAATTTATACATATTTATGATGATTGTGCGATGCGGAGAAATAGAAATTTGAATGTGTGATGTGGTGTGTGCGTGCAAAAGAAAATGAGAATGAGTTAAAATTTTGATTGATCCTACCTTATGTTTCTATGGATCTAAAAGAAAAAAAAAAGTAAAAGTAAAAGATCTCTAAAAAGAATCGAACTACGAGTGTGGTAGTCTCGCGCACACCATAGTGCTTAGATGAAGTCTGTGGGGGGGGGGGGGGGGGGGGGGGTGTGCTTCAAGGTGAAGATGTTATGGTTGAAATTTGTTTATCTACCAGAGGTTGAGTGCGTTTAGCCTACGTTCTTCTACTTCATTACCGTACCTCAACCCAAGCCCAAGTCTAACCTAAAAGTCCTACCGATTCTTAATGAAATCGTCTCATGCAGTGGAGAAGGTGTGAAAGGGCAAGCATATGACCATCGACCTTGATGGATTTCTTGGAGAGCTCTTTCTTGAGATCCAATTTGAACAACGCTCACCTCAGCAGCTCACGCTATTTTCCCTAGGGAGCGACAGTATGATTCACCAATAATTCACCTTAGAGTAGTAGTATTTTGTATTTTACACTTGTAGAAGTTCTTAAAATATAGTCTTTGTTTTAAAATCTTTTCTACTTTATTTTTACGCTCGTTAGTTCTTTAGTTCCCATTGTGTTTCGCCGGCACAGTTGCTTCCTTAATGTTCATTTTTCTACCATAGGATTGAGTGTTCGCCTGAGACGTGCAAACGAGTAAGTCTGGGGGTGTGATGAGTCCCATTTATATATATATATTTTTGGACTCATTTAGGCCGATATTCTAGTCTTTGCACCACATATTAGGCACGTTTTCATTCATATGTATTATTCCATGCTAGGTGCACTATTATGCTCATTTCGGTGTGCAATTGCATTCCTTGTTGTTGGGGGTAAGCACATGGTGCTCCCCTTCCCTTCTTTTATGTTTTCTGATGCTGGACGTGTATTCCTAGTTGTTATATCTTGTTTGCAGGTGACCTGATCGTCCCGTTTTCCCCAGAAGTAATTTCTGTGCATATCGCACGGTCGGCTGCGGTCGTGCGTTTGTGTCTAGGGCAGAAAATGGAGCGTCGGAGTTTACTCGTGCATTTTGACGCACGGGCGAATTCGCCCGTGCGTGAGTAAAACTCACGGTCGACCCGTGCTTTGTGATTTTGGAGCGTCGGAGTTTACCCGTGCGTTTGAACGCACAGGCGGTGTTGGTCGTGCGTGATCAAAATGCACGGGCGGCGCAGCTTCTTCCCCAAGCCATATTTTATCCGTTATTATCGCACGGTCTGCGCACGGTCGTGCGTTCGACCGTGCGTGACCATTTTTCAGCTTGTTTGCTATAAAAAGCAGGAATTGAGGCAGTCAACTGGGGGGGGGGGAGCGATTGAAGGCGGCCTTCAGCGATTCAGAGAGCAGGAAATCACTTCCTTCCCGCTTCTCTTGAGGGCTGAAGGCTTCCCCTTCATCTCCACCACCATAGAGGCCATTTCCGGTGATTTCTACCTCCATTCTTCCATCTGGGAGCACTAGGAAGCTTTATCCACCATTAGCTCAAGCATTCTTCGCCAAAAGATTAGAGAAGCGCTGAAGATCTTAGGAGCGGTGATAGCCTCCTTCGAGCCAAGCTCACCATCTGAGGGCCGAGTCCGGAGAGAGCCCGACAAACTCTCATTCCGGCCGTGAACCCAAGACGTGACTTCTTCTTTGTGGTCCTCTCTAACCTTTGATGCTTGAACTTCTTTGTAGTGTTTTATGAATGCTTGTTAAGTTAATCTTAATGGTTATTGCTTGTGTTCATATGCAATGTTGTTGTGATGGCATGACTAGCCCTTTTTCCTAGTGATTTCTGAGAATTGTTGTGTGTGAAGCCACTAGCAATTGTTAGTGGTGATGCTTAGAGAAGAGGTGTGTGCGACCCTCAATCGTCATAGTTACATTCCGTCCACGCGCCTTCCGAAGCACGACATCGCGGCCGTTGCATCCATCTCACCTTGCAAAGCAGAGTTTTGACCCGCATCTCTTATTTCTGCAATAGTCTAGGTCACCAATCACAACGCCCTTGTTTTTGCTTTCTTTTACTCGTCATAACAATCGCCTCACTTTATTTTCTTATCACCACATCCTGCATTCCTTTGAGAATGATATTCGGGGAATTCCTCCCTACTTTTATTACTTGACAATGACCGGTGCACTACCGTCGTATCGCATTTCGTGCCTGCTAATTAGCAGTGCTGAAATCGTGCATCAGTACGTGAGTTCCTATTGGGTCCCGAGCTCCCATCTTAAACAGAAATAACGCCCTGGATATGTCAAACCTCTCTTGGCGAGCTTGCCCTTGAAACATTTTCTTCAGGTGCTCCACCATCTCGTAACAGCTCATGTTCTCATGTTGCTTCTGAAGCTCAGAGTTCATGGTCGCGAGCATGAGACATTCAACATCCAAGGAGTCATCTCCATACTTTTTATAAGCATCTTTATCTGCACGAGGTGCAGTAGAGGCTGGCTCCTCGGGGGGATCTTCTTCAAGGACATAGAGCTTACGCTCTTGCCTGAAAACAATTCTCAGGTTCTTGAACCAGTCTAGGAAGTTCGTCCCATTGAGCTTATCCTTCTCAAGGATGGCTCTCAGGGACAACGTGGAGTGTGAAGTATTTGCCATGAAAATTCTACAAAATAATGCAAGGTATATTTTAGTACTATATTTCAAAATACATTTTTTTATTTTAATAAGGTCTTTTATTAAATACTCCCACTATTTTATTCAAATTGATAACCCTTAATATCAATTCGGAAAGTTTATGCGAGCTACTCTCTTAGTGGACAAGATCCATATTTCACCAACACAACGAGTCCGCTTTGGCGTTCCTCTCATAATGCGATTATTTAGGTAGGCAACACTTGCCAATTGCATCACTATGCAACTCTTGTATTGTTGGTGAATAACTCTTTATTCGCATCCATCATATGGTGCATGCCAACCCCATGCCTCTAGGCACTCAACTTTTTAGGTCACCAAGTTAAGTTGGACCTGATGTCGACTGTGGGATATCACAATTATCCGCTCGCACCCTTACCAAGATAGATTAATGCACCTTGCTTTGGCATGCCCACACTTCATCGATCGAGGCAGGAAGAGTGTCATCCATCGGAAGGCATCCGTATACTTAATATTGGATAAGAGATTTTATTTATGAAATTGATTAACAATTAATCAACGTGCACTTTTACAAAATTACAACATTCACAACCAAATACATCCCAGAAGTGCACAAAATGAAATTATCAACGCTTAATAGAAAAGGGCTAAATCTGAGCATTTAGAACATTTCTAAATCTCCAGATTTACATGCATTTGACACAGGCAAAACAACTCCACTTATGCAGTAGACAAGCTCGTCTCTCAATGTCAGATTCAAAATCTATGACATTTGGTTTCACAAACCAATTAGAGGGACAGTTACTGCTAAGGAGACACAATCTGAAATAATGAAATCACAACGCAATCACATGCATTCCTGGGAGTGTTCCAATCTAGAACATTTCTTCAAAATCAAACACCCAGGAAGAAATCCAGACATTTAGAACACTTCTAAATTTTTGATTTACACGCATTAGATTGCAAACCTGGCTCTGATACCACTGTTGGGTTTTCTTAATACCATTTCGGAAATGATAATACAGCATATCATATATGCGCAGCGGAATAAATAACTAGAACAACCCAAAAGAGTTATATGGAACTTGCGATTTCACTGATTCAAGAAATAAAACATCCAGCAACATTTTGCAGAAATTATACCTGAAGGGGGTTGAGTCTCTACTCAACCGAGATGCTCCTATGGCGGATCCAGAGAACAAAACTTGAGTTCCAAGCGCTGAAATAGATCTGCGCCTCTACGGGAAATCCACATGAGTGCTGAAGAATCCTATCCTCTTGTCGCACAAGATCTAGGTCGGAGAAGAACTTCTCTCTATGTCTCCCACAGACTGTTAGGTCTGATGACAGGGAGAGGCGGCGGCGGGATCGACTGGTCAGAACACTTTTGTCAGAACCCTTGCGGAACTCTTCCGTCGCTCTCTCTCGCAAAACAGATCGCCAAAAAAATAGATCAGGTCCTAGGTTAAAAGAATCGTATTCTTTTATACCTCCAGCAATCAAGAGAAGCATCGGGCGAAGATAAAAAGGTCGAACACTGCATTCGACGAACTGGCTAGCGTTCGTCGAACGCGTTGGCCGTTCGACGAACCGTTCGACGAATGTTGTTCGACGAACACGCTACATTAGCCGTTCGACGAACGTGTTATACCAGCCGATAAGAAGACATATATATCGTCGAGAAAATGACATATATCGTCGAGAAGACATATAAATATTGTCGAGAAGACATATATATATATATATATATATATATATCGGCGAGAAGATATATATATCGTCGAGAGGATATACATATATCATCGAGAAGACCAAAATATCGTCGAGACAGTCAAGACGATATTATTCAACACTTAGCCGATCGACGAGCCGTCGATGAATGCGCTACACTAGCCGTTCGACGAACTTGTTCGACGAGTGCCGTTCTACGAACGCTCTACATTAGCCGTTCGACGAACGCCTGCTTTAATCCGATCCCTTTAATCCGATCCCTTGTCAATAATATTCTTCCTCCAATTTCTCCAAGCACTCTTCTGTGCGACCCCATAGGCTCATATCGCGTTGGCAGTGATACTAGATATTTGACCACTTCCAGATCACCATGGAAACACCAACAAATTCTATCTGATCTTCTTCTTCTGTAGATGAAGACAGATCTACTTGTTCTTCTAGATTGAATCGGGAAGAACTAACTTATCTTAGTTGATTGCTTGTAGCAGAAAACATGCTGAGATAACTGTGGAAGCCATCAATAACACATTAGCTCTATTTCAGATTTTGTTCCGCACCTTCTATAATGTCATAACATCTTCTTTTATACTCCCTCCAATCTGCAACGGCTCTGAGGAGTGCCCTGTCACAACATGGACATAAAATAGAAAATATTATCTTTGCATTCCACCCACTTGCGCCAAAAGTAGATCCCACCAGGCCTTTATTCAAATATGAATCTATCTCAGCGGTTGGGATGAGACAGGCTTCATTCTCAGCGGCTAAGCTGTCTTCATCTCAGCGGATCCGCTGAGACAGTTAGTCTTCTCAGCGTTTTTTGTTTAAATGCAGCTCAGCTAAGGCAGACTCCTTCTCAGCGGCTCTGGCTGCGTATAAGCAGTTCAGTTGAGACCATGCCATCGTCTTAGCGGTTTTGACAGTAAAACAACAGAACTATTCCAATGATTGGAATAACCTAACCCTGTATAGACATGATGCAAAAGAGGGTTTATCAAATAGAATATTTACTTAGCATTGAGTATGATGCCTCTTCAAATCAAGGGAACATTGAGGGCAATATTCCCAACAATCTTGCCATATTTGAAGAAGGCAGAACATACACCAATGCTAAGATACATAACCATATAAACATATCATGATAACATATGAAATAACAGTCATGATAACATAACAAATAATTGTTAACTAAATATAGGCATCATAAAAGATATCATGACAAATTAAGAATTATAGTCATGACAACATAACTATGACATTGTTAACTACATTGTATAACCCTTGTATTCGCCAAGAGGTGAGCGGAGAATCAAGGATCAACAGGAGAGAAGGGTAGGAAGGTGGTCGAACCATACTCTCGAAGGTCGCTCGCGGGAAGGCGTGCGAGCCAAGCCCTCGGTGGTCGCTCGTAGGAAGGTGGGCGAGCCAGGCCCTCTGTGTTCGCTCGCAGGATGGCGGGCGAGCTGGGCTCTCGGTGGTCGCTCGCTGGAAGGCGGGCGAGCCAGGCTCTCGCAGTTCACATGAGGAGAGTCAGGCGAGAGAAACCCTCGTGGGCAGCTCAACTAGTAGGGGTCCATAGGTGTTTTTACCTGGAAGCCCTTAATGGTCTGCAGTTAGCCTCTCCAAACAGCGGAGTTTGGGTGTTGACAGACCATTTTGGGCTGCGCATAGCAAAAATGTAAGGCAGAATCTGGCTATTAGAAGACCATAAGTAAGAAACTATATATAGACCTTGAAGGGCACCTTTAGAGAGGATCCAATCTCAGTACTTTGAGCTTCCTTCTCGCTATGTTATCTTGGTTCAGCTCTAAGGCTCTCCAAGGTGCCCAGTCTCAGCTTTGGCTTGGGAGGGGAAGCGCTCTATGATCTTCTAGGTGTGTGGTGGGACCTCCTCGCTGCGAACATGGGTCTGTGTCTAGTTCCAAGGCTTTGGTCTGTTCCTTCCGAGGGCTCAGTAAGTGCTAGCTTCCCCCCACTTTTGGGGGCCGGGGATCCACAGAGACCAAGTATTGGTTTCAACATTTTTGGTGCGGTAAGCGTGGAGCGCAGATTGTACAAGAAAGTTCCAAGGAAGAGACATGGCGGGAGAGGATTAGCGAGAAACAGGCTTTGGCAGTTCGCCACCACACGGCGTGCCTACGATGGTAGATATGCTGGCAGACCTCAAGAGGGACCTGCTCGGGGCTTTTCATTGTGCTCTCGCCACGACACTTGGGGGTCTCGCAACCCCTGCGCCCCAGGAGGCCCCTCCAGCTGGAGTTGGCGAGAATGCCCGAAGGCAAAGGGCAGGAAAGGAGGCGACATCCCAGGCACCGAAGTGAGATCTCGCAGGGCGAGAACGTTTCCCTAGCCCAGTGAGTGTGAGCGGGGTCCTGGCGAGTGCCATCCAGACGAGCGGTATCCCAGCCAATGGGGTCCCGACGAGTGGCCCCTCGGTGAGTGCCAGGTTGGTAGGAGCCAGGTCGCCCGTGGAGTTCGCGGGGCGAGTGGAGCAGGTCAGGGGTGTGAAGGGGGGGAAGCCCATTCTGTGAGTTGGTGCTCTCGGCACCACTCCCTGAGGGGTTCAGGGAGCCGGCCATGATGTTGTATATCGGCAAGGATGACCCCATTCAACACCTGCAGTGGTTCGAGGAAATGGTCTCTATCAAACCTATGTCAGACGCCTTCAAGTGCTTGCTATTTGCCACCACCCTAAAGGAAAAAGCAAGGGACTAGTTCCACCAGTTACCCTCGGGGTCGATCTACGCTTTCGAGGATCTGTGTCGCGGCTTCCTGCTGCGCTTATCAACCTCAAAGAAGAGGAAGAAGGACCCCGAGGCGCTCTTCAACATCAAGCAGAGGCCGGGGAGTTGCTAGCCCGCTATGTGGATCGGTTCCAGGAGAAGTTCCTCCTCATCCATGAGGTGTTAGGGTTCACCCTTCATCTTGCCTTCATAGTAGGGCTGCGAGAGGGGTTTTTTAAGATGGACCCTCAAAAGGAGGTGTTGGGAATATTGCTCTCAATACTATCTTGATTTGAAGAGGCATCACTCTCAATGCCAATGACATATTGTATTTGATAAATCTATACTTGTGTAGGATATACAGGCACATGTGACTCAAAAGGAAGGGCTAAACATGCCCTTAGATGAGGAGAAATCATCTCCTAGGAGATGAAGTTCTGTCTCAGCAGAACCGCTGAGACGAAGGGTCAAAACCGCTGAAATGAGCCAACTGTCTCAGCGGAACCACTGAGACCAGAGAAGGAGCCGCTGAGAAGGCAAAAAGGGCATGTTCGTTGAACGCAGAGAGCCGTTTGTTGAATGCAGAACACGTTTCGTCGACCGATGAGACGAGTAAGAAGAATCAGTTGAGAGTTGGCATGTTCATCGAACTCAGAAGGTAGTTCGTCGAACGCAGACAGAAAGGAAGAATCAGCTGAAACTTGGGCGAGTTCGTCGACCACAGAGTTTGGCGAGTTCGTCAAACGCAGAGAGAAGGGAGTTCGTCGAACGCAAAATGGAGATAGTCAAACGCAGAATGGAGATCGACGACCGGTGAGATTTGGCGTGTTCGTCGAACGCAGAAACAAGATCGTCGAACTCAGAAGGAAGATCATCGACCGTTGAGACTGGGCAAGATCGTCGAACGCAGAGATGACGCAGTATCGTCAACTTCATCAAAGTGGCCATGACGTCGAGAAAGAATAGATATCTTCATGAAGTAGCCTTGTCGCTGAAAAGGCTAAGTATGACTGATGTTGTTGGACATCGTCATAAAGAAGGCATGTCGACTGAAGAAAGACAAGCTGAAGACTAGCAGCTGCTGAAGCGTCGACATAACATTACTCATGTCGTCGAGAGAACAACATGATTACGATGACAGATAGCAAGAAAGAAGATCTCAATGACACAGTCAGAGAAAGTTTATCATCGCCAGGATATCTTGTATCGTCGAGATACCACCATCAGTGGCAGAAGTAAGAAGACTTGAGGGTCTACTAAAGCCCAAGGCATCGACAAAGTCTTGTCATTGAGACGTTGATCCTATCGACATGATGTTGTCTGTATCGGCATAAAGATGGAAATATCGTCGAGACAGAACTCAAATATTGTAGACGCGCTGTCAGCAATTAATGTCGTCGTCTGATTGCCTGACAGCACTTAATGCCGCCGCCTGAATGTCTATCAGCAATTAATGCTGTCAGCAATCTACACGTGCTCTTAAGGACTGAAGCATCTGACACTTGAGGAACTTTTTCAAGAAGACCGTTGGGAGCCTCACAGTCTTATAAAATAGATAAGGAGGTTGCCCTAGAAAAGTGGTGTGTGCTGAATAAAAAAAGAAAAGGAAAAAGAAAGAATCCCGCCGCTCTTCAATAGAATAGTATTCTCGGTGGAGAAGAAGAAGATCAAGTAGAGAGCAAGCATCAAGTGCTCTGTGAAGAATCAGTCATCATCATCGACTGAAAAGTAGTCGATCAACACCAGAAAAAGAAGTGAAGGCTGAAGAAGATCCAGTATTGAATCTCCGGATCAAGAAGCATCTTCTTCAACCTAAAGAATCCAATCTTCATCAGGATAAAGTTGTCAATCTTCATCCGGCAGAAGAAACAGTTATTTCTACTGTAGTCTCTTGTAAAGGCTTGCGGGCCTCTTTGTCTAGCTTGAGGGCTAGAGAGTTGTGAGGCTTGAGGGCCAGGGAAGTGCACTTGCGGGTGCAATTTGTCGAGCTTACGGGCTCGGGGGTAGTAGGGGCTTGCGGTCCTAGGCTGTTGGTACTTGCGGGTCTGTGTTGTAGGGCTTGAGGGCCTGAGTGTCGAGCTTGCGGGCTCGGGGGCAGTAGGGTCTTGCAGGCCTAGGCTGTTGGGACTTGCGGGTCCGAGTTGTAAGGCTTGAGGGCCTGAAGATTTGGCGGAGTTTGCCGAGCCTAGCACACAGCTGGGTAGGCGCAGAGGGATAGAGGACTATTCAAGACACCCGGTCTTGAGGAACCTCTATAGATCGTTGTGTGTTTTCTGCGTTGTGCTTTCTACTTTTAGATCTACTAACCATAAATCAAGAACACCTAAAAGGGGATAATATAATTTGTAGAACCTATTCACCCCCCCCCCTCTAGGTGATAAAGTAGACACCCCATAAACAATAAGTGGTATCAGAGGGAGGTTGTTCAAAGAAAATCCTAACAGCTTGAACAGATCTGCCAGTGGGTGTCTAAGTTTCATAAGCATGGAGTCAAGAATAGTTATGTGCTCTAGAGAGAACTTTACCCTTTGGAAAGTTAGAGCAAGAATTTACATGGAGGCAATGGATCCCAGAATGTTTTTGATTGTTCAAGAAGAACCATGTACCTCAATAACTATGATAAAAGATGAGGTTCTTCTAAGCAGCATGGACAAGGAATCCAGAAACATTCTAGCTAGTGCAGTAGATCTGCCAACACTCCAGAAGCTAAGTCATTGCACTACGGCAAAGGACATGTGGGATTCCTTAGAAGTCCTCATGGAAGGGTCAAAGGAAGATTTTAAAGAAGAAACCTCTCATGAAGAGGTATGTATCAGAGCACCACTGACCACTTCAGAGAATGATGAAGAAGCCTACATTGGGCTGTATGCAGCAGAAGAAGATGAAGACTATCCTGCTGCGAAGGTTGGAATCAGGCCCCCTCTTTCACACTCAGATAGTGATGAAGAGGAGGATGAAGAAGACTGTGTTCAGCTAGGCCTTATGGCCTTCACTGATGAGGAAGACAGTCAGAATAGTTCTGACAAAGATCAGGTATTAATTTCCTCCCTTTCTCTTTCTGATCATGATGCATGTCCAGAATCTGAAGCACCTTCATCAACTGGTGGAAGTGGTTCAGAAACTGAGGAAGATGTCAATCAATTGATTGACAAGTATGGTGCTCTCTTGGAAGCTCTGAAGAAGAGCAAGAAGCTTGCCAAGAGGCAAGCCCAGGAAATTGTTTCCCTTAAGATGACTAAAAATGACAACACTGAACCTACCACCTTGGTGGCTCAGATGAGTAGACAGATTAGCCATTTACAGGGGTTAACTATTGTGCAATTAAGCACTATTTCCCTGAAGAATAAGGTCATCAAGGACCTTGAGGAAAAGCTTGAGAAGGAGAAGAGCCTGGTGGCTCAATTCTCCAAGCCCAAATCCGTGCTTCCTATTATTGACACCTTCACCTCTCAAACCAATAGGAGAGGACTAGGATTCAATAAAATGGAAGTAGGAGAATGGAGTGGAGAGAAGAGCAAAGGGAAGGCTAAGCCTCAAACCACCTTTCAAAAGGAGCTACTTCCTTCCAACAAGTATGATCATGAAAGCATTCATGGTCACTGGAAGAATGGGAGTTTCTATAGGAAGGAAAATACTCCTTCCCATAGTGGAAGAAAGGGAATGAGATTGAGTGCTATGAAGGCACCCCATGAAGAAATTTAGATGATCCTACCTGGACCATTTGTCTTTGGTACCCCAGCACCTTCTCTTAAGGGAGAGGAAGCCAGCTCTTCCAAGACTGGTCCAGCTGAGAAAAATGCTGGCTTCTACAGTGGGGAAAATCCACATCAGAACATTTCTGATGCTGTCAACAGTGTGAGAGCTGAAAAGCTGAAATCTATTAGTAACATGAAGAAATCTTCTCATGTGCACAAGCCCCAAACAGCTGCTACACCTCCTCCAGCTGCAAAGCCTAAGAAGAAGGTTGTCTCCTTCTCTGAACCTAGGCAGACTTCTGCTCATACCAGGAAGGTTCAGAAAAGGAAATACAACATCCATGAGTGCTGGTGCTGTGGTAAAGTGGGTCACTTTGCCATAGACTGTTGGCACAACCCTAATGTGCCATGTGCAAAGATGAGCCTTCCTGCAAAGATTGCAGCTAGAGTAATGGGATTTCATCAGGCTAACAAGAACCTAGGACCCAAGTCACATTGGGTTCCTAAGGGATATTAAAATCTGTCTTGCAGGGTAGTCCATTTAGCCAATAAAAAGCAAACAAGGCTAATGGACAGTAAGTGCTCCAGGCTCATCTCTGGATTAAGAAAAATTCACCACATGCCAAGGTGCACAGATCTAGGGGGAGCTAAGAGTAAAAGATAAGTGGTCATCCCATCAAGGGGGAGCTATGATGAGTCCCAATTATATACACATATATGGACTCATCTGGGCCATTTTTCTACTCATTACATTGCACTTTAGCCTTGTTTTAGCTCATATTTGTCATTCTATGCTAGGTGCACTTCTTGGCCTATTTTGGTGTGTTTTTATGTTTATTCTCCTTTGTTAGCCTTATCGTATTGTTGAGTGCCACTTTCAGTGGCCTGATCAGCATTTCTGTAGGAACAGGAGTCGTGCAGGTGTTCCCGGTACAATTCTGTACAGGAACACTATGCACGATCACTGGTTCTATTGTGCACGACCACTGGTCGTGCGCCACTGATCGTGCACACTCAACCCCCGAAATTTGAGTTCTGTCTTGACCGAACGCACGACCATTTACGATAGTGCGCACGACCACTGGTCGTGCGCCACTGGTCGTGCGAACATGTTATTTTATAAATTTCATACGTTGCAGGTTCCGCCCAGGCAGGCGCACGATCACAGAACTCCAGCGCGCACGACCACTGGTCGTGCGCCAATGACCGTGCGCAGTATTTTCGCCAGCGCCTATATAATGACCTATTCCGCAAATTAGGGATACGCGGGCTTCCGGGAGCGTGATTTTTAGTCCGTACGCCACCGTTTTCCACTTCCAGCCACCTCCACCTCATCTTCTCTGGAAGGGGAAGTCATCTCCGGCCATCCTAAGCATTTCTCCATCGTCCAGAAGCATTCTCCGCCATCCGCAAGCACTCAAGCAAGCTGTCTCCATTTCTGTCCGGTGAGAAGAACAACAATCCTGAGGTAGAAGACGACGGAAGCACGTGGAGAGATCGTGACAGTCTCTCGACGCCGGAAGCATAGTCCGCCCGAGTCCGGAGGTAGCTTGACAAACTACCATTCTGGCCGTGAACGGCCGCTAGTCTTCGTCCATTGTTTATCTTCTTCTTCTCCGCTTTGTTGTATTTCTTTGAATCATTTGAACTTGAATATCATGATGTTTAGTTTAATTGCAATGTTTGTTTCTTCTCTGTTCATCAATAGTTGCTTGTGATTCGTTTCACCTCCACTCACTCACTCACTCACGCATTCATTGTGTTCGATTCGCGTTAGCAAGAGCTAGCGGCGATTTGTGAAGAGGTGTCTACGACCCTCACTCTCCGCACCAGTGATCACTTCACCCGCTTGCGCACCGTCCATCCGCCTCACGAAGCTCGGCATCGCGGCCGTTGCACCCATCTAGCCTTGCGAAGCAGAGATTTCGACTCGCACCCCTTTTATTGTTGTTAACAATAGGAAACCAAATCAAAACCCCTCTTGTTGTTTTTGTTCCCGCTTGTGTAACAATTGTCACACAACGCGATTCGTTCACCCAACCTTCATTCCTCAAGAGACTGACACTCGAGGATTCTATTCCCAACATTTATTACTTGACAGCGACCGGTGCACTTGACGAACATCGCATCAAGTTTTTGGCGCCGTTGCCAGGGAATTTTCAGGCGTGTAACGTCGTGAGTTGTGAACTTTTGTTACAAGAGCAGTTGTTTTTTATTTTCTTTGTTTTGTTTTCTCTTGGTTGTGATTGTGCATGCAGAGACAAGCCGCTGGGGAACTTGTACCCTTTGATCCCGAGATCGAACGGACCGCTCGCGCACGAAGGCGCGCAGCAGCCTGATGAGTCCTGATCATATACACATTTATGGACTCATCCGGGCCGATTTTCTAGTCTCTGCACGTCACTTTAGACATGTTTTCATTCCTATTTAACACTCCATGCTAGGTGCACTTCTAGGCCCATTTTGGTGTGATTTCATTGCTTTTCTTCATTAGTAGTTTTCATGCGCTGTTAGGTGCCATTTTCAGTGGCTGTATTCATGGTTGTGCTGGAATTGGAGTCGTGCAGGTGTTCCCGGTGCAATTCTGCACAGGAACACTGCGCACGATCACTGGTTCTATTGCGCACGACCACTGGTCGTGCGCCACTGATCGTGTGCACTTAACCCTTTCTTCATGAGTTCTGTTTGGTGCAGTGCGCACGACCACCTACGATAGTGCGCACGACCACCGGTCGTGCGCCACTGTTCGTGCGCACTTATCATTAATTTTATGAGTTCTGTCTCGACCAGTGCGCACGACCACCGACGATAGTGTGCACGACCACCGGTCGTGCGCCACTGGTCGTGCGAACTTTGTATTTTATAATTTTCTTCCCTTGCAGGCTCCGTCCAGGCAGGCGCACGATCACAGAATGATAGTGCGCACGACCACTGGTCGTGCGCCACTGATCGTGCGCACTGTTTATTCCAGCGCCTATAAAACGACCTGCTCGCGAATTAGGTTGGGGATCCCGATTCTTCCGTCGTTTCCTGCTCCGTTCCGCCCGATTTCGCCCCTCCATCGCCGCCCACCATCGGGAGATGCTCCGGGCTTGTTCTTCACGCCAATATTGAGCCGGAGCTTCCTCTCGGCCCCCTCCTTCATCCAAGAGCTTCAAAGGAAGACCTAGCCGCCATTGCCATCAAGCAAGAGGAAGTTTGCAACCTCTACCGGATCGTGACACGAAGAAGACGGGTCCATTGTGAGGTGTGATAGCCCTTCTCTACCCCGGACGTAATTGCGGACCGAGCTTGGACGCGGATTGACAACCCGACGATTCCAACCGTGAATCTCCAACGAGCCTTCGGATTCGGTCGATTTCTTGCCTTGTTCTCCTCTTATTAATTGTTGTAATAGTTAGATCTTTTGTATTTTGATGAAGAACACTATAGACCTTGCTATTTAAAGTTATTTCATGTCTATGTGAAATACCCTTTTTGTTTATTTGTGTGCTTGAGGTGCGCCCCATTCCATCCTCCATCCCGCCGTCACGTCCGGTGCCGCACTAGCAATTGCTAGTGGCGTGCTTGTCGAAGAGGTGCTTGCGACCCTCATTCCGTTAGCCTACTCGTCCATCCGCCTACCGAAGCGTGGCATCGCGGCCCGTATTCCATCCCGCCTAACGAAGCAGTGCGCTCAAGGCCTGCACTGTTCGATTCCGCTTGCCTACTCGTCCATCCGCCCTTTCGACGCAACGCGCTCAAGGCCTGCCTAGTCTCCATCCCGCCAAGCGAAGCATTGCATAGCGGCATTGCATAGGAGTAGTTGATAGCTTTTATTTTATTTTCCAAAAGCCAACCCAACTCCCCCGCATTCCATCCGATTTAAGGACTTCAATCTCAAGTCCTTCCTCGAAACCTAACTCCACCTTACTGTGTTCCTCAAGAGACCGACACTTGGGGATTTTCCCCATTATTATTACTTGCGCGACCGGTGCACTTGCCGAATCATCGCATCACAGCCGTACAGGCGGCAATGGGTGACAACATAAACCCAGATGATGTTGAACCAAAAGTGCCCAACGTGGAGCAGCACCATCCTGGAGATGAGCAAGAGGTAGTTAGGCCTCGACCCCGAACGATGAGAGATTATACCACTCCGACAGCTGGGAGTGTGTATCCTGGGTTCGGTCCCAACATTATGAACAACCAGTTCGAGATCAAACCTGCAATCTTGAACATCATCCGGAACAATGCTCAGTTCTCAGGGATGGCCAGTGAAGACCTGCACCTGGCTGAGTTTTCCGATATCTGCGGGACTTTCCGCTACGCTGGGATTCCTGATGATACAGTCAAGCTGCGACTGTTCCCATTCTCACTTCGCGACAAGGCCAAGGTGTGGCTCCATTCTATTCCTCCTGGGACCGCTGCGACTTGGGATGCTCTCGCATCCAAGTTCCTGACCAAATTCCACCCCATTGATAAAATTGTGAGCCTGCGGCGGGAGATCGCCACCTTTCGCCAAGCTGACCAAGAGACCCTTGCCGAGGCGTGGGAGCGCCTTAACGATCTTCTCTGCCGATGCCCGAGCCACGAGCTCCAACCTTGGAACGTGGTAGAGACATTCTACTTCGCGATCGAGCCTAACTACCGGGCGATGATCGATGCTGCTGCGGGTGGTACTCTAATGAACCATACTCCAGAGGAGGCTCTTCGAATTCTGCGAGACACCGCCTCCCACAACATATTTTGGACTGCCGGGAGAAATGCACCAAGAAGCGCCCGTGGTCTCTTCGTGGTCGACTCACTTCCGCCTACATCCGCACCGGCTGCTGTTATTACGTGTGAAGGATGTGGAGGCGGCGGACACCACACGTATGAATGTCCGGGCAATGATCTATCAGTTGACTTCTCGCACTTTTCTTTAAATGAATCTGTTAATTTTGTTGGTAATCAACCTAAGGGGGCGCCGTTTAATAACACATATCATCCGGGAGCGAGAAGTCACCCAAACTTCTCGTGGAACCCCAACGCACCTGGACAACGATGGGCACCGGGGCAACATCAAAACGATGCCTACGCCTCCGGGAGCCAACCAAGGCCACCTCACCCGGAATATAACCAAGGCCCCCCAGCTCCCAAAAAGAGTAACTTGGAGGAGATGATGGAAAAATTTATGCAAGTGGCTAACTCAAACATGGTTAACCAAACCGCATCCATGCGGAACTTGGAAACGCAGCTGGGCCAATTGGCCCAAGTGCTAACCGAGCGGTCGCATGGGACTCTTCCTAGTAATACTGAAAAAAACCCAATATACCAAGGAAAGAGTCTCGGCGATGCGGAAGTGGGTCATCCGCGTGAGTTAGTAATCTCCTGTTCCATTAATAAAATTGAAACTAAGGCCTTGTGTGATTCTGGCTCCTCCCGCAACGTCATTGCTTTGCAAGATGTTGATAAATTGCAACTTGAAATTAACACGGAGGACCGGAAATCTCTTGTGCTCGCAAACGGTACCGTCATACAATCGGAAGGGGAAGTTAAAAATGTAGAAGTTATAGTTGAGGGGACATTGGTGGTTGCTGATTTTCAAGTGTTAGGACCACGGGAGAATCACTCCATCCCTATCTTGGGCGTACCGTTCTGGAAAGAGAGCGGTGCCACCCTTGAATTTTCTGCGGGATGTGTCCTCCTACCTAATAAGGTACCGTTGCCTACTTGCCCCAAGGCTATAACTGAAATATCCATTCACCCCCTCCTTTTATTTTTGATGAATCACTGAGTTGTGCAGGGGATAAGAAAGATAATGGATCATCTGAAGGAGAAAAGGAAGAGTACCAATCAAGCAGAGAGGAAAAAGTGGATTTCCGGAGAGACTATGATTCCAAGAGGGTGGAGGACAGCAGTCCTAAACATATTGAGCTGAACTTGATTCGGGACGACATCCCATTATTTTCTTGCATTGAATCATGTAATAAACAATTTAAGCGTTCCATCTCTTGGGCTGATCCGGTCGTCACTGCGGCGACGGAAGTGACGCCACCCACTACTAAGATGGGAGAATCTGAAAACGTTCAACATTGGCAGTCTCCGACTGTTGCTAAACTCAAACAAGAGAAGCGTCTGCGCGATGCGCGCTCTGCCGCTCTCCGTGGCAAGAGGGCGGAGGATAGGGGAACACTGGGTGACACCAGTGTCGGCCCTAAAGCCTTCACCTCCCGCTTACAAGCTACGGGAGACGTGCACCATAAGAGTGCCTACAGCTGATTTTTAGTTCTTAGTTTGTGAAACTCTTTTTTTATGCACTTTTATTTAATTTCTGCACTCTATAAACAATTATAATACAGGTATTTGGTCCAGCTTAAGGACATAAAATAAAAGCGCTGCTGGGAGACAACCCAGATCTCCTAATTTTTATTTTTTTTTCAGTTTTTATATATTTTTGCTGCTTTTAGTGTGTTGCTTGCAGGTGTGCTTTGATTATTTGTCATTGGCGGATGCTGCAGATTGCTCATGAAATTAATGCCAATCGTCTGGTATGCTCAATTCTGAGCATTGGGTAACACTTCTCCCTCCTAGCTTTCAGTTTTTGTGATGTAATGCGTAATTAAGTCTGGGGGAAAGCATGTTGTTATCCACTTTGCGCACGAGTTGCACCGCATGCTAGAAGTTTGTTTAAATTTTTTCATTGTCATCAACATTATTCCATGCTTCATACACCACTTCACCCACATAAACGCGCGCTTGCCTATTTGTTTTGTTTCCGAATAAACTATTTTGGTTTGGAATGTGAATTAGGGTGTTAGCTTAGGAATTACTATTTGGAGTGCGATGTTGACTCATGCAGTGTTCTAGTCGCATCCGCATGCTATAGTAGAATTTGAGTACAACTAGATTATCTCTATGCATTTAATTTATGACTAGTATTTTTGCGTAGTTTAGTTTTGTTATACTCAAATGGTGAATGTGAACGAAATTGGCGATAAACCGGTGTTGTGTGTATACGAGCACTAGTTGTGTGCAGCTCGAGTCGGGAGGAAGGTTTACCTTTCTCGTGGGCTAAGAACTTGCCCCAAACGACTCTTGAAGCATGGGTGAGAGCGATTCTTTGAGTTAAATGTGATGTAGGCCACCTTTTGGCTAGTTTGAGCCTTGTCTTTCCCTGTCCTATTCGTTCACCTTTGCAAGCCAACATTTGTGCCTACCACTTCTTTGTTTCAGCTCCTCCTCCATTCACCAAATCCTGAAGCTTATCCCACTTTCGCAACCAAATAGCTATTTAACTGCACTCATATTCTTGATTTGGTGTGATGTTTGGAATCTGTGTGATGTGAAGGAGAAATAAGTTTTATTTGCTGAATATGAACCAACCGGAGGATAAGAAAAAGAAGAAAAATATGATATTAAAATGAAAATCTGGGAAAAGAATTGTATTGAAAAGAAATCCTCCCAAGCGTAATAGAAAATCTGTTGGTATTTGTGAAGTAGGTCATGCGCACACCTAGTTTTCATGATAAGTCTGGGGGTGTGTCACACGAGCTTTGTTCATGGCTTTGTTGGGTGTAGTGTTCCGTTGACTCAATTGGGTTGCGTAGCCTTCGTCTTTATCCTTGAATATCATACCGCAACCTAAGCCCCAATATAATCCTAAAGTCCTATTTATTTATCTCGTGAGTTTGCTAGCGCCGTGGAGAGAGTGTGACCGGGCAAGCTTATGGTTCACGTTGATGGATTTCAGCAGAGTTATTTCTGAACCCCGATCTTGTGCAACACCCTCCTTAGTGGCTTGTTACTTTCACACCGGGCATGATCGTTCAAGTTCTTCACAATTCACCAACTGAGTATTGATAAATCTTTATTTACGCTCTAATACTTTTGTAAATTAGTTAGCATAGTTAGAATCTCTTTTTACTAAATTTCTATTAGCATGCTTCTGCTACTTCGCACCGTACTCCTTTGTGTAATTTTCTTTGTTGACTGCCATTTTCACACTCCGCCGAATTCGTTTGCTCGGGAAGCGCAAATAGTTAAGTCTGGGGGTGTGATGAGTCCCAATATATACACATATATGGACTCATCTGAGCCGTTTTTCTACTCATTCCATTGCACTTTAGCCTTGTTTTAGCTCATATTTGTCATTCTATGCTAGGTGCACTTCTTGGCCTATTTTGGTGTGTTTTTATGTTTATTCTCCTTTGTTAGCCTTATCGTATTGTTGAGTGCCACTTTCAGTGGCCTGATCAGCATTTCTGTAGGAACAGGAGTCGTGCAGGTGTTCCCGGTACAATTCTGTACAGGAACACTGCGCACGATCACTGGTTCTATTGCGCACGACCACTGGTCGTGCGCCAATGATCGTGCGCACTCAACCCCCGAAATTTGAGTTCTGTCTTGACCGAACGCATGACCATTTACGATAGTGCGCACGACCACTGGTCGTGCGCCACTGGTCGTGCGAACATGTTATTTTATAAATTTCATACGTTGTAGGTTCCGCCCAAGGAGGCGCACGATCACAGAACTCCAGCGCGCATGACCACTAGTCGTGCGCCAATGACCGTGCGCAGTATTTTCGCCAGCGCCTATATAATGACCTGTTCCGCAAATTAGGGATATGCGGGCTTCCGGGAGCGCAATTTTCAGTCTGTACGCCGCTGTTTTCCACTTCCAGCCACCTCCACCTCATCTTCTCTGGAAGGGGAAGTCGTCTCCGGCCATCCTAAGCATTTCTCCATCGTCTAGAAGCATTCTCCTCCATCCGCAAGCACTCACGCAAGTTGTCTCCATTTCTGTCCGGTGAGAAGAACATCAATCCTGAGGTATAAGATGACGGAAGCACGTGGAGAGATCGTGACAGTCTCTCGACGCCGGAAGCACAGTCCGCCTGAGTCCGGAGGTAGCTTGACAAACTACCATTCCGGCCTTGAACGACCGCTAGTCTTTGTCCATTGGTTATCTTCTTCTTCTCCCCTTTGTTGTATTTCTTTGAATCATTTGAACTTGAATATCATGATGTTTAGTTTAAATGCAATGTTTGTTTCTTCCATGTTCATCAACAGTTGCTTGTGATTCGTTTCACCTCCACTCACTCACTCACGCATTCATTGTGTTCGATTTGCGTTAGCAAGAGCTAGCGGTGATTTGTGAAGAGGTGTCTACGACCCTCACTCTCCGCACTAGTGATCACTTCACCCGCTTGCACACCGTCCATCCGCCTCACGAAGCTCGGCATTGCGGCCGTTGCACCCATCTCGCCTTGCGAAGCCGTGATTTCGACCCGCACCCCTTTTATTGTTGTTAACAATAGGAAACCAAATCAAAACCCCTCTTGTTGTGTTTGTTCCCGCTTGTGTAACAATTGTCACACAACACGATTCGTTCACCCAACCTGCATTCCTCAAGAGACCGACACTCGGGGATTCTATTCCCAACATTTATTACTTGACAGCGACCGGTGCACTTGTCGAACATCGCATCAAGCTACTAGCTCAAGAAGACTTAAAAAGCTAAGGTGAAGGATAGTTCAAGTACCAGCCTCAACCAAATTTGGTACTTGGACAGTGAGTTCTCTAGGCACATGATAGGAAGGAGGTTGACATCATGATGCAGCAATAAGCAGACCAGAGTGGCCACATCCTCTGCTGGTTCTGAACACTTTGCTGTAGGAAGCTGTTGTGCACAACAACTGTGAATTCAACATCAATAAGAGAATTACAACCTCAAGGTAAGTAACACCCCTCCTTATTGATTTGAAAGTAGGAATAACCATTGTGAATTCAACATCCAATGCTATCTCCATTAATGTTAAAGTAGGATGTTCAGCTTACCCAGAAAAATCTGTTTTGCTGAGATTCATGTAACCCTTAAAATTATGGGTATAGTATGGGTTCGACGAACTCAATCTTGAGATCGACGAACTCAGTGTTGAGTTAAATGAACTCTGTCTTATGACACAAGTTCAATACAAATGCTCCAAGTAAGGGGGAGCCAGCAAGGGCTATTCAAAAGAATTGTTTTCAACTAATAAAGATAGCTCTCTAATTGAGGGGGAGCAAAATCCCTGCTCAGGTTGAGGGGGAGATATCAAATGCTAAGAGTGTATAGGTTGACCTATAAGTTGATCCAAAGGGATCTATAGATGTTGCCTCCCAATCCATAGAGGGATAAATAGTTGAAGAAAACAGAAAGGGGGAGATAGGGCCAATGCTTAGGGTGTTAGGGCCCATGCTAGATAGGGCCAATGCCTAG
Source organism: Dactylorhiza incarnata (assembly GCA_033032865.1). NCBI lineage: Eukaryota > Viridiplantae > Streptophyta > Magnoliopsida > Asparagales > Orchidaceae > Dactylorhiza > Dactylorhiza incarnata. The sequence continues at coordinate 7,411,505 of JAWHQI010000023.1, forward strand.
GGTGTTAGGGCGCATACTAAATAGATCATTATTATGATATGTTTTTGTTGGTCATGTACCTTAGCATTGGGAATGTTCTGCCTTCTTCAAATAGGGGGAGATTGTTGGGAATATTGCCCTCAATATTATCTTGTTTTGAAGAGGCCTCACTCTCAATGCTAAGGACATATTGTATTTGATAAAGCTATACTTGTGTAGGATATACAGGCACAGGTGACTCAAAAGGAAGGGCCAAACATGCCCTTAGATGAGGAGAAATCATCTCCTAGGAGATGAAGTTTTGTCTCAGCAGAACCGCTGAGACGAAGGGTCAAAACCGCTGAGACGAGCCCACTATCTCAGCGGAACCGCGGAGACTAGAGAAGGAGCCACTGAGAAGGCACAAAGGGCGTGTTCGTCGAATGCAGAGAGACATTCGTCGAACGCAGAACACAGTTCGTTGACCGCTGAGACGAGATAGAAGAATCAGCTGAGAGTTGGCATGTTCGTCGAACTCAGAAGGTAGTTCGTCGAACGCAGACAGAAAGGAAGAATCAGCTGAAACTTGGGCGAGTTTGTCGACCGTAGAGTTTGGCGAGTTCGTCAAACACAGAGAGAAGGGAGTTCGTCAAACGCAAAATGGAGATCGTCGAACGCAGAATGGAGATCGACGACCGCTGAGATTTGGCGTGTTCGTCGAACGCAGAAGCAAGATCGTCGAACTCATAAGGAAGATCGTCGACCGCTGAGACTGGGCAAGATCATGGAACACCGAGAAGACGAAGTATCGTCGACTTCATCAAAGTGGCCTTGACGTAGAGAAAGAACAGATATCTTCGTGAAGTAGCCTTGTCGCTGTAAAGGCTAAGTATGACTGATATTGTTGGACATCGTCGTAAAGAAGGCATGTCGACTGAAGAAAGACAAGCTGAAGACTAGCAGCTACTGAAGCATCAACATAACATCACTCATGTCGTCGAGAGAACAACATGATTACGACGACATACAACAAGAAAGAAGATCTCAATGACACAGTCAAATAAAGCTTATCGTCACCAGGATATCTTGTATCGTCGAGATACCACCATCAGTGGCAGAAGTAAGAAGACTTGAAGGTCTACTAAAGACCAAGGCATCGACAAAGTCTTGTCGTTGAGACGTTGATCCTATCGACGTGATGCTATCTGTATCGGCATGAAGATGGAAATATCGTCGAGACAGAACTCAAATATTGCAGACGCGCTGTCAGCAATTAATGTCGACGTCTGATTGCCTGACAGCACTTAATGTCACCGCATGAATGTCTATCAGCAATTAATGTTGTCAGCAATCTACGCGTGCTCTTAAGGAATGAAGCGTCTGACACCTGAGGAACTTTTTCAAGAAGACCGTTGGGAGCCTCACAGTCTTATAAAAGAGATAAGGAGGTTGCCCTAGAAAAGTGGTGTGTGCTGAATAAAAAAAAGGAAAAAGAAAGAATCCCGCCGCTCTTCAATAGAACATTATTCTCGGCGGAGAAGAAGAAGATCAAGTAGAGAGCAAGCATCAAGTGCTCTCTGAAGAATCAGTCATCATCATCGACTGAAAAGTAGCCGATCAACACCAGGCAAAAGAAGTGAAGGCTGAAAAAGATCCAATGCTGAATCTCCGGATCAAGAAGCATCTTCTTCAACCTAAAGAAGCCAATCTTCATCAGGCTAAAGTTGCCAATCTTCATCCGGCAGAAGAAACAGTTATTTCTACTGTAATCTCTTGTAATGGCTTGCAGGCCTATTTGTCTAGCTTGAGGGCTGGAGAGCTGTGAGGCTTGAGGGCCAGGGCAGTGCAATTGCGGGTGCGATTTGTCAAGCAAGCGGGCTCGGGGCAGTAGGGGCTTGCAGGCCTAGGCTGTTGGGACTTGCGGGTCCGTGTTGTAGGGCTTGAGGGCCTGAGTATCGAGCTTGCGGGCTCGGGGGCACTACGGGCTTGCAGGTCCGAGTTGTAAGGCTTGAGGGACTGAAGATTTGGCAGAGTTTTCCGAGCCTAGCACACTGCTGGGTAGGCGCAGAGGGACACAGGACTACTCAAGACACCCGGTCTTGAGGAACCTCTATAGATCGTTGTGTGTTTTCTCCGTTGTGCTTTCTACTTTTAGATCTACTAACCATAAATCAAGAACACCTAAATGGGGATAATATAATTTGTAGAACCTATTCACCCCCCCCCCCCTCTAAGTGATAAAGTAGACACCCCATAAGCAACATGAGGGCTCCCCTGTCTTTTGAGGAGTTGATGGTGAGAGCGGCAGAGGAGATAGAGGGGGAGGTTGCCAACCCTGAGTTCACGAAGAGGCTGGAACGACTGAGTGAGTCGGAGGTTAGGCAACTAGAGGCGAGGAGGAGAGAAGAGGCAAGAGCCCCGGAGTTGGGGTGGAGGCAGCAAGTAGGAGGGATTCATGGCCCAGGAAGGGGTTTCCCCCAAGTAGGAGGTAACTTCCAAGGAGGGCATGGAAGACCTCACCAGCTAAGGTGGAGGCAGGGCCCAAGGCCACCTCCTACCCCGCCTCAGCAGGCGATGGAGGTCGGGAGAGGAAGAGCAGGAAGAGGAACAGGAGTGGGAGCCAAGGGAGTCGGGCTCAGGAAAAGGAACAGAGGGGCAGAGGCCGAGGGGAGGGGGTGGCGTTGCCTAATTGTGACTTCCACCAGGAGGAAGGGTCACGCGACGGCCACCTTCACAGATTTCTTGGAGATGAGGGGTCCCAGAGTGCCGACGCAGTGGGAGCAGCGGCTGGTGAGGACTGAGGAGGTCCTGCCTTAGGTGGAGGAGGAAGAGAGGTGTGAGGACAGGATAGACGTAGGGACCCGAGGAGGGATCAGAGTGATCCATAGGGGCGTGGGAATCGAGGCAACCCGAAAGGCGATCCTCCATACCAATTATCATCGGAGCGTGGCTTCGACGTCCAAAGCCCCACCCCCAGCAGAAAAGATCACGTTTTCCCAGAAGGATATGTCAGGGCATGAGGACCTATTCTGCGATGCGCTGGTCATCCAGACAGCCATCGAGAACTTCACCGTCTCCTGGATCCTCGTGGATAATGGGAGCTCAGTCAACCCCATCTTCAAGATGGCATTTGATGAGATGAAGGTGGAGGCCAGGAGGGTGTTTGATGTGCAAATCTTAGAACACCGCTATAGGCGGTAGTAAGACTGCGGCACGAAACGGCAGTGTACCGATTGTTCAAGTAATATAAAATGGGAATGAATCCCCAAGTATCGATCTCAAAGGAACAAAGTAAGGTGGAGTTTACTATTGAGGCATGACTTGAGATTGAAGTCCTTTAAGTCGGATGGATGCGGAAACGGGGGTTTTGGATTGTGGAAAATAAAGAAAAACAACTACAACTACTCCTATGCAATGCCGCTATGCAATGCTTCGCGAGACGGGATGGAGACTAGGTAGGCCTTGAGCGCGCTACTTCGTAAGGGCGGATGGACGAGTACGCAAACGGAATGAGGGTCGCAAGCACCTCTTCGACAAGCACACCACTAGCAATTGCTAGTGTGGCAAACGAACGCGACGGTGGAATGGAGGATGGAATGGGGCGCTCCTCAAATCACATAAACCACAAAAGCATTTCACATAGACATGAAATATAGAAATACAAACAAGTTTATGTGCCAATTTCATCATAATATTTAGATCTAACTACATACACATCAATAAGAGAAGAACAAGGCAAGAAATCGACCGAATCCGAAGGCTCGTTGTAGATTCACGGTTGGAATCACCGGGTTGTCAATCCACGTCCAAGCTCGGTCCACAACTACGGCCGGGGTAGAGAGAGCTGTCACGACTCTCTAATGAACCCGTCTTCTTCGTCTCACGATCCGGTAGAGGTTGCAAACTTCCTCTTGCTTGAAGGAAATGGCGGCTAGATCTCCCTTGAAGCTCTAGGATGAAGGAGGAGGCCAAAGGGACGAAACCCTAGTGGAGATGGCAAAATCGGCGCTGCTGAACGGCAGAACTCTCCCGATTTAGGGTGAAGCCGCAACTTTTATAGGAAAACGTCAGAAATTTGGTCACGCATGGTCGAACGCACGACCGTGCGTGGCCGTGCGATACTTAAGCGCAGCAGGCGTGCAAGAGAAGAAGGAATGCGCCCATGCATTTTACTCACGCACGGGCGAACCCGCCCGTGCGTTAAAACGCACGAGTAAATTCTGAGGCTCCATTTTGCTGGGCATCATGAACGCACGACCGCAACTGACCGTGCGCCAAGAAAACGCACGACCGTGCGATTCATACAGAAATGAATTCTAGCAAATGGGGAACAACCCACATTATACAGCTCAAGCACAAACTAGGGAAATACTTCCAGCAGCACAGAAATACAGAAAATACGATGGGGAGCACGAAGTGCTTACCCCCAACAACAAAGTGCGCAATTGCACACAAAAACAGGCATTGACATGTACTTCAAATAAAAGCATGAATGAAAGAAATATTGATGAGACTGAAGTACAAATGCAAGAAAACTAGCCTAAATGAGTCCGAAAATATGTATATAATAGGGACTCATTAGTGTTGGCCTTGGACGACCCGTTGTTTGGGTTCTCGGGGGAGGGAAAGGAGGTAAAGGGGGAGTGGGACTCCATGTGATCTTGGGGGGCACTCCCGGAACTGCCGCTTTGTCATAGTGGATGCCCCCAGCAACTACAGTGCCATCTTCAGACAACCCCTCATCAGTGCGTTCCGCTGTGTCCCCTCCACCTTTCATCAATGCCTCAAGTTCAACTCAGGAGGAGTCCAGGTCTGGGTAAGTGGAGACCCGAAGGTGGCAAGGCAGTGATATGTGACTGCCTTGAACACCATCTCCGGGATGGCGAAAGTGGAGGAATGGGATAGGGAGATGGGTGAGCCGGCGATGCCAGAAGAGGCAGGAGAAGAAGGAGGGAGAGAGGGAGTGGAGAAGAAAGGAAGCCGAGAAGAAAGGGAAGCCTCAACCTCGACCCCAGTACTCTCCCCATCTGCCAGAAGAAGAGGTCCATCACGGACAAGCTAGAGGCACCCATCCGAGAGGAAGTGAGCAAGCTCCGCAAGGCCGTGTTTGTATCTGAGATCCAGTATCCAGGCTGGGTCTACAACGTGGTTATGGTAAAAAAGGGAGAGGGGAGGTGGAGGATTTGTTTTGATTTCTCCTTATTGAATAAATCATGTCCTAAGGATTGCTACCCCTTGCCTCGAATCGACGCGCTGGTTGATTCACCCGTCGGTTTTTCTCTAATGAGTTTCTTAGATGCTTTTTCAGGTTACCACCAGATCCGCATGCACCCTCCCGACATCAAGGATGTCTCCTTCATCAGTGGGGATGGGTGCTATTGTTACAAAATGATGTCATTTGGTTTAAAGAATGCATGGGCAGCATACCAACGAATGATGGACAGGGTCTTCCGAGAGCAAAAGGGAAGGAACCTGGAGGTCCATGTTGATGACCTCATGGTCAAAAGTCGGGACCTCGAGTCTCACCTCCGTGACCTGGAGGAGACCTTCAGGACTTTGAGAAAATTGAAAATGAAGCTCAACCCCCAGAAGTATGTCTTTGGGGCCAGCCGAGGGAAGTTCCTAGGTCACTTGCTTACCCCGGATGGGGTGGAGCCTAACCCCGACAAGGTAAGGGCAATCATGGAGCTAGGGTCTCTGAAGAGTGCAAAAGAGGTCCAATGTCTCACAGGGAAGTCAGCCGGGCTAAGTAGGTTTTTCTCCTGAGCAAGAGAGAAGTGCTCGACCTTCTTCAAGGTACTGCGTGGGAACCAAAAGTTTGAGTGGACCCCCAAGTGTGAAGGGGCTTTTCAGGCGCTGAAGGAACAGTTAACCCAAGCCCCATTGCTGCAATGGCCAAGGAGATGAGTTATCCCTGTACGTGGGGGTAGGACCCGAGGCGGTAAGATCGGTGCTGGTCCGGGAAGAAGGGAAAAAGCAACTCCCGATCTACTATGTTAGTCAAGTATTAAGGAAGACTGAGCTCAGATACCCCATCTTAGAGAAGCTATCCTTTGCCCTAGTGGTGTCGGTCAGGAAGCTCCGACCCTACTTTCAGGCACACTCAATCAAAGTGGTGACCGATCACCCCCTTCGCAACATCATGGAGGGGGTGGAGCACTCGGGATGACTGGCCTTGTGGTCAGAGGAGTTGAGCGAGTTTGATATCTTGTACGTATCCAGGTTATCCATAAAAGCGCAAGCAGTGACAGACTTTTTGGCAGACTGTGTGACCGAAATGAAAGATTCTGAGCTACCCTACTCGGTGTCCTAGAGGGTATTGGTTGATGGGGTATCAGGGAAGCATTCTCTTAGGGGAGGGGTGGTTTTGGTAAGTCCTCAAGGGACAAGGATCGAGCAGATGATCAATATCCACTCCCCCCTCACCAACAATCAGGCCGAGTACGAAGCTGTGATAGCAGGCCTCCGCCTAGCCCGGGTGTTGGGTATGCAAGATATGGAGGTTTCGACGGACTCCATGGTGGTGTCTTGCCAAGTTAGGGGCAGTTTGAGGTGAAGGAGTTGACTCTTCAGCGATACCTAGAAAAGGACATGGGGCTCATAGGGCAGTCCGCACCTTCTCAATTCGTCATGTGCCAAGAGAGGAGAGTGTCGCGGCAGACCTCCTGGTAAAGTTCGGTCCCAGGGCAGGGGGTACGGTGTCGGACCTCTTCTGACCATCCATCGAGGAGGTGGAACTGATGGAGGTAGACAAGTGGGCATCATGGATGGACCCCTTCATCACATTCCCGACGTTGGGGAAGTTCCCCGAGGGGATGTGGACAAGCAGCGGTTCATGTATAAGTTAGCATACTACTCTTTGCATGCAGGAGGACTATACCAAAAGATGCTCTCGGGGCTTCTAGCCCAGTGCATGGCAGAGGAGGAGGTCCCGAGGGTCCTGGAGGAGATAAACTTGGGGGAGTGTAGCAGCCATTCCGGGAGCCGAACCTTGGAGGGGAGAGTGCTGAGGCAAGGCTACTTTTGGCCTACCCTCAACAAAGACGCAGCGGTTGCGAAGAAGTGCTCGAAGTGTCAGTTGTTCGCCCCTCTCCAGCTCCTGCCGGCCCAAAGGCTCTGAACCATCATAGCCCCCTAGCCCTTTGCAATATGTCAGTTGGACCTGGTGGGTCCTTTCCCCCAAGTGAGTGGTCAAAGAAAGTTCTTACTAGTAATGATCGATTACTTCTCCAAGTGGTTGGAGGTGAAGGCACTGGCCAAGATAACATCCCAAGTGGTGAGAAATTTTATATGGGGTGAAATAATTTGCAGGCACGGGCTTCCACTAGCCATAGTTACGGACAATGGGCCACATTTGCCAGCGAGGAGTTTGTCAGTTTCTGGGGCCAGCTTGGTATAGACCTTCGCTACGCGTCGATCCACCACCCGAGGAGCAATGAGCAAGTGGAGGCAACGAACAATGTCATCGTGAACTTATTAAAGAAGAAGGTCGAGAACCTGATGGGTAGCTGGGTGGAACAGTTACCCTTGGTGCTCTGGGCCTTAAGGACCACGCCAAATACCGCCATGGGGGAGACCCCATTCAAACTCTCCCATGGATCTGAGGCCGTCCTCCTGGTCGAATTCAATGTCAAGTCACCTAGGGTGATTTCCGCAGGAGAAGGAGACAATGACTGGAGAATGGACAACGAGAAAGGGCAAAGGTTGTCTTTGGATTTGGTAGAGGAGCTTCGGGATTTGGCCACCATTCGGCAGGAGGAGGTCAAGCGACTGATAGCCTGGTATTTTGACAAGCACATCTAGGTAAAGCAGTTCAAGAAGGGGGACCTGGTCTTAAAAAAGATCGATGCGGCCAGAAGGGGAGCCGCGGTGGGGAAGCTCAACCCCAACTGGGAGGGGCTGTATGTAACGCCCCTAATTTTTTTCATTAATTATTTACGTGGCTGCGGTGACGTAATTTTGGCGTTTGGGCATTACGTCAGCTCATCAGGTTTAGTTTTGGGCCTTAGCCTAGTTAAAGTGTATAATTTGGATCGAGCGTGTGAGATTTCGCGCCGTTTCGAGTTATGGGAGATTATTTATGTAATTACTGCATTTATTATAATTCTTCGGCTCTGTGTTCGGCGATCTGAAGAGGAGTTGCGTTCGACGAACGGCAGAGGGGCTGCGTTCGACGAATGGCAGAGGGGCTGCGTTCGACGAACGACAGAGGAGCTGCGTTCGACGAACGTTAGAGGGGCTGTGTTCGACGAACGGGTGGCAAGCTGCATTCGACGAATGAGTGGCGTGCTGTGTTCGATGAACGAGTGGTGAGCTGCGTTCGACGAATGGCAGAGGAGCTGCGTTCGATGAACGACAGAGGGGCTGCGTTCGACGAACGGTAGAGGCGCTGCATTCGACAAATGGGTGGCGAGCTGCGTTGGACGAACGAGTGGCTGAGTTCGACGAACTCCTAGAGGCTTAATATATATACATTAAGCTTAGGTTTTATCTTTTCACCTCCTTCCCCTTTCGGCCGACCTAGAGTTCTGTTGGGCGTGAGAGCGAGAGCGGCGTGCCATGGAGCTTTCGGTCGGCGATTCGAAGGTTGTAGTAGTCGGAATCGTGTTTGGAGAGTAGATTTGGAAAGCTCTCAGCGGGATCTTCGTTCTAGTGGTAAGCTTTTCCCATTTCATGGAATTTTTTGGAGTTATGGTAGTGACCTAATTCCTCTTTTCGATCCGAAATGTTCCAGGATTTCGTGCTCGGGTGAGTTCTTGGCCGATCCATAGCTTTTGGAGCCGAGAACTTCGAGCTTGCAAGGTTAAAGGCAAGTGGCTTTCCCCTCCCTCTCTCTTGTTTCTTGAATCCTTGTTTTTATTCTCATTTGGAATCCTTGTCGTGTTGAACGGCTTGTGTCTTTGAAGGATTGGTATGATATTCATTAACCTTGAATTTCCCCGAAATGTCTAGAATTTTTCCCTAGGAAAAACCTGTATGCTTCCTAGACCTCCTCCCTGTTTTCATGAAGAATACCTTGGATTTCGAGAAAAGTCACTGTTTCCTGCATGGGGATTTCTCGAGAGATTGCCTCTCATGTCTTTGTGATTTCTCGAGGACTACAAATCCTGCCTTAAGGATTTCTCGAGAAATAGCGTCTCCTGCCTTGTGATTTTTCTCGAGAGGTCATCTGTCCTGCCTTGGGGATTTCTCAAGAGATTGCTTCTCCTATATGGGTTTTCTAGCGAGGTCATTTGTCCTGCGTTGGGGATTTCTCGAGAGCTTGCTTCTCCTGTCTGGGATTTCTCGAAAGGTCATTGTTCCCTGCCTTTGGGATTTCTCGAGAAACCTATTCTCTGCCTTGGATCTTTCGAGAACCCTTTGACCTTAGCCCTCGACTTCTCGAGAAATGTTTGATCTTAGCTCTTGATTTCTCGAGACCATTTATTCTTAGTCATTGAGTTCTCGAGAACTTTAGGTTCTTAGATTTTGATTCCTCGAGTATTGCCCTTTTGTTTCTTAGTGCTTGAGTTATGCCTCTGATTACTTCTCCTCTTCGAAATCTCATACCCGTTGTGCTTAAATAACTTATGTCTTTTCTTATGAATCGTTTTATGCAGTGTTTACTCCATTTGTGACCCTATCTTTAGGGTATCCTGGTGAGTGTTTTTCTCGGGCTTCGTCCCATGCCATAATTAAAGGAATTAATTAATAAGACCATTGCCTTTGTCCTTGCACATTGGGTCGTGTTTTTTTTGGGGGGGGGGGGGGGGGGGGGGGGGGCAGTGGGGAGTGTTGTAGCCTTGCACGGTGGCCATTTTAGTGGTAAACCGTAGGCTTGGCCTGTGGTCCCATGGGCCGTGTTTGGGTGGTTGAGGATAGAAACCCCCACCCATTTTTGGCTTTGGGTGGCAGTGGATAAAGGACCTCCCCCATTTAATTTGAGTTGATCAGTCTCTTTAAATAAATTTAACAAGATAAATGAACTATGCTTGTTCCTCTTTATGGTATTTGGTGCACTTGGTGTTTTGCTTAGTTCTTTGTTTGGAACTTCTCTTTCGGTAAATATGGCTTGGGTTGGTACCCCTTATGCCTTATTTTCTTTTCTGCTTATTTTATGCTACTTGTAATTCTTTGCTGAGGGGTTCTTTGTTTTATTGAATGCCTCAGGTTCAGAGCCTTAGCTGCTAGTGGTGTAGCCCGGAGTCTTCGGGAGTTTTAGTTGCTGTTTTACCCCGCTGCTGCGAGGAGTTGTGGTTAGTTTCTTCTTGTGTTCAGACATGCTAGTTTGGAGCCAACGGGTTAGTGTCAGGTTGTTGACGCCCGTTGTGCCACTTTTGATACTTTATAGCTTACTTGCTAGTTGATTGCTACTACTTTTTAGATCTTGTGTATCTTGCTCTTTGGGAATGATTTATGTTTAGGTGCATTATAAAATGGCTTTTCTTTCATCCTCATTGCATTCCTTTTAACTGAAATCCTTATCTTTAAAGTCGCCTAAAAGATATTTTCTATACTTATACTACGCCTAGATATGTGCATATCATTTACTTTATGTCCCGTCATCATGTGCATTTAGTACCTTAAGTGAACTAAATCAAGTATTTTCCGCTGCAATTACATATATATTCTCGGTGGACTAGTTGATCCACGAACTGAGAGACACAGTTCTTACCCCAAACCCTCATAAATGATTTCAAATGATGATCTATCATGTGAACATGTTTTGATTAAATAAGTAGTAGGTTCCCGCCTGAGCGTCTGCAGTTGTCTCCTGCATGAAGTGGCATCATGACGCGTATTTTCTCTTTCTCTGATATTCCTAAATTTTTAGAAAATGCGGGTTGTGACAGTTGGTATCAGAGGGAGGTTGTTCGACAAGTCGGTCGGGCAACAAATTCTGATATAGTAGTTGTTTTGGTTTCATTGCATACACACACCGATGTGTCATCAGTACGTCTTAGCCGAAGCATGAACACTACACTCATAGCATGATGAGAAGTATACGGGGCATATTATGTAGTATGGGATGCACAATATGTGTTTGTATATGGATCTACCATAGGTGGCAACATGTGACAGTTATGTAGTATGGGATGCATAACCATCATCACATGGATGCCAATTAGCACGTTTTCTTTTTCGTTACATGCAATATTATGTAGTATGGGATGCATAATATTTCATGTGTATGCCGCTCATAACATGCATTAAGGCCTTTATTAGAATGCATAACACAACATATAGTATCATCCCCAAATTTAGCATAGCATCATGAAAATCCCAGAGCAAGGTGGTAGCAATGGCAAGTATATGTACATGTATGTTCTGAACCAAGCAGTGTAGTTCTAGTGTAAGGTTAAGTTTTAATTATAGGTTTATGCGTATTAATGGAGATGGCGCGCAAGCGAGTCGCGACTAGGTCGACTCCCCAGTCGGAGGGTGAGTCATCCAGAGCGTAGAGTGAAGCTTTGATCGAGAGTCTGCGCTAGAGCAATAAAGCTCTAGCTAGGCAGATGGTTGTGATGCAATCGCAAGTTGAGGCGTTGTTGTCTGCCGGTGCTAGGCAGCAACCCGCGGTGTAGGCCCCCATAGTAGGACAGACAGTACCTACTCCTCCTGCTCCCTTGGTACCCCCTTTAGCGATACCTCCAGAAATGAATTTCATTTTGCACTTTCAAAGGTTGGGTCCTCCATCGTATGACGGTCGAGCTGATTTCGTGGCCTTGGACGATTGGCTTATAGCCATGGAAGAGATGTTCTCATATTCAGGAATCACCATGGCTCAGAAGGTGATGATTGTCGCATACCAACTTAAGGGCCTCACAAAGAGTTGGTGGTTGAGGGAGAAGGAAGACCTTTCCGAAGGATGTTCATGGGAAACCTTCAAAGGAATGTTGTTAAGAAAGTTTCTGCCGTCGGTAGAGCAAGACCGGTTGATGAATGATTTCCTACATCTGAAGCAGAGGCAGCTCTCGGTGAGCTATGAGATTGAGTTTTGCAAGTTGAGCAGGTTTGCTCTGGCCCTATTAGCCTCGGGAGAAGGAAGAGTAAAGAGATTTCTGGGTGGTCTCCGCAGTGATATCCAACAGTTGGACAGTGCGTACAGGTCGGAGAAGTACACCGAGGTAGTAGAGATGTAGAGTTGTAGAGTTCATTATTGATCTTGAGCCTGGTACTCATCCTATCGCTAAGGCACCGTACCGTATGGCCCCGCGCGAGTAAGAAGAGTTGCGAACTCAGTTAGATGAGCTGTTGCAGTGTGGATTTATTAGGCCAAGTTCTTCGCCCTGAGGTGCTCCAGTTTTGTTCATGAAAAAGAAGGACGGTTCCATGAGGTTGTGCATAAATTATAAAGAGTTAAACACAGTGACCATCAAGAACAGGTATCCGTTGCCGAGGATACATGATCTGTTTGATCAGTTGCGTGGTAGTACGATGTTTTCAAAGATTGACCTTCGAGCAGGCTACCATCAGTTGAGGATCCGTGAGTCGGACGTTCCCCGGACTGCCTTTCGTTCCTGTTATGGTCATTTTGAGTTTCTGGTTATGTCTTTTGGTTTGACGAATGCACCCTCTGCGTTTATGGACATGATGAACCGCGTGTTCAAGGATTTTCTAGATGATTTTGTTGTGGTCTTCATCGATGATGTGTGGTATATTCTAGAAGTATTGAGGAGCATGCTACGCATTTGCGCTTAGTATTGCCGACTCTTAGAGATCACAAGCTGTATGCGAAGCTGAGTAAGTACGAGTTCTGGCTTCCTCAGGTAGCCTTTCTGGGTTATGTGGTGAACAAGGATGGAATTACTATAGACCCCGCTAAGATTTCTGCTGTGTTGGATTTGAAGACGCCTTCAACGCCTAAGGAAATAAGGAGTTTCTTAGGGTTGGCTGGGTACTACAGGAGATTTGTTCAAGGATTCTCAGTGCTGTCGGCACCCTTAACTAAGCCTACCCAGAAGAATACCGCTTTGTTTGGAGCGATAAGTGCGAAGAAGCCTTTCAGGAATTAAAGAGGCGTTTGTGCAGTGCACCTGTGTTGGCCTTGCCGATCGAAGGAATATAGTATGTCGTTTATGTGGATGCATTTCACATTAGACTAGGGTGTGTTTTGATGCAAGAAGGAAAGGTGATTGCATATGGGTCTAGACAATTAAAAGTTCATGAAAAGAATTACCCTATGCATGACTTAGAATTTGCTGCAGTGAGTTATGCTTTAAAGCTTTGGAGACATCTATTATATGGAGTGTCATGCAAGATTTATACGGATCATAAGAGTCTGAAGTATGTCTTTACCCAGAAAGAGTTGAATTTGCTCTAGCGCAGGTGGTTGGAGTATGTTGTGGATTATAAGGTTGATATCATGTATCATCCGGGTAAGGCTAATGTGGTGGCCGATTCCCTGAGTAGAAAGACCACGCAAATCTTCAATCTTTCTGTGCAGTCCTTGGTAGAGGAGTTTATGTTGATGGATATCTCAGTCGGTAGTAGTACCGCACCTTCGAGTCTTGAGGCTGAAGAGCCTTCTTGGATTACCCTTACGAGATTGCACCAGAAAGAAGATCCTGACTTGCAGCATCTCCGGAATAGGACGGATAAGGGAGAATTACCAGATTTTTCGATCGATGATAAAGATACTTTGACGTACCGAGGTAGGTATTGTATCCCCGTGTTGGATGATATTCGGGCAAAGATCTGTAGTGAAGCGCATGACTCTAGTGTTTCCTATCATCCTGGTTCCACAAAGATGTATAAGGACCTGAAGCAGATTGTTTGGTGGTCAGGTATGAAGAATGATATATCCAGATATGTTTCTGAATGTTTCACTTGTCAGCGCGTGAAGGCGGATCATAAGAGTCCTGGAGGTAATTAAGTTGAACCCGTTGGATGTTCCAAGCTAGAAGTGGGAGAGTATTTCAATGGACTTCATTATCGATTTGCCGAGGTTTCCCGGAGGACATAATTCTATGTGGGTTATAGTTGACAGATTAACAAAGTGTGCTCACTTTGTGCCTTTTAAGACCGGTTACTCTATAGAGAAAATAACCGAACTTTATTTGAATGAAGTTATCAGATTGCATGGTGTGCCCGTGAGCATTGTGTCGGACCGAGATTCAAGGTATATGTCTCGTTTCTGGCGGAGTTTGCAGGGAGCTTTGGGCACTGACCTTAGATACTCTATCGTTTACCATCCTCAGACCAATGGTCATACAGAGAGAGTGAATCAAATTTTGGAGGATATGATAAGGTGCTATATTCTAGATCATGGTGGATCTTGGGATAAGCGTCTTGGATTGATGGAATTTGCCTACAATAATAGTTATCAGGAGAGTTTGCAAATGAACCCCTTTGAGGCTCTGTATGGGAGGCGTTGCCAAACTCCCTTGTTTTGGGCCGAGGTTGGTGAGAGTCCGTTGTTAGGCCCAGAAGCTTTGGAAGAGATGAGTGTTGTCGTGACTCATATCCGCGAGAAGCTTCGTATCGCTCAGGAGCGGTATGAGAAGTATGCCAATCGGAGAAGGGTGAATCTTGAGTTTGCCGTTGGAGACTTAGTGATCTTGAAATTTTCTCCGATGCCGGGCGTTAAGAGATTTAGAAGGAACCACAAGTTGGACCCCCGGTATGTGGGACCTTTCCAGATTGTTGAGCGCATCGGAGCGTCAACTTATAGATTGGATTTGCCTGCTTCATTCCCAAATGTTCACGATGTGTTTCATGTGAGCTAGCTGAGGAAGTGTCTGCGTAGTGATCGGCTTGTTCTTGATTCAGTGCCCGTATTGCAGCCCAATCTTTCATATGTTTAAGAGCCTATCCGAATCTTAGAGACTCAGGAGCGTGTGTTGCGGAGGAAGACGATCCCGATGGTTAAGGTTCTTTGGAAGAATCAGGGTGTCGAAAGCGCAACATGGGAGCTGGAGACTGCCATGAGAGAGACTCATCCTAGCCTCTTCTCTTAGATTTCGGGTAAATCTTCTGTCAGGTAACCTTTGGATTTGATTCTGTATCTTCTTGATCTTTGGATTTCAAGTTTCGGGACGAAACTTCTTTTTAGGGTGAGTGACTGTAATGCCCCTGATTTTTTCGTTAATTATTTACGTGGCCGCTGTGACGTAATTTTGGCATTTGGGCGTTATGTCAGCTCGTCAGGTTTAGTTTTGGGCCTTAGCCTACTTAAAGTGTGTAATTTGGATCGAGCGTATGAGATTTCGTGTCGTTTCGAGTTATGGGAGATTATTTATGTAATTATTGCATTTATTATAATTCCCTGGCTCTGTGTTCGGCGATCTGAAGAGGAGCTACGTTCGACGAACGACAGAGGAGCTATGTTCGACGAACGGCAGAGGGGCTGCGTTCGACGAATGACAGAGGAGCTGCGTTCGACGAATGATAGAGGGGCTGTGTTCGACGAACTGCAGAGGGGCTGCGTTCAACGAGCGGGTGGCGAGCTGCGTTCGACGAACGGGTGATGAGCTGCGTTCGATGAACGAGTGGCGAGCTGTGTTCGACGAACGGGTGGCGAGCTGCGTTCGACGAACGACAGAGGAGCTGCGTTCTACAAACAACAAAGGGGCTGCGTTCGACTAACGACAGAGGAGCTGCATTCGACGAACGGGTGGCGAGCTGCGTTCGACGAACGAGTTGCTGAGTTCGACGAACTCCTGGAGGCTTAATATATATAAATTAAGCTTAGGTTTTATCTTTTCACCTCCTTCCCCTTTCGGCCGACCTAGAGTTCTGTCGGGCGTGAGAACGAGAGCGGCGTGTCATGGAGCTTCCGACCGGCGATTCGAAGGTTGTAGTAGTCGGAATCGTGTTTGAAGAGTAGATTTGGAAAGCTCTCGGCGGGATCTTCGTTCTAGTGGTAAGCTTTTCCCGTTTCGTGGAATTTTTTGGAGTTATGGTAGTGACCTAATTCCTCTTTTCGATCCGAAAAGATTCAGGATTTCGTGCTCGGGTGAGTTCTTGGCCGATCCATAGCTTTTGGAGCGGAGAACTTCGAGCTTGCAAGGTTAAAGGCAAGTGGCTTTCCCCTCCCTCTCTCTTGTTTCTTGAATCCTTGTTTTTATTCTCATTTGGAATCCTTGTCGTGTTGAACGGCTTGTGTCTTTGAAGGGTTGGTATGATATTCATTAACCTTGAATTTCCCCGAAATGTCTAGAATTTTTCCCTAGGAAAAACTTGTATGCTTCCTAGACCTCCTCCCTGTTTTCATGAAGAATACCTTGGATTTCTCGAAAAGTCACTATTTCCTGCTTGGGGATTTCTCGAGAGATTGCCTCTCCTGTCTTTGTGATTTCTCGAGCACTACAAATCCTGCCTTGAGGATTTCTCGAGAAATTGCATCTCCTGCCTTGTGATTTTTCTCGAGAGGTCATCTGTCCTGCCTTGGGGATTTCTCGAGAGCTTGCTTCTCCTGTCTGGGTTTTCTCGAGAGGTCATTTGTCCCGCCTTGGGGATTTCTCGAGAGCTTGCTTCTCCTGTCTGGGATTTCTCTAAAGGTCATTGTTCCCTGCCTTTGGGATTTCTCGAGAAACCTATTCTCTGCCTTGGATCTCTCGAGAACCCTTTGACCTTAGCCCTCGACTTTTCGAGAAACGTTTGATCTTAACTGTTGATTTCTCGAGAACCATTTGTTCTTAGTCATTGAGTTCTCGAGAACTTTAGGTTCTTTGCTTTTGATTCCTCGAGTATTGCCCTTTTGTTTCTTAGTGCTTGAGTTATGCCTCCGATTACTTCTCCTCTTCGAAATCTCGTACCCGTTGTGGTTAAATAACTTATGTCTTCTCTTATGAATCTTCTTATGCAGTGTTTACTCCATTTGTGACCCTATCCTTAGGGTATCCTGGTGAGTGTTTTTCTCGGGCTTCGTCCCATGACATAATTAAAGGAATTAATTAATAAGACCATTGCCTTTGTCCTTGCACTGTGGGTCGTGTTTGGGGGGGGGGGGGGGGGGCAGTGGGGAGTGTTGTAGCCATTCACGGTGGCCATTTTAGTGGTGAACCGCGGGCTTGGCCTGTGGTCCCCTGGGCTGTGTTTGGGTGGTTGGGGATAGAAACCCCCACCCATTTTTGGCTTTGGGTGGCAGTGGATAAAGGACCGCCCCCGTTTAATTTGAGCTGATCAGTCTCTTTAAATAAATTTAACAAGATAAATGAATGATGCGTGTCGGCAAGTGCACCGGTCGCTGTCAAGTAATAATTGTGGAGAATAAATTCCCCGGATGTCGGTCTCTTGAGGAATGCAGGATGGGTGAACGAATCGCGCAGTGATGATTGTTACACAAGCGTTCAACAAACACAAAGAGGGGTTTTAGGTTGGTTTTCCTAATCTTAGCAATAACAAAAGAAATGCGGGTCGAAAACACCGCTTCGCAAAGTGAGGTGGATGCAACGGCCGCGATGCCGTGCTTCGTGAGGCGGATGAAGTGAGCTCGAGTGCGAGAGGGTGAGGGTCGCAAACACCTCTTCACAACCGCCGTTAGCTCTTGCTAACGCGGGTCAAACACCTTGCGTGCGGGCGCGAGTGAGTGAATGAGAACGGAGTGAATCACAACCAAACCATGAAGAATAACAAAGAGACATTCATTTAAACAAATAACATCTCAATATTCGAGTTTTACACGGTTCAAAGAGCACAACGAGGAAAGAGGAAAGGAATAACCGATGGTGAAGACTAGCGGCCGTTCACGGCCGGAATGGTAGGTTGTCGGGCTACCTCCGGACTCGGACGGACAATGCTTCCGGCGTAGAGAGCTGTCACGATCTCCCTACGTGCTCCGTCGTCTTCGACTTTAGGTTTCTTCTTCTTCTCACCGAGCGGAATGAAAGAATGCTTGCTTGGAGGCTTACGGACGATGGAGAACACTCACGGACAATGGAGGAAGTCTTAGAATGGATGGAGGAGGCTTCCCTTTGCGTAGGAGATGAAGTGGAGGCTTCCCACGGTGGAGATCGGCGGCGTACGGAACAGAAATCCCGCTCCCGGCATGAACGATCCGCCCTAAAATCGCAACAGGCGTTTAAATAGGCGCTGGATTAAATACTGCGCACGATCATTGGCGCACGACCAGTGGTCGTGCGCACTGGAATTCTGCGATCGTGCGCACTGCCTGGGTGGAACCTGCAAGATACGAAATTATAAAATAGAATGCTCGCACGACCAGTGGCGCACGACCGGTGGTCGTGCGCACTGGAGTTGATGGTCGTGCGCACTACAGCAAACAGAACTCGGAAATTAAATGGTAAGTGCACACGAGCAGTGGCGCACGACCGGTGGTCGTGCGCACTGGCGTTGATGGTCGTGCGCACTGCACCAAACAGAACTCGTGAAAAAAGGGTTAAGTGCACACGATCAGTGGCGCACGACCAGTGGTCGTGCGCAATAGAACCGGTGATCGTGCGCAGTGTTCCTGTGCAGAATTGCACCGGGAGCACTTGCACGACTCCTATTCCCGCACAACCACAGATCTAGCCACTGAAAGTGGCACCTAACAGCACAAGAATACTATTAAAGATAAAAAGCACGAAAATCACACCAAAGTGGGCCAAGATGTGCACCTAGCATGGATTATCAAATATAAACTAAAACAAGGCTAAAGTGCGGAGAAATGACTAAATAACGGCCCGGATGAGTCCATAAATGTGTATATGATCAGGACTCATCACACCCCCAGACTTAACTGTTTGCGCGTCCCGAGCAAACGAATCCGGCGGAGCGTGAAAACGATAATTGACATAGAGAATTACACAAAGGAGTACGGTGCGAAGTAACATACGCATGCAAGTAGAGAATTTAGTAGAAGGAGATTCTAGATATGCTAAATAATTTACAAGAGTATTAAAGCGTAATTAAAGATTTAGATGTACTCAATTGGTGAATTATGAAGAATTTGACGATCATGCCCGGTATGAAAGTGACGAGACACTGAGGCGGGTGTTGCAAAAGATCGGGGCTTAGGAATAACTCCGCTGAAATCCATCAACGTCGTGAACCATACGCTCGCCCGGTCACACTCTCTCCACGGCGCTAGCAAACTCGCAAATCAAATCAGTAGGACTTATAGGATTAAAACGAGGCTTAGGTTACGGTATGATATTCAAAGTTAAACACGGTGGCTACGCAACCCAAGTGAGCTAACGGAACGCTGCACCATACAAGACCAACGAACAATGCTCGTGTGACACACCCCCAGACTTATCATGAAAACCAGGTGTGCACACGGCCTACTTCACAAATACCAACAGATTTTCTGTTTTTAGCTCGGGAGGATTTTTTTTCAAAATACTCTTTTTTTTCTTTTACATATTTTACTTCTTTTATGTAACCCCCGGTTGGTTCAAAATCAGCAGACAGAATTAATTTTTCCTTCATAACACAAGGATTCCACACTCCACACAAGTTTAGAATTATGAGCGCAGTTAAAAACATTTTGGTTGCGGGAGTAGGATAGGCTTCAGGCTTTGGTGGATGAAGAGGAGCTGAACAAAGGATTGGTAGGCACAAAATTGGCTTGCAAAGGTGAATGAAATGGACATGGAATAACAAAGCTCAAACTAGCCAAAGGGTGGCCTACATCATGTTTGACTCAACGAGCAGCTCTCACCCATGCTTCGAGAGTCGCTAGGGGCAAGTTCTTAGCCCACGAGAAAGATAAAACTTCCTCCCGACTCGAGCAACACACGACTAGCAATCGCACACACACAACACCGGGTTATCGTCAATTCCATACAAATTCACCACTTGAGTATATTAAATCTAAATTTACGCAGAAATACTAAACATAAATTAGATGCATAAAGAAAATCTTGTTCTACACAAATTCTACCATAGCATGCGAAGTGACTAGAACACTACATGAGTCAACATCGCACTCCAAATAATAATTCCTACGTTAACAACCTATTTCATACTCCAACCAAGATAGTTTACAACGGAACAACAACAAAAAGATAAGCGCGCACTCAAGTGGGTGAAAGGGTGTGTGAAACATGGAAAACAACGATAATGATAAGATAAATAAGAATCAACCTTCTAGTATGCGGTGCACTCGTGCACAGTGGATAACAACAACCGCTCCCCCAGACTTAAGCTAAACAATATCTCTAGAAATTTGAAGCAACAAGAGGGGAGGAAGTGTTACCCAATGCTCAGAAATGAGCATACCAGACGATTGGCGTAAATAATCAAGAATAGTCCGCAGCATCCGCTCCATCGAACACAAAACCTGCAAGCACAAACTCAAAGCAACAAAAGCAGAAACAAAAGCTGAACTAAAAGAAGTTAGATAAAGAGAAATACGAAAACAGGAAATCTGGGTTGTCTCCCAGTAGCGCTTTCATTTAACGTCCTTAAGCTGGACCAAATACCTGTATTAGCAGTGTTTATAAAGTGCAAGAATTAAAAAGAAAGAGTTCTCAAAAGTAGTTCACCACAGCAAATAAAACACACATCAACTAAAAGCGCTCTTATGGTGTGCTTCTCCCGTAGCACGTAGGCGGGAGGTGAAGGCTTTAGGGCCAGCACTGGTATTACCCAATGCTCCCCTAACCTCCGCCACCTTGCCACGGAGAGCGGCAGCACGAGCGTCGCGCAGAAGTTTTTCCTTTTTAAGTTTGGTGACAGTCGGAGACTGCCACCGTTGAGAGTTCTCAATTTTTTCCTCCTTAGAATCAGGTGGCGTCACTTCCTGCATCGTGGTGACTACCGGATCGGCCCAGGAGATGGAGCGCTTAGATAGTTTATTACATGATTCACCATAAGAAGATAAATAATCAGCAACCCTAACTACATTCACGTCAACGTTTTCCGAACTGCCGTCTTCCTCCTTCTCGGAGTCGAATTCTTTCCGGAGGTCGACCTCTTCTTCCTCATCCGATTGGAGCTCCTCCATTCCTCCTTCACCTGTTTCTCGAACATGTATCTTTCCTGCACAGCTTAGAAATTCATCAGAAATAACGAGAGGGGGCGGAGTGAATGTTTCAGTTGTGGCTTCGGGACAAGTGGGCTGCTGCAACATATTGGTTAGGGAAATGCGCCCCGTAGCAAAATCAAGGGTAGCACCGCTCTCTTTCAAGAATGGTACGCCCAAGATAGGAATGGACTGGTTTTCCCGCGGCCCCAAAACCTGAAAATCAGCAACTACAGTTGTCCCCTCAACCGTCACCTCCACATTCTTTACTTCCCCCTCGGATTGAATAACAGTACCATTGGCAAGCACAAGGGATTTCCTTTCTTCCGTGTTCAAATCCAGTTGTAATTTGGCTACATCTTGCAACGCAATAACGTTGCGGGAGGAACCGGAATCGCATAAAGCTTTTGTTTCAACCTTATTGATGGAACAAGAGATTACCAGCTCACTCGGATTGGCATCTACCACATCCCCCAGACTCTTCCCTTGATCAATGGGGTTCTTCTCCGTGTTGCTGGGAAGGGTCCCCTGCGAACGCTCGGTTAGCGCTTGGGCCAATTGGCCCAACTGCGTCTCCAAGTTTCGCATAGATGCAGTTTGATTTACCATATTTGAATTAGCTGCTAGCATGAATTTCTCCATCATCTCTTCTAAATTACTCTTCTTTTGGGTAGGGGGTGCTTGGTTATAATCCGGGTGCGGCGGCCTCGGTTGGCTCCCGGAGGCGTAAGCATCGTTTTGATGCTGCCCCGGTGCCCATCGTTGGCCAGGTGTGTTTGGATTCCACGAGAAGTTCGGGTGACTTCTCGCTCCCGGATTATAAGCATTATTGAAAGGCGCCCCCTAGGCTGATTTCCTACATAATTGACAGATTCGTTCAAGTTCAAGTGTGCGAAGTCATCTGCCACGTTGTTCCCCGAACACTCATACGCGTGGTGGCCTCCGCCTCCACATCCCTCGCAGGTAATGCCAGCAGCAGTAGCGGATGGTGAGGGGAGAGAGTCGACCATGAAAATACCTCGGCCGCTTCTTGGAGCATTTCTCCCTGCAGTCCAGAATGTAATGTGGGAGGCAGTGTCGCGCAGAATTCGAAGGGCTTCTTCAGGAGTGTGGTTCATCAAGGTGCCACCCGCCGCAGCATCGATCATTGCCCTGTAGTTGGGCTCGATCGCGAAGTAGAACAATTCAACTACATTCCATGGTTGGAGCTCGTGGCCAGGGCAACGGCGAAGGAGATCGTTGAGGCGCTCCCATGCTTCAGCAAGGGTCTCTTGGTCAAGTTGGCGAAATGTGGCGATCTCCCGCCGCAAGCTTACAATCTTATCCACAGGGTGGAATTTAGCAAGGAACTTGGATGCGAGGGCATCCCAAGTTGCAGCAGTCCCGGGCGGAATGGAGTGGAGCCACACCTTTGCTTTGTCGCGGAGTGAAAAGGGAAACAGTCTAAGCTTGACCGTGTCGTCAGCAATCCCTGCGTAGCGGAAGGTTCCGCAAATATCAGAAAACTCCGCCAGATGCAGATGCGGATCTTCGCTGGCCAACCCCGAGAACTGAGCGTTGTTCCGGATGATGTTTAAGATCGCTGGCTTGATCTCAAACTGATTATTCATAATGTTTGGCCCGAACCCCGGATACACACTCCCAGCAGTTGGAGTGGTGTAGTCCCTCATCGTGCGGGGTCGAGGCCTGACTGCCTCCTGCTCAATCCCAGGCTGATGTTCCCCCACGCCGGGCATTCTTGGATCAACATCATTTGGGTCTACCTGATCACCCATGGCCGCTTGTACAGCCGCAGCGCGCCTTCGTGCGCGAGCAGTTCGTTCAATTTCTGGATCAAAAGGTGCGAGTTCACCTGCGACCTGCCTCTGCATGAACTGTCAAAAACAAAAAGAAAAACAAAGAAAATAAAAAACAACTGCTCGTATAACGAAAGTCACAACACAAGACGAAACACGCCTGCATTCCCCGGCAACGGCGCCAAAAACTTGATGCGTGTCGGCAAGTGCACCGGTCGCTGTCAAGTAATAATTGTGGAGAATAAATTCCCCGGATGTCGGTCTCTTGAGGAATGCAGGATGGGTGAACGAATCGCGCAGTGATGATTGTTACACAAGCGTTCAACAAACACAAAGAGGGGTTTTAGGTTGGTTTTCCTAATCTTAGCAATAACAAAAGAAATGCGGGTCGAAAACACCGCTTCGCAAAGTGAGGTGGATGCAACGGCCGCGATGCCGTGCTTCGTGAGGCGGATGAAGTGAGCTCGAGTGCGAGAGGGTGAGGGTCGCAAACACCTCTTCACAACCGCCGTTAGCTCTTGCTAACGCGGGTCAAACACCTTGCGTGCGGGCGCGAGTGAGTGAATGAGAACGGAGTGAATCACAACCAAACCATGAAGAATAACAAAGAGACATTCATTTAAACAAATAACATCTCAATATTCGAGTTTTACACGGTTCAAAGAGTACAACGAGGAAAGAGGAAAGGAATAACCGATGGTGAAGACTAGCGGCCGTTCACGGCCGGAATGGTAGGTTGTCGGGCTACCTCCGGACTCGGACGGACAATGCTTCCGGCGTAGAGAGCTGTCACGATCTCACTACGTGCTCCGTCGTCTTCGACTTTAGGTTTCTTCTTCTTCTCACCGAGCAGAATGAAAGAATGCTTGCTTGGAGGATTACGGACGATGGAGAACACTCACGGACAATGGAGGAAGTCTTAGAATGGATGGAGGAGGCTTCCCTTTGCGTAGGAGATGAAGTGGAGGCTTCCCACGGTGGAGATCGGCGGCGTACGGAACAGAAATCCCGCTCCCGGCATGAACGATCCGCCCTAAAATCGCAACAGGCGTTTAAATAGGCGCTGGATTAAATACTGCGCACGATCATTGGCGCACGACCAGTGGTCGTGCGCACTGAAATTCTGCGATCGTGCGCACTGCCTGGGTGGAACCTGCAAGATACGAAATTATAAAATAGAATGCTCGCACGACCAGTGGCGCACGACCGGTGGTCGTGCGCACTGGAGTTGATGGTCGTGCGCACTACAGCAAACAGAACTCGGAAATTAAATGGTAAGTGCGCACGAGCAGTGGCGCACGACCGGTGGTCGTGCGCACTGTCGTTGATGGTCGTGCGCACTGCACCAAACAGAACTCGTGAAAAAAGGGTTAAGTGCACACGATCAGTGGCGCACGACCAGTGGTCGTGCGCAATAGAACCGGTGATCGTGCGCAGTGTTCCTGTGCAGAATTGCACCGGGAGCACTTGCACGACTCCTATTCCCGCACAACCACAGATCTAGCCACTGAAAGTGGCACCTAACAGCACAAGAATACTATTAAAGATAAAAAGCACGAAAATCACACCAAAGTGGGCCAAGATGTGCACCTAGCATGGATTATCAAATATAAACTAAAACAAGGCTAAAGTGCGGAGAAATGACTAAATAATGGCCCGGATGAGTCCATAAATGTGTATATGATCAGGACTCATCAATGAACTATGCTTGTTCCTCTTTGTGGTATTTGTTGCACTTGGTGCTTTGCTTAGTTCTTTGTTTGGAGCATCTCTTTCGGTAAATATGGCTTGGGTTGGTACCCCTTATGCCTTATTTACTTTTCTGCCACTTGTAATTCCTTGGTGAGGCGTTCTTTGTTTTATTGAATGCCTCAGATTCATAGCCTTAGCTGCTAGTGGTGTAGCCCGGAGTCTTCAGGAGTTTTAGTCGCTATTTTACCCCGCTGCTGCGAGGTAGTTGTGGTTAGTTTCTTCTTGTGTTCAGTCATGCTAGTTTGGAGCCAACGGGTTAGTGTCAGGTTTTTGACGCCCATTGTGCCCATTTTGATACTTTATAACTTACTTGCCAGTTGATTGCTACTACTTTTTAGATCTTGTGTATCTTGCTCTTTGGGAATGATTTATGTCTAGGTGCATTATAGTTATAAAATGGCTTTTCTTTCATCCTCATTGCATTCCTTTTAACTGAAATTCTTATCTTTAAAGTCGTCTAAAAGATATTTTCTATACTTATACTACGCCTAGATATGTGCATATCATTTACTTTATGTCATGTCATCACATGCATTTAGGACCTTAAGTGAACTAAATCAAGTATTTTCCGCTGCAATTACGTATATTTTCTCGGTGGACTAGTTGATCCACGAATTGAGAGACATAGTCCTTACCCCAAACTCTCATAAATGATTTCAAACGATGATCTATCATGTGAACATGTTTTGATTAAATAAGTAATAGGTTTCTGCATGAGCGTTTGCATTTTCTCCTGCATGACGTGGCATCATGACGCGTATTTTCTCTTATTCTGATATTCCTAAATTTGGAGAAAATTCGGGTTGTGACATCGTACATTGTAGAGGAGGTGCTCAGGTCTAGAGGGTACCACCTCCGAGATGTGGAAGGGGTACCCCTCGGCCTGGCTCGAAGCAGGGATGATTCGAAATGTTTCTACCCTTGAGTTTTTAATGATAATCTATTACAAGTTCTATTCATTATATGCTGGAATGCCCTAGATCGATTCTGCTGTCGGGATCTCATTAGACGGTGGGTCAGGTTGATCTCTAGTGAGGCTTGCAAGGTAGCAAGCGTTTGGTGCTGGAATACCCAGATTGATTCCACTGCCGGGATCTCATTAGATGGTGGGTAAGGTTGATCACTGGTGAGGCTGTCAAGGTAGCAAACGTTTGGTGCTGGAATGCACCAGATCGATTTCGCTGTTGGGCTCTCATTAGACGGTGGGTCAGGTTGATCTCTGGTGAGGCTGGCAAGGTAGCAAGTATTTGTTGTCGAAATGCCCCAGATCGATTCCGCTGTCGGTCTCTCATTAGACGGTGGGTCGGGTTGATCTCTGGTGAGGCTGGCAAGTTAGCACGTGTTTGGTGCTGGAATTCCCTAGATCGATTCCATTGCAGGGCTCTCATTAGACGGTGGGTCAGGTTGATCTCTGGTGAGGCTGACAAGGTAGCAAGCGTTTGGTGTTGGAATGCCCCAGATCGATTCCGCTTCCAGGCTCTCATTAGACGGTGGGTTAGGTTGATCTCTGGTAAGGCTGGCGAGGTAGCAAGTGTTTGGTGCTGGAATGCCCCAGATCGATTCCACTGCCAGGCTCTCACTAGACGTTGGGTCAGCTTGATCTCTGGAGAGGCTGGCAAGGATATGGTTCATGCTGATAGGCCCGGCTCGCAAAACCTCTCAAGGCGAGACTTAGAGGAGAGAGTCCCCGGGGGCTCGCTCGCACGAAGATAAAAGGCAATTCTGGTGAAAATGCAACTAAGATCCAATGATTGTGGCAAAACGGTTGAATGCACAGGGTAACAAGGCATTTCAAGGCGAGTCTGGGCTCGCAAAATGCTCGGAGAATCTCTAAGCAACACCTAAAATAAGCGAGTCGGAGGGGGGGGGGGGGCATGCGTGATAATTAATGAGTAATGTTGGTCGCGCGCAGGGGTCGTGGCAAGCAAGATAGGGTAATGGTCACCCTGCTCGCAAGGACCCATAGTGAGCGAGCCAGAGGCATGAAGCGATTCACATATTGCCCATGAGCGAAAGAAAGCGGAAAGTGTATCTAACAAGCATCTGCGCAAAGGAAGCTACGTGAAAGCCTTATGGAGTGTGTGTGAATGCGTCGTAGTGAAACAATACGAAGGAGGTTCACTAAAGTGGTGGCAACCACATAATCATTGCAAAGGAAAAAGGGCGAGCACAAGCATGACAAATTGAAGATAGCAAAAGAATCTTGTTCATTCTTGAAAAATGTTCATTACATAGCGGCGACCTCGCCAGCCAAAATCGACATTAAAAATAAAAAAGTCAAGGAAGATCTTCAGAAATCTCCTCCTTTATCCCGCGTACCCCGGACTCTAGAATTGGCGTGAACAGGTAGGGAACGACATCCTCGACAGTAAGCTCCATCGTGTCCGGGGAAAGTAGGTTCGCCCCCTTAAGGGTATTGAAGATGAGGTTGGCGACACCCATCGAGTTCTTGCGCATCGCCTCCTCCTCGCCCCGCATCCTATTGTGAGCTCCAGCTCGTGAAGGAGGCCGGGGTAGCATAGCCCTAGCCAGCTCGTGAATTTGAGCTTTCAAGATCGCGCTCTCCATCTCCAGATCACCATTACGCGAGAGGAGCTGGCTCGCTATTTCAGCATCCTACAAAATAAAAAGATAAGTAAAATAATGCAACATGTAGTGAGCGAGATTGAAAATTTGTATAAATCACTTACCATCCCGCCTGGGAGGTGTGCGAGGAGACTCTCAGATAGGGTCTCTTTTCCCTTGAGGCGCATGACTTCATCTGAGGCCTCCTAGAGCTCGCGCTAGAGCTCCTTAGAATCCCTGTCCACAGTAAGGTACCACTGACACACCATGTAAACAAGCTCCATGTCCCGAAATTGGGCTCGCATGGCCTCATAGACGAGCAACCTGGACCTTAGGGCGCCGAAGTTAGCGGTGTCCTTGCGGCCATATAGCCCAAAGGCGACGGCGAATGCCTTGCCCCCAACCTTGTCGCTCTCAACCCAGGAGGGGATGAGCGAAGAATATGGTATCCTGTTGTGATCAGGGTCCCACGCCAGCAGTGTCTCGCCGACCGTATCCGGGAGCTTCGTACCGAGGCCAAAATATTTATGTCTCGTTGGCTTGGGCTCGCCCAAAGCATCCCCGACCTCGCAGCTCCCCTCGGTAGTCTTCAGACTCACGGGCGGGGGGAGTAGGGCTTCTGTCTCGCACAGGTACACATCAATATCTTTCCCCTTAGTTGTGGAAGGGGTCTCCTTGGTCCTCTTCTTTACCGGGGTTTTCGCGGCGGGCTGGCTCACAGGTGGCGGTCACTTCTTACCAGAAGTCGAGCTGGGAGGGGCTCGGCATGCTTTAGCGGCTGCAGTAGCGAGCGAGATGGAGGTGAGGGTTGTAGTCCTCGCATACGGGGGTGGAGGGGAAGATCCCGCTCTCCTGCGAAGGCGACAACAATGAGAACTAATCACCAGATTCAAGAAATTAGTGGGTTTGCGAGTGTGAGTCAAACCTTCTCCTTGAGGCACCGGAAGCAGCGAGTCTACCTTCTGCCGGAGTTATGCGACCTCGAGGTTCTTTCCCTCCAAGTATTGGAAGAGCTTCGCATTGTACCCCCCCCCCCCCTCGAGCGAAGCAGGTGGGCGGTAGGTCACCTCTGCTCGCTGGAGGGGGGAGAAGGGTATGTTGCCAAAGGGTCCTTTTACAAGGACAAATTTCTGATGTCAATAATGGCTCTTGTTCACTGTCTCGCAAACAGTGACATGTTGGCTCGCGAAGTGAGTGGTTCTATCTTTATAGGCGCGGAAGGAGAAGATCTTGCGGAAGACGAGCAGGTTGAATTCTATTCTCTTCTCGTGCAGATAGCTGGCGAACGCGACTATAACAACGATCACATTCGGGGTTAGCTGGCTCGGCAGGACGCCGTAGTACTTGAGCACTTGGGAAAATCACCAAGGAAGGATTAGCATGCTCTTTGCGACGCGAGCAAGAAGTGCAAGTGTTGAGTAAGGTACCTGGCGTGCATCCGACCATAAAGGGAGTCACAACCCATTCTCGAAGTGAGCGATGGGGATGGCGATCTCGTCAGGAGATAGCTCATTTATAGTGGCGGTATTTGCCGGGCGGCGAGCGACAAATCCCGAGGGGATGTATCTATCCACGGTGGTGAGGAAC
This sequence comes from Dactylorhiza incarnata, assembly GCA_033032865.1. NCBI lineage: Eukaryota > Viridiplantae > Streptophyta > Magnoliopsida > Asparagales > Orchidaceae > Dactylorhiza > Dactylorhiza incarnata. The sequence continues at coordinate 7,440,056 of JAWHQI010000023.1, forward strand.
TCCTCGTCGGTGAGCGAGGCATAGAAGAAGGGATGGTCGTGGTAGACCCAAGCGCACTTGGCCAGCCCTTCGGATTCACCATCAGCAACCATGGCTAAAATAACAGCGAACCGGGAGAAGAGCGAGCGGGAGCCGAGAACTGCGAGAGAGCCTGGAAGAAAGGGAAAAGGTTGAAGATAGTTAATGCGGTGGTTGGAGAGGGAAGACCGGTGGCTATTTATAGGAAAGAAAAGAGCGGGAAGGATTTGAAGCGACATGGGGTGCAGATGGCTGAACTGCACAGTGACGTTTCAGCTTCTTGAACCTTTGTTCGCTCTGTAGGGACTCGTGTCCTAGCGAAATCCACTGATTCAACATGGGCGAGCCACGCAAGACGATGCATCATTTTGACCGGAAGTCGGCAGGGGCATCTGCAGGGAAATAAATCAAAATTGCGAAGGCGAGGCAGCAGTTCGCGAGCCAAGCTCGAAGCAAGGCAGGCCTATGACAGAAAATAAGCAATGCGCAAGCACAGTTAATGGGATTATCTAAGTAATGAAAGGCGAAAGAAAAAGCCCGCGGGCGAGCAAAAATATCTAATTACAGATTCGTAAATTATTCGAGACCCCTAGGGGAAGTAATAGGTGCGAGCTAGAAATAGCAAATAACATTGTTTATTAATTGATCCACTTCCATCGGCCGCAACCTCGCACCCCAGAGCGTGGTGGTGCTTTCGGATAGTGGTACTCGTGAACTGATTGGACCTCGCGCTGCATTAGGCGCATCTGATCTTCGATTTGCGCGAGGTGCACCCTTGGCGAGGTGACCTCGCCGCGAGTGACCAATCACATCTCGGCAAGGAGGCGCACTTTTGCGTCCTCCATGGCGGAAAACCTCTCTTCATAATCAGGCCAGTCCACCGGTTCTGGTCGTATAGGTCTCGCAGCATGAGGCCGTAATTCTGGAACAACTCGGTGACCCATATCTTCATTTGCTCTGGATTGCCGGGGTTCCTCAGGAAGTCAGCGACCTGGTTCGGCGAAGGCGGTGGCGATATCTCCTCCTCTCTGTGCTCTGACTCGGTAGATGAGGTCTTGGGAACACCTGCGAGGAAGAAATTAGCAATAGGGATGGAAAAGAAACAATCGGCATAAATTAGTTAACCTGACAAAATCAGGATGGTACGGGGTCCCTGGCGAGAAGAGCTCGGCTTGCCTTTGAAAGCTTCAGCAAAGGCAGGGGTAATGGATTTCCCCAGGCTATGGCGGTTTGTTGTGTCGTCCGTGACGTAGGTGTTAGCAAGTAGTGACCCGCCCAGACTCCGTAGGCCTAGAACACCGAACCCCGGAGTGAGGATGGCCAATTTAGGTGGGGCTAGCGAGCCCACCAGAGTGGGGGTTCGCCTCTCTGGGGTCGTGATAGGGGTCACTGCACCAAAGGAATTGTGCGGGTTCAGTGAATGAAGAACTTCAAGAGATAGCGAGGCGAATGACTCACCGGGATGCAAGGATGAGACTCGCAAGTCGGTGGTCCCAACCTACGGGGGAGGGAAGTCAGTCCTCCCAGGGGGTGAGATGCGAGACCCCGTTGATGATTGCCCGATGATATTTTCTCTGGGAGGAGGGTCCTACGAGCAAAAGAACAAGGTCAGAAGAGTAAATCTTGGATTATTGAACCTTTGAAAATAGAACCTGCGAGGCGAGCTCGTTGCTGGGGGACGGAGACATGGGCGATGTACCATCCTCTACAGGCGGCCATCAGAAGGTCTTAGCCTTTTTAACCTAAGGCGGAGGCGGAGTGGGTTGCCGAGAAATCCCGGGGGCAAGCTCTGCCACTTTGGCCATTTGGATCGCCTGCGAGGCCTTGAGGCGAGCCAATGCCTCTCCTTTTGTGGACATCTTGATAGATATAGCGACGAGCAGTGAAAGAAGGGCAGAGGGAGGAAAGTTTTTGCACCGACCCGAAAGAATGGTATTTATACCATTGGGCATCGGGCCCACAAAAAGATTCTGGCCACGACAGCGATGGGCCAACGAACACTAAGGGTTGGATGTTTCTTCGCGAGCTTAAGCTAGCCTCGCGAAGAGCGGGGATTGTGTACAACCTCATCGCCAAGAGGTGAGAAAAGAATCAAGGATCAACAGGCGAGAAGGGTAGGAAGGCGGGGGAACCAGACTCTCGAAGGTCGCTCACGGGAAGGCAGACAAGCCAGGCCCTCGGTGGTCTCTCGCAGGAAGGCAGGCGAGCCAGTCCCTCGGTGGTCTCTCGCAGGATGGCGGGCGAGCTGGGCTCTCGGTGGTCGCTCGCAGGAAGGCTGGCGAGCCAGGCTCTCGCAGTTCGCGCGAGGAAAGTCAGGCTAGAGAAACCCTCCTGAGCGGCTCGCCTAGTAGGGGTCCATGGGTGTTTTTACCCGGAAGCCCTTGGTGGTCTGCAATTAGCCTCTCCAAACAGTAGAGTTTGGGTGTTGGCAGACCATTTTGGGTTGTGCATAGCAAAAGTGGAAGGCGGAATCCGGCTATTAGCAGACCATAAGTAAGAAACTATATATAGACCTTGAAGGGCACCTTTGGAGAGGATCCAATCTCAGTACTCTGAGCTTCCTTCTCCCTAGGTTATCTTGGTTCAGCTCTCAGGCTCTCCAAGGTGCCCATTATCAGCTTTGTCTTGGGAGGGGAAGCGCTCTAAGATCTTCTAGGTGTGTGGTGGGACTTCCTCGCTGCGACCAAGGTTCTGTGTCTAGTTCTGAGGCTTCGGTCTGTTCCTTCCGAGGGATCAGAAAGTGCTAGCTGCCCCGCACTTTTGGGGGCCTGAGCTCCACAAGAGACCAAGTATTGGTTTCAACATACATATATGCACCACAGTATATATTAAGCATTAATATAGAACAATATTAAGCTTGACTAATATTGCCATAATAACACAAGATATCATTTCAACATAATTATCAATTTCATCAATGACAAAATGTTACTACATCTTTCAGTTTACAATTGATTTAAATGAAAAACAATATACATTAGTTCAAGTTTTTCTTTTCTTTGCTGCAATTGAGCATTCTGCACCTCCATCATCAAGCTCTTGATTTGGAACAACAACTTTCATCTCAGCTACTTTTCTCTTGTTCTCTTGCCTTTTGAAATGCAGAAATGGCTTTGGAATATATCTTGAAGGCATCCTCTTTGGGTTGTTCTTCCTTACAAGATTCTCTCTGAATACCCTTTCCCTCTAGGAATTCCTCTTAAGGTGCCATGCACTCAGAATGATACTCTTGGAGTCATCACTCCAATGCTCATGGTCAAGATCCTTGGCCTGCTCACTTCTATTCTTTGCCATGAATTCTTTAGCTAACAAGACACCTTCTCTTTTCCTCTGTGCTGCAAGTTGAGCATCTTGAGCAACCTTGGCTTGAGCCTCAAAATAAAAATCTTCTTTTCTTTGATTATCTAGCAGAGACAGGTTCAGTGCTATCCTTGTTCCTTGAAGAACCTTGAGGGCCAACTCAGAATTAATTTCAGCATTGATCTCCTCCCCATTTATGTCTTCTTCAAATACTTTTTGTTCCAGACTTTGGGAGGAAGCATCAACTGACCCATATAGGGTTTAGAAGGCATTCTCTAAGTCTGATTTAAGTTCATCTTTCATCTTTTCTGCCTCTCCAATCATTGTAGTTGCAGTTGACCACACATATTCTTCAATATGGTTTGAGGCCTTCTTTATTACCTCATCAGTCTTCCTCACATAGTTCTTGACAAAGCTCATTCCTTGCTCTGAGAGTTGTAAACTCTTGTCCAATGATCTTAGTATTGTATTCTGAGCTACCACTGATTTCTCAGCTAGATCAAACCACATGGTCATCCACCTATTAAGGTAACATGTTTCTTCCTTGATAACATGAATTTCAGACATCATCTCACTCTTGACTGAAGAAATGGACTTGTCAATATATTCCTGTATTGATGTCATATGACCATCAATAAGTGTACTGATTGAACTTAGGATAAGTTCATTTGAGATTGCGGATGAGGAGGGTTGTACATCAGCTACCACAGTGGGTATGCTTTTCTCTTGTAGGGTTTGATCATCACACTCATTTAGAGTGGATGTCTCCTTTGCATGCACTTCATGCTCCCCCTCAGTCAGAGCAGGGATACCATGCTCCCTCTCAGCTTGATCATTCTTCTCAGCAGCCTTGCATATTGATTAGTGTGATCAACATCAATTCCATCTTCACTATCAATGTTGACTTCTTCATCACCTGATAAGTTCTCTTGCTCCTCCCCCTCAGATAGGGCATCCATCCTTTCTGGATTAGTTGAATCCAAGAAATCTAGGGAGTTATCGGGAATTAGATTTATTCTTCTTTCAAGATTAAGAATAATTGTGTCAATCTTACTTTGCAAGTCACCAAGAGAATCTGATTGCTCCTCATCATTTCTTTCAGAATCAGCAGACACATCTTGTGCATTATTATCAGCTTTTTAAGGATTAGGAGCATCACTTTGAGTATGATCTCCTTCATTGCCATCAGATTTCTCTTCAGCAGTAGCAACATCCTCATCTTTCTCATGCTCTACAATAGCAGCATAATCCTCATGTCCTTCACTGGCATGCTCTTCATGAACATCCTGGTCTTGACTGCTGTCAGATCCTTGATTATCAGCAGCAGGGACATTATCTTTAGCTTCTGAATTTGAATCAGAACATACTATTTTAGCTTTCTTTAGTCCTTTGACTAATTTCCTTTTCTTCTCCATTATCTTAGAGGGCTGACTCATTGGGAGCACCCTTGAGAACCTGTCCAATGTCATTATTTCCATTCTCTTTAGATAGTGAAGGTTGGATCCTTTTGATCTATCAAATTCTTTAGGATATGAGTTCAGAAGATAAAGAGAAAGAATTCTGCCTAGGTTTGGAGCCTGCAGACATTATTTTATCCTTTGGAAGATTACAGCAGCCCATGAGGTCTTTTCTTCAAGACTACTATCGTCATCAGCTCAAACATAAACTTTGAAATAGTATCATGGGACCCAGGTTTGCAAAGTAATGCTTTGCTTACTATATATGATAGTAGCTTCCCTTTTTGATTGAAATTTTTCCTCTTTAGTTAGCCAGTCTTGGCATCATTATACTCACACCATTTGAGGGCATTTCTTTGTCTTTTTCAGACACACTGTCTTCCTTATCATTACTACAGTATGGCAGTTGAAATACTTTCTCCATCTTCCTTGGAGATATCTTAATCTTCAATATTCCAATCTTGGAATTTAAAGAGGATTTGGAAGATGAAAGCTTTGCATTGCTGTACAGTTCCAGAACTTCAGTTCTGAGAATTACAGATGGCTCTGACAGTAGATATTCTAACCCTTGACCTTCCAGGAGTTGAATCACTTCTTTAATCTCAGCATTAGCATGTTGAAAGCCATTTCTGATTATTTCGTGCCCTTCCAGAAGATCCTTTGAACTCTTTGGCGTCATTCTTGAAGAAAAACGAGTCGCTGAGGCGGGAGGGTGGGGGGTGGGGGGGGGGGGGAATGAAAGGTCGTCTCGATGGCTAAGTAGGGTTTAGTGTGTGAAAAGAGATTTAATCAACATAACACTATTTATAGGTGTATTACACGTTATTCTTAAAGAGTGATGTTAATTAGACTTAATAAACTATTGTTTTAATTAAGCAATCCTATCTCAGAGGATCCGCTGAGATGGAAAGCTTGACCGCTGAGACAAGGTAAACATAACCGCTGAGACGACTTAGCTGTCTCAGCGGTTCAACTGAGACTGAATCAGCTGAACTCACTGCCTAGCAGTGAACCTTCTTAAATTGGATTGTCTTACCCCCTAATCATGTCACTAAGTGCTTTAAAGCACGACTATCTTTTAGCAAAGATTATGGAATAAAACAACAAACTTGATAGACATGCTCAATTTTGAAACCATTAAATTTAGCCTTATACAAAGGCTTTGTAAATATATCAGCAACTTGATTGTCAGTGGGGACATGTTCAAGGCAGATATCTTTACATTCAACATATTCTCTAATAAAATAATACCTTATCTCAATATGCTTAGTCCTGCAATGAGAGACAGGATTCTTAGCAATAGAGATAGCACTAGATGAGTCATAAAATAGTGGAGAATTACTTACCTTGAGGTTGTAATCCTCTAGCTGGTGTTGTACCATAAAAATTGTGCATAGTAGCTCCCTGCAATAATGTACTCAGACTCAGCTGTGGATATTGCCACAGTAGTCTGCTTCTTGCTGCTCCAAGAGATCAACCTCCTTCCTAGGAATTGACAAGTTCCACTTGTGCTTTTCCTATCTTCTTTGCATCCTACAAAATATGCATCTAAAAAGCCAGTCAGTTCTAAATCATTGTTTCTAGGGTACCAAATGCCAAAATATTGGCTGCCTTTAAGGTATCACAAAATCCTCTTTGCAGCTGAGTAGTGAGATTCCTTAGGGCATGTTTGGTACCTAGCACAAACACATATATCATACATAATGTCTGGTCTACTAGCAGTCAGATACAATAGGGATCCAATAATACACATGTACATGGATTCATCAAAGGGTTTTCCTTTCTCATCCTTATCCATGGAAATATTTGATCCCATGGGAGTTTTCATGGTGGAAGCAGATTCCATCCCAAACTTCTTGATAAGCTCCCTAGTGTACTTGGTCTGAGAGATGAATATCACTTCATTAGACTATTTCACTTGGAGGCCCAAAAAGTACTTGAGCTCTCCCATACCACTCATATCAAACTTCCCCTACATAAGGTTGGCAAACCTTTTGCAAAGGTTGCCATCAGTAGACCCAAAAATTATGTCATCAACATAAATTTGGACTAGGAGACACTTGCCCTTTGTTTCCCTAAGAAACAATGTACTATCTATCTTTCCCCTCAAGAACTTGTTCATGATTAGAAAGCTAGACAAAGTCTCATACCAAGCCCTAGGGGCTTGCTTTAGACCATATAATGCTTTCCTAAGTAAATAAACATGGGAGGTAAGAGTTGGATGTACAAAACCCGATGGATGTTCCATATATACCTCTTCTTTCAAATATCCATTTAGGAAGGCTGACTTGACATCCATCTGGTATACCATGAACCCCTTGTGGGCAGCATAGGCAAGGAATAGTCATATTGCTTCTAACCTTGCAACTAGAGCAAAGGTTTGATCAAAGTCAACACCTTCTTCTTGCCTATATCCCTTGGCTACCAGTCAAGCCTTATTCTTGATTATGATGCCATTTTCATCTAGCTTGTTTCTATTGATCCATTTGATGCTAATGATGTTGTGTACTTGAGGTTTTGGCACCAACTTACATTTTTTGCACCTCTTGAATTGTAGAAGCTCTCTTCTTGCATGGCTTGAATCCAAACGGTATCTTGATTAGCTTCTTCAAACCTCTTGGGCTCCATCTGAGATAGAAAGCTCAGGAATAGAGCTTCGTTGTGAGCCCTACTTCTGGTGATCACCCCTTAGTTCTCATCTCCAATTATCTGGTTCCTTGGATGATCCCTTAGATGCCTAGTTGTTGCAGGCAATCTGTCAGCAATCTGTAGTTCTTCTTCTGAAGCAGTAGGTTCTTCAGCAGCCTTCTGATCTCCATCTTTAAGAACATCAACTTCTGAATAGATTCTGCTGGTGCTGGGTATGTCTTGAATAGACATTTCTTGCATCTTCTTCTCATTACCTATCAAAATAGGAGAACTGGACCAGCCCTTATAAAGTAAACTGGTCTCATCAAAGAAAACATACATAGACTCTTCAACAACATGAGTCTTCTTATTGAATACTCTATAGGCTCTACTATTTGAGCTATATCCAACAAGAACCCCAACATTGCATTTTTCAGCAAACTTTGTTAGTTGGGATTTTCCAATATTTAAAATATAGCATTTGCAACCAAAGATTCTAAAGTATGAAATTGTTGGTTGTTTTCCTTTCAGAATCTCATAGGGGGTTATTCCATGGGCCTTATTGATGGAAGCTCTATTGAGAACAAAACAAGCAGTATTGACTGCCTCAGCCCAGATGTATTCTGGGAGTGAGGAGTCACTAAGCAATGTTCTCCCGGATTCTATCCAGGTCCTGTTACTCCTCTCAGCCACACCATTTTGCTGTGGAGTCCTTGGGGAGAAAATTTTTTGGGTGATACCGAATTCTTGACAAAACTTTATCATGGCTCCAGATTGAAATTATGTACCATGATCAATTCTAATTCTGACCACAGTACATTGTAGTTCATTCTGGATTGCCTTGACATGGTTTATGAAGATATCTAAAGTATCATATTTCTTCTTAACGAAGAATACTCATGTATATTTTGAGTGCTCATCAACAATCACTAAAGTATACAACTTCCCACCTAGGCTCTGAATGGGCAAAGAACCAAACAAGTCCATATGCAACAAATGTGGACATCTTTCAATGACTTTGGAGCCAATACTTTTAAAGGCAACCCTAGTTTGCTTGCCCATTTGGCATGTATGACATGGACCACTTTTAATACATTTCAACTTTAGACTATTCCTAACAAGGTTTTTAGAAAATAGTCAATACCTTGTCTTGTAGTTAATGTGGGCAAGTCATTTGTGTCATTGAACACAATGAGATTCACTTTCATTAGCTACAAGACATACAGGAGATAAAGAATTATTGTAAATAAAATCTAAGCAGTAAACATTTCCACTCCTAGTGACTGAGAGAATGATCTCTAAGTTAATTGACTTTTTGATCAAGAACTTGTCATTGTGGAATTCAATGACATAGACCAAGTTACATAGTTGACTTATGTGAAATTTTCCGTAGATCTAGGAGTGAGCAGGAATTGTATAACTAAAAGTTCAAGCCAAACAACCAGAAGCACATGAAGCAAACACAATCTTTATTGATAAGCAAAATTCTTCTTTATAGGGCGAGGTATACATGGCGAGACATGATTTCGCCAGTACACAAAAACATAACAGAAAAGCAGCAGAAAGGAAAATTAGCGGTCTGATTAACTGGGACCGCCTGACTGCTCGACCTGACAGTCCGCTCGGCTAGAAAACCAGATCGCCCGAACTTCCTGACTGCGCCTTGAACAACACTCACTGAGAACCATGCGAACTCCCGAACTCCACTGATCCTCCCGAACTCCAGCAACCCGCACTGCAAGCTGCGAGACCGCCCGAACACCTTCAGAAGAGGAGGTGACCGCAGCTACCCGCACAATCCGCAGAAGCTGCACAAAAAAAGATCGATCAGCTAGCCGGCCGGTTACAAAAAATAGACCGCAAGAACAGGTCGCGAGCTCAGCTTACACTTGGTGCGATATTTTTGCTGCTACAGTGGCTCCTATTTATAGGCGTGAGACCTGATCCAGTCACCACCCTATGAGATAGGATCACCACCCCTTGACCGCGCGACCAGACCGTTCAACCCGCGCGATCAGCAAAAGATTCTCCTGCTTAGTGAGCTCGCCGACTTCAACATAAGCCACACGATCATGACAACTCGCCCGGTCATGATGCTCACCACCTGTGTTTGCCACCCGACCTCCTCTAGAGACTGCAAACACACCAGACCGACTAAGGCAATAGCCCGCCAAGTCGATCAACCACCTGTGACCGCATATGCCAGCTGATCGCCGAAGGACCAGTCATGCGAACACAAACCGGAGACCGCATATACCGGAAGATCGCCAAGGAGCAGCTTATGCGAACTCAGAAGAGGAGACCGCACGACTAAGAAGACCTTAGTCCGCGCACACTACAAGGAACCCGGACAGCCACCAGACCGGGCTGCCCCCACCACGTGATCACGAGCACCAGACTGCGAGATTACTCCATCTCGCCACGCGGTCACATGACCAGACCGCGCGGACTCACCTCGGCACCCATGGAAAGAAGAACGGCGGTCACGCTGAGAAGCCCGTGGCTAGACCAAGGAGGTCAGACCGCCAGAGGAGACCGTAAGACCGTGCGGTCAGCCCCCAGACAGCCAACTTCCCAAACTTCCACTTCAACATTTTCAACACTCCACCTTGAAGTGGGAAGTTGAAAACAGCTACAGTAAACTCCTTAGCCGAGTAAACGTCCCCTTTGCCAGCGCCTTTGTGAAGATGTCAGCAACATTGTCCTGACTCTGAACATGCTCGACCGAAAGAGACCCCTCCAGCACCTTCTCACGAATGAAATGATGCTCGATCTCAATATGCTTGGTCCTCACGTGACAAACTGGATTAGTAACCAGTTTGAGAGCACTCTCGTTGTCGCCGCGGAGCAAAGTCGACCCCAAACCTCCTTATGGACATCTCCAACCAACCTCCTAATCCAGATGGCTTCTTGAGCTGCAAAGGCCGAAGCCTTGTATTCCGCTTTCGTGGTTGAGACCGACACGGAATCCTGCTTCTTACTGTACCATGAAATAGCCGTGGGGCCCGCCATGAAGACGTATCCAGACGTCGACTTCCGATCATCGAATCTCACCCGTAATCAGCATCCATGTACCCATGCACCTCGAAGCCTGCATCTCTCCTGTAAAGGAGACCCATATCTGAAGTCGCCTTAAGATACTTCAATATATTCTTGGCCGCTAGAAGATGAGGCATTCGTGGTTCCGCCATATACCGACTCACCCTGCCAACTGCATACGCAATATCCGACATGGTAATCATCAAATAGATCAAGCTCGCAACCAGAGCCCGGAACACCAGTGGATCTCCCAAAATCCTCCCCTCATCCTTGCGAAGTTTCATGGCCTTCTCCAGTGGTGTGGAAATACACTTCCCTTCCTTCATGCCGAACCGCTCCATGATTCGCTCTGCATATCCAGCCTGGGACACCAACACTCCACTCTCCTTCCTCTGCACCTCGAGTCCAAGGAAATGGTGAAGCTCACCCAGATCCTTCATCTCAAATCTGATAGATAGCTCTGCCCGAAGCTGTGCTACCTCCTCCTTTGAATTCCCCGTCACGATCATATCATCGACGTAAAGCAGCACGATGACTTGAAGCTCCCCGCTCTTCTTGACGAAAAAGCTTGAGTATGAGTCTGAAGCACCAAACCCGCAGAATAAGAGACACTCTGCTATCTTTCCATACCACGCCCTCGGTGCTTGCTTCAACCCATACATGGCCTTCTTTAACTTGCAGATATGCTCCGGAAAATCTTCAGATACGAAGCCTGGCGGCTGGACCATGAAGATGTCCTTGTCAATCTCATCGTACAAGAACGCATTCTTTACGTCGAACTGCCAAACCTGCCACCCCTAACAAGCCGCCAAGGCAATCACAACTCGAACTGAAGTCATTTTTGCCACCGGACTGAATGTCTCTTCAAAGTCTTCACCGTATTGCTGCGAGAATCCCCGAGCCACAAGGCGAGCCTTGTATCGCTCGATACTGCCGTCAGCCTTCTTCTTGAGCTTGTAGACCCACTTGCATGTCACAGGGGTGATGCCCTTGGGCTTGGGCACCAGAGACCAAGTCTCATTCTTCTCAAGAGCACTCATCTCATCCTGCATAGCTGAATCCCACTGTTCCACGCCTTTGGCCTTTTCAAAGCTCGACGGCTCCCTCTCATCCAAAGGACCAGCAAAGAAACAAGAGACAAAGATCACCATGTTTCCTCCTATATAGCGATCAGGGGCAATGATAGTACGCTTCAATCTCCGCAATGCCTTCCCCTGACTCGCAGTATCCTCAGCTGCTTCTTCCCTAGCTTCCCTTCCAGACGTACTAGGAGCATCGCTCCCCCTGCTTCCCGATCCAGAAGCTTCCGCCTCAGAACTAGATATTGATGGACGACCTGGTGACACAGGCAGCTCCACCTAAAGATTCTCCACAGCTTTCTCCGGCTCCTCCACCCTGCTTTCTGGTAGCTCAACACCAGAACTTCCCTTGTACGACGTCACCTCATCGAACACGACGTCGCGATATACAACAAATCTCCGCATCTCCGGGTCCATGCACTTCCAGCCCTTCTTCCGATCATCATAACCCACGAAGATTAGCTTCCTTTCTTTCGCATCTAGCTTCGTCCGAAGCACATCTGGAACGTGTACATAGCAGGTGGAACCAAACACCCGAAGGTGCGCCACGCTTGGATTTTCCTTGAACATCAATTCATGCGGAGTCTTCATATTGATGGGACTAAGAGGCATCTGGTTGATGATGTAGGCAGCACAAGACATTCAATCCACCCAGAAGGACATTGGGATACTCTTGGCATGCAGCCAACACTTGAAAGTCTCCGTCAGATGACAGATCTTCCGCTATGCAACTCCGTTTTGTTGTGGAGTATGCGCACAAGTAAGCTCCCTCTGGATGCCTGCCTTCCTGCAAAAAGTAGAGAACTCACCTGAGGTGAACTCCCCTCCGTTGTCAGTCCTTAGCTTCTTAACCCGCAGGCCAAGCCGACCCTCCACAAGCTCCTTGAACTCCACGAACTTGGCAAACGCCTCTGCCTTCTCCTTCAAGAAATATACCCAGACATATCTGGTGTAATCATCGATCAACACCAACATATATCTGCTGCCTCTGAGGCTTAGGGTAGCAGTCGGTCCCATCAAGTCACCGTGGATGCACTCCAACGGCACACAACTCCTTGTCTGCGACTTGTCAAATGGTAGTCGATGAGACTTGCCAAACTGACATCCCGCGCACACATGACCGTCTCCATAGGAAGATAGACTAGGCAGGCCCTTGACCAGACCTCTCACCGCCATAGCCTTCAACTTATCCATCCCTACATGCCCCAACCTCTCGTGCCATATCACGACACTATCATTCATCCTCATCTTGTCAACATTAGAACTTGTCGATAAAACGAACAAGTCTTTGGCTCTCCTCCCGACATGAACGACCTTAGCCTTCAACGCCTCCACATTACGAAGAAACCTCACTTCTGTTGGGCCAAACAGAACGTGATACCCAGCGTCTACAGCGTTGGTCACAGAGAAGAGGGTTTTCCTCATTCCGGACACATGATAGACACTCTTCAAGGTTAGTGGCCCCCTATCACAGCCCAAGGAAACAACCCCCACCTTCTCTACAGCATGCACGGTATTATCAGCAGTAATAATGGCATCATTACCAGAGTAGGGCTGCGCTAAAGTAAGCTTCGACTCGTCCCCGGTGAGGTGATGACCACACCCCGAGTCCACGATCCAGTCCTCCTGATAGTTGATAGGAGCCACAACTCCAATAGAAGACGAGAAGGCTCCTCCCCATCCTCCATCAATCTGCCTGGCTTCAGCTTCCTCCTTTCCCGCAGCAGCATGCCCCAGCTGAAGATTCACCCGACAATCCTTCCTGATGTGACCAATCTTCCCGCACCTGAAGCACTTGGGACCTTCTCCCTTCTTCTTCCCTTCAGCCTTTGGAGCATAGCCCCTCTCCTGCTGTCCAGATGTTGAAGGCCCATTGCCTCCTCCAGCGGTCTTCTTCTTATCCCACTTCTTCTTCTTCCCTGTGAAGATAACTTCGCCATCTCCCCCAGACACTGACACCCCCGCCATCTGCCTTGACAGAATCTCTTGCGAAGCAAGCAGATTTTCCAGCTCCAGTAGAGATGGCTGATTTTCCCAACCCTGCACCGACGTCACAAAGGCAACATATTCCTTCCACAAGCCACGGATGATGTGCCTCTTCAGCTTCGCCTCAGAAATTGGCTTATCAGGATCCAGCGCTGAAATCTCGGCGCACAAGTTCTTCATCTTCAAGAAGAACGTAGAGATAGAAAGGTCACCTTGAGCCGATCTGGCCAGCTCATTCTCCAGGAATTGAAGTCTTGCCACATTCTTTTTGTTAAACAGCCCATCCGGGGCTCTCCAGATCTCTGCAGCTGAGGCCCAAGATGTGATCAAACAGGTCAGGTGATATTGCTCTTTTCAGGGCGAACTCCGCTTTGGCATTGATTCGCCTCCAGTTACTCACCTCGTGACCATTGTCCCTAATCAGGATAACTTCCTCCGTGCTCTCTCCTCCAACCACCTCCTAGAGGTCCTCACCCAGAAGAAAACTTTGCATACACGACTTCCACTTCTTGAAGTTAGTCGATGTAAGCATCTCAATTCTAAGACCCCTTGCTTCCATGGCTTTACCATTGGTTCCTTCTTCACAAAGGCGATGGCAACTTTTAGTTATTCACTGCTTTATCCACTCCAACCTAGCTCTGATACCAAGTGAAATTTTTCGTAGATCTAGGAGTGAGCAGGAATTGTATAACTAAAAGTTCAAGCCAAACAACCAGAAGCACATGAAGCAAACACAATCTCTATTGATAAGCAAAATTCTTCTTTACAGGGCGAGGTATACATGGCGAGACATGATTTCGCCAGTACACAAAAACAGAAGAGAAAAGCAGCAGAAAGGAAAATCAGCGGTCTGACTAACTGAGACCGCCTGACGGCTCAACCTGACAGTCCGCCCGGCTAGAAAACCAGATCGCCCGAACTGCCTGCCTGCGCCTTGAACAACACCCACTGAGAACCACGTGAACTCCCGAACTCCACTGATCCTCCCGAACTCCAGCAACCCGCACTACAAGCCGCGAGACCGCCCGAATACCTTCAGAAGAGGAGGTGACAACAGCAACCCGCACAATCCGCAGAAGCTGCACAAAATAAGATCGATCAGCTAGCCGGCCGGTTACAAAAAACAGACCGCAAGAACAGGTCGCGAGCTCAGCTTACACTTGGTGCAATATTTTTGTTGCTACAGTGGCTCCTATTTATAGGCGTGAGACCTGATCCAGTCACCACCCTATGATATAGGATCACCACCCCTTGACCGCGTGACCAGATCGGTCAACCCGCGCGATCAGTAAAATATCCTCCTGCTTAGTGAGCTTGCCGACTTCAACATAAGCCACACGATCATGACAACTCGCCCGGTCATGATGCTCACCACCTATGTTCGCCACCCAACCTCCTCCAGAGAACGTGAACACACCAGACCGACAAGGGAACAGCCCACCAAGTCGATCAACCACCTGTGACCGCATATGCCAGCTGATCGCCGAAGGACCAGCCATGCGAACACAAACCGGAGACCACATATACCAGCAAATTGCCAAGGACCAGCTTATGCGAACTCAGAAGAGGAGACCGCGCGACTAAGAAGAACTTAGTCCGCGCGCACCACAAGGAACCCAGACAGCCACCAGACCGGGCTGCCCCCACCACGCGATCACGAGCACTAGACCGCGAGATTACTCCAGCTCGCCACACGGTCACATGACCAGACCACACGGACTCACCTCGGCACCTATGGAGAGAAGAACGGCGGTCACGCCGAGAAGCCCGCGGCTAGACCAAGGAGGTCAGACCGCCAGAGGAGACCACAAGACCGTGCGGTCAGATCAGACAGCGCGGTCTCCCCTCAGACCGCCAACTTCCCAAACTTCCACTTCAACATTTTCAATAACTTATGCTTACAAGGTTGTGTTGCAACCCTTCAACATAAGATACCCTTGTTATTGATACTATGCCATTTGTGATCATACCATATCCTTTAGTGACTCCTTTTTCAGAACCTCCAAAGATAACTTTTGGTCCATTCTTCACAGGAGTGTAATCCTGTAGAAGACTCCTTGTTCCTGTCATGTGCCTTGAGTACCCACTGTCCTAGTACCATATTTCCTTTAGGTTGGTACTTGAACTATCCTGCAAAATGCAATTCATTTTCCCTTAGGAGCCCAATTGTTTTTGGGTCCTAGGTTCCTGTTAGCATAAACAACCATTCTTTCACTCACTACAACCTTTGCAGGAAAGCACCTCTTTGCATTAGGCACACTAGTGTTGTGCCAACAATCTATGGCAAAGTGCCCCACTTTACCATATCACCAACATTCATGGATGTTATACCTTCTTTTCAGAACATTCTTTGAGTTGGAGGGAGCATCAAAATGCTTATGTTCAGAGGAGAAGGTAGCTGCATTATTCCTATTCCTATTAGAAATAATTTGGCTGGTTGATTGTCTATAGTTAGTCTTAGCAGACTTTATCGGAGTGACATCAGCTGGTCTTAGCTTGGCAGCTAAGCAAGAGTTGATTGCATCAGATATTGTACTGTTGGACTTGATTATAGGCTTGACATGTAACATCTCCCAGACAACTAGACCCCTAGGACAGTTTTGTCATGACCAGGTCATGACAAAACTCTAGGATGCACAAAGGGATCATAAGAGCTTAGTCTCAAGGTGAAAATCACCATGGTCCGCGGATAGCAATTTCCAATTATCGAACCTAGGGTTGGATTTAGGGCGTCACCATGACCCAAGATACCACCATAACATGCCTAACCCATTAGGGGTCCCTTCGTAACACCCTAAGTATCCAACCGTAGACAGAAGGGGTACCTTGAATGATGAGCTAGCATCGATGCTAGGGGCTAGCGTTGGCGGTAGTGGTGGTTTAGATGAACTGCTGAGATGAGCTCTGAACTGCTGAGACAAACCATACATCGCCGAGATGCTAGCGCAGGCGCTAGCGTTAGTGGCCGAACCGAGAAGCTTCGTAACGTCGGGAAGCTAGTGCTGGCACTAGCGCTAGCGCCGGCGGTAGCTCAATCGACGGGAGGAAAATAGGATCATTTTTGGTGGCCAAATTCATGGCCAATGGAGGCCAAAAGTCGTCCCAATTGATGGGGATTCATTCCCCCTATCAATTAGGAGATTTTTAAAGGGTTTTCCAACTCTTATGGGGGCAAATTTTAATGGCTTTTGGGGATGGGCAAAATTTTCACCATGAATGGTGTTAATGATGGAA
Organism: Dactylorhiza incarnata; assembly: GCA_033032865.1. Classification (NCBI taxonomy): domain Eukaryota; kingdom Viridiplantae; phylum Streptophyta; class Magnoliopsida; order Asparagales; family Orchidaceae; genus Dactylorhiza; species Dactylorhiza incarnata. The sequence goes on from JAWHQI010000023.1 coordinate 7,456,797, forward strand.
TCCTAAGCCTTTCCTCTTCCCCTCCCTGAATTGGCTCTTTAAAAGGCCTCAAGGGATGAAGGGAAGGAGTTTCCCCCACTTTCCAGAAGAATTCCTTCATCTAAGCTCATATCGGCATGGAACCCAAGAGCTCACGACCAACCATGGTGGACCGGCGATCGGCACGGCTACAAGACACCACTCAGGTCATTCCCCCCATCTCTCTTATTGGGTAGTTCTTATCATGATGGCCGCAAGATTTGGGGCCAACTGGCCTTGAATCGGCATGGCCAAAATCTTGGGTTCAAGATTTACTTTTCTTGCCTAAAACCCCAATTCCGGCCACCTCCGGTCGGCCAACCACCGTCCATCGCCGGCCGCCACCTCAACAGATGTGGTGGTGGCATTGGCCGACCAGGAGAGGGTCTAGGTGGCCGGTAAATCACCTCCCAAGTTGGCACAGGACGGGCCAATTGTGGTCGTTGGCTGATTGGAGAAGATGAACTGATGCCCTCCATTTAGATAGATTATTAATTTTATGATTAATTAACCTCATATTCCCCCCTAGAAATGTACGTTTTTGAAACTGAAATTTCAACCCCTTAGATGCCATTTCAGGAACAATGGCTAGAGACAAAAGTTGTAGGTCTTTACGTCTAGTGTATTTTAAAATTGATTTGAGCCGATTTGGCATAATGGTTTGACTGCTGAATTCAAAATGGTGCAACCTGTACATATGGTTGACCAGATATTGATTTGAGTGCCCCCACTAATCCAAACATCCAAATGCTTTGAAATATGGAGCATATGCTAGATTTACCCTTACACTCAACATGTCCAAAAATGGGAATTTTTGGATGATCTTTTCTTATAGTTTTTGTAAACATTTAATAATTCATGCATGAATTAATTGTAGGGTTTAGAGCCCTCTAAACCCTTCCAAATTTTGGTGGGTGGTCCTTAGGGTCATGACATGACTCTGGTGAGAATTTCATCCCATTTTAAATTGATTTAGTTTGATAATTAAGTAACCCAAAATTGGTCAAACTATGGTATATTAGATCAAAAGTGCAATTGATGGATTTGGGAGATCAACCCTCACCCAAATGTTGTGAAACTTTGATCACTGACTTGATGTCACATAAAATACCCCCCACAAGTGGTTTTGGGTGATTTTGGGGTGGATGTGCCCTAGAACCCCGGATCATACCGTTGGGTTATATATTGAACCTATTGAAGAACATAGGGTCATATGTCATTAGATTAACTTGAAACTTAATAGAGAGGTTTATAGGTTGGTATTATGCCCTAGATAATTTTTCTGGAAATTTTAGGAATATTTATCCTCTCTGAATTAATTAAGAATTAATTAGGGCACTTTCTTATTTTAAGAATTTACATAATCATATTACCTTGAATGTTCATGTAATTTTGGCAGTGAGCTGGTACTGGTGATATTATTCTCTGATAATTTTGTTATGAATTTTGGATTGATATATATAGTACTTCATTCATAGCCCCAATATTTTCCCTAGTTGTAAGAAAATTAATTTTAGATTTAATACTCACTGGAAAATCATGAACCTATGTCAGAGGACTTTTTAGGGCCAGAATATGATATGTAAATTTTAGTATAATTTTCGGAGGAGTTTTTATATGGTTCTCTTCACAAAGTGCTCTATGCTTTGTTTATTTAAATAAAAGATTTATATGGTCAAATTAATTTGGAAAATTATAAAACTCAAACAGCGAACTTTTCTGATCACCTTAGACATCTGTTAATTTTCTTGTAATTTTTGAATGAGGATTTTTGGTACTCCCTTTGTAAATCCCTGATTGCGATAGATTAATCAATATTTTAATTAGAGGTGAAAAACTTTCTAGAAATTTATGAATTTTATATGTGGCTGTTATTTTGATGATATACTGTTGTACACATTTTATCAAGGTCATAGCTCATCAGAAAACCATACTTGATGTTCAAAGTCATAGTTTCCCTAATTTTAAAGAAATTATGATAAATGGTAAATAAATTAGGAAAATTATGAATTTTTGGAGAAAGTCTTAAAACGTCACAACACCCCCAATAATAATCTTGGGTCATTTGGATGAGTATTGTGAGACTTTCTCTTTTTATACATCATATAGTTCAAGTGGTCTGCGTATAGGGAAAAGGCTGAATAAGGATAAACATGTAGGTCTTACATGGGGAGTTAAGGAAGTTGGTGCACCCAGACAAATTGGATTTAGAAGGGGTCATCAAAGGAAAGTAGGAGTAACATGTTTGGTTGACTAGGAGGCAAGAGTGTGCTTGGGATTATCGAAAGATCATCATTCCCTTGGAGTGAAGTTAAACACGCTTAGTGATATTAAGTGTAACATTAATAGTGGTCGGGTCGAAGGGTAGACACCAATAAAAATAAGGGCCTTAGAAAGGGCAGTTTTGGCTATCATCTCATCGTACCTCCTAGTATCGCTGCGAGCTCCTCACAGGGTAGTCCTCGGGAAGTCCATGGTTAACCCAAAGCTGTAGGAATAATTTTTTACGCAAGATTAACCTAATAAAACACTCACTCACATCCTGTTGCTAAGGGTGTTACTTGGTTTGGTCATACAAGCAGTATGCTCGGCGGTTGTAGTTACGGACGGGTTTGTCCGACGAGCAGGTGGCTCAGAAGGTTGTTGCAACGAGCAGGTTGGCCCGGGGAGCCTATGGCTTGGAGGTATAAAGTAATCATATTGCATGTGCATAAAGGGTTGTGGGTCTATAGTATTGGATGGTCGTTCGCACCGACATCGATACTTTGACTCGGCAAGTGTGGTTATCACTTAGCCAAGAAAAAGTCTAGTGGACCAGCCAGTAAGAGTACGCAGGCGCTCTGCGGTGTGTTATTCATGTTGAGGCATACGATAGGTCTAGGTTAGGTAGTGTGAATACAAACCTAGAGGTGGGCGAGGTCCAACCCACCGCCTTTGTTTGCCACTACGGGGTATCCTGGGAGTTTTGCTAGCTCCAAAAAGGGGGAACTAAAGGTCTGTGCACATAAAGTCGAAGTGTGTGTGTTGCACTTGTGTGAACATAACATTAAACAACATAACTCTGCATTTCATAGCATAAGCATTGCATTTCAACTCCTACCCCTATCGTATAAATTGGTTATGAGAATTTTTATATAATAGGCCTTGTTAAACGACCCTGGTGCGTGTCGGCAAGTGCACCGGTCGCGCAAGTAATAAAATGGGGAAAATCCCTGAGTGTCGGTCTCTTGAGGAACACAGTAAGGTGGAGTTTATTATCGAGGAAGGACTTGAGATCGAAGTCCGGCGGTAGGTGGAATGCGAACGAAAGGGGCTTTGAGGTTTGCAAACAAAAGTAAATACTATGCCTACTCCTATGCAATGCCGCTATGCAATGCTTCGGTCGGCGGGATGGAAACTAGACAGGCCTTGAGCGCGCTGCGTCGAAAGGGCGGATGGACGAGAAGGCTTACGGATTGAGGGTCGCAAGCACCTCTTCGACAAGCACACCACTAGCAATTGCTAGTGCGGCACCGGACATGGTGGTGGAGCGGAAAATCGATGGGGGCGCACCTCATTAACACAAATGAACAAAATGATTTCATAGACATGAAATTAACAATACTAACATAGTTCATAGCGTTCATCATCAAGATAAAGAGAGTACAAACAAATACAACCACATAAGTAGAAGAAAAAGGCAAGAGATACGACCGAATCCGGAGTCTCGTTGTAGATTCACGGTAGGAAGCACCGGGTTGTCAATCCGCGTCCTAGCTCGGTCCCAACTGCGTCCGGGGTAGAGGAGGGCTGTCACAACTCCCAATGGACCCGTCTTCTCCAGCGATTTACCATCCGGTCATGTCTAGTGCGAAGAACTTCTTCCTTAGCGATCAAAATGAGTGTAGAATCTCTTCTTTCAAGCCCTTGGATGATGGAGGAGGCCTAGGGGGTGAAAAACCTCTGGAAATGGCGAAAATGGCGGACTGAACGGAGTCCAAATGCGTAATCCCGACCTAATTCGCGATCAGGTCACTATATAGGCGCTGAATTAAACAGCGCGCACGGTCATTGGCGCACAACCAGTGGTCGTGCGCACTAGAATCCTGTGATCGTGCGCCTGTCTGGGTAGAACCTGCAAGAAACGGAATTTATAGAAGATAATGTTCGCACGACCAGTCGCGCACGACCGGTGGTCGTGCGCACTGGAGTTGATGGTCATGCGCACTACAGCAAACAGAACTCGGAAATTAAATGATAAGTGCGCACGAGCAGTGGCGCACGACCGGTGGTCGTGCGCACTGGCGTTGGTGGTCGTGCGCACTACACCAAACAGAACTCGTGAAAAAAGGGTTAAGTGCGCACGATCAGTGGCGCACGACCAGTGGTCGTGCGCAATAGAACCGGTGATCGTGCGCAGTGTTCCTGTGCAGAATTGCACCGGGAACACTTGCACGACTCCTATTCCCGCACAACCACAGATCTAGCCACTGAAAGTGGCACTTAACAGCACATGAACACTACTAATGACAATAAGCACGAAAATCACACCAAAGTGGGCCTAGATGTGCACCTAGCGTGGATTATCAAATATAAACTATAACAAGGCTAAAGTGCGGAGAATTGACTAAATAACGGCCCGGATGAGTCCATAAATGTGTATATGATCAGGACTCATCACACCCCCAGACTTAACTGTTTGCGCGTCCCGAGCAAACGAATCCGGCGGAGTGTGAAAACGATAGTTAACATAGAGAATTACACAAGGGAGTACGGTGCGAAGTAACAACGCATGCGAGTAGAGATTCTAGTAGAAGGAGAGTTTAACTATGCTAACTAATTTACATAAGTATTAAAGCGTAATTAAAGATTTAGTTATACTCAGTTGGTGAATTATGAAGAATTTGACGATCATGCCCGGTATGAAAGTGACGAGACACTGAGGCGGGTGTTGCAAAAGATCGGGGCTTAGGAATAACTCCGCTGAAATCCATCACCGTCGTGAACCATACGCTTGCCCGGTCACACTCTCTCCACGGCGCTAGCAAACTCGCAAATCAAATCAGTAGGACTTATAGGATTAGAACGGGGCTTAGGTTACGGTATGATATTCAAAGTTAAATGCGGTGGCTACGCAACCCAAGTGAGCTAACAGAACGCTGCACCACACAAGACCAACAAACTATGCTCGTGTGACACACCCCCATACTTATCATGAAAACCAGGTGTGCACACGGCCTACTTCACAAATACCAACAGATTGTCTTTTTTTTTAGCTCGGAAGGATTTTTTCAAAATACTCTCTTTTTTTTCTTTTAACATATTTTACTTCTTTTATGTATCCTCCGGTTGGTTCAAAATCAGCAGATAGACTTTATTGTCCCATCATAACACAATGATTCCACACTCCACACAAGTTTAGAATTATGAGCGCAGTTAAAAACAATTTGGTTGCGGGCGTGGGATAGGCTTCAGGCTTTGGTGGATGAAGAGGAGCTGAACAAAGGATTGGTAGGCACAAAATAGGCTTGCAAAGGTGAATGAAATGGACATGGAATAACAAAGCTCAAACTAGCCAAAGGGTGGCCTACATCATGCTTGACTCAACGAGTCGCTCTCACCCATGCTTCGAGAGTCGCTTGGGGCAAGTTCTTAGCCCACGAGAAAGGTAAACCTTCCTCCCGACTCGAGCAACACACGACTAGCAATCGCACACACACAACACCGGGTTATCGTCAATTTCATGCAAATTCACCACTTGAGTATATTAAATCTAAATTTACGCAGAAATACTAAACATAAATTAGATGCATAAAGAAAATCTAGTTCTACTCACATTCTACCATAGCATGCGAAGTGACTAGAACACTACATGAGTCAACATCGCACTCCAAATAATAATTCCTACGTTAACAATCTATTTCACATTCCGACCAAAATAGTTTAAACGGAACAACGACAAAAAGATAAACACGCACTCAAGTGGGTGAAGTGTTGTGTGAAGCATGAAAAACAACGATAATGAAGAGATAAATAAGAAACAACCTTCTAGTATGCGGTGCAACTCGTGCACAGTGGATAACAACAACCGCTCCCCCAGACTTAAGCTAAACAATATATCTAAAAATTTGAAGCTAAAAGAGGGGAGGAAGCGTTACCCCATGCTCAGAAATGAGCATACCAGACGATTGGCGTTTGCGATCAAGACTAGTCCGCAGCATCCGCCATCACAAGGAACAAAGGCCACCTGAAAGTGACACACTAGAACAACAAAAATAGTAAAAACCGAACTAAACATATGAGAGCACTAAAAATCAAGAAATCTGGGTTATCACCCATGGGAGGGAACCTGTTCCTGCAATTAATATTAAGCACTCGCACACAAAATAAGGGAACAGAATAAGCTGGATACAAAAAACTATGCCCAGAAGAGCATCCACAAGCAAAATGTCATTATTACAGTTAACAAAATAGAAGGAGTTCGAACGACTCAACAAAAGACCTAAAAAGCAACAAGAGAAAACAGACAACAAGGCTTAGAATAGCTCGCATGCAGGGAGAAAGATCACTCGTCGTCACTGTCGCTATCTAGAACAACAACGGACGGCGGCGGTCTGGAAGATGATGCGGCCCGACCCGGAGGTGGGGGAATATTTAACCCTCCCCGCAATGCTTGCTGATAAACGAAATCCGTCAGCCAATACTGGTTCGCTTCCAGATCGGAGAGGCGCCGATCGAAACTTGGCACCTCCGGTGCTCTTGACGAACTGCCCTCCTCCTTGGCTCTCCGCTCCTGCTGAAATGAATGCCTTCGCGGCTGCAGAAGGGCTATCTCTCGGTGAGTATTTGGCGGCTCAGCCGGCTCTCCGTGCTCCTCGTCGCCTTGCCTCTCCCTAGGCGCATCTCCCGGCATCACGACCACAAAGCGTCTACTACTCTTCTTCCCCACGACCCGTAATAGATGGAAACTCACCATGGTGGCCCGAGTGATGAAGGAGGGCGCAGTCACCTGCACCATCGGAGGCAGATGACTCCAAACCCCCAGGCTTTTGGCAATGCGGGTAATATAGTAGGCACCACCAATGGCACCTGTGAGACCGTAAGTGGCCTCGTGGTGGAAGAAGAAAGCAAGCATGTAGCCAAGATGCAAAGGCTGCCGAAATTCCATACTATAAAGGGAGATCAGATCTTGCCACCCCACCACGTTCTGACTAAGGGCACGGGCGACAAGAGAGTGGCTAAGGACGTGCTGTAGGAAACGGAGAGCAGGCGCGACGATCCAGGTAGATTTGCTTTTCCTGGCAACATATTCTTCATCACGACCCGTGAGAGCACACCACGCAGCACGCGGGGTGACGCCATCAGGGAAGGAGACATCCAAATCCAGAAAAGGGATCGCCGCAGCCTCGGCTTCAGTGTAAAATCCAGCATGCACCGCCAGCTCAGACAAGGATAGAGTGAAGACCTTGCCCAAAATGCGGAAAGAGCACTTTCCCGGACGTTGACCGGAGGGCAACACATCCCACTCAAACGTTGCGAGGAACTCCAAGGTAAGCTCCCGGTAGCCGAGGTCATTGCACTCGAACACCCCACTCCAATGATCGAAATAATAGCGTTGGCGGACGGCCTCCCCCAACTCTCCATTGTCGCCGATAGAGTTCAACTCGTTCCAATCCACGAGACGCTGTGATAGGAATGGCTTCTCCTTAAGAGAATTGAATCGCCGCGTGTGCGAATCCTTGGAAAAAGTAGCCATCCTAGCGAGGATCTGAGCAGGAGAGGCGGAAGAGCGGCCGGAGCGTTGGTAGACCTTTTGGCGATCTCTGGAGCTCATGGTGGTAGGAGGGCAAGGGGAAAGAGGAGAATAGGAAATGGGCTCACCGGAAGGAAGGAGGGCGCACGATCGGCGGCAACCCAGCGGAGACGGCGCACGGACGACGAAAAACGAAAGCCCTAGATCGTGCGTGAAAGGCTCGGGCGGACGGGCTTTTTATAAAAATCTGGGCCGATCGCACGACCAGTGGTCGTGCGCGATAAGTAGTGCGCACGACCAGTGATCGTGCGCCTTAGGAATTTTCCAGCGGCCAAAATTTTAGTAGAATGTCCATCCACCGTGCAGTTTACGCACAAACAGGAATCAGCACAAGCAGCGAGGTATTCACAGCCTTAACAAAACTTAACTAAACTAGACAAAATAAAATTTCAGGAAAAAGAAAGATAACTACTGGGGTTACTGTCATCCCAGCACGACTTATTTGAAAACATAAAGGTCCTAGCTAATGGGCCTATGGAAGAGAAAATGCACAGGTAACTGTTCCAATATCCGTTTCGGTTGCGGGTACCGATACGGTGATAGAACAGTCACCCCGCTACCTAAATAAAGATACCTGCTCCCCATAGGTAGAGGGTAGAGAATGTAAGAAAAGGAGGAGGCCTGGTCCTCGCTCATCTCACAAAACACATCCTTGCTTAGCAAGGTATCGTCAACAGCAAGGTGGCAGGAAGAAAAGGCAATGAGTGAAGCTTCCTCAAAGGAGGGGGAATAAACCTCCTCACATGAGAGGATACTCTCATCATTGACTTGAGCAAAAAGCTCTAAGTCCTCCTGATGTACCTGTGAAGACTCAACCTGCACAGGCTCAGATGAAGAAAGGGGGTCAGGAAATAAAAGAGAAGAATGACATAAATAATCAATCATCAGGGGAGTGATCCCGGTCTCACTCCCAGCAGGATCCAAGGATAGATCACTATCATCATCGTAAGTATCATGGCGAGGGGAACCCAAGAACTCAAGAGCCTCGGTGGTGAGTTGGACCTCCTCGTCCCATGAGGAAGTGCAAACCTCCTCATCAGAAGGAGTATCCTCCTCAACCCACCTCGGAGCATCCTCCGAGTCCGAAGCATCACCCCACTCCTTTACTTTGATAGGATCATAAAGAATGTGTGTAGAAAAATCGTGCAAAGAAACTGGAAAAACACAAAGATTTGGTTCCTCCGTAAAAAGATCTGCTAAAGCCTCCCCGATGGAAAGAATACTTTCCTCATCATGCTCAGGTGCATCTAGGAGCTCCCATTCCTCTCCTTGTTGGCTAATAGATGAGTGATCATCATCACTAGGAGTGAAGCCATACACAGGGAGTGAGGAATCCATGCACAAAACAGGCTCAGGGATAGAGGGCACAATTGCCTCCATGGGTAAAGAAGGAGTGATAGGGACAATGTCGCCCTGAGTGGAGGAGCGGCGGTCAGGCTTGAAAAGACTGGGACAGTCCTTCAATTCATGACCCTCTCCTCGACACAATAAGCAAACAATGTTCCTACACTGCCCAGCATTCAACTCATTCATTTGGTCTAAATAATAAACCATCTTATCATTAAAGCTAGGCGAAATACCCCATGACGACATTTTCAATAATTAAAGCAGATAAAATGAAGCAGGAATTCTTTGCAAGGAAAATCCACACAACTAATAAAGCTCCTTAGATTTAAACTTGCCTAAAACTTTAAAATAGGGAAAGACGAAATAAAGGCAAAACAAAAAAAAAATAGAAATGCGGCTAAACACAAAGAAAGAACAACTATCTCTCGTCTCCCTCTCAAGAAAACTCACACAACTGTGCTCCCCGGCAACGGCGCCAAAAACTTGGTGCGTGTCGGCAAGTGCACCGGTCGCGCAAGTAATAAAAATGGGGAAAATCCCCGAGTGTCGGTCTCTTGAGGAACACAGTAAGGTGGAGTTTATTATCGAGGAAGGACTTGAGATCGAAGTCCGGCGGTAGGTGGAATGCGAACGAAAGGGGCTTTGAGGTTTGCAAACAAAAGTAAATACTACGCCTACTCCTATGCAATGCCGCTATGCAATGCTTCAGTCGGCGGGATGGAAACTAGGCAGGCCTTGAGCGCGCTGCGTCGAAAGGGCGGATGGACGAGAAGGCTTACGGATTGAGGGTCGCAAGCACCTCTTCGACAAGCACACCACTAGCAATTGCTAGTGCGGCACCGGACATGGTGGTGGAGCGGAAAATCGATGGGGGCGCACCTCATTAACACAAATGAACAAAATGATTTCATAGACATGAAATTAACAATACTAACATAGTTCATAGCGTTCATCATCAAGATAAAGAGAGTACAAACAAATACAACCACATAAGTAGAAGAAAAAGGCAAGAGATACGACCGAATCCGGAGTCTCGTTGTAGATTCACGGTAGGAAGCACCGGGTTGTCAATCCGCGTCCTAGCTCGGTCCCAACTGCGTCCGGGGTAGAGGAGGGCTGTCACAACTCCCAATGGACCCGTCTTCTCCAGCGATTTACCATCCGGTCACGTCTAGTGCGAAGAACTTCTTCCTTAGCGATCAAAATGAGTGTAGAATCTCTTCTTTCAAGCCCTTGGATGATGGAGGAGGCCTAGGGGGTGAAAAACCTCTGGAAATGGCGAAAACGGCGGACTGAACGGAGTCCAAATGCATAATCCCGACCAAATTCGCGATCAGGTCATTATATAGGAGATGAATTAAACAGCGCGCACGGTCATTGGCGCACGACCAGTGGTCGTGCGCACTAGAATCCTGTGATCGTGCGCCTGTCTGGGTAGAACCTGCAAGAAACGGAATTTATAGAAGATAATGTTCGCACGACCAGTCGCGCACGACCGGTGGTCGTGCGCACTGGAGTTGATGGTCGTGCGCACTACAGCAAACAGAACTCGGAAATTAAATGATAAGTGCGCACGAGCAGTGGCGCACGACCGGTGGTCGTGCGCACTGGCGTTGGTGGTCGTGCGCACTACACCAAACAGAACTCGTGAAAAAGGGTTAAGTGCGCACGATCAGTGGCGCACGACCAGTGGTCGTGCGCAATAGAACCGGTGATCGTGCGCAGTGTTCCTGTGCAGAATTGCACCGGGAACACTTGCACGACTCCTATTCCCGCACAACCACAGATCTAGCCACTGAAAGTGGCACTTAACAGCACATGAACACTACTAATGACAATAAGCACGAAAATCACACCAAAGTGGGCCTAGATGTGCACCTAGCGTGGATTATCAAATATAAACTATAACAAGGCTAAAGTGCGGAGAATTGACTAAATAACGGCCCGGATGAGTCCATAAATGTGTATATGATCAGGACTCATCAGACCCCTTGGTCTATAGGTTTGTATTAGCATTCTTATAAATCAATGGTTACTTTTCTATTCTATATTTGTCTTTACTTACATACTTTACTTATTCTCTACCCTGCTTTACTTACTGTTTTCTATATACATATAATCACATGTGTAATGCTAGATACTTATGTAGCTAAGACATGTCATCTGCTTTGTTTTTGTACCCCCTGCTGTCCTCTGCTTCATCCTTTCGCACGGTGCCTAAGAGCCATTGGGGGATGGGTGGTGGGAAATGATGATTAGTCTTTTTGACTAACAATTGGTGAACCATTTCATTTTAGGGGACCGTGGAGACGCAGCACCACCAGAGTCCGGTGCAGATGGAGGTGGGCCAGTCTAGCACAGGAGCACTAGTGGTAGGATCTCTGAGTGTTGACAATAGTTTTGCTTCCGCGAGTGATCTTGTAGTGAGGACATGATGTACTGGCATGAGACTTTTTTTATTGTTACCTCTTATTTCAGTTATTATCTGTGGACATCTTTCATCTTGATCTATATTTTATCATTTTATGTGATGTGGAATTGAGCTTACTTTTGCTTCAGTTGTGCTTTTCTTCTTCTGTGATCGATATGACCGGCAGAATCAACGTTTTGTAGTGGTGACCTTCTCGAGTGTTGGTGTCACCGCAAAGTGGCGGTTCTGGGCATAAGATTTATAGCGAAAAAATGGGGTCTTACAAATTGATATCAAAGCAAACCTCGAACCGAAGAAAAGAAGTCCACAAACCTTGGGCCACCCCACACGAGCTTAGTTTAAGGACAAACTAGCAGTGAAAGCAATGGTGTGCCCATATGGAGAATGACATGAAAAAGTCCACTTTTAACTGAATCTAGTTAGCCATATCCCCTTACGAGTGTCAATTTTCTTTTGTAGCCTGCGATGTACCCTACCCCACAGCATGGGGTGCCTCCGACTCCAAACGTCATCCCGCCACCACTGGCTCCTACTCCATTCCAGAAGACGGAGATGGGACAAAAAATTATGGCCATACTAGATGCATTCAGGGTACAACAGGCTCCGGCTTCTCAGCCAAACCCTGGGGCCAACTGAATAAGCGTCTTCCTTGGTCTTTTGCCCCCATCTTACCTCGGGACAAAGTCAGTGATTTAGACTGAGGAGTGGGTGGACATCATGTACGATATGCTGGCCGGGATTCAGTGCCCGACAGAGATGGAAGTGCCCCAAATGGTCTCATGTTTGGAGTCCCATGCAAAGAGATGGTGGAAGTCGCTGCTGGACACCACTTATTCTGGATTGGAGGCTGCAGATGTTTCTTGGGATGATTTCAAGGAAGCACTGCTAGAGAATTTCATGCCGCAGTCTGCGAGAGACGAGTTGGAGGACAAATTCCTACAGTTGAGACAGGGGAGCAGGATGGTTCTGGAGTACCACCGGGAGTTTACTCACCTTGCCTAGTTTGTGGACTCTTATCAATTGGACGACGCGGGGTATGCAAAGAGGTTCTACAAGGGCCTCCGTGATGAGCTGAGGCAGGCCCTCCTCTTTGTTTCTCACGATAGTCTGGCCAGGATCTTAGAGATGGCCAAGAAGCTAGAGGCAGAACAACACACCATTCGTGGAAGGAAAAGACCGACATAGGACCATGGTTGGGGTGGCAGGAGAGACCAGCAGAGGGGTCGAGACGTCAGAGAAAGGAGAACGGAGGGCTGACCCTTCAAGGAGGAGAGGTAGGAGCATATGGAGCCGGTAGTGTTTGCTCCTCAGCCTCTACAGATGCGGGAGGTGCCGAGTCTAGGAGGTGGGCGACCTCCCCCACCGGAGTGCTACTAGTACCACCAGACGGGCCACATTCAGAGGAACTGTCCTCAGAGGAATGCACCACCAGTACTACAGGCTGCCCCAATGGCCCCGCATTTTGGGGGCCTAGGACGTGGACGAGGTCGTGGATTCCAGGGTCGTGATTATAGGCAGGACAGAGACCATATGTATGCCTTGGACCTGGCTCAGCCCCAAAACCCGGCAAGGATGATCACAGGTACTTTAATGTTTTTCGATAATTACTAGTACCTTACAAATCTTTAGTTTTATCTTAGCATTGAACCAAACAAACAAAAATCGCCCAGGTAAAGTTCTCGTCTGCGGCAAGCCCGCATATACCTTATTCGATACGGGTGCCTCACGCTCGTTCGTCTCAAAAGAATTCATGGCTGACTTAGATCAAATTCAGTACTTTACCGGCATACACAGGAAGGCGCGACTCCCCGACAGATCGAAGTTAGTAATGATTGCCAAGTGCAACATGAACGTAGAGATTGAAGGAAAACTGTTCGAAGCACCGATGACGCTCTTGAAGATGAAAGACTTCGACCTGATCTTGGTCATGAATTGGCTGCACAGGAACCATGCAAGGATTGACTGCCCGACAAGGAGGATTATTCAAAGGCATAAAGACTCAGAAGTGGTAGTCAAAGTTATCAGACCCACCTTCCATCTTCTATGATCATCTGTTTTGGCCGCCAAAGCCCATTTGTTGGGAGATAAAGTATATCAGGTGCTATTCGAGATGACTGAGGCCCAAGATTCTATAACAAGCATCCCGATCATGCGTGATTTTGCTGACGTATTCCCGGAGAAGTTGCCAGGGCTGCCACCCCACCGCGAGAAGGATTTTCAGATTGAGTTGGTGCCGGGGGCTAAGCCGATATCTAGAGCTCCTTATCAGATGGCCCCAAATAAGTTAGTGGAGTTTTGGAGCCAGTTATAGGAGCTAGTTAATGCTGGATTCGTTAGACCGAGTTCCTCACCTTGAGGAGCTCCGGTGCTATTTGTGAAGAAGAATGGGATGCTCAGACTACACATCGATTATAGAGCACTAAACAGGCTTACGGTCTATAATACGTATCCGCTTCCTAGGATCGATGAGCTGTTTGACCAGCTAGAGGGAGCCTACTACTTATCGAAGATGGATTTGAGGTCCGGGTATTACCAGTTGTGGATACAGGAGGAGGACATCCCGAAGACGGCTTTCAGCAGCAGATACGGACTGTATAAGTACACTGTGATGCCCTTCGGGCTCACGAATGCACCGTCGGCATTTATGAGTCTGATGAACCTTGTGTTTGAGCCATATCTCGACATATTTGTCATCATGTTCATCGACGACATTCTCATTTACTCGAGGACGGAAGAGGAGCATGCACGACATATGGCACTGATATTGGAGAAACATCGAGAGCACAGTCTATACGCAAAGTTCAGCAAATGTCAATTTTGGGTAAAGGAGGTGGCCTTCCTAGGTCACATTATCATTGGAGCTGGACTAGCAGTGGATCCAATGAAGATCAAGGCAGTACGGGATTGGACATCACTGAAGATGGCCACCGACGTGCAGAGTTTCTTGGGACTTGTCGGTTATTACCGGAAGTTCACACAGGGATTTTCCCAGATAGCCCACTCGCTCACATCCTAGACAAAGAAGGATACTTCTTTTGTTTGGACGCAGTAGTGTGAAGCGGTTTTACTGGAGCTGAAAGGATGGCTTATTTCGGCCCCCATCCTTGCACTTCCGTCTGGGAAGGAAGGATTCTAGGTGTATACTGATGCGTCTTATCATGGGATGGGTGCCATTCTGATGCAGAATGGGCATGTGATAGCGTACGCTTCCCGTTAGTTGACGAATCACGAGTGGAACTACACGGTGTATGACTTGGAGATGGGAGCGGTCATATTCGCTTTGAAGATCTTGAGGCACTACCTCTGCGATGTCTACTGCGATATCTTCTTAGATCACAAGAATCTGAAGTACGTGGACACGTAGAAGGAGCTGAACATCCGACAGAGACGATGGGTGGAGTTCTTATCAGATTATCAGTATACGATGCACTACCACCCAGGCAAGGTGAATGTGGTGGCAGACGCGCTGAGTCGGAGAGCTACCACATCAGGAGCAGATCCCCAGCTGATGGCTTTAGAGCTGGTGAGTATGCTAGAATAGATGCATATCACCATGGAATCTTCAGATGACCCTGAGCTCTATTAGGAGTACTTGGCGGTGATGAGTACCTCGGATGACATTCGAGACAACATCAGGGATGGACAGAGGCAGAATGCCAAGTTGGAGCCGATATTCAGGGCCTTGTAGGCAGGCACGGCTGGGGACTATTCATTGAAGGACGGGCTACTGTGTTTGTAATGCCCCTGAACTTTTAGGAATTATTTTTATCCTTTCTTTAACATCAAAATGATGTAAGGGCGTTACGTTGGTGTAGAGTTAGCCGTGCGCCGTCATTTGCGCGTATGCGCGTCCATTCGGTCAATCGACCAAATTTTGAAGCGTGCCGGAGTTGGAAGATTTTACGTTAGAAAATTAAATTAATTAATTTTAGAAAGGCTCGTCGAAGTTTCATTGTGAATCGAGTGTTATTAGAGCCTCGGTGATATTCCAAAGATTTGTAGAATTATCGTTCGTCGTAAACTTCAAAAAATTATATCTTGAGATTGGCTCGTCGGATTTTGATTTCAACTTTTCCGTTGGATTCGTCGCGCCGGTTTTTTTTTCAGTGCGATTTTTTTTGGAATCAGCGACCGTTGGTTCGACCCCTCTTTTCTTATTCCTATTATTATTATTATTATTATTATTACCACTTCTGTCATCCACTATATCTATATATGTCTTATTATTATTATCACTATTCTTCCCATTATATCAATATATATTATATATAAATATCCCTCTTCTTCATCTTCTTCCTTCCTAAATTCCAGAACCAAAAGTTTCGAGAGAGAGAGAAGGAGGGAAAGAGTGTGGATTTTGTGAGCTTTCCGTCACCGCCACCGGCGCTCCAGTGCACGAAATCTTCGTCAGAGCATAGATTTAGAAAGTTGTCGCCGTGCACTTCGCGTGCGTGGTGAGTTTTGTCCGTCTCGTAGATTTTTGGCGCTGGGGTTAGCGACTCTAACCTTATTTTTGTCCAAATCTTCGTAGTTTCTTCGTGCCTAGCCGTGTTTGAGCTGATCCTTGGCGTGGAGGGATTGGGAGGCCGAATATCAATGGCTCGAGATTTAGGCAAGTGTTGGTTTATTTCCCCTTTGATCTCTCTTGATCTTCTTAAATTCATGTTTCTTCATTTTTTTCTTCATTTTTGTTAGCCAATTAACCCCCCTCCCTAAATTAGCTATATATTTATACTTTGGCGCCTAAAAGACCTAAGTTTAAAGTAACCTTCTTAACTCGTTTTGCTGACCTGTAGCCAAAGACCTATGTCTTTGTCCTATAACTAAAAGCCCTTGTCTAAATTCTATCAAATTTCTTGTTTTATGCTTGTGACCTCATTCCCAATCTTAGTGTGGGGTTTATTTCTCCTGAAATGGTTTAGATCCTTGTTTTGGAGTTTAAATTTGAGTTCTGGTGGAGTTGCGTCCGGGTTGTTTTGATTTGAGTTTTGGTTGAGCTACCATCTGGCGCTAGCGCTACCGCCGGCGCTACCGCCCCTTTGATATCGTCTAGTCTCTATCGCCTCATCTATATCGTCTATATCGTCTCGACATTATTGTCTTCCATTTCGACGTTATTGTCTTCCTTTTCAACGACATAAAGCCATTAAAGCTACCGCTAGTGCTAGCGCTACTGCCGGCGCTAGCGTCCCTTCGATATCGCCATGTCGGTAACGTCTTGTTGGCGTTGTTTTCTTTGTCTCGAAGACATTGTCTCTGTCGCGATGACATTGTTGTCTCCATCTCGATGATACGGTCCTTCCCGATGATAATCCTCAAGCCAATAAAGCTACCGCCCGACGCTAGCTTCCTGTCACCTATTTTTCTGTCTTTGAAGACTGGGGTGTTTCTCCTAATTTCAAGTCTGGCATGATGTCAGTAGGCTTTTAATTAATCCTTTATAAGACTAATGATTATTTATGATGTTTAGGATCTCCCGTCGATTTTCTCCTTTTCCTTGTTGCAGACCTTTTTCTTGTCTTGTTTCTCTTCTCCTTTAATGCATGTAGCCTGATTTTTATTCTTTGTTTATCTAGTGTGGGATCTTTGTTCAGGTTATGATTCTCAGCGAGGAGTAATGCTCTTCCTCACTGTCTTTAGTAATGCTTCTAGTAGTCTGTTAAGAATCCCCTAATCTTGGTATTTTTATTTAATAATCATTTCAAAGGACCCATTGCTGGAGTAGTCTTGTTATTTTCCCCCTTTTGCTGTGTTTTATGAACTATTGATAGACTTGGATGAGTTCAGATTATTCCGTGGACCTTATTGTGTCTTTCCGCCGAGTTCATCATTCATTTTGAATTGTTCCATGAATACTTTAATTCCTTTTGTCAGGTGTTCTCGGATATCTTAAATCATGTTGTCAAGCATTTTGAGTTCATTCGTTGAGACTTCAAGTGAAGTTATGTCTTATTCGTCGAGATGTCCCGTAATGTTAAGTGATCATTTATGGTGTTATTTTTGACTTTCGTCGTGTTGTTGCGAGAAGTTCATTGGGAGTCAAGTTTGGACTCACCGAGTGTTTTCTAGCGATCCGTTGAGTATTTTTCTAATGTTTGGCCTTCGTGTTAAGCTTTCATTGTCGTGTTCCGAGGCCAAGTCTTGTATGGTGTCGGCTGGCTGAAATCTTCAACCCTTTTTATAAGTCGAATGTTGACTTATGTGTTAAGTGCTGAATCAGGTGCCTATTGTTCCTCTTGTGATGAGTTGTAGTTAAATCCATCTGTATTCTTGTTTTCCTGCCTGACACTCTTTTGTTGGAGCCTGTTGGTTGTGTGAGCTATATTTTCTCTGTTTGAGCCTATTGTCTGTGAGCTATATTTGCTCTGTTGGATCCTGTTGGCTGTGTGAGCTATGTTTGCTCTGTTGGAGCATGTTGGCTGTGTGAGCTATATTTGCTCTGTTGGAGCCTATTGGCTGTGTGAGCTATATTTGCTCTGTTGGGTTCTGTTGATTGTGTGAGCTAAGAGTCACCACCACAGTGCCTCTATTTGGGATGTTGGTTTGTGTGGACTGGAGTCACTGCCATAACACCCTTGTTGGTTGTAGGGATGTGAGCGTTAGTGGAATGTACCACCATCGCAGTGCCTTTTGTTTGTGGATCATGCACCCGAGGCTGTGTGAATTGCCCGACGTTAAGTGATATATACATATATATATATATACATTTATACAAGTGACAGTGCACGCCCCCCCCCCCCCCCCCCCCCCCCCCCTCCCCCCCGTGCGGGCAACATTTGTCGTGGGGGGGGGGGGGGCAACATTGGTCGGGGGGAGACATTTGTTGTGAGGGGGCGACATTTGTCCTCGGGGCGACAATGGTTGTGGTGGGCGACATTTGCCGCGTGGGGCTACATTGGTCATGGGGGGCGACATTGGTCGAGGGTGGCGGCATTGGTTGGGGGCGGTGGCTTTGGTGGTGGGCGGCGACATTCAGCGGGGGCGGCGACATTCGGCAGGGGAGGCGGCATTCGGCGGAGGCGGCGACATTTGTCGTGGGCAAAATACTCCTTAATCTTACAAATATGACAAATATTAACCACTTGATTTTTATAGGTGCAAAATTCAATAATTTTATCATAATGATTGCCAGCTTTTGCCGTGAAGGAGAACATGTTGGAGGATTAACGGACTTCAATTTAGCAAGGATGAAACAAATCAAAAATGTGAATTGAACCATAAAATGGGAATGTGTACATGATTATGGGATGGAATAATCAAACAATGAAGTTATTATCAGTACCCGTGTTGTAGAGTTTCCAATAATTAAACATCTAACATTGAAGCGCTCTCAAATGACATAGAAATGAGAACACAAAAGCAAAGTTACTGTGAACCAACGAAAACTTGCAGGACATGAAGCTAAAAAAATAATTGTGCAAAAATTTAGAAAAACAATGTTTGATGAGGAATGAATGCTCATTTATATGCATTCATTTATGCTAAATCTGTAAAAAAAAATTGGTACTTAGTGATGGTAAAGCTGTAAGAAGAAATTAATACATTAATACATACAATGTTTCAATGTTCTTGTAGATGAAATCATTGAAATGATAAGAAATTAGATACTACGAAAAATATAGATGAAAAAACAATAAAAATAAGAAAAATACACACATCGGCATGGACAATGTTTATTGGCTGCTAAATAACAAACATTTGTTACCTTAAAAAGCACAGCAAATATTTGTGCAAGAAGGAAATAGGGCAGTAAATCCCAAACCTTTGGTACTGCCATGAGAAAGCTGAAATATGCTTAGATCAATCTAAGGCATGCTATTTAAATCTTAAGGAGGAGATAAGTCTTCACATGTGCCTAAGATTCATAAGCACTGATGATGTTGGAGGGAGAAACAGATACATAGCCTCTTTGAGCTAAGCACGTTTGGGATTTACTCCTCCCAAACATTTGGTACCTACTTTATAAGGATTGATGAAGCTAAAAGAAGTTATAAATAAATTAAGTACCTATTTTTTTGTACTTGTGTTCAGTTGCCAGCCCAATATTATTAACGATCCAATATATAACCTCGATTGACCTTTCGGCGTAATCATGCATCCATAAACAATAATTAGAACCATTCAAAAACCAAATAAAGTTCTTCAAATGAAAAAATTCAAAACCTCTGTCACAGTGGTTCCCAAAGAGACTGCACCATTTCCCTAATTTGGCTCTATTAAAGCCTGAAATAAGCATGCAAATTACTTCACAATCCTTCTATTTTAATATATATTTGAAACTCACCATATATTTCTATGCTTACCCAACATGATGTAGCCTTTACTTTTGCCATAGATAGCATGCACTTAAGCTTCTGCGCCCATGATCCACAAAGTCCTATGCATAGAAAGGAAAATGGTAGAAAGAAGAATATAATTAGTTGTCCAAATTTTCTCTAGGACTTAGCAAGATTACATGCTAAATCTCTTTGTCTTTTGAAACAACATAAATTTTCCCCTTGAGTTTACATTTCTTAACATGCAAGCTCCATAGTGTATTTTTGTGTAAGAATATTATGAATAAACCATAACGATTCAGGGTAGAGCCAATGATAATTGTGCCATCATAAAGGAGGAGAATCTCGCATCAACTCTTGCGATTTTGTAATAGCAATGGCAAGACCGGTGATTGGAAGTCTTGGACAGCCATAACCCTGTAATATATCGATCTCTTTATTTAACCTCATGCTTTGTTTGGTAGTGTGGTATCGGTTGCTGAGGCAAAAGATGGAGTTATGGTATGAAATGCAATTCGCACCCTTCACTGGAATATGGAGCCTAAAATGGACTAGTAATAAAAAAAGGCTTACCTGGATGCAATGCGTGCTTGGGCCTGTGAAGATAAAATGAACTTAATAAATCCAGAGCTGCATGTCCAAACTATATGCCAAAACCATAAAATTAATTGAGAAATGATTGATGAAAACTGCAAGTTGCATGTATCTGCTAACTCCTTGATTGGAAGATCCCTAGAATTTTCAGCGAGGACTATAACGGTGTTCTAAAAGCGCCCCAATAAGCCAAACAAAATGCCGCAAAAGACATGAGAATAGAAAGCCAATACAAAAATATATAAACCAAAATCAAATTAGAGAATGAGAAGAGGCAATCAGAAAATCAATTTAAAAAAGAGTGAAACTACCAAGTACGTGATATCATGTCTTTCAATGACCGTGGATGTCTGCTCCAGCGAGGTTTCTCAAGAACGTGATGTCAATTGGTAGTTGAGCGTGAACAAATCCCAACTGCAAAATAAAATTATGTTTAGATATACTTCTTAACTATGCAAAAACAAAAGACAAATATGTTGCCATAATGGAGCCTCTTCTTGTGGTATTTGGGGTTCTGTATGAAAATGTTCAACTTTTCTAGAGCCATGGATGTGAAAAACCAACTGAATATTTACTTCACATTTGTAGAACTCATAATATAGTCTCGGTCAAGAATCAAATAATTGAAGTGATGGCGCAAATCTCACACACCGCTATAGGCGGTAGCTTGACTGCGACACGAAACGGCAGTGTACCGATCGTTCAAGTAATAAATGTTGGGAATAAATCCCCGAGTGTCGGTCTCTTGAGGAACACAATAAGGTGGAGTTAAATGTCGAGGAAGGACTTGGGATCGAAGTCCTTTAGGTCGAATGGATTGCGGGAGAGTTGGGTTGGCTTTTGGAAAATAAAAGAAAACACTACAACTACTCCTATGCAATGCCGCTATGCAAAGCTTCGCTTGGCGGGATGGAAACTAGGCAGGCCTTGAGCGCGCTGCGTCGCAAGGGCGGATGGACGAGAAGGCTAATGGAATCGAACTATGCAGGCCTTGAGCGCGCTGCTTCGTTAGGCGGGATGGAATACGGGCCGCGATGCCACGTTTCGGTAGGCGGATGGGCGAGTAGGCTAGTGGAATGAGGGTCGCACGCACCTCTTCGACAAGCACACCACTAACAATTGTTAGGGCGGCACAACACAACCAACAATCCACACCACAAGGCACACCTCAAAATAATAAGCAAGAATACTCAAATCACATAGACATAATCAAGTAAAAATGCTAATAATCAAGCACGCTTCATCATAATGTTAGATCTAGCTACATACACATCAATAAGAAGAGAACAAGGCAAGAAATCGACCGAATCCGAAGGCTCGTTGAAGATTCACGGTTGGAATCGCCGGGTTGTCAATCCGCGTCCAAGCTCGGTCCACAACTACGTCCGGGGTAGAGAGAGCTGTCACTACTCTCCAATGGACCCGTCTTCTTCGTGTCACGATCCGGTAGAGGTTGCAACACTTCCTCTTGCTTGAAGGTAATGGCGGCTAGGTCTACCTTTGGAGCTCGTGGATGAAGGAGGAGGCCGAGAGGAAACTCCGGCTCAAGATAGGCGTGAAGAGCAAGCCCGGAGCACCTCTATATGGTGGGCGACGGTGGAGGGGCGAAATCGGGCGGAATCGGGCGGAAAACGGCGGCTGGAAGCGAGGGATCCGACCTAAATCGCGAGCAGCGGATTTTATAGGCGCTGGAATTAAACAGTGCGCACGATCAGTGGCGCACGACCAGTGGTCGTGCGCACTAGAATCCTGTGATCGTGCGCTCTGCCTGGACGGAACCTGCAAAGACAGAAATTATAAAATAAAATGTTCGCACGACCAGTGGCGCACGACCGGTGGTCGTGCGCACTAGCGTCAGTGGTCGTGCGCAATAAACGAAACAGAACTCAGAAATTAATGGTCAGTGCGCACGGGCAGTGGCGCACGACCGGTGGTCGTGCGCACTGGCGTTGGTGGTCGTGCGCACTGCACCAAACAGAACTCGTGAAAAAGGCGTTAAGTGCACACGATCAGTGGCGCACGACCAGTGGTCGTGCGCAATAGAACCAGTGATCGTGCGCAGTGTTCCTGTGCAGAATTGCACCGGAAACACCTGCACGACTCCTGTTCTAGCGTACAACCACCAATCCGGCCACTAAAAGTGGCACCGAACAATGCATGAAAACTACTAATGAAAATCAACATGAAATCACACCAAAATGGGCCAAAAGGTGCACCTAGCATGGGATATCAAATATGAACTAAAACAGGGCTAAAGTGCAGTGAAATGACTAACTAAACGGCCCAGATGAGTCCATAAAAGTGTATATGATGAGGACTCATCACACCCCCAGACTTAACTGTTTGCGCGTCCCGAGCAAACAAATTCTAAGCGAACTGGGAAAGAACAGTAGATGGCTTAATGATTACACTACAGAGTACCATGCGAAGTCGCATGCTCACGTGCATAAGAAAAATAGTAGAAAAGATTTCTGATTATAAAAACAGTTTATATATTTCTAAAAGAGTAAAAGCATATTACAACTACTCAAAATGGTGAACAACGGTGAATCATTCGGTCGTGCATACGGAGAAAGTAAACTAAACGCTGAGACGAGCATTGCCCAAGATCGGGATGCGGGAAAAACTCTACTGAAATCCATCAGTGTCGGTGACCATAGGCTTGCCCGGTCACATTCTCTCCACAACACTAGATTGGTTCATAGCGTGAGTCGGTAGGACTTTAGGTTAGAGATGGGGCTTGGGTTACGGTGAGGTAAACAAGGATACACAAAATGGCTCAAACACATAACCCAAATGAGCTTTAAAAATAACTACCCACGCACCAAAATCGAATGCAAGTGCATCACACCCCCAGACTTGGACATTTGCAACATAGGTGTGTGCACCGCCTACTCCCAATACACAATTCTTCTACATGATTTTCAATAAAACTCGCCTTTCTTTTTCTCTTTTTTCCTTTTCAATTTTTTTTCTTTTTCTTTAAATCTTCTTTTCCTTGTCGTTTTCTTTCAGCAAATTTTCAAAGGAGCATAACCACAGGTTCTCATAGTAAACACCACAATCAACACCCCCCAAAATGTAAATGAAATTACAACTAAAGCTCAGATTTGGGTGTGCGACTAGGTTAGGCTTTTAGGCTTTGGTGAGAAACATGTGGAGCTGAATCAAGGAAAGGGTAGGCACAAAGGGGCTAGCAAGGGTAGACGATAGGCATGAAATAAAAAGTTCAACCGGGCCAAAATAATGGCCTACGTCATTCTCGCGCACTAGAACTATCCTATGTCAATGCTTCAAGAATCGCTTGGGGCAAGTTCTAGCCACCGAGAAAGATTCTCCTTTCTCCCGACTCAAGCAATACGAATCTAGCGATCGTTTACACACATCCCTATGCTACCGTTTGATTCACACCGGATTCACCATTTGAGTAGAGTAAACAACATTTACACTAATAAGAAAAATATAAAACCATAGCATAAAAAGAAGTCTAATCTACACAAATTTCTATGCAACCGAGCACTCGACTAGGAGCACTACGAGAGTCAACATTTTACTCTGCTACATAGTCCTAAGCCATCACCTAGATTTTCCCAAATAAGCGGAAGAATTAAATTCACAACAGAGCGAACAAACAGATGAGTACGCGCTCAAGTGGGTGATGTGGTGTGCAATGAAAATAAACAAAACATTTAAAAGAAATCCTCTAGCATGCAGTGCAATAGTGCACGTGAGCGGGTAAACAAAACTACTCTCCCCCAGACTTAAACTAAACAATCCACGGAATATATGACATGAAAATCAGAAAAAGCTAGGGAAAGAGAGTACCCAGTGCTCAGAAATGAGCACACCAGAAGATTGGCGTTTAAACCACGACTAAGTTGCAGCATCCGCCATCCAGAAGAAGTACCTGCAGGGGTCAGCTCCGCAAAACAAAAGAAACAGAAAAAGATAAACTACAATACTACAGCTAACTAAACAAGATTGAATAAAATAAAATGCATGAAAAGTAAGATAACTACTGGGGTTATTGTCATCCCAGCACGACTTATTCAAGTTTTGTACAGTTCTAGCTTATAGGCCTATGAAAGGAAAAGTGCACAGGTAACTGTTCTAATATGCGCATCGGTAACGGGTACCGATACGGAGACAGAACAGTCACGCCTCTACCCGAATATAGATAAAACCTGCCCATCACAGGTAGAGGGAAAAGAAAGTAAGAAGAGGAGGAGGCCTGGTCCTCACTCAACTCACCAAAAATATCCTTGCCTAGCAAGGTATCGTCCACAGCAGGTCCGCAGGAGGAGAAGGCAACGAATGAGGCTTCCTTAATGGAGGAGGGGTCAACCTCCTCGCATATAAGGATGCAATCATCGTTGACTCGGGCAAGAAGCTCCAAGTCCTCCTGGGGAACCTGTGAGGACTCAACCTGCACAAGCTCGGATGAAGAAGGGGGGTCAAGAAATAAAGAAGACGAAGGACATAAATAAACATCAATCGGGGGAGTGGTCCCGGTCTCACTCCCATCAGGTTGGGGAAGTAAAATAATGTTAGCATTGTCATCAATGCTACAAGAGTTGGCGGGATCAACGGTGGCCAGGCTAAGGATTTGGACTTCCTCCACCGGTGTTGAGGAAAACTCCTCTTCACCTAGAAGGTTGTCCTCCTCCATAGGAATAGGCACAACACTAAGATCAACAACCTCATCCTGCGACACATCATCGACAATGTCGTCAGAAACGCATGTAGAATGCACAATAGGGGAAAGAATCGAATCCACTAGAAGTGGTGGAGGCACATGGAGAATTGGCTCAGCAATGTCGGTGCCCAGATCAGCCACACATCCAGTGACCGTGTCCATGCCATACCCTTCAAAATGTGAAGGTGACAAAGACACATAGCCGGATGTTGAAGGTGTGCCGCCAGAGCTAGGAGTTGGGACGATCCGAATATCCGGCTCGTCATCCTCATCCAATTGGCGATGAAAAGCAGCACAATCCTTCAGGGCGTGATCTGTGCTCCGACAAAACTGGCACTGCCTAGCAGGCTTCTTTGGCATAGCGGGAGCTGGAGCCGAAAAGAAGTAAGACGGTAATGGCTCAGCAGAGTAGCCATAAGACTTACGCGCACCATATGGAGTATCAGACGGAGTCGATGCTCTATATGCTGGGCGAGAAGAATTATGCCTACTATTCTCCGTAGGGCATTCATCACTAGAGTGGGAGGTAGCTCCACACCAACGGCAACGGAAATTGAGATGTGCCCACATAGTGCGAAGATAATACGATTCAGAATAAAAGTGCTATTGTGCAAAATACTACACCTGACAAAAATTACTAAAGCAACCTAATTAAAATAGGAAAAAGGAATAAAAAGACAGAAATAAAAAATAAAAGATGCAATTTACAAATGAAAAGGGCTTCTCTCTCAGATTCTCCCTCTCCAGAAAACTCACACGACTGTGTTCCCCGGCAACGGCGCCAAAAACTTGATGGCGCAAATCTCACACACCGCTATAGGCGGTAGCTTGACTGCGACACGAAACGGCAGTGTACCGATCGTTCAAGTAATAAATGTTGGGAATAAATCCCCGAGTGTCGGTCTCTTGAGGAACACAATAAGGTGGAGTTAAATGTCGAGGAAGGACTTGGGATCGAAGTCCTTTAGGTCGAATGGATTGCGGGAGAGTTGGGTTGGCTTTTGGAAAATAAAAGAAAACACTACAACTACTCCTATGCAATGCCGCTATGCAAAGCTTCGCTTGGCGGGATGGAAACTAGGCAGGCCTTGAGCGCGCTGCGTCGCAAGGGCGGATGGACGAGAAGGCTAATGGAATCGAACTATGCAGGCCTTGAGCGCGCTGCTTCGTTAGGCGGGATGGAATACGGGCCGCGATGCCACGTTTCGGTAGGCGGATGGGCGAGTAGGCTAGTGGAATGAGGGTCGCACGCACCTCTTCGACAAGCACACCACTAACAATTGTTAGGGCGGCACAACACAACCAACAATCCACACCACAAGGCACACCTCAAAATAATAAGCAAGAATACTCAAATCACATAGACATAATCAAGTAAAAATGCTAATAATCAAGCACGCTTCATCATAATGTTAGATCTAGCTACATACACATCAATAAGAAGAGAACAAGGCAAGAAATCGACCGAATCCGAAGGCTCGTTGAAGATTCACGGTTGGAATCGCCGGGTTGTCAATCCGCGTCCAAGCTCGGTCCACAACTACGTCCGGGGTAGAGAGAGCTGTCACTACTCTCCAATGGACCCGTCTTCTTCGTGTCACGATCCGGTAGAGGTTGCAACACTTCCTCTTGCTTGAAGGTAATGGCGGCTAGGTCTACCTTTGGAGCTCGTGGATGAAGGAGGAGGCCGAGAGGAAACTCCGGCTCAAGATAGGCGTGAAGAGCAAGCCCGGAGCACCTCTATATGGTGGGCGACGGTGGAGGGGCGAAATCGGGCGGAATCGGGCGGAAAACGGCGGCTGGAAGCGAGGGATCCGACCTAAATCGCGAGCAGCGGATTTTATAGGCGCTGGAATTAAACAGTGCGCACGATCAGTGGCGCACGACCAGTGGTCGTGCGCACTAGAATCCTGTGATCGTGCGCTCTGCCTGGACGGAACCTGCAAAGACAGAAATTATAAAATAAAATGTTCGCACGACCAGTGGCGCACGACCGGTGGTCGTGCGCACTAGCGTCAGTGGTCGTGCGCAATAAACGAAACAGAACTCAGAAATTAATGGTCAGTGCGCACGGGCAGTGGCGCACGACCGGTGGTCGTGCGCACTGGCGTTGGTGGTCGTGCGCACTGCACCAAACAGAACTCGTGAAAAAGGCGTTAAGTGCACACGATCAGTGGCGCACGACCAGTGGTCGTGCGCAATAGAACCAGTGATCGTGCGCAGTGTTCCTGTGCAGAATTGCACCGGAAACACCTGCACGACTCCTGTTCTAGCGTACAACCACCAATCCGGCCACTAAAAGTGGCACCGAACAATGCATGAAAACTACTAATGAAAATCAACATGAAATCACACCAAAATGGGCCAAAAGGTGCACCTAGCATGGGATATCAAATATGAACTAAAACAGGGCTAAAGTGCAGTGAAATGACTAACTAAACGGCCCAGATGAGTCCATAAAAGTGTATATGATGAGGACTCATCATGAAGCAGAACATTAATGTGTGGAAAAGTTTCACAGGAGAAGGTCATAGATAAGAACTTCACAACAACCTGAGATCATCCACGTCTTGCAATTGTTCAGCAAATCCATAACAATAAAAACTAAAAATTTGTGTGTGTCAAGGAGTATTTATATGCAATCAGCTAGAAAGAGAGATAAATAAGAGAAGCGCAAGACATGTAAGATGAGAAGGAAACCCTAATCGATACATAAACATTTCAAGAAGGAAAACCCAATTTGAGCTAACTTTCTTCGGGCCATAAACAACATGTTAGGAAGGAAATCAATAATCATCCACCAATAGCATATACTGATACTCAGAAGGGATAAAATCAAATAGACTGAAGAGAAAAAACTTTCAAAAAAATCCAATGACAATTCAAAATCAGCCCAGATCTTATGACAATTCAGAATAGTTCATATTTCTAAATCGGAGAAGTAGGGGAGAGGGAGAGATACCTGTTGGGTGCTGTTGCAGAAAACCTCAGCAGAACATCTTCCAAATGCTGAACGAAGAGTACCTGTTCAATAACATGGTAAACACATTGGGGGAGGGAATGAAGCCTGAAATGGCACAGAGTATGTGCAGGAGAACTGAGGACAGCGGAGATGGTGCCTGAGAACGAAGAGGACCTGAGAATGAAGAAATGGTAAAGAAACCTGGAATCGAATGAAGAGTACTTGCTGTAGGAGGAGGTAAGGGAGATGCAATATGTGCGAAAATTGGAATCGAATGAAGAGTAGCTGATAATGAAGAGTGCTCAGTGAAGATTGTCAACAAGATTTAGGGTTTCTGGATTGAAACTGCCCGGTGCGAAACAATCTGGAGCTCCCGCAGTGGTCAGAAGAAGTGACAATGTGTGGTAGGTTTCGTCGCGCTATGGTTTGTGTTCGGCGTCGGCGATGTCAGAGGCGATATCTACGGGCGATGAGAGAGGCATGGTCGGTGGAAAGCGCTAGAATGAAGGAGAGCGCTAAGACGGAGGAGAGCACGGGAGATGCCGCGTGGTAGGGTTAGTAGAGGAGCGTGAAAAGGAGCTGCGGAATTGCGGGATATGTGTTGCCGATGTGAAAGGAATTCAAAATAAAACAGATGGCGGCATGGTGTTATAAATTGGACGGCATGATGAGTATATTCAATGGATAAGATGAAATATGTGTCTCACTTAGTTTACAGATTTTAGTTGCCACTATATTTCTTTTTAAATTGTTATAGATATGTATCACTATAATATATATAGCCATTACTATTGGTGCAGGCATTTCTCTTACCGAGTGCACTCGATTGAGCTGGCTTGGGTTGTTTCAAGCTAATCATTATTGATATGTTGAAATCTCTTTTCCTGCAAATCTGTTATTTTGATTTGTTGCTAACTCTTGTTTATTGAAAACCTTGGCTTTATTTCTTGCTTCCACTTGTCCTTTCTTGCTGAGGTATTCTTTTCTTTTGAATGTCTCAGACCCGGAGCTATAGCTGTCTGGGTGGTAGAGTTGGTGTTTTTCAGAGCTGCGGTTAGTTGCAGTTGTCCGCTTTTCCCTCACTGTTGTGAGGTAGTTGTTTCTTTGCTTTATCTTTAGTTTTTCAGTATTAGATTACTTGCTAGCTTTTCTGTTGTTACTTGTTGGTTATTTCGCTTACTTGCTCTCTAGAAAGTTTTATGTTAGGATGCATGAGTACTTTTATTTATAGCAAATGACATTCTTGCATAGCATGATTTTAAGTAAATGTCACCTACTTTGAAGATCGTAGAAAACCCTTCCTTACTTTTACTAAATCTAGAGATGTGCATATCATTGCTGGAATATTCGATCTTCATGCTCATGTAGGATAAAATGAACCTATTTTTCCGCTGCGTATGTATAGTTTTCTACTCGTGGACTAGTTGATCCGCTGAACCGAGAGACACAGTCTTAAGCTAAGAAATGTAAATTCGTTTTTTAACTCAAACAGATTATGTCTTTTATAAATTTTTCTGAGTGGTGGCTGCCTGAGCATCTGTAGGTGTCCCTTGCATGACGTAGCATCTTAACGCATATTTTACCCTTGCTCTGATAATATTTATTAAATTTGTGGGAAAATGCGGGTTGTGATCGTGTTTTAGAGGCCGGGTTTACTTACCGGCAGGGGGGCAGCATTCAGGACACATTATGATCGAGGCTCACTACAACAAGTACTCAGTGCACCCGGGTATCACCAAGATGATTGCCGACTTGAAGTAGACCATATAATGGTCGGGCATGAAGAGGGACATCACTTACTTTGTGACCCACTGTGAGTCTTGCCAGCTTCTGAAGGCGGAATGCAAGAGCCCGTCCGGATTGTTGCAGCCACTCCCGGTGTCTGAGTGGAAGTTTGACGACAACGCGATGGACTTTATACATGGACTTTGTAGGATCAAGCGCAACCAACTATCCCAAAAGCCCAGACTGATGGGAAGGGTGCTACTTTTTCTTTAAGGAAGTAGGAAAGGCGCTACGGGTCAAGTGAAGCAACGCTGGACCCAACAAACCCCCCCCCCCCCAGCGTCCAGCACAACCCGCCAGTTCAGAGGTGCTCCATATGGCTCAGAAGTGGCGAACCACATGACTTAGTGGTGGCTTTTCACATGGTCGGAGGTGGTGGTGGAATTGGCCGACTGGAAGAGGGTCTAGGTGGCCGGGAAATCATCTCCAAAGTTGGTACAGGACGGGCCAATCGTGGTCGTTGGCTGATTGGAGAAGATGAACCGATGCCCTCCATTTAGATAGATTATTAATTTTATGATTAATTAACGTCATATTTTTCCCCTAGAAATGTACATTTTTGAAACTGAAATTTGAACCCCTTAGAAGTCGTTTCAGGAAAATGGCCAGAGACAAAAGTTGTAGGTCTTTACGTGTAGTTTATTTTAAAATTGATTTGAGCTGATTTGGCCTACTGGTTTGACTGCAACACTCAAAATGGTGCAACCTGTACATAGGGTTGACCAGAGATTGATTTGAGTGCCCCCACTAATCCAGACATCCAAATGCTTTGAAATTTGGAGCATAAACTATATTTACCCTTAACCTCAACATGTCCAAAAATGGGAATTTTTGGAGGAACATTTCCTATAGTTTTTCCAAACATTTAATAATTCATGTATAAATTAATTGTACTGTCTAGAGACCTATAAACCCTTCCAATTTTGGTAGGTGGTCCTTAGGGTCATTTTATGACTCTGGTGAAAATTTCATCCCATTTGGGATTGATTTAGTTGGGTAATTAAGTATCCCAAAATTGGTCAAACTATGGTATATTAGATCAAAAGTGCACTTGATTGATTTGGGAGATCAACCCTCACCAAAATGTTGTGAAACTTTGACCACTGACTTGATGTCACATAAAATACCCCCACATGTTTTCGGTGATTTTGGGGTGGATGTGCCCTAGAACCACAGTTCAAATCGTAGGATTGTATGCTGAAGTTATTGAAGGACATAGGGTCATATGTCATCGGATTAACTTGAAACTGTGTAGAGAGGTTCATAAGGTGGTATTATGCCCTAGATAATTTATCTGGAATTTTTAGGGATATTTATTCCCTCTGAATTAATTAAAAATCAATTAGGGCACTTTCTTATGTTAAGAATTTACATAATCATATTACCTTGAATGTTCATGAAATTTTGGCAGTGAGCTAGTACTAAAGATATTATTCTCTGATAATTTTGTTGTAAATTTTGGATTGATATATATAGTACTTCATTCATAACCCCAATATTTTCCCTAGTTCTAATAAAATTAATTTTGGATTTACTACTCACTGGAAAAACATGAACCTTGCTCAAAGGACTTTATAGGGCAAGAATATGATATGTAATTTTTAGTCTAATTTTTGGAGGAGTTTTTATATGGTTCTTGATAGGGTTCCCCTAAAAGGCTTCGGGTTGAATCGGACCAAGTGTTTTCTCATCGCAGCCTCGCCCGGACCACTCCCCGGAGAGCGCTTCCGCTCCCGCTCCGCGGAGAGCGCTTTCGCTCCCATTCTGCGGAGAGCGCTTCCGCTCCCGCTCCGTAGAGAGCGCTTCCACTCCCGCTCCACGGAGAGCACTTCCGCTCCCGCTCTATAGAGAGAGTATCCGCTCCCGCTCCGCAGAGAGCGCTTCCGCTCCCGCTCCGCGGAGAGCGCATCCCCTCCCGCTCCGTGGAGAGCGCTTCTGCTCCCGCTCCGCAGAGAGCGCTTTTGCTCCCGCTCCGTGGAGAGCACATCCGCTCCCGCTCCGCAGAGAGGGCATCCGCTCCTGCTCCATAGAGAGCGCATTCGCTCCCGCTCCGCAGAGAGCGCTTCCGCTCTCGCTCCGCAGAGAGAGCTTCTGCTCTCGCTCCGCAGAGAGAGCTTATGCTCCTGCTCCATAGAGAGCGCTCCCGCTCTGCAGAGAGCACTTCCGCTCCCGTTCTGCATAGAGCACTTTCTCTCCCGCTCCGCATAGAGCTCATCCGCTCCCACTCCGCAGAGAGCGCTTCCGCTCCCGCTCCGCAGAGAGATCTTCCGCTCCCGCTCCGCAGAGAGCGCTTCCACTCCCGCTCCGCAGAGAGCGCTTCCGCTCCCGCTCCGCAGAGAGCGCTTCCGCTCCCGCTCCGCAGAGAGCGCTTCCGCTCCCGCTCCGCAGAGAGCGCTTCCGCTCCCTCTCCGCACAGAGCGCATCTGCTCCCGCTCTGCAGAGAGCGCATCTGCTCCCGCTCTGCAGAGAGCGCATCTGCTCCCGCTCTGCAGAGAGCGCCTCCTCTCCCGCTCTGTAGAGAGAGCTTCCGCTCCCGCTCCGCAGAGAGTGCTTCAGCTCCCGCTCCACAGAGAGCGCTTCCGCTCCAGCTTCGTAGAGAGAGCTTCCGCTCCAGCTCCATAGAGAGCGCTTACGCTCCCACTCCCACTCCCGCTCCGCAGAGCGCGACGCTGCCATAGTCATCGCCGACGGCGATCGCCAGTCGCCACCACCACCAGAGAGGCTGCCCGGGCTGCCCAAGCTGCCCAGCGAGACCGAAGGGCAAACTCGTCTTAAATACAAAGTTGACAATCCGCATGCCCCGAATCAAGCATCCTCATTCGCTCGTTCAAGAATTAGCATGACGTAGTTACCAGAATGCCCTCCTCAAAAACTATAAAAGGAGGCTTAGGCCTTCATTTGAAGGGACTTTTGGGCATTGGGAGAAGAAGGAGCTCTTGAGTTTTCCGGCGAGGACTCTTGGATGATCTTCACCGACCTTCGAGCTACCATTAGAGATCTCCCTCAGCACACCTGCTTTACTTCAAGAGCTTGGGAGGATCTTGGTGGTTTCGATCCAGGCTGCTCCGTAGTGCTCTGCTCTAGGCGGTTCAGCAGCGCTCCGCTCCAAACTGCTCAGCTGCACTCTGCTCTAAGCTGCTCCGCAGCGCTCCGCTCCAGGCTGCTCCGCAGCACTCCGCTCCAAACTGCTCAGCTGCACTCTGCTCTAAGATGCTTTGCAGCGCTCTGCTCTAGGCTACTCCACAGCGCTCTGCTCTAGGCTGCTCTGCAGCGCTCTGCTCCAGGCTGCTCCACAGCGCTCCGCTCCAAGATGCTCTGTAGCGCTCCGCTCTAGGCTGCTCCGCAGCGCTCCGCTCTAGGCTGCTCCGCAGCGCTCCGCTCAAGGCTATCCCCGAGAACACTTCACTACACTCGGCTCTCGAGGAATTGAAGAACTTAACAAAATCTCTGTAACGAGCGGTGGCTTGTCACCCTCGAAGAACAATTCTCTCTGTAACTCACAAAACTAGTGGATCATTCAGAACTGGGCTAGGCCCCGTGGTTTTTTCCTTTTCCGGGTTTTCCACGTAAAAATCTCGCTATTTACTGTTGGTTCTCACTTTTGACTGTTTGCGTGTTCGGCTCACTCTCGAGCTAAGGCGGTTCAGCTCGACCGGCCCAGGAGAGCGTTGAACGACCCGCAACAGTTTGGCGCCGTCTGTGGGAACAAGCGTTCCCGATTAGCTCTAAAAGCGTTCTCTCTTAGAGACTGACAATAATGGACATTCGCCAGGCAATTTTGGACACAGGCATCTCCTCCTTCCCCGCACACTTAGGAAAAGGAGCGCCCGTCATGACACCCATCCTGCCCCAATGGCTCGGCGCAGCTGGCCAGCAAGCGTCTCTGGCGTTGGGGGAAGTTCCAAGCGACGATATACCTCAGCTGAGGTGATCCCCCCTATCAGGACGAGTCCTGGCATATTCAGTCCCTCCTGGCTCAAGCTCCCGCACCGTAAAAAGTTCCACGAAGCAGATGATCCGTATGAGCATGTCAACTACTTCATGGCCGCAAGAGAGACACTTGGGCTTCCAGATCAAATCTGCTGCAAGATCTTCCCAACGACACTTCGCGGCGACGCTCTCAACTGGTATCAGTCCCTGCCTGAGTGAATCATCCACAACTTCACCGAGCTATCCCAACTATTCACGGGATGGCATGAAGCCCGTGCGCAGAGAATCAGAGAAGAGGCACAAATAGGGAGGGAGCTCGGGTTAGGCAGGACTCCCCATACAGGGCAGATGGAGCATGGCAAGCTCCAAGGAGACGTCATCATAGAATCACTTGAAAAGGATCTTCGTTGAGGGTTGGATTTTGCCCTGCAAGCGAGCATTGAGAATCCAGCATTTGAATTAAGAAGGGCGTTGATAAGCCACCGCGTCACATTCAACATCCTGTTCATGGAAACTGTGATACGTCTCAAGCTCAGGGCTAGCCATGCGAAGCTTCCGGACGGAGCAATGATACCAATTATAGGAGACATCACCCTCCCTATCCACGTAGGGGCACTTCCGGAACCAATCGAATACAACATCCAATTCATCATCGCAGAAGCTGATTCACTGTATGACGTGATATTTGGAAGCATCCTACTCGATACATTGCAACATGACACCTTCATGGCAAGGCGTACGGTAAGCAAAGGGAAAATCATCCAAAACTCGGTTCACAACCTCAGCGTTGCAGAGGACCAGGTTCCTTGGATCGACCATGGGCCCTCTCAAAACCTGGATCGCAGGAAACTTCGCCCAGATAAGAGTCGCATGGACCCAGCACCGGTAGTAGAAGCTGATCTCCCAACATCAACACATCAACAAAAACTTGGAACCGTGGGCCGAAAGAGAATAGGACAACAACCGCCCAGAGAAGGCGGTTGGCCTATCTTGAGCCAGTCGGGCAGTCCTCAAGGGGAGATGAACCAGAAAACTCGGATCAACACCCCACTGAACGCATCCCGGCAGCATATTTTATCCGTGATCTACAACAACAAGATCGTTAAGTGGCCAAAGCCGCTTCCTCACAACACAGGGGACCAATCCAAGTTTGGTGATTTTCATAGGGGTTAGGGGCACCATACGAGGCAGTGCCTATGTTTGAAGGATGAAATCGAACGCCTCGTCCAGTAGGGGCACCTCGCGGTCTTTCGCATGACAGCTTAAAGGCAAGCAGCTTGGGAAGGGGAAACTGAGGTCCAACCGTCGGAGTGATCGCCACCTAAGCCAGACTGTCTTTCTCAAGGACTTGTAAAACATTTTATCTCATTTCTATTTCAGAATGTATCCACGCTGTTCTTTCAAAAAAAATAATTTCAGGTCCTTGCCCACTGTGAGTGATCCTCAACGAATCTCCAAATGGTAAGGCGACGACCTCCGATAAGATGGTGGACATCCCTCCACATCGAGAGCGAGCCTGCGCCATCCGGCCGCTGAGGGCATACCCCCCCCCCCCCCTCACGACCGTGCGGGAACCGCATTTTCCCAACGAATATCCAAATGGTAAGGCGACGACCTCCGATAAGATGGTGGCCAGCCCTCCACATCGAGAGCGAGCCTGCGCCATCCGGCCGCTGAGGGCCTGCCCCCCTCACGACCGTGTGGAAACCACGTTTCCCCAACGAATCTCCAAATGGTAAGGCGACGACCTTCGATAAGATGGTGGCCAGCCCTCCACATCGAGAGCGAGCCTGCACCATCCGGCTGCTGAGGGCCTGCCCCCTCACGACCGTGCGGGAATCACGTTTCCCCAATGAATCTCTAAAATGATAAGGCAACTACCTCTGATAAGATGGGGACCATCACTACACATCGAAAGCGAGCCTACGCCACCCGACCGCTGAGGGCATGCCCCCTCAAGACCGGGCAGGAGCCGCGTTCCCTCAACAAGTCTTCTGGAAAAAGGCAATACCTTCTGCTAGATGGCGGCTAGTCATCCATGACCACGCGCAAGCTGCTAGATGTTCTCAGGAGCAACACAAAACTCCCAAAGCAAGGCTCCTGGGGTGAAGGCCACTGACCCCGACGTCAACCCTGAATAACAAGCTTTCCAAACTCTTGGGAATTCATCTCAACTATGAAACAAAACATCCTCGCTCCCACGCTGCCGAGCATCACGCTCCCGCGTTGCAGGGCACCTCGCCCCCACACTGTAGAGCATCACGATCCCGCGTTGCAGGGCACCTCGCTCCCATGTTGCAGAGAATCACACTCCCACGTTGCAGGGCACTTCGCTCCCATGCTCCCGAGCATCAAGATCCTGCATTGCAGAGCACCCCGGTCCCACACTGCAGAGCATCACACTCCCGCATTGCAGGGCACCCCGCTCCCACGATGCAGAGCATCTGGCTCCAGCGTTGCAGGGCACCTCGCTCCCACGCAATAGAGCATCTCGCTCCCGGACTGCATAATGTCTTCACCAAAGTAAAAGCCCCAAGTCCTCCTATGGATACCAATCAGGATGAATATTGAGTCTCCTCTATCATTTAATAAAAAATGAACTCCGGGTCCACTAGCACGGCCAGTACAAGCGAGCAAGCATCCCTCTGCAAGACGGCCCAAACATACGCCTTCAGGCTTAGCAAAAAGACCAGCTAAGGATTGTGAATAACAAATAACGAGTATTTAAAAGGCTTAAGAGGCATCTCCAGCTCTTATAAATTGCAAAACAAATACAAGTTGT
The DNA here is from genome assembly GCA_033032865.1 of Dactylorhiza incarnata. Taxonomy (NCBI): domain Eukaryota; kingdom Viridiplantae; phylum Streptophyta; class Magnoliopsida; order Asparagales; family Orchidaceae; genus Dactylorhiza; species Dactylorhiza incarnata. The sequence goes on from JAWHQI010000023.1 coordinate 7,493,410, forward strand.
AGATACATCGTCTCGAGTAACAAGCACGGGACAGTTGCAGAAGCAAAACAAGGATTCAGACAACAACACGATATCATGTCTCCAAGCCACGGGAGCCCTGTTTTTTAGCTTGTTCCGGGAACGGTTAGACGAAGAGCCAAAGAGACTAGAAGAGATGGAAGACGATCTCTTATACTGGTTGAGGTTTATTGTTTCGAACTCGAGATGAGCGCAACCACAATCTATGTTGCCGCACATCACCATAGTCCTCAATCACTCGGTCAAAGTTTCGTCTCCAGCTGAACAATAGAACCCAGCTCTAATCCAGAGACTGGGGGAGATTTTTCAAGGATTTGTGGAAGTGTATCCAATGGTATTCATGGTAGATGCAAGATCATCTGTGTCTGTCAGGAAACAATAGCAAACCAGCAATGAAAGGGAGCAAGTTCTGTGAGTTATGCCAGCTGAAAGTTCCTCCACGGCGATCAAGAAGGGACAACATGGAGAAAGCGTAACGAGGCACCGTGCACCCTAGCATCGAGCCACACCCCCGGGAGAGTGACAATGCCCCGGGGCGAGATGGTACCGCACCCTGAGTATGGTAAGCCGCGTTGTCCGCGTTGGCCGCACGCAGCAGGCCTACATGAGGCAGCTGCACAGTGCCTGCGCGCGGCAGGCTCGCGCGCGGCAGCTGTGCATTGCCTGTGTGCGGCAGCTGCGCAGTGCCCATACGCAGCAGGCACTTCCTGCGCACTGCAGTTCCTGCGTACGACGGGAAGGCGCTACCTGCGCAGGCAGTGCCGCGATGCATGCACGCAGCAGGCACCGCTTGCGGTGCCGCATAGCCCCTCCTTGATACGGTGCCGAGCGGCCCCCGCACGCCGCAGGGCCGTGCAGCTCTAGGTGCGGTGGTGTCGCCTTGCTCGCGCGCGGCGGTGCCACGATTCCCCTGCGCACGGCAGTGCCACATGCAATCCCGGTAGCCCCTGCGTAAGACGGTGCCGAGCGGCCCCTGCATGTCGCAGTGCCACGCAGCTCTAGGTGCGGCGGTGCTGTGCCGCCCCTATGGGCGACATGTCGCATTGCCCATGCACGGCAGTGCCGTCGTGCCCCTGCTTGCGGCAGGTCGCCCTGCTCGCACGCGGTGGTGCTGCGTGACCCTGGGCGCGGCGATGCTGTCCTACCCTAAGCGCGGCAGTGCCGCGCTACCTCTGCGCACGACAGTACCGCGCTGCCCCTGCGTGGGGCAGTGTTGCGCTGCCCTAGGCTCGGCAGTGCCACACGGACCTGGGCTGGCAATGCCGCGCAGTTCCTATGCGTGGCAGTGTCGTGCTGCCCTTGCGCACGGCAGTGCCGCACCGCCCGCGCTGTCCGAGCGCAGGAGGCGTCACGCCCATTGCTTGGCAGAGTGCGCTCCTCGTGGTTGGCGGCGCCGCGCAGCGCCACGGCCCTGGGAATGGCCAGTGCACGATAGTGTCGTGCATGTTGAGCTCTTCGGTTGGGAGTAACCGTTAGCCTCTTCCTCATGTTCAACAAAATCCTACGTCTGCTTAGGCACCAAAATCCGACTAGGACAGTTAGCAGCATGTGCGTAATGGTGTCTTGAAAGTGGAGGTCATATCTTAAGTTACTTTAGAGGGGGGGGGGAGGGTGAATAGAGTATTAAAACTTTTTATTTAGTTTTATAGCGGAATTTAAAATACTGTTAAGTATATGTGTAATCAGTGAGAGTTAAATATAAGGACAGAAACAGTGAAAAGTAAATCACACAGCACAAGCACAGAAGAATAAGCAAGCACAGAAGACACAAGGAGCTATAGTAATTCCCCAATAAATCTGGGTACGTCTACTCTTCTACCACCCTTGGTAGGAATCCACTAGGAGGGTTGATCAGGTGCCCTAGCACCAAGGGGTTTTTGATAAGGTGTCCACACACCAATAAGCTTTTGATAAGGTGCTTAAAAGCCACACAAGAATTTTTTGATAAGGTGTCTTACTACCACTGTGTAAACTTTTGAAGGGAGAATTAACCCAATACAAGATGAGATAAAGAGGTTTAGAGTATTCTTCTCTGTCAATGATCTGAGAGAAGACAAGATGGTGTTGAAGCTGAAAGCTCCCCCTGTCTGATGAGAGTTGATGCCAGTTTGTGGACAGAGCTTTCTCTAACACAAGTCTTTTGTAGCAGATTATCTAGAAGAAATGAATCTTCAGATTGTTGTTGCACTTTGAAAGACTTTAACTTGCAGCAGTTCTGAGAGTTTGAGTGTTGTTCTCAGAATGATGAGGGTGCTGCCTTGAGTAAGAAGAAGACTGGGAAAAATGAATAATGTTCTGTCCTTCTTCTTCTTTCTCTAATACTTCTCTTTGTTCTTCTTGTTCTGTAAAATCAGAGAGACTGAGAGAAATTTTTTATGGGATCTCTATGCTCTGTCTGAAGGGAAAAAATCGACTCCTGTATTCTATTTCTTCTTTGATGACTTGTAATCTTTCAAATTCAAATCATCTGCTTTTAAGGAATATATTATTCTGACTTAAATCCTTCCTGGAACTCTGCAGCCACCCAAAGCAGTTTTGGCAAGTCCTTTCAATTCCTTTTGTCGTGAAAGATGCCTTGGCATTAAATGTCAACGGCTATTCTTTTTCTTAGAATAGAAAGAATATAAGGATATAATAAATAAGAAAGATATCCTTACATAGCTGACTGAATACGTCCAAAAAGAATTAAATATATCCGTTATTCTGTCGATTTGTGTTCAGAGAACTGATATCCAACTGAAAATATTAATCTGAGCTTCAGAAAGGAATTTGTCGAGCGCTGGCTGAAATTCGTCGAGCACTGCCTAGAATTTGTCGAACACTGACAGACAAATCGTCGAACGCCGCTAGCCATTTGTCGAGCTTAAATTTTCCTAAGTTCTGACTAATCTAATCAGCCTAAAAACTTGACCCTAAGACTATACAATGGGGTCAATACAGATCCTAATCAACATATAGTGATCCTAGCCCAAATCAGTAATAGGGTTGTTCCAACAGAGCATAAATGAATCTGACATAATGAAAAATCATTTCAGCAGATGAAATAAGAAGCGCTCTTAGTTCTCACAGCATTACAACAAAGTAGAATCTATCAAACAAACAAAGATGATAGTTTAGAACCTTTTATTTCTGTGTAGGTGAAGGCTTGAAAATTATTTGCCTGTTTGGATCTTGAGATTTCTTCTTGCTGATGTATAGATCTTGAGCTCCCAGAATAGTTTGAGATTTGACATGAGGGACAAAAGCTTCTGGGTGCATATGCTGAAGAATATATTGATATGCACCCAGAAGCTTTTGTCCCTCATGTCAAATCTCAAACTATTCTGGGAGCTCAAGATCTATACATCAGCAATTAAAAATCTCAAGATCCAAACAGGCAAATAATTTTCCAGCCTTCATCTGCAAGGAAATAAAAGGTTCTAAACTATCATCTTTTTTTGTTTGATAGATTCTACTTTGTTGTAATACTGTGAGAACTCAGAGCACTTCTTATTTCATCTGGTGAAATGATTTTTCATTCTGTCAGATTCATTTATGCTCTGTTGTTTTCTTTTTCAGTTGTATATTATTTAAATGATTGTTAAATAGTATCCTAACCCAAATAGGGGGAGATTGTTGGAACAACCCTATTACTGATTTGGGCTAGGATCACTATATGTTGATTAGGATCTATATTGACCTCATTGTATAGTCTTTGGGTCAAGTTTTTAGGCTGATTATATTAGTCAGAACTTAGGAAAATTCAAGCTCGACAAATGGCTAGCGGTGTTCGACGATTTGTCTGTCAGTGTTCGACAAATTCCAGGCAGTGCTCGACGAATTTCAGCCAGCGCTCGACAAATTACTTTCTGAAGCTCAGATTAATATTTTCAGTTGGACATCAGTTCTCTGAACACAAATCGACAGAATAACGGATATATTTATTTCATTTTGGACGTATTCAGTCAGCTATGTAAGGATATCTTTCTTATTTATTATATCCTTATATTCTTTCTATTCCAAGAAAAAGAATAGCCGTTGACATTTAATGCCAAGGCATCTTTCACGACAAAAGGAATTGAAAGGACTTGCCAAAACTGCTTTGGGTGGCTGCATAGTTCCAAGAAGGATTTAAGTCAGAATAATATATTCCTTAAAAGCAGATGATTTGAATTTGAAAAGAACACACGTCATCAAAGAATCATATTCAAGAGTCGGTTTTTTTTCTTCAGACAGAGCACAGAGACACATTCAAAAATTTCTCCCAGTCTCTCTGATTTTACAGAACAAGGAGAATAAAGAGAAGTATTAGAGAAAGAAGATGAAGGACAGAACATTATTCATTTTTCCCAGTCTTCTTCTTACTCAAGGCAGCACCCTCATCATTCTAAGAACAACATTCAACCTCTCAGAACTGCTGCAAGTTAAAGTCTTTCAAAGAGCAACAACAATCTGAAGATTCATTTCTTTCAGTTAATCTGCTACAAAAGACTTGTGTTAGAGAAAGCTCTGTCCACAAACTGTCATCAACTCTCATCAGACAGGGGGAGCTTTCAGCTTCAACACCATCTTGTCTTCTCTCAGATCATTGACAGAGAAGAACACTCTAAACCTCTTTATCTCATCTTGTACAGGGTTAATTCTCCCTCCAAAAGTTTACACAGTGGTGGCAAGACACCTTATCAAAAAATCCTTGTGTGGTTTTTAAGCACCTTATCAAAAGCTTATTGGTGTGTGGACACCTTATCAAAAACCCCTTGGTGCTAGGGCACCTGATCAACCCTCCTAGTGGATTCCTACCAAGGGTGGTAGAAGAGTAGACGTACCCAGATTTATTGGGGAACTACTATAGCTCCTTGTGTCTTCTGTGCTTGCTTACTCTTCTGTGCTTGTGTTGTGTGATTTTCTTTTTACTGTTTCTTTCTTTATTTTTAACTCTCACTGATTACACATATACGTAACAGTATTTTAAATTCCACTATAAAACTAAATAAAAAGTTTTAATACTCTATTCACCCCCCCCCCCTCTAGAGTAACTTAAGATCTGACCTCCACTTTCAGAAGGAACTGAGGGAGGAACTTCTGGAAGGGTAGAGGGAGTGACTTGGTCAGTCCTTGTGTCCTCAGATGTTTTCCTTTTCCTAGAAGCATCAGCTCTTATATTCTTCTTGGGGATTACCCTATCCCACTTAGCAAAGAGTGCTGAGGTCAGCCTCTTGCTGGCATTTATAGTCACCTTGGGTGACACCAAAAGGTATGGATGACTTTCCTGCAGGAAGATACCTATAACTCTTCCAAAACTGACACTATCTTTAGAATTTTTCTTTTTAATCAATTCAAAGAGAATTGATCCCCAGTTAATTTTCTTCTTCTCCATCAAGGCCACCATCAACAGAAATTGGTGCCTGTTGATATAGTCATGCCCAGAAGTCTTGCCCAACAAGACTTTTCCAACAATGTCAGCTAAGAACTTGTAGTCCTGAGATAAGTTCTTTTTTAGTAAGTGATCAGGGTTTCCAGTTAAGTGACCCATTTTGACTAAAGCGTCATCAAATTGTTCTGAGCATATGTCTAAGTCATCATCACCATTCTCAAAACCAAAAATTTCAGTAAGAATGGTGGGAGAGAGAGAGACTTGATGACCTGAGATGGTGCCAGACATCTTCTCATCCTCTGTCTGAACAGTATGAACCCATTCTTTAATCTCTGCAACTGGTATTTTTTGTCTGGTGCTCAAAAACTTCTTTAGATGTTGATCTTCTAGTAGTTGAAGAACGTCCTTGAAGATTTGGTCAGATTGTGTACAAGAATCCATGTCGATAGCAAAACCTGCGTCAAACTTCATTGAGTGCAAAGAGGCCTGAGAAATTGCCATTGTTCCTACAAAGAAAACGAAGATCAAGTGCAGAGGGGAACTAGAGGAAAAGATGATTTCTGTAGGCGCAAACTTAGAAAGAGATAAAATAAAGATTATATAGAAAGATCGAAGAATGAGGGCGCATTCATAGACCGCTGTTTGACAAAACCTAATAAAATTAGAAGTCGAAAAGGTTTTATTTCTTCGTCAGACTGCGTACAAAAATATCTTTTTCTTCGACCACCGTTCGACAAATGAAACTGTCTTTATCGATTCTGAGGTTAATAGGTTTTGTCGACTGCCGTTCGACAAATGGTTCAAATTCGTCGTTCTTCGTTCGACGAATTTATGGGATAGATGTAAAATTTAATTTTTAACAGATTGAGTCTCCATCTATCATTCCTAGTTGATTTATAAAGAAGATGTGCTTCTTTTCATCCAAGGGCTTGGTGAAAATGTCAGCTCTTTGTAAATTAGTAGAAATGAATTGTAGGCAAATTTTGTTTTTATCAACATTATCCCTAAGGAAGTGGTGCCTAATTTCTATGTGTTTAGTCCTACTATGTAGAACTGGATTTTGTGCTATAGATATTGCACTAGGGTTGTCACAAAATATAATTGAATTATTTAAGTTGACACCATAGTCTAGGAGCTGATTTCGTATCCACAATATCTGTGAGCAGCAACTGCCAGTAGCTATGTATTCAACTTCAGCTGTTGATGTAGACACAGATGTTTGTTTCTTACAAAACCAAGACACAAGCCTATCACCAAGAAACTGACAAGTTCCTGATGTGCTCTTCCTGTCTACTCTGCATCTAGCATAATCTGAATCTGAGAATCCAGTTAATTCAAATTCAGATGCTGTTGGATACCAAAGTCCTAGATTAGGGCAATCCTTTATATATCTTAAAATTCTTGTTAGTAAAATAAGATGAGATTCTTTAGGGTTAACTTGAAACCTAGCACAAATACATGTAGCAAATATTATATCTGGCCTACTAGCTGTTAAATAGAGTAGAGAGACAACAATTGCCCTATACACTTTCTGATCAACAGGTTTCCCTGATTCATCAGTATCAACAACAACATTAGAGGCCATGGGTGTTTTCATGGTAGAAGAATCAGACATTCCAAATCTTTTCACTAATTCCTTAGCATACTTAGATTGGGAAAATGAAGATTCCTGAAGGGGTTTGCTTCACTTGAAGACCAAGGAAGTATAATAATTCACCCATGCTACTCATTTCAAATTTAGATTGCATTAGTTTAGAAAACTTTTTGCATAAATTTGAATCTGTAGAGCCAAAGATAATATCATCTGCATATATTTGAACTAGTAAGGTTTGATTTTTATGTATCCTGAAAAATAATGTTTTATCTACTATGCCCTATAGAAATTATTTTCAAAAAGAAAATTAGCTAAAGTCTCATACCATGCTCTGGGAGCTTGTTTGAGACCATAAAGAGCTGTATTAAGCTTAAATACATAGGAGGAATGAGTTGGAGAGATGAAACCTGGTGGTTGTTCCACATTGACCTCTTCTTTGATGTCTCCATTTAGAAATGCACTCCTCACATCCATTTGATATACTTTGAACTTTTTATATGCAACAAATGCAAGGAAGATTCTGATTGCTTATAACCTTGCAATTGGTGCAAAAGTTTGATCATAGTCTATTCCTTCTTCCTGTGAGTACCCTTGAGCTACTAGCCTAGCTTTGTTTCTCACAATATTGCCTTGATCATCAAGTTTGTTCCTGAAGACCCACTTGGAGCCAATAACAGGATGGTCTTTTGGTCTTGGAACCAAATCCCAAACCTTGTTCCTTTCAAACTGGTTGAGTTCCTCTTGCATTGCAAGGATCCAGTTTGGATCTTGTTCTGCATCTTTTATGGTTTGAGGTTCAACTTGTGATAGGAAACAAGTATGCATCTGATTTTGGTGTAGTTGATGCCTTGTTTGAACACCTGCTGTGATATCACCAATTACTTGTGAAATTGGATGATCTCTAACTGTGATGTGGTCAATAGTTGAAGTTGGTTCAGCAGCAGTATCCATTTGGGGAATTTGTTCAGCTGTTGTGTCCTGTGAAGGATGTTCTGCTGTTACTTAATTTAGGTTAACATCAAGATCTGGATGATCTTCTTCTTCACTATCTTCAAGAGTTTGAGGTGATGGATGTAGTGAATCTTCTATCTATAGATTTAATCCATCAAGCTCTTCACATAGAGCTGGTACCTGCAGATTGTTTTTGGTAGAAGAATTCTTCTCCTTGTAAAACATGTTAGTTTCATCAAAGGAAACATGCATAGACTCTTCTATTTTAAGAGAAGATTTATTAAATACCCTATATGCTTTGCTAACTAATGAATACACTAAGAAGATTCCTTCTTCAGATTTTGGTTCAAATTTTCTAAGGTACTTTTTATCATTGTTATGAACAAAACATCTACATCAAAAAGTTCTAAAATAATCAACTTTAGGTTTCTTCCCTTTAAGTAATTCATAGGGAGTTTTACCCTTAAGTTTATGTATCAAACTTCTATTCAGAACATAATTTGCTGTGCTGACAGCCTCTGCCCAAAAAGATAGGGGCAAGTTAGCATCTGCAAGCAATGTTCTTGCTGATTCAATTAGAGTTCTATTTTTCCTTTCAACTACCCCATTTTGTTGAGGAGTTCTAGGAGCTGAGAAGCAATTCCTGATACCTTCCATATCACAGAATTCTTGCATGAGAAGAGACTCAAACTCAGTGCCATGGTCACTTCTGATCAATGCAAATATAGTAGAGTACTCAATCTGTATGCTCTTAAGAAAGTCTGTAAGAACTTTAAAGTTATCTGACTTTTCTCTCAAAAAGAACACCCAAGTGAATCTAGATAATTCATCTACAATGACTAGAGTGTAAGACTTCCCCCCTAAACTCTTTATTGCTATAGGTCCAAAAAGGTCCATATGTAGCAAATACAAGATTCTAGGTGAATCACTTTTAGATAATGACTTAAAGCTGTTTTTGGTTTGCTTGCCTAACTGACATGCCCTACAAAGACCTTCTTTCTTATATGATCCTGATGGTAAGCCTCTAACAAGATTATCCTTATCTAGTTCAGCAATGGTCCTAAGGTTTACATGTCCTAATTTTTTATGCCATAATTCACTAGGTTTGCTTAGCTCATTAAATAAACAAATTTCTGATTTGGATGAGTTGAAATTTACTAAATATATCTTTCCCTGCCTAATACCTGATAGAATAATAACATTATCAGAGGATTTAATAATGCATTCTGATTTATTAAATGTTACCTGATAACCTTCATCACATAACTGACTTATGCTGATGAGGTTGTGCTTCAGACCCTTGACACAGGTTACTTCCTTGAATGTCACTGCTCCAACTTTAATTTGACCATAACCTTTGGTTTGTCCACAGTTGGACTCTCCAAAGATCACCTTGGGTCCAAGCTTTGCCTTGTAGTTGTTCAGGTTGGCCTTGTTTCTTGTCATGTGCTTTGAGCAGCCACTATCCAAGTACCATTTTTGATTTAATCTTGGATAGTTGTGTACCTGCAAATACAAAAACATAAACTAGTTGTTTTTGACCCAGACTATCTTGGGTCCTTTTATGTTACCACAAAATTCAGAGATAAATGACATTTCAGGCTGATCCTTATATCCTTGTGGATGATATCTCCTTGGAGGTATAGTCCACTCAGTAAAAGGATTTTTAGTATATTTAGGATTAGAATTCTTAGAGTTTTCTGTATAATGTCTGTTCGACAAATTTGGGTAAATTTGTCGACCGCCGTTCGATGAATGTGCATGTTTTTGTCGAGCCGTCCATATTATAACTATACTGAAAATCTGTTCTCAGTTTTCGTCGATCCCCGTTCGACAGATTTGAATCTTTTTTGTCGAGCTTCGTTCGACGAATTCTTCTGAATTCTCTTATCCTTAACAGATTTGCTTGAAATATCTTTATTTCTTTCTGCAGCCTCTTTGCTTTTAGCAGAAATGAATTTTATGGGTGTGGAGAGGATGTTTCTCTTAATCAGAGATGGCTCACTTGATGAAGCACCCAAGCCCAGTTTGCTATTGTTAAATCTAGCATTGACAGTGCTTGTGATGTCCATCAGTTTGATGCTTCTTCCATTGAGAGATTCTTCAAATTGCTTGGCTTCAGACAACTTATTCTCAATGAGAATAATGTGTTCTTTAGAGGCAGCCAACTCTTTCTTAAGACTTGCATTCTCTTCACTTATATTATTCATCTCAACTAACTTATTTCTGAGAGAGATTACTTCTTTCTCAGATTTTATTAAGTCTTGGCAAAGAATTTTGAAATCATCTTTGAATTCAATAGAAGTAAAATCAAAGCCAGATAATACCTGATCAATATCATCTTCTGTTTCTGATTCTGATTTTTCTTCATCAGAATTGTTGGTTGAGGCATTGATTGCCATCATACAGAAATTTCTTTCTTCTTCATCATCACTGGAGCTGGATGATGATGCAAATTGTGACTCACTGTCTGAGTCATAAAAAGCCATCAAACATTGGTCATTGTCTTTTGTTTCCTCTTCATCAGATGAGCATGATGAAGATTCTAACTCAGACTCTGTATCACTCCAGGATTTTGCTACAAATCCTCTTCCATTCTTTTTGTGAGAGTGGGAGGAAGATTTGCTAGAGCTCTTCTTTTCTTCCTTTTCTCTTCTCCTGTCCTTCTTGTCCTTTTTGTTCTGATTATCTGGACAGTCAGGAGCAATGTGTCCTGGTTTCCTGCAACCAAAACATATAATTTCATTAGAGTGATTTTTGTCATACCTTGGCTTGTCATGGCTTCTAGATGACTTTTTCCTGAAATCTTTTCGAGCCATTTTATAGAATCTTTTGGCTATCAGACTCATAAATTTCTCATTGTCAGGATCTTTTCCTTCTTCTTCTGCATCCTTGAAGGCTATGCTTCTTTCCTTCTTGGGTGCTGGAGATGAAGTAGATTCTTCAACTTCCCTAGCTTTGATAAGATGCTCATAAGACTTGAGCTTGCCCAACAAAGCTTCAATGGTGATCTCATTGAGACTTCTGGCTTCCTTGATTGGCCAGATTCTGGAGTCCCACGTGCTGGGGAAGCACATAAGAATTTTGTCATTGATCTCTGTGATTGAGATCACTTTGTCTAGAGACTTCAGCTCATTTATTATGAGGCTGAGCCTATTGTACATATCAGCAACACTTTCTGATTCTCCCTTCTTGAAGTTCTCATATTGAGAAATCAGATGAGATCTTCTATCTTTTCTTTCATCTGCTGAGACTGCCACAATGTTGTTGAGAGATTCCCAAATTTCTCTTGCTGAGGTGCACTCAACAACCTTCTGGAATATGTCATCTGACATAGTTAGGGCTAGAATTTTCATGGCCTTTGCATCTGCATTTCTCTGCTTCTTCTGAGCTTTAGTCCATTCAGGAGGTGGGACAGCAGTATTGTTTGTTGCTGTATCAGTACTTGTTGATGCTGTGGTAGCTGGAGGTCCTGTCAAAATGACATTGAAAATTTCTTCATCAATGGAGTTCATATACAGCCTAATCCTTGCTTTCCATAGTGCGAACTTATTGAGATTGCACATAAGAGGTCTTGTGCTGGAATAGTCCTTGTTTTGTGCCCTGAGTTTTAAATAAGATAAGAATAAAGAGAAAGAAACTCTGAGGAAATTAAAGATCTGGTTGATCTTTGTGATTCAGGTGTTAGCCTGTAAAGAATCAAACCCCTCTGATACCAATTGAAAGTGGAGGTCAGATCTTAAGTTACTCTAGAGAGGGGGGGGGGGGGGGGGGGGGGTGAATAGAGTATTAAAACTTTTTATTTAGTTTTATAGAGGAATTTAAAATACTGTTAAGTATATGTGTAATCAGTGAGAGTTAAAGATAAGGACATAAACAGTAAAAAGAAAATCACAAAGCACAAGCATAGAAGACACAAGGAGCTATAGTAGTTCCCGAATAAATCTGGGCACGTCTACTCTTCTACCACCCTTGGTAGGAATCCACTAGGAGGGTTGATCAGGTTCCCTAGAACCAAGGGGTTTTCGATAAGGAGTCCACACACCAATAAGCTTTTGATAAGGTGCTTAAAAACCACACAAGGATTTTTTGATAAGGTGTCTTGCCACCACTGTGTAAACTTTTGAAGGGAGAATTAACCCTGTACAAGATGAGATAAAGAGGTTTAGAGTGTTCTTATCTGTCAATGATCTGAGAGAAGACAAGATGGTGTTGAAGTTGAAAGCTCCCCCTGTCTGATGAGAGTTGATGACAGTTTGTGGATAGAGCTTTCTCTAACACAAGTCTTTTGTAGCAGATTATTTGGAAGAAATGAATCTTCAGATTGTTGTTGCTCTTTGAAAGACTTTAACTTGCAGCAGTTCTGAGAGGTTGAGTGTTGTTCTCAGAATGATGAGGGTGCTGCCTTGAGTAAGAAGAAGACTGGGAAAAATGAATAATGTTTTGTCCTTCTTCTTCTTTCTCTAATACTTCTCTTTGTTCTTCTTGTTCTGTAAAATCAGAGAGACTGAGAGAAATTTTTGAATGTATCTCTGTGGTCTGTCTGAAGGGAAAAAATCGACTCCTGTATTCTATTTCTTCTTTGATGACTTGTAATCTTTCAAATTCAAATCATCTGCTTTTAAGGAATATATTATTCTGACTTAAATCCTTCTTGGAACTATGCAGCCACCCAAAGCAGTTTTGGCAAGTCCTTTCAATTCCTTTTGTCGTGAAAGATGCCTTGGCATTAAATGTGAACGGCTATTCTTTTTCTTGGAATATAAAGAATATAAGGATACAATAAATAAGAAAGATATCCTTACATAGCTGACTGAATACGTCCAAAAAGAACTAAATATATCCGTTATTCTGTCGATTTGTGTTCAGAGAACTGATATCCAACTGAAAATATTAATCTGAGCTTCAGAAAGGAATTTGTCGAGCGCTGGCTGAAATTCGTCGAGCACTGCCTGGAATTTGTCGAACACTGATAGACAAATCGTCGAACGCCGCTAGCCATTTGTCGAGCTTGAATTTTCCTAAGTTCTGAATAATCTAATCAGCCTAAAAACTTGACCCTAAGACTATACAATGGGGTCAATACAGATCCTAATCAACATATAGTGATCCTAGCCCAAATCAGTAATAGGGTTGTTCCAACAGGTCTGATTAGGGACTTGTTCTATTTTCTGGTAGCCTCATTTATACTATCGTCCACTACCTTGTTATTGTCAATACCATCACTACCGCTTCTTTCTAGCTATGTCTTGAAGAAGAAGAAGATGCAAAGGATTAAAAAAAAAGTTGCACAAAGACATCACAATTTCTCTCTCTTCTTCTACTTTACTTGGTTATTAATTTCAGTATTTCAAGGTGCCTGATTCAATGAGCGCTCCCAAGTGAGCTGAGGGGAGCGCGCCCGGTTAAGCACTCAGTTAGCCTGACTGTGAGGTGGTAGTTTCCCGATGCAAGGTACGAGGGCCGCCATGGCGAGACGCCCTCTCGCGGACTCCTAACGAGCAGTAGAAATTTTTGGACTATCGACCGTAAGTCTCGGCCTCCGAAAACTAGGGGGAAATTGATAGGGTTCCCCTAAAGGGGTTCGGGTTGAATCAGACCAAGTGTTTTCTCATTGCAGCCTCGCCCGGACCGCTCCCCGGAGAGCGCTTCCGCTCCCGCTCCGCGGAGAGCGCTTCCGCTCCCGCTAAGTAGAGAGCGCTTCCACCCCCGCTCCGTAGAGAGTGCATCAGCTCCCGCTCTACGGAGAGCGCTTCCGCTCACGCTCCGTAGAGAGCGCATCCGCTCCCACTCCGCCGAGAGCGCTTCCACTCCCACTCTGCGGAGAGCGCATCCGCTTCTGCTCCGCGGAGAGCGCTTCCGCTCCCGCTCCGCGGAGAGCGCTTCCGCTCCCGCTCCGCGGAGAGCGCTTCCGCTCCGCGGAGAGCGCTTTCGCTCCCGCTCCCGCTCCGCGGAGAGCTCTTCCGCTCCCGCTCCGCGGAGAGCGCATCCTCTCCCGCTCCGCAGAGAGCGCTTCCGCTCTCGCTCCGCGGAGAGCGCATCCGCTCCCGCTCCACAGAGAGCGCATCCACTCCCGCTCTGCAGAGAGCGCATCCGCTCCCGCTCCGCAGAGAGCGCTTCCACTTCTGCTCCGCAGAGAGAGCTTCCGCTCTCGCTCTGCAAAGAGCGCTCCCGCTCCGCAGAGAGCGCTTCCGCTTTCGCTCCGCAGAGAGCGCTTCTGCTCCCACTCCGCAGAGAGCACTTCCGCTCCCACTCTGTAGAGAGCGCATCCGCCCCCGCTCCACATATAGAGCTTCTGCTTCCGCTCCGCAGAGAGTGCTTCCGCTCCCGCTCCACAGAGAGTGCTTCCGCTCCCGCTCCGCAGAGAGCACTTCCGCTCCTGCTCCACAGAGAGCGCTTCCGCCCCCGCTCTGCAGAGAGCGCTTCCACTCCCGCTCCGCAGAGAGCGCATCCGCTCCCGCTCCGCCGAGAGCGTTCCGCTCCCGCTCCACAGAGAGCGCTTCCTCTCCCGCTCCGCAGAGAGAGCTTCCGCTCCCGCTCTGCAGAGAGCGCTTCCGCTCTGATGCGAGTTCGGCAAGTGCACCGGTTGCACAAGTAATAAAGTTGGGAGTACGTCCCCGAATATCGTCTCTCAGGGAATGCGCGTGGATAGTTTGACTCTTCGGATTGAGAAAATAATTACAAGAGTAAATTAAAGGAAAAATAGGGGCTTTGATTTTGGTTTCCTAAATTACTACACAGAAATGAAATGCGGGTCAAAACTCTGCTTCGCAAGGCGGGATGGATGCAACGGCAGCGATGCCGTGCTTCGAAAAGTGCATGGATGAGAAGGCACGCGGATGGGCGATCGCAAGGGCGGAAGTGTTGAGGGTCAAAAGCACCTCTTCGCAAATGCTAATAGCACTTTTCCTATAGCGTGGATTGTGAACGTGAATGAAATGGAACGATTGTCACAACGAGATCATAAACCAATAACATAACGAGACATAATTATATTATCATAACTAATTGTTTAATACATCAAAATCTCAGAAATTACACAACGAATAATAATATGAAAATGAGAGATAGAGGTTTCGTCACCAAAGGATGAAGACTCGCCGTCGTTCTCGGCCGAAATTATGGGTTGTCAATCCGGATCTGGGCTCGGCTTCGGCTAACGTCCGGGATACTCGAAGGGTTGTCAATCCTCTGCTAACGTCCCGTCTTCTTCACTTGAACCTCTGAAACTTGCACCGAATCTCCGCGTCTTCTTCGTCTTTTCACCGGAATAGCATTGCGTGGTTGAGAACTCGCCGGAGTGGAGGAACACTGAGCGTTTGGATGACGAATCAATGCCCGGATCTTGAACAGAGGATGGATGAATGAAGAGAGGCGAATGGGGGGAGAAAACTCCCAAATATCCATGGATGGGCGGCTACGGGGCGGAGATGGCTCTCCCGACATTAGGGCGAGCCCCTATTTATAAAAAGAGAAATGTCAAAAACGCACGGGCATTCTCCTTCGCTCACGGGCAGGTGCCCGTGCGTGAACAAAAATGCACGGGTAAAGACAGGCCCCCGATTCTGAGCCCTTCTTCGCGCACGGTCGGCAAACCGTGCGTTCAAAAACGCACAACCGTGCGTTTGGTCAAAAGTGCACGAAAAGGCCCGATCTCTCCCAAATGCCTCCAGGCTGCAATGAAAACTCCCAAGGATCCCATAGATTAGGCATTCAACAGTAAAAACTTAGGAAATTATTAATAACATGCAAACACTTGGCAAAATAGTGCACTCGTGCGTGAAATCCTATATAGATCAATATGAACGAAAAGTAGCTAAAAGTGTAGTGCACAAGCGTTAAAAATAGCCCAGATGAGTCCCGAAAATAGTGTAATTCTCAGATTCATCACACTCCCAGACTTACTCGTTTGCACGTCTCGGGAAAACACTCAATCCTATGATAGAAAAATTGATGTTAAAGAAGAAAATGTGGAGGCAAAACATGATGGGAAGTAAAGAACTAACGAGCGTAAAAATAAAGTAGAAAATATTTTTAAAACAAATACTATATTTTAAGAACTTCTACAAGTGTAAAATACAAAATACTACTACTCTGAGGTGAATCACTGGTGAATCGAACAGTCGCGCCCTAGGGAAAATAGCGTGAACTGCTGAGGTCAGCGTTGCTCAAATTGGATCTCAAGGAAGAGTTCTCCAAGAAATCCATCAAGGTCGGTGGTCATATGTTTGCCCTTTCGCACCTTCTCCACTGCATGAGACGATCTTATCAAGAATCAGTAGGGCTGTTAGGCTAGACATAGGGCTTGGGTTGAGATACGGTAATGAAGTAGAAGAACGTAGGTTAAACGCACTCATCCTCCGGTAAATAACAAATTTCAACCTCAACATCTTCACCTTGAAGCACACTCCCCCAGACTTCATTTAAGCACGATGGTGCGTGCGAGACTACCACATTTGTGGTTCGATTCTTTTTAGAGTTCTTTTATTCTTTTTTTTTCTAGATCCATAAAAAGTTAGGATCGATCAAAATTTTAACTCAATTCTCATTTTTTTTCGCGCGCACACAAATATTTCTCTGCAACGCAAAATCATCATAAATATATATATATTCCGAAGTTCGACTCTAGTGCATATTAGGTTAGGATATGTGTCCTTGGTGAAAGTTTAGTGGAGTATAACAAATAGGAGAGGTAAGGCTCAACGAGGCTAGCAAAGGATGACGTTAGGTTGGGAAATCAAAGCTCAACTGCACCAAATGATGGCCTACATCATGCTCCCAACAAGATCATTCAACGCACTCATTTTGAAAATAGCTTGGGGCAAGTTCTTAACCACCGAGCGAGGTCTCCTCTCCTTCCAACTCAAACAACACGAGGCTAACAGCTCTTCTACACTCGACCTAGGGCTACCGCTAGATTCACCAAATTCACCGTTTGAGTAGAGTATTAAGTAATTACACAAATGAAGTAAATAAAACTATAACTTTGTAATTAAATCTATTCTACATGAATTTTTATGCCGCGTGAGCGCTCTACTAGTAGCACCGCAGGGGTCACATCCTATTCCGCCACACAATCCTAAACTTACAATCAAACTTCTAAACATATACATCAAGCACTTACACGATAATTGCGCACGAGTAAAAAATAAAACACGTGTGGTGTGTGTTATGCAATGAGACAATCAATATAAATTTCCTAACACAACATTCTAGCATGTATGTGCGTGTAGCGTAAGAAAAGGCCCGCTCCCCCCAGACTTGATTTGAAAAACACATCAAATATAACATTTCATAGCAAAAATAATGCTAGGTTAGGAGTACCTATGCTCATAAGTGCATGCCAGAAGAACGGTCAATTCCATCTTGAAGGTTCTCCCTGCTCTTCCTCCAAGTGAGTTCACACCTGCATTGTTAGCATAAAAACAGACAAACAAAACATAACAGAAATTAAATAAGCAAACGGAACCTGATGGTTCCCATGGGTTGTCTCCCAAGAAGCCCTTTTGTTTACCGTCCTTAAGGTGGACCAAATACCTGTATTAGCAGATTATAGAATTGTTCACGCAATATTAAAGAGAGGAGATCATCCAAGTCTACGTAGTATTATTACACAACCATATAGAGAAATAAACTATACGTTGATTTAAAATAGTAACTGCAGATAGAAGAAAAAGGTCCGGAGACCCACAACTGATGGCAACGAAGTAAGAGGTTTAGCCTCCATCCCCAAGTCTCCTCTTTTTTTCTCTCTATCTCTCTTCCAAGAGTATTTCTTCAAAGAAAAATCGCTTTCCCCCCTGCAGCCAGTCCTTTAGGGGAAGCACATGCGGTGACGCTGGAGTGGACAAAGCAATATCGTCTGCCACTGCAACATGCTTATCCGGCCAGGAATGCATCATCCGACTGCCCAAAATGGGTCAGCATATTCCAAATTCTGTGGGGGGCATAAATGAAACGATGTTAGAAATAATAGGAAGAGATGGAGCGAGAGTAGACTCAACATCCGTAGGAGAAAAACAGGAGGAAGAAATGTCACAAGTGACATCCTCCCGTGAGAGATGATCAGATTCCACCTGGATGACCAACGCTAACTCTTCCTGTTGAATTATAACCAATGAAAGAGGGTCAAGAAACAAACTAGATGAAGAACATAAAGAATTATTAGTTGAGGGAGTGTTCCTGGTTTCACTCCCTACAGGTTCTGATTGTACAACTATCACATCATGAGGAGGTTCTTGCAACACGGCCGAGGCAAGAGAGAACAAAGTCTCAACCTGCATAGTCAATCTATCAATATACTATTGCTACGTTTCAAGGCATTGAATTATAATTTGAGAAAATTTGAAGAATTTCTCCTCCAAATAGGTTGTATCTTCATCATGTTTTGACAGAGGCAGTAAAGAACATGACATCGCTCCTGCATACACACAACCCGAAAACAATAGAAATAAACAAAAAAACAACAACTCCTGTAACTATTAAGTCAAACACCAAAATCAAACTACGCCTGCATTCCCCGGCAACAACGCCAAAAACTTGATGCGAGTTCGGCAAGTGCACCGGTCGCACAAGTAATAAAGTTGGGAGTACGTCCCCGAATATCTTCTCTCAAGGAATGCGCGTGGTTAGTTTGACTCTTCGGTTTGAGAAAATAATTACAAGAGTAAATTAAAGGAAAAATAGGGGCTTTAATTTTGGTTTCCTAAATTACTACACAGAAATGAAATGCGGGTCAAAACTCTGCTTCGTAAGGCGGGATGGATGCAACGACCGCGATGCCGTGCTTCAGAAAGCGCATGGACGAGAAGGCACGCAGATGGGCGATCACAAGGGAGGAAGTGTTGAGGGTCGAAAGCACCTCTTCGCAAATGCTAATAGCACTTTTGCTATAGCGTGGATTGTGAACGTGAATGAAACGGAACTATTGTCAGAACGAGATCATCAACCAATAACATAACGAGACACGATTATATTATCACAACTAATTGTTCAATACATCAAAATCTCAGAAATTACACAACGAATAATAATATGAAAACGAGAGATAGATGTTTCGTCACCAAAGGATGAAGACTCGCCATCATTCTCGGCCAGAATTTTGGGTTGTCAATCAGGATCCGGGCATGGCTTCAGCTAACATCCGGGATACTCGAAGGGTTGTCAATCCTCCGCTTACATCCCGTCATCTTCACTTGGACCTCTGAAACTTGCATCGAATCTCTGCGTCTTCTTCGTCTTTTCACCGGAATAACATTGCGTGGTTGAGAACTCGCCGGAGTGGAGGAACACTGAGCGTTTGGATGACGAATCAATGCCCGGATCTTGAACGGAGGATGGATGAATGAAGGGAGGCGAATGGGGGGGGGGAGAAAACTCCCAAATATCCGTGGATGGGCGGCTACGGGGCGGAGATGGATCTCCCGACATTAGGGCGAGCCCCTATTTATAAAAAGAGAAATGTCAAAAATGCACGGGCGTTCTCCTTCGCGCACGGGAAGGTGCCTTTGTGTGAACAAAAATGCACGGGTAAAGACAGGCCCCCGATTCTGAGCCCTTCTTCGCGCACGGTCGGCAAACCGTGCGTTCGAAAACGCACGACCGTACATTTGGTCAGAAGTGCACGAAAAGGCCCGAACTCTCCCAAATGCCTCTAGGCTGTAATGAAAACTCCCATGGATCCCAGAGATTAGGCATTCAACAGTAAAAACTTAGGAAATTATTAATAACATGCAAACACTTGGCAAAATAGTGCACTCATGCATGAAATCCTATATAGATCAATATGAACGAAAAGTAGCTAAAAGTGTAGTGCACAAGCGTGAAAAATAGCCCAGATGAGTCCCAAAAATAGTGTAATTCTCGGGCTCATCACGGTCCCGCTCCGCAGAGAGTGCTTCTGCTCCCATTCCGCAGAGAGCACTTCCGCTCTAGCTCCGCAGAGAGCGCTTCAGCTCCCGCTATCGCTCTGTAGAGCGCTTCAGCTACCATCGTCATCGCTCTGCAGCGCTCTGCTCCAGGCTGCTCTACAGCGCTCCGCTCCAGGCTACTCCGCAGCGCTCCGCTCAAGGCTGTCCGGGCACGCTTCACTACACTCGGCTCCCGAGGACTTGAAGAACTTAACAAAATCTCTGTAACGAGTGGTGGTTTGTCGCCCTCGAAGAACATTTCTCTCTGTAACTCACAAAACTAGTGGATCATTCAGAACTGGGCTAGGCCCCGTGGTTTTTTCCCTTTCCGGGTTTTCCATGTAAAAATCTCGCTGTTTACTATTGGTTCTCGCTTTTGACTATTTGTGCGTTCGGCTCACTCTCGAGCTAAGGCGGTTCAGCTCGACCGGCCTAGAAGAGTGTTGAACGACCCACAACAGTTCTCTTCACAAAGTGTCATATGATTTGTTTATTTAAATAAAGGATTTATATGTCAAATGAATCTGGAAAATTATAAAACTCAACTAGCAAACTTTTCTGATCACCCTAACCTCTGGTAGTTTTCTTGTATTTTTTGAATGAGGATATTTGGTACTGCCCTTGTAAATCCCTAATTGTGGTAGATTAATCAATATTTTAATTAGAGGTCAAAGCCTTTCTGGAAATTTATGAATTTCATACGTGTCTGTTATTTTGATGATATATAGTTGTACACATTTTATCAAGGTCATATCTCATCAGAAAACCGTACTTGATGTTCAAAGTCATAGTTTCCCTAATTTTAAAGAAATTGTGATAAATGCTAAATAAATTAGGAAAATTATGAATTTTTGGAGATAGCCTTAAAATGTTATAACACACCCCCAATAATAATCTTGGGTCATTTGGATGAGCATTGTGAGTCTTTCTCTTTTTATACATCGTATAGTTCAAGTGGTCTGCGTATAGGGAAAATGCTAAATAAGGATAAACATGTAGGTCTTACATGGGGAGTTAAGGAAGTTGGTGCACCCAGATAGATTGGATTTGGATGGGGTCACCAAAGGAAAGTAGGAGTAAGATGTCTGGTTGACTAGGAGGCAAGAGTGTGCTTGGGATTGTCGAAAGATCGTCATTTCCGTGGAGTGAAGTTAAACACGCTTAGTGATATTAAGTGTAACATTAATAGTGGTCGGGTCGAAGGGTAGACACTAATAAAAATAAGTGTCTTGGAAAGGGAGGTTTGGGCTATCATCCCATCGTACCTCCTAGTACTGCTGTGAGCCCCTCATAGGGTAGTCCTCGGGAAGTCCATGGATAACCCAAAGCTGTAGGAATAATTTGTTATGCAAGATTAACCTAATAAAACACTCACTCACATCCCATTGCTCTGGGTGTAACTTGGTTTGGTCATACGAGCAGTAGGTTCGGTGGTTGTAGTTACGGACGGGTTTGTCCGGCGAGCAGGTGGATCGGAAGGTTGTTGCGAGAGGCAGGTTAGCCCGGAGAGCCTATGGCTCGGAGGTGAAAGGAATCATATTGCATGTGCATAAAAGTGGTGGGTCTATAGTATTCGATGGTCATTCTCAGCGACGTCGATACTTTGGCTCAGCAAGTGTTATTATCACTTAGCCAAGAAAAAGTCTGGTGGACCAGCCAGTAAGAGTACGCAGGCGCTCCACGGTGTGTTCTTCGCGTTGAGGCATACGATAGGTCTAGGTTAGTTAGTGCGAATACCAACCTAGAGGTGGGCGAGGCCCAACCCACCGCCTCCATTTGCCACTACGGGGGTATCCTGGGAGTTTTTCTAGCTCTAAAAAGGGGGAACTAAAGGTCTGTGCGCAAAGAGTCGAAGTGTGTGTGTTGCACTTGTGTGAACATAACATTAAACATCATAACTCTGCATGTCATAGCATAAACATTGCATTTTAACCCCTAATCCTCTCGTATAAATTGGTTATGAGACTTTTTATATGATATGGCTTGCTAAATGACCCCATGGTCTATAGGTTTTATGGGCATTCCTATAAATCAAATGTTACTTTTATATTTAATACTTGTCTTTACTTACTTACTTTACTTGTTCTCTACCATGCTTTACTTAATGTTTTCTATATACATATAATCACCTGTGTAGTGCTAGATACTCCTGTAGCTAAGACATGTCATATGCTTTGTTTTTATACCCCTTGTTGTGCTCCGCTTCATCCTCCCGCACGGTGCCTAGGAACCAGTGGGGGATGGGTGGTGGGAAATGAGGCGTAGTCTTTTTGACTAATGATCAGTGGGCCATATAAGTTTAGAGGACCGAGAAGACGCACCACCACCAGAGGCCTGTGCAGGTGGGACAGTCTTGCACAGGATCACCAGTGGCAGGATCTGTGAGTGTTGAAAGTAGTTTTGCTTCCGCGAGTGACCTTATAGTGAGGACATGATGTATTGGGCATGAGCCCTTTTAATTGTTACCTCTTAATTTAGTTATTATCTGTGGACATCTTTCATCATGATCTATATTTTATGTGATGTGGAGTTGAGCTTACTTTTGCTTCAGTCGCATTTTTCTTCTTCTGTGATCGATATGGCTGGCAGAATCGGCGTTTTGTAGTGGCGACCATCCCGAGTGTTGGTGTCACCGCAAAGCGGCGGTTCTGGGCATAAGACCCGGTTTTGTTGCGGAAAAAAATGGGGTCTTACATGACAACAACCAAGTGTTTTGCCAAGTGGGATTTAGAAGAACCAGCTTCCTTATCCTTGAATGAAGGGGCTGAAGTACGAAATACAAATGGTCCAGGATGGGCCATTTGAATTTCTTCATGGTGAGCTTTCAAAGCACTTATCCCCATGCCCTTTCTTCTACTATTATAAGGATCATTTTCCTTCTATTGGAACTTCCATTCTTCCAGTAACCATACATGTTGTCCTGGTCATACCTGTTGGAGTGAAGCAACACCTTTTGAAAGGTGGCAAGAGGCTTAGCTTTAGCCTGGCCCTTTTCTCCATTCTCAGCACCCACTGCCACTTTTTTGAAACCTAGTCCTCTCCTATTAGTTTGGGAGGAGAAAGTGTCAATAATGGGCATCATGGATTTGGGTTTGGAGAATTGAGCGACCAAGCTCTTCTATTTGAGAAGCTTCTCCTCAAGGTCCTTGATGACCTTGTTCTTTTGTCTAATGGTGCTTAATTGGACTATTGTAATTCCCTTTAGCTGACTTATTTCTCTACTCATCTGAGCCATCTGTGTTGATGACTCAGTGCATTCAGGCTTAGCCTGTTGAAGAGAAGCAATCTCTAGAGCTTTCCTCTTGCCTTGCTTCTTGCTCTTTTTCAGAGCTTCCAAAAGAGCACCATACTTTCAATCAATTGATTGACATCTAATTCCGAATCTGAACAACTTTCATCATTAGATGAGCATGCTTCATATTTTGGAATTGACTCATAATCAAAAGAAGGAATGGAATGAGTTGATACCTAATCAGGATGATCCTGATTTTCTTCATCATCAGACATCGACATTAAGCCATAGCATTCTTTGTCATCTTCATCCTCCTCAATATCACTATCTGAATGTGACAGAGGGGCCCTGATGCCATCCTTAGCAGCTGGATAATATTCATCCTCTTCAGCTGCAAATAGCCCAATGTAGGCTTCCTCTTCTTCTTCAGAATCTGAGGATGAAGACTCAGATTCACTCCAGCTCTTCTCCTTCTTTTCTAGAAAGAATTTTTCACATTTCCTTCCCTTTTGGTGATGATGCTTTTTATCACCTCTTTCCTTTCTCCTGACTGGACAGCCAGCTATGACATGTCCAGGCTTGCTGCAGCAATATCATAAAACATTATTTGAAATATGTTTAACATGTTTAGGGTCATACATGTCACCCTTGTGGTGCTGCCTTTTTGATCTGTTGTGTTCCTTCTTGGGATGTGAGGAGGAGGAAGGTTTGTTCTTCCACTGCTTCCTCCTCATCAACTTCTTGAAGTGCCATGAAAAGGCAACAAACTCCTCATCTGATGAGTTGCTGTCAGATGTGCTGGGCTCAGAATTTTCTGAGTCAGCAGCCCTTCTTGGTGGAGAAGGCTTTCTTTCTTTGCTCTTCTTATAGCTTTCAGCTTTAAGAGCCACAACTCTCTCCCTTGCAAGAGGCTTGGTGGATGTGTCCTCCTCCTTCATTGCAGACAGTTGTATCTCATAGGATAGCAACTTTCCAAACAGTGTATGGGGAGGAGTCTCACCCAGCTTTGTCAATTCTCTGATGGCACCGATCTTTGTATCCCAATCTCTAGTTAGAGATCTTAGGAATTTATAATTCAGCTCATAATGGCTGAAGACCCTTCCATAGGTCCTTCGCTCATTCACCACCCTGAAGAATCTCTCAAGGCAATCAATTATGCTTTCCAAGATGTGTTTCTTGAAGGCTTCATATTCTTAATTAAGGAGACATTTCCTATCATCCCTCACTTCATATGTACCTTCCATATACACAATAAGTGTATCCTACATATCCTTGGTTGTCTCACAGTGCACCAAGTTCTGGAAGGTGGAATCATCAATTGCATTGACTATTATGTTTTGTGCTCACTTTTCCATGGTAGCAAGTGCAATTTCATCCTTAGTTATTTCAGCATATGACTTGGCCACTTGCCTTGTTGGATCTATAGTGGAGGGCTTTGTTAAGACAAAAGGACCCTCCTTGACCGTAATGTATATCCTAGGGTCTGAGGCTTCCATGAACAACTTTACCCTTTTCTTCCATATGCAAAAGTCTCCTTCCCGCATATAGGCAACTTCATAGATCCCATCTCCTTCTGACCTCCAGTGGCAACCATTGGATTCAGACTTGACTCCTCCTTTTAGGATCTGGTCAGACTGTTAAGTCCTTATTAACCAACCTACCTCTGATTCCACTTGATAGTTTACTAGGTAGTAGTCTAATTCACCTAGAGGGGGAGGGGTGGTGAATAAGTTTCTTTGAATTTTCTTAGTTACAACTAGCTGTTGTTAGAGATTATACAAAGTAAATGCACAACATAGAAAACACACAACTGTTTATAGTGGTTCCCCAAGAAATTGTGTGTATGGGTAGTCGACTTTCCCTCTACACCTTTCTAACACTGTGTTAGACAAGGCAACCTCCTCCAAAACTCAGCTCCAAGAGCTTACAACTTAGATCCCACAGGATCACTCAGGTTTGCTCCAATCCCTACCTTAGGCTCAACAATCCTACCGCTCAGAGTGCTCCAACTCCTATAATTCAGAAATCCACCTGATTTCCTACCTCATGCCTATCAAGAAGCCCTACCTCAGGTCTCCACAGAAATCCTACACCTCAACATGGGAGTACAACTCTATAAGCTCAGGCTCAATAACCCTACACACTCAGGCTCAACAACCTTATAAACTCAGGCTTAAAAACCCTACAAACTCAGGCACAAGGACCTACACACTCAAAACAATAATGGTCTTACAGAGGTTATAATGTTTGCTTACAACAGAGGACTATAAAGATGTATCCTTCAGTGCTGGTCTTATGTTGTTGATGCACATCAAGTGCTGTCTTGCAGCAGGACTGAATGGCAGTAGCTTCAGCCCTTGCTTCTATCTGATCTTCTTCTTCTATAGATGAAGAAAGATCTACTTGTTCTTCTATATG
Organism: Dactylorhiza incarnata; assembly: GCA_033032865.1. Taxonomy (NCBI): domain Eukaryota; kingdom Viridiplantae; phylum Streptophyta; class Magnoliopsida; order Asparagales; family Orchidaceae; genus Dactylorhiza; species Dactylorhiza incarnata. The sequence continues at coordinate 7,518,885 of JAWHQI010000023.1, forward strand.
GAATCGGGAAGAACTAACTTATCTCACATGATTGCATGTAGCAGGAAGCAGGCTGAGATAACTGTGGACGCCATCAATAGCACAATACCACTATTTCAGATTATATTCCAAACCTTCTATAATGCCCTAACATCTTCTTTTATACTCTCTCCAATCTGCAACGGCTCTGAGGAGTGCCCTGTCACAGCATGGACAGAAATAGAAAATGTTATCTTTGCTTTCCACCCACTTGCGCAAAAAGTAGATCATGTCAGGCCTTTATTCAAATAAGAATCTGTCTCAGCAGTTGGGCTGAGATAGGCTTCAGTCTCTACGGCTAAGCTGTCTTCGTCTCAGCGGATCCACTGAGACTATTAGTCTTCTCAGCAGTTTCTGTCTAAATGCAGCTCAGCTGAGGCAGACTCCTTCTCAGCGGCTTTGGTTGCATCTCAGCGGTCACCTTAGACCATGTTGTCGTCTCAACAGTTTTTGCAGTAAAACCATAGAACTATTCCAATGATTGGAATAACCTAGCCCTGCATAGACATGATGCAAAAGAGGGTTTATCAAATACAATATGTACTTAGCATTGAGTGTGATGCCTCTTCAAATCAAGGGAACATTGAGGGCAATATTCCCAACATCCCCTTCAGTCAATAGATCTGGTGAAAGCAAATTCAAGTTAATGAGATTCAAATCCAATGGTTTTCTCCACACGGGATGGTATCCGCACCCAATAATTCTCCACATTGCACTTATATGGAAGAGATTGGCATGCTTCCAATGCTCACAAAATATTCATAATACCCCCTTAACACGGTCTTCTTAAGCATATCTGGTCCATTATCATCTGTGTGCACCTTCTACAAAACCAACACTCCATGCTCTAGAGTATCGTGCATCCAACGGTACCAAATGTTGATGTGCATGGACCTCGAATTGAAGGTGGGGGTTCTTCCCCAAATGAATCATGCTCTGACTATCACATAGAAGTTTGTAATGCTCTTGGGTGAAACCTAGATCTTTGATGAACCTCTTAATCTAAAGTCGACAATGCAAGATACTTCTGCAGTCTCAACTACCACAGAACAACAGCCCTTGCAAAAAAATTAAACATCCAGAGGTTGATCTATTGGATTAAAAATCTCCATCCATATCAACATAAATGTAGCCTAACATCTTTAACTCACATTCTCCAAATCTCAACCTCAAATTTGGCAACCTATGTAGACACCTAATAATCCACTTCACAATGATTCAATGTTCTCTCTCAATATTGGATAGAAACATACTAATAGTGCCAATGACGTGCGCTTTATCATGGTGGGTGCAAACTAGGGCATACATAAGACTGCCAACTACAAAAGCATTGAGAACCTTCTGCTTCTTCTATTTTTATTCATGTGTGATCAGGCACTGGTTAACGGTAAGCCTGAAGTGAGCCGCAAGCAACGTGCTCACCTTCTATGCTTGATTTACCAAATTGTTGGAACACCTTCTTGATCTATCTCTCCTGTGATAACCATAGTAACTTATACCAGCTGTCTACCTGAATATGCATTCCTAGGATGGTCTTTGCTGCTCCCAAATCCTTCATCGTCAATGTGGGCCTCAACGTCCATTTAGCTCATCAATCCGCGTAGAGCCCCTCTCTACTATCAACATGCAGTCTACCTACATGAGTAAAATGATAAAATTCTTTGGAGCATACTTCTTCATAAAAATGCATTGACCAAGGGTGTTGCTCCTAAAGTCAATCTTTCTCACAAAAGCATCAAACCTTCTTTACCCTTGTTGTGGGGCCAGCTTTTGGCCATATAAGCTCTTCTTCAGGCAACATTCCTGGATCTCCTTTCCTTTGACCCTGAATCCTTTAAGTTGATCTATATAGAGTTTCTCCTCAAGATCGCCATGTAGAAAAGTGTTCTTAACATCCATTTGTTCAACTTCCAGGTCTAGGCTTGCAGCAAGGCCATGAACAACCAGGATAGATGATATCTTCATAACTAGAGAAAATATCTCATCGAAATCAACTCCATATTTCTGACTGAAACCCTTTACACTAATTTGGCTTTATATCTGGGTGGTGTGGATGGGTCTCCCTGTGTTACTCTAAAGATCCCTCAATTCTTCAGAGCCTCTTCTCCTTAGGCAATCTAGCTAGCTCATATGTATGGATCTAATACAGAGACTACATCTCCACCTGCATAACAATAATCCACTACTTCTTCCTAAGCTCTCCACTATTTTATGAAAAATCAAGATCCCCTGCATTAGTTAATAAAATATACTCAATAGTAAAGTGTCTTAAGGAGGGGTGTCTTAATCTATTAGTCCTCCATGGAGCGTGGCATAGGTATAACATCTTCTGCAACTCCAAACTCACTATTAATAATGTACTCATGATTTGGAAGTGTTTCAATACCCTATACGGGCTCAGGATATGTGGTCTCCAAAACATCATCACCTCCAACCATATGAGACTTTGCATCAGTGCAAGAGTCATCCACATTAGTCTTCTAAGAATTAACCATTGTTTGATCCTCATAAAATACATCATCACGGATTCGTATAAGTTTCTTCTCATCCATATCAAAGAACATATAACCAAACTCTCCATTGCATCCATATCCAAACATGATGCACTATCGAGTTTTAGAATGCAACTTTGATCTTTCATCCTGAGGGATGTGCACAAGAACTCTACAACCAAAGACCCTTAAGTGGGCATAAATTTGATTCATACCGTAACAAACATTTTAGGGAACATCCTCACACAGTGCATAACTTAGTGAGAGGTTGATGACATGTGCAGGTGGTTACAAACCATCTCCCCAAAACATGTCAGGTAACTTTAACTCAGATAATATGCACCTCACCCTCTCCATCAATGTGTTATTCGTTCTTTTAGCTACATCATTCAGTTATGGCGCCTTGAGTGGAATCTTTTTATGTCTGATCCTCTGCTCTCTACAGTACTCATCAAAAGGACCAATATACTCTCCTCCATTGTCAGACCTGATGCACTTTAGCTTCTTCTCAGACTTCCTCTCTACCTTGCGTGGAATCTCTAAAAAGAGTCAAGGAACTCATCTTTGGTCTCAATAACATATACCTAAAGTTTCCTCAAACAATCATTAATGAACATCATAAACTATGATGCTCCTCCTATCATATAGACCTTAAATGGACTAGAAACATCAGTATGAATGAGCTATAGTGGATCAAATCTCTTAGTGGATGTGTGGTTGTAGAATGATACTCTATTTTACTTCCTAGTCATGCAATGCTCGCATATCTCAAACTAATACACAGATAGATTAGTGACCATCTTTTTTGGGGAGAGACATCCCATGCCCTTATGGTTAATGTGACCTAGTATCCTATGCCTAAGCGATGGGTATACCCCATATTAATAGTATTATCCTGAGTATCTTCTTGCCTTTCCTCCATATAGTATAGACCAAAATCTTAGTAATCTCTAGCTACTAGTAGTGACCCCTTTATCTTCTTCCAAAAGTATCCACCAAAGACACTCAAGTATCCCTCATCACCTAGCTTCCTGACTGAAATAGGGTTAAAGCAAATGTTGGGTATGTTTTACACATCTCTCAGAATAGTACACCTCATATACTCAACTTTAGGTGAAGGTCTCCTGATGACTTTAGATGTGTCACCATTGCCCATCCTAAGCACTCCACATTCATGAGTAATGTACGTGGATAATAACTCCCTGGCCCTTCTTGTGGTAGTAATGACATTCCACATTCTGGTAGTGGGACCTTGAATTTCTCCTACTCTAGCTTCTCCCATGGTTACTTCCTTCATTATTGCTCCTACCTCTCCCTCAATTCACAGTGAAGAGAACATCATCTCATGAAGAAGAACTTGAATGTCCATGAGACTTCTCTTCTAATCTCCTCATTTAGATTGATACATTTTGCAATCGTCATTATAATAATGTCAATAGGAGAGGATTTGATCAAGGAAAATCTAATAATCTCCCAAGGGTCTGGAAGAGACTTTAGGAGCCACAAGAAGTCAGTTGGTCAATGATCCCTCTCTATATCTAAACTCCCCCATCTTCTTCAGTAGATTTAACTTGTTGATGTCAGTGCTCTTGGCATATAATGTCTCCATTATTTATCAAAAGGTCTTCGCATTAGCAAAACTTGCAACATGGTTGTAGACATTCTCCTCTACGAACAGTTTGATAAATCTGCATAGATTCTGGTGCTCCACCATCTGCTTATTTGGATCCATATCGTTTTGCATCTCCTCAAAGATGGGTGCATGTTATCCCTTCACATAAATCATGTTCTCCATTAGTAGGTGACACTAATGATAATTTGCGGCATTTAATTGTTAAAATTTTAGAGTTGGATCGAAGACAATACAACGGAAGACTTCAATCAATTTCAAGTCAAGTAACCAGTGACAATAAAAGGACAAAAAGATCTTTATTGACTATCTTTTTACAATGCGTTGCATACATAGCGAGACATGATTTATAAGAGAAACTTAGATGAGAAGAACAAGCAACAAAACAAGCTTCTGCCGGCTAGAAGATCTGAGACCGCACAGACAGCTCGACCACAGCAAGACCACATGACTTCCCTGAGATCGCACGAACAGAATAGGTCGCTGACCTGTAATCTGTCAGATCGCCAATCACAAACCGCACAATCTGCTTCTTATTAAACAGCTGAAAACAACACCCTATTTGCACTTCTTGATCGCCCAGACTGCACATTCACTAGGTCACAGAAGTATCCTGCAAACAGAAGAAAAGAACCGCTCACTGCTGCAAGACCGCAACTCAAGACCGCCTGACCGCTGAAGGTCGCCTGATCAATTGATTCCGCTGCAAACATACCAAGAGCATCAAACACAGTTCTCCCAGATAGACCACTGCGAGCTGGTCTATTCAAAGCTGGAAAGAAGGAAGAATGCTGACGGAAACTGCTGGCCTCCTAACCTGCGAACACAACAAATGGTTAACAACCTTCAGACCGCATGACCTCAAAAATGATACTGGCACAATCAATCCAAACATTAATTCTTACAGTTCTTGCATACAAATGGCTACCCCTCCACCTATATTTATAGGCAAACGAATGGATGTCGACACCGCCCATAAGAGATACAGACACCTCACTTATTAGGATACGCGGTCACCAGAACCAGATGGCGCGGTCTTCATAAGACCATTATTTCACTTGAGCAAAACTGGATCAACCAAGGCAGCTCGCCAGAACAAATACATACAGACCGCCTGGCTTATATAAGAATAGATCTACATGAGCACAACTGACCAACCAAGGTTGACCGCCAGAGCAAACTCATGCAAACCGCCCGGTCTCACTACCAGGCCTCCCGGACTCTGCGAGTACTTGAGCACTCCTGGATAACTAAAGTTGTCTGCAATACCGAGCTCTAGCAGGCCGCGCAAGCTGTGCGGTCTCCCAAATGCAGACCGCCTGGACTCTCACTTACACTTCAAAATTCAACACTCCCCCTTGACGTGGGAAGTGGAAGTCAGCCCAAGTAAACTCCTCAACCGATCAAACGGTCCCTTCGACAACATCTTCGTAAAGATTTCTGTGACATTATCCTTGCTCTACACTTGCCCAACCATAAGATATCCCTCCTACACCTTCTCCCGAATGAAATGATGTTGAATCTCTATGTGCTTGGTTTGAGCATGACAAATAGGATTGTTAACCAGTTTGAGGGCACTCTGATTGTCACCACGAAGCAGAGTAGGACCTCGCACCTCCCCATTAATGTCCTCCACAAGCCTCCTAAGACAGATGGCTTCCTGAGCTGCCAAAGCCGAAGCTTTGTACTCCGCTTTTGTAGTGGAGACAGAGACAGAATCCTACTTTTTGCTGCACCATGAAATAGCTGTAGAGCCTGTCAAAAAAACATATCCAGAGATCGATCTTCGATCATCTGAATCTCCTCCATAATCAGGATCAATGAAACCATGCAAGCAAAAGCCTGAGTCCTTCCCATAAAAGAGACCCAAATTAGAGGTGGAGTTTGCGTACTTTAGAATGCTCCTAGCCACCATAAGATGAGGTTTTCGAGGCTCTGCCATATACCGACTCACTCGGCCAACCACATAAGAAATATCCATCCTCGTGATCGTAAAATATATCAAGCTTCCAACCAAAGCCTGAAACACCAAAGGATCAGAAAGAACCTTTCCCTCATCACGTCGAAGTATTATACCAACCTCTAGTGGAGTAGAGCTGCTCTTCCCGCCTTCCATGCCAAATCGCTTCACAATTTGATCTGCACAGCCCTTCTGGAAAACAAGCATGTCACTCTCTTTCCTCTCCACCTCGAGTCGATGGAAATGGTGGAGCTCACCCAAGTCCTTCATCTCAAATCTGATAGCTAACTCAGCTCGAAGTCTAGCTACCTCCATCTCAGAGTTTCCCGTGATGATCATATCATCAATGTACAACAACACCAATACCTGAAGATCCCCCGTCTTATTTACGAACAAGCTTGAATATGAACCAGAAGCAAAGTATCCACATAATTAGAGGTATTCTGCGATCTTTCCATACCATGCCCGAGGAGCTTTCTTCAATCCGTAAAGAGCCTTCTTGAGCTTAGAAACATGTCTTCAGTAATCTTCAGATACATAACCAGGTGGCTGATCCATGAAGATGTCTTTGTCAATCTCGCCGTAAGGGAAAGCATTTTTCACGTCTAGTTGCCATATCTTCCACTATTGGTAAGCTGCCAATGCGATCACCACCCTAACTGAAGTCATGTTGGCAACAGGGTTGAAGGTTTCTTCATAATCCTCCCCATACTTCTGAGAGAACCCTCGAGGCTGGCATTGTATCGCTCGATGCTGCCATCAGCCTTCTTCTTCTGCTTGAAAACCCACTTGGAAGTCACAGGAGTAACACCATCAACCTTAGGCACCAAGACCTAAGTCTCATTCTTCCTAAGGGCAGCCATCTCTTCATCCATGGCCTCTCCCCACTCCTTGATTCCAACAGTGTTTTCAAAACAAAATGGCTCTCTCTTATCTAGAGGACCTGTGAAGAAACATGAGACAAAGCTTACCAAGTTCCCCCTGTATACCGATCTGGTGGAATGATAGTCCACTTGGACCTCCTCGGAGCTTTACTCTGAACCACTTATTCAGCTACCTATTCTGAACTAGCTCTCCTTTTAGGCATACGTGGAGCATCGCTCCCCCTGCTTCCAGAACCTGAAGCACCTGACCCAGAGCTAGAAGCATCTAGAGCACCTGGAGAAACATGCAACTCCACCAGAACCTCCTTAGTAGCTCCTTCAAGTCCTCTATTTGACCTGCTTTCTTGTAACTCCACAGAAGAGCTACCCTGGTAAGATGTTAACTCATCAAATAACACATCCATTGAGACCACAACTTTCCATGTCTCAGGATACATGCATCTCTATCCCTTCTTCCGGTCATCATAACCAACGGACACTAGCTTCCTTTCTTTCGCATCTAGCTTCGTTCTAAGAGCATCTGGAACATGCACATAGTAGGTAGATCCAAACACTCGAAGGTGTTCCACCGTAGGATTTATCTTGAACATCAACTCATGAGGGGTCTTCATGTTGATTGGACTAAGAGGCATCCGATTGATGACATAAGTTACACAAGACATTCCCTCTGCCCAGAAAGACTTCGGGATATTCTTGGCATGAAGACAACATTTGCAGGTCCCCGTCAGATGATGGATCTTCCGCTCTGCAAATCTGTTATGTTGTGGAGTGTGAGCACAAGAGAGCTCTCTCTGGATGTCATGCTTCCTGCAGAAGTTAAAGAACATATTTGTGGTGAACTCTCTGTTAAATTTTTTGATTTGAATCGTTTAGGAGTAAGTAGGAGTTGCATCAACTAAGTTAAAGCCAAACAACCACAATGCCACACATCAACACAAGAAAATTTATTGAAACACAAACTTCATTTACAGTGCGAGGTATACATGGCGAGACATGATTCATCAGAATCACGGAGATGAGAAGAACAAAACACACCAAAACAAATCTGGCGGCTAGACAAGCTGAGACCGCAAAGACCGCTCGACTCCAGAAGATGTCCGGCTTGACCTGAGACCGCGCAAACAGAAACCGGACAGACTGCCAGCACTGCAAGACTGCACCTCAGACCGCACGAACTGGAGCTTATTGGAATGAAGAACTGAAGCTGTCGCCAGACCGCTACTCAGATCGCCTAACCGCTGAAGGTCGCCTGATTGCTGAGCTCGCTGCGAACAGCACAAGAACGAACATAAACCAGTTCGCAGACTGATCGCTGCCGAACTGTTTATTCAAGCCGCTGGGAATCACCAAGGAAGAAGACCGCAACCTGCTGACCGCAAACCTGCGAACACAACAAACAGTCAACTCGCTTCCGAGACCGCCCGACCTCAAAGTGAGACCGCACGAATTAACCCAGGCTCAGTTCTTACAGTTCTCATCTTAATGACGGGCCCTGCACCTCTATTTATAGGCGGGTAGACGGATGTCGTCACCGCACAGGAGAGATACAATCACCACCCATCAGGTCGCCAGCGGTCTCATAAAGTAGACCGTCCGACCACACTACTTGGACGATCATCCGACCAAGACGCAGATCAGCAGACAAGTCGCGCATAGGTCGCGCGAACACGAGACCGCGCACAAGCCGCGCGGTCACAATGGTAATCCTTCCTTAGGCCACCAGGAGCAAACCAGGAACCATCTGGCCGACTTAGAACAAGTCGCCAGATCGCCAAGCACAAACCGCCCGGACAGGCGGTCACACATAGGAACAGACCGCCCGGTCTTCCAACAAAGAAGACATGCCAACCAGTAGACCAACTCGGGAACAGACCACAGCTACAAAGAACAAACCAGCAGAACCAGCAGACCGCCAGAACAGACCGACAGAGCCAGACTGGCAGAATACAAGCACAGGCCGCGCGGTCTTGGCGGTCTCTTAAAATCAGACCGCCCAGTCTCCTCCACTTCACTTCAAAAAATTCAACACTCCCCCTTGAACTAGGAAGTGGAGACTAGCCCGAGTAAACTGCGCAACCGTGTAAACGATCCCTTTGCCAGCGGCTTTGTGAAGATGTCTGCGACATTGTCCGCACTACGAACATGCTCGACCATAAGAGATCCACCCAACACCTTTTCACGAATGAAATGGTGCTCAATCTCAATATGCTTGGTCCTCGCGTGACAGACTGGATTGTTAACCAGCTTGAGAGCACTCTCATTGTCCCCGCGTAGCATAGTGGGACCTCGAACCTCCTCATGAACGTCCTCCACCAATCTCCTGATCCAAATGGCTTCTGAGCTGCCAAAGCCGAAGCCTTGTACTCCTCTTCTGTCGTAGATGCGGACACCGAGTCCTGCTTTTTGCTGCACCAAGAGATAGCTGTGGGGCCCATCATAAAGACATAACCAGACTTTGATCTCCGATCATCCACGTCTCCCCTGTAGTCAGCATCCATGTATCCATGCAACTCCAAGCTTGACCCTCTCCTAAATAGGAGACCCAAATCAGAGGTCGACTTCACATATTTCAAAATCCCTTTTGCCACCAGAAGATGAGGCTTCCGTGGCTCCGCCATGTACCGACTCACTTTGCCAACTGCATAAGCAATATCAGGCCTCGTGATGGTCAAGTAAATCAAGCTCCCAACCAGAGCTCGGAACACTAACGGATCAGATAGAACTCTTCCCTCATCCTTCTGATGTTTATGATGCTGTTCTAGAGGTATAGAGCTGCTCTTCCCTTCTTCCATGCCAAATTATTGAACGATCCACTCCGCATATCCTTCCTGAGAAACGAGCACTCCGCTCTCTCGCCTATGGACCTCGAGTCCAAGGAAATGGTGAAGCTCCCCCAGATCCTTCATCTCGAACCTGATAGCAAGCTCAGCTCTCAGCCTTGCAACCGCCTCCTTCGAGTTCCCGGTGACAATCATGTCATCCACATACAGCAGCACAATAACCCGAAGCGCCCCCTCCTTCTTGACAAACAAGCTAGAATCAGAGTCTGAAGCAAAGAACCCGCAGAATAAGAGATACTCCGCGATCTTTCCATACCACGCCCGAGGCGCTTGCTTCAACCCATATAAGGCCTTCTTCAGTTTGCAGACATAGTCCGGACGATTCTCCGAGATGAAACCCAGCGGCTGGATCATGAAGATATCCTTGTTAATCTCTCCGTATAAGAAAGCATTCTTAACATCAAGCTGCCAAATCTCCCATCCACAAGATGTCGCCAAAGCAATAACAAATCGGACCGAAGTCATCTTTGCCACTGGACTAAACGTCTCATCATAATCTTCACCATACTGCTGTGAGAACCCGTGAGCTACAAGGCAAGCCTTGTATCGCTCGATCGTGTCGTCAGCTTTCTTCTTCAGCTTGTAAACCCATTTGCATGTTACAGGGGTAATGCCCATAGGCCTGGGCACTAGAGACCAAGTATCATTCTTCTTGAGAGCATCCATCTCTTCTTGCATAGCAATATCCCACTGCTTCACGCCTTTGGCTCTCTCAAAGCTCGACAGCTCCCTCTCATCCAAGGGACCAACGAAGAAACATGAGACAAATCTCACCATGTTTCCTCCTGTTTATCGATCTGGTGGCTTGATAGTCCTCTTCGACCTCCTAAGAGGTTGCACCTGACTAACCACCTCCTCAGCTGCTTCTTCTGTGCAAGCTCCTCTTCCAGATGAACTTGGAGCATCGCTCCCCCTGCTCGAACCTGAAGCCTCCAACTCAGAGCTTGACACAGTTGGAGCTCCTGGTGAAACAGGAAACTCCTCTTGAAGACTTCCCACAGCTTTCCCTGCTTCATCAACCCTGCTCTCCGGTAGTTCAACTCCTGAACTCCCCTTGTAGGAAGTCACTTCATCGAACACCACATCCCGAGATACCACTGATCTCCGTGTCTCAGGATCCATGCATCTCCATCCTTTCTTCTGCTCATCATATCCAACAATGACTAGCTTCCTTGCTTTTGCATCTAGCTTTGTCCGAAGAGCATCAGGAATATGCACATAGCAGGTTGACCCGAACACCCGAAGGTGAGAAACTCTCGGTTTTTCCTTGAACATCAGTTCATGAGGGGTCTTCATGTTGATAGGACTTAGAGGTATTCTGTTGATGACGTAAGCCGCACAAGACATTCCCTCCGCCCAAAAGGAGTTTGGGATACTCTTGGTATGAAGCCAGCATTTGCAGGTTTCCGTCAGATGACAGATCCTCCTCTCCGCAATGCCATTCTGCTGTGGAGTATGGGCACAAGTGAGCTCTCCCCGAACGCCGTGTTTCCTGCAAAAACTTGAGAACTCACTAGAGGTGAACTCCCCACCATTATTAGTTCTCAATTTTTTCACCCGCAGGCCTAAACGACCTTCCACCAACTCCTTGAACTCCACAAACTTCGCAAAGGCTTCTGACTTCTCTTTCAAAAAATACACCCAGACATATCTGGTGTAATCGTCAATCAACACCAACATATATCTATTGCCTCCAAGGCTTGGGGTGGCTGTCGGTCCCATCAAATCACCGTGGATGCACTCCAACGGCGCTTTGCATCTTGTTTGCGACTTATCAAATGGAAGTCGATGAGACTTACAAAACTGACATCCAACACAAATATGACCGTCTCCATATGAGGACAAGCTAGGCAAGCCCTTGACAAGGCCCCTTACCGCCATAGGTTTCAATTTGTCCATGCCAACATGCCCCAAGCTTTCATGCCAGATAGCTGCGCTATCGTTGGTCTTCATCTTATCAACATAGGTACTTGTCGATAACACGAACAAGTCCTTCACCCTCTTTCCAATATGGATAACATCTCCCCTGATCTCCGGTTGAGTTTTAAGAAACTTCACTTCTGTTGGGCCAAACAGAACGTGATAACCGGCATCGACCGCATTGGTCACAGAGAAGAGATTCTTCTTCATACCAGGCACGTGATAAACACTCCTCAAAGTGAGTGGACCCTTATCACTGCTCAGGGAGACAACACCTTCTTGTTCGACAGCATGAACAGAATTATTAGCCGTAATGATAGCATCGTTACCTGAGTAAGGCGCCAAAGAAGAGAACTTTGATTCATCCCCGGTGAGATGATGTCCACACCCTGAATCAACAATCCAGTCCTCTTCGAAGTTGATGGCAGCCAAGGCCTTAACGGGCATCGCCGTCATATTAGCCGCAAAGGCTCCTCCCCATCCAGCTTCATCAGACTTTGGCTTCTCCTTCTCTGCTACATGTCCCGACTGAAGATTAACCCGGCAATCCTTCTTGAAGTGGCCGGTCTTATTACACCTGAAGCACCTTGGTCCATCTCCCTTCTTCTTCCCATCAGACTTAGGAGCATAACCCCTATCCTGCTGACCTGAAGTAGAGGGTCCATCATAACCCGGTTTCTTCTTCTCCCACTTCTTCTTCTTCTTTCCAGAGAACAACACATCACTATCTCCCCCAGAGATAGAAGTCCCCGCCATCTGTCTTGCAAAACTTTCTTGCGAAGCAAGTAAGTTCTCCAGCTCCAACAGAGATGGTTGATTTGCCCAACCTTGAACTGAAGTCACAAAGGCAAGATACTCCTTCCGCAACCCGCGAATGATATGCCTCTTCTGTTTTGCCTCCGAGATGGGCTCATCAGGGTCCAATGCAGAAATCTCTGCTGTGAGGTTCTTCATCTTGAGAAAGAAGGCAGAAATAGAAAGATCGCCTTGAGAGGCCTTCAACAACTCATTTTCAAGAAACTGTAGCCGAGCTACATTCTTCTTATTAAACAACCCGTCCAAAGACGTCCAAATGTCAGCAACAGACTTACATTCAATGATATGATCAAACAGCTCTGGTGAGATAGCCCTCTTGAGAGTGAACTCTGCCTTAGCATTTGACCACCTCCAAAGTCTCACCTCTGCCATATTATCTCCTGTTAGAAACACCTCTTGTGTGTCTTCTCCTCCAACTATCTCCCATAGATCCTCGCCAAGTAAATAGCTCTCCATACACGACCTCCATTTATTATAGTTAGTCGATGTAAGGAGTTCAATACCAAGCCCTCTTGCGAATCCGCCTTCCATGGCAATCTATGTGGTCTCTTCTTCACAAAGATGATGACAACTCAAGTTGATCACTGCTTATCCACTCCAATAACCTCCCTCTGATACCATGTTAAAATTTTTTATTTGAATCGTTTAGGAGTAAGCAGGAGTTGCATCAACTGAGTTAAAGCCAAACAACCACAATGGCACACAGCAACACAAGAAACTTTATTGAAACACAAACTTCATTTATAGTGCGAGGTATACATGGCGAGACATGATTCATCAGAATCAAGGAGACGAGAAGAACAAAACACACTAAAACAAATCTGGCGGCTAGACAAGCTGAGACCGCACAGACCGCTCGACTCCAGAAGACGTCCGGCTTGACCTGAGACCACACGAACAGAAACCGAACAGACTGCCAGCACTGCAAGACCGCACCTCAGCCCGCACGAACTGGAGCTTATTGGAACAAAGAACTGAAGCTGTCGCCAGACCGCAACTCAGATTGCCTAACCGCTGAAGGTCGCCTGATCGCTGAGCTCGCTGCGAACAGCACAAGAACGAACATAAACCAGTTCGTAGACTGACCGCTGCCGAACTGTTTATTCAAGCCGCTGGGAATCACCACGGAAGAAGACCGCAACCTGCTGACCGTAAACCTGCGAACACAACAAATAGTCAACTCGCTTTCGAGACCGCCCAACCTCAAAGTGAGACCGCACGAATTAACCCAGGCTCAGTTCTTACAGTTCTCATCTTAATGACGGGCCCTGCACCTCTATTTATAGGCGGGTAGACGGATGTCGTCACCGCACAGGATATATACAATCACCACTTGTCAGGTCGCCAGCAGTCTCATAAGGCAGACCGTGCGACCACACTACTTGGACGATCATCCGACCAAGATGCAGATCAGCAGACAAGTCGCGCATAGGTCGCGCACACGAGACCGAGCACAAGCCGCACGGTCACAAAGGTACTCCTTCCTTAGACCTCCAGGAGCAAACCAGGAACCATCTGGCCGAATTAGAACAAGTCGCCAGATCGCCAAGCACAAACCGCCCGGACAGGAGGTCACACATTGGAACAGACCGCCCGGTCTTCCAACAAAGAAGACAGGCCAACCAGCAGACCAACTCGGGAACAGACCGCAGCTACAAAGAACAAACCGGCAGAACTAGTAGACCGCCAGAACAGACCGGCAGAGCCAGACTGGCAGAATACAAGCACAAGTCGCGCGTTCTCGGCGGTCTCCCAAAATCAGACCGCCCAATCTCCTCCACTTCACATCAAAAAATTCAACACTCTCCTCCATTGTCAGTTCTGAACATCTTAATCCGCAGGTTAAGCCGACCCTCCACTAGCTCCTTGAACTCCGTAAATATTTCAAAGGCTTCCAACTTCTCCTTAAGAAAATATACCCAAGTATATCTGGTGAAGTCATCAATCAAGATCAACATATACCCGCTACCTCCAAGACTGACTGTTGCGGTAGGTCCAAACAGATCACTATGAATACACTCCAATGGTGCTTTGCATCTGCTTTGTGATTTGTCAAATAGAAGGTGACGAGCCTTACTATATTGACAACCTGCACATACATGACCTTCTCCGAAAGATGACAGACTAGGCAAGCCTCTCACAAGGCCTCTTCCCGTCATAGCCTTCAACTTATCCATCCCAATATGTCCAAGTCTTTCATGCATGATAGCAGCGCTATCATTAGTCCTCATCTTATCAACATAGGAACTTGTAGATAACACAAACAAGTCCTTCGCCCTTATTCCAACATGAGTGACATCAGCCTTCACCGCTGACACATTCTGAAGAAACTTCACTTATGTTGGACCAAACAGAATGCGATAGCCAGCATCAACAACGTTGGTCACCGAGAAGAGATTTTTCTTCATCCCTGAAACATGATAGACACTCTTCAATGTGAGTGGACCTCTATCTCCGTTTAAAGAAACTACACTGTCCTTCTAAACTACATGCATAGTATCATCAACAGTAATGATAACATCATTACCTGAGTATGTCTACAAAGAAGAGAAATTCGACTCGTCTCTGGTTAGGTGATAACCACAACCCGAGTCTACAATCCAATCATTTTGATAGTTGATAAAAACCAAAGCCTGAACATAATTGCCCATCATAAAAGCTCCATCATTCCACCTATCTACTGCATTGGAAGTAACCTCTTGTTTCCCTACAGCATGCCCTGGCTGAAGATTGACTTTACAATCTCTCATGAAATGATCAAGCAGATTGCACTTGTAGCACCTTGGTCCTTCCTTCTTCTTTCCATCATGCTTAGGAGCATTGCTCCTCTCTTGCTGATATGAAGTTGAAGGCCCATCAATAATAGATGTCTTCTTCTTCTTCCAATCTCTTCTTCTTGCTGTTAAAAATTGAGAGGGTTGGAGGTGAAGCAAATTAAGAGGAATCCTTCACAACTTTCCACAAGTGTAGCAACACAATGACAATGAGAAGACATGATAATACACTTGAAAATTGACTACAACTCCTTCTTTACAATGCGAGGTACACAAGGAGAGACATGATTCATTAGAATCACAAAGGAGAGAAGCACAAAACAACAAAAGCAATAAGTCTCGTTGAACTGCCAAATAGAAACCGCCAGAGACCGCAAATCCACTAGACCGCATGGCTTACACCTGAGACCGCGCGAACAGAAGCAGTTGTGAAGACCTACGAGCTGCCAGATTGCAATTCCAGACCGCACAAACTACTGCTTTATTCCACTACTGAAAATAGAACCTATTCGCACTTCAGACCGCCAGACCAAGAGGTCGCTCGATCACTGAAACTACCCACGAACAGAACCAGAAGAAACTGCTCTAGCTATCGCCTACCCGCAACTTGAGATCGCCTGACCGCCGAGGTCTCCTGATCGCCAAGCTTGTTGCGAACAACACAAGAACTAAACAATCTAGATCGCAAACGGAGACCGCTGATAAACTTATTATTCAAGCCGCTGGAAAGTCACCAAGGAAACAGACCGCTCATTGCTGGCCGCAGACCTGCGAACACAACAAAAGGTCAAACCGCTTCCAAGACCGCACGACCTCAAATTGAGACCGGCACAAAAAACTAGGCTCTAGTTCTTACAGTTCTTAGTATAAAATGACATGCCATGCACCCCAATTTATAGGCAGGAGGACAGATGTCGTCACCGCCGAGAGAGATGAAATTATCGCCCATCAACCCGCACGCGGCCTCGCAACAGACCGCCCGGTCTCATAAGCACTTAGACAAAAACCGTCTAAGAAAAACCCCGGCAAGAAGCATACCCGCGATCAACCTTCCTTATTGAAGCACGCGGTCACCAAAACCAGACCGCGCGGTCTCTTCAAGACCTTAATGAACTAAGGCATAACTGTCCAAGAAGGACAGCTCGCCAAACAACCCGGCAGACCGCCCGATCTAAATCAGAACAAGATTACTTGGGCAAACCAGCAGGACAATACAGGCCGCCAATACCCGAGACAAGCTGCCAACCAGGCCGCGCGGTCTCTGCGGTCTCCAAAAAAATAGACCACCCGACTTCCCTCTTCCACTTCAAAAATTCAACACTCCCACTTGAAGTGGGAAGTGGAAGTCAGCCCAAGTGAACTCCTCAACCGTGCAAACGGTCCCTTCGACAACGTCTTAGTAAAGATGTGTGCGATGTTATCCTTGCTCTTCACATGCTCCACAATCAGAGATCCCTCCAACACCTTCTCATAAATGAAATGGTGATGAATCTCAATATGCTTGGTCCGAGAGTGACAAACAGGATTGTTCACCAACTTGAGAGCACTCTCATTGTCACCCGGAAGTAGAGTAGGACCTCATACCTCTTCCATGAATGTCCTCTATAATCCCCCTAAGCCATATGGCTTCCTGAGCTGCCAAAGCCGATGCTTTGTACTCCTCTTATGTAGTAGAGACAGACACAGAATACTGCTTCTTACTGCACCAAGAGATCGCTGAAGGCCCAGCCATAAAGATGTATGCAAAAGTCAACTTCCGATTATCTAGATCTCCCCCATAATCAGCATCCGTGTACCCGTGCAAACAGAAGCCTGACTTCTTCCCATAGAAGATACCCAAATCAGAGGTAGACACCACATACTTCAAAATGCTCCTTGCCGCCAATAGATGAGGATTTCGCGGCCTTGCCATATATCGACTTACCCGGCCCACCGCAAAAGCAATATCCGGCCTTGTGAACGTCAAGTATATCAAACTTCCGACCAGAGCCCGGAAGACCAAGGGATCAGGTAAAACATTCCCCTCATCTCATTGAAGATGTATCCCAACTTCCAGTGGAGTAGAGCTGCTCTTCCCTCCTTCCATGCCAAATCGCCTCACGATTCTCTCAGCATACCCCTTCTGGAAAATGAGCACACCACTCTCTTTCCTCTCCACCTCGAGTCCAAGGAAATGGTGGAGCTCACCCAGATCCTTCATCTCAAATATAATAGCTAGATCCGCACGAAGCCTAGCTACCTCCACTTCAGAATTCCCCGTGACGATCATATCGTCAACGTACAACAACACTAAGACCTAAAGCTCCCCCATCTTCTTTACGAACAAGCTTGAATCAAAATTAGAAGCAAAATATCCACAGAACTGGAGGTATTCTGTGATCCTCCCATACCACGCCCGAGGCGCCTGCTTCAAGCCATAAAGATTCTTGAGCTTGCACACATATCTTGTAACATCCCAGTATGCGCTAGGCCCTTATGATGAAACTTAAAACAGTGAAATGAATTAGTGTGCTATTAAGGGTTGCCTCCTCGTTAGGTGGGGTTGTTATAAGGATTTGCTTATAGCAAAAATGAGGAAGCTTTTGGAAACTATGTGGGCATGTCATGTAGACTGAATGTTGGTTGGGCTTGTCCTGTGGCCTATGGTGTGCTGATTAGTGATGTGCTGCTAGTAATTTCCATTTGGTGTTCTTGTTATTGATGTGCTGATAGCAATTTCTAGTTGGTATTTTTGGTATTGGTGTGCTGATAGCAAAAGTTTTAGTAAGCTGGCTTTTAAGCGGCGGTGGAGGTTGGGAGAAACTAGAAATCTGTGTGGCTTATTTTCCTTCAAGGTTATCTTTACTGCTGCCACTGTCGACTCTCCCTTATTTTTTCGCTTGATCGCAGCTAGGGTTCCTGGTTTGGTGTTGGTTCTTCCGTCTCCTCTCTTCTTCCCCCTTCCACTGTATGGTCCAAAACATCTTACAGGAGTTGTTAAGAGATGAGCTTAGCTGGGCCTCGAGTACTTGTGTTGTAGCTGTGGTCTGATTCCTTTAATACAAAGTTATTGACTCTTTAATCAGTCTTGGACAACTGCCGCCATGCTGCGGAGGACACAACCGCGAACGTCGTCCGGAAATCAGGTGACTTCCTCCCCTCTCCCTTGGTGCTAGTCTCTTAGATCACAATAGGAGAGATGAAGACTCAAGAGAGCTTCTCGTGTGAGCTGTAATGGAGTTTCCTTAGAAAGACCAAGCCGGAACCTCAAAATTAGGGCATCATTCGCCGCGAGGTTCTAGGGATCATTTCTTCTCTTCAACGGAAGAGATGGGATTTGATTTGGTGTAAACCCATGGTCGTTGTGGGAGAGTGAGGGGAATGATAGTTGGGGATTTTAAAAAGGGGGTGAAATGATCTTCATGTTTGGGGAAGATGATGGATCATGCTCTGTTAAATAGGCTTATCTTTTATTGTATATTATGTAACAAGGTTGAATATAGCCCCTTGGTTTAGAAGTCTTGGTGTACGTAGATGCACAGATCGCTTAGAAGGACTTGGATTAGAAGTCCGGGTGTATGTAGGTACACGGTTGGTTTAGAAGGACTTGGTTTAGAATTCTTGGTGTACGTAGATACACGGATGGTTTAGAAGGACTTGGTTTAGAAGTCCGGGTGTACGTAGGTACACGGATGGTTTAGAAGGACTTGGTTTAGAAGACCTGGTACGTAGATACACAGATTGTTTAGGAGGACTTGGATTAGAAGTCCTGGTGTATGTTGATACATGGATACGAATAGATCCTCGTTGGAGGATAGGTTGTGGCGGGTCTACGGGCTCGCTAGTCGTGACACCGACAGAAGCCGGCAGTTAGACTCAGACCGGTTGGGTTGGAATGTCTTGGTGTCCATCTACCCAATAGATCCCCACCGCATCTTGAAGACTCCGCATGAATGCGGGTAGTATGCAGGGACTCCGCTATGAACAAGAGCGTCGAGGCGTACATAGGCCTAGGACCGGTAGTGATCATACCCTCCTAGTAGTGGCGAAGCCCGTGCCACTGCCACCGTCTGGCCACGATGGGGGGCGCCTGAGTGGTTAGCTACCCTCGAAAAGTGGGAACTGAATGTCTATGTCGACATAACAACATTGCATGGGTGAATCTTCATATCATAATCATTGCATTGCATTCATTCTGCATAATCATAGCATTCCACCGCATCGGGTCCATCATATAAATTAGTATGAGCTCTTTTATATGATGGGTCCCAAATTGGAAACCTTAACTTATAAGTTTGTATGGGCATTCATATAAGTTAAGGTGCGATATGTACTGCTTATGCTTCCTGTTACTAGTACTTGCTTATCGATACTCTGCTTATGCTTCCTGTTGCTAGTACTTACTTATCGATACTCTGCTTATGCTTCCTGTTGCTAGTACTTGCTTATCGATACTCTGCTTATGCTTCCTGTTGCTAGTACTTACTTATTGATACTCTGCTTATGCTTTCTGTTACTAGTACTTGCTTATATATGTACCTGTTAGTTAGAGTTATTGCAAGTACTTGGGTACTTATACAATCGTCATGTATATTCAACCATTCATGTCACCTGCTTTGTATATTATTGCTTATATTGCAGCTTTTCTTCCTTTCCTTCCGCCGGGTGCCTTGGAGTCGCCGGGGGAGCGGATGTGAAGCCACTTAGTCTTTATGACTAACAGTTGCTACGTCCCTCTTTTTAGGAGTGTTCCTTAGAGCAACAGTGCACGGTGCTGGAGGAGGCCAGACAGGTCAGGTGTGCAGGGTTGGTGACTTCGGTACCTTGGTTGCCGTTTGTGGCAGATGTGAGCACGGGTTGAGTTGTAGCCCTTGGGGCATTTAGTTTTATACTCTGATGTTTTGCAGGAGCTTCTGTAGCTTTCTGCCTTTCTTTGTACTGTTCTGGACATATTTACTTATTGTGAACCTATGGCTTTAGTGCTTTCTTTTATTGATGGGTTGGCGCTGTTTAGTTGGTTTGTCCGGCAGGATAGGCGTCTTGTGGGGGCTGCTAGCTCGTGTGCTGGCGCTTCCGCAAGGCGGTTATCCTGGGCATAAGATTCCTCTCTGCCGTGTCGTTTGTTCTGGGAGGGGGGTCTTACATATCTTGGGTGCTTCTCGGAAACATAACCAGGTGGTTGATCCGTGAAGATATCCTTGTCAATCTCGCCGTATAAGAAGGCATTCTTCACGTCGAGTTGCCAAATCTTCCACCCTTGGCAAGCTGCCAATGCGATCACCACCCAAACTGAAGTCATCTTGGCAATGGGGCTAAATGTTTCTTCATAATCCTCCTCATACTTATGAGAGAAACCTCGAGCTACAAGACGAGCCTTGTACTGCTCAATACTTCCATCAACCTTCTTCTTCAGTTTGAAAACCCACTTGCAAGTCTCCGGAGTAACTCCCTCAACCTTAGGCACCAAGTCCCAAGTTTCATTCTTCCTGAGGGCATCCACCTCTTCATCCATGGATCCTTCCCACTCCTTGACTCCAACGGCATTTTCATAACAAGATGTCTCTCTCTCATCCAGGGGACCTGCAAAGAAACATGAGATGAATCTCACCAAGTTTCAGCCTGTATACCGATCTGGTGGAATAATAGTCCTCTTGGACCTCCTTAGAGCTTTACTCTGATCCACCTCTCCAGCTACTTGTTCTGAACTAGCTCTCTTCTCAGGTAGACTAGGAGCATCGCTCCTATTGGGAATCTTGCCCTCATGATTCCTGATTTAGAGAAGTCACCAATTTAAGAGAACTTCACTATGTATTTGATTATCCTCTTAGCTTTATCATTTCAGTATAAGATAAGTATAGGATGGACATATCGCTGACAAGAATGGGCACATCGTTGAAATGTTGAGAAAAACAAAGAAGAATGGATGCGTCTGATGTCGTCGAAAAGGCTCAAGCATGTCGTCGACAATAGCAGACATATCGTCGACAACAACAGGCATATCGTCAAGAATATGCAGAGCAAGGCAAAATGGCGATATCACTGTGACGCTAATCAGATAGCACACGACGGTATCAGGATGCCGAAAAAATATCAGAAAGAAGACTTGAGCTGATGAAGGAGCAATATCGAATATATCAAGGGAAGAAATGTCGTCGTGAAGATTCAATGTCGTCGACATCATCAAGAAGAAGCCTTATCGTTGAAAAGGCTAAGTCAAGAAGTATCGTCGACATCGGGGTAAAGAAGTGTTGATGATGAAGAGGCTAAGGAAGCCGGTATGAAGACATCAGTTACTGAAGAAGTGACTATCGACATAAGGAACATGTCATCGAGAAGATAAAGTGATTACGACGACAGCCAACAGGAAAGAATATTGCGGTGACATAGCATATCGTTGTATAAACAGATGCAGTCAGGATATCACGTATAGTCGAGATATCAACATCAGAGAAGGAAGTAAGAAGACTTTAAGATCTACCCAGGTCTAAGGCATCGACAAGGCCATGTCGTCGAGATATTATCCATGTCGTTGTAATAATGGAAATATCATCGAGACAGATTCAAAAGTAGCCAGTGCGCTGTCAGCATTTAATGTTGCTGCCTGATTGTCCAATCAGCGCATGCTCTTGTGGGATGGGTGTCTGTCAGTAAAGGACATTATATGTGACTGTTATGCGGCATATCCATCCTATAAAAGGGAACAGTGATGCCCTAGAAAAAGAGAGAGAAAAACAAACGAAAAAGAATCCCCCATAAAAACACAACAGTACAAGCGACGGTGAAGAAGAAGAAAGAGGAGAACAAAAATGCTCAATCTACGTTCTTCAAGTTGCAGTCAAGCCACATCGACTGGTAAGTTTCTCTCAAGAAAGGTAGTCAGTCAACATCCGGCAAAGCTAGAAAGCTTGAAGAAGATTTGCACCATTCAGATTGAAAATCAGAAGCATCTTCTTCAAGTCAAGATGCCAATCTCCATCAGGCAATAGAAACAGTTTTCTTTATTGTTATTTCTTGTAAGGCTTGCAGGCCTAGAACTTGTAAGATCTATTTTCAGATCTGAGTGTCAAGCTTTAGGGGTTGAGATCTGCGAGCCTTGAGGGATAGGGCAGAGGACTTGCACATCCAAACTTGTCAAGCTTGCGGGATCGGGGGCAGTGAAGGGGTTTGCGGGCCTAGGCTGCAGGTAAGACTTGCGGGTTTGTGCTGTGTAGGGCTTGAGGGCCTGAGTGTCGAGCTTGCGGGCTCGGGTGTAGTGAAGGGGCTTGTGGGCCTAGGCTTCAGGTAAGACTTGCAAGTCTGTGCTGTGTAGGGATTGAGGGCCTGAGTGTCGAGCTTGCGGGCTCAGGTGCAGTGATGGGGCTTGTGGGCCTATGCTGCAGGGACTTGCGGGTCCGAGTTGTAAGGCTTGCAGGCCGGAGACGATTAACGGAGTTTGCCGAGCCTAGCACACTGCTAGGTAGGCGCAGAGGGAAAGAGGACTACTCAGGACACCCTATCTTGAGGAACCTCTATAAGTTCTTGCGTGCTTTCTGTGTTATGATATACTAATCCATAGATCTATTAACCAGAATTCAAGAACACCAAAAGGGGGAACAAAAATAATTTGAAATACCTATTCACCCCCCCCCCCCCCCCCTCTAGGTGATAAGTCAACACCCTATAACTAACAAGTGGTATCAGAGGGAGGTTGTTCAAAGAAAATCTTAACAGCTTGAACAGATCTGCCAGTGGGTGTCCACACATCAAAGCTATGGAATCAAGACTAGCCATCTATTCCAGGGAAAACTTTGCCTTATGGAAGGTGAGGGAAGAAATTTACATGGATGTTGTAGATCCCAGAATGTTCCTGACCATTCAAGAATGGAAGTATAGTGTGGCCAAGGAATCGTCTGAAATGACTGAAGATAACTACACCCTAGTCAGTATGGACAAGGAGGCTAAGAATATTATAGCTGGTGCAGTTGATACTTCCACTTTCCATCAAATTGTTCACTCTACTACAGCTAAGGAGAAGTGGGGCTCATTAGCAATCCTCATGGAAGGATCACCAGGAGTAAGAGGCATTATAGCACAGAAGAGGAACAAAACCTTAAGTAACAGTAACTCCAGTTGTTCAGATTCAGAAGAAGAAACTCACTTTGGACTAACTGTACTATTCGAGTCAGAGGGAGAAATTCAGAATGAGGGCCTGATGAGTCTGGTTTATACAGTGATTTCCGGCCTCATTTGGGTTTGTTTTAGTGTCATTGCACTTCATTTGCTGTTCATATACGCTTATATTGATAGCATGGTGTTTCTGCACCTTTTGTGCAATCCTCCCCCCTTTGTGGCATATTTTTCCTATATATTACTGTATGCATGTGTTATGGATCCGGTGGTGTGCACGGATCGGGGTTATTTGTACTTTTCCTGTAGGTCCTGGGATCGTGTGCACGTTCGGGATGGTGTGGGGCGATTTTTGGCCTAAAAAGCCTCTGGTCGTGCGCATTCCTTCGCGCACGATCAGGCGCACGACCATTCGTCGTGCGTTAATTCCCGGCCCAGATCGAGTTCGGCGCGAAGGTATGCGCACGATCACAGGCATTTCTTCGCGCACGACCATTGGTCGTGTGCCCTGACCGTGCGTTGTCTTCTATCTTATTATATGCTACAGGTTGACTGCGCACGATCACAGGCATTCCTTCGCGCACGACCATTGGTCGTGCGCCACTGACCGTGCGTAGTGTTTATTCTGCTCCTTATTTAAACCGCTGCTCCCAAAATTAGGGTATTCAGACCAGTTCCAGCGCCGTTTCCTGCTCCAGAGCGCCCATCTCACCTCTCCATCACCGCCCACCTTCGGGAGGAGCTCCGGCCGCCATTCTCTTGCAAATCTCAAGCCAGAGCATCCTCTAGGCCTCCTCCATTGATCGTGCATCTCCAAAGCTCCATTTCAAGGGATTTCCTGCTGCGTATATGAAGTTCTCCGGTGAGATCGTGGCCAGAGAAGATTGACGGAGAAGACGGGTATAATAGAAGAAGGTGACAGCTCTTCCGGACCCCGGACGGCAGTTGGAGCCCGAGGCCGGACAAGGATTGACAACCCTAGATTCCGGCCGTGAACTTCCGATGAGTCTCCATGCTTTGGTTGTAATCTAAACCCCATTTATACTGTAGTATCGTTTTCCTTTATAGTTTGGGTGTATGAACAATGTTTGCTTAAACCTTATCATGTTATTTTTGTATTTCATTAATGTAAAATTGATATGAGTGGTTTATGCAAGTGAGGAGCGCCCCATTCCATCCTCCATCCCGCCATCACGTTCGTGTGCCGCATTAGCAATTTCTAGTGGCGTGCTTGTCGACGAGGTGCTTGCGACCCTCATCCGTATGCCTACTCTTCCATCCGCATAGCGAAGCGTGGCATAGCGGCCCGTGTAATCCATTCACCTTACGAAGCAGCGCGCTCAAGGCCTGCATAGTTCGATTCCGCTTGCCTACTCGTCCATCCGCCCTTGCGACGCAGCGCGCTCAAGGCCTGCCTAGTTTTCATCCCGCCTAGCGAAGCAGTTCGCTCAAGGCCTGCATAGGAGTAGTTATAGTTGTTTTCTTTTATTTTCCAAAATCCAAACCAACTCACCAGCATTCCATCTGACCTAAAGGACTTCAATCTCAAGTCCTTACTCGAACGTTAGCTCCACCTTACTGTGTTCCTTTGAGATCGATACTTGGGGATTCATTCCCATTTTATATTACTTGAACGATCGGTACACTGCCATTCCGTGCCGCAGTCTAGCTACCGCCTATAGAGGTGTGCGAGATTCGCGCATCAAGTTTTTGGCGTCGTTGCCGGGGAACACAGACGTGTGAGTTTTCTGGAGAGGGAGAATCTGAGATAGAAGCCCCTGTGCCCTTTGTTTATACCATCTTTTGTATTTCTTGTTATATAAGTAGCATCTTTTAATTTTTTGTTTCTAATCTTTATTTGCAATTTTTCAAAAGCAGGTTTTCAATTTTATTGTGTGTGTATAGTTAGTTCTTGCTTTGAATATTTCTATTGGTGAATTATCTTCCTTTGCACCATGTTTGCTTATCTAAATATCCGTTGCAAATGGTGTGGGGATGCTAGGCATTCTAGTGATGAGTGCCCCACTGAAGATGGTGGGCATAATTCTCGTGGTTCAGTGCATGAAGCATCATTTTCCTACGACACTTCATACACTGTACCCAAGTCTTATGGTCACTCTTCTTCGCCACTTCCATCATTTTTGTATTCCTCACCGGCCCCGCAAGGACTGACGAGGAATAGAAAATTATGTTTGTGGTGTCATAGCACTGAGCATTCATTGAAAGACTGTGCAGAATTCCAGCTCCAGTTGGAGATGGATGATGAACCGGATGTCCGTGTTTGTCCATCCACCTCTCATTTGGTTGCCCCTTCTGATTCTGATGATGAGTTCACAGTACCACCTTGTCTATGGGGGGCTGCTACAGATATTCCCATCAGACTTTCAATTGCTCAGTGTGATGACGTGGTGGAGATTCCTCTCCCTTTGCGTTCATCTCCTCTTTTGGATTCACCCCCTGAGGAACCTGTTTATATATTCCCTGATGTTAGTACTATTGTTCCTCCTCTTTCTTTGCAAGAATTTGCTATTCCTATTCCTTTTGAGTTGGTTGATGATGTTGTGCAGGAAGTTCATTCGGAGCCTGAGGTTGCATCAAAGTGGGACGAGGATGTTATTCTCTCCGATGGGGAGTGTGACTCCTTGGCACACGATGATGCGCCGAAGTGGGATGAGGAGGATTCCTCTTCTGATGAGGAGGTTTGTACTTCCTTATTGGATGAGGAGGTCCACCTCACCACAGAGGACCTTGAGCTCCCGAATTCCCCTCGCTATGACTCATATGACACCGACAGTGATCTATGTTTGGATCCTGCTGGGAGTGAGACCGGGACCACTCCCCCAATTTTTGATTATTTAAGTCATTCTTCTTTTTTATTTCTTGATCCCCTTTCTATATCTGAGCCTGTGCAGGTTGAGTCTTCACAGGTACCCCAGGAGGAGTTGGAGCATGATGCTCAAGTCAATGATGAGAGCATCCTCTTATGTGAGGAGGTTGATCCCCCCTCCGTAGAGGAAGCTCCACTCATTACCTTCTCCTCCTGCTGCCTCCCTGGAGATGATACCTTGCTGGGCAAGGATAGTTTTGGTGAGTTGAGTGAGGATTCCTCCTCTTCTTACTTTTTATTCCCTCTACCTATGACGAGCAGGTATTATATATATTCGGGTAGAGGCGTGACTGTTCTATCGCCGTATCGGTACCTGCTACCGACACGCATATTAGAACAGTTACCTGTACATTTCCTTTTTCATAGACCCATTTGCTAGAACTGCTTTAAGGTTGAATAAGTCGTGCTGGGAAGACAATAACCCCAGTAGTTTTCTTACCTTTCTTGCAATGTTAGTTTATCTAGTTTGTTTAGTTAGTTTTACATTATTTTAGTTTGTATATTTTCTTTTGTTTTTGCGGAGCTCACCTATGCATGTTCTTTTTCTGGATGGCGGATGCTGCAGCATTGTCCTGGTTTACACACGTCTTCTGGTATGCTCACTTGCTGAGCATTAGGTACCCTCTTCCCTTAGCTTCATTTTGAATTTCATGGCCATACATTATGTTGTATTGTTTAGATTAAGCCTGGGGGAGAGCCGCTATATGTTACCCACTGCACGTGCACATCTCATTTGCATACTAGAAGTATTTTAGTTTTAGTTATTTTAGTATTTTTCATGTTCACCGCACACGACTACACCCACTTTAGCGCGCACTCGCTTGTTTGTATGCTCCCGTATACTCAATTCTTGGATGTGATGTAGGAAGTGCTGTATTAGACAAAATAATTGCAAGATGAAGTGGAATGTTGACTCTTGTAGTGCTCTAGTTGAGTACTCGTGTCTTGCATAGGGATTTGGGTAGAATTAGTTTTTATTCATGCTTCTAATTTATAATTAGTAGATTTGCGTAGATTTTAGTTTATTTTACTCAAAATGGTGAATGTGGTTGAATCTAGCGGTAGCATGGTATTGTGTGTAGGCGAACACGAGGTTCGTGTTTCTTGAGTCGGGAGGAAGGATTACCTTTCTCGAGGGCTAAGAACTTGCCCCAAGCGACTATCGAAGCATGGGTGCGAATGATTTGCAAGTTGAGCGTGACGTAGGCCATCTTTTTGGCAAGCTTGAGCTTTGTTCTACCTGTCCTATACACTAACCGTTGCTAGCCCATTTTGTGCCTACCCGATCTTTTGGTTCAGCTCCACCATACTTCACCAAGACCTAAATGCTAATCCTGTTATTGCAACCAAAAATTAAGCTAAAAGCATTTATGAATTGTAATTTTTCAATGTGGTGCGGTGATGCGAAACTTCAGTGTTGATGTGGAAGTTTTAAAAATGTCTATGTGCTGAGAATTGTGCTAATTAATTTGGGGATAAAAAGAAAAGAAAAAGAAAAAGAAAAAATATATATATATTTATCCCTAGCGCTTTAATTGAAGCATATTTTGGTATTGATTGTTGTAGGCCGTGCGCACACCCGGTTTCAAAGTCAAGTCTGGGGGTGTGTTACACGTGTATTATTGGGGCTGCTATGACTTAGCACTTTTGTGTGCTCATTTGGGTTGCGATTAGCCTTCACGTTTATCTTTGCATTCCAAACCGTAACCCAAGCCTCATGTATACCTAAAGTCCTATCGATTCGTCTTGTGAGTTCACTAGCGCCGTGGAGAGAGTGTGACTGGGCGAGCATATGGTTCTCGACGTTGATGGATTTCAACGGAGATAATTCCGAGTTCCGGTCTTGGGTAACATTCACCTGCGCGTCTAGCTTACTTTCGTACTACGCGAGACCACGAGATTCACCAACATTCCATTTTTGAGGAAAAATAAAGTCCTTTTTACGCATTTACACTTTTATAAAGTAGCTAACATATGTAAAATCTTCTTCTAATAAACTTCTATGCACACTAGTAGGAAACTTCGCATTCTATTACATGTTTGCAATTTTTTTTGGTTAGCTATGCTTTTCCTACTCCGCCGGATATGTTTGCTCGGGACGCGTGTAACGCCCCTGATTTTCGTTAATTATTTTACGTGCCTGCTGTGACGTAATTTTGGCATAAGGGCATTACGTCAGCTCGTCTAGTAGTGGGTTGAGCCTTAGCTTAGTTAATGTATGTCTTGTAGACCGAGCGTGCGAGATTTCGCATCGTTTCGAGTTAAGGTAAAGATTTTGGGTGGATATCAAGATTTTAGCTTCGGGAGGCTTTAGCCCGAGTTTGGCCCGTCGGAATTGAATTCTGACTTCGCCGTTGGATTCGTAGCGCCGTGTTTCAGTTAAGGTGCGAATTTCGTAGAAATCTGAGGTGATCTAGTTTCCCTCGCGGTTTTAAGTGAATGGGGGAATTAATTAATTAATAAATTAATAAATTAGGTTTTTATATAAAGCCTAAAAATCTTCTTCCCCTATTCATCTTCTTCCTCCCTCGATCAAATCAGCCGTCGAGCGAAAGGGCGAGTGCGGAGCTTCGAGGAGCGTTCGATCGGCGATTTCTAGGGTTGTAGTAGTCGGAATCGCGTTTGGAGAGTAGATTTAGAAAGCTCTCGGCGAGATCTTCGTTCTAGCGGTAAGCTTTTCCCGTTTTATGGAATTTTTGGAGTTAGGGTAGTGACCTAACCCCTTCTTTCGACCCGAAAAGTTTCAGGAATCTGTGCTCGTGTGTTTCCCTAGCCGATCCATAGCTTTCGGAGCGGAGATCTTCGAGTTTGCAAGGTTTAAGGCAAGTGGCTTTCTCCCTCTCTTACTTTGCTTTGGAGTGTGGTCTTCCTCACCTTGAAGATTAGTTGTGTTGTTTAGCCTTTGATCTGTGCATCTTGCATTTGCTAGCTAAGCTCTTGAAAACTTTAATCTCCCCTCCCCAGTGTCTAATGCATCCACTATAACTAACAGCCTGCTGCTCAGACCTTCTCCCGAAATTTTGCGAAATGCCTTTGACCTCTCGAGAAGTACCCTTGATTTCTCGATATGTGCCCTGCGATTCGAGAACTGTCTCTCCTGACATCTCGAGAAGTACCTCGATCTCTCGAGAATCTTTCTTCTTCTCGAGAACTTATGTCTTTGACCTCTCAAGAATTGTCTTTCCCGACTTCTCGAGAAGTACCTTGACCTCTCGAGAAGTGCCCTTGATTTCTCTAGAATTGCCCCGAAACTCGAGAACTGCCTTTCATTTCTCGAGAATTGCCCCGAAACTCGAGAACTACCTTTCATTTCTCGAGAAATGCCTCCCCTCCCTCTAGGAATGCCTGTCCATTCCTAGTCCTTGAGCTGTGTCTCAGACCTCTTCTCTCTCTTGAGACCTTGAATCCTCTAAAGTGTATAGGGGTGTTGTCACTGTCTGCCTTGTACCCGTGGACATGTTTACTTCTCCTCTTTGAAATCTCGTACTCATTGTGGTTAAAATAACTTTTGAGTTCCCTTATGTTTAGTATTGGAAAAATGTTTACTTTGTTGTGACCCTACCTCGTAGGGCATCCTAGTGTTTATCCTCTCGGGCAGCATCCCGTGTTTACGTGAAATTTAATTAATAAGATCTGTTGTCTTTAGCCTTACACAGTAGTTGTGTACGGGGACAGTGGGGAAAATGTTATAGCCTTGCACGGTAGTCGTGTTTGGGTGGTTGGGTCTAGAGGCACCTCCACCCGGTTTTGGGCTTTGGGTGGCGGAGGTAGGTAACCGCTCCCGTTTAATTGAGCTGATCAGTCTCTTTAATTAATGCAACAAGATAAATGAAATATGCTTGTTCCTCTTCTGACACTTTCTTTTGGTGCACTTGGTGCTTGTTAGTTCTTTGTTTAGAGCTTCTCTTTCGGTAAATATGGCTTGGGTTGGTACCCCTTATGCCTTGCTTGTTTTTCTGCTAGTTTTCTGCAACTTGTAATTCCTTGCTGAGGCGTTCTTTGTTGTATTGAATGCCTCAGGTTCAGAGCCGTAGCGGCTAGTGGTGTAGCCTGAAGTTCAGAGTTTTAGTAGTTGTTCACCCCGCTGCTGCGAGGTAGTTGTTTTTAGTTACTTCTTGTGCTCAGACATACTAGTTGGTGCCAATGGGTTAGTGTCATGTTGTTGACGCCCATTGTGCCCCTTTTTATACTTTATAGTTTATTTGCCAGATTATGCCACCATTTTTAGATCTTGTGTATCTTACCCTCTGGGAATGATTTATGTTAGGTGCACTATAGTTATAAAATGGTTTTTCTTCATCCTCATTGCATTCTTTCTAACTGAAACCCTTAACTTTAAAGTCGCCTAAAGGTATTTTCTACTCTTACAGTACGCCTAGTTATGTGCATATCATTTACTTCATGCTCCGTCGTTTGCATACATGTAGGACTTTAAGTAAACTAAATCAAGTACTTTCCGCTGCAATTTTATATACTTTCTCGGTGGACCAGTTGATCCACGAACTGAGAGACACAGTTCTTATCTCAAAACCCCTAATAAATGATTTCAAATGATGACTTATCATATAATCATGTTTGTTTAGTTAAGTAATAGGTTCCCGCCTGAGCGTCTACAGTTGTCTCCTGTATGACGTGGCATCATGACGTGTATTTTCTCTTACTCTGATATTCTTAAATTCGGAGAAAATGCGGGTTGTGACAGTTGGTATCAGAGCCAGGTTGTTCGACAAGTTGGTCAGGCAACAAATTCTGATATAGTTTAGTAGTTTTTTTGGTTTCATTGCATACACACACCGATGTGTCATCAGTACGTCTTGGCCGAAGCATGAACACTACACTCATAACATGATAAGAAGTATATAAGGCATATTATGTAGTATGGGATGCATAATATGTGTTTGTATATGGATCCACCATAGGTGGCAACATGTGACGGTTATGTAGTATGGGATGCATAACCATCATCACATGGATGCCCATTAGCATGTTTTCTCTTTCGTTACATGCAATATTATGTAGTATGGGATGCATAATATTACATGTGTACGCCGCTCATAACATGCATTAAGGCCTTTATTAGAATGCATAGCACAACATACTTTACATAGCATTGCATAAGCACACGTGCGAAGTTAAAGACTTATATGATGACACACGTACACACATGATTTCAAAACGAATAGAAATTTCATGCATTCATGCCCTTTACACATGAGACTAGTGGGACGATGTAGTATCGTTCCCGAGATTTGCATATCATCATGAAAATATCCTAGAGAAAGGTAGTGGAAATGGCAAGTAACTATACATGTATGTCTGAAACAAGCAGTGTAGTTCTAGTGTAAGGTTAAGTTTTAATTAGAGGTTTATGCGTATTAGCAGAAATGGCGCGCAAGCGAGTCGCGACTAGGTCGACTCCCCAGTCGGAGGGCGAGTCTTCGGGTGCGCAGAGTGAAGCCTTGATCGAGAGTCTGCGTCAGAGCAATGAGACTCTGACTAGGCAGATGGTTGCGATGCAGTCGCAGGTCGAGGCGTTGTTGGCTGCCGGTGCTAGGCAGCAACCCGTAGTGCAGGCCCTAGTAGTAGGACAGACTATACCTACTCCTCCTGCTCCCTTGGTACCCCCAGTAGCGATACCACCGGAAATGAATTTTATTTCGCATTTTCAAAGGTTAGGACCTCCTGCGTTTGACGGGAGAGCAGATTTCATGGCATTAGATGATTGGTTTGTTGCCACTGAGGAGATGTTTTCGTACTCAAGAATCTCTGCAGACCAAAAGGTGATGGTCGCCGCTTACCAGCTGAAAGGACTTGCTAAGAGCTGGTGGATTAAGGAGAGGGAAAATCTCGTAGGTGGATGTTCGTGGGAGTCGTTCAAGGCGATGGTGTTAAAGAAATTCCTGCCGTCGGTCGAGCAGGACCGTTTAATGAATAATTTCCTGCACCTGAAGCAAAGACAACTCACGGTTAGTGAGTATGAGATCGAGTTCAGTAAGTTGAGCAGATTTGATCCAGATTTAGTGGCTTCTGAGGCAGGAAGAATGAAGCGATTTCTCGGAGGTCTTCGTAGCGATATTCAGCAGTTGGCGAGTGCTTATAGATCTGAAAGTTATGCTGAAGTGGTAGAAGCAGCACTGAAAGTCGAGGCTATCGACAACGCCAAGAATCGGGGTGCTCTAATGAAAAGGAGTGGAGAGGTGTGTAGCTTCTGTGGCCGCCCCGGTCATCCAGTGGAGAAATGTTTCAAGAGGAAGGGAGCTCAGAAGCAGCAGCGAGTGCTAGCAATCCAGGGCACTCCGAAGGGTGAGGTGCTCTGCCAGTTGTGCAAGCAGAAAGGGCATGATGTGGCCCAGTGTTGGACCAAAGATAAAGTCTGCTTCTAGTGCAAGCAGAAGGGGCACATGAAGTTCCAATGCCCGCTGATTCAACCCCCGTTGCAGCCTGTTCCGCTTCGAACCTTGCCGCCGCCGCGACATCAAGATATAGGAAGAGGAAAGCTGAACGTGTTAACCCAGGAGCAAGCGCAGTCTTCGACCCAAGTGATCGCAGGTTAGACCTTAAGACAACTGTTTAGTCTTGTTTCCTTTTTAGTTCGTTGTATTAGACTAGTTTCTCTTCGCGCTTATAGGAAGATTTAAGGTAAAGAATCGTTGGGCACGTGTTCTGTTCGATTCGGGTGCTACCCATTCGTTCGTAGTAAGGGCCTTCATTGAGCGTCACCGTTTGACCCCTGAGCTGGGCAACGATTCGTTCCTCGTTAAGTTGCCTTCTGGTGACCTGGTGTCCTCGAACCAGTGCGTCCGAAGTTGCCCCGTTCTCTTAGGAGATTTCTTGGCTGTTGCTGATCTCAAAGTGTTGGACTTAGAAGACTTTGACGTAATATTGGGTATGGACTGGTTGTCCAATTATGATGCGGTCAACCAATGCAAGGAAAAGCGTCTGGACTTCGTGATGGACAATG
The DNA here is from genome assembly GCA_033032865.1 of Dactylorhiza incarnata. Lineage (NCBI taxonomy): Eukaryota > Viridiplantae > Streptophyta > Magnoliopsida > Asparagales > Orchidaceae > Dactylorhiza > Dactylorhiza incarnata. Next base: position 7,552,152 of record JAWHQI010000023.1, read on the forward strand.
GTCAACCCATGAGCGTTTTTGGTTCTCCGTACCAGAGTTCTTCGATAATTTCCGCGGTATGTGCTCGGAAACTGTTAATTTCCGATCGTTTGGCTTACCTTGTTTCTGTAGTAGAAACTGTTGGTGGTTCGCCGTGTATCGAGGATATTCTGGTGGTGCGAGAGTTTCCCGATGTTTTCCCTGTTAATCTCCCTGGTCTCCCGCCCGTTAGAGATGTGGAGTTCGTTATTGATCTTGAGCCTGGTACTCGTCCTATTGCTAAGGCACCGTACCGTATGGCCCCGCGCGAGTTAGAAGAGTTGCGAACTCAATTAGATGAGTTGTTGCAGTGTGGTTTCATTAGGCCAAGTTCTTCTCCCTGGGGTGCTCCGGTTTTGTTCGTGAAAAAGAAGGACGGTTCCATGAGATTGTGCATAGACTATAGAGAATTAAACAAGTGACCGTCAAGAACAGGTATCCGTTGCCAAGGATAGATGATCTGTTTGATCAGTTGCGTCGTAGCACGGTGTTTTCAAAGATTGATCTTCGATCAGGCTATCATCAGTTGAGGATCCGTGAGTCGGACGTTCCCCGGACTGCCTTTCGTTCTCGTTATGGCCATTTTGAATTTCTAGTCATGTCGTTTGGTTTGACAAATGCACCCTCTGCATTTATGGACATGATGAACCGCGTGTTCAAGGATTTTCTGGACCATTTTGTGGTGGTATTCATAGATGATGTGCTGGTTTATTCTAGAAGTGCTGAGGAGCGTGCTATGCATTTGCGCTTAGTATTGTCTACTCTTAGAGAGCACAAGTTGTATGCGAAGTTGAGTAAGTGCGAATTCTGGCTTTCTCAGGTGTCCTTCCTGGGTCATGTGGTGAACAAAGATGGAATTACTGTAGACCCCGCAAAAATTTCTGCCGTATTGGATTGGAAGACGCCTTCGACGCCTAAGGATATACGGAGTTTCTTAGGGTTGGCCGGGTACTACAGGAGATTTGTCCAAGGATTTTCAGTGCTGTCCGCACCCTTGACTAAGCTTACCCAGAAGAATACTGCTTTTGTTTGGAGCGATAAGTGCGAAGAGGCCTTTCAGGAATTGAAGAGGCGTTTGCGTAGTGCTCCGGTGTTGGCCTTGCCGATCGAAGGAGTCGAGTATGCAGTTTATGTAGACGCATCTCACATTGGACTGGGTTGTGTGTTGATGCAAGAAGGGAAGGTGATTGCTTATGGGTCTAGACAATCGAAAGTTCATGAAAAGAATTACCCTACGCATGACTTAGAATTCGCCGCAGTAATCTATGCTTTGAAACTTTGGAGACACCTGTTATATGGAGTGTCATGCAAGATTTTCACGGATCATAAAAGTCTGAAGTATGTCTTCACCCAGAAGGAGCTGAATCTGCGCCAGCGGAGGTGGTTGGAGTATGTGGCGGATTATGAAGTAGATATTCTGTACCATCCGAGTAAGGCTAATGTGGTGGCCGATGCCCTGAGCCGGAAAACCGCGCATATCTTCAATCTCTCAGTGCAGTCCTTAGTAGAGGAGTTTATGTTGATGGATATCTCAGTCGGTAGTTGTACATCACCCTCGAGCTTAGAGGCTGAAGAGCCTTCTTGGATTGCCCTTACTAGGATGCATCAGAAGGAAGATCCTGACTTGCAGCATCTTTGAAGTAGAACTGAAAAAGGAGAATTGCCAGATTTTTTGATCGATGATAAGGATACTTTGAGGTACCGAGGTAGATATTGCGTCCCCGCGTTGAAAGAAATTCGGACAAAGATCTGTAGCGAGGCACATGATTCTAAGGTTTCCTACCATCCTGGTTCCACAAAAATGTATAAAGATCTGAAGCAGATCGTTTGGTGGTCAGGTATGAAGAATGATATAGCAAAGTATGTGTCAGAATGTTTAACTTGTCAGCGCGTGAAAGCAGATCATAAGAGGCCTGGAGGTAAGTTAAACCCTTTGGATATTCCAACCTGGAAGTGGGAGAGTATTTCGATGGACTTCATTACCGGTTTGCCGAGATCTCCCAGTGGTCATGACTCGGTGTGGGTTATAGTAGATCGCTTGACAAAGTGTGCTCACTTTGTGCCCTTTAAGATTGGATACTCGATGGAGAAAATAGCAGAGCTATATTTAGATGAAGTTATCAGATTGCATGGTGTGCCTGTGAGCATTGTGTCGGACCGAGACTCGAGGTACACGTCCTGTTTCTTGCAGAGTTTGCAGGGAGCCTTGGGTACTGACCTTAGGTACTCTACCGCTTATCATCCCCAGACCAATGGTCAGACAGAAAGAGTTAATCAGATTTTGGAAGATATGATAAGGTGCTATATCTTAGATCATGGTGGAGATTGGGATAAGCGGCTTGGATTGATGGAGTTCGCGTATAACAACAGTTATCAAGAAAGCCTACAAATGTCCCCGTTTGAGGCTCTGTATGGGAGGCGTTGTCGGACTCCGTTGTTTTGGGCCGAGGTAGGTGAGAGTCCTTTGCTAGGCCCAGAGGCTTTGGAAGAGATGAATGTTGCTGTGACTCATATCCGTGAGAAGCTCCGCATTGCTCAGGAGCGGTATGAGAAGTATGCGAATCGAAGAAGAGTGGATTTAGAGTTTGCCGTTGGAGGCAGGGTGTTCTTGAAAGTTTCTCCGATGCCAGGTGTTAAGAGGTTTGGAAGGAACCACAAGTTGGATCCCCGGTATGTGGGACCTTTCCAAGTTGTTGAGCGCATCAGAGTGTCAGCTTATAGGCTGGAGTTGCCCGCTACTTTCCCAGGTGTTCACGATGTGTTTCATGTGAGCCAGTTGAGAAAGTGCGTGCGTAGTGATCGTCAAGTCCTTGGCTCGGTGCCCCAGTTGCAACCTAATCTGTCTTATGTCGAAGAACCTGTCCGAATCTTGGAGACTCAGGAGCGTGTGTTGCGAAAGAAGACGATCCCGATGGTTAAGGTTCTTTGGAAGAATCAGGGTGTCGAAAGCGCGACGTGGGAGCTGGAGTCTGCCATGAGAGAGACTCACCATAGCCTCTTCTCTAAGATTTCGGGTAAGTCTTCTGTCAGTTAATCTTTTAAATTTGATTCTGTATCTTTCTTGATCTTCGGATTCCAAGTTTCGGGACGAAACTTCCTTTTAGGGGGAGTGACTGTAACGCCCCTGATTTTCGTTAATTATTTTACGTGCCCGCTGTGACGTAATTTTGGCATAAGGGCGTTACGTCAGCTCGTCTAGTACTGGGTTGAGCCTTAGCTTAGTTAAGGTATGTCTTGTAGACCGAGCGTGCGAGATTTCGCATCGTTTCGAGTTAAGGTAAAGATTTTGGGTGGATATCAAGATTTTAGCTTCGGGAGGCTTTAGCCCGAGTTTGGCCCGTCGGAATTGAATTCTGACTTAGCCGTTGGATTCGTAGTGCCGTGTTTCAGTTAAGGTGCGAATTTCTTAGAAATCTGAGGTGATCTAGTTTCCCTCGCGGTTTTAAGTGAATGGGGGAATTAATTAATTAATTAATTAATAAATTAGTTTTTATATAAAGCCTAAAAATCTTCTTCCCCTATTCATCTTCTTCCTCCCTCGATCAAATCATCCGCCGAGCGAAAGGGCGAGTGCGGAGCTTCGAGGAGCGTTCGATCGGCGATTTCTAGGGCTGTAGTAGTCGGAATCGCGTTTGGAGAGTAGATTTAGAAAGCTCTCGGCGAGATCTTCGTTCTAGCGGTAGGCTTTTCCCGTTTTATGGAATTTTTGGAGTTAGGGTAGTGACCTAACCCCTTCTTTCGACCCGAAAAGTTTCAGGAATCTGTGCTCGTGTGTTTCCCTAGCCGATCCATAGCTTTTGGAGCGGAGATCTTCGAGTTTGCAAGGTTTAAGGCAAGTGGCTTTCTCCCTCTCTTACTTTGCTTTGGAGTGTGGTCTTCCTCACCTTGAAGATTAGTTGTGCTGTTTAGCCTTTGATCTGTGCATCTTGCATTTGCTAGCTAAGCTCTTGAAAACTTTAATCTCCCCTCCCCAGTGTCTAATGCATCCACTATAAATAACAGCCTGCTGCTCAGACCTTCTCCCGAAATTTTGCGAAATGCCTTTGACCTCTCGATAAGTACCCTTGATTTCTCGAGATGTGCCCTGCGATTCGAGAACTGTCTCTCCTGACTTCTCGAGAAGTACCTCGATCTCTCGAGAATCTTTCTTCTTCTCGAGAACTTATGTCTATGACCTCTCAAGAACTGTCTTTCCCGACTTCTCGAGAAGTACCTTGACCTCTCGAGAAGTGCCCTTGATTTCTCTAGAATTGCCCCGAAACTCGAGAACTGCCTTTCATTTCTCGAGAATTGCCCCGAAACTCGAGAACTACCTTTCATTTCTCGAGAAATGCCTCCCCTCCCTCTAGGAATGCCTGTCCATTCCTAGTCCTTGAGCTGTGTCTCAGACCTCTTCTCTCTCTTGAGACCTTGAATCCTCTAAAGTGTATAGGGGTGTTGTCACTGTCTGCCTTGTGCCCGTGGACATGTTTACTTCTCCTCTTTGAAATCTCGTACTCATTGTGGTTAAAATAACTTTTGAGTTCCCTTATGTTTAGTATTGGAAAAATGTTTACTTTGTTGTGACCCAACCTCGTAGGGCATCCTAGTGTTTATCCTCTCGGGCAGCATCCCGTGTTTACGTGAAATTTAATTAATAAGATCCATTGTCTTTAGCCTTACACAGTAGTTGTGTATGGGGGACAGTGGGGAAAATGTTATAGCCTTGCACGGTAGTCGTGTTTGGGTGGTTGGGTCTAGAGGCACCTCCACCCGGTTTTGGGCTTTGGGTGGCGGAGGTAGGTAACCGCTCCCGTTTAATTGAGCTGATCAGTCTCTTTAATTAATGCAACAAGATAAATGAAATATGCTTGTTCCTCTTCTGACACTTTCTTTTGGTGCACTTGGTGCTTGTTAGTTCTTTGTTTAGAGCTTCTCTTTCGGTAAATATGGCTTGGGTTGGTACCCCTTATGCCTTGCTTATTTTTCTGCTAGTTTTCTGCCACTTGTAATTCCTTGCTGAGGCGTTCTTTGTTGTATTGAATGCCTCAGGTTCAGAGCCGTAGCGGCTAGTGGTGTAGCCTGAAGTTCAGTGTTTTAGTAGCTGTTCACCCCGCTGCTGCGAGGTAGTTGTTTTTAGTTACTTCTTGTGCTCAGACATACTAGTTGGTGCCAATGGGTTAGTGTCATGTTGTTGACGCCCATTGTGCCCCTTTTTATACTTTATAGCTTATTTGCCAGATTATGCCACCATTTTTAGATCTTGTGTATCTTACCCTCTGGGAATGATTTATGTTAGGTGCACTATAGTTATAAAATGGTTTTTCTTCATCCTCATTGCATTCTTTCTAACTGAAACCCTTAACTTTAAAGTCTCCTAAAGTTATTTTCTACTCTTACAGTACGCCTAGTTATGTGCATATCATTTACTTCATGCTCCGTCGTTTGCATACATGTAGGACTTTAAGTAAACTAAATCAAGTACTTTCCGCTGCAATTATATATACTTTCTCGGTGGACCAGTTGATCCACGAACTGAGAGACACAGTTCTTATCTCAAAACCCCTAATAAATGATTTCAAATGATGACTTATCATATAATCATGTTTGTTTATTTAAGTAATAGGTTCCCGCCTGAGCGTCTACAGTTGTCTCCTGTATGACGTGGCATCATGACGTGTATTTTCTCTTACTCTGATATTCTTAAATTCGGAGAAAATGCGGGTTGTGACAACGCGCAAACAGGTAAGTCTGGGGGTGTGATGAGTCTGGTTTATACAGTGATTTCCGGCCTCATTTGGGTTTGTTTTAGTGTCATTGCACTTCATTTGCTGTTCATATACGCTTATATTGATAGCATGGCGTTTCTGCGCCTTTTGTGCAATCCTCCCCCCTTTGTGGCATATTTTTTCTATATATTACTGTATGCCTGTGTTATGGATATGGTGGTGTGCACGGATCGGGGTTATTTGTACTTTTCCTGCAGGTCCTGGGATTGTGTGCACGTTCGGGATGGTGCGGGGCAATTTTTGGCCTAAAAAGACTCTGATCGTGCGCATTCCTTCGCACACGATCAGGCGCACGACCATTGGTCGTGCGTTAATTCCCGGCCCAGATCGAGTTCAGCGCGAAGGTATGCACACGATCACAGGCATTTCTTCGCGCACGGCCATTGGTCGTGCGCCCCTGACCGTGCGTTGTTTTCTATCTTATTCTATGCTACAGGTTGACTGCGCACGATCACATTCATTCCTTCGCGCACGACCATGGGTCGTGCGCCACTAACCGTGCGTAGTGTTTATTCTGCTCCTTATTTAAACCGCTGCTCCCGAAATTAGGGTATTCAGACCAGTTCCAGCGCCGTTTCCTGCTCCAGAGCGCCCATATCGCCTCTCCATCACCGCCCACCTTCGGGAGGAGCTCCAGCCGCCATTCTCTTGCAAATCTCAACCCGGTGCATCCTCTAGGCCTCCTCCATTGATCGTGCATCTCCAAAGCTCCATTTCAAGGGATTTCCTACTGCGTATATGAAGTTCTCTGGTGAGATCGTGGCCAGAGAATATTGACGGAGAAGACAGGTATAATAGAAGAAGGTGACAGCTCTTCCGGACCCCGGACAGCAGTTGGAGCCTGAGTCCGGACAAGGATTGACAACCCTAGATTCCGGCCGTGAACCTCCGATGAGTCTCCGTGCTTTGGTTGTAATCTAAACCCCCTTTATACTGTAGTATCGTTTTCCTTTATAGTTTGGGTGTATGAATAATGTTTTCTTAAACCTTATCATGTTATTTTTGTATTTCATTAATGTAAAATTGATATGAGTGGTTTGTGCAAGTGAGGAGCGCCCCATTCCATCCTCCATCCCGCCATCACGTTCGTGTGTCGCATTAGCAATTGCTAGTGGCATGCTTGTCGACGAGGTTCTTGCAACCCTCATCCATATACCTACTCTTCCATCTGCCTAGCGAAGCGTGGCATAGCGGCCCGTGTAATCCATTCGCCTTACGAAGCAGCGCGCTCAAGGCCTGCATAGTTCGATTCCTCTTGCCTACTCGTCCATCCGCCCTTGCGACGCAGCGCGCTCAAGGCCTACCTAGTTTTCATCCCGCCTAGTGAAGCAGTGCGCTCAAGGCCTGCATAGGAGTAGTTATAGTTGTTTTCTTTTAATTTCCAAAAGCCAAACCAACTCACCCGCATTCCATCTGACCTAAAGGACTTCAATCTCAAGTCCTTCCTCGAACGTTAGCTCCACCTTACTATGTTCCTTTGAGATCGATACTTGGGGATTCATTCCCATTTTATATTACTTGAACGATCAGTACACTGCCGTTTCGTGCCGCAGTCTAGCTACCGCCTATAGCGGTGTGCGAGATTCGCGCATCAGGGCCCCTCTGAACAAGCATGTATAAGAGCACCTCTCTCTCAAACAGACTCGGAATCAGAGACAAGCACATCAGGGAATGATGACATGTCTCTGCATCATTAAGCTCTTCAAGGGGCTCTCAACCAGAGGAGGATGCTTTGCAAAAAGCAAGCTGAAGAGATCCTAGTTCTTCAAACCAGAATTTCGGACCTCACTGAGAAGGCTGAGAAGCTAACTCTTGAGAATGCAGATTTCCGCCAAATAAAAAAGGATTATAATGCCAGCTCCAACCTTGACCTAATGACCAAGTTTGGAAAAACTTTGAAGACCCTGATTGACAACAGAGAGTTGTGCCTCTCCCTAACCAAAGAGGTTGTGCTCCTAAAGAAGGATAGAGACCAGTTCAATCAACTGAGATCCAAAGAAAAGTTAGTCAGAAGTGTGCAGGATAATCCCCTTTCTAGCAGAAAGCCGATAGCAAGCACCTTCAAACTAAGAATCTCACCACTCCAAATTAAAGATTGTTGTCCCACCCAAAGAAGAGAGCAAGGATGGCTCAGGGATAAAAGCTCCACAAGAGGAGCAAAGCATGTGCCGATGTTGCCTCATGAAAAAAACATCATGAGAGAATAGAAGCTCAGTGAATCAAGAAGAATGAAGGAATCCTTAGAAAGGGTTAACTTCAGAGAAAGATTTGCGACTGACAAGAGCCAACATCGCATCTCTAACAAATACAATTCAGTCTCCTTCAGGTACTCTTCTGACCGCTCATAGAGGAGTCATGCTCCTACTGTCAGCAAGAGGAGAAGATACAACAAGTTTGACTGTTGGTGTTGTGGAAAGACTGGCCACTTTGCTGGTGATTGTTGGTTCAATATTGCTGATCCAAGGGTAACAAATACTAAACTCGCAAGCTTCCTTACACTTCCATTTTGCGCATTCAGGAGCAGTAAGATCAAATATGTTCTTTGAAGATAACAATAACCCAGGACCCAAAGCAACTTGGGTTCCTAAGGGTCTGTGATCTTATTTTGCAGGGAGTCCAACGGCCTATCAGAAGCAAATCTGAGGCCTTGGACAAGTCGTTGTTCTGGCCAATATGCTAGGACAGCAGATTCAGTCACTAACAATCTTATTGCAGATTCTCCTATTGAAAAATGAAGGACATCAGCAGAACTTCAAACCATAGATCTCTGAAGAAGTATCAGTCGTAATGCTAAAGAAGTCAATTGGGAAAGGCCGAAGATTGCCTAAGACAGACAAGCGAAGAAGAATCTTGTCGTCAACACAGTAAGCTATTTCGACGACATAATACTTATCGCTACGACAAAAGAAGTACCGTCAAGGTTGGGTGATCACATAAAGCGCTAGTAAATTGATAAATCAGAGCCGACTGTCGCGATAGCTGTCAGCTCATCGATAAACTCAAAAAGTTACGCGCCCCTTCACCTTCCTTCACTATAAATAGAATGATTGCCTAGAACAAAAATACACTTTCATCTGCCCGGCTATTTCTTCCATAAACCCCTCTTTGTCTCCGACGTATCGCCTTCTCAGCCCCAATGACCCACATGAAAGAGAAAGGCGGCAACCCCAATCCGGGGAGTGGTCGTGTTGAGGGGGGGGGGGGGGGGGGGGGGGGGCTGAAAGAAAACCCAAAACTAGGGGAAGAACGGGTTGAGAGGGAAGCTCATTAGGAGAGCTCGTTCCAAGAAGAATCGGCAGAGATGTCCTCATCTCAGACTGGACCACTCTACCACTCAATATCTATCTTACTCTCTGCTTAAAGAGAGCGAATGGAAACTTGTATGCAGACGGCCGTGAATAGACTTACTAATGAGGTGAAGGCGGAAATAAAATCGATAAAGAAGGAAGTCTCCCTTCTGAACACCCAACATGCTGACTTCACTAGTCTCATTCTGAATAGAATCGCTACCCATGAGAAAACCCTGGATGCTTGTATTTTGGAGGTTAGAGACTTTGTAGATGTTGGTAATCAGGAAACTCTGGAATAGTTGTTTGAGCTACAGGACTCCGTGACTGAAGAAATCAAAAAGGGCGAGAAGGAGATTAAGGAGGAGATCAAGGAGGAGATTAAGGAAAGTATAAATGCTTGTTCGCGTCAAGCGATGTGGGTAACCGATCAAATAAAGCAAGCAATGCAAATACCTCAATCCGTATATGCACAAACTGAACCGTCCATCAGCACTGACTCTAAAGCACATGGAGTTGAATCTGACGAATCAGCAACATCCAGAAAGAGAAAGAAAACCTCCAGCGCAGACTACAGGAAGAAGAGACTAAGTGAGGTTGAGCAGGACCCAGAATCAAGCAGGTGGAGCCCTCGTTCAAGTGAAATCATCATATAATCGTGGATAGCGTTTGGACACTCTTAAGTAGACCATCAAAGGGTATACTCCTCGATAGAATGGAATCAACATCTTAAAGAACTGGAAGCAAGGAAACAACACAAGATGGCTTTCCCCCATGGTCCTCCTCCGCCTTCGAAGAAAATATCAAAGCCCATTCACTTCTACAAGAGACCGAAGAAGAAGGAAGCAAAAGGAGCCAGTTGCAGCAAGCCCTAAGGAGACATCTCGTTTAAAGATGAAATGGCGTAGATGACTAATATTAAATTTAATCCAAGAACAATCGATCTTTTTGTATAAATAGTTATATATGAACAATCTACTTATATGAATATTTATGTAGGAATACTTATTAGGAATATATTTGTGATTAGATTGCGGCATCCTGCTCTTTATGTGTGCGGTATTCATGATTGTTCAATTACTATTATACTCAATTATTGCTTGCAGATGAATGATAACATGCCTAGTACCTTATGTGCTTAACTAGCAAAATGTCGTACAAATATACATGTGTCTGTGCTAGACATCAGATGCAGATTATGCAGGTGCAAGGAAGACAGGAAGAGTACCTCAAGAACATGCCAATTCTTTGAAGGAAGACTGACCTCTCAATGTTGATCCCTCATATGTCTGTTAGAAATACTTATAGGGGATGTGCTAAAGAAGTCTGACAAGAAATACAACCAATTGCAAAATTCAGAATGGTAACGAATAATGATCACAACGATATACTTGAATGAACGGTGACTCAGCGAGGGGGAGCTTGGATACGTGTCTACCTGAAAATAATCTGTAGTAAAGAATTCAGAAAGGGGGAGAATGATATCAATGTGTACAAGACAAGATGCTCAAGATGACCTCAAAGATAGGGGGAGCAAATAAGTTGGGGGAGCAAAAGTGGGAGAGACATACAAATCAAGGGGGAGCTATAAGCTTGATGTACTCATAAATTCAGCAAAAGATAAGTCAACTCTTACATGCTCATACCTATTATTTAAGATCATCATGATTATTGTAAAGTGAATGTAGTATTGAATTGGGATTCTGACTTCTTCAAATAGGGGGAGATTGTTGGGAATCTTGCCTTCATGATTTCTGATTTGGAGAATCACCAATTCAAGAGAACTTCACTATGTATTTGATTATCCTCTTAGCTTTATCATTTCTGAATAAGATAAGTATAGGCTGGACATATCGCTGATAAGAATGGGCACATCGTTGAAATGTTGAGAAAAACAAAGAAGAATGGCTGTGTCTGGTGTCGTCGAAAAGGCTCAAGCATGTCATCGACAACAGTAGACGTATCGTCGACAACAGCAGACATATCGTCAAGAATATGCAGAGCAAGGCAAAATGGAGATATCGTTGTGACGCCAATCAGATATCACACGACGGTATCAGGATGCCAATAAAATATCAGAAAGAAGACTTGAGATGATGAAGGAGCAATATCCAAGATATCAAGGGAAGGAATGTCGTCATGAAGATTCAATGTCGCCGACATCATCAAGAAGAAGCCTTATCGTTGAAAAGGCTAAGTCAAGAAGTATCGTCGACATCGGGGTAAAGAAGTGTTGATGTCGAAGAGGCTAAGGAAGCCGATATGAAGACATCAGTTACTGAAGAAGTGACTATCGACATAAGGAACATGTCGTAGAGAAGACAAAGTGATTACGAGGATAGCCAACAGGAAAGAATATTACGACGTCATAGCATATCGTTGTATATACAGATGCAACCAGAATATCCCGTATAGTCGAGATATCAGCATCAGAGAAGGAAGTAAGAAGTCTTTAAGATCTACCCAGGTCTAAGGCATCAACAAGGCCCTGTCATCGATATATTATCCATGTCGTCGTAACAATGGAAATATCATCGAGACAGATTCAAAAGTAGTCAGACGCGTTGTCAGCATTTAATGCCACCGCCTGATTGTCCAATCAGTGCATGCTATTTAGGGATGAGTGTATGTCAGTAAAGGACATCATATGTGACTGTTATGCGGCACATCCGTCCTATAAAAGGGAGCAGTGATACCCTAGAAAAAGATAGAGAAAAATGAACGAAAAAGAATCCCGCCTAAAAACACAACAGTACAAGCGACGGTGAAGAAGAAGAAAGAGGAGAACAAAAACGCTCAATCTACGTTCTTCAAGTTGCTGTCAAGCCACATCGACTGATAAGGTTCTCTCAAGAAAGGTAGCCAGTCAACATCCGACAAAGCTAGAAAGCTTGAAGAAGATTTGCACCATCCAGATTGAAAATCAGAAGCATCTTCTTCAACTCAAGAAGCCAATCTCCATCAGGCAGAAGAAACAGTTTTTTTACGGTAATTTCTTGTAAGGCTTACGGGCCTAGAACTTGTAAGATCTATTTTCAGATCTGAGTGTCAAGCTTGAGTGCTTGAGATCTGTGAGGCTTGAGGGCTAGGGCAGAGGACTTGCGGGTCCAAACTTGTCGAGCTTGCGGGCTTGGGTGCAGTGAAGGGGCTTGCAATCCTAGGCTGCACGCAAGACTTGCGGGTCTGTGCTGTGTAGGGCTTGAGGGCCTGAGTGTCGAGCTTGCGGGCTCGGGTGCAGTGAAGGGGCTTGCGGGCCAAGGCTGCAGGCAAGACTTGCGGGTCTGTGCTGTGTAGGGCTTGAGGGCCTGAGTGTCGAGCTTGCGGGCTCAGGTGCAGTGAAGGGGCTTGCGAGCCTAGGATGCAGGGACTTGCGGGTCTGAGTTGTAAGGCTTGCGGGCCGGATATGATTGGCGGAGTTTGCGGAACCTAGTACACTGCTAGGTAGGCGCAGAGGGAAAGAGGACTACTCAAGACACCCTATCTTGAGGAACCTCTATAAGTTCTCGCGTGCTTTATGTGTTGTGCTATACTAATCCATAGATCTTTTAACCAGAATTCAAGAACACCAAAAGGGGAAACAAAAATAATTTGAAATAACTATTCACCCCCTAGGTGATAAGTCGACACCTAATAACTAACAACTCCCCCTACTTCCAGAACCTAAAGTACCTGACCCAGAGCTAGAAGCACCTGGAGCACCTGGAGAAACAGGAAACTCCACCAGAACTTCACCTGTAGCTTCCCTTTGGCCACCATCCAACCTGCTCTCCTATAGCTCCAAAAATGAGCTACCCTGGTAAGACGTCAACTCGTCAATTACCACATCCCTTTAGACCACATATTTCTGTGTCTCAGGATCCATGCATCTCCACCCTTTCTTCCGGTCATCATAACCGATGAAGACTATCTTCCTTGCTTTCGCATCTAGCTTCGTTCGAAGGGCATCCGGAATATGCACATAGCAGATAGATCCAAACACTCAAAAGTGTTCCACATAAGGCTTCTCGTTAAACATCAGCTCATGTGGAGTCTTCATGTTGATTGGACTATTAGGCATCTTGTTGATGACAGAAGCTGCACAAGACATACCCTCCGCCCAAAAGGACTTAGGAATATTCTTGGCATGAAGCCAGCACTTCACGGTCTCCGTCAAGTGATGGATCTTCTACTCAGCAACTTTGTTCTGTTGTGGAGTGTGAGCACAAGTAAGCTCTCTCTGGATTCCATGCTTCTTGCACAAGTTGAAGAAGGCACATGAGGTGAACTACCCTCCATTGACCGTTCTCAACTTCTTGATTCGCAGGTTAAGCCGACCCTCCACTAGATCCTTGATGCAGTAACGGCAAGTGCACCAGTCGAACAAGTAATAAAGTTGGGAGTACATCCCCAAATATCATCTCTCAAGGAATGCGCGTGGATTGTTTGATTCTTCGGATTGAGAAAATAATTACTAGAGTAGATTAAAGGAAAAAACTGGGCATTGATTTTGGTTTCCTAAATTACTACACAGAAATAAAATGTGGGTCAAAACTCCGCTTCGCAAGGCAGGATGGATGCAACGGCCGCGATGCCGTGCTTCGGTGAGCAGGTGAACGAGAAGTCTGGCGGGTTACGGCGCTCCTCAAATCTCATGAACCACAAAGGATCTCAAAAACATGAAATCACATTAACTAAAACACAATGTTCATGATCATCATCCATAATAACAAACACAACTAAGGAAAACTCTGAAGCAAGCGAAGGGGAAAAGAGGAAACCGAAGCTCGAAGACTATGCTGAAGATTCTCGGCCAGAATCGAAGGGTTGTCAAGCCTCGTCCGTGCTCGGTCTTCAGTTGCATCCGGGGTTCGGAGGAGCTGTCACCTTCCTCTACTTATACCCGTCTTCTTCGTGGTCTAGCTCATGGTAACTCTTGTTTGACACCTTGAATGCAGTGGAAGCTCTCCGTCTATGGCGTTCTTGAGCTCAAGGATGATGGAGGAGGCCAAGGAGGGAGCTTTGGCAGATGATTTGTAAGCCAAAGGTCACCGGAGCTCCTCCTAGGTCAAACGGTGGTGGAGCGGCAGACTGGGCGAAAATGGCGGGCTCTGAAGCTTTTCCTGCGGTGGAGGGGGGGGGGGTCTCTTCCTTTGGAAGATTTCCTGCCTTAAATACTAAAAAGTCAGAAATTTAGTCACGCACGGGAGAACGCACGACCGTGCGTTGCCCGTGCATTATTTAACGAATAAATTGGCTTGAGGAAGAAGCAGCAGCGCCCGTGCATTTTACTCACGCACGGGCAAATCCGCCTGTGCGCAAAAATGCACTAACAAATTCAGATTTGCTAAAAAATAGATGAAATAGGCGATCGTGCGTTTCCTTCACCCACGGGAAACTGCCCGTACGTCAAGACGCACGAACAAATTCAGATCAATGGTTTTCTCCCCTGATGAAGGCGCACGACCGCAGCCGTCCGTGCGTCAAGAAAACGCACGACCATGCGATATAAATAAACATGATTTCTGGGGTAAAATAGGGTGATCCAACCACCTGTAAGAACAACAATCTAGCTGGGAATACACCTCCAACACCAATTAAACAGAGAAAAAGGATTGGGGAGCACCATGTGCTTACCCCCAATATCATGGAGCGCAAACGCACACCAAAACGGGCTTAAAATGAGTACAAAGCATGCAAATGCACATGAATGAGCATAAGAGAAATAGATGCAAAAATAGCTCGAGAATGATGCACATGAGAGTGAAAACTAGCCCGGATGAGTCCATCAAAGTGTATATAAATGGGACTCATCACACCCCCAGACTTAACTGTTTGCACGTCTCGGGCAAACTACTTAGCTCTCCAATCGGAACAATTGGGTGTTAGAGTGAATTTGAGCGGTAGAGATCCTTGCGAAGTCGCATGCTCACGTGAGTAGAAATACGTTAGAATAGAATTTAACTCAAGATTATATTTAACAATTTCTAGAATAGTAATTTGGCTAATCTAGTTTACTCGGATGGTTTATCCGGGTGAGTCTTTCGGTCGCGCACAAGGGACAATAGCGTGACTAATGAGTAGAGTATTACTCGAATCAAAATTCGGGACAATCTCCTAAGAAATCCATCAAAGTCGGTGTGCATAGGCTTGCACGTTCGCACTCTCTCTACTGCATGAGATGACTCATGTCTAAAATCAATAGGACTTATAGGTTAAGATTTGGCTTAGGTTGAGTTTAGGTTAGATAAGTAGAAGAACGATGGGCATCGCACTCAACATAACCTGAGTACTCAAGAGTATAAAATCACCAATACACCAATTTCAAGAACCACACAGCACCCCCAGACTTCAACTGGATACTAGGTGTGTGCTAAGCCAACCATACATTGTTTTATCGAGAGATTGTACTTGAAATTTCTTTTTGCACAATTTTTTTTTCTCTTCTCGATAAATAAATCGTTTGTAAGCACTTTATAAACTTCTCCTTTAGCTTTCTCAAAGCTGCCATACACAACATAGATAACACCAAACGTGGTAGATATATAAACTTCTTTTCAAACTCATTTGTTGGTGCGAATATAGGTTTGGCCGTATGGCTTTGGTGAAATTTAAGTGGAGCTAAGCAAGAAGGATATGTAGGCTCAAGTGGGATTGCAAAGGTGATTACATTGGTTAGGATTTCAAAAGCACAAACGGATCAAGAAATGGCCTACATTACGCTTTATAACGAGTTATTCAACGCAATCGTTTCAAGAGTCGCCTAGTGCAAGTTCTAGCCACCGAGAAAAGTTATCATTTCGTCCGACCCCAGTAATAAGCTACTACTAATTCTGCTACACTCGACCCTATGCTACCGTTGGATTCACCGGATTGACCACTAGAGTAAAATAAATTGCAACTACTATAATAGAAATAAATAAATTATAACATTGAATTTTATTCTACTCTAATTGAATTTCTAGGTGTGACGGGAGCACTCGACTAGAGCACTACTCGAGTCAACATTTTTCTCCACCCCTCACTCCTACACTAACAATCCAATTCTTACGAGCGGGGGACCTCGCAGCAATACCCAATAAGCGCGCGTGATTAAGTACGCATGAACTAGGTGCAAATGTATGCAATGTGTGCAACAAAATTGAAAATCCTAACTCAGCATATTCTAACAAGCTATGCAAAGTGCGTGCACGTGCATAACTCGATCTCTCCCCTAGACTTGATCATAATCCTATAAAATAAAGAATTCATGAATAAGGAAAATAGGGGTAGAGTGGACCTATGCTCACGAATGAGCATGCCAAAAGTGCGGCAATTCCTTCTTTAAATTTCTCCTTCCTCATCCCCCGAGCGAGTGCTTAAACCTGCGATGTTAGCATAAAACAAACAACAAAACATAATAAATAAAAATCTGAAAAAAGATCAGAACCGAATGGTTCCCCCATGGGTTGTCTCCCTAGAAGCCCTTTTGTTTACTGTCCTTAAGGTGGACCAAATACCTGTATTAAGCAAAGTTCATAAAGTGCAGAAGTTTTAAGGAAGAGTTCACACGCAAAATTCTCAGAACACGAAAAAAATAACATCAGCTATAAGAACTTTTGTAGTGCCCATCTCCAGTGGCTCATAGGCTGTAGGTGAAAGCTGTAGGGCCAAAATTGGTATCACCCAATTTTCCCCTAGCCTCCGCCATCTTGCCACGGAGTGCAGCGGAGCATGCACCACGCAATAGTCTCTCTTGTTTACGCTTCTCCACTGTTGGAGAGCGCCAACGTTGATAATCTTCAGCATTTCCCACCTTGGTGGTGGGTGGCATCACTTCCGTTGCCGCAGTGGCGACTGGATCAGCCTAAGAGATAGAATGTTTAAGAGGTTTATTACATAATTCATTACAAGATAACAATGGGACGTCGTCCCGAGTTAAGTTCGGCTTGACAGGTTCAGAAATGAGGTTCTCCTCCCTCTCCGAGTCACATTCTTTCTGAAAGTCAACTTCTTCCTCTTTTCCGCTCGACTGGTCTTCTTCCTTTTCTCCACTAAACGATCCTTTTTTTCCCTATTTTCTGCATTACTAAGTGATTCACCAATAATAAAGTGGGGAGAGTGAAATAATGTTGCAGTTGCAATCTTGGGGAAAGTAGGGGATGCTACATTACTAGGTAAGATAACACGCCCCGCAGAGAATTCCAAAGTGGCACCGCTCTCTTTCAAGAACGGTACTCCCAAGATGGGAATAGATTGATTCTCACGAGGTCCCAATACTTGGAAATCGGCGACCACCACCGTCCCCTCGATTATGACTTCAATATTTCTTACTTCTCCCTCCGCCTGAATGAACGTCCCATTCGCAAGAACAAGGGACTTCCGGTCATCCGTGTTCATTTCAAGTTGCATTTTAGCAACGCCCTGCAGTACAAGGATGTTGCGGGATGAACCGGAGTCACACAAGGCAGCAGTTTCAACATTATTTATGGATCATGTGATTACCAACTCACTTGGGTTACCTGCTTCCGCATCGGTGAGACTCTTCCCTTGATTGATTAGATTCTTTTCAGTGTTGCTGGGAAGGGTCCCTTGCGAACGTTTGGTCAGCAGTTGAGCCAATTGGCCCAATTGCGTCTCTAAGCTTCGCATGGACGTGGTTTGGCTAACCATATTAGAGTTAGCGGCCTGCATGAATCTCTCCATCATTTATTCTAGTATGCTCTTCTTGGGGGCTGGGGCATTTTGCTTATAACCCGATTGTGGTGGCCGCGGTTGGCTACCAGAGGCTTGAGCATCGAATTGATGCGTGCCTCCTTGCCATCGTTGGCCAGGAAAGTTTTGTTTCCACAAGAAGTTCGGGTGATTCCTCACACCCGGGTTATAAGCATTATTAAAAGGTGCTCCACGATTTTGATCTTTCATATAATTTATGCTTTCATCAGAAGATACTTCGGTAGGTTGCTCACTTGTGGGATACTCATATGCATGATGCCCCGGGCTTCCACTACCTTGACATGAGATGGCCATTACTAGGGCAAGAGGAAGGGCAGGCCTCTTAAGCAGCATGACATTTTCATAAGGTGCTGCTGCCATCTCAGCAGATGCATCAGATGTGTTCACCTCAAAGAGTCCCCGAGCATTCCTTGGAGCGATCCTTCCAGCAGTCCAAAATGAACTATGAATGGAAGTGTCCTGGAGAATCCGCAGTGCGTCTTCGGGGGTGTGGTTCATCAGAGTTCCGCCTGCAGCTGCATCTATCATGGCCCTGTAGTTGGGCTCGATTGCAAAGTAAAAATTCTCCACTAGGCTCCATGGTTGCAGCTCATGCTGGGGGCATTTCCGGAGAAGGTCCATGAACCTTTCCCATGCTTCTGCGAGAATCTCCTGATCATGATGTCGGAAGGTAGCGATTTCCCTCCTCAAGTTCACAACCTTGTCAACTGGGTGGAACTTTGCCAGAAATTTAATTTGTAGAGCATCCCAAGTGGTGGCTGTGCCAGGCGGTATCGTGTGGAGCCATGCTTTTGCCTTGTCTCGGAGGGAGAATGGAAACATCTTGAGTTTCACCATCTCATCAGCGATCCCAGTGTACCGAAATGTTCCATAAATTTCTGCGAATTCAGCCAAGTGAAGATGGGGATCTTCACTAACTAACTCAGAGAATTGGGCCTGGTTATGGATCATATTCAGGATGGCCGGCTTTATCTCAAAATTGTTGTTAGTGATGGCCGGGCCAAATTTTGGGTACACACTCCCAATAGTGGGCGTAGTGTAGTCTCTCATGGTCCTGGGTCTCGGCCTAGCCACTTGATTCTCATCGGCTGCCTGACCAGCAGCTGGTGCATTTCCCGCCCCGGGATTGATCTGATTTTCATTGGCGTCCATGGTTGCAGCAGCACGGAGACGCGCCCGTAGGGTACGCTCTATTTAAGGGTCAAATGTTGCAATGTCACCTGGGTCTCGTCTCTGCATACACACACCGAAAATAATAGAAAAAAAAAAAAAAAACAACTCCTGTAACTATTGACTCAAACACCGAAATCAAACTACGCCTGCATTCCCCGGCAACGGCGCCAAAAACTTGATGCGGTAACGACAAGTGCACTGGCCGCACAAGTAATAAAGTTGGGAGTACATCCCCGAATATCATCTCTCAAGGAATGCGCGTGGATTGTTTGATTCTTCAGATTGAGAAAATAATTACTAGAGTGGATTAAAGGAAAAAAACGGGGCTTTGATTTTGGTTTCCAAACTTACTACACAGAAATAAAATGCTGGTCAAAACTCCGCTTCGCAAGGCGGGATGGATGCAACGGCCGCGATGCCATGCTTCGGTGAGCGGGTGAACGAGAAGGCTGTCGGGTTATGGTGCTCCTCAAATCTCATGAACCACAAAGGATCTCAAAAACTTGAAATCACATTAACTAAAACACAATGTTCATGATCATCATCCATAGTAACAAACACAACTAAGGAAAACTCTGAAGCAAGCGAAGGGGAAAAGAGGAAACCGAAGCTCGAAGACTATGCTGAAGATTATCGGCCGGAATCAAAGGGTTGTCAAGCCTCGTCCGTTCTCGGTCATCAGTTGCGTCCGGGGTCCGGAGGAGCTGTCACCTTCCTCTACTTATACCTGTCTTCTTCGTGGTCTAGCTCGTGGTAACTCTTGTTCGACACCTTGCAGCGGAAGCTCTCTGTCTATGGTGTTCTTGAGCTCAAGGATGATGGAGGAGGCCAAGGAGGGAGCTTTGTCAGAAGATTTGCAAGCCAAATATCACCGGAGCTCCTCCTAGGTCAAACGGTGGTGGAGCGGCAGACTGGATGAAAATGGCGGGCTCTGAAGCTTTTCCCGTGGGGGGGGGGGGGGGGGTATCTTCCTTTGGCAGATTTCCTGCCTTAAATACTAAAAAGTCAGAAATTTAGTCATGCACGGGCGAACGCACGACCGTGAGTTGCCCATGCATTATTTAACGAATAAATTGGCTTGAGGAAGAAGCAGCAATGCCCGTGCATTTTACTCACGCATGGGCGAATCCGCCCATGCGCAAAAGCGCACCAACAAATTCAGATTGGCTAAAAAATAGATGAAACAGACGATCGTGCGTTTCCTTCACGCACGGGCAACTGCCCGTGCGTCAAGACGCACGAACAAATTCAAATCACCAGTTTTCTCCCCAGATGAAGGCGCATGACCACAGCCGCCCGTGCATCAAGAAAACGCACGACCGTGCGATATAAATAAACATGATTTCTGGGGTAAAATAGGGTGATCCAACCACCTGTAAGAACAACAATCCAGCTGGGAATACACCTCCAGCACCAATCAGACAGAGAAAAAGGATTGGGGAGCACCATGTGCTTACCCCCAATATTATGGAGCACAAACGCACACCAAAATGGGCTTAAAAGGAGTACAAAGCACGCAAGTGCGCATGAATGAGCATAAGAGAAATAGATGCAATAATAGCTCGAAAATGATGCACATGAGAGTGAAAACTAGCCCGTATGAGTCCATCAAAGTGTATATAAATGGGAATCATCGCTCCTTGAACTCCACAAATTTTCTGAACGCTTCTGACTTCTCCTTCAGAAAATATACCCATGTATACCTGGTGAAATCATCAACCAAGACCAGCATATATCTGCTACCCC
The DNA here is from genome assembly GCA_033032865.1 of Dactylorhiza incarnata. Classification (NCBI taxonomy): domain Eukaryota; kingdom Viridiplantae; phylum Streptophyta; class Magnoliopsida; order Asparagales; family Orchidaceae; genus Dactylorhiza; species Dactylorhiza incarnata. The sequence continues at coordinate 7,572,835 of JAWHQI010000023.1, forward strand.
AAGTCTAGTATTCTCGGTTTGTCCACATAGATCACCATGTATGCACTCCAATGACACTTTACATCTGCTTTGTTACTTGTCAAATGGAAGACGATGAGATTTTTCATATTGACATCCAGCACAAACGTCACCATCTCCCATGGATGAAAGACTAGGCAGGCCTCTCACCAGACCTCTCGTCGCCATAGCCTTCAGCTTATCCATTCCGACATGCCCAAGTCTTTCATGCCAGATAACAGCGCTATCATTTGTCTGCATTTTATCAACATAGGAACTTGTTGACAAAACAAACAAGTCCTTCACTCTTTTTCCAACATGAGTGATATCGGCCTTCACTGCTGATACGTTCCGAAGGAACTTCACTTCTGTTGGCCCGAACAGAATGTGATAACCAACATCTACAGCATTAGTCACCGAGAGGAGGTTTTTCTTCATCCCCGGCACATGATAGACACTCCTTAACGTGAGTGGACCTCTATAACTTCCCAAAGAAACTACGCCCTCCTTCTCAACTGCATGTATAATATCATCAATAGTAATGATAGCATCATTACCTGAGTATGTCTGCAACGAAGAGAACTTCGACTCATCCCTGGTTAGGTGATGACCACACCCAGAGTCCACGATCCAATTATCCTTATAGTTAATGGAAGCCATGGCCTGAACAAACGTTCTCGTCATGAAAGCTCCATCTTTCCAACTACAATCAGCATTTGAATCCATCTCTCCATTTCCTGCAACATGACCTGGATGAAGATTAACCCTACAGTCTCTTTTGAAGTGACCGGGCTGATTGCACCTATAGCATCTTGGCCCTTCCTTCTTCTTCCCATCACCCTTAGGAGCATTGGTCCTCTCTTGCTGAAATGAAGTTGTAGGCCCATCACTATCATGTGACTTCTTCTTCTTCTTGTCCCATCTCTTCTTCTTCCCAGAAAAGAGAACCTCACTATCTCCTCCAGAGACAGTCATCCCAGCCATTTGCATTGCCAAGCTCTCCTGCGAAGCAAGCAAGTTCTCCAGCTCAAGCAACGATGGCTGATTGGCCTAGCCTTGGACAAAAGTAACGAAGGCAACATATTCCCTCCGTAAGCTGCGGATTATGTGCCTTTTTAGCTTTGCTTCTGAGATAGGCTCATCTGGGTCCAATGCTGAAATTTGAGCACATAGGTTCTTCAACTTCAAGAAAAATGAAGAGATAGACAAATCTCCTTGAGTTGCTTTCACCAACTCATTTTCCAAGAACTATAGCCTCGCTACATTCTTCTTGTTGAACAAGCCATCCAAGGCTGTCCAAATCACAGCAGCAGACCTACATCCAATGATGTGGTCGAACAACTCCGGAATGATAGCTCTCTTGAGAGTGAACTCTGCCTTAGCATTTGTTCTCTTTCAAGCCTTCACGCGCTTAGCATTCCCTTTAGCAGGAATAACAGGTTGTCTTGCTTCTCCTCCAACTACCTCCCAAAGATCCTCGCCAAGAAGATAACTCTCCATGCAAGACTTCTACTTCTTAAAGTTAATCTGCGTCAGGAGTTCAATTCCAAGACCTCTCGCATAACCTCCTTCCATTACTATCACACTGATTGGTAACCACCTTGAGGAACCCGAGAGAAGCAAGAACGACTACTACTCAGCAACCTCCCTCTAATACCATGTTAAAATTTGAGAGGGTTGGAGGTGAAGCAAATTAAGCGGAATCCTTCACAAGTTTCCACAAGTGTATCAACACAATGACAATGAGAAGACAGGATAATTCACTTGAAAATTGATTACAGTTCCTTTTTACAATGCGAGGTATACATGGCGAGACATGATTCATAAGAATAACAAAGGAGAGAAGCACAAAAAAAACAAAAGCAATAAGACTCGGCGAACTGCCAAACAGAAACTGCCAGAGACCGCAAATCCACCAGACCGCATGGCTTACACCTGAGACCGCGCGATCTGAAACAGGTATGATGACCGGCGAGCTGCTAGACCGCAATTCCAGGCTGCACAGACTGCTGCTTTTTTCACTGTTGAAAATAGAACCTGTTCGCACTTTAGACCGCCAGACCAAGAGGTCGCTCGATCACTGAAATTACCCGCGAACAGAAACAGAAGAAACTGCTCTACCTGTCTCTTACCCGCAACTTGAGATCGCCTGACCTCCAAGGTCTCCTGATCGCCAAGCTTGCTGCGATCAACACAAGAACTAAACAATCCAGATCGCAAACGGAGACCGCTGACGAACTGATTATTCAAGCAGCTGGAAAGTCACCAAGGAAACAGACTGCTCGCTGCTGGCCGCTGACCTGTGAACCCAAAAAAAGGTCAAACCACTTCCAAGACCGCACGACCTCAAATTAAGACCGGCACAAACAATCCAGGCTCTAGTTCATACAGTTCTCAGTATAAAATTATGGGCCCTGCACCCCTATTTATAGGCAGGAGGACGGATGTCGTCACTGCCGAGAGAGATGCAATAACCACCCATCAACCCGCACACTGTCTCGCAACAGACCGCCCGGTCTCATAAGCACTTAGACAACAACCGTCTAAGGCAAACCCCGGCCAGAAGCATACCCGCAATCAACCTTCCTTATTGAAGCACACGGTCACTAGAACCAGACCGCGCGGTCTCTTCAAGACCTTATTGAACTAAGGCATAACTGTCCAAGAAGGATAACTCGCCAAACAACCCGACAGACCGCCCGGTCTAAATCAGAACAAGATAACTTGGGCAAACCAGCAGACCAATACAGGCCGCCAATACCAGAGACAAGCTGCCAACCAGACCGCGCGGTCTTTGCGGTCTCCAAAAAAATAGACTGCCCGACTTCCCTCTTCCACTTCAAAAATTCAACACTTGCCAGAATAGAGAACCTTGCTTTCTCCTCCAGAGATAGATATCCCAGTCATTTGCTTTGCCAAGCTCTCTTGCGAAGCAAGCAAATTTTCCAGCTCTAGCAATGATGGCTGATTTGCCCAACCTTGCACAGAAGTGACAAATGCTACATACTCCCTCCGCAACCATGCTTCCCAAGTTATTTGTGGTTCTTGAAGAGGGATCCTACACTCTATCACAGTTCACCTATGAAGATGAAGATCTAACTACTGTGGATAAAAGAGCAAAACACATACTTGAAATGCAATTGATGATTCTACATCTCAATACTTAAGTCATTGCAAAATAGCAAGAGATATGTGGTATTCCTTGGAAATCTACATGAATGAACTTGTGGAAAAAAATTTAAAGGAGAACTCTAGTGAAAGGGTTACGACCCTTGAGGGGAAAAGCGTGAAAAGTACCAAAGATAATATTCTGATAATTCAGAATATCTCTGAGAACACAGAAGCTACTAATGCAAGCTCATCAAAATCCGATGACATTGTTGAAGAGCCAGTACTCCTCACAAAGTAGCTCAAAAGACAGATGTCTAGAAAAATAAGAAACAGAAAGAAAAGATCATCCTCAAACTCCAGAAGATCTAGCAACATGACCAGAATAAATCTTCAAAGGAGGAAAGGTATATCTCTAAACTCAATGAATCTATTTTAGCTAACACAGTGTATTGTCATTGCAAGGAGACATGTCACATGATTGATGGTTGTCTATCCAATAAGAAAGAACTCAAGAAGAGTGATGATAGAAGAAGTCCAAAGAACAAGAAGGAATATGAGAAAGAACACATGACTAAGAAAATCAGAACACTCAGTGACTCTGACTCAGATTCATCAAAAGATAAAGAGGAAGTTCACATTGGCCTTATGGCCATAATTGAAAAAATCCAGGATGTTTGCACCTCTCCTAGAAAGGTACTTATTAGAGCCCCCTTATCTGTCTCTGATTCTGAATCAATGACAGGTTTTGTGCATGATAATGAGTATGGATCTGCTTGCAATATCATATCCTCAAGATCTCCACATGAGGTTGAATCTAACCTAGTGCTGCACAATGAAGCCTTGTCGATTAAAAGAGAAAATCTTCTTAGAGCTCAATCTAAGGAGTTTGCATCTCTGAAATCTGTCCAGTCTGAGCTCCAAGAGGTAGTTGAAAAGCTGATTGTTGTGAGCAAAGAAATGGAGAAACTCAAGGATGTTAAAAGGCTCCAAAATGCTGAACTAGGAAAGAAGAACAAGGTCATCATGGACCTTGAGAAAATGCTAATGGCTGAAAAGAAAATTGTTGCCAACTTCTCAATGCCCAGGACTGTCCTACCCATCATTGACCAATTCTCTGCACCATTCATATTCAGAAGTGGTGTAGGATTTGGTAAGGAAACAGTCGAGGGCAAGACATCTGAAGCCCAACCTTCTTAAAAAAAGAAATTACTAGCATAAAATTTCTCAAACCAGGAATCTTCACATGATTATCTGACCAAGGCTTGCTCCACAAAAAGCAATAAAGTCTCCAACACGCATAGAAAATCAAGCCATGGGGCAAGTGTTTCTCAAACACCCCTTGAAAAGACACATGTAAATATTCCAGGTTCTCATGTCCATGGAGCTGTAGAATCAATACTTAAAAGTAAGGGCAAGGCAGCCAAGCCTGTTCCCAAGGTGGTGAACCAAAAAGTGGTGAGACCAGCTCAACTACATACACAACATTGTGAGGTTCACCCAAGGCCTGTCAGGGAAGCTATCTTCACTCCTACCCACCAACATTTCCAAGTGGAAAGGCATAAGAGAAGATACAACAAGTATGATTGTTGGTGCTGTGGAAAGATTGGGCACTTTGCTGTGGACTGCTGGTTCAATCCAACAGTGCCTAATGTAAGAAGAAGGTAGACCACTCATAAGTATAGTACTTCAGGTTATTTCCCTAACATGAACCTAGGACCCAATTCCAATTGGGTGCCTAAGGACAAGTAATCCTTCCGCAGGTATGTCCAAATGCCAACCCTTTTGGTATTTGGACAATGATTACTCCAGACACAAGGCTAGAGTAAATAAGTATTTAAGAAAATTCAATGCAGAGAGAATAGACTAATAACGATACTAGGAGAATAGACAAAAAGCTCAACCATCCTTGCTTCTATTGAGGGGAAGCCACTAAGAGAAGATACACCTGATGGAAAATGATTCAGTTCTTCAAAATGAAGTTCATCAAGAAGAATCTCTCAAATCCCTATAAAAATGGAGGGGGAGTACACAACTTCATTCAAAATGAAGACCTCGGATCAAAGATAGGAGATGAGTACAGTGCACAACCATCAGAGACCCTACTCTCAAATCTCCATGCTTGAGAAGTAAGTAAGGTAGAAAGTAAAGAAGGAACTAAGCCTTGAACAATAAAGCTCTACCCATCGATACGAGACGAGCAGTTTCGACGACAAAATCTGTGTCTCGACGCTATTTGTATTATTTCGACGACAACACGGAAGTGATTTCGACGACACTATCGACGACGAAAACACACATCGTCGAAATACAGCACAGATACTTCATGTTATATTGGATCAATAATCTGAGCCGTTTGATGGAATTTTAATCTATTAACAAAGACAAAAAGGTGCGCGCCTCTTCATCTACTTTTAATATAAATAAAGTGAATGCTTAGGTCAAACATTACGCTCTCATTTTCCCTAATCCATTCCCGCGACAAACTTCCATTTCATCTCCGACAATCATTGCTATCGACGTTCTGCATCAATGGCTCCAAAGAAGGAAGAATCCTCTGTCATCTCTGGATGTGAGCTCATGAGGGGAGGATTTAGTTCTTGTTCAGAAGAGATCGGGTCAGTAATCATGCTGATAGAATCAACTGGGCTAAAGTATCTGTTCTGCAAACCATGTGCTATCATGAACAAGGAGGTCGAGGAGTTCTTTGATGGAGCTAGAACAAATAGCTCAAGGGATATTCTAAGGACTTATGTGGCTGGAGAGAAGATCAAAATAACTACCAAGAGCTTAGGAAAATCCCTGAGGATTCCTAGGTTAGGGAAAGACATTGAAGAGGAAGACTTGACCACAGCGGATCTATCTGTTGGGTATGCCTGATGTGGGCCTAGTGGCAAGACCTACGGGTCTATTAAGAAGGCTGAATTCAACTAGAGGGGAAAACTCCTTGCAGATATTATAGGGAAAGTGTTGCTGTGCAAACCTGGTTCTCATGACAGGATTTCTAAAGAGATGTTTGAAACAATGTGCAAGATCATTGTTTCAAAGAAGACTGAATGGAGAAAATTCCTATTCCAGAAAATTACGAACACCCTGAAGATTCCCTCTTATGGAAGAATTCTATCCATCCTCCTACTGAATACACTTGGAATTATTATGAAGAAAAGTATGGGAGCACCTCTGCAATACTCAAAGTGGTTGGATTCAAAAATGTTGGATAGATGGGAGAGAGTCATTCCCAAAATTACCCAAGCACCTAAAAAGGGAAAGAAGAAGAAAGAAGTGATATCTGACCATCCAGATAAGGAAGAGTTCTCCAGCAATTCTGAAGAAGAAAGAGCCCTTGCTCTACCAAACCCTGCTTTGACAGAGGGGGAGGTACCTCAAAATCTGATGATTCCAGAGATCATGAGTGAACCAGCTCGCACAAAGGTTTCTGAAGAAAGAAGTAGCCCCATTATGGGGGGTGATCCAGTTGAGGGAGAGTTCCTAGAGGGAATCTTAGCCCAAAATACTGAGATGGTTGAAGTGGAGACCTATGTGGAGTGCTCCAATCCAACAGATGAGGAGCATTCTGCCCAGATGAAGGACATTTGAGAGGAAATAAACAACAGCAAGAAAAAGAACCAGAATTAGTTGAGAATTCTAATCCATCCACAGGGCTAGAACTGGATCTTGGAGGTAAGATAGTACTGTCAGTAGAAAGTGAGCCCATGAAGGTGGTTTCTCCCAGGAAATCTACTATTCAAATAAGAAACTACTCATCTGACTGTGCCCCTAAAAATGCCACAGAAGAAACAGTTGCTTCAGAAGAATATGTTGCTGAAACATCCACTGCACAATCAGGATCACTGTTTCACATGATGTCAGCACTGCTCAAAGGGAAAAGGGAAAAGATGGAACAGTTCATTCTACACATAATTGATGGACTCGGGCAAGAGATAAAGGCTCAGTTAAAAATAGTGAAGGATGATATACATTACCTCAACACTCAACACACCCACTTCCATCATTTAGTTGCACCAGCCATGGAACATGTTGGATAGGAAATCAATAAAATTGGACACCAGTCCCATCAGATCACTCAAAATCAAAGAACCATAACAAGGGATTCTGAGCAAGCTTTTAGGCAAATAACAGGATTTATGAATGAAGATAGAGATCAAATTCTATAGAAATTAAATGAGAATACACAGAACTTAGATGAACTTCTGCTAGAAATAAGGAATAATGTGGATGAAGCTGAACAACATCTATATGAAAGGATAAATCTAGTTCAAGTAACTCTTGATGATCACATTGCTGAAGAAGTCCTAAAGGGGAAGAAGGCAATGATAAATGTTGGCTCACATCAAGCCATGTGGACAGTTAATAGAGTTAAGCAAGTCCTTCAGAAGCCTTCATCAACCTATGAGTTAGTAGAACCATCTGAAAGTACTGCCTCAGAAATCTATGGCATAGAAGTTGGAAATTCTGCTACCTCCAGGAAGAGAAAAGGGTTCAGAGCAAAAAATACAGGCAGAAGAAGCTAAGGGAAGTGGAGCTGGATCCACAGTCATGCAGGTGGAGTCCTGATTCCAGGGACTTGATCTCAGAAGCCTGGATGGAGTCGAGATACCCTTAGGATGGGTCAGAACGAGATTATTATTCTACTGATTGGATAAACATTTAGTTCAATTGGAGAAAAGGAGAAACCACAAACTGGCATTTCCTCATCGCTCCCCTCCTTCTCCAAAGAAGATCCCAAAACCTATCAGCTTTTAGGAAAGGCAAAACAGGAAGGGAAAACGAAGCAGCAGCAGGATCTGAAGACCATAGAATGCTTTATTTAAAAAATGACTTGGGAAAATGACTGTTATATTTTGCTCTAAACATTCTCTATTTATATCATGCTAGATGAATTATATAATATTCTATGAATGTCTTCAAATTATGATTTTACTTGCACCTTGACATTTATCATTGAAGTGAGTTATGACTTCTTCAAATAGGGAGAGATTGTTGGGAACTGTGCCAACAATGTTCCTGATTTGAAGAAGTGCTCAGATCAATAATACATGCATTATGTATTTGATGTTATAGCTTATTCCTGACAGTAGAAGATAAATTATATATCAGGAATTTTTCTAAGTCTAAAATCATCTAGGACTGGACATACAGTTGAGAAAGCATCAAAGATACTTCACTAGTGTATAGGCGACAAAAGTAATGAAAATTAACTAAGAAAAATATTGTCTCAAGACTCAGCAGAGGAATCGTGGAGAAAAGTATCATATCGTCGAAACAGTTTCCACGATATCGCCTTGATAAAAGCACATCGTCTTGAAGAATGAAGAAAGCTTGTCGTAGATAAAGTTAAGTCCAGATATCGATGACATCGTCATGAAGAAAGCTTGTCATTGATAAAGCTAAAGCTCAAATGTTGTCGACACTGTCCTGAAGAAGGCTTATCGCAGACACGGCTATGATATCTCCACGATATCGTCAAGAAGAAGTAAAATCATTGAGATATTACATAAAGCCTTGAAGAAGGATGTATGTCTACTTAATGGAAGCATACTACTTTGAAGATCGAAGACATATTGCATATATGGAAGTATCTCGGCGATATCGTCTCGAAGAAGCAATCTCATTGAGATAACCAGCCAAGTACTGAAGTAGAAAGTATATCGACGACATCATCGTGAAGAATATCTGTTGATCAAAATGCTATCGTCTTGAAGGAACAATATCGTCTTGACGGTTACAGAGCTGCATTTAATGCACAGACATTCTTGGAAATGAATAATCAGGGAACGCGTACGCCGCTTATCTTGCGCACAAATCAAGGAGCCATAAATGAAATATTCTTTATAGAATATGTTCGTTACACTATAGTTAAGAAAGAGATTTATTATTTCTATTCTCTGTTAAAATTTTTGTTTGAATCGTTTAGGAGTAAGCAGGAGTTGTACCAACTGAGTTAAAGCCAAACAACCACAATGCCCAACAACAACACAAGAACTTTATTGAAACACAATCTTCATTTACATTGCGAGGCATACATGGTGAGACATGATTCATCAGAATCACAGAGACGAGAAGAACAAAACACACCAAAACAAATCTGGCGGCTAGACAAGCTGAGACCGCATAGACCGCTCGACTCAAGAAGTCACCCGGCTTGACCTGAGATCGCACGAACAGAAACCGGATAGATTTCCAGCACTGCAAGGCCGCACCTCAGACCGCACGAACTGGAGCTTTAGTGGAACGAATAACTGAAGCTGTCGCCAGACCGCAACTCAGATCGCCTAACCACTGAAGGTCGCCTGATCGCTGAGCTCGCTGCGAACAGCACAAGAATGAACATAAACCAGTTCACAGACAGACCGCTGTCGAACTGTTTATTCAAGCCGTTGGGAATCACCAAGGAAGAAGACCGCAACCTGCTGATCGCAAACCTGCGAACACAACAAACAGTCAGCTCGCTTCCGAGACCGCCCGACCTCAAAGTGAAACCGCACGAATTAACCCAGGCTCAGTTCTTACAGTTCTCATTTGGAATGACGGGCCCTGCACCTCTATTTATAGGCGGGTGGACGGATTTCATCACCGCACAAACCGGGATACAGTGACCACCCGTCAGATCGCGAGCGGTCTCATAAGACAGACCGCGCGATCAAGCTACTTGGACGATCATCAGACCAAGAAGCAGATCAGCAGACAGGTCGTGCATAGGACGCGCGAATATGAGACCGCGCACAAGTCGCGCGGTCACAAAGGTACTTCTTCCTTAGACCACTAGGAGCAAACCAGGAACCATCTGGCCGACTTAGAACAAGTCGCCAGATCGCCAAGCACAAACTGCCGGGACAGACGGTCACACATAGGAACAGACCGCCCGGTCTTCCAACAAGGAAGACAGACCAACCAGCACACCAGCTCGGGAACAGACCGCAGCTAGAAAGAACAAACCGGAAGAACCAGCAGACAGCCAGAACAAACCGGCAGATAACATACACAAGCCGCGCGGTCTCGGCGGTCTCCCAAAATCAAACTGCCCAGTCTCCACTTTACTTCAAAATTTCAACACTCCCCCTTGAAGTGGGAAGTGGAGACTAGCCCGAGTAAACTCCGCAACCGTGTAAACGGTCCCTTCGCCAGCTGCTTTGTGAAGATGTCTGCGACATTGTCCGCACTTCGAACATGCTCGACCATAAGAGATCCTCCCAACACCTTTTCACAAATGAAATGGTGCTCAATCTCAATATGCTTGGTCCTCGCGTGACAGACTAGATTATTAACCAGCATGAGAGCACTCTCATTGTCCCTGCGTAGCATAGTGGGACCTCGAACCTCCTCATGAACGTCCTCCACCAACCTCCTGAACCAAACTGCTTCCTGAGCTGCCAAGGCCGAAGCCTTGTATTCCGCTTCTGTGGTAGATACGGACACCGAGTCCTACTTTTTGCTGCACTAAGAGATAGCTGTGGGGCCCGTCATAAAGACATAACCAGACGTTGATCTCCAATCATCCACGTATCCCCCGTAGTCAGCATCCATGTATCCATGCAACTCCAAGCTTGACCCTCTCCTAAATAGGAGACCCAAATCAGAGGTAGACTTCACATATTTCAGAATCCCTTTTGCCGCTAGAAGATGAGGCTTCCGTGGCTCCGCCATGTACCGACTCACTTTGCCAACTGCATAAGCAATATCAGGCCTCGTGATGGTCAAGTAAATTAAGCTCTCAACCAGAGCTCGGAACACCAACGGATCAGATAGAACTCTTCCCTCATCCTTCCGAAGTTTATGATGTTGTTCTAGAGGTATAGAGCTGCTCTTCCCTTCTTCCATTCCAAATCGTTGAACGATCCGCTCTGCATATCCTTCCTGAGAAATGAGCACTCCGCTCTCCTGCCTCTGGACCTCGAGTCCAAGCAAGTGGTGAAGCTCCCCCAGATCCTTCATCTCAAACATGATAGCAAGCTCAGCTCTCAGTCTTGCTACCGCCTCCTTCGAATTTTCGGTGACAATCATGTCATCCACATACAGCAGCACAATAACCCAAAGCGCCCCCTCCTTCTTGACAAACAAGCTAGAATCAGAGTCTGAAGCAAAGAACCCGCAGAATAAGAGATACTCCGCGATCTTTCCATACCACGCCCGAGGCACTTGCTTCAACCCATATAAGGCCTTCTTCAGTTTGCAGACGTAGTCCGGACGATCCTCCGAGATGAACCCCGGCGGCTGGATCATGAAGATATCCTTGTCAATCTCTCCGAAAAAGAAGGCATTCTTAACATCAAGCTGCCAAATCTCCCATCCACAAGATGCCGCCAAAGCAATAACAAATCGGACCAAAGTCATCTTTGCCACTAGACTAAACGTCTCATCATAATCCTCACCATACTGCTGTGAGAACCCGCGAGCTATAAGTCGAGCCTTGTATCGCTCGATCGTGCTGTCAGCTTTCTTCTTGAGCTTGTAAACCCATTTGCATGTTACAGAGGTAATGCCCTTAGGCCTGGGCACTAGAGACCAAGTCTCATTCTTCTTGAGAGCATCTATCTCTTCTTGCATAGCAATATCCCACTGCTTCACGCCTTTGGCTTTCTCAAAGCTCGATGGTTCCCTCTCATCCAAGGGACCAGCGAAGAAACATGAGACGAAACTCACCATGTTTCCTCCTGTGTATCGATCTGGTGGCTTGATAGTCCTCTTCGACCTCCTAAGAGATTGCACCTGACTAACCACCTCCTCAGTTGCTTCTTCTGTGCAAGCTCCTCTTCTAGACGAACTTGGAGCATCGCTCCCCCTGCTTCCAGAACCTGAAGCCTCCATCTCAGAGCTTGACACAACTGGAGCTCCTGGTGAAACAGGCAACTCCACATGAAGACTTCCCGCAGCTTTCCCTGCTTCATAAACCCTGCTCTCCGGTAGTTCAACTCCTGAACTCCCCTAGTAGGAAGTTACTTCATCGAACACCACATCCCGAGATACCACTGATATCCGTGTATCAGGATCCATGCATCTCCATCCTTTCTTCCGCTCATCATACCCAACAAAGACTAGCTTCCTTGCTTTCGCATCTAGCTTTGTCTGAAGAGCATCAGGAATATGCATATAGCAGGTTGACCTGAACACCCGAAGGTGAGCAACACTCGGTTTCTCCTTGAACATCAGTTCGTGAGGGGTCTTCATGTTTATAGGACTTAGAGGCATTCTGTTGAAGACGTAAGCCACACAAGACATTCCCTCCGCCCAAAAAGACTTTGGGATACTCTTGGCATGAAGCCAGCATTTGCAGGTTTCCGTCAGATGACGGATCATCTTCTCCGCAACGCCATTCTGCTGTGGAGTATGGGCACAAGTGAGCTCTCTCCGAACGCCGTGTTTCCTGCAAAAACTTGAAAACTCACTAAAGGTGAACTCCCTACCATTGTCAGTTCTCAATTTCTTCACCCGCAGGCCTAACCGACCTTCCACCAGCTCCTTGAACTCCACAAACATCGCAAAGGCTTCCGACTTCTCTTTCAAAAAATACACCCAGACATATCTGGTGTAATCGTCAATCAACACCAACATATATCTATTGCCTCCAAGGCTTGGGGTGGCTGTCGGTCCCATCAAATCACCGTGGATGCACTCCAACGGCGCTTTGCATCTTGTTTGCGACTTATCAAATGGAAGTCGATGAGACTTACCAAACTGACATCCAGCACAAACATGACCATCTCCATAAAAGGACAAGCTAGGCAAGCCCTTGACAAGGCCCCTTACCGCCATAGCCTTCAATTTGTCCATGTCAACATGCCCCAACCTTTCATGCCAGATAGTCGCGCTATCATTGGTCTTCATCTTTTCAACATATGTACTTGTCGATAGCACGAACAAGTCCTTCACCCGTTTTCCAACATGGATAACATCTCCCTTTATCTCCGGTTGAGTTTTAAGAAACTTCACTTCTGTTGGGCCAAACAGAACGTGATAAACGACATCAACCGCATTGGTCATAGAGAAGAGATTCTTCTTCATACCATGCACGTGATAAACACTCCTCAAAGTGAATGGACCCTTATAGCTGCTTAGGGAGACAACACCTTCTTGTTCGACAGCATGAACAGAATTATCAGCAGTAATGATAGCATCGTTACCTGAGTAAGGCGCCAAAGAAGAGAACTTTGATTCATCCCCGGTGAGATGAAGTCCACACCCTGAATCAACAATCCAATCTTCTTCAAAGTTGATGGTAGCCAAGGCCTTAACGGGCATCACCGTCATATTAGCCGCAAAGGCTCCTCCCCATCCAGCTTCATCAGACTTTGGCTTCTCCTTCTCTGCTACATGTCCCGACTAAAGATTAACCCGACAATCTTTCTTGAAGTGGCCGGTCTTATTACACCTGAAGCACCTTGGTCCATCTCCCTTCTTCTTCCCATCAGACTTAGGAGCATAACCCCTATCCTGCTGACCTGAAGTAGAGGGTCCATCATAACCTAGCTTCTTCTTCTCCCACTTCTTCTTCTTCTTCCCAGAGAACAACACATCACTATCTCCCCCAGAGATAGAAGTCCCCGCCATCTGTCTTGCCAAACTTTCTTGCAAACTAAGTAAGTTCTCCAGCTCCAACAGAGATGGTTGATTTGCCCAACCTTGAACTGAAGTCACAAAGGCAAGATACTCCTTCCGCAACCCGCGGATGATATGCCTCTTCAGTTTTGCCTCCGAGATGGGCTCATCAGGGTCCAATGCAGAAATCTCTGTTGTGAGGTTCTTCATCTTGAGAAAGAAGGTAGAAATAGAAAGATCGTCTTGAGAGGCTTTCGCCAACTCATTTTCAAGAAACTGTAGCCGAGATACATTCTTCTTATTGAACAACCCATCCAAAGACGTCCAAATTTCAGCAGCAGATTTACATCCAATGATGTGATCAAACAGCTCTGGTGAGATAGCCCTCATGAGAGTGAACTCTGCCTTAGCATTCGTCCTCCTCCAAAGTCTCACCTCTGCCATATTATCTCCTGCTAGAAACACCTCTTGTGTGTCTTCTCCTCCAACTATCTCCCAAAGATCCTCGCCAAGTAAGTAGCTCTCCATACACGACCTCCATTTCTTATAGTTAGTCGAGGTAAGGAGTTCAATACCAAGCCCTCTTGCGAATCCGCCTTCCATGGCAATCTATGTGGTTTCTTCTTCACAAAGACGATGGCAACTCAAGTTGATCACTGCTTATCCACTCCAACAACCTCGCTCTGATACCATGTTAAAATTTTTGTTTGAATCGTTTAGGAGTAAGCAGGAGTTGTACCAACTGAGTTAAAGCCAAACAACCACAATGCCACACAGCAACACAAGAACTTTATTGAAACACAATCTTCATTTACATTGCGAGGCATACATGGTGAGACATGATTCATCAGAATCACAGAGACGAGAAGAACAAAACACACCAAAACAAATCTGGCGGCTAGACAAGCTGAGACCGCACAGACCGCTCGACTCCAGAAGTCGCCCGGCTTGACCTGAGATCGCACGAACAGAAAACGGACAGATTTCCAGCACTGCAAGACCGCACCTTAGACCGCACGAACTGGAGCTTTATTGGAACGAAGAACTGAAGCTGTCGCCAGACCGCAACTCAGATCTCCTAACCGCTGAAGGTCGCCTGATCGCTGAGCTCGCTGCGAACAGCACAAGAACGAACATAAACCAGTTCGCAGACAGACCACTGCCGAACTGTTTATTCAAGCCACAACCTGCTGATCGCAAACCTGCGAACACAACAAACAGTCAGCTCGCTTCCGAGACCACCCGACCTCAAAGTGAGACCGCACGAATTAACCCAGGCTCAGTTCTTACAGTTCTCATTTGGAATGACGTGCCCTGCACCTCTATTTACAGGTGGGTGGACGGATGTCGTCACCGCACAAACCGGGATACAGTCACCACCCGTCAGATCGCGAGCGGTCTCATAAGACAGACCGCGCGATCAAGCTACTTGGACGATCATCCGACCAAGACGCAGATCAGCAGACAGGTCGCGCACAGGCTGCGCGAATACGAGACCGCGCATAAATCGCTCAGTCACAAAGGTACTTCTTCCTTAGACCACCAGGAGCAAACCCGGAACCATTTGGCCGACTTAGAACAAGTCGCCAGATCGCCAAGCACAAACCGCCCGGACAGACGGTCACACATAGGAACAGACCGCCCGGTCTTCCAACAAGGAAGATAGACCAACCATCACACTAGCTTGGGAACAGACCGCAGCTACAAAGAACAAACTGGAAGAACCAGCAGACTGCCAGAACAAACCGGTAGATAACATACACAAGCTGCGCGGTCTCGGCGGTCTCCCAAAATCAGACTGCCCAGTCTCCACTTTACTTCAAAATTTCAACATTCTCTGCAAGTTCCAAGAAATGCTAGTAATAATGACAAAGAATTTCCAATTCTGTAAGACGTTTTCAAACGAGGAATTGATTATTCAATAATCAATAAGGGCTTTTATGCATAAGTGCAGAGGAGTATAAAAGAAAGATTTTTCTTCCGCAGAATACATGGGTACTTAGTATTCTTTCTCAAGTTCATTCTGATATATACTTACATACGAGAAAGAAAAGAAAACAAAAAGAAGACTTCATTGGTTGTGCTGTGAAGATCAAAGAAGTCTCAAAAGAAAGGTTCAGTAATCCACAAGGTCTCTGGACTTACATTTGCTAGAATAAGTCTTGTACTCAAAGCATATATCTTGAAGCCTTCTCTTCTACAGCAGAACAACTCCTTTCTTATTTGGTAGTGTTATTTGTGAACCTGAGCTAGTAGGGCTCTTTATGAGTCTGAGTTGGTAGGATCTAGTGATAGATCTGAGTTGGTAGGGTCTTATGTGAGCCTGAGTTTGGTAGGATCTTGGTACATATCTGAGTGCTTGGTAAGACTTGTGAAGTCTGCAAAACTTGTTGTAAGGTTTGTATAACCTGAGTGTAGGCTTTTCTGTGTGAAGAGCTGAGGTAGGATCCTTTGTGATCTGATTTGTATGATCTGCTGTATAGAGAAGAGATGCGAGTTTTTGGTGATGTTGCCTAGTCTAGCACACTTCTAGATAGGTGGGAGGGACAGTGGACTACCTCTGGACACATTGTCTTACAGAGAACCACTATAAATCATTGTGTGTTTTCTGTGTGGCTTTTATGCTGTGATAGATTTAATTTTAAGTTGCTAAGAAATTCTGAAAAATACCTAATCCCCCCCCCCCCCTTCAGGTGTAGATCATTGACAACCCATATCTTTCAATTGGTATTAGAGCTAGGTTAAGTTCAAAAGCCTAACAGCTCAGAACAAGATCTACAAGTTTTTGATTGGTTTGTGATTCTTCAATGGCCTGTGACCATCATCAAGAGATGGGATCAATAAGGTTGCCCATTTGCACCAAAGAGAAATTTTCCATATGGAAGTTAAGAGTCAAATTATTATGGAAGCATAACATCCCAAGTTATTTGTGGTTGTTGAAAAGGGATCCTACACTCTATCACAGTTCACCTATGAAGATGAAGATCTAACTACTGTGGATAACAGAGCAAAACACATACTTGAAAATGCAATTGATGATTCTACATCTCAATACTTAAGTGATTGCAAAACAACAAGAGATATGTGGGATTCCTTGGAAATCTACATGAACGAACCTGTGGAAGAAAATTTAAAGGAGAACTCTAGTGAAAGGGTTACGACCCTTGAGGGGGAAAGCCTGAGAAGTACCGAAGATAATATTCTGATAATTCAGAATATCTCTGAGAACATAGAAGCTACAAATGCAAGCTCATCAAAATCTGATGACATTATTGAAGAACCAGTACTCCTCACCAAGTTGCTCAAAAGAAAGATGTCTAGAAAAAGAAGAAACAGACATAAAACATCCTCCTCAAAGTCCATAAGATCTAGTCAACATGACCAGAATAAATCTTCAAAGGAGGAAAGGTATATCTCTAAACTCAATGAATCTGTTTTAGCTAACCCAGTGTATTGTCATTGCAAGGAGACATATCACGTGATTGATGGATGTCTATCCAATAAGAAAGAACTCAAGGAGAGTGCTGATAGAAGAAGTCCAAAGAACAAGAAGGAATATGAGAAAGAACACATGGCCAAGAAAATCAGAACACTCAGTGACTCTGACTCAGATTCATCAAAAGATAAAAAGAAAGTTCACATTGGCCTTATGGCCATAACTGAAGAAATCTAGGATGTCTGCACCTCTCCTGGAAAGTTACTTTTTAGAGCCCCCTTATCTTCCTCTGATTCTGAATCAATGACAGATTTTGTGCATGATAATGAGTATGGATCTGCTTGCAATAGCATATCCTCAAGATCTTCACATGAGGTTGAATATAACCTAGTGCTGCACAATGAAGCCTTGTGGATTAGAAGAGAAAATCTTCTTAGAGCTCAATCTAAGGAGTTAGCATCTCTGAAATCAATCCAGTCTGAGCTCTAAGAGGCAGCTTAAAAGCTAATTGTTATGAGCAAAGAAATGGACAAACTCAAGGATGTCACAAGGATCCAAAATGCTGAACTGGGAAAGAAGAACAAGGTCATCAAGGACCTTGAAGAAATGATATTGGCTGAGAAGAAAATTGTTGCCAGCTTCTCAATGCCCAAGACTGTCCTACCCATCATTGACCAATTCTCTGCACCATTCATATTCAGAAGTGGTGTAGGATTTGGTAAGGAAACAGTCGAGGGCAAGACATCTGAAGCCCAACCTTCTTATAAAAAGAAATTACTGTCTTCAAATTTCTCAAACCAGGAATCTTCACATGATTATCTGACCAAGGCTTGCTCTACAAAATGCAATAAAGTCACCAACACACATAGAAAAGCAAGCCTTGGGGCAAGTGTTTCTCAAACACCCCTTGAAAAGACACATGTAAAGATTCTAGGTTCTCGTGCCCATGGAGCTACAACATCAATACTTAAAAGTAAGGGAAAGGAAGCCAAGTATGTTCCCAAGATTGTGAAAGTGATGAGACCAACTCAACTACATACACAGCATTGTGAGGTTTACCCAAGGCCTGTCAGGGCAGATATCTTCACTCCTACCCACTAACATTTCCAAGTGAAAAGGCATAAGAGAAGATACAATAGGTATGAGTGTTGGTGCTGTGGAAAGATTGGTCACTTTGCTCTAGACTGCTGGTTCAATCCAACAGTGCCTAATGCACGAAGAAGGCAGACCACTCATAAGTATAGTACTTCAGGTTATTACCCTAACATGAACCTAGTACCTAATTCTAATTGGATGCCTAAGGATAAGTAACCCTTCTGCGAGGTATGTCCAAATGGCAACCCTTTTGGTATTTGTAAATGATTGCTCCAAACACAAGGCTGGAGTAAATAAGTATTCATGAAAATTCAATCCAAAGAGAATAGATTAATAATGATACTTGGAGAATAAACCAAAAGCTCAACCCTCCTTGCTTCTATTGAGGGGAAGCCTCTAAGAGAAGATACAACTGATGGAAAATGATTCAGATCTTCAAAATGAAGTACATCAAGAAGATTCTCTTAAATCCCTGTAAAAATGGAGGGGGAGTACACAACTTCATTCAAAATGAAGACCTCGGATCAAATATAGAAGATGAGTACAATGCACAAGCATCAAAGCCCCTACTCTCACATCTCCATGCCTTAGAATTAAGTAAGGTAGAAAGTAAAGAAGGAACTAAGCCTTGAAGAATAAAGCTCTGACCATCGATACGAGATGAGCAGTTTCAACGACAAAATGCGTCTCGACACTATTAGTACTATTTTGACGACAACACGGAAGTGATTTCAACGACACTATCGATGATGAAAACACACATCGTTGAAATACAGCGCATACACTTCATGCTATATTAACAAAGACAAAAAGGTACGCGCCTCTTCATCTACTCTTAATATAAATAGAGTGTATGATTAAGTCAAAAATTACGCTCTCATTTTCCCTAAGCCATTCCCACGACAAACTTCTGTTCCGTCTCCGACAATCATTGCTCTCGACGTTCTGCATCAATTGCTCCAAAGAAGGAAGAATCCTCTGTCATCTCTGGATGTGAGCTCATGAGTGGAGGATTCAGTTCTTGTTCAGAAGAGATCAGGTCAGTAATCATGCTGATAGAATCAGCTGGGCTAGAGTATCTGGTCTGCGAACAATGTGCTATCATGAACAAGGAGGTCGAGATGTTCTTTGATGGAGCTAGAACAAATAGCTCATGGGCTATTCTAAATACTTTTGTGGATGGAGAGAAGATCAAAATAACTGCCAAGAGCTTACGAAAATCCATGAGGATTCCTAGGTTAGGGAAAGAGGTCGAAGAGGAAGACTTGACCACAGCGGATCTATCTGTTGGGTATGCCTGGTGTGGGCATAGTGGCAAGACCTACGGGTCTATTAAGAAGGCCAAATTCAACCAGAAGGGAAAACTCCTTGTAGATATTGTAGGGAAAGTGCTGTTGTGCAAACCTGGTTCTCATGACAGGATTTTTAAAGAGATGTTCGATACAATGTGCAGGATCTTTATTTCAAAGAAGACTGACTGGAGAAAATTCCTATTCCATATAATTACGAACACCCTGAAGACTCCCTCTTATGGAAGAATTCTATCCATCCTCCTACTGAATACCCTTGGAAATATTGTGAAGAAAAGTATGGGAGCACCTCTGCACTACTCAAGGAGGTTGGATTCAAATATGTTTGATGGATGGGAGAGAGTCATTCCCAAAAATACCCAAGCACCTAACAAGGGAATGAAGAAGAAAGAAGTGATATCTGACCATCCAGATAAGGAAGAGTTCTCCAGCAATTCTGAAGAAGAAAGAGCCCCTGCTCTACCAAACCCTGCTTTGATAGAGGGGGAGGTATCTCAAAATTAGATGATCCCACAGATCATGAGTGAACCTGCTCACACAGAGGTTTTTGAAGAAAGAAGTAGCCCTATTATGGGGATGATCCAGTTGAGGGGGAGTTCCTAGAGGGAATCTCAGCCCAAAATTCTGAGATAGTTGAAGGGGAGACCCATGTGGAGTGCTCCAATCCAATAGATGAGGAACATTCTGCCCAGATGGAGGACATCCGAGAGGCAAGAAACAACAGCAAGGAAAAAGAACCAGAAGTAGTTGAGAATTTTAATCCATCCACAGGGATAGAACTGGCTCTTGGAGGTAAGATAGTACTGTCAGTAGAAATTGAGCCCATGAAGGTGGTTTCTCCCAGGAAATCTACTGTTCAAATAAGTAACTACTCATCTGACAGTGCCCCTAAAAATGCCCCAGTAGAAACAGTTGCTTCAGAAGAATATGCTGCTGAAACATCCACTACACAATCAGGATCACTGTTTCACATGATGTCAACACTGCTCAAAGTTCAAAGGGAAAAGATAGAACAGTTGATTCTATAGACAGTTGATGGACTCATGCAAGAGATAAAAGCTGAGTTAAAAATAGTGAAGGACGATATACATCACCTCAACACTCAACACACCCATTTCCTTCATTTAGCTGCACTAGCTATGGAATATGTTGGATAGGAAATCAACAAAATTGGACACCAGTCCCATCAGATCACTCAAAATCAAAGAACCATGACAAGGAATTCTGAGCAAGCTTTTAGGCAAATAGCAGGATTTATGACTAAAGACAGAGATCAAATTCTATAGAAATTAAATGAGAATACACAGAACATAGATGAAAATCTGCTAGAAATAAGATATAATGTGGATGAGGCTGAACAACATCTATATGAAAGATAAATCTGGTTCAAGTAACTCTTGATGATCACATTGCTGAAGAAGTCCTAAAGTGGCAGAAGGCAATGATAAATGCTGGCTCACATCAATCCATATGGACTGTTAATCAAGTTAAGCAAGTACTTCAGAAGCCTTCATCGGCCTATGAGTTAGTAGAACCATCTGAAAGTACTGCCTCAGAAGTCTATGGCATAGAAGTTGGAGATTCTGCTACCTCCAGGAAGAGAAAAGGGGTTCAGAGCAAAAGATACAGGCAGAAGAGGCTAAGGGAAGTGGAGCTGGATCCACAGTCATGCAGGTGGAGTCCTGATTCCAAGGACTTGATCTCAGAAGCTTGGATGGAGTCGGGATACCCTCAGGATGGGTTAGAAAGAGATTATTATTCTGCTGATTGGTACACACATTCAATTCAATTGGAGAAAGGGAGAAACCACAAACTGGCATTTCCTCATGTCCTTCCTTCTCCAAAGAAGATCCCAAAACATATCAGCTTTTATGAAAGGCAAAATAGGAAGGGGAAAGGAAGTAGCAGCAGGATCTGGAGACCATATAATGCATTATTTATAAAATGACTTGGGCAAATGACTGTGTTATATTTTGATCTACACATTCTATATTTATATCATGCTAGATTAATTATATAATATCCTCAAAATGTCTTCAAAATTATGATTTTACTTGCACCTTAACATTTATCATTGAAGTGAGTTATGTCTTCGTCAAATAGGGGGAGATTGTTCGGAACTGTGCCAGCAATGTTCCTGATTTGAAGAAGTGCTCAGATCAATAAAAAATGCATTATGTATTTGATGTTATAGCATATTCATGACTGCAGAAGATAAATTATATATCTGGAAATTTTCCAAGTCTAAAATCATCTAGGACTGGACGTACAGTTAAGAAAGCATCAAAGATACATCACTAGTGTATAGGCGACAAAAGTAATGAAAATTAAATAAGTAAAATATTGTCTCAAGACTCCGCAGAGGAATCATGGAGAAAAGT
Source organism: Dactylorhiza incarnata (assembly GCA_033032865.1). Taxonomy (NCBI): domain Eukaryota; kingdom Viridiplantae; phylum Streptophyta; class Magnoliopsida; order Asparagales; family Orchidaceae; genus Dactylorhiza; species Dactylorhiza incarnata. The sequence goes on from JAWHQI010000023.1 coordinate 7,594,716, forward strand.
ATCATATCGTCGAAACAGTTTCCACGATATCGTCTTGATAAAATTACATCATCTTGAAGAGTGAAGAAAGCTTGTCGTAGATAAAGTTAATTCCAGATGTCGACTCGTGAATACAGCTTGTCATAGATAAAGATAAAGCTTAGATGTCTACGACACCGTACTGAAGAAGGCTTATCGCAGACACAGCTAAGATATCTCCACGATATCGCCAAGAAGAAGTAATATCGTTGAGATATTACATAAAGTCTTGAAGAAGGATGTATGTCTACTTAATAGAAGCATACTAATTCTAAGATCGAAGACATATTGCATATAAGGAAGTATCTCGGCGATATCATCTAGAAGAAGCAATATCATTGAGATAACTAGCCAAGTACTGAAGTAGAAAGTATATCGACGACATCATCGTGAAGAATATCTGTTGATCAAAATGCTATCGTCTTGAAGGAACAATATCGTCTTGATGGTTGCAGGGCTGCATTTAATGCACAGACATTCTTGGAAATGAATAATCAGGGAACACGTACGCCGCCTATCTTGCGCACAAACCAAGGAGCCATAAATAAAATATTCTCTGCAGAATATGGCTGTTACATAGAAGTTAAGAAAGAGATTTATTATTTCTATTCTCTGCAAGTTCCAAGAAAGGCTAGTAATAATGATAAAGAATTTCCAATTCTGTAAGACGTTTTCAAACGAGGAATTGATTATGCAATAATCAATAAGGGCCTTTATGCATAAGTGTAGAGGAGTATAAAAGAAAGATTTTTCTTCCACATAATACACGGGTACTTAGTATTCATTCTCAAGTTCATTCTGATATATTCTTACAGAAGAGAAAGAAAATAAAATAAGAAGAAGACTTCATTGGCTGTGTTGTGAAGATCAAAGAAGTCTCAAAAGAAAGGTTCAGTAATCCACAAGGTCACTGGACTTACATTTGCTAGAAGAAGTCTTGCACTCAAAGATTATATCTTGAATCCTTCTCTTCTACAACAAAATAACTCCTTTCTTATTTGGTAAGGTTCTTTGTGAACCTGAGCTAGTAGGGCTCTTTGTGAGTCTGAGTTGGTAGGATCTAGTAATAGATCTGAGTTGGTAGGGTTCTGCGTGAGCCTAAGTTTGGTAGGATCTTAGTACAGATCTGAGTACTTGGTAAGACTTGCGAAGTCTGAGAAACTTGTTATAAGGTTGGTATAACCTGAGTGTAGGCTTTTCTGTGTGAAGAGATGAGGTAGAATCCTTTGTGATCTGAGTTGTAAGATCTGCTGTATAGAGAAGAGATCTGAGTTTTTGGTGAAGTTGCCTAGTCTAGCACACTGCTAGATAGGTGAGAGGGACAATGGACTACCTCTGGACACATTGTCTTGCAGAGAACCACTATAAATCATTGTGTGTTTTCTGTGTTGCTTTTGTGCTATGATATATTTAATTTAAAGTAGCTAAGAAATTCTGAAAACACCAAATTCCCCCTTTTAGGTGTAGATCATTGACAACCAATATCTTTCACAAAGATCCTTCAAGAACACTAAGTGCATGAATCCTCAGTGACTGCTGCAGGAGGATTCAACCAGAAGAATAATCTTCATTCTTCTTCTCTTCTACTCTCTTTTTCTTCATTGTAGTCTGAGTAAAGAGTCCTTAGAATCCTCTCCAAAGGATTCAATTGTTCAAGATCTCCTTACCAAAAGATCTAGTAGTTTGTTTCTAAGAGTCTCCTTAACAAAAGACTCAGTAGTTTAGTTCTAAGAGTCACCTTAACAAAAGACTCAGTGGTTCTAAGAGTCTCCATATCCAAAGACTCAATGGTTCTAAGAGTCTCCTTATCAAAAGACTCAGGCACTAGATAGTGTATTCCTACCAAGGTGGTAGAAGAGTGGATGTACCCATATTTTTGAGAACTACTATAGATCTTGTCTCATATGTGCCTTGATAATTTTCTGTGATGTCCCCTCTTATTTCTACATTTATGTGCTTACTTTATTCTGGATTAGATAGCTGAATGTATAGTTATTAGAATTGTTTTATTGTTCTGCACATCTTTTAGTGAAAAGTTTTAAACTCTATTCACCCCTCTCTAGAGAATACTTAGAGGACTCACTGTGCACTTTCAATCTGTATCAGAGCTAGGTTGATCATATAAAGGTTAACAACTTGATCAAGAGATCATCTCACTCAAATAATTATATTTTAAAAATATTTTCAAAAAATGAGTTCTAAGGACTATGCATCCACAAGACCACTAGGGTGTAATTAGAATATGTTTACATTTGTCGGATCTGTAGGCACCCTTATAGGGGGGAGGGTGAATAAGGGTTTTAAAAACTTTAATTATATTTTGAATTACTTGAAAACCTAGTAGATCGAAATAAGGAAAAACCAAAATAAATCAAGTGAAATAAAATAAAGACATGATTTTATTAATTTGAAATAGTAGATTACCAAACTTGATTTCTTATGACGCTAGAAATTGAAGGCGAAAAGTAAAATGTATTTTTATTTTCTATTACAACTCGTATCCCTATGAACCAGTGGCTTTATCCTATCCTCCCCAGATATGGCCTCAAGCCGCTCTAGCCAATTCTCCCCCGGATACAGCCTCGAGCACCCCCTAGATCTACACCCTAGACCTAGTCTCTAACATGAGGCAATTTTTTGCCCTAAGTCCCACCCAAACCTAGTCACCAACACAAGGCAAATTTATTACATGATTATAAGAGTAAAGTGATGAAATAAACAACACAAGTGTAAAAACTCTCTCTAAGGAACTTCTGAAGTCAGAGATGAAAGATCATTGTAGAATAAGCGTGGTTGAAACGATCTTCGGTCGGATGTCGCGTGAAGAAGTCCTCCTTCAGAAACTCACAAAACTTTTGGTCTGAGATCAATTCTCGGCAGAATAAGGCTCTGGAATTTTGGCACTGGAACTCTATTTAGCATGTGTGTTTAAAATGAGAGATGAGGGCTCCTTTTATAGGAGAGCGATCTAGCGCATGCACTATCACTACTGCCGGTGCTAGGTAGGATTAAGAAATATTCTCTACGTGCATATCTTTCATTCCCAGGAAACCCTACCAAAATTCCTCTTGTACGTCGCGCTACCTCATGCGCTAGCCGCTACCACCTGCTCTAGCGCCTTCAATAATAGCTTCCCAAAATTTCTCTAATTAGGTATAGCGCCTGCACTAGTGGCTACCGCCGGCGCTAGTTGTCATGTTAGAGTTTTTCCTTCATATTTGGGTGCAACCTTCTTATGTTATCCTTAGGTTATATGACATTGTTTCATGCACACTTAAACACACAAGATTAAATACACATAGGATTTGTTATTCTCAAACCTAGGAGATGCGGAAGACCATGTTCTAATAAACTCCCCCTTTTGATAATAACAAATCCATTAATGATAAATTAGAGCATTAATACATAAAGCATGACGAATCCTACTTGTGTGTGTGTGTGTGAGATGACTTTAGGATAATTGTCGATTTTGGTATTTAGAAGTGCTCCCCCTAAATGCATGCTCCCCCTATGTGAATGCTCCCCTTATATGTAGGATATCTTCTTAGTAATTAATCATGTTAGTTCTCCCTATTTGATAGCATTTTTATTTATCATGTTAGTTCTCCCCCTTTTGTTATTAGCAAAAGTAGGTTAAGGAAGCAAAAGACATAAAAATAGGTTTTTGATAAAGAGATAAGGCATGATCAAGCTTTTATAGAAAATGAAATGATAAGGAGTTTTTAGCATAAAATAATTTCACAGAAATAGATCAGGGGTTTTTATAGAAAGTATGCATGTCAGAACAACTTAAAATAACCTTTACCAAGCAAGTCTACCACTTGTTGAAGAAAAAGAATATTGAGATTTAAGACTTGAAACAAGCATGAAAGTGCAAGGTAAAAGTGATAAGTTAATATTATGGAAGAATTATAGAGATACAAGAAACATCTTTTTGTAATCATGACGGTTCATAAGAAGAAATAAGAGTTAAATTCCAAAATAAGATGTTTTTGTAAATCATTTTTCTTTTAAAATCATTATGTTCTACAATAATGAGATATCAAAAAGAGACTACTACAATGTTATTTTAATTCACAAATTCAAGACAAACCAAACATTCTAGAGAGCATGCTAGGTTATCTAGTGCATATATATATATAAAGAGTAGTATAAAATTAGCATTAGGATCCAATACTCATGAGAAGAAATGTTATGGAAGATAATGATGTGCACATAAGTGCTTTTTGAAGAAAGTAAACAAATGATTTAATCAAGAAATACAAGACACAATGCTCATTAATAAAAGTACAACCAAGGTGCTCTACACACATAATGCTCATTAAGGCTTATCAGGGTGCGAAGTAGTGCTTGGGGGATCACACAATTTATTTCTCAATATTGATATTTTTGTGATCCGGTGTACTTAAGAATAAATGGTGTAAAGAAAGAACTAAGGATTGCACAAGACACTTTACTATTCTTTACAAGGTGCTCAACCTCACAATGCTCATTAAGACTTATCAGGAGGTTCAAGTAGTGCTTGGTGTAGTTATCTTTGTCAATTTATTTCATGATTTTTTGTTTTGTACAAAGATCTCTGAATACACTTATTTTGCAAACCAATGTAATTTTAAAAGCACAACCAATTTTCTTAATTTTTAGGAGTGCAACTAAATATAGTGTAGGTAAGATACTTGTGTAAATTTTAATTCATTATACAATCTCAATACACAAGCAAGCTTTCTAAGATTAAAAACATATGTAGACTTGCCAAAATAAGTGAGTGAAGAAATATCATTATCAATCATAAAATATTTACTCATACTTAGAGGCATGCTAAGCTTTGTTCTACACAACTTTTATAATACAATTTATGCACATGTGATTAGTTATATCAAAGCATGATAAGAAGCAAAAAAAGTTCAAAGTAGTTTGAAAGGATGAATTTCAACATTGTAGAAAGTCTAAGTGATCGATTAAACCATGTTTGATATTAACAAGAAAGTCCATACAGTTTTTTTTTTGATATTTTGAAAAAGAATTTTGTTATTAAAAATTTGAACTCTTATAATTGATCTTAGACTTCCCGAGGTCTACCCTGTGAGGGGTTTGCATAGGTACTAGGAGATGTGATGGGGTGACATCCCAAATCTCCCTTTCGCAAGATACATGTAAATAGAAAAGTTAAGTTCAAAAGTTATTTTTTGGTATGTTTTTTTTGTTTTATAATTTTGTATTTGATATTCTGCATATCGAGGTAGAAATCAAACAAATAAACAAAGAATGGAAGAGAATAAAAATATTTTTATAATTTGGCTTTTGTATTTTTTTTTCAAAAATCAATTAATGGCACAAATGCAAAAAAAAATTAGTACATATAAAAGAACATATTTTTAGTGATTTTGCAAAATTTTAAAAATATAGAAAATCAGATAGGCGAGCTAGCACCGGCGCTAGCGCTAGTGTGGCAAATAGTACACAAAATTTCAGGATTTTAAAAATTTATTTTTTTGATCTTGAATAAGTGTTCAAATATTAGTTTCATGCAGAAATTTCAGAAGGTTTAGAGATGTTTAGATAGGTAAAAAATGCATAAAATGATTGAGTTTATGAATGTGAGTTAACCCGAGAGATCTAAGACACATAATTCTAGTCTTAGCAATCGAAATCATGCATGGGGAAGAGCTTTAGTAAATATGTCAGCAAGTTAGGAGTCCGTACCAATGAAACTTACTTTTACATGCATTTTCTTAATATGATCCTTAATGAAGTGATGACGAACATCTATGTGTTTAGATCTAGAGTGGTGTACGGGATTATTTGTAAGATCTATGACACTTTTGTTGACACATTTGAGATCAGTATTTTTGAGATGAAAACCAAAATCCGCTAGAGTTTTGTTCATCCATAAGGCTTGTGCACAACTACTCCCAAGAGCGATGTATTCAGCCTCTGTGGTGGAGAGTGCAACCGAAGATTGTTTCCTACTAGACAATGCAACTAATCAGGGTCCTAAAAAGTGGTATGTACCGCTAGTGTTTTTTTGATCTAGTGAACATTCAATGTAATCCAAATCAGAATAGCCGTGTTGCGTAAATTAATCATTGTGCGTGTAACATAGTCCTAATCTAGATGACCCTAATAGGTATCTAAAAATATGTTTTACCGCTTTTAAATGAGATTATTTTGGATTGGCTTGAAAGCGAGCACATAAATATACGAAAAACATTATATCTGGTCTAGATGCACTTAAGTAAAGAAGAGATCTGATCATACCTCTATATAAAGTTTGATCGATAGAAATTCTAGATTCATCTTTTCCTAGTTTTAATGAAGCACTCATAGGTGTAAAAGCTTGTTTAAGATTTTCAAATTCAAACCGTTTAAGCATATCATGAACATACTTTGTTTGGCAAATAAAAATACCATCGTTTCGTTGTGAAATTTGAAAACCAAGAAAATAGGAGAGTTCTCCTACAAGGCTCATTTCAAATTCATTTTTCATTACTAAGACTACTTTATTACACAACTCTTCATTAGTGGCTCCAAAAATTATATCATCAACATATATTTATAAAATAAATAAATCATTATTATTATGTTTAATGAAGAGTGTGTTGTCAGCACTTCCCATGACACGATCTTGCTTTAACAAAAAATGATGTAAGCCTTTCATACCATGCACGGGGCGCTTATTTTAAACCATAAAGCGCTTTTTATAATTTATAAACATGATTTGGAAAATTTTCATTTATAAAACTGGGGGATTGTTCTACATAAACTTCTTCTTTTATAAACAAGTTTATAAAAGCACTTTTAACATCCATTTGAAATAATTCTATTCTTTTAAAACTCATAAAGGCCAAAAAAATTCGTATAGATTCTAAGCGAGCAACGGGTGCAAAAGTTTCATCAAAATCTACCCCCTCGATTTGAGAAAAACCTTGAGCGACTAAGTGAGCTTTATTTCTTGTAATTTTAGATTCACCATCTAATTTATATTTCAAAATTCATTTTACGCCAACAACGGGATGATTAGATGGACATTCTACTAGATTCCAGACTTTATTTCTTTCAAATTGATCCAACTCTTCATTCATAGCCAAAAACCAAAATTCGTCATTTAAAGCGGTTGAAACATTTTTTGGTTCAATTTAGGAAACAAAACAAATATTTGTACAAGTTTCATGAAGAGAAGATCGAGTTCTTACCCCAATAGATGGTTCCCCGATAAGTAGCTCCTTTGGATGATTCATTGAGAAGTTTAAGATGCTTGGAGGCACATATTCATCTTCCTTGGTCTCCTCCTCCTCCTCCTATTTGGAGGGTTCCTCTTCGTCGTGCTCCAAAGTTGGCAAGGGTTAATCATTTGTACCTGTAGGAAGTTTTTCTACACAAGGAATAAATTCATCAAATTTTACATTAATAGACTCTTCAACCTTACTCGTTCTTTTGTTAAATATTCTATAAGCTTTACTAGTTGAAGAGTATCCAAGAAATATTCCTTCATCGCATTTTTCATCAAACGTCCCTAAGGCATCTTTTGAATTGAGAATAAAGCATTTACAACCAAAGACTTTAAAGTATGATACGTTAGGTTTCTTTTGATAATATAGTTCATACGATGTGAGATTTAAATAAGGATGAAGCATGCCTCTATTCATTATATAACATGATGTGCTTATGGCTTCGTCCCAAAAAGACTTAGGTAATTTATACTCAGATAACATAGTACGTGCTAGATCTTGAATTGTCTTATTCTTTCTTTCTACAACACCATTTTGTTAAGGTGCGTGGAGCAGAGAACTCATGCTTAATACCTAACATTTTGCAAAAAGAGTTAAAATTTTCATTTTCAAATTCTCCTCCATGATCTGAGCGAATGCATTTTATTTTTAAATCTAGTTCATTTTGAATACGAGTACATAATTTTGAAAATTTACTAAATGCATCAGATTTGGAAGGGAGAAATAAAGTCCAAGAAAATCTAGAGAAATCATCTATTAGAACAAAAGTATATATTCTTCCACCAAGACTTCTGGTGCTAAAGGGGCCAAAGAGATCCATATGAATTAATTGCAAAGGTCTTGTAGTAGAAATTTCATTTTTGCTTTTAAAAGAAGATTTTGTAAATTTTCCTTTTTGACATGGAAAACATAGTGAAGATAAATTTCCATTTAATCTAGGCAATACTCTAATCAATTCCTTTTTTGCTAGTTTTAAAATGAGCTTTCTACCAGCGTGACCTAAATGTCTATGCCATAGTTCTAACTCATCATTTTTTGATATAAAACATTTTATAGATGATTTGGAAAGATCATGAAAGGAAACTACATGAACGTTGTGAGTTGTTGGTGCAGTTAGTAAAACATCTTTTGTGTTAGGATTAAATATTTTGCAAAGATTTGTAGATGACTCAAATAAAACATCTATAAGGGGCTACCGCCGACGTTATTGGCTAGCGTCGAGCGGTAGCTGGCACTTTGATATCTGAGTCCAAATTTTCTAGAACCACAACATTGGATCCCTAAAATCATGTCCAGAGATTTTTGACCAATTCTAAATTTTTTGATGGCCATATTGAGGTTATGAGTTTGTTTTTAAGAGATGAGCTTTCTTTTACAAGCATGGCACATTTATTTTCAAAACCTTTTTTGTTATTTTCAGTTTTTAAGAGAGAGGTTTTTTGTTTTCTCTCTAAGTCCCCCGTTTCTCTTGTAAGAGTTTTGATTTGAGAGAGGGCCTTAGAAAGAGAAATTTCGAGATCTTTTTCCTTAAATAAGGAGTGTTCACACTCTTGGCATGAAACCTTTCTCTTTTCTAGAGAAATTAATTTTTTTAGTAAGCTTATGATTTTCTTTGATAAGAGATTAATTTTCATGATTTAAAATAATACTATCTTCTATAATTTAATCGTAGGCTTTGCAGGTTTGAACAAATTCATCATAAAGTTCTTCGAAGGTGGGAGGAGTTACCTTAGTGTCACTAAGAACACTAGTGTCATCATCGTTGCCTTTTGCCATGAAGCATATGTTTGCTTCCTCCTCGTTGCTTGACTCAGATCCGCTTGATTCTTCAGAGGAAGAATCATCCCTTGTTGTGGCTTTCAACACCTTCTTTTTCTCCTTCCCTTTTTATCATTTTAATTTTTGCTCCTTTAGATACTTCAGGCACTGGCTCCAAATGTGCCTGGTCTTCCTATAGTGAAAGCACTCTGGTGGTGGTATTTCTTCTTCATCGTCGCTTTCCATTTCTTTCTTTGAAGAAGAGGAAGACCCATTTCATCGTGCATCCTTCTGGAAGTATTTCCAGAAGGTGTTCCTTCTTTATGGATTTCTAATGATTTTTTTGAAGTTCTTAACCAGAAGACCTTCTTCATCTTCATCATCATCTTCATTACTCTCCTTATTTGATTTCAGTGTCAGCACCTTTTTCTTTGACTCCTTGTTATATTTAACGTGTTGAATCTGGAGTTCTACCTCATGGGTTTTGAGATTCCCAATGAGGTTCTCAATCTGGAGCATTCTCAGGTTGTGTGACTACGGGATGGCCGTCATCTTTGGATTGAACCTCAGAGGTAGAGAGCGAAGAATATTTCTAACAAAGTCGCCGTCGGAGTAGATCTTTCCAAGAGCTTTTGAAGCATTGACGATCTTGGTGAAGCGTGTGTACATCGAGTTGATGTCTTCTTTAGCATCCATCCTAAACTTTTCATATTCCGACTCCAGTTGGAATAGCTTTGCATCCTTCACCTATGATGTACCTTCATGAGTTACTTCCAATTGATTCCAAATATCATAAGAAGTTACACATGCAGAAATTCTATTAGATTCAGTTCTATTTAAAGCACAATATAAAGCATTCATTGTCATAGCATTAATTTTGCATTTGAGTTTTTCGTTATTATCCCATCTATCCTTAGGTTTTTCTATCGTAACCTCTCCTACTACCACTGTAGGAGGAGAGTACCAAACTTCCACCATGTTCCATACTTCTATATCCATGGTCATAAGAAAACACATCATCCTAGATATCCTGTAGTTGAAATCTGACCCAGCAAAAAGAGGTGGTCTACTAACACCCTGACCCTCTGGAAAAGCGAGATCGTAAGACACCATTTATACCTGGTTGCTTGACTATTGGAATAAATCTGCTCTGATACCACTTGTTGGACCTGTAGGCGCCCTTAGAGGGGGGTTAATAAGGGTTTTTAAAACTTATATTATATTTTGAATTACTTGAAAACTTAGTAGATCGAAATAGGCAAAAACCAAAACAAATCAAGTGAAATTAAATAAAGACATGATTTTATTAATTTGAAGTAGTAAATTACAAAACTTGATTTCTTTTGACGCTAGAAATCAAAGGCGAAAAGTAAAATGTCTTTATGTTTTCTATCCTGACTCGTATCCCCACGAACCGGTGGCTCTAGCCTATCCTCCCTGAATACGGCCTCAAGCCGCTCTAGCCAATTATCCCCTGGATACGGCCTCGATCAACCCATAGATCAACACCCTAGACCTAGTCACCAACATGAGGCAAATTTTTGCCCTAAGTCCTACCCATACCTAGTCGCCAACACGAGGCGAATTTACTACATGATTACAGGAGTAAAGAGATGTAATAAACAACATAAATATAAAAACTCCCTCTAAGGAACTTCTGAAGTCGGAGATGAAATATTGTTGTAGAATAAGCGTGGTTGAAGCGACCTTCGGTCGGATGCCGCGTGAAGAAGTCCTCCTTCAAAACTCACATAACTTTTGGAGGGAGATCAATTCTCGGCAGAACAAGGCTCTGGAATTTTGGCACTAGAACTCTCTCTAGCATGTGTGTTCAAAACGAGAGAAGTGGGCTCCTTTTATAGGAGAGCGAGCTAGCGCCTGCGCTATCACTACCGTCGGTGCTAGGTAGGATTACGAAATATTCTGCGTGTGCGTATCTTTCATTCCATGGAAACCCTACTAAAATTCCTCTTGTGCGTCGCACTATTGCCTGCGCTAGCCGCTAGCACCTTCTATAACAGCTTCCCGGAATTGATCTAATCAGGTCTAGCGCATGCGCTAGTGGCTATCGTCGGCGCTAGTGGTCATATTGGAGTTTTGCCTTCAAACTTGGGTGCAACCTTCTTATGTTATCCTTAAGTCATATGACATTGTTTCCTGCACACTTAAACACATAAGATCAAATACACATAGGATTTGTTGTAATCAAACCAAGGAGATGTGGAAGACCATGTTCCAACAACATTGTGGAAGGCCAGAACAAAACTATATATGAATTCTATTGATAAAGACTTTTTGATGTCATTATATTACGTCCTCCAGCACCATTCAGGAGAATTGCAAGTGGAACTATCACACAGGAACCTTTCCTAAGATCTGAATGGACAAATGTTGAGAGAAAGGTGAAGGCATTTGATGCCAAGGCCTTGAACATTCTGTTGTCAACTATGTCAGATGACATATTCCAGAAGATGGCTGACTGCAGCTTAGCAAAGGAAATCTGAGAATCTTTGACCAGATTGGTTGAGGGTAGCTCAGATGAAAGAAATGACAAAAAGTCCTTTCTCATATCCCAATATGAGAACTTTCAAAATAAGGCTGAAGAAAATGTTGTTGAGATGTATGAGAGATTCAATATTATTATTAATGAGCTCAAGGGACTAGACAAGGAGATCTCACTGAATGAGATAAATGACAAACTCCTCATGTGCTTCCCAAGCACTTGGGATTCAAGGATCTGGGTCATTAGAGAGTCCAGATGCCTTACTTGGCAAGCTCAAATCCTATGAGCTACTTACAAAAAGTAGAGCTAAGACTGAAGCCAAGGAGAAAGTTTCAACTCTCAAAGAAAGGACAATAGCTTTGAAGGCAACTGAAGGAGAGCCTTCCACTTTTGAAGAAGAGATGTTCAATCTCTTAGCCAGAAGGTTTAGAAGATGGGTCAAGACTGAAGACTCAAGAAGGAAGGAAAGGAGCTCAAGCAAACCTAGGTTTGAGAAGACTCCAAAGCAAGAGATAATTTGTTTTGCATGCAGAAAACTATGACATATTGCCCCTGAATGTCCTGAACAGCAAAAAGACAGAAGCAGTAGCAAGAAGGAGAATAAAAAGAAATCCTTCAGAATGAAGGATAAGAAGAAGGGAAATGGTTTCATAACTGAAACCTAGAGTGACTAAAAATTTGAGTCAAGCTCCTCCTCATCTGATAGTGATGAAGAAGGTGCTACTGAAGAAGCATGAATGATGTCTTTATAAGACTTAACTGAAGAAGATTAGGTATCACTATTTGATGCATTTGATTTCTCTTCAGAGGATTTTAAAAATTGTTTCAGAGAATTTTGTAAAGATTATCTTAATCTTCAAAACGAAATAGAAATAGTTAGGGAAGAATTAGAAGAACTTAAGAAAGACAATCTATATTCTGTTAATTATGACTTAAGAAATCATATTTACAAGAATGAAATAGAAATAGATGAACTGACCAAAGAAAATTCAAACTTTAAAGAAAAGCTAACAAAGGCAAAAGCCTTTGACGACTCACTCAATGGGAGGATTCAAAAGCTCAAGGATCTCACATAGAATCTCACTATGAGATCAAAATATCTTGGTCTAGCAGTAGATACATTAACTAGCACAATAATCTCCAACAAACCAGCCTGGAAAAATCCAGTTATATTTGTCATAATGGCTATCAGATAAATGAGAACATTCCAGTGTTTAGAGAACAAAATAACAATCATCCTCATAATCACACTATATTTAATAAAGTGAGTCATAATAATGAGAAGAATGCTCTAGGCAAGAACAATCCAGAAAAACCAATGAACCACATTCAGAATGTTAAAACCAAAAGAAAAATTATTAGGCATTCAACAGATCTACTATATCAAGATACATTCTATGCAAACTTCTATTGGATCTGTAGGCGCCCTTAGAGGGGGGGTGAATAAGGGTCTTAAAACTTTTAATAATTTTGATATACTTGAAATAATAAGAGATTAAAATAGAGAGAAATCAAGTAAAACAATTGAAATCAAATAGAGGCATGATTTTATTAATAGGAAATTAAGGATTACAATACTTGATTTCTTATAATGTTAGAAATCGAAGGCGGATAATTAAAATGTCATTTCATTTTCTACCCTGACTCATATCCTCACGAATCGGTGGCTTTAGCCTATCCTCCCCCAGATACGACCTCAAGCCTCTCTAGCCAATCCTCCCCCAGATACGGTATCGAGCACCCCCTAGATCTACTCCTTAGACCTAGTCGCCAACATGAGGCGAATTCCTCCCTAAGTCCTACCCAGACCTAGTCGCCAACACGAGGCAAATTTACTACACGATTACAAAAGAGATGAAAATAATCAACAACAATAATAAAAACTCACTCTAGAAGAACTTCTGAAGTTGGAGATGAAAGACCGCTGTTGAATAAGCATGGTTGAAGCGATCATCGTTCGGATCCGGCGTGAAGAAATCCTCCTTCATAAATTCATGGAACTTTGGTGGGAGATCACGTTTCGGCAGAATAAGGCTCTGGAATTTTAGCACTCAACCTCTCTTAAACTTCTGTAATCAAAACGAGAGAAATGGGGTCCTTTTATAGGAGAGATCGCTAGCGCCTGCACTAGGGCTAGCGCCTGCGCTATCTTGGTTTAGCATTATTCTATGTGTGTGTATATTTCATTCCAAGGAAAGACACCCGACATTCCTCAAGTGCTCCGAGATAACGCCTGCACTATCTGCTACCGCCTGGCGCTAGCGCCTTCTAAAATAGCTCCCGAAATTGCTCTAATTAGAGCTAGCGCCTGCGCTAGGTGCTACCACAAGTGTTAGTGGGCATGTTGCAATCCTGGCTTCAAACTTGGGTGCAACCTTCATATGTTATCCTTGAGTCATATAGCTTTGTTTCATGCACACTTAGGCACACAAGATCAAATACATATAGGATTTGTTATTCTCAAACCTAGGAGAGGCGGAAGACCATATTCCAACAACGTCAAGTATCAAGATAATAAATATTGGTCTGATAGACCTATTTTCTGTCATCCAAAAGGGTATCATAAAAGACCAAATTATTACTTCATATCACCTTATAATGGTAAAAGATAAGGGTGCAAGGTAACCTGGGTACCCTCTAATGTTTGAATTACATGTACAAGAAAACTTAGGGTCCCTTCCTCAGAGATAATGTAGGGAAAGGGAAAAACTAACTCTTCCACATGGAAGTTCAAATAATCAAAGGGAGTGACTTCTTCTTTAAAAAAAACTTCTGATATTGCATTCTAATTCATACATTTAATCTTATAAATGCTAATTTCAATAAACACTATTGCTGGGAAAAACAAAAAAAATTTTGTTGGATGTCTAGGCGCCCTTAGAGGGGGGTGAATAAGGGATTTAAGACTTTTAAACTTATTTGAGTTTATTTAAATATGTTGATAATATTTATAAGAATATCTCATATTAAATACTACAGTGAGCTTCTTTTGAAATTGGGTTGAATTTAGCACGACATATGTGAGCTCTGTTAATACCGCCAGTGGTAGTGTTACCGCTCGGAGTTAGTGACAGAGAATTTCTTTTTGTTTAGATTTCAATGATCAGAGATTGCATAATGATATTAGTGAAAAAACATCGTATTATTGCTTTTGTAATCATTACAAAAATTTGTCCCAATAACGCTTGAGATAAAGGCGAAAGCGTAAAAACCTTTTTAGTTTTCTATACTGACCCTTCTCCCAAGGACCGGTTGGCTCTATCTTATATCTCCCCAGATGAGTCCTCAAGCTGCCCCTTAGATCAAACCCTAGACCTAATCGGCACACCCACGAGGCGAATTGTACCTAGTCCTCACAAGGCCCTAATCGCCAACCACGCGGCGAATTCTTTATTGACGATAAAAGAGTTACAAATAATAAAAACTAAAACATCAAAGAAAATCCCTTAAAGGATGAACTTGAAGATGAAGTCCGCGTGATTGATCTTTCTTCAAGTCCTTAGCATTCATGAACATTGATAGAGTTCTCTTGGCTTGCAATGAGGAGGCTCTCGCAAATACAGGAGTTGTGGCTTAGATATCTTCTCAAATCAGCCTTTCAAAACGGAGGCGGACTGTTCTTTAAATAGTCTTGGATCCTAGCGCCAGCGGTAGTGCTACCATTGGGCGGTATCCTCTTTAGGCAACAAACTGGCATACAGATCGAGCCATTTTGGGTAACCTCTTGGCTCCAAAATTGGTATCCCCTCCTACCGTGCCGCGGTAATGCTGACGCACCGCATTAGTGATATATCATTCCCAACCATCAAATCTCCTTCCTTTTCTGCTCCTCAATATGCACCATGATCGCGAGACTTCCATAAGTTACTGTCAGGCGTTAGCCTTAATGCTCCGCAAATAGAGTTGCCAAATTCAGTCTCGACGGCCTTCCTTTCTCGATGAATGTTTCCTTTTCGACAAAGTTTCCAAATCTGCACATGCTACCGCCAGCGGTAGCATTAGCGCATCAAGCTAGCACCAAAGATTTGACCTGGTAGGGAATTCATCATCTTTCTTTTTTGTACTCATAGAGGCTTGAAAGTAGAAGTTCTTGCACACTATAAACACATGACAAGTATGATCAAATACAATGGGATTTGTTATTCTCAAAATGAGAGATGTGGAAATCATATTCCAACAAACTCCCCCTTTTGATAATAATAAATACTCTTTAGAAAGAAAGCATTTAACAATAAGAAAAATATTTAAAGCAAAGGATAGGCGTGATAGTACGAATATGCTCTCCCTATATAGACGCTCCCCCTATATGAGTGCTCCCCCTATATGAGTGCTCCCCCTAAATCAAAGCATCCTATGTATTTTGCTCCTCTTAAGTGTGAATTTCTTTCAAAGCTATTCTCCCCCTTTTGGTATTATCAAAATAGGGTGGAGAGAAGGGCAAGAGCATGACAATGATTTATGACATAGTGATCTACATGGTGAGTGAGTAAAGGATGGAGTTTGAGTTACTTAAATATTCTCCTCCTTTTGTAGGAAGTTTGGAGCAAGAATGAGTATCATTAGATAAGGATACAATATTACATATTGGGTAAAAAAATATTCATGATCGAGCGTACAAGTAGTAGGGATAGTGCAGTGTAAAGTATGATTCAAGATAAATAAACATCGTTATAGGAGTTTGAGGCATAGTAAATGAGTAAGAATTTTGTTTTAGTAGAAAATAGATGTTTTATCAATTTGAAGGCCAAGATTAAAATATCACTTGAGATCAAAATACAATAGCACTTGTTTAAAGAGTAAATAGGCAAGAGTGTGCATACAAGGTGTAGCGGAAGATAAGTTCAAATATGATAAGCACTTTTAAAATAAACATCCTTTTTGAAATTTGCAAGCATAATAAATAAGAGTGTTAGTTTTTGAAATAAGATGTTTTTTATTTTGAAATCCAAGATGTGCTTGTGGTATACAAATAATTCAAGCATGATTTTAATTTATCAAGACAAGATAGGAAACTTAAATGATCTAAATTCACAATTCAATTATGGTTATACAAAGCTATCTAGTGCATTTACTACAAGATTGTAGAAAAGATATGTAAATATGCATTAAAGTCCAATACTCATGAGTAGAAGTTTTATAAGAAATAATGATGTGTATAAGTAGTGTTTTTGATCAGAGTATACAAATGATTTAATCAAAACACATGACATGTATAGTGGAATAAACACAACATTATTGAAATGCAATTTTAGAATTACTTCCACCCATAAAGTTATATTTTGTTTCAATACACATAAAAGTAGTACAAATCCCAAAATGCCCTACACACACAATGCTCATTATGACTTATCAGGGTGCAAAGTAGTGCATGGGGATCACATATATTTTATCTTTTATTTTATTTATTTTGGGTCCGGTGTACAAGAAGTAGTGTATAAAAATAGTTTGCACAAGACACTTTACAATTCTCTCCAAGGTGCTCAACCTCATAATGCTCATTAAGACATATCAGGAGGGTGAGTAGTGCTTGGTGGAGTTATCTTTGTCATGTATTCATTGGAGTATTGGTTTGAGACAGTTCTCCTAATTCACTTGTTTTTTTCAAACATGGAGTTTTTGGATTAAAAACACACTTCTTCTGAAAAAAGATTTTATGAGGTGTAGGTAAACTAATCACACATCTAATAATGTTAAGTTATTACACTACACAATCATGCATGAGTAAGATTAAAATCATATGTAGATTATCAAAGATGTGAGTGAATAAATTATTATCAAATATAAAATACTACTCATACTTAGAGGCATGGTAAGCACTTCTACACATGATTTCTATAATCAATTTTATTGCACATTACAAGATAATATTCAAGGCATGACACAAAATAATGTGTTAATGTATTTGAAGTATAGAATTTTCATTGTATTTTAATCTTGAAAAGATAAACCTAATCATCCTTAAAACAGTTCAATGAATAGTAATAAGT
Organism: Dactylorhiza incarnata; assembly: GCA_033032865.1. Classification (NCBI taxonomy): domain Eukaryota; kingdom Viridiplantae; phylum Streptophyta; class Magnoliopsida; order Asparagales; family Orchidaceae; genus Dactylorhiza; species Dactylorhiza incarnata. The sequence continues at coordinate 7,612,211 of JAWHQI010000023.1, forward strand.
TTATATATTTTTTGATTTAAAAAACAATAAAATAGTAAACACACATAAAGAAATAATAAGAAAGCATACTTTTTTTCTTTGAAATGTTTTATTTAATTTTTAAATGGTCAAATTAAAAAAACTTTCTTAGATTGATTTTGAGTAGTGTTACACATTTTTGTTTTAATCATTTAAAGAGTAACATGAATTAAACTGAAATACTTAACTGTAAAAATATGTTGGAGAAACTTGATTTTAGACAAACCCCAGCGGTAAGACACTACCACCGCGCATTAGTAACAGAACTTGTGTTTTCCAAAAAAAATGTATATTTTTTGAATTTTTTGCCTGATTATGTTTATTTAAAGTAGGGGCTATGTAGTGGAGCCAAAAAATCAGACTAGCATACACACAACATGGGAGCTTATGGTTTTTAAGTTAAGATGCCAAAACCCCTAATTCTAGTCTAAGTAGAGCAAATTGTGCATCGGGTAGAGGCTTGGTAAAAATGTCTGTAACACTACAACAAACTGCACCTTTAGTAAGGACTAAATTGTAACGAAGAAGAAATTTGTTACTAATAACTACATTTGGTGACAAAATTTTTCTATCGTTACAAAAGATTAGTTTTTTGTAACAAGTATTTTAAATTTTGTTACAATAACTAAATGTTTGTTACAATAAGTGTAGGTATTTGTAACAAAACTAGTTTTACGTTACAAATAGTAAAATATCCTCACAATAAACAACAATTGTAACAACACTTTTAGAGTATTTGTAACAACTAGAATTTCCTTATAATTAGTATTGTTTTGTAACCAAAGTTTTGTTACAATAAATATATTAAATTTTAAAACATGAGCGCGCATTTTAGGCCCTAAAGTGTATTTTTTTGCCCGAGCATGTGTTTTTCACTTGTGCGTGCATTTTTTGTCCGATGGCGCGTTTTTGCACTAGTATGCATTTTTGCCCGGGCGCATTGTCTCCCAGGCGCGCATTTTTGCCCGGGATCATGTTTTCGCCCAAGAACAATTTTTGAATCATCACTCATTCTCTCCCGAGTTCATTTTTGTCAGGGCGCGTGTTTTTGACTACTCACTCTTTTTGGCTCGGGAGCACAATCTTGTTTGAGCACAAGTTATTGGCTCATGATCAGCGTTTTCTTCAAAAATACATTTTTTGGGCGCGTTTTTTTCGTGCTGATGCTTTTTCTCACCCGGGCACGTTTTGGCCTAGCTAGTTATGCCTTTTTTCGCGGGCGCGCATTTTTCAACTGGGTGCAAGTAATGTTAGCCCACACGAGAGATGACTATTATTTAATTATCGTAACATGAAAAATATCTAATGTATCTTTTAAATTTTTATATAAATAGAAATACATTATTGCTACAAAATAATTTCATTTATTTATTATCACCACATATAAGGAGACGTCTACGACGATGTTTTTTTGTAGCGTTTAAAAAAAACAAGTCTAAAGATTTTAAATTTTGGGTATTTTCGCGCGCAAGGGTTTGCGAGCTGCATGAGCGTCGTCGCACAGGGACACTATCGAGGAGGGGGTAATTAATGTCGTGTGGAGCCCGTGCGCTTTTCCTATGCACTGTTAGTTGATCGATCGAGCGTCTGAGAGTAGGAGAGTACTATTTAGGCAGAGGAACCGTCACTGCCGGGGTACTGTTACAGCGGAGAGTATCGAGCACGGGCGTACCACTATAATTATATATATATATATATATATATATATATATATATATATATCTGGTTACATATATAATAAATTATAATTATAAATTTAATTATATATAAACGTGTATAAATTTTTATATAAAATGTTTTTATAAAAATTTTATACGAGTAGCTCCGCACGAACTTCGCCCGTGCTTGCTGGCTCTTAGCGGGATGCGCTCGCATTCTTTCGAGTGGGCTGCGCCCACATTCTACAGTACCCGGCCGGCGACGACGGGCTTCGTCTGCCCCCGGCGGGTTTCGCCCGCAACATATACATATGAGTAATCAAAATGACCGTAAAAAAAATACATCAAAACTTTATAATATTTTTTTCAAAAACATTTATATTTTAACAATAAATCATTTTAATGTTTCTTTATATATAGTAGTTAAAGATATATAAAGTTATATAAAGTTTTTATAAAACTTTTAAAAATGTTTTTATAATAGTTTTTCTTCCTCTCCCCCTCTCTCTTACATGAATGAAATATATGGAGGAAATTTTCCCTCCATAAAATTTAAAAAAAAAATCAAAAAATTAAAAACATTAAATTTAAAAATGAATCCCAATTTGACATTAATGTATTAACATAATTTTAGAATAAAAATAATTATCGCGTACGGGCCCCGCGCGCACGCAAAGACACTCCCATGCACACGCTTGCGCGGCCACCTCTGAGCACAAGCACACGAACTGCGTGGGCTCGGAAGAGCATTTTGGTCGAGAGATTTTTCGGCCGGGCACATGTTTTTCACTCGGGCGCGCTTTTTTTGCCCGAGCGCATGTTTTATGCCCAGTCACGCGTTTTGCACTTGCATGCATTTTTGATCAAGCGCATTGTCTCCCAAGCGCGCATTTTCACTTGGGATCACGTTTGTACACTGACATGCATTTTCAAATCATCGGTACTCATTTTCTCCTAGGTGCATTTTAGCCCAGTCACACATTTTTTGCGGACGTGCATTTTTCACAAAGATGCAAGTTTTTGCCAGAGCGTGCTTTTTTCTTACAGGCGAGCGTGAGATGACTAATAAATATCGTAACATTAAAATATTGCTAATTATTTCACCAAACCCATCTGCACGTACAGTTTAGTCATCTTCTCTTTCTTCGTCGACTTTGCCACACCATCATGTTAATTATCTCATTACATGTCATATTGATTGCTAGATGACACGTGGTTTAATGAAAATAGATATAAAAAAAGTCATAAATACATGTCACATCGATAAATAAAACACGTGGTTCAATAATTAAGCTAGCATTAATTACTTTTTAAATAAGATTAACTTTTAAGTCTAGACATAGACATGTATGTGGTACTATTGTGGCATGAGTAATTTCACGCGCGCGGGGTTTGCGAGCTGCAAGAGTGTCGTCACATTGGGACAGTAATATTATTGAGGTGGGGGTAACGTCACATTGGCACAGATGACACAGACAGACACTAACACACACACACAGACATAGATAGGTGACGACAGACATAGATAGATGACACAGACAGACATAGACACACAAACAAAGACACAAAAACAAATACATACACACATGCATGCAAACACAGACACAGGCACACAGACACCGATACACACACACACACACACAGAGACAAACATAGTTTAGTAATGATTTGGATGAAGCTCCCCTACTTGTATTCTCCCCCTAAATCTGTACACCCCCTAAATATGATAATCAATTAATGAGTTTAGGAAGGATAGTTTAGTAATGATTTCTTACAAGAATAATTCTCCCCCTTTTGGTATTATCAAAAGAAATTTGAGGTTAGGAAGTGACATTTAGGAGGAAAAACAAATATAGAAAGAATAAAATTCTTATGATATAAGCGGCAACAATATTGTAATGATTAACCAATAAAGGAATATGTCATGATATTGGGGACTCAAGTATAGATTGGAAAAAATGTGAAACAATTTGAAGAATCAAATAAACCTAAACATCATTATTTACATTCAAAAATATTACAGAGAGACACAATAGTATAGAGAAGTCTGTAATCATTTCGGTCCAATTCTCATGAGAGGAAATGTTATATATAATAATGAAGTGTTCAAGTGATAGTTTGAGAGAATACATATGAGTTAATTTAAGTCACACAAGAATATGAGAAGCATAACTATTTAACGGTCATAAAAAGACAGAAACTCTTAACATGGAAGTCATATCACAAAATTTCCGTGAAGTACCATATAGTATTTGCACAAGACACTTTACAATTCTTTCCAAGGTGCTCAATCTCACAATGCTTATGAAGAATTATCAGGAGGGTAAGTAGTGCTTGGTGGAGTGTCCTTGTCATTTCAGTATAGTAATACTTTTTCTTTCTTTATCACATATATAGTGATTTGAATTTTTTTTATTTTTCTTCTTTTTGCTTTGGACGAAGGACCTCCGAATTCACTTGTATTGCAAAACATGGTAGAAAAGTTTGATTTATGCAAATGAATCTAAGTGAAAGAGTTTCTTTTATGAAGGTTATTGTGTTATAGGATAACAATCATGATTCATGTAGGAAGTAAATAGTATTTCACATGTAACGAATCAATGTAAGTGTACGTGATAGCTCATTATCATACATACAAGATTTCTCATGCTTAGAGGCATGCGAAAACCATTTCCAGTAATTCTCATGCACTATTAGAGAGTATCAGATAGATGATATCATGAAAATGATGAAGCTATAACAATGTTAAAAAGGCTATTTGAGAGTACGAAATCACATTGGTTAACTTTTATACCTGATAAAGTTAATGTAGTAATGACATATAACTGAAGTGGCAAGCAAATAAAAGTTGGACTCCTTTCCTGTAGGGTTTCGCGAGAGAAGCAGTGGGAAGCTGGCAGAAATCCTAGATCTAAGGTAAGTTCATGGGTGTTTTAATTTTTTGTTTACAGTTCTTAAATGAAAACTTGTTGTATCGATGCCTTTTTGTTTTTATGAATTTTAGATTTTTTTTATGTGAAGGTTTTGAAAGAGAAGGTATGGCATCCAGTTCTACAGCACATAGAAGTACATCCGGTGACTCCCATTCATCATACCAAAGCTATTCGGGCATTGAGAGATCACTTATGGGAGTAGCTAAAGATGTGGAGTTTGACCTTCCATGACACGAACACATATATTTTCTACTCGCCGACGCAGGTATCATTTCTATCATAATCCCAAACACGTTCTCATCAGTTTTAATTTGAGAGTCTTACAACCACTTGGAAGATCCAAATTATACGGATCTAAATGGTGATGTAAGATCGAAAATCCAAGCACAATTTGTGGAAATTACCCACATAGAGTTGAGAAATGAAATTGGACAGATTGAGAGAGATCATATGACGGTCATAGTAGAAAATTATAGAAAAGAACGAGAATGGACACTCCTGAATATGATATTGCATGGAAATTCTATGAAGATTTTAATCACAATGACGACGACGACTCTCACACCGGATGCACAGGTTATGCAAGAAATTTTAAGGAATACGATCATGTACAAAGTCGGCGACTTAAGGAGTATTACGACACAGCTTAGCCTTGTGACGTATTTCATATTAGAAAGAGAGCCTTTTGATTTTGTAGATCTACTATTATCTATTATACGCTATACGTTTAGATTGAAGAGTCTGACTTGGAAGAAGGTTCATATCGTGCCTATGGGAGCAATCAGCCAACACATATTATTTAAGAAATATTCTTGGATAAACCAAGATTTTTATTTGAATGATTGTTTTCCCAGATTTTTCAATACAGAAACTATGCGACCTAGTCGATCTCAGCGTGATCCATCGTTAGAGATGAGAAATCCACGAATCTCATGTGGAGGATCTCTATGCGAAGACTTGGATGATTTATGGGACTCATTGGAGGATCATAGGAAGTCGTTTGAGGAGCACAAGAAGGATGTGAAGAAGAAGATGGGCAAGATTCAGAAATTTATGAAATTTCTGGTTAATGGTTTAAAGTTAAAACCTAGTCCTGGTGAGGCCGCTGAATGGGAATACTTGGAAGCAGAGCTGCCGCATCAGTCGACTAGGCGAACACGATATGGAAGAGATGTCGGTCAGAGCTCAAAGGGGATAAGCCAGAGAGTAGTGGTGTTGAGAGCAGAGAATTTTGAGTAGTTTTCTGTAGGTTTTGATGTACTGGTAGATGTCGTCCGCGACAGGTAGATGTTGTGGACGATAGTGAAGTTTAAGGTAGTTTCAGTTGTCTGTTTTGGAACTCATACTTAGAAGTTATCTTCAGTTATTTTTTTTATTAAAAAATCAGTTAGTGGAAATTTGGTGACGTTTAATTATGGTTTAATTCTTTTGTCTGGATTTAGCAATTTCCATTTTAATTTTTTTTTAATTTAAATTAATATGTTCAATTTGATATGTATAGGATTCCTAATTCTAGTCTAAGCATTGAAAAGTGGGAATCCGGAAGTAGTTTTGTGAATATATCGGCAAGTTGCGAATCTGTGCCTATAAATGAAATTTTAATTTGATTTTGCTTTATGAGGTCTCTTATAAAATTATGTAGAACATCGATGTGTTTAGACCTAGAATGATGCACTGGGTTGTTTGTTAAGTCAATAGCTTTTTTGTTGTCACACCATAATTTTATAGTTTGATGATTAATGTTATATTCTTCTAAGGTTTGTTTCATCCAAAGGGCTTGTGCACAACAACTACCTAGTGCAATATACTCGGCCTCGGTGGTTGAGAGGGCAACATAATTCCATTTTCTACTCGACCAAGAAATGAGTGAAGGGCCAAGAAAGTGACAAGTGTCACTGGTGCTTTTACGATCTAATGAACACCCAGCATAATCACAATTGGAATAGTTATGCAAAATAAAATTATCACTATGTGGATACCATAATCCTAGTTTAGAAGTTCCAATTAGATAACGAAAAATACGTTTAATCACTTTTAAATGTGATTCTTTTGGATTAGCTTGAAATCTAGCACATAAACATACAGCAAACAGAATGCTGGGCCTTGAAGCGGTTAAATATAAGAATGATCCAATCATCCATCTATATAAAGTTTGATCTATAGAAATTCCACTTTAATCCTTTCCTAACTTTACAGAAACACTCATAGGAGTACTAGCTTGTTTAAGATTATCAAACCCAAATCTCATTAACACGTCATGAATGTACTTAGATTGATTAATAAAAATGCCATCATGTTTTTGTGTAATTTGAAAACCTAGAAAATAAGTAAGTTCTCCTACCATGCTCATTTCAAATTCATTTTTCATCACTTTAACAACATCATTACATAACTCTTCATTAGTGGATCCAAAGATAATATCATCAACATAAATTTGCAAAACAATTATATCATCATTTATATAGTTAATGAAGAGTGTACAATCAGCCCTACCCATTTTAAAATCATTATTTAATAAATAAAGCATTAATCTATCATACCATGCTCGGGGTGCTTATTTCAAACCATAATGAGCTTTATATAACTTATAAACATGATTGAGATATTTATCATTAACAAAGCCAGGAGGTTGTTCTATATAAACCTCTTCCTTAATGTACCCATTTAGAAATGCAGTTTTAACATCCATTTGTAATAATTTAAATCTTTTATAACTAGCAAATGCAATGAAAATCCTAACTGCTTCAAGGCGTGCTGAGGGTGCAAAAGTTACTTTAAAATCTATTCTTTTAATTTGAGCATAACCTTTTGCTACAAGCCTAGCTTTGCTTCTAGTAATCCTATATTAACTATCTAATTTATTTTTGAAAATCCATTTTACTCCTACAACAGGATGATCACTAAGTCTTTCTACAAGCTTCCAAACCTTATTTCGTTCAAATTGATTAAGTTCTTCCATCATAGCTAAAAACCAAGATTCATCATTTAAAGCAGTTGAAACATCCTTTGGTACTATGTTGGAAATAAAATAAAGGTTTGAAAATAAATCATGTAGAGAAGCACGTGTACTTACCCCTCTTGTAGGTTCTCTAATGACCAAGTCTTATGGATGATCATTAGTGAATCTAAGCTCGTTTGGTGGCACAAATTCCTCAATTTCTTCTTGTACATCTTCCTCTTTTTCTTCTTTTTTCATTTCCAAGTATGTCTTCTTCATCATTGTTTCTTTTCAACGGGAGTTCTTCACCGTCACCTGTAGATTTATTTTTCACTACATAAGGAACAAGATCATCAAATTTAACATGAATTATTTCTTCAACTACTTTAATCCGTTTATTATACTCTATAAGCTTTACTAGTTGAAGAATAACAAATGAAAATACCTTCATCACATTTTTCATCAAATTTACCTATAGTATCTTTTGTATTTAAAATAAAACATTTACACCCAAATACTTTGAAATAAAATACATTAGGTTTCTTTTCAAAATATAATTCATATGGAGTATGTTTCAAAATAGGATGTAGCATGACACAATTTATAACATAACACGCAGTACTAACAGCTTCAGCCCAAAAATATCTTGGTAATTTAAATTCAGATAAAATAGTGCCTGTTAGTTCTTGAAGTGTTCTATTTTTCCTTTCCACCACCATTTTGTTGTGGTGTTCGAGGAGCAGAAAATTCATGCTTTATCCCAAATTCAGTACAATATGAAATAAATTTATCATTATAAGATTCCCCACCATAGTCTGATCGTATACATTTAATTTTTAAATCTAATTCATTTTGAATGTGAGTGCCTTGCTTAGTAAATTCAATATACGCATCAAATTTGGATACTAGAAAAATAGTCCACCAAAAACGAGAATAGTCATCAATTAAGACAAAAATATATTTTCTACCTCCTAGACTTTGAGTTGAAACTGGACCAAACAAATCCATGTGAATTAATTACAAAGGCCTAGAAGCGGACATAATATTTTTGCTTTTAAAAGATGATTTCGTAAATTTTCCTTTTTCACATGGCGAGCATAATGAAGAAAGCTTTCCATCTAATAGTGGTAAACCCTTAATCAATTTGTTTTTGGAATGTTTTACTACAAGTTTAGTACTAGAATGTCCTAGTCTCCTATGCCACAATTATAACTCGTCATTCTTTGAAATGAAACATTTATGTGATGAATGAGAAAGTTCATGAAAGATAATCAAATAAACATTATGAATTCTTGGTGCGGTAAAAATAACTTCATGAGTTTTTGAATCTATTATTTTGCAAAGGTTTGACGATGACTCAAATAAAATATTCAAGCCCCTATCACATAATTGACTAATAGATATTAAATTGTGTTTTAAACCTTTAACAAATAAAGCATTAGAGATCGTGAAAGAATTGTTACCAACTTTACCAATTCCCATGATCCTTCCTTTTCCATTGTCGTCGAACGTTACAACTCCTCCTTTCTTAATCTCCAGGCTAAGGAACTTTAATTTATTTCTCATCATGTACTCTGAACAACCAGAGTCCAAATAGCACAAGTCTTCTTTATCCTTAGCCTGCCAGCATACCTAACAAGATGATAAGAGTAAAGATCTGGTTACCCAAGTAGTTCCTCCCATAGTATGGGTGGACGCCTTAGGTACCCAGAGTTGCTTAATATTGCATGATCCCTTCTTCCTGCAAGAGTTTGTGATGTGACCAAATCTATTATATTTGGCACACGCAACAAAGAGAGATGACACTCTTTTCACAGTTTTCTATGGACTATTACTGGAAGAGAATGTTGTAGTAGTAGTATTATAAGCATTTTTATTATTAACCTTCCATTTACTATATTTTCCACTATCGTCGACGACAGTGACTATCAGATTCTGACAGCTTCCAGCAACGTATCCAAGTCTAAACTTAGCAGTCCCATAGCATTGGTTGGCTAATATCATATTCAGTGATTTTTGGCCAACTCCAAACTTATTTATAGCCAAATTTAAATCATGGACTTGAGCATTCAAAGCAGTGTTTTCTTTTACTAACATAACACACCGATTTGTAAACCCTTTCTTGCTATTATTCAATTGTGAATGAGAAGATTTCAAGGATCATTCTAAATCCCTCTTTTCTTTGATAAGAAAATCTGCTTTAGATTGGGACTTGGATAGTTCTTGTTCTAATTATTTAATTCTTATCAAAGAGCGATTACACTCTTGACAAGCAATCTTCTCCTTCTCAAGAACTTTAATTCATTTGTCAGTTTTCTATTTTCTTTTAAAAGAATTTTATTTTCTACTTTTAGGCAATCAATATCTTTAAGACTCTTTTGAAAAAATTATAAGTATGAAGAAATTCATCATAAAGCTCATCATAAGTTGGGGGAGATACCTCAGTGTCACTCTGGACACTACAATCGTTCTTAGATGATGCGTTGTTTTTTCCATTAAGCACATATTTGCTTCTTCATGACCTTCAGAACTTGAATCAATTTCTCCTTCTGATGATGTGTCGTCCTACGTTTTCGCCTTCAGAACCTTCTTTTTGTATCTCTTATTCTGCCTCTTCTATTTTTGCTCTTTCAGAAACTTTGGGCACTTGCTCCTTATATGTCTAATCTTCTTACAATGATAACATTCCAGAGGTGGATGCTCATCATCTTCCTCAGTCTCACAATTTCTTTTTCCCTTCTTATATGCAAAATCCTTCTTGTTAAAGTACTTTTTAAAAGTGTTCCTCTTTTCAGGATTTCTCATAAACTTCTTAAATTTTATCACAAACAAACTTTCTTCATCTTCTTTCTCATCTCCATCAGTCACACTCTCAACTTCTTTCTTAGACTTTAGTGCCAATGCCTTCTTACTTGGCTGCACACTGTACACTTATTGTTGGATTTTCAGTTCCACTTCACGTGTCTTCAAGTTTCCAATTAAACTCTCTAGTTGAAGAGTCTTAAGATCATGAGATTCTGAGATGGCGGTCACCTTCGGATTGAACTTTGGGGGAAGTGATCTTAAGATTTGTCTAACTAAATCTCCATTGGAAACGTTCTTTCAAAGGACTTTGGAATCGTTGATGATCTTGGTAAATCTGGTGTACATCGTATCAATGTCTTCATCGACCTCCATTCTGAACTTTTCAACTTCTGACTCGAGTTGGAACTGTTTGGAGTCCTTCACCTGCGAGGTACCTTCATGAGTAACTTCTAATAAATTCCAAATTTCATACGCAGTTTCACATGCACATATTCTATTAAACTCAGTTCTATATAACGCACAGAATAGAGCATTCATTGCTTTTGTGTTATTCTTATATTTTAACTTATCATTATCATCTCATTTATCCTTGGGCTTATCCATTATTACACTACCAATGACTAATGTCGGTAGAGTCTAACTTGTCTCTACCATGTACCAGACTTCGATATCTAGAGCAATTAGTAAACAACGCATACGAGTTTCCCAATAGTTATAGTCTGTGCCCATGAATAAAGGTGGTTGATTAATCCCTTGACCCTCTACAAATGCTTGATCGTTATGCGCCATTATTCCCAGTGGTAAAACCATTTTGGAGCAACCTTGCTCTGATACCAAGTGTTGGATCTTGTGGCTCCCTTAGAAGGGGGTGAATAAGGGCTAATATTTACTTTGAAATTTTTCTAAAATATTAAGATAATTTTGCAATGATAAACAAGTAGATTTTTACACAACTAAAATAATCACTTAGAAAACCATGAGGAAATTGGAAATCAAATTTTTTTTCACAAGTGATGAATACAAAGTACTATTGATCTTAATAAAGCTTAAGAGCAAGGTTATGATAAAAATAAACTTCTTTGTAATTTACCGGCCCTTCAACCAAGGATCGGCCGGCTATAGCGTATCTCTTCCTAGATCTTGCTACTAGCCTCTCCCTAGATCTCTCCATGATCTAGACGATGCACACAATGCGGCGATTTACTCCTAAGCCTCACAAAGACCTAGATGCCACACGCAAGGCGGCGATTTCCTCCTAAGCTATGCACAAGGCGGCGATTTCCTCTACCGATTACAAGATGATAAGATAAAATACAAACTAGAAATTCAGATATGAAACTCCCTAAATATGAAGCTCTGAAGACGGCGTCGAATCCTTGCAAAGATTTCCTGAGATACTGCGCACGGACCGTCTCTTCTTCGCTCTTGAACGTTCTTGCCAAAATGGGAGTTCTCGGAGTTCTGGAGCTCTCTAGATGAAAAGCACTCAGGAATTGGTACTCCAGATTGGTGTGTATATTTGTCCCCACAGAAATTGAGCTGATATATATTTTCTAGATGTCGTTGATGACATCTAGCTGTCGTCCGCCAATGTTATCTCCTCCAATTAACACGTGTCCCATGAAAATGATATTTATGTGCGAAGTGACAGTTGTGGTCAAAATATGGGATGTTGGATTCCGATATCGATGACAGAATTCTGAGAGTGATTTATTCTTGAAACCACTGAGATGAGACCGCTGAGCTAAAACCACTGAGATGAAAATGCTGAGATGAAACCGCTGAGATGAAACTGATGAGCTGTCGTCGACGACATCTAGCTGTCGCTGACGACATTGATTTGTTCTCGACTTTACATCCTAAGCTTCAAACAAAAATAGCATAGTTGCATACCTATTATACTTCAACACCATAGATAAAATAGGATCAAACACACCTGGGATTTGTTATTACCAAACCAAGGAGTTCGGAATGCATGCTCCAACACTTCCCATCATTGACAAATTCTCTACAACATTCAAATGTGGTGTAGGATTTGGTAAGTCGATTGTCATGCGCAAGGCCTCTGAAGCCCAACCTCCTTTCAAGAAGAAGCTACTAGCATCAAATTTCTTTGACCAGGAATCTGCATATGGTCCTCTGACCAATGCCTGCTCTAGAAGAGGCAGTAAACCCTCTAACTCACATAAAAAAGCAGGTTTTGGTCTGAGTGCTTTTAAAGCACGCCTTGAAGAGACTCCAATGAAGAATCTAGGTCCTCATGTCCATGGATCTGCAACAAAAACACCCAAAAGTAAGGGAAAGGCAGTCCCCACAAAGCCTGGTCCCAAGGTGGTGAACCAAAGAGTGGTTAGACCAGTTCAACTATATACTCACAATTGTGAAGTTCACCCAAGGTCTGTTAGGCCAGCTATCTTCACTCCTGCCCACCAACATTTTTAGATGGTGAGGCATAAGAGAATATACAATAGGTATGAGTGTTTGTGTTATGGAAAAATTGGTCATTTTGCCTTGGACTGCTGGTTCAACCCAACAGTGTCTAGTGCAAGAAGAATGCAGACCACTCAGAAGTGTGATATTTTAGTTTTTCCCCTAACAGAAACCTAGGACCCAAATCCAATTCGGTACTTAAGGGTAAGTAATCTTTCTTGCATGTATGTCCAAATGCCAACCCTTTTGATATTTGGACAGTGGTTGCTCCGGGCAAATGGCTGGAGTAAAAAAGATATTTAAGAAAAATAACCACAGTGAAAATAGATCAATAGTTATACTTGGGGATTCAAACAAAAAGTGCATGACCAAAGGTTATGCCTTACATAAAGTGAGTTGTATAGTCCATTAGTGGATGCACATACATCATAGAAAAGACTAGAGCTATTCATTGAGAACAAGGCTGAATCTTATATGAAAAATGAAAATCATTCTCAGAAAACTGCAAGCTGCTCCAAGACAAGTCAGGTATCATCCTCTAGTACAAACTGTAAGGAGCTGTCAATAAAGCAATACAGGAGGAAATAAATCAACTCAAAACTTGAAAAGGGGGTATAGATAGTAGAAGGGCAGTAAGTTTGGCCAGACCTCTTATGTAACATCCCCCAAACAACTAGACCCCCCCCCCCCCCCCAAGTTGGTTTTGTCATGACTAGGTCATGACAAAACCATAAGAAGAGCTTATGACTAGGTAAACTTAGGTAAGAAGGAGAAAACTAAAGTGGCCTGCCAATCGTAACTTCCAAAGACCAAGCCTAGGGTTGGACTTTAGGGCCTCACCTTGATCCTTTGACCCTAGCATAACATCCCTAACTCATTAGCGGTCCCCTTAGAGCACAAGGGACCCATTGGGGTCAACCAAAGAGGCCAAATTGACCAAAGTCAACCCTAACCCTAAATTGGTCAAAGTAGCTTAATTAGGGCCAATTGGGCTTCACCATGCCAAATTGACCTTACCCCTACCCTTATAAGGATACTAGGGACTCAATGGACAAAAAATCCCCATCATGGGGCCTCCAATTTAGCCAATTTTATCAATGTCAACCCTAGCCCTAATTTGGTCAAAATTGCCCTACTAAGGGTCAATTAACCCTCACCTTGCCAAATTGACCCTACCTAGACCTTCCTAACCCTTAAGGGTGTCCAATGGGTCACTACCCACCCATTGTGGTCAACCCAAATGGTCAATTGGACAAAAGTCAATCTTATCCTAAATTTAGGTCAAAATGACCTATTTTGCTCAAATTGAACCCAATTCACTTGAGCTAGACCCAATTGAGGTGGTCCACCACCTAATGGGGGTTGAATGATAATGAATTGGCAATTCAATTTCAAGGAATTTTGCCAGGAGAGAGAAAGCTCCAATTCCCCCAAAAATGGGGGAGAGAGAGGGGAGAATAATAGCATTCATGGCCAATTAAGCCCCAATTTGATGGAGATTCATTCCCCCTGGAAGTTACAAGGAATTTAGAGCATTTTCCAGCTCACAAAGGGGGCTGAATCAAGGGAAATCAAGGTGGCCGAAATCCTCCTTCATGGCCATTAATGCCAATTGATGGTTTGGCTCCTCCCCTCCCCGAATCCAACTCCTTCACACCTTCAAGAGTCGGAGAGGAATGAAACCCGCGTCTTCCCCAATGAAATCGAGCACCAGAAGCCTAGATCGACATGGCGCTGAAAACACCACCTCCGGCAATGGCGACTCGCCGGAATACGCGACACCAGGCCCCCACACAGATCTGATCAGCTTCCTCTCCTCTAGTGTTAGATCTCTCTCAATTTGGGGCTTGATTCGAGCCAAATTGGGCTCAGATCAAGCCACTGAAAGAGGCTCGTTTTTGAGCTTTTTCCCCTCCTCTAAACCCTGATTCCGACCACATTCGGTCGGCCAACCACCATCTATCACCGGCCACCACCTCAACGGAGGTGGTGGTGGCATTGACCGGCCGGGAACAGGCACAGGTGCCTGGGAAATCATCCCGAAAAGGCGCCCAGGACGGGCTGTTGCAAGCCGTTCATTATTTGGGGACGATGGTGGTGAGCCGTCAGATCTACCGCAATCTGCTATTCACAGATTTAAATTGTTATGATATATGATCATTTCATTTTGTCACACTTCCACCATTACTTTGATTTAATTATTAAAAATACATACTGCCCTCTGATGAAAAAGTGTCCAACATCAATATTGTAGCCTTGGGTGTGTATTTTAAATGAAAATTTGTTTCAACCCAATAGAAGCAGTGTAGCTCCTTGTAGAGCCATTTTGTTAGGACTGGTCCCTAGGGTAGGGCAGTCACCTTTGCTTTAATAAATTTTGATAGGGAAGTGTTATGGGCATGAAAATTGAAACCTAGGCCATTTGTACCAACCCCCTTAACATATCCAAAGATGGGAATTTTAGGAGAACATTTTTCTAAGGTTTTGGTAATAATTTAATAATTTATATAACATTTAATTATAGGGTCTAATGACCTTCAATCCCCTCCAAAGTTTGGTGGGTGCTCTTTAGGGTTATTATATGACCCTGCTAAAAATTTCAGCCCATTGGGACTGATTTGGTTGGGCAATTGATTAACCCAAGTTTGGATAAACTAGGTCAAACTAGGTTAAAAGTGCACATGGTGGAATTAAGTGGTCAAACCTCATCCATGTGGTGTGAAACTTTGGCCACTATTTTAGGGTCACATAAGACACCCCCATGAGTAAATTGGGATGAGGTGGGGTGGATATACCCTAGGACCCTAGTTTTAACCTTTGGGTTGCACTTTAGGCTTTCTGAAGGACATAGGGGCATATGTCCTTGGATGGTCATGAAACTTGGTAGATAAGTTCATGGGGTGTAAATATTCTCTAGGAAAGTTTAAGAGAATTATAGGACATATTATTCTCTCTGAATTAGGTTATAATCATTTTTGGGAACCTCCTTATGAGACAAATTTATATGCTCAAATAATCTTGGATGGTAATAGTGTTGGATCTTACGGCGCCCTTAGAGGGGGGGTGAATAAGGGAATAAAATTCTTTCTATAATTTTCAAGATAATTACTAAATTGTTTTATGATGAAGGAGATTGAAATAAACAATTTAGATTTAGAATTGAAAACTTAGAACACAATATAGAGAGATTACGCCAAATGATAGAAATCAAGTAAACACAAAAGAGACATGATTATATTATATGAAAAAGTGTTTACATAAATTTGATTTCTATATCGCTAGAAATCGGAGGCGTACAAATGTAAATTTCTTTTTGTTTACCAATCCTTCTCCCAAGGATCGGAAGGCTATCACTTGTCTCTCCCTAGACCAAGCCCAAGCCTATCCTCTAGATCTTCCCAAGATCTAGACGTAGCACACAAGGCCACGATTTCCCACCAAGCCACGCAAGGGCTTGGACGCTCCGCACAAGGAAGCGATTTTCCCTTAAGCCACGCAAGGACTTAGACGCTCTGCACAAGGAAGCGATTTTCCCTACTAATACAAAGTAAAATGTATATAAATGAAAATACAAGATAAAATAAGAACTCCCTAGAAATTCAGATCTCTGAAAGGAAGGTTGAAGCCTCGAGATGATCCTTGATGTAGAAGCGCGTCCGATCTCGTCTTCAATTTCAAACCTTCTCAGCATAAATGGGAGTTCATGAGGTTCTGGAGCTCTCTGGATGGAATGCACTCAGGAAGGGACTTTAAATTCTGAAAAATGGTTGGAATGCACGAACACAAGGTGTCTTTTTATAGAAAATCGCTGTCGGAAATTCCGACAGTGACTGTCGGAATTTTTCGACAGCGTTAAACTGCCGCTGAAGTGCCGTCGTGGGTGGAGTCGTGGGCAGTTGCTGTAACCGTCGAGCTGTCGCCTGGGCGACATCGATGTCGGATTTCCGACAGTGCAAAACTGCCGATCATGCCGAAACTTCTCCAGACTGTAGATTGAGTCGTTCTCATCTCCGAAATGGGGTGGCACGTTCTGTAACTCTTCCTGGATTGAAAGTTATGGCCATTTTAAGATCAGCACACAAAACTCACCCAACCTGAGACTTGTCGTTCTCGGATCATGCCCATGAACGAGGACTTGTCTCCTCATTGAACCTGTACAACCTGGCCACTATAAACACACAAAAGACTAGATCAAATACATCATGGTATTTGTTATTCTCAAACCAAGAGATGCGGAAAGCAAGCTCCAACAAATAGAAATTTGGTGGTACCCTCATAACAATATAATAGATCTCTGGTAATTTTTGGGTAATTATTGAATTAATATATTTAGCACTTCATTCACAAGCCATCTATTTGGTCTTAAGAATGTAATAAATAATTAAGGGCCAAATAACCTCTGGAAAAATATAAAACTTGGTGGTAGGACATTTTAGGACTATAGAAAGCTCTCTGAATTTTTGTATAATTTTTGGAATTATTTAACAGTAGGTTACTTCACAATTTTCTTTAGAAAGGGTTTACTTGGAATAAATATTCATGTGATTAATTTGCCTTGATAAATTCTGAAATTTGGCCAGTAGACTTTTCTGATTGATATTAAGGTCGGGTAATTTTCCCATATTTATTAGACAAATATTTTTGATGGTTCCTTGTTTAAATTCTAATTTGGGATAATTGTTCAATGTCATAATTAGAGGTCCACCTCTTACTGCAAAATTTTGATGTTATGTAGTTGCTGTTATTTTGACTTCATAGATTTTCCATAATTTTGTGGAGGCTATATCATAAGAGGATTTTATACTTCATGTTCAATTTCATACTGGGTCAATGTTGAGAAAAATTATAATAAATGTCAATTAAATAAGGAAAAATATGATCCTCTAGATTTAGACCTAGAATATCATGATAGACACCCAATAATAATCTTGAGTCAGTTGGATGAATATTTGGGGTACCTCCTCTTATGTAACTCATATAACTCATTTGGTCTGCGTATAATAAATCTGTAAATCTTGAGTATTTGATGGATCATTAGGTGGGAATGAAAGGTAGTGATGGCGATGACGGCCCTCAACGTGAGGATGTTGGTAATGGTGCACCTACGGAGGATGGCGCACCTACGGATGAAGGCGACACACCGACCAAGGATTTACGTCATCGCCGTCGCGGCGACAGTGATGGGCGCCGTTACAATCTCCTCCCGAGGCGCAAGCAAAATAATTAATAATTATAATAGTTTTATTATAATTATTAATTTTATCATATTTATATTTTATGTCTTGTTAATGTTTTAAATTTTTGGTCTTGTTTAATTTTGGACTGCGCTTAGTCAAAACTAAGGGAAGGCCTATAAAAGGTCATGATGTATTATTTTTATTTTTTATTTTTGATGAAGCAAATTTGAAAACCCTAATCCCTCTCTAATCTCTCCCCCTCTCTCTTGTGGCCGCCCCCCCCCCCCCCCCCCATCTTTCCCTCTCTCCAAGTTTCGTCCAAGTAGGCCGCCCCCTCCTCTCCTCTTTCTAGCTGCCGGCCTCCCTCTCCCCTTGGAGATCCACCCATCCTCTCCCCTCTAGCCGCCTTTTCTACCAAGTATTCTCCCCACCACCTTTTCTCTTTTCTATTCTTTGACGGCTCTTTTCCTCTACGGAATCCTCAAGGGATCTAAGTGATATTCGGCGGATCTTGGTTACGGCGAAGCAAAGACGGCAAACGGATTCCTCTCCAAACAATGCACTTCCGGTGGATCCAAAGAAGAACGGTCGGGCGAGTGTATTGCTTGAGGCCAATCCAATCTCAAGCAGGTAACGAACAAACCACTAGTGTGATTTCTTTCTTGATTTTTCTTGTGGTGGAATTCTATGGCTTGATCTTCAAATCACTGATTTTTTTCGTGGGTTTTCTTCATTTTGAAATTTGCATTTCATCCGTTATTTTAATTTTTAAAGGGGTTTGGCGAGCCCCGCTTTTTGTTGGGATAGATCTACCTTTTTCCGAATTGATATTTTCGGTGGATCTCTTTAGGTACAATGCATAGCTCGATCGGATTGGGTGGGTCCATTTAGCCGGAGCGAATATTGGCCTATAGCCTCTATTCAATCTCTAGCGGCTTGGCTAACCGTCGAGGCGAACTAAAATTGATAATATTGCGCAAAAGTTTTGATGCGTTCTCCGTCACGTGCGTAGTATTCATAATACGTTGGGTAGGAAAGTGAATTAACTCGTAGCGTCCGCATTGGAGGGTGAACCCTACATCAATTTGGTATCAGAGCCAGGTTTGCATTGATTTCTTAATTGACGTCGTCCTTCAAATCTCTTAGTTCGCCGGCACTCACAGCCGTCACATGGTAGAGTTGTCAAAATCTCAAAATTTTCAAACTGTGGTCTGCGTTTAGCGGCCTAAATCTATTATTTTTCAGCAAAATAAAAAATTTTAACATTCTACGTATTAATTCCTGTTAGAAAATCATAAAAAATTTTATCCTGGTTATTAGGAATAAAGAAAAAAATTCATCATTTATAAAATTTTTCTGGTCATAAGCGTTTAGGTCTACGTTGCATGCGTACGAGACTTGGCACGGAGTATCCTAGGTCCTCGTCTCAAATGACGGACGATCGGGACTCGGGTCACGGTCCAACGGCTGTTGATGAACTCTGTCAGGAGTTCAATGATCAGTTAACGGACATCCGAGAGATGTTACACGAGATTCGGCTAGCCCAAAGGGCACCTCAGGATCATGCTGCCCACCAACACGTAGGGGGCAACGTTAACATTAATCATATTCCTAATCCTGACGCCCCTAATTCGGCAGCCCACCAACTTGCTGACGGAAACATAAATCCTAATGGTAACCCCAAACAGGCCCCACGAGCACCGCAGGATTTGATATCACTAGGGTCGTCCGGATCAAACCACCATCTTCTGATGGGTTGGGTGATCCCAAGTTTTCTTGAATTGGGTTACAGAGATAGAATGCTACTTTCAGTGGCAAAATTTGACTGACGGGGATAAGGTGTGTGTGGCGCGTATGAAGTTGTTGGGTCAAGCCAAGTCATACTGGCTGAATGAGGAGCGGCGTTTAGGTGCGAGGGATGGTTTGCCTCCCATTGGTTGGGTGGGCATGAAAGCCCTGTTGACTGACCAGTATGCCCCGACGTATCATCGAACACAAATGTTTGATGAGTTAGCCTCCCTAATGCAAGGGAACCGCTCGGTCGCGGAGTACACGGGGATCCTGAAAGACATGATGGTTAGATGTGACGTTAAGGAGATGCCTGAAGTTACCCTCTCCCGGTTCCGCAAGGGACTTAGTCCCGAAATTCAGGGTAAACTCCTTCGTTATGGTCACACGGATTTGAACACAACGTATATCACCGCGTTAGACATTGAAAAGCACCTGGCCCACAAGTCTAAGTCGCGTTCGTTTCAGAAGAGTAAGTCCATCTTAGGACCTCCTCCGTTAGCCATGAGAGATAAAGGGAAGTTTCGTTCCACTGATTCGAACTCCGTCGTAATTACAGCTAGGAATATGCGTAACCCGTCCGGAGATCGAGTGCCCGTAGGTCGGATTAGAAAATCAAACGCTTCTTGTTTTAGTTGTGGTGTTCAAGGGCACTACGCGAGTGAATGCCCCACTAAGGCCAATCCCTTAGCTCTGTTGGACATTGCTGATGATTCCGCCGAGCTCGAGTATAAAGCCGGTGTTGACTCCGATTCAGAGGGAGTGCCGAGTGATCTAGATGATGACACCAACATGATGGTGATGCGTTGTATTTTCGCAACCCCGCGTGCGTCTGATGATTGGAATCGAACGAACATATTTTCATTAAACTTTAAGAGCGGTGAGAAGTGGTGCAAGTTAATCATCGATAGCGGTAGCTGCATGAACGTGATTTCGGAGAATGCTGTGACCCGGATGAAATTGGTCACCGACCCGCACCCTCACCCTTATAAGGTGGCATGGGTTAATAAAACATCCCTTTCGGTTGCACGGCGTTGTTTGGTACCTCTCACCATCAGGACTTATTCGGAGAAGATTTGGTGTAACGTCATCCCAATGGATGTCTGTCATGTGTTGCTCGGACGTCCGTGGCTTTATGACCATGACGTTACCCACTTCGGGCGATCCAACACCTACGAGTTCAAGTTTAATAGCAAGACCATTATCTTGAAGCCCACTTCGCCTAAGGATCGCACGCCAGACATTTTTAGATGGTGTCCTTTATGCCTTAGTTTGTCTACAAAACAAGAAAGACGTGCCTTCATTTGATTGTTTACCACACGCCCTGCGGAACATGTTAGAATAATTTAAGGATGTATACCCGGAAGAGCTACCCCCTATGTTACCCCCGTTATGAGAAATCCAGCATGCGATAGATTTCATTCCAGGGTCCTCGTTAACCAAAATGCCTCACTATCGGTTAAATCCGTCTCCATATTTAGAGCTCCAAACTCAAATTTCGGATTTGTTACATAAGGGATTTATTCGTCATAGTAAGTGTTGAAATCAAGACTTGAGAACAAGACATAGTCTCTGTGGAGTTCAGGCCCTCAACAAGTTGAGGGGTGACCAACACTTACTCCCCCCAAGGGAGAGATCTAGGCTAAGGGCTAAGGAACTAGGAACAAGGCCAAGGGCTTAGCGAGGAGGTCCCACCACACACCCGGAAGATCTTAGAGCGCTTCCCCTCCCAAGCCGATGTTAAGCTTGGGCACCATTGGAGGCTCTCTCCACCCAACAAAAGAACTAAGGGGAGAGAGAAGGCCAAGAGGGAAGTCTTTCCAAATGGTGCCTCCTTGGGCTTATTTATAGGATTTTGAACTTGGTTTACCAATAGCCAGAATATGGCCTACGAGATTACAAAAATACCCCCGGATTTGGCCTGCGAATAGCCAAATCCCGTTGTTCTGAGGCGCCATACGTAGTCCAGAGCGCCTCCTCGGGGTCGGGCGAGAGAGGGCTGTACTCCTCCCCTGATCGCCCCCCTCACTGGGGCGGGGGCGAGACCAGGAGGCCGCCCACCACGGGTCTCTCCCCCTAGCTGGGCGGGGCGAGAGGAGCCTGCGGCTCCTCCCCTCATCCCCTAAACTAGGGCGGGGCGAGAGGGGCATGCAGCTCCTCCTCTCTCCCCCTACCTGGGACGGGGAGAGAGGGGCCTGCGGCTCCTCCCCTCGCCCCCAAACTAGGGCAGGGCGAGAGGGGCCTGCGGCTCCTTCCCTCGCCCCCCAAACTAGGGCGGGGCGAGAGGGGCATGCGGCTCCTCCTCTCGCCCCCTACCTAGGGCGGAGCAAGAGGGGAATGCGGCTCCTCCCCTCGCCCCCCAACTGGGGCGGGGCGAGAGGGGCCTGCGGCTCCTCCCCTCTCCCCCTTGCTGGGGCGGGGCGAGATGGGAGGATGCCTCCTTCTGAGCTCGCCCGCTTGCTAGGGCGGGGCGAGCTGGGAGGTCGCCTCCCTCCTGAGCTCGCCCCCTTGCTGGGGCGGGTCGAGCTAGAAGCTCCCGCCTCCACCGCTCGCCCCCCTCCCCTCCTGTCATGGATCTTGCTGGAGAACAATGTCTGGAAAGACTACTTGGGTCCCGGGAGCCTACTCGGCGAATACAGGGTTGTACACAATCCCCACTCTTTTCGAGCGGGGTACACGCTCTGAAAGAAAAGTCCAACCCTGTTCATTCGGCGAGTGGCGCTGAAAGAAATTAAGAAGACTCCATTTCGGGGAAAAATACTTAGCCTTCCCGAGGGGCCTTCCGACCTCGTCGGCTAGCGAGAGCCCGGCTAGCGGAGTGACCTCGGGGGAAAAACACTTAGCCTCTCTGAGGGGCCTTCCAACCTCGCCGGCTAGCGAGAGCCCGGCTAGCGGAGTGACCTCGGGGGAAAAAAACTTAGCCTCCCTGAGAGGCCTTCTGACTGTTGGATCGGTAGGCACCCTTAGAGGGGGGTGAATAAGGGTTTTAAAAGCTTATATTTTATTTTGAAATACTTGCTTATGATAAGAGATCAAAAGAGTGATTTTGAATAAAGATCTAAATTGTTTTATAATGAAGGAGAGGGTAGTAAACAATTTAGAGAAATGAAGATCAAATCAATTTTATTACACAAAGATAGACATGATTATTATTAATAAAATTGATTACAAAATTAGATTTCAATGACGCTAGAAATCAAAGCAAAATATGAAAGACTCATTTTGTTTTCTACACTGACACGTATCCCCACGAACCAGTTGGCTTTAGCCATTCCTTCCCCGGATATGGCCTCAAGCCGCTCTAGCCAACCCTTCCCCGGATATGTCCTCGAGCACCCCCTAGACCTACACCCGAGACCTAGTCGCCAACACGAGGCAAATTTCTGCCTTAAGTCCTACCCAGACCTAGTTGCCAACACGAGGCAAATTCTCTAACGGTTTAAAAGATATGAAATAAAATAACAACAACAATATTAAAAACTCCCTCTAAGAAACTTCTGAAGTCGGAGAAGAACGATCGTTGTAGAATAAGCGAGGTTGAAGCGATCCCTCTTTGGATGTAGCGTGACGAAGTCCTCCTTCAGAAACTCTCTAAGCGTTTGGTGGGAGATCAGCTCTCGTCCATATAAGGCTTTGGAACTCTGGCACAAGACCTCTCTCAGGAATCACCAAGCCAAACGAGAAGAGAAGGGTCCATTTTATAGCCTTAGAGCTAGCGCTACCGTCGGCGCTATCCCATATTAGGACATATTCTGCGCGGCAGAATCTTCAATCCGAGGAAACATTTCTCTCTTGCCTTCTGTGCTCCGCGCTACCGCCTGCGCTATCAGCTACCGCCAGGCGCTATCTCCTTCTATATGTGCTCTCGGAATTTGCGTTATTCATCGCTAGCGTCGGGCGCTAGGTACTACCGCAGGCGCTAGTGGGAGTATTAGATTTGATGGCTCAAATTTGGGGACAACCTTCTTATGTAATCCTTGAGTCATATGGACTTTGTTTTCCTGCACACTTAAACACACAAGATCAAATACACATAGGATTTGTTATTCTCAAACCTAGGAGTTGCGGAAGACCATGTTCCAACACTGACCTCAGGGGCTAACGAGAGCCCGGCTAGTGGAGCGACCTCGGGGAAAAACACTTAGCCTCCCCGAGGGGCCTTCCGACCTCACCGGCTAGGGAGAGCCCGGCTAGCGGAGCCACCTCGGTGGAAAAACACTTAGCCTCCCCGAGAGGCCTTCCGACCTTGCCAGCTAGCGAGAGCCCGGCTAGCGGAGCCACCTCGGTGGAAAAACACTTAGCCTCCCCGAGCGGCCTTCCGACCTTGCCGGCTAGCGAGAGCCCGGCTAGCGGAATGACCTCGGAAGAAAAACACTTAGCCTCCCCGAGGGGCCTTCCGACCTCGCCGGCTAGCGAGAGCCCGGCTAGCGGAGCAACCTCAGGGAAAAAACACTTAGACTCCCCGAAAGTCCTTCCGACCTTGCCGGCTAGCGAGAGCCCGACTAGCGGAGCCACCTCGGGGGAAAAACAATTAGCCTCCCCGAGGGGCCTTCTGACCTCGCCGGCTAGCGAGAGCCCGACTAGCGGAATGACCTCGGAGGAAAAACACTTAGCCTCCCCGATGGGCCTTCCGACCTAGCCGGCTAGCGAGATCCCGGCTAGCGAAGCCACCTCGGGGGAAAAATACTTAGCCTCCCCGAGAGGCCTTCTGACCTCGCCGGTTTGCGAGAGCCCGGCTACCACCAGATTAGAATCCGGGAGGGCGATGAGTGGAAGACTGCTTTGAAATCTAAAGAGGGGCTCTATGAGTGGTTAGTAATGTCGTTTGGATTATCTAATGCCTCTATAACATTCTCGAGGATGATGACACACGTCTTTCAACCCTACATGGGAAAATTTATTGTGGTATATTTTGATGATATTCTCATTTTTAGCACGTCTACTCTTGATCACGAATCGCACTTGAGGACTATCCTAGAGACGTTGCGCGCGGAAAAATTATTCATCAATATACAAAAATATACGTTCTATGTTTCGTCCGTAGAGTTCCTCGGGTATATAGTGAGTTCGGAAAGCATATACATGGATCCTAAGAAGGTCCAAGCCATAAGAGATTGGCATGAACCCACTAACATTAGGGACGTTAGGAGTTTCCACGAATTAGCCACCTTTTACCGCCGATTCATTCGCGATTTTATTAGCATCATGGCACCGATCACCAAGTGCATGAAAAAAGGGGAGTTCACTTGGACAAAATCGGCCACTCACGCGTTCCAAACGATTAAAGCTAAGATGTCGGAAGCCCCCCTATTGCGGTTGCCAGACTTTAATAAGGTTTTTGAATTATCTTGTGACGTGTCGGGGATCGGGATTGGAGGCGTGTTAAGTCAGGAGGGTCATCTGGTTGGGAATTTTAGTGA
The DNA here is from genome assembly GCA_033032865.1 of Dactylorhiza incarnata. NCBI lineage: Eukaryota > Viridiplantae > Streptophyta > Magnoliopsida > Asparagales > Orchidaceae > Dactylorhiza > Dactylorhiza incarnata. The sequence continues at coordinate 7,637,378 of JAWHQI010000023.1, forward strand.
GAAATTGGCGGGTCCAAAACTGAATTATTCGAATTATGACCGTGAGTTCTATGTCGTGATATGTTGCCTCCAACATTGGAGGCACTACCTTCTCCCGAAGGAGTTTGTCATCCAATCTGATCATGAGGCATTAAGATTTGTCAACTCACAAAGCAAGGTCAGCCCCCGACACGCTAAGTGGGTCTCCTATCTCCAGGAGTACTCGTTTATTATCAAGCATCTTAAGGAAACCCTTAACCGGGTGGCGGACGCCCTTAGCCACGTCTCCTTGTTATTGTCCACGTTAGAGGTGAAGGTCATCGGATTTGAACATATTAAGGATGAGTATGTCAATTGTCCGGACTTCAAAGAGATATATCTCTCCACTCAAGGCGATGCGCCCACGACCATTTCCGCGCATTATATTCGCGACGGCTACCTATTTAGGCATGACAAGCTTTGTATCCCTCACTCGTCCCTTCGCCATTTCATCATGTGGGAGTTGCATAGTGGTGGTCTATGTGGTCATTTTGGATGTGACAAAACCATCACGTTAGTGGAGGACAAGTTTTATTGGTCGAGCCTTAAGTCTACTGTGCATAAGAATGTGAGCAGTTTCCAGACGTGCCAATTAGCTAAGGCCAACAAAACGAATGTGGGGCTTTATACCCCTATCCCAGTTCCTTCCGTACCTTGGGAGGATATTAGTATGGATTTCATTCTAGGTCTTCTTGTCACTTTTCGTCGTAATGATTCCATTCTGGTGTTCGTTGATCGATTTTCCAAAATGGCGTATTTTATTGTGGGTAATAAGACCGACAATGCATCTCATGTAGCAAAGTTATTTTTTAAGTAAGTCGTTGGGCATCAGGGCATTCCTAAGTCTATCATCACTGATCGGGATGTGAAGTTCACTAGTTATTTCTGGAAGACCTTGTGGCGAATCATGGGCACTAAGCTCTTGTTTTCCTCAGCCTACCATCCACAAACGGATGGGCAAACAGAGGTAGTGAATCGGATTTTGGGTAGTTTACTACGGTGTCTCGTTGGTGACCACAAGGGTACGTGGGACCTCATCCTTCCCCATGCACAATTGGCTTACAATAATTCTAAAAATAGGTCCACCGGGTTGTCCCCAAATGAGATCGTGCACGGCTATAAGGCCCCTGTGCCACTTGACTTAATTCTGTTACCTCCATCTTACAAGTCGAGTCAATTTGCACCGGATTTTGCCGCTCATGTTCATGAATTACATAAACATGTGAAGGACACGCTCGATACTCAATATGCGTCTTATCAATTACACTTTAACGTACATAGGAGGGCATCCCACTTGAAAGTTGGAGATTTTTTTTATGGTGCGTCTTGTCCCTGAACGGATGCCTTTGGGTGCCATAAAAAAGTTGGATAATCGGCGAGCGGGCCCGTTTCGAATTTTAAAAATACTGGGTGAAAATGCATTTCTTTTGGAGTTACCCACTGATTGGGGCATCTCCCCTATTTTCAATGTTTCGGATTTAACGTCGTATGTTTCTCCACCACTTGATTTATCAGTCTGTCTGTTTGGTTCCCCTTCTTTGTCTAATGGGTATGGGGGTGAGGTTAGGCCCAGATCGCTCTCTTCTTCGGTCCCCACTGGAGGTACGTTGAATGTTGATGACAGAACTAATTCTCCTTATTTGTCTAATGCGTTTCCAAGGTTCCCCGAACCATTTATGTTCCTGACAGGATCCTTAGAGATGAAGTGCTTTCCTCGCCCAATGGTACCAGTCACCGCTACTTGATTCGTTGGCGTGACCGTCCAGCCTCCGATACTTGTGACTTCCAGAATCGGAGGTGACCCTTTTGGATGATGCTCTTCTCCGCCGCTACCTGCGCGACAACTCATCGGTGATGATTACTTTTGAGCGGGGGAGGATTGATGGCGACGACAGCCCTCAATATGAGGATGTTGGTAACGGTGCACTTACGGAGGATGGTGCACCTATGTATGAAGGCGACATGCCGACCAAGGATTTACGCCATCGCCGTCGTGGCGACAGTGATGCGCACCGTTACAATCTCCGCCTGAGGCGCAAGCAAAATAATTAATAATTATAATAGTTTTATTATAATTATTAATTTTATCATATTTATATTTTATGTCTTGTTAATGTTTTAAATTTTTTGTCTTGTTTAATTTTGGACTGCGTTTAGTCAAAACTGAGGCAAGGCCTATAAAAGGCCATGATGTATTATTTTTATTTTTATTTTTTGATGAAGCAAATTTGAAAACCCTAATACCTCTCTAATCTCTCCCTCTCTCTCTCTCTTGTGCCCCCCTCCCTCTCTTTCCCTCTCTCCAAGTTTCGGCCAAGGAGGCCGCCCCCTCCTCTCCTCCTCTTTCTAGCCGTCGTCCGCCCTCTCCCCTTGGAGATCTGACCCTCCTCTCCCCTCTAGCCGCCTTCTCTACCAAGTATTCTCCCCACCACCTTTTCTCTTTCCTATTGTTGGACGGCTCTTCATCCTCTATGGATTCCTCAAGGGATCTAAGTGATATTCGGCGGATCTTGGTTAAGGTGAAGTAAAGACGGCGAACGGATTCCTCTCCAAATAACGCGCTTCCGGTGGATCTGAAGAAGAACGGTCGGGCGAGTGTTGACAGCTAAAATTTAGGATATAAAATTTCTCTAAATTCTACGAACTATAGGCAAGAGCACCTATCGTTCATAGCATAGGATATTTAAAAATAAATATCAAGTGTCGTATTCCACGGGTTTGTTGATTACTTCTACTCACGCAAATTAATATTATTTTATCTAGATTTAAGAAGATTTTTTGAATAATAAAAGAGAAAAGGAAGAAAAGAGCATTTGATCAGAAATCCTTCTTAAGTTAAATAAATTGTAAAATCTAAATTCATAACCAAAAGCGATAGAATAATTCGACCGTGGAGGTTCCCAAAATATGGTAGAGCCTCTCTCGAGAGAACTACCACCTAACCTTAGGTTGATCGATTAAGACCCCTCGGCCAGTCGAAACCCCTAAGCTTGCTTTATGCGGTGAGCCCAACTATTGGATTTGACTCCAATACGGAAGATTTGTGTCACCCTCTCCCGAGGAATGCATGCAACTCTTTCCACTAATGAATGATCTACACAAATTCATGGATCTCTCGATCACTAGAAAATGGATCAAGAATTGATATTCATATACCGGCAATATGAGATTAATCGAGAAAAATCAAAAGTGGATCGTAATAATTCTTAAACTAAAGCTATGAAAATGAGAGATTACAAAATAAGAAAAGCTTAAGAATTCATCCGTCAAATGCTATAAATTTAGCTAAACATAATTGAAAAGAAAGACATTTTTATAACTAAGGAAAGAAAAGTACAATTGCAAGTAAAGTAAAGCTAAGCTAGGAATTGAAATTTGCAAAACATAAAGTAAATCTGCATAAAGAAAATACAATAAGAAAATGATGAAAAACTAATCTAAAAATGACCCAATCTAAGCTAGGATCGGATTCCCTTCACATTGGCAGCAGCTGACTTTTATAGGAAGAAAGTTGGTGAGTCACGCCCTTGGGGTGACCAAGGGCGTGTAAGCTGCGTAACTGCGTCTTGAAAGCCCGGGAACGTTGGGGAAGAAAACCCGCCAAAATTGATCATCTCGACGGGTCACGGCCTAGGTCACGCCCGTGACCTAGGGCGTGTCTTGACCGAGTCAGGAAATGGCGGGAAACGGCGTGATCTTGAGTTAATTTGGCAGTTGCGGGAGAGGTCACGCACCTTGGTCACGCCCGTGACCAAGGGAGTGTAAGCTGGAATGGCTCGGCGGCAGAAACTGCTTGTATTGAATGCTTGCTGGGCGAGTCACGCCCATGACCTGAAGGTCACGCCCCCGGTCACGCCCGTGACCTGGGGCGTGTAACTTTAATCCGACGTGGCAGTGATTTCTGGGAGCTGAAAGCGGAGCACGGTCGTGACCATGGTCACACCCCCAGGTCACGCCCGTGACCTGGGGCGTGTACTGAGGATTTTTGCAGTTTTGTTCTAGAATTTCCCCTGAACACGGCTATGGGCTTGAATTTGCTATTAGCAGCCCCAGATTACCTGAAAACACAAAATAAAGTAAATTAGATATAAAATAAACTAAAAGTATATAAAAACTAATTAATTACTACTAAAATACTATATAAAAATGACTATAAATAATGCACTATCAAGTGTATTGCTTGAGGCCAATCCAATCTCAAGCGGGTAACGAACAAACCACTAGTGTGATTTCTTTCTTGATTTTTCTTGTGGGGAATTCTGTGGCGTGATCTTCGAATCACTGATTTTTTTCGTGGGTTTTCTTCATATTGAAATTTGCATTTCATCCGTTATTTTAATTTTCGAAGGGGTTTGGCGAGCCCCGCTTTTTGTTGGGAGAGATCTACCATTTTTCGAGTTGATATTTTCGGTGGATCTCTTTTGGTAAATCGCATAGCTCGATCGGATCGGGTGGGTCCATTTAGCCGGAGCGAATATTGGCATATAGCCTCTATTCAATCTCTAGGATTGGCTAACCGTCGAGGCGAACTAAAATTGATAATATTGTGCAAAAGTTTCACTGCGTTCTCTATCATGTGTGTAGTATTCATAATACGTCGGGTAGGAAAGTGAATTAAGTCGTAGCGTCCGCGTTGGAGGGTGAACCCTACATCAGGTAGATAGTGTACCTAGTCTGTTATAGAAGATGTGTGGTCATCCTTGGAAGTCTATATGTTGGGTGTACCCGAAAAGCTAAGAGGTAAGGTTGTGTTCGAGACCAACGAAAGATCGCCTTTCCCTTTAAAAGGTCTTAAAATATGTTGGGTAATCCAAGTTTAATGATAAGGAGGGTATAATTGTAGGTAGTCACTAATAACATTAAGTGCCTTGGAAAGGGAGCTTTGCGGTGTCATCCCATTATAGCTCGTAGTACCGTAGTGAGCCCCTTATAGGGTAGTCCTCGGGAAGTCCATGGTTAACCCAAAGATGTAGGAATAAATGACGGTGTAAGATTAACTTAATAAACACACTCCCACACCCCGTGATTATGGGAGGTTAGTTTGTTTGGTCTTACGAGCGGTAGGCTCGGTGGTTGTTGCAGCGGACTAATTCGTCTGGTGAGCTTGTGACTCAGTAGTGCTTGTTGGTACGGACGGTTTGGTCCGGCGAGCCGTTGGCTCGGAAGGTTATGATGATGGGCAGGTTTGCCCGGGGAGCCTTATGGCTCAGGATACAGTAGGACATATTGTATGTGCATAAGGTGGTGGGTCTTTAGTGTTGACGGTCGTTGCACCGACATCGATACTTTGGCTCGGTAAGTGTGGTTAATAATTTACCAGGAAAGGTCTGGTGGTCTAGCTAGTAAGAGTACACGGGAGATCCGATGTTGTGTTCTTGGCATTGAGGCGTACTATAGGTCTAGGTTAGGTAGTGCAGATACCAACCTAGAGGTGGGCGAGGCCTAACCCACCGCTTTCGTTTGCCACCACGGAAGTATCCTGGGAGTTTTGCTAGCTCCAAAAAGGGGGAACTAAAGGTCTGTGCGCATAGAGTCGAAGTGTGTGAGTTGCACTTGTATGAACATAACATGAAACTGCATACTTTGTATGACATAGCATAAACATTGCATTTCAACCCCTACCCCTATCGTATAAATTGGTTATGAGACCTTTTATACGATAGGCTCTGCTAAACGACCCCTTGGTCTATAGGTTTGTGTGGGCATTCCTGTAAATTAAGGTTACTTATTTTTATTGTTGTTTTCCTTAGTACCTTTCTTTACTACTGCCTTACTTATTACTACTGCTTACTTACTACTGTTTTACTTCCTACTGCTTACTCTTTGTATTATGTAGTGCTTACCAATAGACCCTTCCGTAGTTAGATTCACTATCACCTGCTTTTGATTATACCCCTTGATGTACTCCGCTTTGCCCTTCCCGCACAGTGCCTAGGAGTTACCGGGGGATGGACGGGGGATTGGTTGAGTCAAGTTTGACTGACGGTCGGTGGACCTTATCATTTTAGGGGACCGAGGAGATGCTGCAGCACCAGAGACCGGTGCAGATGGAGGCGGGACAGTCTAGCACGGGAGCACCGATGACAGGATCCGTGAGTGTCTTTTAGCTTTGAAAATTATGCTTCCACGAGTAAAATTTGTAGTGAGGAAATTGATGTATCGGGCAGGATCCCCTTTATTATTGCAGTTATCTTTTATTCAATTTTTGTATGTGGACATCTTTTGATGGTTTAAATTTCTATGTGATGTGGACTTAAAATTCTATAAGTTTGTTTAAACTTTACTTCTTTTGTGATCGATATGGCCGACAGGATCGGCGTTTTGTAGTGATGACCTTCTCGAGCAAGGGTGTCTCTGCAAAGTGGCGGTTCTGGACATAAGACCCAAGTTTTAAAAAAAAAGGGTCTTACATCTTATTGCTATTACAAGGTTGGAATTAAACAAAATATTTTTATTCTGAGTAGCCCATAGAGGATTCTAAGCCTATCAAGTGAAATGTCAAAATCAGTGTATCTAAATATGAAATTTGAAAGAGGAAGTCTATAGTGGCAAAGCCTAGATAATTATCTCAAGAAGTGCTGATATTCGTCTCAAGTTAGACAAGTATCAGATGGGTGTCTCAACGACATAGATGACTTCTCAGCGATACAGAATGAAATGTTTCGACGACAAAATCTAAGTCTCGATGATATTACTTGAGTCTCGATGACAAAGCTGAATTGATTCCGATGACATGGTTGAAGTAATCTCGAGGACACTATCAACGACAAAAATGGACATCGTCGAAATACAACCTAGATACTCAATGCAATATTGGATCTTTAATGAGATCTATCTGATGGATTCTTAATCCATTAACCAGGACAAAAAGGTACGCGCCTCTTCATCTACCTCTACTATAAATAGAATGAATGCTTAGGACAAATGTTACACTTTCATTTGCCCTAAGTCATTTCCGTGATAATCCTCCATTCTGTCTCCGACAATCGCTCATTCTCGACGTTCTGCTTCAATGGCTCCCAAGAAAGCAGAATCCTCAACCATCTCCGGTTGTGAGCTTCTGAGAGGAGGGTTCAACTCCTGCTCTAAGGAAATTAGGTCAGTAATTGGACTGGTGGAGTCGGCAGGGCTGGAATATCTGCTCTGCAAAACCTGTGTTCTCAAGAATAGGGAGCTCCAGGAATTCTCTGATGGAGCGAGAATCAATCATTCAGGGACCATCATAAAGTCTGCAGTGGCTGGAAAGAAGATCAAAATGTCTGCCAAGAGCTTAGGAAAAGTCTTGAGAAAGCCAAGACTAGAGAAAGAGATTGAAGAGGAAGATTTGACTGCTGAATACCTCTCTGCAGGATATGCCTGGTGTGGGCACAGTCGCAAGACCTATGGGTCTATTAAAAAGGCAGAATTCAAGCAGAAGGGAAAACCCTTAGCAGACATTGTAAGGAAAGTACTACTATGCAAGCCTTGTTCTCATGACAGGATCTCCAAGGAAATGTTTGATGAAATGTGCAGGACCATTATTTCAAAGAAGACAGACTGGAGAAAGTTTATATTCCAAAGAATTAAGAGCACCTTGAAGACCCCTTCATTCGGAAGAATCTTATCTATTTTCCTCCTGAATTCCCTTGGGGATGTGGTGAAGAGAAAAATGTGAGCACCTCTACATTATTCTAAGAGGTTAGATTCAAAGATGCTGGATAGATGGGAGAGAGTTATCTCCAAAACCCCCAAGGATGCTGAAGCACCTGCAAAAGGAAAGAAAAAAAAAGCTGTGATAGTTGATGACTCGGAGGCGGCAGGGTCCTCTAGCAGTTCTGAAGAAGGAGGAGCCTCATCAATTCCAGACCCAAACCTGTCTAAGGATGCTGAGGAAAAAGGTGCCTCATCTCTACCAAACCCTGCTTTGACAAGGGGGAGGTAGATCTAAATCAAATGATCCCAGAATATGTGAGTGAACCTGCTAACACAGAGATTATTGAAGTTAGAAGAAGCCCCATTCTGGGCAGTGATCCAGTTAAGGGGGAGTTCCTGGTTGGATGCTCAGCCCAAGATACTGAAAGGGTTGGGAGGTAGCCCCATCTGGGGTGCTCTACCCAAGAGGGTCAAGCTGTTGGGACCCCTGCTGAAGAAGTAGTCCAGGAGAAGGATGCTCCAGAGAAGGAAGATGAAGGCAACATGCTATAGAAGGTTGGAAGTACTGATCCCCAGACTGAGCTTGACATAGTCCTGATCAAAGGTAAGCAAGTGTTGGTGGAAGAAGAAGAGCAGATGCATGTAGACTCGCCTAATTTTCTAGGTCAAAATAGTGCTCCTGCAAGTCCTCCAGAGGTAAATATAGTTGGACCATCTACTTATAACTTAGGCTCCCAATTCCACATGATCTCGGCATCGCTGAAAGTTCAAAGGGAGAACATGGAACAATTCATTCTGCATACAGTTGGTGGCCTTAGGCAAGAGATAAAGGCTGAGTTGCAGAGTGTGAAAGATGACATGCATCATCAGAACACTCAGCGCACTCATTTCTTCCACTTAGCAGCTCCAGCCATGGAACATGTTTGTGAGGAGATCAACAAGGTTGGGCATCAGTCTCATCAGATCATCCAAAACCAAGGCACCATGTCAAGGAATATTGAGAGAACTTTTCAACAAATAGCAAGCTTTATAAATTCAGATAGAGATAAAATTCTGAACAGAATCGAAGTGAATACTCAGAACCTAGATGAACATCTGCTAGAAGTAAGAAATAACTTGGATGAGGTTGAACAACACCTACATGAGGAATAAATTTGGTACAAGTAGCCCTTGATGATCACATTGTTGAAGAAGTCCTAAAGGTGGAGAAGGCAATCATAAATGATGCCTCAAATCAAGCTATGTGGACTATAAATCAAGTCATGCAATCCTTACAGAAGCCTCCCTCAGTTTATGAGTTAGCAGAACTATCTGAAAGCACAGCATTAGAAGTATATGGTATTGAACTTGGAGAATCTGTCAGTTCAAGAAAAAAGGAAGAGAGTTCAGAGCAAAAGATACAAGCAGAAGAGGCTAAGGGAAATTGAGCAGGATCCACAGTCAGGAAGGTGGAGTCCTAACTCTGGGACCCTAATTTCATAAGCTTGGATGGAATTTGGATACCCTCAAGACAGGTTAGAAAGAATATATTATTTTGCTGACTAGAATCTGCATTTAAATCAAATTGAGGAAATGAGAACTTACAAACTAGCATTCCCTCATGGTCCTCCTCCATCTCCAAAGAAAATTCCAAAGCTAATCAGTTTCTATGAAAGACATAAAAGAAAAGGAAAGGGAAGCAGCAGCAGGACCTAAAGACGTGAATGTTTTGTCTAAAAATGACTTGGGCAAATGATTATGAAATATTTTTGTTTAAAAATATTATCTCTATTTATATCATGTTGATAGATGAATCATGTTACAATTGTTGAATGTTTTCAAATTTTGATTCTATTTATCATTTGGCATTTATCATTGAAGTGAGTTATGACTTCTTCAAATAGGGGGAGATTGTTGGGAACAGTGCCCAGCAATGTTCCTGATTTGAAAAAGTGCTCAGATCAATGATAAATGCACTATGTATTTGATGGTATATTATATTCATGACTGCAGAGGATAAATTATATGTCCAGTAATTCTCTAAGTCCAAAATCGTCAAGAAGGACTGGACATATCATTGAGATGATACACGTATCGTTGAAATACATCAAAGTTATATCACTAGTATCAAAACTATAAAAGTAGTGAAATTCACTAAGTAAAATATCGTCTCAAGACTCAGCAAATAAATTGTTAAGAAAGGAAACATATCGTCGAGACGGTTTCGACGATATCATCTCGAAGAAAGCTTATAGTTGAGAAAGCTAAGTTCAGATGACTCGATGACAACGTCTTGAAGAAGGATGTTTGTCGACGATATCATCTGGAAGAATACATATCGTCTTAAAGATTGAAGACATCTTGTATAAGGAAACATCTCGACGATATCGTCTAGAAGAAGCAATATCGTTGGGATATCAAGTAAATTCTTGAAGAAGGAAGTACATCGACGATATCGTCGTGAAGATTACATGTCGTTGAGAAGTTCAACACGATATCATCCTGAAGGAATTTTTTCATCTTGACTGATGCAGAGTTGCATTTAATGCGTCATTCTTCTCGAAAATTGAAATATAGGGAATATGCACGACGCCTATCTTGCGCATCAATCGAGGAATGATTAATAATATATATTCTGTAGAATATATCCGTTTACACAGCATTTAAGAAGAATATTATATATTTCCAAAGGCTTGCAAGTTCCAAAAAGGAGAGAGCATTTATGGCAGTTTATTCTGTAATTTCAGTCTATATTCTTTAATGGCCTAATTAATTAAGGAAGGAATTATCAAAGGGGCCTTTATGCAAAGTTGCAGAAGAATATAAAAGAAAGGAATTGTCGATTTCAGAAGAAGACTTGACTTTTCTCTCTGAAAATATACTGATTCTGATCAAGAAAAGAAAAGAAGAAAAGTGCTCAAGCAAAAAATCTTTATCACATTGCTGAGAAGACAAGAAAGAATCTTCTTCATGTACAAGAAGTGCATTTATCATCTAAGAAGAAGATTAAATAGAAAGGTTCAGTGATTGACAAGATCTATGGGCTTACATCTGCAAGAAGAAGAAGAAGTTTGTTATTCAAAGATTTTATCTTAAAGCCTTCTCTTCTACAACAACAAACTAATATGTATTGTCCTGTAGGGTTCTTTGTGAGCCTGAGTTGGTAGGGTTCTTTGTGAGCCTGAGTTGGTAGGGTTCTCTGTGAGCCTGAGTTTGGTAGGATCTTGGTGAAGATATGAGTTATTGTAAGACTTATAAAGTCTGAGATTGGTTGGGTTCTGTGTGAACCTAAGTTGTAAGATCTGCTTATTGAGAAGAGATCTAAGAAGTTGGAGAAGTTGCCTAGTCTAGATCATTGCTAGATAGGTGGGAGGGACAATGGACTACCTCTAGACACATTGTCTTGTAGAGAACCATTATAAATCTTGTGTGTTTTCTGTGTTGCTTTTGTGTTGTGATAGATATAATGTTAAAGTAGTAATTAACCTTGAAAACACCTAATCCCCCCCCCCCCTTCTAGGTGTATTATAGATCAACCCAAATCTAACAAAGTAGGAAAGGGCGCTACGGGTCAAGTGAAGGAACGCTGGACCTAACAATTTGCCCACAAATATGATGGAAGCATTTGAAAATATTACAGGAGAAATTATAATTTTACCAAGTGAAATGTCGACTAGACAAGGTTCAGACAAAGGTAATTTGTTGACGAGAAAAGGTCATGACAAGGCCCTATATCGACTAGAATCTCAAACAGTTAAGTCAATATCGACTAGAAGTTCAACAGCTAAGTCAATATCAACTAGAAGCTTAACAGCTAGAATATCGACTTGAAGCTCAAACAACTAAGTCCATATCGACGTGACAATCTTCATGTCGACTAGATAGTGCAATATTAATGATACAGTCTTGATATCGAGAGATGGAACACATATAGATGATACAGTGTTATATCGACTAGAAGAACTTATATCGACTACAAATTGGATTTCAAATATCTACATTGACGACACCGTTGATTCGGCCAATCAGATTGGCCACATATGCCAAGTGGATTAAAGAATATTAATTCCAATATGGTCATTAATAAATTTAGTATATATATACCTAAAGTATGAACTGGCAAAGCCTAATCTTGCTGATAGAAATCACTTAAAGCAGAAAGCACAATGCTTCTGGACAAAGAAGAAGAACCAGACAAGATCCTTGAGAAGCTTTCTACTTCACTCTTTTCTCAAGTGCCGAAGATTTCAAAAGGCCTAAAGTTAATCACTTCCTCGTCAAGAAAATTGTGGGCAGTCTTGAAATCTTCAATTTTAGATTTAAGATTTAATCATAAAATAAGAACTTTCTCTCTCTCTCTCTCTCTCTCTCTCTCTCTCTCTATATATATATATATATATATATATATATATATATTCATCAAGAAAACCTATACAAGAAGATAGAGATCTTTCTGTGATCAAAAGCACTGTCAAGAAGAAGCCCTAAATTTATCTGAAGATTACAAGGCTTCTAAGAAGATTCAAGAAAATCAAACTTTATTTAATTGAGTAAAAGAAAAAGTTACAATAACTTATTAAAACCTTTAGTAGGATCTTTCAAAGATCTGAGTGTAAGGTCATGTGTGACCTGAGGTAGGGTTCTGGATTGAACCTGAGGTAGGGTTCTGCATTGAACCTAATGTAGGATTCTTGTTGTTGAATCTGAGGTAGGATCCTGAGCTATTGGATCTGAGGTAGGGGATTAATTAACATCCCTGAGGTAGGAGTTGATGGCTCTGAGTGTAAGATCTATATTTGATCTGAGTTTTGGTGGAGTTTGCCTAGTCTGGCATACGGCTAGATATGTAGAGGGGGACAGTGGAGTGCCCATAATGGGGAATCACTAGAAATCCTTGTGTTTGTGGATTGTGATTTTCTATGTTTGTAGTTTCATTTCTAGATAATCAATTAAATTCAAAATGAGGCTTAACACCCATTCACCCCCCCCCCCCCCCTAGGTGATTAGACTACCCTAAACTTACAGCTACAATGTTTAGTTTTACTTGAAATGCAAATTAGTTTACATTATAGTTGAGATCTCTTTTTGATATTTTTGAAATCATGCTTCTAAAATTTCAATGAAATAACGTCTCTTAGACTTTAATTGAAAACATCTTCGTATTAGGCTTAAAAGTCATTATCTTATATATGCTTTTATTTTCTAAGAAGATGTTTAATTTGTAGAGTGCTTACCATATTTTTTTTTGCGTACTACTTGTACTTAATCATGATTATTTATTTTCTCAACAAGTAGTATAATATGTTTAACAAGTGGTATTTCTCTTAGTTGTGTACTCTATTTTTATCACAATACTACTACTTTCAATCATGCATACACTTTCGCATCAAGTGGTATCAAGTGTTTATTCTTTCTAACAAATGGTATCATAAAATGAGGATGTAAACATTTATAATTACCGTTGCATTGCTTACTACTTTATGCTCAATCATGCCTATATTTTTTAATAAGTATTATCTACAATTTTTTTCATATTGCATCTTATTTTCTTCTCTACCTAGATCTCACTAAGTCTTATTGCATACACTCACATCTACCCTCTTTTGGCACTGTCAAAAAGGAGGAGAATAAAATTGCAAAAATTTAATATTTTTGGGGGAATACAATAAAAAATTCATATAAAGCATTTATGTATGAGGAGTATTCATAGGAGGTGCATATTTTACTCTTTGCTCGATCATGAAAATCCTTTATTAAGTGCACCCAACTTAATCTCACAACAATATACTCATCCCTACACACTTTTGCTAATAACAAAAGGGGGAGAAAAATTGAGAAATTTAGTAGAATAGATATTTAGGGGGAGTAAATTATAAGGGAACACTTATGTAGGGGGAGTACTCATATATGAAGAGTATGCATTATTGCATTAAAATCTATCACACTTCATACCTTTTATTCATTATCTTTTATCGCACATTTATATAAACACAAGTCTAATCCTAAATTCCCAAATTACTCATACTGGTATTTGTTATTATCAAAAGGGGGGTTTGTTGGAACATGCATTATGCATCTCTTGGTTTGAGAATAACAAATATCGTAATATATTTGATCTAGTCTTGTGTGTTTCTAGTTTGTAGGTCAAACAGGTACGATACACATATGAGTGTGATTTCAAAATGCAATGTTGAATGAAGACGAAGCTCTAAAAAGAGAGCTAACGCTCGACGGTAACATTAACGCATATGGTAGCTTAACGTCGTTAAGGGAATAACTTATCATTGAGAAGGAATGCCGATGTTAAGGGAAAGCTGTCGCCTGACGGTAAAGTTAACGCAAGTGGTAGCTTATTGTTGAGAGGGAATATTGACGAGAAGCAATGTCGATGAGAAGGTAATATCGACGAGATGATGTGGTGCACATCGAGCTAACGCAGCAAATTAATACTACTGAGGTTCGGTGGGGTCAGGTTCTGCCACGACAACTATGGCTGTGCAAATTCAACACCATTTCTACACAAAATGATACTGCCCGACGGTATCAATACTGCGGGTGGTAGCTTCCGTAGTCTATTTAAAGAGCAACTTCTCTCCTTCTATCAGACGAATTCTTACCCTCCAAAGCCACAACTCTAAATTATTTGAGAGAGGCTTATCTCCGGAAATCAAGAGAACTCTCTTGGGAGAACATGAAGATCGAAAGGAGTTTCTGAAGGGAAAGTACTACCACGCATATTCATCACAAAAGACGAACGCAACAAGAACGCCGATTCGTACATCGCCTTCATCTTCACCTTCAAAAATTCTTGGGGAGTTTTCTCTTACATATTATATATTTTGTAATCTCTTTTGATTTATCTTTTTGTAACGGTAGTGGAGATTGGAGAGTTTTCTCTTACAAATTAAACATTTTGTAATCTCTTTTGATTTATATTTTTGTAACGGAAATGGAGAAATCATTTGGGGAGAATGTCTGATTCCGAGAAGGATTCCGTGAGAAATTCCCTGCGGTTGTTGGCGACTAAGTCTTGCGAGACTTAGGGGAAATTTGTTGCATATTATGGCGACTGGGTCTAGGTTATCTAAGGGGAGGCTAGAGGCTTTATCTATGGTAAGATAGACTATAGCTAATCAGTCCTTGGGAGAAGGGTCAGTATAGAAAATGAAAAGAATTTTTCTTTTTTCATTGATTTCAAGCGTCATTGATATCAAACATTTTTGTATTCAATTTCTACAGAAATAAAATCATGACTCTCTTTGTCTTATTATCTTAATTTTATTTCCATGTTATAAAATGTCATAAATAATCTTCTCCCGAAGCATTATTGCAAAATATATTAAAAGGTTTTTTGTGTGGAATAATTCAAGGAATTCAATCTCTGTGAGTTAGCACCCAGCTATAGCACTTACCGTCAGGGGTAGTGAAGAATTATCGAATTATGTCATTTTCTAAAATTAATCTTCAATATAATCTTTTTTGAATTATTAAAATTAAGTTTTCTATGAAATATCCCTAAACATCTTTAATTAACTTTGATATTTTTATTAAGTTTTTAAATTCCATAAAACTCTTATTAACCCCCCCCCCCCCCATCTAAGGGCACCGAAAGATCCAACATAATCCTCTCATATTCTTTCTCATTTATACTCAGCACAAATGGTACTACCCATAAGAAAGTGTTTGTCATAGCCTCAGTCTTCTCATCGCCAAAAATGGAAACACTTTCTATCAAAACCTTCTTCCCCGATAATTATTTCTTCTCAATCACACCAGGAAGAAGTTGAACCTTATCTACAAATATCTCCACCAAAAACTCATGTATCTCAAATTGTTTCACCCCCTCTACATGTTGAAAATAATGCATATATACTAAAAGAAATTCAGTCTGAAATGAAAGAGTTATTTGATTTCATGAAGATGGGCTTACAGAACCTTTAAGGACAAATTGAAGACATGTCAAAATCAGAACAGTCACATGAAAGTAACTAAAAGAGAAAGAGAAAGTGGTAGAGGACAATAAACAAGAGGAAGAAATTATTGTTGTACAAATTATGAAAGACCAAAGATAGAAAGTTGATGTTGGCTTGGGAAGAAGGCTAAAGAGCATGAGGAAGGTGCAACAACCCAGAAGAAGCTGAATGAGGCAATGAAGAAGTTCTCTTTTGTTAGGAGTTTAAAATGAACAATTTTTGGGCTTACTATTGTGGTTTGCAAGTGATAATTTTTGCTCCTAGACAATATCTGACATTTTGCTTCTTATAGTTAAGAATGTCTTAATATGACTAGTCATTGTTCTATTTTGACAACTAGCTTCGAGAATTAGAACAATGATTATAAACTATTGAGTAGAATAATATCATGACCAAATAAAGACACTGATGGTCTTGGTTCTCAAAAGAATAAGAAGTAGTGCAGTATTGTATATTAATAACTGAAAATTGTTTTCTATAAGTTTGAACTCTATTTATCTCATGAAGTCAAATCAAACTAAACAACGAAAGAAATGAACAACTCTAGAAGTGTCGAAAAAAGCTGACTTAATATATTACTACTTTCTTTCATCTTCTCCTTCATCTAACCCTTTTCTTCTAAGTATTTCTACTTTTCTTTCTGCTTCTTTTGAGACTAATGGCTTGTTGGCAAGTTCAAATCAGCACAGGAGATGAACTTGATCTCAAAGCTTTGAAAATCATAGTGAAAGCTTCAATAATGTAGTAAGTCTGCTGAAAAGTAATAAGTTAGAATCTTTCTTGTCTCTACCTACCTCCATTTATCCCTCTGAGCTAGTTGAGTTTTATGCTAGTGCTAAGATCTCTTCAAAAAATTATATAATGACCATTGTTCATTTTGTTAATGTTATTCTCAATCCTAGGATGATTAATTGTACTTTTGACTTTGAGAATATTGAGAACGAAGAATATCTAACAACTGGAGAGAAAGATATGGCATTATTAGCTATGAAGTTTTGTGGGGGTTACTCAGAAAAAGCTGAGAGAAATGAAATAGACACAGAGTTTTAACTTCTAAGAGATCTTGGGTGTAACAGTGCTAGTAAAGTCTATAACATACAATTGCTTTTAAGGAGAATTGCTCCTACGTATGTTGCAAGTTGTGTTACAAAGGGGATGTAATTGGGGCCTATTGATATACAAGAAGATTGTGTATAGGTTGTTACGACCAACTATTTCATAGACGGGTTATAGGTATTTTCTTAAGTCAAATATATCCTCATCTCTGCATCAATAAAGTTGGTATTCATCCAGCACAAAAACTCCAGCACAAATATTAACAGTAAATTACTCCCTTGAAAACTTGACAGGAGCTTTTGAAGAAGAATTGAATTCTAGTGATGACTCATCCTCCAATACAATAATTCTTCTGATAGGATGTCAATGCTTCCTTCATTCTTAAAGCATTGATGGGAGAATAATGTTGTCTGGTAAATCATTCCTTAGACCCTGGGGGAGTGAGGATTCGAGAGTCTAATTATTACTCTCTAACTATTTGATAACTCTCTCTATCTATTTTACAATTATATAACTATTAGATAATTTTCTCTAACTATTTGATAATTCTCTAACTATTTGATAACTCTCTCAACCTATTTGATAATTCTCTAACTATTTGATGGGTTTGTAAGTTAATCACTTTCTCACCACTCTTTTACCTGATGTTGTCTGGATTGATTGATGGTTTTCTTCTCTAACTATTTCATAATTAGTCATGCAAATCCATTTCTACTTACTGCCTCTCAATGACATTTTTGAGTTCTAAGATTCTGCATTCTGAACTTCATAAGTGGTACAAAGAGGGGGAGATATAGCTATGATATAGCAAAAGAACATGCATGGTTTAACACTAATTATTTGATATTAAAGATTGATAAAGCTTAGATAAATTGTTCTTGATCAAAACTTGTTATACCAAATAGGAGGAGATTTTTGGGAAAAGCCTCTTGATTTGATATATGAAGTTATTTTTGAAAGTATCTAGTTACTACCTAAATCACCTAGAGGGGAGCGAATAGGTGAATTCTATGGCTTTTATGCGGAATTAAAAACTTAAAAGAAAAGCACACAGAAATAAAGAGCACACACACAAACACAAAGATTTTTATTGGTTCCCCGGAATGGGTATGTCCACTTTTTCGCTTCACCTATCTAGCACTCCTGGCTAGATTAGGCTACTTCACTATTCTCAGATTTAAACAATCTTACAACTCGGAGTTATCAACTCCTACAAACTCGGAGACCACGTCCCCTACAAACTCAGAGCCTAAACTCCTACACTCGTAGTAAAACTTCCTACAAACTCGAAAGTAAAAATTTCCTACAAACTCGGAGAACAAACTCTCATACAAAAACTCAGAGAACAACCTCTCCTACACTTGATCCTCTAAACTAGGATCTACAAAAAACTCGAAAGTGAAACTTCCTACAAAAGTTGTAAAAGGGTTTTTACAAAATTTTTGATTAAGAAATAATCTTCTGAAATCTCAAAGAGATTTAACTTGTTCAGATCTGAAAATAATAGATCTTCTTCTTCCTTCATTGAAATAAAAGCTTTGATCTTGAAAGGGGAAGAATAAATCTTATCTTGAGGAATCTTGATCTGAAAACTTATTGAGACAACAAGATCTGAAAAGACACTTGAGGGAATCTGAAATATGTAATCTTGTTGAATCTGAACTAGGAGAAGAATTGTGCAGAAACTTTGTCGGCCGCAGAAATGTCCTTTGCGAAAACGAGAATGGCCGACACAGACGATTTGCTATTTCTTGAAATTAGGCACGATTAGGGTTGAACGAAATAACCCTTAAGTATTTATAGCACTTCTTCTCTAATGGCTGAAAACAAAAATTAAGGAGGGATCTCTGATAAGTAGTTTTTATATAAGTTTTTAATAGAAATTTTTGTAATTATTTAATATGTTTTTTCCTTTTCATGTCAATTTTAGGTTATAAGTAGTTCTTTTTGTAATTTTGATTCTAACTTAGATTAATTTCAATATTTGCAGAATTTTGGGAGAAATTAGTAAAATTTGCAAGTCACGCCCAAGGTCACGCCCGTGACCAAGGGCGTGTAACCTGAAGATCAAAACAGAGTCGATGCTGCGCTGATTGAGCTAGTCCACAGCAAGTCACGCCCCAGGTCATGCCCGTGACCCAAAGTCACACCCGTGACCAAGGGGCGTGTAAGTTTAGAATCTTGCCAATGAGCTTTCATCGAGACGTGGAGCTGCCGACGAGAAGTCAACATAAGTCATGCCTGTGACCCATATGTCACGGTCGTGACTTTCCTGCGTGATCCCTGCACGCCGTCGTGCCGCAAACAAGACCCACGCTGCATTAAATGAAGCCGTCCAAGTACACGCCTGTGACCCAAGTTACACGGGCGTGTAATGTCCAAATTTCTCCCGCCGTCACGCAAAGCCCATGCCACTGTCGGATCCAATTTGAACGGTGATTACACGCCCTAGGTCACGCCCGTGACCAAGGGGCGTGTAACTTGAAATTTTTTCCTATAAATTCCTGGACTCTCCTTGAGTCCAGGGTTCAGAAATTTTGAGAGGGGGAGGTGCTGCTAGAGCTGATAGTGACTTTTTCATATTCATGTTCATGTCTTTTTATATTTTCAAGTTCTCTTTTTCATCTCATCCAATGTACTACTTTTTCTTCCAATGCAATAGTTTAGTGATCTTGTAATTTTTCCTTGCTAATGTTGTAATTTTCCTTCAAGCTTGTACTCGCTTTTGGTATCAATAAAAATTAGTTTGCTCTCGTTATTTGTCTCCTTCTACTTCAGTCAATTTTCCTTATTATGCAATTTTATTTTTCTTCCTCTTCCCCCTCCACCATGAGTAACTAATTCTCATTAGTGCTCGATCGAAATGATCCGAGGATGAGTTAATCAAGTTATGATTTTACAAAGTTCTTTTTTTCTGTTTTTATAAGCACTTGAATTACCCTTGATTTTTAACTAGTGAGGCCATATTATCGATGTATGGTTTTCTCTTAAGTTTTCATACTTAGTTAGCCGAAGGCTCAAAGTATGAATCGATCACTCAAGGGTAAAGAGAGATGCACGCACCCCTTGAGAGAGGATGGCGTAAATCTCCCGGATTAGAGTCAAATCTAATAGCGGGGTTCACTTCTTAAAGCAAGTTTTAGGTAATCAATTATAGGACGAGAGTCCGGTTGATTTTTCCTAAACTTAGTTGGGCAAACCTCGAGAGAGGCTTGTTCGAGCTTCGGGAACCTCCACGGTCAAGTAGTTTAATTAAACGGAATTAGATTTATTTTCCTTTCGCTTGATTATTCTTAAACCAAGGTGACTTTTGATTAAGCACAAATCTCTTTTACTATCGTTTAATCCCTTCTTTTAGCTTGCAATTTGTCTCTATTTAGCTAGTAAAGCAAAACTCAAAAATCATTTTGATAAGATAATAGTGATTTTCCTCGAAGTAGAAGTAATCAACGCCCCCCGTGGAATACGACCTTGGTATTTCTAAATATCCTATATTATAGACGATAAGGTACACTTTCCTTCATCGGATATAGTTTTGGAGAAAATCTTTAACCATTTCACTTTGCAAAACCCTAAATTTTTACATCATGTTTTTGGCGCCGTTGCCGGGGACTTGCGTAGATACTTTGAAAAGAGGATAGCTATTAATTTTATCATGCTTCTTTTTATTTTATTTTGCTTTTTCTAAATTTCAAAAAGAGAAAAAAAATATAATAGTCTAGTTTTACACTTTCTTTCTTTTCTTTTCATTATCCGTTTTCTTCATTCCCTTTTTTTTTCTTTTTTAGTGTATGACCCGAGGTAGCGCTTTGAATATTCCTTTTGATCCAGACATTGAGCGAACCCTTTGGCGGCGCCGCCGTTCTCATGATAAGGATAATCAATTAGAATTCAAAGAGTCGATAGGGGACACTAACACAGCGAATATGGATCTTAATCCTCCTAATCCTAACGCGCCAAATCCTAATGAGGCCGCGCAATGGACCATGTCCTATTATGCGCGGCCAAATTTAGAAGGCACACAGTCAATTATTGTTCGCCCCGCGGTGGCGAACAATAACTTTGAGATCAAGTCCAGCATCATACAAATGGTGCAGCAATTAGTGACCTTCGATGGTCAGCCGGACGAAGATCCAAACTGTCATATTTCTAATTTTCCCAAAATCTACGACACGTTTAAAATCAATGGCGTCACCATTGATGCCATTCGATTGCATCTTTTTCCTTTTTCTTTGCGGTCTAAGGCCAAGCAGTGGTTGGGCTCACTTCTTAGGAAGTCCATCACTACATGGGCCTATATGGCGGAAAAATTTCTCACTAAATATTTTCTGCCTGCAAAGACCGCCAAAATGCGAACAGATATTGCGTCACTTATGCAAATCGACTCGGAGACTCTCTATGATACATGGGAGCGCTTCAAGGATCTTTTGCGTAGATGCCCTCACCACGCACTTCCCACTTGGCAACAAGTGCAAATTTTTTATAATGGCTTGAATTTCCAAACTAAGCAAATGATTGATGCGGCCGTCGGGGAACATTAAATAAGAAGACCCTGGAGGCCGCTCAAGAGCTTTTTGAGGAGATGGTCATGAATGCGTACCAATGGAATATGCCCCGAGCGCGGCCTAACAAGCCAGCCAGAATTTTTGAAATAGAAGCAAACGTAAATTAGGCTTTACAAGTTGAGCGCTTAACAAAGCAAGTGGCGGAGATGTCTGCTTCCTCCTCCACTCCTCCTTGGGCTAATAATATTTTAATTGAAGAGCAGGATGACTACATGGGAAATTCGCCTCGGTCTTCCTATAACCCCAACACCGCTCCATACTACAACACTTACAATGCGGGTTATAGGAACCATCCGAATTTCTTGTGGAGCAACCAGGGAAATGCATAGCGTCCTCTAAATATTAATCAACCTCCTAATCCCCCTCTAAATTTGAATTCTCAAAATTTTAATCTGCCCAATTTTCCACCTCAACAGCAAAAACTCTCTCTGTTTGAAGAGGTTTTTGCAAAATATGTTGCTACAAATGAAATGAACATCCAGAATCTTACCGGGTCGATCAAAAATTTAGAGAATCAAGTGGTCCATCTCGCAAAGATGATTTTCGAGCAGCAACAAGGAGCACTACCGTGGAATACGGAGTAAAATCCAAGGGAAAGCACGAACGTGATTACACTCCGAAGCGGGAAGGAGGTGGTTTCAAAACAGGACGAACTCAAGGTAACTTCTTCTCCTCCTCCTCCTCTTATTTTATCTTCGAATTTGCCCGCTACGTTAGCTCCGCACACTTCTACTTCCAATATTCCGTATCCATCTAAGTTTAAAAGCGAGTGCGCCGAAAAAAATTATAAAAAGTTTTTAGAAATTTTAAAAAAAATATCGTATTAATGTACCCTTCTGTGAGGCTATCTCTCAAATGCCTAAATATGTGAAATATCTTAAGGAGTTTCTCTGCAATAAGAAAAAATTAGAAGATATTTTGCATATTTCTTTAAATGCAGAATGCTCCGCGGTTGTACTCAACAAATTGCCTCAAAAAGCAAATGACCCGGGACGGTTTTCCATCCCATGTCTATTTGGCAATTCGTTAGTAAAACACACCTTAGCAGATCTTGGAGCAAGCATCAATCTCATGCCTTTTTCGTTATTTAAAATGTTAGGTCTAGGAAATCCTAACCCCACTCGAATGAGTATTCAATTAGCGGATCGTTCTTTAAAATATCTGGTAGGGATAGTTGAGGACGTGCTCGTTAAGGTTGACAAGTTCATCTTCCGGGTGGACTTTGTCATTCTTGACATCGAAGAGGATGTCGAAGTACCCCTCATACTCGGTCGCCCCTTCCTTGCCACCTCCCGCGCAATTACCAATGTAAGTGACGGAAAGCTCCTCCTACGGGTTGGAGACGATGAAGTTACTTTTAGTATAAATCCCTCGATGTGAAACACCTTAAAGAATGACGATTCGTGCTTTTATTTAGAAGAATGTTTTGAGAACGAATTACATTCACTTCCCGAGTTAGTTTTCACATTGAGTCACGAATCCGAGCTCGCTGAGCTCTTTTATTTAGAAGAAGAAGTCTCTCGCTCCACATTACCAGAACCATTTTTGTTAGAAAAATTAAAAATCAAAACTTTTTATGATGAGCCACCCATGTTAGAGTTAAAACAACTCCCCCCTCACCTTAAATATTTGTTTTTAGAAAAAGAATTTAAGCTACCCGTCATCGTTTCATCCGAACTTAGCAATTTAGAAATTTCTTAGTTGACTATTGTCTTAAGCAAGCACCGCCACGCAATTGCGTGGCAAATTTCAGATATTAAGGGTATTAACCCTTCCATCTGCACTCACAAAATCTTCCTCAACGATAATTCCCGCAACACGGTCCAGCCTCAATGACGATTAAACCCGAATATGAAAGAAGTCATTAAGGCCGAAGTTATTAAGCTTTTGGATGCAGGAATCATCTACCCGATATCGGATAGTACTTGGGTTATCCCGGTACAAGTCGTACCGAAGAAAAATGGTGTTACGGTAGTTGCGAACGAAAATAACGAATTAATCCCAACTCATACTCTTACGGGTTGGCGGATGTGCATCGATTATCGAAAACTAAATGATGTCACCCGTAAGGATCACTTCCCGCTACCTTTTATCGATCAAATCTTAGAGCGCCTTTCAGGTCACTCCTACTACTGTTTTCTCGATGGTTTGTCGGGATATTTCCAAATCTCAATTTCGCCCGACGACCAAGAGAAAATAACTTTCACTTGTCCCTTTGGCACCTTCGCTTATCGGAGGATGTCATTTGGTCTTTGTAACACACCAGCTACATTCCAAAGATGTATGCTGGCAATATTTGACGAGTTAGTAGAGGAGGTGATGGAAGTGTTCATGGACGATTTCTCCGTTTTCGGAAACTTTTTCAAAAATTGTTTAAAAAATCTCGAGCGCGTGTTACAATGTTGTGAGGAAACTAATCTTGCTCTCAATTGGGAGAAGTGCCATTTTATGGTCAAAGAAGGATTAGTCCTTGGCCATAAAATCTCGGGCAAAGGGATCGAGGTTGATAGGGCCAAGATCGAGGTATTTGAAAGACTCCCCCCCTCCAACGAATGTAAAAGCCATTAGAAGTTTCCTACGTCACGCGGGGTTTTATCGGCGCTTTATCCAAAAAATTTCCAAAATCACGAAGTCGTTAACCCATCTCCTTGAGAAAGAGACTTCCTTACTTTTTAATGACGAATGGCATTTGGCCTTTAAACTTATCAAAGAAAAGCTTATAAATTCTCCGATTCTAGTTGCGCCGGATTTGTCACTACCCTTCGAAATTATGTGTGACGCGAGTGATATTGCGGTAGGCACCATGTTAGGCCAACGGGTGAGTAAGTATTTCCACTCGATTTATTATGCGAGCAAGACACTCATGTCGGCACAAGCAAACTACACCACTATCGAGAAGGAACTTCTAGCAATCGTTTTCGCTTTTGATAAGTTTAGGTCGTATATCACTCTCTCAAAAGTTATCGTCTTCATGGATCATTCCGCTCTTAGATATCTTTTAAGTAAATCGGACGCCAAGCACCGTCTTTTGCGATGGATCCTCCTCTTGCAGGAGTTTGACTTAGAGATCCGGGACAAAAGGGGAGCCGAAAACTTGGCGGTCGATCATCTTTCCCGATTAGAAAACCCCGCCTTGGAAGCATTAATAGACGCCGACATTAATGATAAATTTTCCGAAGAGAGCCTTCTCACTCTCGAAAATATAAATTCATCTTCCACCCCCTGGTTTGCGGATTTGGCTAACTATCTAGTAGCCCGGGTCCTGCCAAAAGAATTCTCGAGTCAGCAAAAGAAGAAATTCTTTTCTGATTTCAAGAATTATTTTTGGGAGGACCCCTTTTTATTCCGTGCTTGCGCAGACCAGGTGGTGAGAAGATGCGTCTCGAGTGAGGAGGGCTTAAAAAGTTTATGGCACTGTCACGAGGGACCAACCGGTGGTCATTATCAAGCGAACCGAACCGCGGGGAAGGCGCTGGAGGCGGGCTTTTATTGGCCCACGCTCTTCAAAGATACTCACACACTTGTGAGTACTTGCGACAGCTGCTAGCGGTCGGGGAACATCTCCCACCGGGATGAGATGCCCCAAAATATTTTTTTAGAATGCGCAATTTTTTATCTTTGAGGTATTGATTTCATTGGTCCTCCTCCCTCCCTCTTTTTCAAACAAGTATATTCTAGTTGCGATCGACTACGTGTTGAGGTGGGCGGAAGCGCAAGCTCTCGCCACCAACGATGCGTGAGTCGTTGTTAACTTCTTAAAAAATTTATTTTCTCGATTTGGCACGCCACGCACTATAATGAGTGATCGGGGCACCATTTTGCAATAGCCAATTTACAGAAATTCTAGCAAAATATGGTGTCACGCACAAACTATTCACTGCATATCACCCACAAATGAGCGGCCAAGTTGAAGTCGTAAAATTGTGAATTAAAGCAGATTTTAGAAAAAACTGTTTCTATTAATCGGAAGGATTGGGCAATAAAGCTCGATGACGCGGTATGGGCCTATCGAACGGCATATAAGACCGCTATCGGTTGTACACCGTATCGAATGATTTATGGCAAGGCTAGCCACCTTTTGGTCGAACTAGAATACCGCGCATTTTGGGCGCTTAAGTTTTTAAATCTCGCTTCTACATTAGCGGCCGAACAAAGAAAATTTCAAATGAACTAATTAGACGAGTGGCGAGCCAATGCGTACGAGAGTAACAAATTATATAAGGACCGAACAAAGTTTTATCATAATAAACACATAAAATTTCTGGAAAAAAATTTGCCGGGGGATCTCGTCCTCCTTTATAATTCTCGCATTCGCCTTTTTCCGGGAAAACTAAAATCCCGATGGTCTGGACCCTTTATTGTTAAAGAGGTTTGGTCCTATGGGACAATTTTAATTTCCCACCCAGAAAAAGGTTCCTTTTAAGTAAACATGCACCGCCTTAAGTTATATCATCCGGGAGAGCTAGCTAACGAGAAGAGTGAGTCGATTTTACTTCCTCCTATAATATGATCGGCAAGTGGGTCAAGCTACGCGACATTAAACAAAGCACTTTTGGGAGGCACCCCAAAGTTATCTTTTTATTGTTTTCTCTTATTTTTCTTCTTTAACATATTTTGCAGGTAACCGTCATTTCCCCGCGCATCTTCAAAAATCAGGGAAGCCCTTTATCCTTCTTCCTTCTCTTTTATTTTGCATTTCTTTTTGTTTTGTCTTGCACTTTATTTGCTTCTTTTTCCTTTCTTTTACTTCATACTTAGTTTTAAACATTGGGGACAATGTTTAACTTTAAGTATGGGGGTGTAAATAGTTCTTTGTAAATTGTTATTAATTTAGAAGTTTTCAAGAAAAAAATTTAAATTAAATTATTTTCTTATGTTTTTTTAAGCACTTGTAAAACCCAAAAACTCAAAAAAAAAATTAGAAAATCGAAAATTTAAATCTTGGAAAGGGACGTTTGGGATATCATCCCATCACACCTCCTAGTACCATGAGAACTCTTCATGGGGTATACCTCGGGAAGTCCAGGAATTAAACAAAAGTGTTAGGTTTAAAAACTAGTTTCCTTTCTTATATTACCAAAAATTCAAAAAAAAAAGATAATATTCAAAAATTCAAAAAAAGAGATAATATCAAAAATTCCAAAAAAATAAATATGAAAAATTTAGAACACAAAAAAAATTTCTTATACCACTCCTACTTGTTGTTATGTGATTTCTTAGAAATCTAGTTGAGAATGTTTATAAGCATTTTTAGGTTTTTAATTTGCTAAAATTTTGTTTATCATAGTTTGTTAATTTTAAATTTTAGGTAATCTTATTTTAAGAACCATCTTATGATTTGAGTTTGATTAGAAAATTTTTGTTAGCATGACATCTATTTTTATTTTTAAATGGCTTCATTTTGTAGTGAATTTGTTAAACCTCTTTAGATTTCAATTATATTTTCTTCTAGCTTTTTAGATCTTAGGAAATTTAAATTTACTAGAATTTGCTCTCAATATAATTTACTAGTATTTTAAAAGATCATATGCATGGGAATAAGAGGATAAAATTCATTATTCCCTAAACATATGCACCCAAAATCATTTACAAGATTATATGGCATGGAGTAAGAGGATAAAATTCCTTACTCCTAAATATATACATTTTGGGTTTATTGAAGAGAATTTACAAGATTATATGCAAGGAAATAAGAGGATAAAATTCATTATTTCCTAAGCATATACAAAGAAAAGAAAAGAAAAAATAGAGGTGAGAGGATAAAATTCATCACCTCAAATCAAAAATCTCTTCTTATGCCAAGCTTTGTAAACCCCCCTTAGCCAATATCTTTGATCTAGGTTTAACTTAAGTTATGGAGAGAGCAATATTTAGTAGGTTACTTTTCCTTAAGTTTCTTTTAAGATAGAGTTCCTATAATTTTAATTTAATCTAGTTTTATAATTTCTACAATTTTGGTAAGCTAATTAGTTATCTTGAGAAGTCCTTACCTAAACAATTTTCTCTCTTTTCAAATCATCTTCATAATTTAGGACTTAACTCCTCCTAGAATTTATTCTTAACTTAACTTTTGGTTTAATGAAATTTTAGTTTGAAATTAAAAATTTTATGGATGTCTTATATATTATGTCTCACACTTTTGCTCTGGAATAGCAAAACCTCAAGTATGGGGGTATTTGATAAGTAGTTTTTATATAAGTTTTTAATAGACATTTTTGTAATTATTGTTGAAATTGTTGAAGTGGAAGTGAAGGAGGCTTTTGGACCTGGGCGGTCTGGGAGGAGGTCGGGCGGTCTGACGTGACCGCACGACCTGGCGGTCTGCATCCGCGGTCTGGCTGATCTTAGACTAGCTGCGGTCTCCCGGGTTGACCGCTGGTCTTGTCCAAAGTCTGCTGAAGGGGCCGCGCGGTCTGTGCGTGACCGCGTGGCATGCTGTCCTCTTCAAGGCTGTGGCGGTTTGGTGTGACCGCACAGTTTGATCCAGGTTCTCTCCGGAATGCGGACTGGTAGCTGACCGGGCTTTCTGGGGGTATTCGCGGACTAAGAGTCTTAGTCGCGCGATCTCATTTCGCGGTCTCAGGAGGAGACTGGTATGCGAGCTGGTTGCTGTTCGCGGTCTCAGGAGGAGATCGGCATGCGGACAGGAGTTCGCGATCTGATGGCGAACTGACTGTGTTCGCGGTCTCGTGCGAACACAGGTGGTGAATAGCTTCGGGCGGTCTGGCGAGCTCTTTATGGAGTCGCGGTCTGCTGTGAGAGTAGCGGTCTCTCATGGCGACATTGAAACTAGCGGGTTCACCAAAATGAAGCAGGAGTTATGTTGCTGATCGCGCGGGTTGACCGATCAGGTCGCACGATCTGGAGGGTGGTGATCCTATCTCATAGGGTGGTGACTGGATCAGGTCCCGTGCCTATAAATAGGAGGCCACTATAGCAGCAAAGAGAGACACACCAAGTGTAAGCTGAGTTCGCTTGTTTCCTGCGGTCTGTTTTATTCTGACCGTGCGGTCTGCTGATTGAATTCCTCTTGTGCAGCTTCTGCGGATAGTGTGGGCAGCAGCGATCACCTCTTCCTCTGAAAGTGTTCGGGCGGTCTGCGGCTTGGAGTTGTGGTGCTGAAGTTCGGGAGGATCAACAGGTCGGAAGAAGGGTGCGGTCTGATCAGCGGATTGGTGGTGTGTTGTGATCGGCAAGGCGCTGCGGTATGGCAGTGTGTTGAAATCGCAGGGAGGTCGCGCGGTCTGGAGTGATCTCCAGTTATCCTCATCTACTTGTATTTCTGTTTGGTATCTGTGATGGCGAAATCATGTCTCGCCAAGCATGCCTTGCCCTGTAATGAAGTTTATGCTATCAATAAAGATCAATTGCTTGCCTAAAGTTTGCTTCTGGTTGTTTGGCTTGTATCTCTAAGTTGCATAATCGATTCCTGCTTGCTCTCACAAGGTCCTTAGAAAAATTTCACATGGTATCAGAGGAAGGTTGGAGTGGATAGAGCAGGTTGCAACTTAGAGTAGCCATCGCCTTTGTGAAGAAGGAACCAGAGGAAAAACAATGGAAGGTGGATTTGCAAGAGGTCTTGGTATTGAGATGCTTACATCGACTAACTTCAAGAAGTGGAAGTCATGTATGCAGAGCTATCTTCTGGGTGAGGATCTATGGGAAGTTGTTGGAGGAAATGAGACAGAAGAGGTGAAGGCAACGGAAGCTGGTGACAATGGTCCGACCGTAAGGGCGTGGAGAAAGACCAATGCCAAGGCCAAGTTCACTTTGAAGCGTGCCATTTCACCTGATCTATTTGATCACATCTTAGGGTGTGGATCAGCTGCCGAGATCTGGAGAGCCCTGGATGGGCTGTTTAATAAGAAGAATGTAGCGAGGCTGCAGTTCTTGGAGAATGAGCTGGCAAGGTCGGCTCAGGGCGATCTTTCTATCTCCACTTTCTTTCTGAAGATGAAGAACCTCTGCGCTGAGATATCAGCACTGGATCCTGATGAGCCAATTTCTGAGGCGAAGCTGAAGAGGCACATCATCCGCGGCTTGCGGAAGGAATATGTGGCCTTTGTGACGTCGGTGCGGGGATGGGCAAATCAGCCGTCTCTGTTGGAGCTGGAGAACTTGCTTTCTTCGCAAGAAAGCTTGGCAAGACAGATGGCGGGGTTGTCAGTGACTGGGGGAGATGGCTAAGTGCTCTTCTCGGGGAAGAAGAAGAAGTGGGATAAGAAGAAGAAGACCATTGGAGGCTATGGGCCTTCAACTTCTGGACAGCAGGAGAGGGGCTATCCTCCTAAGGCTGAGGAGAAGAAGAAGAAGGAAGGTCTCAAATGCTACAAATGCGGGAAGGTTGGGCACTTCAAGAAGGATTGCAGAGTGGTCACTCAAGCAGGGCATGCTGCGGAGAAGGAAGAAGCTGAGGCCAGACATATAGATGGAGGATGGGGAGGAGCCTTCTCGGCTTCTATTGGAGCTTCGGCTCCCATCAACTATTTGGAGGACTGGATCGTGGACTCGGGGTGTGGTCATCACCTCACCGGAGACGGGACCAAGCTTTCTTCTGCACAGCCCTACACAGGTAACAATGCAATCATTACTGCTGATAATACCGTGCATCCAGTAGAGAAGGTGGGGGTTGTTTCTTTGGGCAGTGATAGAGGGCCACTTACTTTGAAGAGTGTCTATCATGTGCCCGGAATGAAGAAAAACCTCTTCTCCGTGACCAACGCTGTTGACGCTGGGTATCACGTTCTGTTCGGCCCAACAGAAGTGAAATTTCTACATAATGTAGAGGCCGTGAAGGCCGAGGTCGTTCATATCGGGAGACGGGCAAAGGACTTGTTCGTTTTATCGACAAGTTCCTACGTCGACAAGATGAAGATGAATGATGGTGTTGTTATATGGCATGAGAGGTTGGGGCATGTAGGAATGGATAAGCTGAAAGCAATGGCGGTGAAAGGTCTGGTCAAGGGCCTGCCAAGTCTATCTTCCTACGGAGAAGGTCATGTTTGCGCGGGATGTCAGTTCGGCAAGTCTCATCGACTACCGTTTGAAAAGTCGCAGACAAGGAGTAGTCAGCCGCTAGAGTGCATCCACGGTGACTTGATGGGACCGACTGCTACCCCAAGCCTCGGAGGCAGCAGATATATGCTGGTGTTGATCGATGATTACACCAGATATGTCTGGGTATATTTCCTGAAGGAGAAGGCGGAGGCGTTTGCCGAGTTTGTGGAGTTCAAGGAGCTCGTGGAAGGTCGGTTGGGACTACGGGTGAAGAAGCTGAGGACTGACAACGGAGGGGAATTCACCTCCAGTGAGTTCTCTACTTTTTGCAGGAAGGCAGGCATCCGGAGGGAGCTTACTTGTGCACATACTCCACAGCAGAACGGAGTTGCAGAGCGGAAGATCCGTCATCTGACGGAGACCTGCAAGTGTTGGCTGCATGCCAAGAGTATTCCAAAGTCCTTCTGGGCGGAGGGAATGTCTTGTGCTGCCTACGTCATCAACAGGATGCCTCTGAGCCCCATCAACATGTTGACCCCGCATGAGATGATGTTCAAGGAGAAGCCAAGCGTGGCACACCTTAGGGTGTTTGGTTCCACTTGCTACGTGCATGTCCCAGATGCTCTTCGGACAAAGCTAGATGTGAAAGCAAGGAAGCTAGTCTTCGTGGGATACGATGAGCGGAAGAAAGGATGGAAGTGCATGGACCCAGAGACGCAAAGATTTGTTGTATCTCGCGACGTTGTATTTGATGAGGTGACATCTTATAAGGGGTCTTCTAGACTGGAGCTACCAGAGAGCAGGGTGGAGGTGCCAGAGCAAGTAGTGGCAGATCTTCAGGTAGAGCTACTTGTGTCACCAGGTGGTCCATCTCCTTCTAGTTCCGAGACGGGGGCTTCTGGTTCAGGGAGCAGGGGGAGCATTGCTCCTAGCACGTCTGGAAGAGGAGCTAGGGAAGAAGAAGCTGGAGATAATGCGGTTCAGGGGAAGGAGCTGAGGAGGTCGAAGCGAGCAATCGTTGCCCCTGATCGCTATACAGGAGGAAACGCAGTGAGCTTTGTCTCATGTTTCTTCACTGGTCCCTTGGATGAGAGGGAGCCGTCGAGCTTTGAGAAGGCCCAAGGCGTGAAGGAGTGGGATGTTGCAATGCAAGAAGAGATGGCAGCTCTTGAGAAGAATG
This sequence comes from Dactylorhiza incarnata, assembly GCA_033032865.1. NCBI lineage: Eukaryota > Viridiplantae > Streptophyta > Magnoliopsida > Asparagales > Orchidaceae > Dactylorhiza > Dactylorhiza incarnata. The sequence continues at coordinate 7,668,778 of JAWHQI010000023.1, forward strand.
AGACCTGGTCTCTTGTGCCCAAGCCCAAGGGCACTACTCCTGTAACATGCAAATGGGTCTACAAATTGAAGAAGAAAGCTGACGGCAGTATCGAGCGTTACAAGGCTCGTCTTGTAGCTCGGGGGTTCTCGCAGCAATACGGTGAAGACTATGAAGAGACTTTTAGTCCGGTGGCCAAAATGACTTCAGTTCGGTTCATCATTGCCTTGGCGGCGTTCAGTGGATGGGAGATTTGGCAGCTCGACGTCAAGAACGCCTTCTTGTACGGCGAGATTGACAAGGACATCTTCATGGTCCAGCCACCAGGCTTTGTGTCTGAAGATTTTCCGGAGCATGTCTGCAAGCTGAAGAAGGCCCTGTATGGGTTGAAGCAAGCGCCAAGGGCGTGGTACGGAAAGATCGCAGAATATCTTCTATTCTGTGGATTTTGTGCTTCAGACTCAGACTCAAGCTTGTTCGTCAAGAAGAGCGGGGAGCTTCAAGTCATCGTGCTGCTTTACGTCGACGATATGATCGTGACGGGGAACTCGAAGGAAGAAGTAGCTCAGCTTCGGGCCGAGTTGGCCATCAGGTTCGAGATGAAGGACTTAGGTGAGCTTCACCATTTCCTTGGACTCGAGGTGCAGAGGAAGGAAAGTGGAGTGCTGGTTTCCCAGGCTGGATATGCGGAGCGAATCGTGGAGCGATTCGGCATGAAGGAAGGGAAGTGCATCTCTACACCTCTGGAGAAGGCTATGAAGCTTCGGAAGGATGAGGGGAGGATTATGCAAGATCCGTTGGTGTTCCGAGCTCTGGTTGGGAGCTTGATCTATCTGACGATCACGAGGCCGGATATTGCATATGCAGTAGGCAGAGTGAGTCAGTATATGGCGGAGCCTCGGATACCTCATCTGCTAGCGGCCAAGAACATTCTGAAGTATGTCAAGGAGACCTCGGACATGGGTCTCCTATACAGGAGGGATGCGGGCTTCGAAGTGCATGGATACATGGATGCTGATTACGGGGGAGATTCAGATGATCGGAAGTCGACATCTGGATTCGTCTTCATGGCGGGCCCTACGGCTATATCATGGTGCATCAAGAAGCAGGATTCTGTATCAGTCTCCACCACAGAAGCGGAATACAAGGCTTCGGCCTTGGCAGCTCAGGAAGCCATCTGGCTTAGGAGGTTGGTGGGAGACGTCCACAAAGAGGTTCGGGAGCCGACTCTGCTACGCGGTGACAACGAGAGTGCTCTCAAACTGGTAACCAATCCAGTTTGTCACGCGAGGACCAAGCATATCGAGATCAAGCATCACTTCATACGGGAGAAGGTGCTGGAGGGGTCTCTTTCGGTCGAACATGTGCGGAGTGCGGACAATGTAGCAGACATCTTCACAAAGGCGCTGGCAAAGGGGCCGTTCACACGGCTAAGGGAGCTACTTGGTTTGGTTTCCACTTCCCACTTCAAGGGGGAGTGTTGAAATTGTTGAAGTGGAAGTGAAGGAAGCTTTTGGACCTGGGCGGTCTGGGAGGAGGTCGGGCGGTCTGACGTGACCGCACGACCTGGCGGTCTGCATCCGCGGTCTGGCTGATCTTAGACTAGCTGCGGTCTCCCGGGTTGACCGCTGGTCTTGTCCAAAGTCTGTTGAAGGGGCCGCGCGGTCTGTGCGTGACCGCGTGGCGTGCTGTCCTCTTCAAGGCTGTGGCGGTTTGGTGTGACCGCACAGTTTGATCCAGGTTCTCTCCGGAATGCGGACTGGTAGCTGACCGGGCTTTCTGGGGGTATTCGCGGACTAAGGGTCTTAGTCGCGCGGTCTCAGTTCGCGGTCTCAGGAGGAGACTGGTATGCGAGCTGGTTGCTGTTCGCGGTCTCAGGAGGAGATCGGCATGCGGACAGGAGTTCGTGATCTGATGGCGAACTAACTGTGTTCGCGGTCTCGTGCGAACATAGGTGGTGAATAGCTTCGGGCGGTCTGGCGAGCTCTTTGTGGAGTCGCGGTCTGCTGTGAGAGTAGCGGTCTCTCATGGCGACATTGAAGCTGGCGGGTTCACCAAAATGAAGCAGGAGTTATGTTGCTGATCGCGCGGGTTGACCGATCAGGTCGCACGATCTAGAGGGTGGTGATCCTATCTCATAGGGTGGTGACTGGATCAGGTCCCGTGCCTATAAATAGGAGGCCACTGTAGCAGCAAAGAGAGACACACCAAGTGTAAGCTGAGTTCGCTTGTTTCCTGCGGTCTGTTTTATTCTGACCGTGCGGTCTGCTGATTGAATTCCTCTTGTGCAGCTTCTGCGGATAGTGTGGGCAGCAGCGATCACCTCTTCCTCTGAAAGTGTTCGGGCGGTCTGCGGCTTGGAGTTGTGGTGCTGAAGTTCGGGAGGATCAACAGGTCGGAAGAAGGGTGCGGTCTGATCAGCGGATTGGTGGTGTGCTGTGATCGGCAAGGCGCTGCGGTATGGCAGTGTGTTGAAATCGCAGGGAGGTCGCGCGGTCTGGAGTGATCTCAAGTTATCCTCATCTACTTGTATTTCTGTTTGGTATCTGTGCTGGCGAAATCATGTCTCGCCAAGCATGCCTTGCCCTGTAATGAAGTTTATGCTATCAATAAAGATCAATTGCTTGCCTAAAGTTTGTTTCTGGTTGTTTGGCTTGTATCTCTAAGTTGCATAATCGATTCCTGCTTGCTCTCACAAGGTCCTTAGAAAAATTTCACAATTATTTAATATGTTTTTTACCTTTTCATGTCAATTTTAGGTTATAAGTAGTTCTTTTTGTAATTTTGATTCTAACTTAGCTTAATTTCAATATTTGCAGAATTTTGGGAGAAATTAGTAAAATTTGCAAGTCACGCCCAAGGTCACGCCCGTGACCAAGGGCGTGTAACCTGAAGACCAAAACAGAGTTGATGTTGCAATGATTGAGCTAGTCCACAGCAAGTCACACCCCAGGTCACGCCCGTGACCCAAAGTCACGCACGTGACCAAGGGGTGTGTAAGTTTAGAATCTTCCCAGCGAGCTGCCGACGAGACGTGGAGCTGCCGTCGAGAAGTCAACATGAGTCATGCCCGAGACCCATATGTCACGGTCGTGACTTTCCCGCGTGATCCCTGCACACCGTCGCTCCGCAAACAAGACCCACGCCACATTAAATGAAGTCGTCCAAGTACACGCCCATGACCCAAGGTACACGGGTGTGTAATGTCCGAATTTCTCCCGCCGTCATGGAAAGCCCACGCCACTGTCGAATCCAATGTGAACAGTGGTTACACGCCCTAGGTCACGCCCGTGACAAAGGGGAGTGTAACTTGAAATTTTTTCCTATAAATTCCAGGGGTCTCCTTGAGTCCAGGGTTCAGAAATTTTGAGAGGGGGAGGTGCTGCTAGAGCTGATAGTGAGTTTTTCATGTTCATGTCTTTTTATACTTTCAGGTTCTCTTTTTCATCTCATGCAATGTAATAGTTTTTCTTCCAATGCAATAGTTTAGTGATCTTGTAATTTTTCCTTGCAAATGTCGTAATTTTCCTTCAAGCTTGTACTCGCTTTTGGTATCAATAAAAATTTGTTTGCTCTCTGTATTTGTCTCCTTCTACTTTAATCAATTTTCTTTATTATGCAATTTTATTTTTCTTCCTCTTCCCCCTCCACCATGAGTAACTAATTCTCATTAGTGCTTGATCGAAATGATCTGAGGATGAGTTAATCAAGTTATGATTTTCTAAAGTTCTCTTTTTCCATTTAGATAAACACTTGAATTACCCTTGATTTTTAACTAGTGAGGCCATATTATCGATGTATGGTTTTCGATTAAGTTGTCATACTTAGTTAGCCGAGAGGGTCAAAGTATGAATCGATCACTCTAGGGTAAAGAGAGTTGCACGCACCCCTCGAGAGAGGATGACGTAAATCTCCCGGATTGGAGTCAAATCCAATAGCGGGGTTCACTTCGTAAAGCAAGTTTTAGGTAATCAATTATAGGACGAGAGTCCGGTTGATTTTTCCTAAACTTAGTTGGGCATTAACCTCGAGAGAGGCTTGTTCGAGCTTCGGGAACCTCCATGGTCAAGTAGTTTAATTAAACAGAATTAGATTTATTTTCCTTTCACTTGATTATTCTTAATCCAAGCTGACTTTTGATTGAGCACTAATCTCTTTTACCATCGTTTAGTCCCTTCTTTTAGCTTGCAATTTGTCTCTATTTAGCTAGTAAAGCAAAACTCAAAAATTGTTTCGATAAGATAATAGTGATTTTCCTCGAAGTAGAATTAATCAATGCGCCCCGTGGAATACGACCTTGGTATTTCTAAATATCCTATACTATAGACGATAAGGTAAACTTGCCTTCATCGGATATAGTTTTGCAGAAAATCTTTAACCATTTCACTTTGCAAAACCCTAAATTTTTATTTGAATCTCCACGTTTACTGTACATGGTGAAGACCTAAAAGGAAAGTCGTCTGCGATTTTGAAAACGAAAGCGCATTGTCTTCATTCGTCGAGTGAACTCGTGAAGTATTTGATTACTCGACGAATTTACTTCATCACTCGACGAAAACATCTTGAAGACTCGACGAAAAGGACTTAGCTGAAAGTTGAGATGGGAAGAAACATTAATTGAGATCACTCGAGAACTTCTTGAGAGCACTCGACAAATTCGTTGAGTGTTCACGAGAAACCAACAGACCACTCGACGAATTCGTCGAGTGTTCTCGAGTGAACAGCAGACCACTTGATGAATTCATCGAGTGTTCTCGAGTGAACACTTTTTACTCGACTAAAGGAATTAAGACATTTCATGAGACCTATCAAGTAGTCTCGATAAATTCATCTAGTCCATTCGAGATATCTCAACAAATTCATCAAGTCTTCCGGGGTATACTCGACGAATTGACTTGAATAATTTTTTTCCAGTCTTGAACACAATAACTACTTCATCTTGACTTCTCCATAGTGTTTGAATATGAAGTACACACAAATAGAGAGATTTCACATGAGTCAACGCCTTGGTCTACACAATGAGGGATTATATTGCATAGGCCTGTGTTTATGACTCATTGAAACCTGACATTAGTTTGTACTTAGCAATTAATGTCCTGTAAACACACAACTAAAATACCAGATCAAATATAAACTTAATTCATCTTAATGCAAGGGGAATTCTTCAAATCAAGGTAATTGTGGATACAATTCCCAACAATCTCTCACTATTTGAAGAAGTCAGAACCCTATGTACTAAGTTGAATTGCACAGAGAATAATTATAATATCAAATACATAAAGAAACATAGAGAGATAAAGACTTAGCTTTTCAACCTTTTTGCTTTTTAACCTTCTTGCTTTTCGACCTTCTCTCCATCTTTCAACCTTCTCTCCCCCTTTCTGACTACTTCAGATAGGGAGATGATAACATGGTAGTTCAACATTGTTCCCCCCTAAGCAACTGCACCGGAGTCCTTATTTGGAAGTAGACTTTGAAAACTTGTTTCATCTCCCCCTCAATCTTCTCTCCCCCTTAGAATTTCAGTGCTTGGACTGATTTCCTGAGCTTTTCAACAATTTCATTATAGACTTCTTGTTCCGGTCATGTACCGTGAACAGCCACTGTCCAAATGCCCAATAAGAGTTTTGGTTGGCCTTTCGACATACCTGCAATCACAGATTAATTACCCTTAGGAACCCAAACGAATTTGGGTCCTAGGTTCCTGGTTAGACAACTACCACTTGGAGTGTTAATATTGCGAGTGGTCATTCTTACATTATTAACTTGTGGAGACTTGAAATTCAAGGGATTGAACCAACAATCTATGGCGAAGTGACCAACTTTGCCACAGCACCAACAGTCGAATTTGTTGTAACTTCTTTTCCACTCCTTCATACCACTTTGAATGCGGGCTCTAGCAGGAGCTACTGACTTAGAGGTAGAAGCCTTGTTATTGCAACAAGCACATGTCTCCTTCTCAAGTGGTTTCGTAGCAACAGGTTTGACTTTAGGTGCTTTATTAGCTGACTGTCCATGCACGAATGAACCATAGTCCTTGAGGACTATCTCTTCGTAAGGAGCTTTGAAAGCAGTCATTTCGAAGTTTCGGGGATGGCTCCATCCTTGGTTACTCTTGTTTGACTCAACGTGAGTTGGTCTCATAAAGTGAGCATAAAATGTTTCAAAGACATAGTTGTTTGTCGGAAAAATTACCTTCTTGAATGAAGGTTGACTTTGATTCATCTTAGCCTTGCCCTTAATGTCCCTTTTCTTAATAGCCTTGATTTTCTCGGTCTCGTGACCGATACCGCTACCCTTCGCAGGAGCTGAAAAACCATCAATAAGAGGAAGGATGGTCTTTGGTTTGGAGAAGCTTTCTAGTAGCTTCCTCTCAACCACTAACTTCCCTTCCAACTCATTTGTGGATTTCTCCTCCAGCTTTATTAGTTCAGTAGAGCTTTTGAGTTTGTCTTTCAAGAGTTGGACTACATCTCTGAAAGAAATTAATTTTTCAATTTCTTCCTCATATCTGATTCTACGGTCTTGAGAGACGCAATCTCTTTGGCTTGATATTTAACCGCCTTGCGTCATTTGTTAAATAACTTTAACAAATCTTGGTGCTGAACCATTAATTCTGATTCCTACTCAGAAGTGTAGCTTTCATCCGCATTGGATGCAATCTGTCATAACCCACATTTTCCCACAAATTTAATAAATATTATCAGAGCAAGGGGAAAATATGCGCTATGATGCCACATCCTACAGGGGACAACTACAGACACTCAGGCAGCCACTACTCACAAAAATTTATAAAAGACATAAATTTGTTTGAGTTAAATAGAGAATTTACATCTTTAGCTTAAGACCGTGTCCCTCGGTCCAGTGGATCAACTAGTCTACAAGTAGAAATCTATACATACGCAGCGGAAAGATAGTTTCATTTTATCCTACATGAGCATGAAGATTGAACATCCCAGCAATGATATGCACATCTCTAGATTTAGTATAAGTAAAGAAGGATTTTTCTACGATCTTCAAAGTATGTGACATTTACATAAAATCATGCTATGCAAGAGTGTCATTTGGTATACATAAAATAACTCATGCAACCTAACATAAAACTTCCCAGAGAGCAAGTATGAGAAATAACCAGCAAGTAACAGCAGAAAAGCTAGCAAGTAATCTAACACTGGAAAACTACAACTGAAGCAATGTAACAACTACCTCACAACAGTGAGGTGAAAACGGAGCACCGCAACTAATCGTAGCTCCGAAAAAAATACCAACTCTACCACCCAAACTGCTACTGCTCTGAGCCTAAACAAAAGAATGCCTCGACAAGAAAGGGCAAGCGGCAGCAAGAATAAAACAAAGGTTTTTAATAAACAAGGGTTAGGCCAAGCCAAATATAAGATTTGCATGAAAAGTGCTTTTAACAGATCAATAATGATTAGCTTGAAACAACCCGAGCCACACAAAACTAGGAGGAATTACAAATTAGCGAGAGAAATAGGAGTAAAGCAAACTAGCGTAGGTAGCTTAATAAGCGAGACAAAGGGGAACTAGCACCAAGAAAAACTAGCAAAACCAACCACATGTCCGCCACTGCGACTCAAGGATATAGACAAACTGATCAAAGCCAACCACGTGTCTGTTACTGTGGCACAGAGTTGATGGTCAAACCGATCAAGCCAAAACATGCTCGATAGTACGACTCAGAGGTGATGGTCAAATAGATTAAAGCCAACCACGTGTCCGCCACCGCGGCTCAGAGGTGATGGCCAAACTCGACTCCCAACTAACTTCTTGTAACAACACGACGAAAGCCACGAAATAATAACATAAATGATCACTTAACATTACAGGACATCTCGACGAGTCAAAACATAACTTCATCTAAATTCTCATAAATGAACTTGATGCGCTCAACGTCATAACATGAGATACCCAAGAAGACATGGCAAAAAAGACTTAAATTAGGGATGAAACAATTCGGGAGATACGATGAAATCGTCGGAAAAGACGTAACAAAAGTAAACGATTGGAAGCTTAATAAAAGAAGAAGAAATAATTACACATTCTTAGGAAGAGCAAACTTTTCTAAACCTAGGGAAGAGAAATGAAACAAGGAAAAAGGCTCCAACAAAGGGAAAAGGGCAAAATCAATGGGTTGTCTTGTCGATCGGCGGGTGGTCCCATCGATCGACGGGAAGACCTGTCGATTCGGACTTAAAGAATCAGAAGGACACAAAACTCAGCTACGACCAAAGATCGAAGGATGGTCACGCCGATCGACGGGGGGTCCCGTCGATTTTTACTCAAGCACACGTACACCAAAACAAACACTTCCTAGCTAAGGACAAAGATCGACAGGATGGTCCCGCCGATCGACGGGATGTCCCGTCGATCGACGGGATGTCCCGTCGATCGACGGGATGTCCCGTCGATTTATACTTACAGAAATATAAGAAAATGACACTAACATAGCTGAGACCAAGGATCGACGGGATGGTCCCGCCGATCGATGGGAAGTCCTGTCGATTTTGACTCAACACCCAAAATTTCTCTTTTCTCATTTTCAAAACAAACCCAACATGCTTCTATCAAGACCAGCCCTAGACTACCAGCACAAACCTCAAATAACAACAACTAAGATAAAGCAAACCATTCAACATCACTAATTACCAAATATAAAGAGGGTTAAAAAGAGTGCTGGAGAAAAACACAAGCCAAGGGGGAAAGAGCAAACCACCACTTGCCTTAACTCAAATCAATGAAAATGGCCTCCCAAGCCCTACACGCCAAGGATCGGCTCGAACACGGGCTAAGCGCGAAAAATCTACGAAGATTTGGACAAAAAGAAGGTTAGGGCAGCTAACCCTAATGCCAAAAAACCTACGAAATGGACAAAACTTGCCATGCACACGACGGGCACGACGAGAGCTTTCCAAATCTATGCTCTGGCGAAGATTTTGCACACCGGAGCTCCGGCGGCGGCGATCGGAAAGCTTGGAGAAGCCACGATCTCTCTCTCTCTCTCTCTCTCTCTCAACTTCTGGTCTGGATTGGGAATTTAGGAAAGAAGAAGATGGAGAAGAAGAAGAATATTATATATATACAGAGATAATGGATGACAGTAAGGAATACATAATAATAATAATAATAAGAAGAAGAAAAGAGGGGCCAAACCAACGGTCGCCGATTCCAATGAAAAACGCACTGAAGACAAACGTCGGCACTACGAATTCAACGGAGAAGTCGAAAACAAAATCCGATGAGCAAATCTCAAGATATAAAATTCTGAAGTTTACGGCGAACGATAATTATATAAATCTTTGGAAAATCACTGGGGCTCTAAAATCGCTCGGATCGCAACGAAACTTCGATGAGCCTTTCTAAAATTAATTAATTTAAATTCCTAACATAAAATTTTCCAAATCCGGCACACTCCAAAATTTGGTCAAATTGACTGAACGAATGCGGAAATACGCAAACGACGACGCACAGCTAACTCCGCACTAACTTAACGCCCTCACGCCAAAGAAGGATTAAAATAATTCCTGAAAATTCAAGAGCTTTACAGTCACCCCACCAAAAAGGAAGTTTCATACCGAAACTTAGAACGTGAACGAATCAACAAGGGCAAAGGGGGAGACAAGCTCACACTGGCTGGTTAGAAACGCTAACCTAAGAGGGCTAGGAGAACGGATACGGATAATATTTCTTCCCAACACTCAAAATAGATCACCCGATCCCTGATCAAGGTTCACGATAAAGTCTTCCAAATCCAACACCTCCCAATTAACTTAAACGAGGGAATCACCTAAAAGGAAAGAACAACCATGAATGTCCTGACCCAACATCACCAAATCTCTAGGGGAAACTTAACACTAAGGGGATCTGTTAAACGATCAACAACCTAACGATGACTGTCTGTGAAACTCTCTAGCTAAAAGATCGAGTAAACTCAAATCGAAAAAAAAAACACGCTCATCATCCTCTACCTTAACTCGCATATAATCGATATAATGAAAATCTAAATCCACAACGACAAGCCGACAATTAAACTAGGTCAAACCTAACATGAAAATGCCTCACTACTCTGACGCAACTCCTCAATCGCTGCCTCATTGCGCGCACCTGAGGATTCATCCTCTAACTAGAGAGCAGATAACGACGCACTATGCTCTGGAAACATCTACAGCAATTACAAATGAACACATCATCTACACTTAAGACACAACAGCTAGCAAACTAGAATCTCCTAACTCGATACAGATCAGAAAGGAATAGATACTTGCTCTTAATGTTACCTTGCTCTGGGAATTCATGAAATGGTGATATGCTTTCGACTTAGGATGATAAACCATCATCCAATTGACCCTTGTGCATATAGCATGAATGCATGAATGCTTATCATCTTCCTTTTAAACCATGAGTGTACATGTGTCATCGTGTAGATCTCTAGCTTGGCACGTGTGCTTATGCAATGTTATACAATGCATGCAGTGCTATGTAGTCTAAGAAAGGCCTTAATGCATGTTATGAGTGGCATACACATGCGATCTTATGCATCCCATACTACATATTACCGCATGTAATGAAAAAGAAAATCTAATGGACACGCATGCGACCTAAGTAATGCATCTTATACTACATAACAGTCGCATGTTGTCACCTATAAGGATCCATATACAGACACATATTATGCATCTCATACTACATAATATGCCCCATATACTTCTTTCATGCTTATAAGTGTAGTGCCCATGCTTCAGCCGAGATCTACTGATGACCGATCGGTGGGTGTATGCAATGAATAATGCTTCTCACCAGGTGGTTAACCGGGCTAACCAGACTATCCCAGTAACCCGGTTATCCTGGCTCTGATACCAACTATGACAACACGCATTTTTCCACAAATTTAATAAATATTATCATAGCAAGGGGAAAATATGTGATATGATGCCACGTCCTGCAGGGGACAACTACAGACGCTCAGGCAGCCACTACTCACGAAAATTTATAAAAGACTAAATTTGTTTGAGTTAAATAGAGAATTTACATCTTTAGCTTAAGACCATGTCCCTCGGTCTAGTGGATCAACTAGTCCACGAGTAGAAATCTATACATACGCAGCGGAAAGTTAGTTTCATTTTATCATACATGAGCATGAAGATTGAACATCCCAGCAATGATATGCACATCTATAGATTTAGTATAAGTAAAGAAAGATTTTTCTACAATCTTCAAAGTATGTGACATTTACATAAAATCATGCTATGCAAGAGTGCCATTTGCTATACATAAAATAACTCATGCAACCTAACATAAAACTTCGCAGAGAGCAAGTATGAGAAATAACCAGCAAGTAACAGCAGAAAAGCTAGCAAGTAATCTAACACTGGAAAATGTTGGAACCTTAGTTTTGATTTGAGTTAGGATCCACCTTAAGTATTTAAGTTTATGTCATAACTCATATTGAACAACTTAGATTAATTATCATTAAGAAAGAAGGCTGCAAATAGACATATAAATAAAAGGCTAAAAATAATATATATATAATATACTTAGAAATATATATAATAATAGGCTAATTAATATAAGAGAAAATATTATAAGAGAAAATATTATAAGAGAAATTAATATAAGATAATATAAGAGAATGAATATATTTCATATATTAGTTGCGTTCGACAAACGTCGAACGACGCTCGACATTCGTCGGACGACGATCGGTGAAAAGATTGTATTACAGCAGCGCTCGACAATTTAGCAAGGAAAGTTGCGGTCGACGAACGTGGAACAGCGGTCGACGAATGACGAACAGCGGTCGACGAATTCCAACAGATGTTCAGAAATAGTAAACTTAATAATGAGGTCGACGAATCAAATGTTTGAGCTCGACGAATGTAGATCTCCCTCGACGAATTTCTGACAGGAATATTTTATTTTATTTAGCTTGACTAAAATATATATTTGCTGTCAGATTTTATTAAAGCAATATTTATTTATTCTATTTTATATATTGCTATAAATATTGTTGATTTAATAATCCAGCCGTTGCAGTATTAATTAATATAGTCGTTGCAGAAGCCAAAGACGGCATCTTATGTTCTCGAGGATCTGGGAAATAAAGGATAAATTTATTATATTCCTCTTTGGTCGGCAAGGATTTAAACAGAATATATTATAGCAGATAATATATATCAGTATATATATAGTTGTTATCTCTCGATAGAATAGCAAGGAAGATCATAGACAGAACATAATAATATTGCTGGACAGGAATTAGAGAAGAAGGAGAAGAAGAGAAAAAGAATATCAGAGCAAAAAGAAGAACAGATCAGAATATATATTATCTTCTTTTTGCTAATCCTTTTCTTGCAGATCTTGTATACATATCCTGAGACACCAAACCAATATTACTTGCTCAGGATCTAAAACGGCAAGAAGAAGAACAGAGGATTTGCAACCAAGAGAAGGAGCCTCCACAAGCTGTCATCAAACATAATCAGACATGGGGAGCTCTCTTCAATAACATCATCATCAAGATCCAACTGAACATCTCATCAGGATCTTCAAGTGTCTTCTTAGCACAAAGAGAAGAACAACATCTATTTTCTGTTTTCTTTATTTATTCCTCCCATCTTGTAAAGGGTTAAAACTCCCTTCAAAAGTTTAATCCCTGTGACAGGCCACCTTAGGAAAAACCTGCAGCTTGGTTTATAAGCACCTGATCAAAAGCTTATAGGTGAATTGGGCACCTGATCAAAACTCCCATTGGTGTGTGGACACCTGAACAAAAATACCTTGGTGTGAGGGCACCTGATCAACTCTCCTAGTGGATTCCTACCAGTGGGTAGAAGAGTAGATGTACCCGGGTTTTGGGGAACTACTATATTTCCTTGTGTCATCTGGATTGCTTGGTTTGCTTGTTTGTTTTATTTCATTATTTGTACTGTGATTATTTATGCACTCTTAGTATTTGTTTTTATTATTCATACAGCAATCAGCAAACTCATATATATTTATATATATCACCTATTTTGAAAGGAAACTTAAACAAGAGTTTTAACAGATAAATAAGAACTAAACTCTCCTTTCAATTGGTATCAAAGCAGGTTGATTTTATCAATCACCCTCATCAGAGGATATCAATTGTCCCTTTTAATTGGTATCAGAGGAAGTTGATTTTTCACACAGGCTAACACCTGAAATCACAAAGATCACTTAGTTCTTATTTTGTTTTGTTGTAAAAAGGTTTTTCAAAAATTTAATGACTCTAGCAGATTTCTCTTTTTCAGATCCACCTTTATGTAATTTGGATAGTTTTGATTTATGGCAAATTAGAATTAAATTATTTATGAATGTCATAGATGAAGATATATATAAATCTGTTTTGACAGGAACTACATCTTCAACTTCTTCATCTGATGATCAGGAAAGGCTGAAAAGTGTTGATGCCATAGCCATGGAGATATTGGCTAAATCAATGTCAAATGACATTCTTCTTAAAGTGGTTGATTGCACTTCAGCAAAGAGCATCTGGCACTCCCTCTCAAGGATGGTAAATGAACCATCTTCCACTTCTTCTACTAACATCATTTTTGATGCAGAACCATCAGTTACTCTAACTGAAGAAGAAGACAAGGAAGAACAAAAAGCTAGAAACTTTTGCATGATGGCTATATATGGTTCAGATTACAAATCAGATGCTGAATCTGATGAAGAAAAGATAAAAGAGGTAACAACATTTACTAATTTTACCTCTGAAAATTTCAGATCTGTTTTCAATTCACCTTGTGCAGATTTAAAAATTTCTGAAAACAGAATCAGTAAAAAGCTATTAATAAACAAATTAATTTCTGTTAAAATTAAAGAAGATTTTAAAATAACAGTAGAACAATTTATTTGTTTAGAAAATAAATTAATTAAGGCTGATAAATTTAAACAGACTTTTAAAGAAAAAGAAATTACGTCTGTTCAGCAACAGCAAAGAAAATTTTCAAATTTATATTTTAATGAAATAAAGAGGCCAATATATCTAATGATTAAGCATTTGTTTTTACCTATTTTAAAACAATTATAATTAAAACAGCAATTTTAAGTTTCTTTGAATTTTCTATCTTAAAAGCAATGTCAGATAGACTTCACTTTCTTATAGATTTGTTTTTCTCCTAAAATCATGTTGAGCATTCTACTGTAGTAGCATAGATCATAAATGATCAGAGCGCTGAGTGTGAGTCTCTTCTGATTAAGGGGATTCTATGGAAAGAAGCTATCAGACTTTGTATTTATGATTTTAAAATTCTTAGAATCTGTTAACAGCTAGCAATTCATTTCATTTAAATTCCTATTTAAAATCAAATCTAGGAATTCAGAAATTGCTCAGTTATAAAATAAATTTAAAAATAATCTTTGTCCCTTAAGCAACTCAAGACTTTTTATGCTTAGGAATCCTAAACCAAATAGTGGGAGATTGTTAGAACCTAGTCTTTATTTGGATTAGGATCCCAACTCAAATAGGGGGAGATTGTTGGAACCTTAGTTTTGATTTGAGTTAGGATTCACCTTAAGTATCTAAGTTTATGTCATAACTCATATTGAACAACTTAGATTAATTATCATTAAGAAAGAAGGCTGCAAATAGACATATAAATAAAAGGATGAAAATAATATATATATATATATATAAATAATATACTAAGAAAAATATATATATAATAATAGGCTAACTAATATAAGAGAAAATAATATAAGAGAAAATATTATAAGAGAAAATATTATAAGAGAAATTAATACAAGATAATGTAAGAGAATGAATATATTTCATATATTAGTTGCGTTCGACAAACGTCGAACAGCGCAGGGCATTCGTCGGATGGCGATCGGCGAAAAGATTGTATTACAGCAGCGCTCGACAATTTAGCAAGGAAAGCTGCGGTCGACAAACGTGGAACAGCGGTCGATGAAGGACGAACAGCGGTCGACGAATTCCAAACAGAACAGCGGTCGACGAATGACGAACAGCGGTCGATGAATTCCAACAGATGTTCAGAAATAGTAAACTTAATAATGAGGTCGACGAATCAAATGTTTGAGCTCGACGAACGTAGAGCTCCGCTCGATAAATTTCTGACAGGAATATTTTATTTTATTTAGCTTGACGAAAATATATATTTGTTGTCAGATTTTATTAAAGCAATATTTATGTATTCTATTTTATATATTGCTATATATATTGTTGATTTAACAATCCAATCGTTGCAGCATTAATTAATATAGCCGTTGCAGAAGTCAAATACGGCATCTTATGTTCTCGAGGATCTGGGAAATAAAGGATATATTTATTATATTCCTCTTTGCTCGGCAAGGATTTAAACAGAATATATTACAGTAGATAATATATATCAGTATATGTATATAGTTGTTATCTCTCGACAGAATAGCAAGGAAGATCATAGACAGAACATATTAATATTGCTGGACAGGAATTAGAGAATAAGGAGAAGAAGAGAAAAAGAATAATAGAGCAAAAAGAAGAACAGATCAGAATATATATTATCTTTTTTTTGCTAATCCTTTTCTTGCAGATCTTCTATACATATCCTGAGACACCAAACCAATATTACTTGCTCAGGATCTAAAACTGCAAGAAGAAGAACAGAGGATTTGCAACTAAGAGAAGGAGCCTCCACAAGTTGTCATCAAACATAATCAGACAGGGGGAGCTCTCTTCAACAACATCATCATCAAGATCCAACTGAACATCTCATCAGGATCTTCAAGTGTCTTCTCAGCACAAAGAGAAGAACAACATCTATTTTTTATTTTCTTTATTTATTCCTCCCATCTTGTAAAGGGTTAAAACTCCCTTCAAAAGTTTACTCCCGGTGACAGGCCACCTTAGCAAAAACCTGCAGCTTGGTTTATAAGCACCTGATCAAAAGCTTATAGGTGAATTGGGCACCTGATCAAAACTCTCATTGGTGTGTGGACACATGAACAAAAATATCTTGGTGTGAGGGCACCTGATCAACTCTCCTAGTGGATTCCTACCAGTGGGTAGAATTGTAGATGTACCCGGGTTTTGGGGAACTACTATATTTCCTTGTGTCATCTGGATTGCTTGGTTTGCTTGTTTGTTTTATTTCTTTATTTCTACTGTGATTATTTATGCACTCTTAGTATTTGTTTTTATTACTCATACAGCAATCAGCAAACTCATATATATTTATATATATCACCTATTTTGAAAGCAAACTTAAACAAGAGTTTTAACAGATAAATAAGAACTAAACTCTCCTTTCAGAAAACTACAACTAAAGCAAAGGAACAACTACCTCACAATAGTGAGGGGAAAATGAAGCACCGCAGCTCCGAAAACAAAACACCAACTCTACCACCCAAACTGTTACTGCTCTGATCCTGAGACATTCAAAACAAAGGAATGTCTCGGTAAGAAAGGGAAAGTGGGAGCAAGAATAAAACAAAGGTTTTCAATAAATAAGGGTTAGCAATCAAGCAAAATATAAGATTTGCAGGAAAAGAGCTTTTAACAGATCAATAATGACTAGCTTGAAACAACCAGGGCCACACAAAACTAGGAGGAATTACAAATTAGTGAGAGAAATAGGAGTAAAGCAAACTAGCATAGTCAGCTTAATAAGCGAGAAAAAGGGGAACTAGCACCAAATAAACCTACCAAAACCAACCACGTGTCTGCCACTACGACTCAGAGGAAATGGACAAACTGATCTAAGACAACCACGTGTCCGTTACTGCGGCTCAGAGGTGATGGTCAAACCGATCAAGCCAAAACATGTTCGACAGTGCTGCTCAGAGGTGATGGTCAAACAGATTAAAGCCAACCACGTGTCCGCCACCACGGCTCAGAGGTTATGGCCAAACTCAACTCCCAATGAAATTCTTGTAACAACATGACGAAAGCCACGAAATAACATCATAAATGATCACTTAACATTACAGGACATCTCAACGAATCAAAACATAACTTCATCTAAAGTCTCACAAATGAACTTGACGCGCTCAACGTCATAACTTGAGATACACAAGAATACATGGCAAAATGGACTTAAATTAGGGATGAAATGATTCGGGAGATACGATGAAATCATCAGAAAATACTTAACAAAAGTAAACGATTGGAAGCTTAATAAAAGAAGAAGAAATAATTACATATTCTTAGGAAGAGGAAACTTTTCTAAACCTAGGGAAGAGAAATGAAACAAGAAAAAAGGCTCCAACAAAGGGAAAAAGGCAAAATCGACGGGTTGTCCCGTTGATCGGCGGGTGGTCCCGTCGATCGACGGGAAGACCCGTCGATTCGGACTTCGAGAATCAGAAGGACACAAAACTCAGCTACAACCAAAGATCGACGGGATGGTCCCGCCGATCGATGGGAGGTCCCGTCGATCGATGGGATGGTCCCGCCGATTGACAGGAGGTCCCGCCGATCAACGGGATGTCCCGCCGATCGATGGGATGTCCCATCAATTTTTACTCAAGCACACGCATACCAAAATAAACACCTCCCAGCTAAGGCCAAAGATTGACGGGATGGTCCCGCCGATCGACGGGAGATCCCATCGATTTTTACTTGGAGAAATAGAAAAAAAAAGGACACTAACGCAGCTAAGACCAAGGATCGACGAGATGGTCCCGCCGATTGACGAGAGGACCCGTCAATCGATGGGATATCCCGTCGATCGATGAGAGGACCCGTCGATCGACGGGATATCCCGTCAATTTTGACTCAGCACCCAAAATTTCTCTTTTTTTCATTTTCTAAATAAACCCAACATGCTTCTATCAAGACCAGCCCTAGACTACCAGCACAAACCTCAAATAACAACAATTAAGGTAAAGCAAACCATTCAACATCACTAATTACCAAATATAAAGAGGGTTAAAAAGAGTGCTGGAGAAAAACACAAGCCAAGGGGGAAAGAGCAAATCAGCACTTGCCTTAACTCGAATCACCAAAAAATGGCCTCTGAAGCCCTCCACGCCAAGGATCGGCTCGAACACGGGCTAAGCGGGGAAAATCTATGAAGATTTGGACAAAAAGATGGTTAGGGCCGCTAACCCTAATGCCAAAAAACCTACGAAATGGACAAAACTTACCACGCACATGATGAACACGGCGAGAGCTTTCGAAATCTATGCTCCGGCGAAGATTTCACGCAACGGAGATTCAGCGGCGGCGATCAGAAAGCTTGGAGAAGCCACGGTCTCTCTCTCTCTCTCTCTCTCTCTCTCTCTATCTATCTATCTCTCTCAAAACTTTTGGTCTGGATCGGAAATTTAGGAAAGAAGAAGATGGAGAAGAATAAGAATATTATATATATACAGAGATAATGGATGACAGTAAAGAATTCATAATAATAATAATAAGAAAAAGAATAAGAATAAGAAAAGAGGGGTCGAACCAACGGTTGCCGATTCCAATGAAAAATGCACCAAAGACAAACATCGGCGCTACGAATACAACAGAGAAGTCGAAAACAAAATCCGATGAGCAAATTTCAAGATATAAATTTTTGAAGTTTACGGCGAACGATAATTATATACATCTTTGGAAAATCACCGGGGCCCTAAAATTGCTCGGATCGCAATGAAACTTCGACGAGCCTTTCTAAAATTAGTTAATTTAATTTCCTAACATAAAATTTTCCAAATCCAGCACACTCCAAAATTTGGTCAAATTGACCGAATGAACGCGGAAACAAGAAAACGATGGCGCACCGCTAACTCCGCACTAACGTAACGCCATCATGCCAAAAATGACGTCAAAGAAGGATTAAAATAATTCCTGAAAATTCAGGGGCGTTAGACAGTCTCAGACTCAGATAAAGGAGTGTGAGAATTTACCTTCCCCTCATAGGGGGTGTCGTAGTTATCCGGATCTGAATAATCCATAAGCCCAAAATAGGCTTCATCATTTGAGCTTGACTCGTCTGAGTCGTTGTCACTAGGAGTCTTCGACTTCTTAGCGATGAAGCTCTTTTCTTTTTTCCTTTTTCCTTTGAAGGATTTCTTCTCTTCCTTCTTTTTGTATGGATGTCCTGGCTAATTACAGCAGTAGCAAACAACGTCAGAAGAATTATGTTTGTTTTGTTTAGATTTGTACCTTTCGTTGTTGTTGCAGTCTTTCCTATGTTGATCACCATCACATCTTGATTTTCTTATGTCAGAAGAGGAAGACTGATTTTTCATTTGTCTTCTCTTGCTTAGTATTCTCTTGAATTGCTTGGAGAGTAAGGAGAACTCTCCATCTGACATTTTTGAGCTTGATAAGCAAGCCTCTGAGTCATCATGCACATCTGAGGACTGTCTCCTCACAGATGGCAAAACATCCAGCTCGAAAGGGTTCAGCCTCAATCGGTCTACAGACCGTGCACCCCAACCCCTCTCCGTCCCACCACAGGGCACAGTGGGTTGTTGGAAGCCACAACCCCTCTTTTCATGAGAAATGATTCAGTTAAGCGGCAGCACAGAGACTTCCCAGCCATGATTACTCCAACCCGAGTATGCCTAACTGTGGAGTTCTTCCACTTCTCATCACCAATTGAGCTACAACTCAATTGGTGATGAGAAGTGAAAGTACTCCATTATTTTTTTGTAACGGTCTCCCCAGGACATGACTCAAAAGGATGACCGTCGGCACCCCCAGCAAATAG
This sequence comes from Dactylorhiza incarnata, assembly GCA_033032865.1. NCBI lineage: Eukaryota > Viridiplantae > Streptophyta > Magnoliopsida > Asparagales > Orchidaceae > Dactylorhiza > Dactylorhiza incarnata. The sequence goes on from JAWHQI010000023.1 coordinate 7,688,445, forward strand.
CTCAAAAGGGTTCAGCCTTAACTAGTCTGCAAACCATGCACCCCAACTCCTCTCTGTCCCACCACATGAAATAGTGGGTTGTTGGAGGTCGTAGCCCCCCTTTTCATGAGGAATGATTTAGTTATGCGGCAGCGCAGGGACTTCCCAGGAGGTCACCCATCCCGTGACTACTCCAACCCAAGCATGCTTAACTATAGAGTTCTTTCACTTCTCATCACCAATTGATTTGAGCTGCCGCATAACTAAATCATTCCTCATGAAAAGGGGGGATACGACCTCCAATAACCCACTGTTCCTTGTGGTGGGACAGAGAGGGGTTGGGGTGCTTGGTCTGCAGACCACTTAAGGCTGAACCCTTTTGAGCTGGATGCTGGGGGCGCCGACGGTAGTCCTTTCGAGTCGTGTGCTGGGGAGACCGTTACAACTTGCACGTTTGGATTTATGGTAGATGTCGTCATAGGGACATGAGGACCTTCTTCAACAATCTAAATTATTCTTAGATCGGTGGGTTCCATGTAGAATCTAACCCTTTCCTTCCACATCAGAAAGTTTTCATTGGTGCACACCAGCAACTTCATGGAAGAATCCTTGTTTCTATCCATTCTATACATGGTGTCTTTAACCAACTAGATAGAGGACTTTGTTCAAGGTGTTAATTAACCTCTTAACAAACAACCTAGCACTGATACCAATTGAAAGTATTTAGTTGCTACCTATTCACACCCCTCTAGGTGATTTAGGTAGCAACTATATACTTTCAATTGTTAACCTCTGATACCAATTTGAAAGTATCTAGTTGCTACCTAAATCACCTAGAGGGGGTGAATAAGTGAATTTTATGGCTTTTATGCGGAATTATAAACTTGGTAGAAAATCACACAGAAATAAAGAGCACACACATAAACACAAGAATTTATAGTGGTTCCCCGGAATGGGTACGTCCACTTTCCCGCCTCACCTATCTAGCACTCCCAGATAGACTAGGCTAATTCACTAATCTCAGATTGAAACAATCTTACAACTCGGAGTTAGCAACTCCTACAAACTCGGAGACCACGTCCCCTACAAACTCGAAGCCTCAACTCCTACACTCGGAAGTAAACCTTCCTACAAACTCAGAAGTAAAAACATCCTACAAACTCGGAGAACAAACTCTCCTACAAAAACTCGGAGAACAACCTCTCCTACACTCGATCCTCTAAACTAGGATCTACAAAAAACTCGGAAGTGAAACTTCCTACAAAAATTTTAAAAGGGTTTTTACAAAACTTTAGATTGAGAAACAAGCTTCTGAAACCTCAAAGAGATTTAGCTTGTTCTGATTTGAAAATAATAGATCTTCTTCTTCCTTCACTAAAATAAAATCTTTGATCTTGAAAGGGGAAGAAGAAATCTTATCTTGAGAAATCTTAATCTGAAAACTTATTGAGACAACAAGATCTGAAAAAGCACTTGAGAGAATCTGAAATATGTGATCTTGTTGAATCTGAACTAGGAGAAGAATCGTGTAGAAACTTTGTCGGTAGCAGAAATGTCCTTTGCGAAAATGAGAATGGCCGACACAGACGATTTGCGATTTCTTGAAATTAGGCACTATTAGGGTTGAAAAAAATAACCCTTAAGTATTTATAGCACTTCTTCTCTAATGGCTAAAAATGAAAATTAAGGAGGGATCTCCACGTGTACTGTACATGGTGAAGACCTAAAAGGAAAGTCGTCGGCAATTTTGAAAATGAAAGTGCATTGTCTTCATTCATCGAATGAACTCCTGAAGTATTTGATTACTTGACAATTCACTTCATCACTCGACGAAAAAATCTTGAAGACTCGACAAAAAGGACTTAGCTAAAAGTTGAGATCACTCAAGAACTTCTTGAGAGCACTCGACGAATTCGTCGAGTGTTCACGAGAAACCAGCAGACCACTCGATGAATTCATCGAGTGTTCTCGAGTGCTCAGAAGACCACTCGATGAATTCGTCGAGTGTTCTTAAGTGAACACTTTTTTACTCGGCGAAAGGACTTAAGAAATTTAATGAGACCTATCAAGTAGGCTCGACGAATTCGTCAAGTCCACTCGAGATGTCTCGATGAATTCGTTGAGTCTTCTCGAGTGTACTCAACGAATTGACTTGAATAATTTTTCTTCCAGTCCTTAACACAGCAACTACTTCATCTTGACTTCTCCATAGTGTTTCAATATGAAGTACACCCCAATAGAGAGATTTCATATGAGTCAACACCTTGGTCTACACAATGAGGGATTACATTGCATAAGCATGTGTTTGTGACTCATTGAAACTTGACATTTGTTTGTACTTAGCAATTAATGTCCTGCAAACACACAACTAAAATACCAGATCAAATACAAACTCAATTCATCTTAGAGTAAGGGGACTTCTTCAAATCAAGGTAATTGTGGATACAATTCCCAACAATTTCAGATGAATTAAGTCACGTGTTATTGTTTGCATAAAGACAAATTTTGTAGCTATGACAGATTACTATGATTAATAAGTAGTCAAAGTATTGCTAAACAACTGATAAGGTTAAGAAGAGATGTCAATGTACGTCGAGGTATACTAAAGGAAGAAGTTGACGTGCGTCGAGTATTTTGCAGTGGACATGTCAATGTACTCTGAGTAGCCATATTTTATGCTTCAATTTCAAACTAATATTTGCAGCAAAACATCAAGATCTCTAAGACAGGAGTCAGAGTTTCAATATGTATGTATATATATATATATACGCACACACACATTGGGGGCATTCTCTTCTCAATTCAATCTCCATGTATATTTACATATCTCCAAGAAGTTATATTTAAACTCTGACTAGTTACAACTATACTCCTTGTGTTGAGTTTGTTCGATATATCAGAGCATAAGAATGAAGGAGCTTACATAGATGGGATATCAGAGTTTAAGAAGTCATGTGACAAATTTTATGCAGATGAATTTTGAATACATCTTAAGCATATTAAGGCAAGTTCTTAAGTTCGATTAGAGCCGTTAAGATCTAATTATGGAAGTCTTTTATTTCTTGGTGAAGCCAATTTAGCAAATAAAAATTCTTTATTTCTGTATATATTCTATGATTCAACAGGCTAATTGGTAACGTATTTGCATAAATATATTTTATCTCTTTCTCTATATTCTTCTTCATTCTTCCCTCTTCTCTCTACTCCTCTTCTTCATAGGATCTTATAAAGTTATAGTCATCAAAGATTTCTCTCGATCAAAAGATTGTGCTCATCAAGGAGAAATCACAAGAGGAGTTATCAAATACAATTTCATCATAGATTCATCCTTATGCTTATTGAAGCCGATTCATCAAGAAAACTCGACATCTATCTCGTTGTGTCTTACTTAGTGCTCATAAAAGAATCAAGTCCTCGGGAATTTGTTGAAGAAGAACACGACTGATTTTATCTCGATCTACTACCTTCTGAAAGAGTTCACAAAATTTCTCTTCCTAAATATTCGTTGTTGGTTTTGAAGCTCCTTATCAAAAGGATTTGTTTGTGGTTTTGAGACTACCTTATCAAAAGGCTCTTTCAGTGGTTTCTAATCCACATTATCAAAAGTATCTAAGGGTGATTTTGAGTCGACCTTATCAAAAGGCTCTTTGATTGATTTTAATCCTCCATATCAAAGGGATTCTTGATTGGTTTTAATTCACCTTATCAAATTGATTCTTGTTTGAGGAACCTTATCAAAATTTCTTGTGGTTTGAGAGACCTTATAAAAATCTCTTGTGGTTCTTTGAATCTCCTTACCAAATGATTTATTTATATTCGGTTCTAAGAGTCTCTTTATCAAAAGACTCAGCATTTTCTATATTAGATAGCCAACCAAGGGGTAGAAGAGGGGATATAACCAAATTTGGGGAACCTCTATAAAAATATTGTGCCTTCTGGATTGCATAGCTCTTTGTTGTTTTGTTTGTTTATCTTAATTACTTTTCTGCTACATGCAAACAAAATAATTTGTGATTATAGTGAATGATTAAAAACTGAAAAGAAATTTAAAATACTCTATTCACCCCCCCCCCCCCCCTACACACACCTAGAGTAATTCTTAGCAACTTACCCTACCTTTCAGTGACCACTATAGCCCATGTACAATTAATCAAAGTTAGGTTTAAATTAACTTAGGGAAAATTGTATTTTGTGTATTTATATATAGTTTTAAGTTATTTTCCCTTAAAATTTGGTGTGGTAGATATAAATATACTTACAAAGCTAGTAGATTTTTGATTTTTCTTTTATTTTTGTCTTAATCAATAAAATCTAAAATTTAAATAATAAAAATTGAAAGAAAAAACAAATATACAGGTATATCTATTTCACTCTTTCTATAAATATATTTATACATATAAATATATTTATCTAAAATAAATATATACTATATATTTATTTACTTTGTTATATATATAATTACTTATATGTACATATATATATACATATATACATACATATATATGCATACATATATATATATATATATATATATATATATGCATACATATATATAAACATATACATACATACACACACACACATATATATATAGTAATATGCATAAATAAATTTATGGCATTGTTATGTGCACTTCACTTTTGGCTAGGTGCACATTTTTGTTAGAAGCACCGCACCATGCTAAGGGCACATAAAACTGTTAGATGCACCGCATATGTTTTTTACAACAAATCATTCCCAAAATCAAACATACCAATTCAATGTTGTAACATTTTATCAAAAATGCGAGTAACAGGCGATCGAAACAACATGATATCAATGACAAATTTGGTGATGCTAACAACGAAAATTGTCTTTCAATAAAATCAACTACAACATGATATCATCAAAATTGGAAGACAAAAAAAGGAATAAATCTTCTCATCTATTGTAATTTTGTTTCTCAACTTTGATGTTTTTGATCTGAATATTCCTATAAAAATAATATTTAAGTAAAATCCTAGACGGAAGTAGCTTACCTGCGGGCGTCCTGCGGTGCCGGCGAGGTAGAGATTGTCGGCGGCAAACAGATAAGACGTCTTCCTTTTGCATCGAAAATGTCCATAGAGGTGGCGGCGTCTTGGTCGGTGGCGGCGACAGCTTGGTCGGCGGCGGCGGCTTGGCCAGCGATGGTGGCTTGGTCAGCGGTGGCGGCTGTTGGATCGGTAGGCGCCCTTAGAGGGGGTGAATAAATGTTTTAAAAATTTATGTTATATTTTGATATACTTGAAAAACTAAGAGATTGAAACAGAGATTTAGAATGAAGATCTAAATTAATTTGTAATGAAAAAGAAAATAATTTTCAATTTAGAGAAATGAAAAACCAATCAATTTTGTTACCCAAAGAGAGACATGAGTACTATTAATAAAATTGATTACAAAACTAAATTTTTATGACGCTGGAAATTGAAAACTAATAATAAAATCCTTTTTGTTTTCTATCCCGACTCGTAACCCCACAAACCGGTGGCCCTAGCCTATCCTTCCCCGGATATGGCCTCAAGACGCTCTAGCCAACCCTTCCCCGGATATGGCCTCGAGCCCCCCTAGACCAAACCTAGATCTAGTCACCAACATGAGGCAAATTTCAGCCCTAAGTCCTACCCAGACCTAGTCACCAGCACGAGGCGAATTCCCTACACGATTACAAGAAAAGATGCGAAATATATAATGACAATATAAAACTCCCTATATGGATCTCTTGGAGAAGTAGACGAAGTCCCGCAAAGTATGATAGTAGTCGATGCGGTGTTTCATCACGGTGATGAAGCATGTTGAAATCTTCTCCAATGATCTCCTTAAGCCTTCATGGATTTTTTGGAGTATCTCTCTGAATCGTCCTCTCTATGTTATGGCATGAAGCCTTGGAATTTAGGATCATAAGAGGATGAAGAAGACGGATCCAAGGGTTCCTTTTTATAGCCTTAGAGCTAGCGTCGGCGCTATCCCAGATTAGGCAATATTCTCTGTGTGAGAATCCTTCATTTTATGCAAGTCGGACACCTTCCTTTTGTGCTTTGCACTACCGCCTGCGCTAGTAGATACTGCCCGCGCTAGCTGCTATCGCCTGTGTTAGCTGCTATCGCCTGGCACTAGCACCTTCTATAACTGCTCCCGAAATTTTTTCAAATCAGAGCTGGTGCCGGTGCTAGCGGGAATGTTTGAATTTTGGCTTCAAATATTGGCGCAACTTTCTTATGTTATCCTTGAGTCATGTGGACTTGTTTTCCTGCACACTTAAAGACATAAGATCAAATACACATAGGATTTGTTATTCTCAAACATAAGAGATTTGGAAGACCATGTTCCAACAAACTCCCCCTTTTGATAATAACAAATCCATTAATGATAATTCAGAGCATTAATATATAAGAATGATGAAACTTACTTGTGTGTGTGTGAAAGTGGTGACTTAGGATAATTGTCATTTTTGGTATTTAGAACTGCTCCCCCTAAATACATGCTCCCCCTAAGTGAATGCTCCCCTAATATGTAATCTATCATCTTAATTAATCGTGTTAGTTTTCCATTTTGATAGCGGTGAATATTTATCACGTTAGTTCCCCCCCCCCCTTTATTATTAGCAAAAGTGGGCAAGGAAGCAAGAGACATAAAAAAAGGATTTTTGATAATAATATAAGGCATGATCGAGCTTTTTAGAGGAAATGAAATGATATGGAGTTTTAAGCATAAAAACAATTTTATAGAAATAAATCAGAGTTTGTAGCATAAATATTTTCATAGAAATAGATCAGAGTTTTTAGCATAAAGATGAACAATATAATATTTGCCAAGTAATCAATATTATCATGTTAGTTCTCCCCCTTTATATAAGAGTTTTAAGCATAAAAAGGTAATGATTTCCAAGTAACCAATCTACCCAGACAATATGTCTACACCCTAGCCTCGTACTAAGTGATGGATGGTCATGAGGAGATGTATACATACTGTTAGTTGGGGTGTTAGTCCCATATGAAAACACTAGAAAATACTCAACCTACCACTCTTTCCCCCCAGTGCCTCACAAGGCCCCACTGGAAATCTCCCCGGTTAAGGACAAGACATGACTTAGAGGTCAGGTTATCTAATGACTACGACCCTACGCCCTCGCTATGGTGAGATGTAAAATTATGGGATTATAATCATTGGAAACATTAAGCATTTGAATCCAATGATAAGTTCATAGCCTATGGGTTTATATTTTTATTTGAATTTTTTGAAAAACTCTCAAAGCTATTTTGAAATCCATTAATGAATTAAAGTTTTTAGCATAAAAGTGATATTCGTGTCAGAACAACCAATATAAATTCTACCAAGCAAGTCTACCATTTGTTGAAAAAAGAAATTTTGAGATTTAAGACTTTGATATAAGCATGAAAGCGCAAGGTAAAAAATACATGGTGATGATGCGGAAGACTTATAAAAATACAAGAAACATCTTTTTGTAAACATGACGAGTCATAAGAAGATATATTAGTTAAATTCCAAAAATGAAGATGTTTTTGTAAATCAATTTGCATTTAAAATCTTTAAGTTTGACAATAAAGTAACCAAGCATGAAATAATGTTTTCAAAAAGAGATTACTACAACGTTATATTAATTCACAAATTCAAAACATACAAACCATTGTAGAGAGCATGCTAGGTTATCTAGTGCATTTATATATATAAAGAGAGTATAGAATTTTAGCATTAGGATCCAATACTCATGAGAAGAAGTGTTATGGAAGATAATGATGTGCGCATAAGTGTATTGAATAGAGTAAGTAAATGATTTAATCAAAAATACAAGACATATGTAGAGTAAAGTGCACAATAAAAACAAAAATAATTTTACTTCCACACACTTCAATGCACATAGAAAAAAAAAATGTACAACAACCAAGGTGTTTTGCACACACAATGCTCATTAAGACTTATTAGGGTGCAAAGTAGTGCTTGGGGGATCACACACTTTATTTTTCAATATTGATTTTTTGTGATCCAGTGTACTTAAGAATAAGTGGTTTAAAAAATGAAGGTTTGCACAAGACACTTTACTATTCTTTCCAAGGTGCTCAACCTCACAACGCTTATTAAGACTTATCAGGAGGTTCAAGTAGTGCTTGGTGTAGTTATCTTTGTCAATTTATTTCATGATTACTTTTTTGTACAAAGTTCTCTGAATACACTTGTTTTGCAATCCAATGTATTTTGAAAGGACAACCACTTTTCTTTAATTTTTAAGAGTGCAAATAAATGTACTGTATGCAAGATACTTGTGCAAATTTAATTCATTGTACAATTACAATACACAAGCAAGCATTCTTAGATTAAAAGCGCATGTAGACTTTGCAAAAATAAGTGAGTGATTTAGTATCATTATAAACCATAAAGCATTTACTCATACTTAGAGGCATGCTATGCTTAGTTCTACACAACTTTTACAATTCAATTTGATGCACAAATGAGTAGATATATCAAAGCATGATAAAAACAATATTCAAAGTAGTTTGAAGGAATGGATTGTAACATTGTAGAAGGACTAAATGATGGATTAAATCATGCTTGAGTTTCACAATAAAGTCCATACATTATTTTTGATATTTTTGAAAAAAAATTGATTTAAAGTTTGAACTCTTATAATTTGATCTTGGACTTCCCGAGGTCTACCCTGTGAGAGGTTCACCCGGTACTAAGAGATGTGATGGGATGATAGCCCAAATCTCCCTTTCGCAAGATACATGTAAATAGAAAAGTTAAGTTCAAAAAATAATTTTTGATAATTCTTTGTTTTATATTTTTGTATTTGATTTTTGCATATAGAAATAGAAATCAAACAAATAAACAAAAAATCGAAGAGAATAAAATATTTTTTGCAATTTTGTCTTTTGTAGTTTTTTTTTAATTTAATTTTTCAAAAATCATTTTATGGCATACATGCAAAAATGAGTAGTACATATAAAATTAAATATTTTTAGTGATTTTATAGAATTTTAATATTACATAAAATCACATAGGCGAGCTAGCGCCGGCGCTAGCGCTAGCGCGGTAAACAGTACACTATTTTTTAAGGTTTTGAAAATTTCAATTTTTGATTTTGATTAAGTGTCACAATAGTAGTTTCATGCTGAAATTTTAGAATTTTTGGAGATGTCTAGATAGTGCAAATTGCATGAAACATTAGCGATTTTGTATATGACTTTACCAAATAAACATTGCATGAGATATATTTTATTATACCTTTATTTTTACTTTTCTAAAGGCTTGTGTTTATCAAAATAGTATAATTTGAAAAAGATAGGAAATGAAGACACATGATATCATGTTCGAATAAGCCAAATAAGCATGATTTAAATGATTAGTATGAAATGATGTTCATGCGAAGAATAACATAGGTATGCCCTATATAAGAATACCCAGCCTGTATATCTTGGTAAACATACAAAACCTAACATAGATACTGATATTCTTTAGGTGACAATGTTAGTATGATAAGTTTAAGATTAATGTTATGCCAAAGTATGATAGTGTTTCAATTTATAGACCTAGAATGAAGTGAGGATTTTATTTGATTTGATCTTATTGATATCATGATGATTCTAAGGTCTAAACTTAAAATAAATCGCAATACACACATAATATACCAACCATGGTATGTAATTATAATATCAATTGTCATCATATAAATTATATAAATGTGATAGAATTAGTTGTTTTTAGAAGACTTTTAGCAAGGGACATTAATAGATCAAGGTGGTGCATGTGAATTCAATATTCATTGTGATGGTAAATTCTTTCAATACATTTTAGTGATTTTCTTTTAAATTATGAATTTGAATATATGTGATTTTTGATAAGTGAACAATAGTGATGGTTTAGATCCTGTTTGACATCAAGGAGTGAACACACTACAATTTTTGTTTTGAAAAAAAAAAGAACATATTGAATATTGAACTTTCTTTTAGATTTTGAACTTTTTTTAAATCATGTTATTTCTCTAATTTTGTTGATGAAGACTAAGGTGCTTAATAGCCAAATAACTTGATTTAGTTAAAATATCATATAGCAAATTTATAGTTCAATTTATATGAATACTATATGATATATATAGGCAATGAATATAAGAAAGATAGATAGGTCATCAAACTAGAAATATGATTTTGAATTTTGATCAATTTGAATTATAAACTCATTAAGTTTTAAGAGATAAAATCATATTTCCAATAATATATAAGATGACCACTACATGATAGAAAAAAAATACGAAAACAAAAAGAAAAATTAAAAGACATTAAAGCATATTATGAAGTAGAAATTTGTATATCTCATTTTGAAAATATTCTACTTCATGCATTTGGTGATACCTAATGAATAAGAGATTTAGGTATCCAAAGGGGACCATGTGTGGTGGTTCCTTTGGGTACCCAAATATAGTGTATAGGTTTGTGGGTAGATGAATGGGTCCTTTCATGTGAAGTTAATGTTTCATTTTTAATTTTGGCCCTCCATTCAAATCTTGGTTTATTGTTATTCTTATACATTAAATTTCCATTGTGATTATCGAAGGTATTGTTCATAGGAAATTTTTGCATATTTGAATTTAATTTGGGAGATACATAATTTTTTAAATAATAGTGATTTGGATTTTGATTTACAAATATTTTGTGTTTCTTACTCCCATTATTAGATTTAGTTAAGATATTCATATTCATATTCAACTTGCTTTTAGATATTTCTTGATATTGTGAATTTTTATTTATAATTTTCATAAGCAAGTTGATTTTTGATTTTAATTCCTCATTCTTGATCTTTAGATTATGCCTAGCTTTATTATAAGCTATTGTGCTATTTTTAAGAGTGGAAACAATATAGTCAATATAATTTTGATAGTCATTTCTAATTTCCTCAAATGCTTCGTCCATCTCCTTGATTTCAATTTTATAATTTTGGCACGTAGCACAATCACTTTTCAAAGATGAATTTTCTAAAGATAATTTTTCATTATGTTCTTTTACAAAAATAAGTTCTTTTTCAAAATCCTTGAAATTTTCTTTAATATTATTACAACCAAAACGCGGATTTATATTTTTCAATTAAAGTGCAAGGTGGAGAATAATTAAACACATCAATCTTTGTTTCTACATTAATTTTAACCTTAAAGTTTTTATTTTCTAAACGTAATTTTGAATTTAAATTTTTTAATTTCTTAATTTTATGCTTAGTAGTTTGTAGCAATTGTAATGCAGAAAAAAATTGCAAAATATGGAATTTGATTTCCTTACAGCGCTTTTGGACGCGGTGAGATTTGAGCATAGAGTTCCTTTGTTATCTTTATCTTTTTGGCATTCGTCTTCCAAAGACACGATATCTTCTTTTCCACTTGATGTGCTCTCCATTGATTCATCATGAGAGGAGCTTTCTTGAACATCTGTGCAAACGTGTATGTTCTTCAATTCTTGCGTTTGTTCCATACCTGTAGATGGAGAATCATACATTTCTTCAAAAAATTTCCATGCTTTGTATGCACTAGAAAAATAATATATTAATTTGAAAACTTCATTTGATAAACCACAAAATAAATAGTGTTTGGCTTTTGCATTTAGATGTCATTCCTTTTTATTTGATTCATCCAATGGTCTTACTATTGTTAGATTACATGCCTCGATATCTAAATTTTAATAAAATTTTCAATTAAAATTTTCCATCCTCTATAATTTGTCCCTTTAAATAAAAGTGGTGCTAGTGATTTTTCTTCTTCATAAAAATTCTCTTCACTAATAGAAGCGATATCATGAGACGCCATTATTCCCGGTTGTTAAGCCAATTTGAAATAACCTATCTCTGATACCACTTGTTGGATCGGTAGGCGCCCTTGGAGGGGGGGTGAATAAGGGTTTTAAAAACTTATGTTATATTTTGATATACTTGAAAAACTAAGAGATTGAAATAGAGATTTAGAATGAAAATCTAAATTGATTTGTAATGAAAGAGAAAATAATTATCAATTTAGAGAAATGAAAAACCAATCAATTTTGTTACCCAAAGAGAGACATGATTACTATTAATAAAATTGATTACAAAACTAGATTTCTATGACGCTAGAAATCGAAAGCGAATAATAAAATCCTTCTTATTTTCTATCCCAACTCGTATCCCCACGAACCGGTGGCCCTAGCCTATCCTTCCCCGGATACGGCCTCAAGCTGCTCTAGACAACCCTTCCCCGGATATGGGCTTGAGCACCCCCTAGACCTAACCTAGATCTAGTCGCCAACACGAGACGAATTCACTACACGATTACAAGAAAAGATGTGAAATAAATAACTACAATATAAAACTCACCATAAGGATCTCTTGGAGAAGTAGATGAAGACCCGCAGAGTATGATCGTAGTCGATGTGGTCTTTCGTCACGGTGATGAAGCGTGTTGAAATCTTCTCCAATGATCTCCTTAAGCCTTCATGGATTTGTGGGAGTATCTCTCTGAATCTTCCTCTCTTTGCTGTGACACAAAGCACTAGAATTTACGATCATAAGAGGATGAAGAAGACGGATCCAAGGGGTACTTTTTATAGCCTTGGAGCTAGCGCCTGCGATAACGCTACCGCTGGCACTATCCCAGATTAGGCAATATTCTTCGCGTGAGAATCCTTCATTTTAAGCAAGACGGCCACCTTCCTCTTGTGCTTTGCGCTACCACCTGCGCTAGTAGATACCGCCCGCGCTAGCTGCTACCACCTGTGTTAGCTGTTATCGCCTGGCGCTAGCACCTTCTGTAACTGCTCCCAAAATTTTCTTAAATCAGAGCTAGCGTCGGCGCTAGCGCTAGTGCCGATGCTAGCGGGCATGTTGGAATTTTGGCTTCAAATTTTTGCGCAACTTTCTTATGTTATCCTTGAGTCATATAGACTTGTTTTCCTACACACTTAAACACACAAGATCAAATACACATAGGATTTGTTATTCTCAAACATAGGAGATGTGGAAGACCATGTTTCAACAACGACATTTGCAGTTTCGTACGGCCGCCCAATCTCGCCTGCTGTGCGCGTAAAGAAAGGTGGAAACGTAAAAAACCTAATATTTTCAAATAGTGCACTGCATATAGCGAAATGTGATTTGTACTTAACAATTCTCTAAATGTATGCATATATATAGTTATATAGTTATATAGTTATATAGTTATATATGTAGTTTTATATAGTTTTATATATACTTATATATATAGTTATATAGTTATATAGTTATTAATATATTTATACATATGAATATATTAAATAAATTTTTATATATCAAGAAAAAAATAATTTAAAATATAATTATTTTCGATCAAGTGTCTATTATAAATAATATTTATTCATAAATTTTTTAGTAAAGTATTGTTGGCATAGTGGTGTTGCTTTATTATTAAATCCTTGAAATTTGAGAGGAATGTCTAGGGCTCAATCCCTCTTAAGAGCAAAATAAAGAAATGGAATTCCAAGGATAGTTGAAATACTTTTTTTTACCAAAAAGCAATTTATTCATCAATTATATTAATAAAAAATCATCGAGGTATTTGAAATTGCTTGCTAATTAGATAGCAATAAAATTGTTGCTAAGAATATGTTGAAAATTAGCAAGGAAAAATATTGTTTCTTAATTTATCTAGGCTCATAATAACTACGAATTGATTTTGTTCCTAAATCGCTTGCTGATTTATATTAGCAAGGAATTTGGTTATTTAGTAAGGAATTCTCGTCGTTGTTATTTTATATTTTTCTTGTAGTGTTGGGGTGATTTTCTCCTTCTCCACTAAGGGCACTACTCATAATGGGGAAGTGCAGCTATTCACACACCCATTATGATGGAGAATTTGTTATACGCAGCCCATTTTCTACTATTTATTTATGGGTACCTATCATATATTTATAATATATATGTATATATATGCTATTCTAAAAAGAAGTATGGATGGCTTTTTAAAGACATGAATTTAAAATCCATTGAATAAATCAGGACCCTTCATTCATATGATCTAAGGTTTCTATTACATATAACCTAAACTGACGGCATTTCAAAACCACACCATTCTACTTCTTCCCAACATTACTATCCCCGATCTCCTCTGCCCTCTCCTCCTCGACCATCTCCTACTCTGTGTCGGGCACAGTAGCTCATCCCGTCGACCATCATCCCATTGCATCCCGCCGGCCACCATCTCCTCCGCTGCAAGAGGGCGAACAGAGTCATCCATCTATATACTCCTTTAGGGTTTTCCATTTATGGCGAACTCCTCACTCCCAAAATCAAAATGCTTGTAGATCTGCATCCTCCATGGATCTCAACCTATATCTTAAGGTCTCAAACTACATTTTGCTTAATGGAAAATTTATGAATGTCAATCTACTCTATTCTTCTTCGCTCATCTATTGCTCCCATCACTTCCTCGATAGATATCCTCCGGGTGATGGTTTTCAAGAAATCTGAACATATTGTTTATTTGATATGGAGTTGAAAATTGTTTGAAATTTTTTTGAGTCCAAACCTGATATTTTCCTCTGCATCAGAGGCAACCATTTCTTCTTAATCAGAGGCAACCATTTCTGTAAGTTTGTTTTCTCTCCTACGAGTTTAAAGTTTTGTTTGAAGGTTTGAGCCTTATCTGCATCTAAGGGGTATGAATTTCTTATTAAGTTTCTATCTTTTGATCTTTTTATTAACAAGTAAACATTTGGCCTGGGAGTATATATGAAGCTGGAAAGGGAGATTAGGCATCTATTTTTCAAATAAGTGATAACATTACTCTTACCTTTGGTCATTTAACATATGTATATATGTTAATTTTTAGGTTGTGCTTTATTACTAATAATGGATGTTGCCTTTAATTTCAGCATAGTTCTTGCTTTCAAACATTTTAGATATGCATCCAATTGTTTCTTTAATTGCTTATAATGTCAATGTTATGTTTGTATTTTTATTGACAAACATCATTTGACATTTTCATTCTCTTGCTTATATCCAATATTCAGTCCAACCATTTTCAATTTAGGCACCACATGATATGCATAAAACTTCAACTAGGATTAGCAACGTGTAGCCCGCTCGCTGTCAGGCGTAGCCCATTTTTCCATTCACATAGGGGTGGACCCCCATCCAGTCCCCCACCCCCACGCCGTATGCTGCCCCCATGATGAATGTCGCCCCCACACTGATAATATAGAGAATAGCACTAGGGGTGGTTTGTGAGTGGCGGGAGCGCCGTCACGCCGGGGTAATGTTGTGGTCGAAGTACTATTGTGCGGGGCACTAGGGGCCCCATGTGTACTATCACAGTCAAGGTATTGTTGTGGTTGGTCGTAGGGGAGGAGCCCCATGCCTGTCACTCATATATATATATATATATATATATTTATATATATACCTATCATATTGATGGAGTCTCGCCCATTTTATAAGAATTCCAGGCTGTGGATAGCCAGAATCTCATAACCCCCACTCCCTTAGTGAGGAGTTAGGAGGAAACCACCGCACACCCGATAACCACATATGATCCCCGCGGGCGATCAATGCCAAACCGTCGTCCGAAGAGCGCCTCCGATGGCATGCCGCCATGGCCGGCCACCCGGTCGGCCACCGGCCAACCGCACGTCGTCGGCATATGGCCAGCCTTGGCAGTGCATCGCGGTGCGCGTCCTAGCCGGCTGGCCGGCCACCTTGGTCACACGCCCTCGGCACATGATGACGGCCAGCGTGTCGCATGGCGGTCGGCCACCCATGGCTGCACGCCCACGGCGTGCATCCTGGCCGGCTCCCTTGGCCGCATGCCCTCCTTGCACGCGGGTGGCCGCCCATGGACGCACGCCCATGGTCTGTGTCCTGTCCGTGCGGCTAGGCCTTCCGGCCATCCCCGCTTGGCAAAATGCCTCTAACGCGTGCAGCCAACCCGCCGGCTGCCTCGCCCCGGCCGACCACTCGGTCGACTGGGTTCGGCCGCACGGTCAAAGGGCCACAAGGGGCCTTGAGGCCTTGCAGCCGGCCACTCGGGGCCGGCCGGTCGCCCTCCGGTCAGCCGCCCTTCCTCGCTGGCGGATTTCCTCACAGTCTGACATTCACCGCCAGCCGGATTCTCCTTCATAGCCTTACGATCTCTCTACGGTATCTCAACCCTCTGATCGGAGTATAACCACCTGCGCAATCGTCAGCGTAGCCACCTGTAGTGGGCGGGTGCGAACATCCGAAATCATATTGACCTACGCGTAGTAAATTATTATGAAATACGTGTATTAATTTATGTGAAACCGGGCTGCAAATAACAATTACGGTAGTTACGGCCTGTGAATAACCGTATAATTGTCGTAACCACCTCTAGGGACTATAAATAGAACCACAAGGCTTCTCTTTTCTCCATTCTATTATCTTCCTCCTTCCTCCTAAGTTCAAGAGAGAGAAATCTCTCTTGAAGATCTCCCTCCTCTTCAAATCCATGCTTGAAGGAATCTTCGAGCACCTCGAAGACAGAAGAGGAATTCCATCCCTCTTCAAGCATCCGGAAGAGCACCAAGTTCCAGAGCGCGCCGAGTTCCAGAGCGCGCTGAGTTCTAGAGCACGCACGAGATCCAGAGTACGCGCAAGTTCTAGAGCGCGCTGAGTTCCAGAGAGTGCACAAGTTCTAGAACACGGACAAGTCCCAGAGCACAGTGCTCCCTATCGCTGCAAAGAAGAAGATAAAAGCTTTGGGAGTGGTGGCCTGTCACCCTCCGAACGCCTCTCTCTCTCTATCCCCCCCCCCCCCAAGTAGTAACGAGGAGAGGCCCGTCGCCCTCGATCTCTCAAGAAAGACATGTAAAGAAGCTGCAAATATTGAAGTTTGTTCGGCACCATCCCGACCACATGGTTTTTTATACCTTCCCAGGGTTTTCCACGCTAAAAAGATTCTTTCACATCTGTCTCGTCTCTCAGTAACTGATTGCGCACTCGACAGCTCTCGGGATAAGATGGTTCATCCTGGACTGTTTTTAGGAGCCTTAAGTAGAACGCAGCAGTTTGGCGTCGTCTATGGGAAAGAGTTCCCCAAAGCTCTAAAGATTCGGAAGACAGTATCATCTGCATAGTGATACTTGTGTCTAGAGACATGGCTAGAAGAAGCACTCGCACCACCCAAGGCTTGGTACACGGGGGCATGAAGATCCCGGGCCTTCACATTCCCTCATCAATGCACAACGCTTGGAGGAGACAGTGGTCACGCCGACCAACGCATTGATGGGATGAATTGTCCAGGTAGAGGAACAGCAAGCTGAAATGCTAAACCTCCTATGGAACTTAGGAACAGTCAGGGCTCCCATTGAACCCCTAGCACTGGTCAATGCTCCTCCACCGCCTCCACGTCAAGACCCAGAGGACAACCAAGAAGAAAACTCTGAGTTCTCAGCAACAGCAGGTATATCACACCTTGCCTATCTGGTCAGGCCCGCCGAAGCAGCCCTACAGCATCACCACCAATGGGCAGGGGTTCCTGAGAACCTCCCCTGGATGCTAACCCGAGAAGAAGTTAGAGATCTGATAGCAAAAGAGTATGGCCAGGTTGGTCGTCAAGTGATATGTATCTATCGCCTCGTGCACAACGGGTCCCCGTTGGCACCTGAAGTCCTGGCACATCCAATCCCGGGTGGGTTCAAGCTTCCAAGCATGGAATCTTATGATGGGACCGAGGATCCCCTAGAGCACGTGAATCACTTCTCCACCATCCTTCGGATTTATATTACCCTGATCAACTACTCTGCCAAGTGTTTCCAGCCACTCTAAAAGGTCAGGCGAAAACCTAGTTCCATTTTATCCGGAATAGAACAATCAGGAACTTCACGGAGCTGGCACGGGAGTTTTTAGATCAATTCATCGCAAACCGCTGGATAGTGAAGGACCCTGCCCATCTCTCGAGAATCAGACAAAGTGAAGGGGAAATCCTTAAGGAGTTCTTTAGTCGATTCACTACCGAGGCTCGTCAAATATCCGGGGTGGATCCCGAGCTCCTTCGAGGAGTTTTTCTTGGAGGACTCCGACCAAGAGGATTCTATTTCGGCTTAATGAGGGAGTTGGTCCCTGATGCGCGAATCTAGCACACCGCTATAGGCAGAAGCGAGACTGCGGCACAAAATGACAGTGTACCGATCGCTCAAGTAATATAAAATTGGTGAATTTCCCCAAGTATCGATCTCGAAGGAACACAATAAGGTGGAGTTACTTTTGAGGTGGGACTTGAGATTGAAGTCCTTTCAAGCTGATGGAATGCGGGAGATTTGGTTTTGGTTTGCGGAAACAAAATAAAAGAAACTATATTAACACTACTATGCAAGCAGCTATGCACTGCTTCGCAAGGTGGATGGAGACTATGCAGGCTGTTATGCACTGCTTCACAAGGCGGATGGGCGAGAAGGCAAGCGGATGAAATGGTTTCACACCGACGGAATTGAGGTGGATTATACGGGTCGTTGGCACCACTTAGCTTGGAGAGTAGAAGAGTAGGCTTGCATAATGGAATAGAGGGTTGCGGAGTGGAATGGAGTTGGTCCGAAATTGGCGCACTTCAAGTGACTAATAAACATACAACAACATTTCATAAATATGAATTATCAGGAAGAGCAAATATGTTTATAGCACAACATCATCAATAAAATGAAGATTACATTCATTTACATCCACACAAGTTGGAGAAAAAGGCAAGAGATACGCCTGAATCTGGAGGCTTATTGTTGATTCTCGGTAGGAATCATCGAGTTGTCAATTTGCGTCCTAGCTCGGTCCCCACTATCGTCTGGGGTAAAGGATGGTTGTCACTTCCTCCCAATGGACCCATCTTTTCCGATAAATTACAATTCGGCCACGTCTGATGCGAAGAACTCTTTGCTTGGTGATGAAGATGATGGTGGAATCCTCTCCTTGAAGCACTTGGATGATGGGAGAGGCCTAGGGCAAAGCCCTTATGGAAGGTGGAAGAAAATGGAGCTTGAGCTCCTCCTGTGGTGGAAAATGGAGGAAGAAGATGATCGATCTAATTTAGGGCAAAGTCTGCAACTCTTATACAAAACAATCAGAAATTTAGTCACGCACGGTCGAACGCACGACCATGCATGGACCGTGCGATATTAAACATACAGAAGCCCAGAAAGATGACCCAGAAGCGCCCGTGCAATTTTACTCACTCGCGGTCAAAACAGACTGTACATAAAAATGCATGGACAAATCCAGACGGCTCGAAAAACAGGCTATCAACAGGAGATCGTGTGTTTCCTTCGCGCACGGTTGAATCCAACTGTGCGTGAAGCAAATGCACGGGCAATAAGAAACAAATAAATTTGGACAACAAGAGAGCTCGTGCGATTTTACCCACGCACTGGCGAATTGCCCGTGTGAGAACAAATTGCACGAGCAGGGACAGAACACCATATTGGCCAGTCAATCATCGCGCACGGCCGTATCCGACCGTGCGTGAAGAAAATGCACGGTCGTGCGATTCATGCAGACATGAATTCTGGGCAATATGGACGATCTGCCCACCTGCATAACACGTCCAAACGCTAGGAACACACCTCCAGCATAAGTATAATAGCAGAAATAAAATGGGGAGCACAATGTGCTTAACCCCAGCAAAATAGTGCGCAATTGCACACCACAACGGGCCAAGCTGTGCACTTTATGTGAGAACTGTGAACAAGTGAAATATAAGTAATAATGAACTACAAGTGAAGTGAATGAGCGTGAAAACTAACCCAGATGAGTCCGGAAAACCCTATAAATATCGGACTCATCACACCCCCAGACTTAACCATTTGCTCATCCCGAGCAAATCATCCCTCAAGCGGACAAGAAAAACACAAGTTGGCATAGAAATTGTAAAGCGGAGTACCATGCGAAGTCTCATGCTCCCGCGCGTAGATATACAGTAAATGAAATTTCTAATTATACATATTAGTCGATAATTTTCTAGGAGCATATTTATATATTATATTGACTCAAAAATTGAATCGATGAATCATCTGGTCATGCATAGGAAGAAACTAGATTGAACGATGAGGTGAGCATTGCCAAAGATCTGGGCTCGAGACAACCTCCATTGAAATCCATCAATGTCGTTGACCATAAGCTTGCCCGTTCGCACTATCTCCACGATACTGGTTTGACTCAAATGCGTGAATCAATAGGTCTTTAGGTTTAAGATAGGGCTTGGGTTTAGGTGAGGTGTGCACTAATAAAAATGAAGGCTCAAGCACTAAACCCAATGAGCTAGCACAGAAAATTGTCCTCAAGCACCACACAAATACACGGGTACACCACACCCCCGGACTTGGATTTGATAACATGGGTGTATGCACCACCTATTCCCAATCAAAAATTTATACAAAAAGATTTTCAATTCAGCTCTTCTTCTTTTTCTTTTCACTTCTTTTCTTTTTCTTATTTTCTTTTTCTTTTCTTTTCAAAACACCTTCAGTGAATTGAGCATTGAAGCGCATCCACAATTTCACAAAAATATCACTGCATCAACATCCCAAACATGAAAATAAAATACAAACTTGAGCTCAAATTTGGGTGTGCGGTTAGGATTGGCTTTAAGGCTTCGGTGAGATAAAAGTGGGGCTGAATCAAAGAACGGGTAAGCACGACTGGGCTAGCGAAGATATAGCGATAGGAATAGCACAAAGGCTCAACCGGGCCAAAATGATGGCCTACATCATATTCACGCAATTGACTATTTGAATACCCATTCTTCAAGAATCGCTTGTGGCAAGTTCTTAGCCGCCGAGAAAGATAATTCATCCTCCCGACTCGCACAATATGATGATAACGAACGTCTACACACATTTATATGCTACCGTTTGATTCACACTGGATTCAGCAATTTTTGAGTATAGTAAACAATATTTACGCTAATTGAGAAATATAAACTAAAAGCATAAAAAGAAATTGAGTCTACACGAATTTCTATGCGAGACATGAGCACTCGACTAGGAGCACTACTGGACTCAACATTTTACTCTGCCTCATAATCCTAAGCCAGAATAATTATTTTCCCAAGTCACACATAAAGAAATGAGTTCAACTCATGACGCGCTAATGGCAAAGCAAACACTCATGTGTGTGCTACGATGTTCAAAGAAAATGAATAGTATAACTTAAATAAAGGCTCCTAGCATGCTATGCAATAGTGCACGTGAGTGGGCACAGGAAACAGCTCTCTCTCAGACTTAAACGAAACAATCCAACACAATATATGACTATGAAATTCAAAATAAAGCTAGGGGAAGAGAGTACCCAATGCTCAGTAAGTGAGCATACCAGAAGACGCGTGTAAATCCAGGGCAAAGCAACCATACGAAGAATCACAACCACCACCTTCACAGATAGAAAATGCCTGCAAGGGGTGAGCTCCGCCAAAACAACAGATAATAGAAAAAAAAACTAAAATGAAATACCACTGACTAAACCAAACTAGATAAAATAAAAATTCATGAAAAAGTAAGATAACTACTGGGGTTATTGTCCTCCCAGCACGACTTATTCAAAACTTTAAGAGTTCTATCTGATGGGAGTATGGAAAGATAAATGCACGGGTAACTAGCCTAATATCCGTGTCGGTAGCGGGTACCGATACGACGTTAGAATAGTTACCCCTCTACCTAAATAATCATACATGCTCCTCACAGGTAGAGGGAAGAGAATGTAAGAGGAAGAGGAGGAATCCTCACTCATCTCACCAAAAATATCCTTGTCCTATAAGGTGTCGTCATCAGGGAGGAAGCAGGAGGAGAAGACCATTAATGGAGCTTCCACAATGGAGGTGGTATCAACATCCTCATATACGAAGATGCTCTCATCAATGACTTAAGCATAGAGCTCCAAGTCCTCCTGGAGTCCCTGTGAAGAATCAACCTACATAGGCTCCGACACAGAAGAAGGGGGGTCAAGAAATAAAGGAGAAGAATGACATAAATAATCAAAAATCAGGGGAATGGTCCTGGTCTCACTCCCAGCAGAATCCAAGCATAGATCACTGTCGGTATCATATGAGTCGTATAGAGGGGAATCCGAGAGCTCGAGGTCCTCGGTGTTGAGTTGGACCTCCTCATCTAATATAGAAGTGCAAACCTCCTCAGCAGAAAGGGTTTCCTCCTCATCCCACCTTGGTGCATGATGAGTCCTGATCATATACACATTTATGGACTCATCCGGGCCGTTATTTAGTCAATTCACCGCACTATAGCCTTGTTATAGCTTATATTTGATAATCCATGCTAGGTGCACTTCTAGGCCCACTTTGGTGTGATTTTATGCTTATTGTCTTTAGTAGTTTTCATGCGCTGTTAAGTGCCACTTTCAGTGGCTAGATTTGTGGTTGTGCCTGGAATAGGAGTCATGCGAGTGTTTCCGGTGCAATTCTGCACAGGAACACTGCGCACGATCGCCGGTTCTATTGCGCACGACCACTGGTCATGCGCCACTGATCGTGTGCACTTAACACCTTTTTCATGAGTTCTATTTGGTGCAGTGCGCACGACCATCAATGCCAGTGCGCACGACCACCGGTCGTGCGCCACTGCTCGTGCGCACTTACCATTTAATTTCCGAGTTCTGTTTGCTGTAGTGCGCACGACCATCAACTCCAGTGCGCACGACCACCGGTCGTGCGCCACTATTCGTGCGCACTTAACAGTAATTTTATGAGTTCTGTTTCATCTATTGCGCACGACCACCGACGATGGTGCGCACGACCACCGGTCGTGCGCCACTGGTCGTGCGAACATTTTATTTTATAAATTTCGTGTCTTGCAGGTTCCACCCAGACAGGCGCACGATCACAGGATTCTAGTGCGCACGACCACTGGTCGTGCGCCAATGACCGTGCGCGTTGTTTAATTCAGCGCCTATATAAATGCCTGTTCCGATTTTAGGGCATTATCAAGCCGCCGGGAGCGGAGTTCCTGTTCCGTACGCCGCCGACCACCACCTTGGGACGCCTCCACTTCATCTCCTACGCAAGGGGAAGCCTCCTCCATCCATTCCAAGACCTCCTCCATTGTCCGTGAGTGTTCTCCATCATCCGCAAGCCTCCAAGCAACCATTCTCTCATTCCGCCCGGTGAGAAGAAGAAGAAACCTGAAGTCGAAGACGACGGAGCTACGTAGGGAGATTGTGACAGCTCTCTACGCCGGAAGCATAGTCCGCCCGAGCCCGGAGGTAGCCCGACAACCTACCATTCCGGCCGTGAACGGCCGCTAGTCTTCACTATCGGTTATCCCTTTCTTCTCTCTTTCATTGTACTCATTATGCTTTGTAAACTCGAATATTGTGATGTTGTTTGTTGAAATGAATGTTTCCTTGTTGTTCTTCATGGTTCGGTTGTGATTCGCTCCATTTCCACTCACTCACTCGCACGCGCACGCAAGGTGTTTGTTCCGTGTTAGCAAGAGCTAACGACGGTTGTGAAGAGGTGTTTACGACCCTCACCCTTTCGCTCTAGAACACACTCCATCCGCCTCACGAAGCACGGCATCGCGGCCATTGCATCCATCTCACCTTGCGAAGCGGTGCTTTCGACCCGCATCTCTTTTACTGTTGTTAAGATTAGGACAAACCAACCAAAAACCCCCTTTTTCATGTGTGTTTCGTTCGTGTAACAAGAGTCACGCTACGCGTCTCGTTCACCCAACCTGCATTCCTCAAGAGACCGACATTCGGGGAGGCCACTCTCCACATTTATTACTTGACAGCGACCGGTGCACTTGCCGACACGCATCAAGTTTTTGGCGCCGTTGCCGGGGAATGCAGGCGTGTAACGTCCCGTGTTGTGACTGTCGTCATACGAGCAGTTGTTTTTGATTTTTCTTGTTTATGATAGTGCATGCAGAGACAGGTTGCAGGTGAACTCGTACCCTTCGATCCTGAGATTGAACGGACCGCTCGCGCACGAAGGTGCGCTGCTGCCGCGCAAGCGGCCATGGGTGATCAGGTAGACCCAAATGATGTTGATCCGAGAATGCCCGGCGTGGGGGAACATCAGCCTGGGAATGAGCAGGAGGCAGCTAGGCCTCGACCCCGCACGATGAGGGACTACACCAATCCAACTGCTGGGAGTGTGTATCCGGGGTTCGGGCCAAATATTATGAATAATCAGTTCGAGATTAAGCCAGCAATCTTGAACATCATCCGGAACAACGCTCAATTCTCTGGGCTGGCCAGCGAAGACCCGCATCTGCATCTGGCAGAATTTTCTGATATTTGCGGAACCTTCCGCTATGCAGGGATTGCTGACGACACAGTCAAGCTCAGACTGTTTCCCTTCTCACTCCGCGAAAAAGCGAAGGTGTGGCTCCATTCCATTCCGCCCGGGACTGCTGCAACTTGGGATGCCCTCGCATCCAAATTTCTGGCTAAGTTCCATCCTGTGGACAAGGTCGTGAGCTTGCGGTAGGAGATCGCCACATTTCGTCAACTTGACCAAGAGACCCTTGCTGAAGCATGGGAGCGCCTCAACGATCTCCTTCGCCGTTGTCCTGGCCACGAGCTCCAACCTTGGAATGTGGTCGAAACTTTCTACTTTGCGATCGAGCCTAACTACCGGGCAATGGTCGATGCTGCATGTGGTACTCTGATGAACCACACTCCTGAGGAGGCCCTTCGGATTCTGCGCGACACCGCTTCCCACAGTACCTTCTGGACTGCCGGGAGAAACACTCCAAGAAGCGGCCGAGGACTCTTCATGGTTGACTCTCTCCCGTCTCCATCCCCACCTGCTGCTATCATTACTTGCGAAGGATGTGGAGGCAGAGGCCACCACGCGTATGAATGCTCAGGGAACAACGTGGCAGGTGATTTCGCGCACCTAACTCTTAATGAATCTGTTAATTATGTAGGAAATCAATCCAAGGGGGCGCCTTTTAATAACGCCTATAATCCGGGAGCGAGAAGTCACCCGAACTTCTCGTGGAACCCAAACACGCCTGGCCAACGATGGGCACTGGGGCAGCATCAAAATGATGCTTACTCCTCCGGGAGCCAACCGAGGCCACCACACCCGGATTATAACCAAGGTCCCCCAACCCAAAAAAAGAGTAATTTGGAGGAAATGATGGAGAAGTTCATGCAAGCGGCCAACTCTAATATGGTGAATCAAACCGCATCCTTGCGTAACTTGGAAACGCAGTTGGGCCAATTGGCCCAAGTGCTAACCGAGCGGTCGCAGGGGACCCTTCCTAACAACACTGAAAAGAACCCAATAGATCAAGGGAAGAGTCTTGGCAATGTGGTTGAGACTGATCCAAGGGAGCTGGTGATTTCGTGTTACATCAATAAGGTAGAAACAAAAGCTCTATGCGATTTCGGTTCCTCCCGCAACGTCATTGCACTGCAAGATGTTGCGAAATTACAATTTGAGATGAACACGGAGGAAAGGAAAGCGCTTATTCTTGCTAACGGGACAATTATCCACTCTGAGGGGGAAGTGAGAAATGTGGAAGTAATAGTTGAGGGAACGACTGTGGTCGCGGACTTTCAGGTGTTGGGCCCCCAGGAAAATCAATCCATCCCTATCTTGGGCGTGCCGTTCTTGAAGGAGAGCGGCGCCACCCTTGACTTCGCTACGGGTTGTGTTCTCCTACCTAACAAGGCGCCGCAGCCCACTCTCCTCGAAGCTACAGCCGACACATCCACTCCCCCCCCCCTCTTGTTATTTCTGATGAATTTCTAAGCTGTGCAGGAAAGAAACATGATCAAGAAACAAGTGAAGGAGGAAAGGAGGAGCTCTAGTCGGATGAGGAAGAAGAGGTTGACTTCCGGAAAGAGTTCGACTCCGAGAAGGAGGAAGACTGCAGTTCGGGAAACGTTGACTTGGATTTAGTTAGGGATGCTGATTATTTATCTTCTTGTGGTGAATCTTGTAATGAACTATCTAAGCGCTCCATCTCCTGGGCCGATTCGGTGGTCACCACGATACCGGAAGTGACGCCACCCACCGCTAAAGGGGAGAAATCTGAGAATTCTCAACGGTGGCAGTCTCCGACTGTCACCAAACTTAAACAGGAAAAACTTCTGCGCGACGCTCGTGCTTCCGCTCTCCGTGGCAAGAGGGCGAAGGTTAGGGGAGCATTGGATGATACCGGTGCTGGCCCTAAAGCCTTCACCTCCCACCTACGTGCTACGGGAGAAGCGCACCATAAGAGCGCTTTTAGCTGATTTGTGTTTAGTTGATGTGGTGAACTGCTTCTGAACATTTCTCTTTGAATTCTTGCACTTTATAGACAATGCTAATACAGGTATTTGGTCCAGCTTAAGGACGTTAAATAAAAGCGCTACTGGGAGACAGCCCAGATTTCCTGATTTTGTAGTTTTTTATCTAACTCCTTTTAGTTTAGCTTTTGCATATTTGTTGTTTTGAGTTTGTGCTTGCAGGTTTTGTGTTTGATGGTGCGGATGCTGCGGACTATTCTTGATCATAAACGCCGATCGTCTGGTATGCTCAATTCTGAGCATTGGGTAACACTTCCTCCCCTCTTTTTGCTTCAAATTTCTAGATATATTGTTTAGCTTAAGTCTGGGGGAGCGTATGTTGTCACCCACTGTGCACGAGTTGCACTGCATACTAGAAGGTTGTTTCTTATTTATTCCAGTCATTATCATTGTTTTCATGCTTCACACACCACTTCACCCACTTGAGTGCGTGCTTATCTTTTTGTCGTTGTTCCGTTTAAACTATTTTGGTCGGAATGTGAAATAGATTGTTAACGTAGGAATTATTATTTAGAGTGCGATGTTGACTCATGTAGTGTTCTAGTCACTTCGCATGCTATGGTAGAATTTGAGTAGAACTAGATTTTCTTTATGCATCTAATTTATGTTTAGTATTTCTGCGTAAATTTAGATTTAATATACTCAAGTGGTGAATTTGTATGGAATTGACGATAACCCGGTGTTGTGTGTGTGCGATTACTAGTCGTGTGTTGCTCGAGTCGGGAGGAAGGTTTACCTTTCTCGTGGGCTAAGAACTTGCCCCAAGCGACTCTCGAAGCATGGGTGAGAGCGACTCGTCGAGTTAAACATGATGTAGGCCACCCTTTGGCTAGTTTGAGCTTTGTTATTCCATGTCCATTTCGTTCACCGTTGCAAGCCAAATTTGTGCCTACCAATCCTTTGTTCAGCTCCTCTTCATCTACCAAAGCCTGAAGCCTATCCTACACCCGCCACCAAATTGTTTTAAACTACGCTCATAATTCTCAACTTGTGTGGTGTGTGGAATCTTTGTGTTATGAAGAGAAAATAAAGTCTATCTGCTGATTTTGAACCAACCGGAGGATATTTAAAAGAAGTAAAAGATGTTAAAAGAAAAAAAAAAGAGTATTTTGAAAAAATCCTTCCGAGCTAAATAAAAAAAAAATTTGTTGGTATTTGTGAAGTAGGCCGTGTGCACACCTAGTTTTCATGATGAGTCTGGGGGTGTGTCACACAAGCATTGTTTGTTGGTTTTGAGTGGTGCAGCGTTCTTTAGCTCACTTGGGTTGCGTAGCCATCGTGTTTAACTTTGAATATCATACCGTAACCTAAGCCCCGTCTTAATCCTAAAAGCCCTACTGATTTGACTTGCGAGAGTGCTAGCGCCGTGGAGAGAGTGTGACCGGGCAAGCGATTGGTTCACGACGTTGATGGATTTCAGTAGAGTTATTCCTAAGCCCCGATCTTTTGCAACACCCGCCTCAGTATCTTATCACTTTCACACCGGGCATGATCGTCAAATTCTTCATAATTCTCCAACTGAGTATAACTAAATCTTTACTTACACTTTAATACTCATGTAAATTAGTTAGCACAGTTAGAATCTCCTTCTGCTAGAATCTCTACTCGCATGCGTATGTTACTTCGCACCGTACTCCCTTGTGTAATTCTCTATGTTAATTATCGTTTTCATACTCTGCCGGATTCGTTTGCTCGGGACGCGCAAACAGTTTAGTCTGGGGGTGTGATGAGTCCTGATCATATACACATTTATGGACTCATCCGGGCCGTTATTTAGTCAATTCACCGCACTATAGCCTTGTTATAGCTTATATTTGATAATACATGCTAGGTGCACTTCTAGGCCCACTTTGGTGTGATTTTATGCTTATTGTCTTTAGTAGTTTTCATGCGCTGTTAAGTGCCACTTTCAGTGGCTAGATTTGTGGTTGTGCCTGGAATAGGAGTCGTGCGAGTGTTTCCGGTGCAATTCTGCACAGGAACACTGCGCACGATCGCCGGTTCTATTGCGCACGACCACTGGTCGTGCGCCACTGATCGTGTGCACTTAACACCTTTTTCATGAGTTCTGTTTGGTGTAGTGCGCACGACCATCAATGCCAGTGCGCACGACCACCGGTCGTGCGCCACTGCTCGTGCGCACTTACCATTTAATTTCCGAGTTCTGTTTGCTGTAGTGCGCACGACCATCAACTCCAGTGCGCACGACCACCGGTCGTGCGCCACTATTCGTGCGCACTTAACAGTAATTTTATGAGTTCTGTTTCATCTATTGCGCACGACCACCGACGATGGTGCGCACGACCACCGGTCGTGCGCCACTGGTCGTGCGAACATTTTATTTAATAAATTTCGTGTCTTGCAGGTTCCACCCAGACAGGCGCACGATCACAGGATTCTAGTGCGCACGACCACTGGTCGTGCGCCAATGACCGTGCGCGCTGTTTAATTCAGCGCCTATATAAACGCCTGTTCCGATTTTAGGGCATTATCAAGCCGTCGGGAGCGGAGTTCCTGTTCCGTACGCCGCCGACCACCACCTTGGGACGCCTCCACTTCATCTCCTACGCAAGGGGAAGCCTCCTCCATCCATTCCAAGACCTCCTCCATTGTCCGTGAGTGTTCTCCATCGTCCGCAAGCCTCCAAGCAACCATTCTCTCATTCCGCCCGGTGAGAAGAAGAAGAAACCTGAAGTCGAAGACGACGGAGCTACGTAGGGAGATTGTGATAGCTCTCTACGCCGGAAGCATAGTCCGCCCGAGCCCGGAGGTAGCCCGACAACCTACCATTCCGGCCGTGAACGGCCGCTAGTCTTCACTATCGGTTATCCCTTTCTTCTCTCTTTCATTGTACTCGTTATGCTTTGTAAACTCGAATATTGTGATGTTGTTTGTTGAAATGAATGTTTCCTTGTTGTTCTTCATGGTTCGGTTGTGATTCACTCCATTTCCACTCACTCACTCGCACGCGCACGCAAGGTGTTTGTTCCGTGTTAGCAAGAGCTAACGACGGTTGTGAAGAGGTGTTTACGACCCTCACCCTTTCGCGCTAAAACACACTCCATCCGCCTCACGAAGCACGGCATCGCGGCCGTTGCATCCATCTCACCTTGCGAAGCGGTGCTTTCGACCCGCATCTCTTTTACTGTTGTTAAGATTAGGACAAACCAACCAAAAACCCCTTTTTCATGTGTGTTTCGTTCGTGTAACAAGAGTCACGCTACGCGTCTCGTTCACCCAACCTGCATTCCTCAAGAGACCGACATTCGGGGAGGCCACTCTCCACATTTATTACTTGACAGCGACCGGTGCACTTGCCGACACGCATCAAGTTTTTGGCGCCGTTGCCGGGGAATGCAGACGTGTAACGTCCCGTGTTGTGACTGTCGTCATACGAGCAGTTGTTTTTGATTTTTCTTGTTTGTGATAGTGCATGCAGAGACAGGTCGCAGGTGAACTCATACCCTTCGATCCTGAGATTGAACGGACCGCTCGCGCACGAAGGCGCGCTGCTGCCGCACAAGCAGCCATGGGTGATCAGGTAGACCCAAATGATGTTGATCCGAGAATGCCCGGCGTGGGGGAACATCAGCCTGGGAATGAGCAGGAGGCAGCTAGGCCTCGACCCCGCACGATGAGGGACTACACCACTCCAACTGCTGGGAGTGTGTATCCGGGGTTCAGGCCAAATATTATGAATAATCAGTTCGAGATTAAGCCAGCAATCTTGAACATCATCCGGAACAACGCTCAATTCTCCGGGCTGGCCAGCGAAGACCCGCATCTGCATCTGGCAGAATTTTCTGATATTTGCGGAACCTTCCGCTACGCAGGGATTGCTGACGACACAGTCAAGCTCAGACTGTTTCCCTTCTCACTCCGCAAAAAAGCGAAGGTGTGGCTCCATTCCATTCCGCCCGGGACTGCTGCAACTTGGGATGCCCTCGCATCCAAATTCCTGGCTAAGTTCCATCCTGTGGACAAGGTCGTGAGCTTGCGGCAGGAGATCGCCACATTTCGTCAACTTGACCAAGAGACCCTTGCTGAAGCATGGGAGCGCCTCAACGATCTCCTTCGCCGTTGTCCTGGCCACGAGCTCCAACCTTGGAATGTGGTCGAAACGTTCTACTTTGCGATCGAGCCTAACTACCGGGCAATGGTCGATGCTGCTGCTGGTGGTACTCTGATGAACCACACTCCTGAGGAGGCCCTTTGGATTCTGCGCGACACCGCTTCCCACAGTACCTTCTGGACTGCCGGGAGAAATGCTCCAAGAAGCGGCCGAGGACTCTTCATGGTTGACTCTCTCCCGTCTCCATCCCCACCTGCTGCTATCATTACTTGCGAAGGATGTGGAGGCAGAGGCCACCACGCGTATGAATGCTCAGGGAACAACGTGGCAGGTGATTTCGCGCACCTAACTCTTAATGAATCTGTTAATTATGTAGGAAATCAATCCAAGGGGGCGCCTTTTAATAACGCCTATAATCCGGGAGCGAGAAGTCACCCGAACTTCTCGTGGAACCCAAACACGCCTGGCCAACGATGGGCACTGGGGCAGCATCAAAATGATGCTTACTCCTTCGGGAGCCAACCGAGGCCACCACACCCGGATTATAACCAAGGTCCCCCAACCCAAAAAAAGAGTAATTTGGAGGAAATGATGGAGAAGTTCATGCAAGCGGCCAACTCTAATATGGTGAATCAAACCGCATCCTTGCGTAACTTGGAAACGCAGTTGGGCCAATTGGCCCAAGTGCTAACCGAGCGGTCGCAGGGGACCCTTCCTAGCAACACTGAAAAGAAGCCAATAGATCAAGGGAAGAGTCTTGGCAATGTGGTTGAGACTGATCCAAGGGAGTTGGTGATTTCGTGTTACATCAATAAGGTAGAAACAAAAGCTCTATGCGATTTCGGTTCCTCCCGCAACGTCATTGCACTGCAAGATGTTGCGAAATTACAACTTGAGATGAACACGGAGGAAAGGAAATCGCTTATTCTTGCTAACGGGACAATTATCCACTCTGAGGGGGAAGTGAGAAATGTGGAAGTAATAGTTGAGGGAACGACTGTGGTCGCGGACTTTCAGGTGTTGGGCCCCCAGGAAAATCAATCCATCCCTATCTTGGGCGTGCCGTTCTTGAAGGAGAGCGGCGCCACCCTTGACTTCGCTACGGGTTGTGTTCTCCTACCTAACAAGGCGTCGCAGCCCACTCTCCTCGAAGCTACAGCCGACACATCCACTCCCCCCCCCCCCCTCTTGTTATTTCTGATGAATTTCTAAGCTGTGCAGGAAAGAAACATGATCAAGAAACAAGTGAAGGAGGAAAGGAGGAGCTCTAGTCGGATGAGGAAGAAGAGGTTGACTTCCGGAAAGAGTTCGACTCCGAGAAGGAGGAAGACTGCAGTTCGGGAAACGTTGACTTGGATAAGAACATCAGCTTCATCATCCTCCTTCATCTGGCACTGAAATTCCGCGCAATCTTTCAATGCGTTCTCGGTGCTATGACAACACAAACACCATTTCCCATTACTCCTCGGTACAGACGGGGTCAAAGAGGAATATGAAAATGGTAAATGGGGTGAAAAAGAGTGACCGTAAAACTTGGGAACGGTGTATGAAGTACCGTAAGAGGACGGTGCTCCATACATTGGGCCTCGAGAATTATGCCCACTATCTACAGTGTGCCATTTATCACTAGAATGATTATCATCTCCACAACATCTACAACGGATATTAAAAGCAGAAAACATGGTGTAGCGGGTAGGGGGAGAATTCACCAACAGATAAAATTTCTTTGCAAGAATTAACTACGCATAAGAAATAATAATAAAAATGAATGTTTGCTTTAGATAACTCATAAAATAGATAAGGAATAAAGAAATTTAAAATAACAAATTCTAAGAACTAAAACAAAGAAGAAAATGGTATAAACAAATGGAAAAGAATTTTATCTCTCAGATCTCTCTCTCAAGAAACTCACACGACTGTGTTCCCCTGCAACGATGTCAAAAACTTGATGCGCGACTCTAGCACACAGCTTTATGCGAAAGCGAGACAACGACATGAAATGGCAGTGTACCGATCGCTCATGTAATATAAAATGGGTGAATTTCCCCAAGTATCAATCTCGAAGGAACACAGTAAGGTGGAGTTACTTTTGAGATAGGACTTGAGATTGAAGTCCTTTCAAGCGGATGGAAAGCGGGAGGTTGATGCGCGATTTCAGCACTACTAATTAGCAGGCACGAAATGCGATACGACGGCAAGTGCACCGGTCGCTGTCAAGTAATAAATTTGGGAATAGCTTCCCCGAATGTCGATCTCTTGAGGAATGCAGGATGTGGTGATAGAGAATAGAGTGAGGCGATTGTTACGACGAGTAAAAGAAAGTAAAAACAAGGGCGTTGTGATTGGTGATCTAGACTATTGCAGAAATAAGAGATGCGGGTCAAAACTCCGCTTCGCACAGAGGGATGGATGCAACGGCCGCGATGTCGTGCTTCGGAAGGCGCGTGGACGGAAAGCAACTGTGACGATTGAGGGTCACACACACCTCTTCGCAAAGTGGGGGTGAGTGCAGCGGCCGCGATGTCGTGCTTCGGTATGTGGGTGAAATGTCCACAGTGCGGGGCTTTGATGAGAGTCGAAAGCACCTCTTCACTCTCACCTCTAGCTTTTGCTAGATTGAGCTAGCTAGAAGGTGTGTGTGGAAGTGGAGTGGAGGCGGAGGCGGAGCGCATCACAACAAAGCATCAAATAAAGAATGAAATAAGAAAAAGTTTCTATTCATAGACAAATAGAAATTAGTCAAGTTCATTACAACAATTAAAGGTACATTTCCAAAGAGAGAGAGAGGGTAGAGGAAACCACGAGATGAGAAGTCTCGCCGTAGATCTTGGTCGGAATGGGGGGTCGTCACTCCTCCTCCAAGCTCAGTCCTTGGTTGCTTCCGGAGTTCAGAGGTTGTCACTACCTCTAAACATCATCCATCTTCTTCTCAGAGCTGGGTCTCTTCCACCTAACTCAATGAAGATGCCACACCTTGAAATGCTTGCTGTAGATGGCGGGGAATGCTTGTCGGACCCTTGATGGAGCTTAGGATCGATGGATGAAGCTTTCCCAAGGAAGGGGATGGATGGATGGAGCTTGGAGGGGGAAAATGGCGTAAGCTTGCGGAAGAATTTGCGCCCAAACTGTGCTGAATGACCTAAAATCGCGGAGCAGGTCTTTAAATAAGCGCTGGAATAAACAGTGTGCACGACCA
This sequence comes from Dactylorhiza incarnata, assembly GCA_033032865.1. Classification (NCBI taxonomy): domain Eukaryota; kingdom Viridiplantae; phylum Streptophyta; class Magnoliopsida; order Asparagales; family Orchidaceae; genus Dactylorhiza; species Dactylorhiza incarnata. The sequence goes on from JAWHQI010000023.1 coordinate 7,721,972, forward strand.
GTGGCGCACGACCAGTGGTCGTGCGCACTGGGCCGCTAGTGGTCATGCGCTCTGTAGCCGGAAACATGCAAGACAACTTTACAGAAAACATTAAAACGCACAACCAAACGCACGATCGTGCGTAGAAAACGCACGACCAAAATCCGAGAGCACCTTTTGGCTGCAAACAAATGCGCACGATCGGCGGCGCACGATCAGTGATCGTGCGCAGTATAACCAGTGATCGTGCGCAGTGTTCCTGTGCAGTTTTTGCGCCCCGGAACACTCGCACAACCCCCGTATCAACCTGAAAGATCGTCGAGACACGCAAATGGGCATTCCACACATTCTCAAATATAGAAATTAAATTGCACCAAAAAGCATGAGTAAGATAAACATGAAAATAAACCGGGAATGGGCCTAGAAGTGCACTTAGCATGAAATATCAAATATGAATGAAAACATGCCTAAAGTGTAGTGCAAAGACTAGAAAATTGGCCCAGATGAGTCCATAAATGTGTATATAAATGAGACTCATCACACCCCCAGACTTACTCGTTTGCACGTCTCGGGCGAACACTCAATCCTATGGTAGAAAAATGAACGTTAAGGAAGCAACTGTGCCGGCGAAACACAATGGGAAGTAAAGAACTAACGAGCGTAAAAATAAAGTAGAAAAGATTTTAAAACAAAGACTATATTTTAAGAACTTCTACAAGTGTAAAATACAAAATACTACTACTCTAAGGTGAATTATTAGTGAATCGTACTGTCGCGCCCTAGGGAAAATAGCATGGGCTACTGAGGTGAGCGTTGTTTAAATTAGATCTCAAGAAACAGCTCTCCAAGAAATCCATCAAGGTCGATGGTCATATGCTTGCCCTTTCACACCTTCTCCACTGAATGAGACGATCTCATCAAGAATCAGTAGGACTTTTAGGTTAGACTTGGGCTTGGGTTGAGGTACGGTAATGAAGTAGAAGAACATAGGCTAAACGCACTCAACCTCCGGTAGATAAACAAATTTCAACCATAACATCTTCACCTAGAAGCACACCCCCCCAGACTTCATCTAAGCACTATGGTGTGCGCGAGACTACCATACTCGTGGTTCGATTCTTTTTAGAGATCTTTTACTTTTACCTTTTTTTTAGATCCATAGAAACATAAGGTAGAATCAATCAAAATTTTAACTCATTCTCATTTTCTTTTGCACGCACACGCCACATCACACATTCAAATTTCTATTTCTCTACATCGCACACTCATCATAAATATGTATAAATTTCAAAGCTTTACTCTAGTGCGTTTTAGGTTAGGATATGTGGCCTTGGTGAAAGTTTTGTGGAGTTTAACAAATAGGAGAGGTAAGGCTCAACGAGGCTAGCAAAGGATGACGTTAGGTTGGGAAATCAAAGCTCAACCGGATCAAATGATGGCCTACGTCATGCTCCCAACAAGATCATTCAACGCACTCGACTTGAAAATAGCTTGGGGCAAGTTCTTAACCACCGAGCGAGGTCTCCTCTCCTTCCAACTCAAACAACATGAGGCCAACAGCTCTTCTACACTCGACTTAGGGCTACCGCTAGATTCACCAAATTCACCGTTTGAGTAGAGTACTAATTAATTACACAAATGAAGTAAATAAAACTATAACTTTGTAATTAAATCTATTCTACGTGAATTTTTAAGCTGCGTGAGCGCTCTAATAGCAGCACCGCACGGGTCACATCGTGTTCAGCCACACAATCCTAAACTAACAATCAAACTTCTAAACATAAACATCAAGCACTTACACGATAATTGCGCACGAGTAAAAATAAAATGCATATGGTGTGTGTTATGCAATGAGACAATAAATATAAATTTCCTAACACAACATTCTAGCATGCATGTGCGTGCAGCGTAAGCAACTCCTCGCTCCCCCCCCCCCCCGACTTGAATTGAAACACAAGCAAATATAATCTTTCAAAGCAGATTAAGAGCTGGGCTAAGAGTACCTATGCTCCAAAGAGCATGCCAGAAGAGCGGTATAATCCTTCTTTAATGATCTCCTCCTCTTCATCCAATCGAGTTCACACCTGCACAGTAAAAAAAAGCAAAAGCAAACAAAACATAATAGAAATTAAATCAAGCAAACGGAACCGGGTGGTTCCCATGGGTTGTCTCCCAAGAAGCCCTTTTGTTTAACGTCCTTAAAGGTGGACCAAATACCTGTATTAAGCAGTTTATAGAATTGTTCATGCAGAATTAAAAAGATGAGATCATCCAAGTCTACATATTATTATTGCACAACCATATGGAGAAATCAACTATACATTGATTTAAAATAGTAACTGCAGATAGAAGAAAATGGTCCGAAGACTCTGTAGTAGGGGTGGAAAATAAGTAAGATGCTCAGCCTCCTGTTGGAACATGGTCTTCCGCATCTCCTAGGTTTGAGAATAACAAATCCTATGTGTATTTGATCTTGTGTGTTCAAGTGTGCAGGTTTACTAGGTCCACATGACTCAAGGAGTACTCATGATGACTGCCCCCAAAATTGAGGCCAAAATTCGAAGAGGCTCACTAGCGCCGGCGGTAGCGATAGTGCCCGGCGCTAGCGATGATTTGCGACAATCCGGCGGCATTTATAGAAGGATGCTAACGCCAGGCGATAGCTACTAGCGCTGGCGGTAGCATGGCGCATAAGAGGCATAGAGCAAAATTTTGCCTCGGATTGAAGATCGCACCACGCAAAATGTTACTTAATCTGGGATAGCGCCGGCGGTAGCATGGCGCATAAGAGGCATAGAGCAAAATGTTGCCTCGGATTGAAGATCCTGCCGCGCAAATTGTTTCTTAATCCGGGCTAGCGCCGGCGGTAGAGGTAGCGCCGGCGGTAGCGCTTAGGCTATAAATTGGACACTCTGCCTCCGTATTCTTCATCCTCTTTAGATTCAAAACTCCAGAGCTTTGTGCCACAGCAGAGAGAGGAGAGATCAGAGAGATACTCCCACCAAAAGCTTAGAGAAGGAATTTCTGAAGGAGGATTTCTTCACGCTTCATCCGACAGGCGACCGCCTCAACAATGCTTATACTACAGCGGTCCAACGTCTCCTACTTCAGAAGTTCTTAGAGGGAGTTTTTATTATTGTTGTAATTTCAGTTTAGTTCTCTTTTTTCTTATAAACGGTTCGTTAATTCGCCTCGTGTTGGCGACTAGGTCTAGGGTAGACTTAGGGGGTAATTCGCCTTGTGTTGGCGACTAGGTCTAGGGTATAGATCTAGGGGGTGCTCGAGGCCTTTCTAGGGATAGATTGGCTAGAGCGGCTTGAGGCCGTATCTAGGGAGAGATCGGTTAAAGCCAACCGGTTCGTGGGGATACGAGTCGGTATAAAAAATGAAAAAGAACTATAATTATTCGCCTCGATTTCTAGCGTCATAGAAATCCATTTTTGTAATCAATTTTATTAATAGTAATCATGTCTCTATTTTTGTAATAAAATTGATTTTGTTCTTCATTCATCTAAATTGTTTATTATCCTCTTTTTCATCATAAATCAATTTAGATCGCTATTCAAAAATATTACTTTAGTCTTGCAATAATTCAAAGTTTTCTAAATATTTACTTAAATTTTTGAAAACCCTTATGCACCCCCCCCCCCCCCCCCCCCCTCTAAGGGCGCCGACCGATCCAACAAATGGTATCAGAGCGGTTTTATTCCAATCGGCTTAACAACCGGGAATAATGGTGTCTCATGATCTCGCTTCTACTAGTGGGGGAGATTTTTGTGAAGAGGAAAAATCACTTGCACCACCTTTATTTGAAGGAACAAATTATAAAGGATGGAAAAATTTAATGGAAAAATTTATTAAAACTTTAGATATCGAAGTATGGAACTTAGCAATTATAAGACGTGTGGATGAATCAAATAAAAAGGAACTTCATTTAGATGCAAAAGCTAAACATTATCTATTTTGTGGTCTCTCAAATGAAGTTTTCAAATTTGTGTATTGCTTTTCTAGTGCTTATAAAGTATGGAAATTTCTTGAAGAAATGTATGATCTTCCTCTCGCAGGTATGGAACAAACACAGGAGGAAAAGAACGTACATGCATCCATTATCATTCAAGAAGATCTCTCTCAGAGCGAAGCCATGGAGAATATTGAAATAGAAAAGGAGAACAATACACCAAGAGAAAAAGAAGAAGAAATCTTACTTTTGGAAGAGGAGTGCCAAGAAGAAGACAAAGGAACAATATGTTCAAATCCTCCCTCATCCAAAAGCAATGTAAGGAAATCAAATTCTATCTTTTGTACTTCTATCTCTTCATTACAATTGTTACAAAATACTAGGCGCAAAATTGAGAAATTAAAGAATGCTAATAAACTATTGCGCTTAGAAAATAAAAATTTAAAAGCAAAAGTTAAAGTAATATCAAAATCTTATTTATCTAGCTTTACTCATGTCACTTCAATTGAAAATACAAAACCTTGTCTTGATTGTAATGATATTAAAGAAAAATTTAAGGAACTTGAAAAAGAAATTATTTTTATAAGAGAACAAAATGAAAAATTATGTTTAGAAAATTCATCTTTAAAATTTAATTGTGCTAAGTGTAAGGACTATGAAATTGAAATAAAAGAGATGGATGAAACATTTGATGAGTATAGGGATAAATATGAAAAACATATTGACTCAATTGTTACCACTCTCAAAATAGCATAATAAATTATAATAAAGCTAGACATAATTTAAAAATCAAGAATGATGAACTAAAATCAAAAATCAACTTGCTTAAGGAAATCATTAAGAAAAACGCTCAAAACATTCATTCACAATCTCAAGGTATATCTAAAAGCAAGTTGAATATAATTTCTCAAAATGTTGATAAATCCAACAAAGGAAATAAAGAATATCAAATGCTTGAAAATAAAATTCCAAATCATTATCATTTACAAAATAACCACTCTCCCAATATAAATTTAAGGATAAACAAATTTCCTATAAAGAATGTTTTGCAAAATCGTCATGGAAATTTGATAAATATGAATATCTTACTTAAACCTAATATTGGTAATAAGAAACAAAAAGCTTTTGGAAATCTTAAACCAAGTCTTGAATGGAGACCAAAAAGTAAAAATGAAAACTTAAATGCAAGGATCCATTCATCACATTCTTTTCCCAACTTAAATTCAACTGAAAAGAAATTTCCATTATATAATAAATTCAAGAGTAATGATTATGGAAATTTGAAAAACAAAAATTACATTTTTTCATGGTACGAATGGAAACCCATACTTAAGAATGACACATTAATGTCAAATGAAAGGGACCATTCAAACATATCTCCCCAAAAGAAAACACGATGTATTTGGGTACCCAAAGGAACCGTCACACCCAGTCCTCTTTGGATACCTAAATCTCTTATTCATTAGTATCCCATCATTTGCATGAAGTAGAAATCAATTAAAATGATATATCATTTCCCTACTTCATGATGTGCTTAAACTTTTTTTTTTGTTTATTTTCTTTTGTTTTTTTCTTAAAACCATCATGATATGATCACTGTATATGACTTTCATAAATTAAACCATAATTCATAAATGAATCAAATTGAATAAAATTCATATCATTTTTAGTGATCTGCTTATCATTTTTGTTTTTACCTTCTAAATCCATTACTTTTTAAATGTCTTGAATTATAAATTGTTTGAAATTATTATCAAGACTAATGATATTACTTTAATGGATTTAAATGGTTTATTAAAGGGCTTAAGCTAAAAATTAAAATGCGAAATGCATTGATCTATTTTTGTTGATTATGATAGCCTTTATAATGAAGAGAAATATTTTTCACAAAATACATGATTAATCCTATGTTTAACATTGCATCCAAACTCATCATCCTAGCATCTCGTGTTGGTCTTCCGCATCTCCTAGGTTTGAGAATAACAAATCCTATGTGTATTTGATCTTGTGTGTTCAAGTGTGCAGGTTTACTAGGTCCACATGACTCAAGGAGTACTCATGATGACTGCCCCCAAAATTGAGGCCAAAATTCGAAGAGGCACACTAGCGTCGGCGGTAGTGATAGTGCCCGGCGCTAGCGATGATTTGCGACAATCTGGCGGCATTTATAGAAGGATGCTAGCGCCAGGCGATAGCTACTAGCGCTGGCGGTAGAATGGCGCATAAGAGGCATATAGCAAAATGTTGCCTCGGATTGAAGATCGCACCACGCAAAATGTTACTTAATCTGGGATAGCGTCGGCGGTAGCTACTAGCGCTGGCGGTAGCATGGCGCATAAGAGGCATAGAGCAAAATGTTGCCTCGGATTGAAGATCCAGCCGCGCAAATTGTTTCTTAATCCGGGCTAGCGCCGGCGGTAGCGCTAGCGCCGGCGGTAGCGCTTAGGCTATAAATTGGACACTTTGCCTCCGTATTCTTCATCCTCTTTAGATTCAAAACTCCAGAGCTTCGTGCCACAGAAAAGAGAGGAGAGATCAGAGAGATACTCCCACCAAAAGCTTAGAGAAGGAATTTCTGAAGGAGGATTTCTTCACGCTTCATCCGACAGGCGACCGCCTCAACAACGCTTATACTACAGCGGTCCAACGTCTCCTACTTCAGAAGTTCTTAGAGGGAGTTTTTATTATTGTTGTAATTTCAGTTTAGTTCTCTTTTTTCTTATAAACGGTTCGTTAATTCGCCTCGTGTTGGCGACTAGGTCTGGGTAGACTTAGGGGGTAATTCGTCTTGTGTTGGCGACTAGGTCTAGGGTATAGGTCTAGGGGGTGCTCGAGGTCTTTCTGGGGATAGATTGGCTAGAGCGGCTTGAGGCCGTATCTGGGGAGAGATCGTCTAAAGCCAACCGGTTCGTGGGGATACGAGTTGGTATAAAAAACGAAAAAGAACTATAATTATTCGCCTCGATTTCTAGCGTCATAGAAATCCATTTTTGTAATCAATTTTATTAATAGTAATCATGTCTCTATTTTTGTAATAAAATTGATTTTGTTCTTCATTCATCTAAATTGTTTATTATCCTCTTTTTCATCATAAATCAATTTAGATCGCTATTCAAAAATATTACTTTAGTCTTGCAATAATTCAAAGTTTTCTAAATATAATCTAAAGTTTTTGAAAACCCTTAATCACCCCAACCCCCCCTCTAAGGGCGCCGACCGATCCAACACCTCCAACCCCAAATCTCCTCCTTTTTCTCTCTCTTCTTCTCCTCCAGTATTATATCTTCAAAGAAAAAATGCTTGCCCCCTTGTAACCAATCCTCAAGAGGAAGCACCAACGATGATGAGGAAACAAGATGTTCCTTCACTGTACCTTCCTCATCCCGCCAGGCTTTTGGCTCCTCCATGCATAAGGTCTGATCAACCGGAAGGAGGGCATCCTGCATCCTTGTACATAAAGAAAGGGGGTCAGGAAATAAATTGGAAGAAAAACTAAAAGAAATCTCATCTGAGGGGATAATCCCAGCTTCATCCCCCATGGGGTGCGGCAATGACAAACGGATGATATCATCGAAGATTTCGCTAGACTCCATAGCGCACGCAATGGCCTCCTCTATAACTTGGACTTCCTCGCACTGGACCGAAGCGGTTGCTTCAGCACAGTCAAGGCTGTCCTCCTCCATGAGAGTGAGCACAACATTGCACAGGGTTGCAACATCCTGCAAAGTGACCTCAATAAAAATATCAGCAACAGATGTAATTTCGTGTGTGGCGGGAGAGGACGTGCTTCTTAACAGTTCGGGCTCACTCTCCACGCAAGGGCACAAATCCGCGCAAAGTGGTACATGAACCAAAGAAGTATGGGGGGTCGCATCAGAAACGGAGTCATGAGGGACACTGACATACGTGTCGGTTCCATACCCTTCAAAAAGTGAAGGTGGAAGTGACACGTAATCAGAGGAAGAAGTTGTGCTCGCAGAATTTGAAGATGGGACGATCCATATATCCGGCTCATCGTCATCCGCCAATTCGCGAAGATAAGCAGCATAGTCCTTCAAGGCGTGCTCTATATTTTTGCAAAATAGACACTGCTTTGTCGGCTTTGCTGGCACAAAAGGTGCGGCAGCCGTGTAAAGGTGCGATAACGAAGGTGCAGCAGAGTAGCCAAAAGATTTATGGGCTCCGTACAGTTTCTGAACAACACCATACTCTTTGGGACACCTATCACTAGTATGGGATGTGTCCCCACACCAACGACATCGGATATTCAAATGCGCCCACATGATATAGAAGAAGAAAATAGCATGAAAAAGAATAAATTAAAAAGAATAAAAAAACTCACTCGAAAATAATCGATTCACAACCAAAATCTCATCACGCCTGCATTCCCCGGCAACGGCGCCAAAAACTTGATGCGCGATTTCAGCACTGCTAATTAGCAGGCACGAAATGCGATACGACGGTAAGTGCACCGGTCGCTGTCAAGTAATAAATTTGGGAATAGCTTCCCCGAATGTCGATCTCTTGAGGAATGCAGAATATGGTGATAGAGAATAGAGTGAGGCGATTGTTACGACGAGTAAAAGAAAGTAAAAACAAGGGCGTTGTGATTGGTGATCTAGACTATTGCAGAAATAAGAGATGCGGATCAAAACTCCGCTTCGCACGGCGGGATGGATGCAACGGCCGCGATGCCGTACTTCGGAAGGCGCGTGGACGGAAAGTAACTGTGACGATTGAGGGTCGCACACACCTCTTCGTAAAGTGGGGGTGAGTGCAGCGGTCGTGATGCCATGCTTCGGTATGTGGGTGAAATGGCCATAGTGCGGGGCTTTGATGAGGGTTGAAAGCACCTCTTCACTCTCACCTCTAGCTTTTGCTAGAGTGAGCTAGCTAGAACGTGTGTGTGGAAGTGGAGTGGAGTGGAGGCGGAGCGCATCACAACAAAGCATCAAATAAAGAATGAAACAAGAAAAAGTTTCTATTCATAGACAAATAGAAATTAGTCAAGTTCATTACAACAATTAAAGGTACATTTCCAAAGAGAGAGAGAGGGTAGAGGAAACCATGAGATGAGAAGTCTCGCCGTAGATCTTGGTCGGAATGGGGGGTCTTCACACCTCCTCCGAGCTCAGTCCTTGGTTGCTTCCGGAGTTCAGAGGTTGGCACTACCTCTAAACATCATCTGTCTTCTTCTCAGAGCTGGGTCTCTTCCACCTAGCTCAATGGAGATGCCACACCTTGAAATGCTTGCTGTAAATGGCGGGGAATGCTTTCCGGAACCTTGATGGAGCTTAGGATCGATGGATGAAGCTTTCCCAAGGAAGGGGTTGGATGGATGGAGCTTGGAGGGGGAAAATGGCGTAAGCTTGCGGAAGAATTCGAGCCCAAACTGTGCTGAATGACCTAAAATTGCGGAGCAGGTCTTTAAATAAGCGCTGGAATAAACAGTGCGCACGACCAGTGGTCTTGCGCACTGGGCCGCTAGTGGTCGTGCGCTCTGTAGCCGGAAACCTGCAAGACAACTTTATAGAAAACATTAAAACGCACGACCAAACGCACGATCGTGCGTAGAAAACACACGACCAAAATCCGAGAGCAACTTTTGGCTGCAAACGAACGCGCACGATCGGCGGCGCATGATCAGTGATCGTGCGCAGTATAACCAGTGATCGTGCGCAGTATTCCTGTGCAGTTTTTGCGCCCCGGAACACTCGCACAACCCCCATATCAACCTGAAAGATCGTCGAGACACGCAAATGGGCATTCCACACATTCTCAAATATAGAAATTAAATTGCACCAAAAAGCATGTGTAAGATAAACATGAAAATAAACCAGGAACGGGCCTAGAAGTGCACTTAGCATGAAATATCAAATATGAATGAAAACATGCCTAAAGTGTAGTGCAAAGACTAGAAAATTGGCCCAGATGAGTCCATAAATGTGTATATAAATGAGACTCGTCAGAGGTTTAGTTTTGGTTTGCGCAAACAAAATAAAAGAACCTAGATTAACACTACTATGCAGGCCGCTATGTGCTTCGCAAGGTAGATGGAGACTATGCAGGCCGCTATGCACTTCTTCACAAGGCGGATGGGCGAGAAGGCAAGCGGATGGAATGGTCTCACACCGAAGGAATTGAGGTGGATTATACAGGCCGTTAGCACCGCTTAGCTTGGCGAGTGGAAGAGTAGGATTGCGTAATGGAATGGAGGGTTGCGGAGTGGAATGGAGTGGGTGTGGAATCGGCGCACTTCAAGTAACTAATAAACATACAACAACATTTCATAAATATGAATTATCATAAAGAGCAAATATGTTTATAGCACAACATCATCAATAAAATGAAGATTACATTCATATGCATCCACACAAGTTAGAGAAAAAGGCAAGAGATACGAATAAATCTAGAGGCTTGTTGTAGATTCTCGGTAGTTATCATCGGGTTGTCAATCCACGTCCTAGCTCGGTGATGGCGATGACGGCCCTCAACGTGAAGATTTTGGTAACGGAGCACCTACGGCGGATGACGCGCTTACGGATGAAGCCGACACGCCGACCAAGGATTTACACCATCGCCGTTGTGGCGACATTTATGCACGCGGCTACACTCTCCGCCCGAGACGCAAGCAAAATAATTAATAATTATAATAATTTTATTATAATTATTATTTTATCTTCTTTATATTTTATGGCACTTTAATGTTTTAATTTTTGGTTATGTTTAATTTCTGGACTGCCTTTAGTTAAAACTATGCAAAGCATATGAAAGGCCATGTTGTAAAATGTTTTATTTAATTTTGATGAAGAGAACTTGAAAACCCTAATCCCTCTCTTAATCTCTCCCTCTCTCTCTCTCTCTTGTGCCCCCCCCCCCCCCCCCTCTCTTTCCCTCTCTCCAAGTTTCGGCCACGGAGGCCGCACCCTCCTCTACTCCTCCTTCTAGCCGCCGGCCGCCCTCTCCTCTAGGAGATCCGCCTCTCCTCTCCCCTCTAGCTGCTCTCTCTACCAAGTATTCTCCCTACCACCTTTTCTCTTTCCTATTCTTAGATGGCTCTTCATCCTCTATGGATTCCTCCAATGGATCTAAGTGATATTCTGTGGATCTTGGTTGCGGTGAAGCAAAGACGGCGAACGGATTCCTCTCCAAACAACGTGCTTCCGGTGGATCCGTAGAAGAACGGTCGGGCGAGTGTATGCTTGAGGCTAATCCAATCTCAAGCGGGTAATGAACAAACCACTAGTGTGATTTCTTTTTTTGATTTTTCTTGTGGTGGAATTCTGTGGCGTGATCTTTGAATCACTGATTTTTTTTCGTGGGTTTTCTTCATATTGAAATTTGCATTTCATCCTTTAGTTTTAATTTTCGAAGGGGTTTGGCAAGCCCCGCTTTTTGTTGGGAGAGATCAACCATTTCTGAATCGATATTTTCGGTGGATCTCTTTAGGTACAACGCATAGCTCGATCGGATCGGGTGGGTCCATTTAGCCTGAGCGAATATTGGCTTATAGCCTCTATTCAATCTTTAGCGGGTTGGCTATCCGGCGAGGTGAAAATTATATTGATAAAGTTGCGTTTAAGTTTGGTTGCGTTCTCTGCTCACACGCATACTTATCGTGATACGACGAGTGGGGAAGTGTATTAAATCGTTGTGTATGCGTTGGAGGGTGAACCCTGCATCATTTTGGTATCAGAGATAGGTTTGCGTTGATTTCTTAATTGACGCCTTCCTAAAAATCTCTTAGTTCATCGGCACTCACAACCGTCACACGTTAGCGTTGTCAAAATCTCAAAATTTTCAAACTGTGGTCTGCGTTTAGCGGCCTAAATCTGTTATTTTTCTGCAAAAAAACCAAAAAAAATTTTAACATTCTACATATTATTTCCTGTTAGAAAATAAAAAAAAATTATCCTAGTTATTAGGCACAAAGAAAAAAAATCATCTGTTATAAAATTTTTCTGGTAAGAAACGTTTTGGTCTACGTTGCATGCGTGCGAGACTTGGCACGGAGTATCCTACATCCTCGTCTCAAATGACGGACGAACGAAACTCGGGTCACGGTCCAACGGATATTGATGAACTCCGTCAGGAATTCAAAGATCAGTTGGCGGACATCTAAGAGATGCTACACGAGATTCGGCTAGCCCAAAGGGCACCACAGGATCATGCTGCCCACCAACACATAGGGGAAAACATTAACGTTAATCATATTCCTGACCCTGTCCCCCAAACCATGCAGCCCGCCAACGTGCTGAACAGAACATTGACCCTCATGGTAACCCCGAACAGGCCCCACAAGCACCGCACAGATTTGATATCACTAGGGTCGTCCGGATCAAACCACCATCTTATGATGGGTTGGGTGACCCCCAAGTTTTCTTGGATTGGGTTACGGAGATAGAAATGTTACTTTCAGTGGCACAATTTGACTGACGAGGATAAGGTGCGCGTGGCGCGTATGAAGTTGTTGGGTCGAGCCAAGTCATACTGGCTGAATGAGGAGTGGCATTTAGGTGCGAGGGATGGTTTACCTCCCATTGGTTGGGTGGGCATGAAAGGCTTGTTGACTGACCAGTATGTCCCGATGTATCATCGAACACAAATGTTTGATGAGTTAGCCTCTCTTCGGCAAGGGAACCGCTCGGTCGCGGAGTACATGGGGAACCTAAAAGACATGATGGTTAGATGTGATGTTAAGGAGATGCACGAGGTTACCCTCTCATTGTAAGCTCCTTCGATATGGTCACACTGATTTGAACACAGCGTATAACGCCGCGTTAGACATTGAAAAGCATCTGGCCCACAAATCTAAGTCGCGTTCATCTCAGAAGAGTAAGTCCATCTTAGGACTTCCTCCGTTAGCTATGAAAGATAAAGGGAAGTTTCGATCCACTGATTCGAACTCCGTCGTAATTATAGCTAGGAATATGCGTAACCTGTCTGGCGATCGTGTGCCCGTAGGTTGGATTAGTAAAATGAACGTTTCTTGTTTTAGCTGTGGAGTTCTAGGGCACTACGCTAGTTAATGCCCCACTAAGGCCAATCCTTTAGCTCTGTTGGACGCTGCTAACGATTCCACTGAGCTCGAATATGAAGCCAGTGATGACTCTGATTCGAAGGGAGAGTCGAGTGATCTAGATGATTACACCAACATGTTGGTGATGCATTGTATTTTCTCCACCCCGCATGCATTTGATGATTGGAATCGGACAAATATATTTTCGTTAAACTTTAAGAGCGGCGAGAAGTAGTGCAAGTTAATCATCGATAGCGGTAGTTGCATGAACGTGATTTCGGAGACTGCGGTGACCCGGATAAATTGGTCACTGACCCGCACCCTCACCCGTATAAGGTGGCATGGGTTAATAAAACATCCCTTCCAGTTGCGCGGCGTTGTTTGGTACCGCTCACCATCAAAACCTATTCGGAGAAGGTTTGGTGTAACGTCATCCCCATGGATGCCTGTCACGTGTTGCTTGGACGCCCGTGGCTTTATGACCATGACGTTACACACTTCGGGCGAGCCAACACCTACGAGTTCAAGTTTAATGGCAATACCATTACCTTGAAACATACTCTGCCTAAGGACCCTTCGAGCGCCTTGGAAGACACAATTGTGCCTGAAGAGAAGAAGACCTTAAGTTTGATTGGTAAGAAAGAGTTCGCACGCCAGACATTTTTGGATGGTGTCCTTTATGCCTTAGTTTGCCTACAATTCAAGTAAGACGTGCCTGTGTTTGATAGTTTACCACCCGCCCTACGGAACATGTTAGAAGAATTTAAGGATGTCTACCCGGAAGAGCTACCCCCTACGTTACCACCATTACGAGATGTAAAACCCCCCTCCCGGAACACAAGACACGGCCGAGGGAAGTCTTATGCCCAGGACAGCCGCCTTGCTGAAGCGCCAGCACACGAGCTAGCCTCCCTTACAAGACGCCTATCTTGTCGACCAAACCAACTAAACAGCGCCAACCCATCAATAAAAGAAAGCATAAAAAGCCATAGATTCACAATAAGTAATAATGTCCAAACAGTAAGTACAAGAAAGACAGAAAGCTACACAAGTTCCTGCAAATCATCAGGGTATCAAGCTAAATGCCCCAACGGCAACATCTCAAAATACTCACTCGCCACTGTCACTGACGGTAGCCAAAGTATCGTGGTTTCCAACCCTGCACACCTGATCTGTCTGGCCTCCTGTGTTGAACGTTGCAACTCCAACTAAGTGCTCCTAAAAAGAGGGGTGCAACAACCGTTAGTCATAAAGACTAAGTGGCTTCACATCCGCTCCCCCGGCGACTCCAAGGCACCGGGCGAAACAGAAGAAAGGGAAGAAAGGGAAGAAAGGGAAGCAGCAATATAATCAGTACTAGCAAAAACAGGTGTCAAAGGGAGATGTAATCATGGCAATTATAACAAATATATAATAAAGCACACCAAAAGAGAGCAGTTCGACGACAGTGTATAAGAAGCATAATTAACAAGTAGTATGGCAATGACAGAGTGTAAGCAAGTAATGAAATAGTACAGGAGTAAGCAGTTCATATCGTACCTTAACTTATATGAATGCTCATACAAACTTACAAGTTAAGGTTTCCAATTTGGGACCCATCATATAAAAGAGCCCATACTAATTTATATGATGGACCCAATGCGGTGCAATGCTATGATTACGAAGGATGAATGCAATGCAATGATTATGATATGATGAACTCACCCATGCATTTTGCTATGTTGACATAGACCTGTAGTTCCCGCTTTTCGAGGGTAGCTAACCACTCAGGCACCTCGCGTCGTGGCCAGACGAAGACTGTGGACCGGGCTCCTCCACAACTAGGTGGGTATGAACACTACCAGACCTAGGCCTATGTATGCATCAATGCTAAGAACACACAGCGGAGACCCTGCATACTGCTCGCATCAAGCTGAGCCTTCAAGGACACGGAAGGGGACTTGGGTAGGTGAGCACCAAGAGTCCAATCCAACCGGTCTAGAGTCTAACTGTCGGATTCTGTCGGTGTCACGACTAGCAAGCCCGTAGACCCGCCACAAGTAATCCCCCAACCACAAGTAATCCTCCAACCAGTGTCATCACACCTCCAAGTGTAAACCATGCACATTCATGTAATTCCATGCATAACCCGTGCTATCAAGTACCCAAAGACTTGCCGAAGGAGTCTTCTCCTTTTCACATCATACAATTCAACTGATGCTAACTAGCATCCAAGGCCCCCAACAACCGGGTCCTCAACATTTCACCACAAGGTATACCAATATCTTATAATCCACGCCAAGCCATCAATGCTACTCATACCGGGTTGTCACGACTCTAAGCAGTAGCGTGTGTATCACATGGTAATTACCTTACTAGATTCTGTAGGACTACTTGTGTGTACTGTGCCATATTCATATTTTACTAAATATGTAAGCCCGAACATATCACCAATATTCAATCATCTTACGTACAAATCACGACGTGTTTCAACACGATTAAAGCTATCAACCTTATGGAGAGGATATCACCAATCTACACCATCCAATAGATTATCAAGCGATATGAACATTAATTCATACATGTCCTTTTTACGATTCCACATACACCTACAATTGAAGGTTCATTCAAGGGTCATCTTAACAGAAATAAATCTGAAATCATTATCACAAGCCAATGCTAGCATATACATGATTCATACAAAATTCCGGCCCAAACAGGCTTCACATTCAGCATTTATATCCCCTTCAAGTTATGAAATAACACGGCAATAACTTTAATACTACTTAATCATAAATTATGAAATTCAACAGGGCTGTACATATTGTTATCACTTATGTCTCCACCAATTTTCATGAGCATTCAACCAATATAATAAGAGAAATCCACAAAATACTGAGATCGGAAGTGTTATGACACAGTTTACTAAAACTGGGTTTCTGGGTGCTACAATTGTCCAAAAATTATAATCCACCCCAATTTGGAAAGCTAACATCAAGGGCTACAACATTCATGTTGAGTCCTAAACCCAGTTCCAAGTGGGTCCTACCAAAAATCTGCTATGAAGTCAACTGCAGAAATCTGGACAGCAAAACAGAAAGCATTGACCACCTCCCAGCTTTCTGGACAGTCCACTCGACTGGGCTTTTAGGGAGCTACAGGTCACTTCAGAAAACGGATAACCTATCGTCGGAAAGCTCTTTCCGAGGGCTACAACTTTCATGTTGATTTTGAAGCCCAATTCCAGTGGTGTCAAGCCTAAAAATTGGCTTGAACCCAGCTTCGCACAATTTTCCTTAATAACCAAGTGCAAAGTTATAAATTGAAAACCTCTTTAGCAAGGGGGCTGTCATCACATTTATCACACAATTATGTAATTAACAACCCTAATTAACATAGGATTATTCATCATCTTCACCAAACAAAATTAGGTCATTTCAACTTCTAAAAATCCCTAAATAATCATTCCCCTCACTCTCCCTCAACGACCATGGGTTTGCACCAAATCAAATCCCATCTCTTCCTCTTGAAGAGAAGAAATGATTCCAAGAACCTCGCAGCGAACGGTGCCCTAAATTTGAGGTTCCGACTTGGTCTTCCTAAGGAAACTCCATTAAAGCTCACACGAGAAGCTCTCTTGAGCCTTCATCTCTCCTATTGTGATCTAAGAGGCTAGCACCAAGGGAGAGGGGAGGAAGTCACCTTAATTTGGCCATGGACGGAGCTCATCTTCATGGCAGCCGGGTGGTGGTCGGCCAAGCTCCAAATGCCTCCAAGCTTTGCTCCTTCAAAGATTTCCCCCATCTAATTCCCTGAAGGGAGAGGAAGAAGATGAAGAAAAAGAAGAAGGAGAAGAAGAAGATGAATAGTTCACTGATTAGGAGATCAGCCCTTTATGTGTTCTGCACTTTTGGCTTAATGGAGAATGAAGAGAGAGAGAGAGAGAGAGAGAGAGAGAGAGAGAGAGAGAGAGAACATTAATGAGCATTTAATGCAATCTCCAAGTTCCAAGACTTGTGCCAGCCATCTATTGACTTTTAATCCCACTTCTAGCCTAAAATATAAGCATTCAGGCTTTATCGGGCGACGGGAAGAAAAATGCCTAGATTCGTCGAATGGGAATAGTAAATTCGTCGAACGAACGGCGCGTTCGTCGAACGCAGAACAATTCGCCGCGCGCTGAACGGCTACAGCTTCGTCGACCGCTGGGACGGGATGAATCGTCGACCGCTGGGACATTGCAAATTCGTCGAACGCAGAATGCCTCTAATTCGTCGAACGCAGAATGCCTCTAATTCGTCGAATGCAGAATGCCTCTAATTTGTCGAACGCAGAACTTAGTCGAATGTTGCATATTCAAATTCGTCGAGCGCTGCCTATTCAATTTCGTCGAACGCTGCCTAATTCAATTTTGTCGACCGCTTGAATAAATATATTTCGTCGACCGCTTAAAGCCTCTAATTCGTCGACCGCTGAAAGCCTCTAATTTTTCGAACGCACGAAGCCTAAACTTCGTCGAACGCAGGAAGCCTAAACTTCGTCGAACGCAGGATGACGATACTTCGTCAAACGCAGCAGCCCCTTCGACGTTTGTCGAACGCAAGTGCCCTTTCAACGTTCGTCGAACGGAATCCTCCCTTGCCCAAAACCTACCCAAGGCGAGTCAAAACGTCTCTGAGGGGCCTAGCGTGAAATGGGATGTTACAAATCCAATAAACGAAGAAACTATTTTGTCACCGAAATTTAGGTTGGGGTTACGAGGGTCTTCCGGATGGGATTGAAACATATTCACCGCATGCAGTCACGGGTGATTCACACTTAACAATATCAAGCTCATTTATACATTCCCAATCGCTATGATTTATACATAGGGTCTGTTGGATCTTACGGCGCCCTTAGGGGGGGTGAATAAGGGAATAAAATTCTTTTTATAATTTTCAAGATAATTACTAAATTGTTTTTGATTAATAGGAAATAAGATGACAATTTAGAAATAACAATTTTGCAATAATGAAATTTTACGCCAACTGAGAGAAATCAAATAAACACAAATGGAAACATGATTGCATTATATAATAAAGGTGTTTACAAAATTTGATTTCAATAACGCTAGAAATCGGAAGCGTACAAAAGCAGATTTCTTTTCCTCTCCTATACCGACTTGTATCCCCACAAACCGGTTGGCTTTAGCCAATCCTTCCCCGAATATGGCCTCAAGCCGCTCTAGCCAATCCTTCCCCGGATATGGCCTCAATCACCCCCTAGATCAAATCCCCTAGACCTAGTCGCCAACTCATGCGGCGAATTCCCCCTAAGTCGCGCAAGGACCTAGTCGCAAAAAACAAGGCGATTTCTATACACTGTTACAAAGTAATATGGAATGGAAATAATGAAAAACAATAATAAAACTCCCTATATGAGATCTTCTAAAGATGAGGATGAAGGATCACTGTAGCATGAGTGAGGTCGAAGCGATCGTCCTTCGGATGTAGCGTAACGTTGCCCTCCTCCAGAATTCTCCTTAAGCTTTTTGTGGGAGATCCATCTTCGGCAGCATAACTGATATAGAATTGTGGCACAAGCTCTCTCTCTGGATGGATTAGCTAAAATGAGAAGCAAAGCTCCATTTTATAGAACTCCTCGTTAGCGCCTGCGGTAGTGGCTAGCGCTGGCGGTAGCATTCGTGTCTCAGCGGTTTCACAATCGTCGGCGGCGTGGCACTCTGCATGAAATCGAGATACCGCCGGGGGTATCGCTAGCGCTGGCGGTAGCGTTGTCGCCAGGCGACATTGAGTGTCGGAATTCCGATAGCTCCTCTTCATTTTTGCCGTCCGAAACTTCTCCAGACTGTAGATTGAGTCGTTCTCATCTCCGAAATGGGGTGGCACGTTCTGTAACTCTTCCTGGATTGAAAGTTATGGCCATTTTATGATCAGCACACAAAACTCATCCTTTTGCTTTTTTCTAATGTGTACACACTCTTGGATCATGCCCATGAACGAGGACTTGTCTCCTCATTGAACCTGTACAACCTGGACACTATAAACACACAAAAGACTAGATCAAATACAATATGAGGTTTGTTATTCTCAAATAAAGGGATGTGACACACATGTCCAACAATCTCCCCCTTTTGATAATAACAAATCCTATTTAGCAAGAAATCAACATTAGTGTTTATAGTATATGATAAGCATGATAAATAGTACAACTATAGTATATGATGAGCATGATAAAAGTGCAATTATAGTATATGATTAGCATGACAAAATTGTGCATACTCCCCCTAAATTAATGCTCCCTCAACATAAATGCATTTTATGTTTTACTCCCCCTACATGATAGAATTCATGAATTAGTCTCCCCTTATTCTTCTATAGTTCACCTATATAGATTTCTTCAATTAATCCCCCCCTTTTGGTATTATCAAAAGAAGGTGGGGTGAGGGTAGTAAGGAGGCATTCTTTAGGCTAGTTTATTAATCATGATCGAGCTTTTTAATATATGAAATGAAAAAGAGTTTAAGCATAGTATTGAAGAGATTTCAAATAAATAGATAAGAGTTTTAGCATAGCGGAAGATTATAAGAAACATCTTTTTGTAAGCATGAAAAGCATAAGTAAAAATATGAGTTTTAGTTCAAAATTGAAAGATGTTTTAACCTTTTTGATCTCAAAGTTTTTCATAAAGATACCAAGCATGAAATGAACATATCAAGGAGAGATTATACTACACTGTTACTTAATTCTAAGTTCAAGAGATACCAAAACATTGTAGAGATCATGCTAAGTTATCTAGTGCATTTTTATATAAAGAGTAGTATAGATAAAACATTAGAATCCAATACTCATGAGAAGAAGTGTTATGAAAGATAATGATGTGCACATAAGTGTATTTTGGGCAATGTTAACAATTGATTTAAATCATCAAAATACAAGACATATGTAGAGTAAAGTGCACAATAAAACACAAGTAAATTACTTTCACACACTTTTAATGCACATAATTTTTTTAACAAAGTGGTGTAATAACTAAGGTTTGCACAAGACACTTTACTATTCTTTCCAAGGTGCTCAACCTCACAATGCTTATGAAGACTTATCAGGAGGTTCAAGTAGTGCTTGGTGGAGTTATATTTGTCTACATATATAAAAAAAAATTTGGACATTTGTGAGACAACATTCTCCGAATACACTTGTTTTGCAAACCAAAATTTTTATCTTAATCACTTTTCTAAATTTCATAAGTGCAATTAAAATGTAGTGTAGGCAATAAACTTATACAAGTTTTAATTCATTATACAAATACAATACACAAGCAAGCATTTATAGATTTAGACACACATGTTGATTACCAAAATAAGTGAGTGAAATGTATCATTATCAATCATAAAATATTTACTTATACTTAGCGGCATGCTAAGCTTGGTTCTACACATTTTTCAATACAATTGATGCACTTTAAATAGATATATCAAAGCATGATAAGCAAAACAATGTTCATAGTAATTTGAAAGAATATATTTTAACATTGTAAATAATTCTAAATAGTAGGATTCATACATGCTTGATATTGGCAATAAAGATCATACCGTTTTTTTTTTTGTTTTATCATTTTTAAAACAATTAAAACAAAAATAGAAAATCACAAAAAACATATTTTTGTATTTTTGAATTTTGAACTTTTGTAGTTGATTTTTCATAATATGAATAAAAACAAAGATAACAAAAACATATTTTTGTATTTTTGAATTTTGAATTTTTTATTTGATTTTCCATAATATGAATAAAAATAAAGATAAATAAATAAAAAAAACAGAAACACAAAAACTAAGTAGTACATATGAACTAACATATTTTTAAGGATTTTTTGAAATTTTAAAAATCAGAAAATTCCAACACCCACGCTAGCACCGGCGCTAGCGCTGGAAACAGTACTCGATTTTTTGAGAATTTTAAAAATCTGATTTTTGATATTTATTAAGTGTCCTTAGAGTAGTCTTATGCAAAAATTTTGTAATTTTTGGAGATGTCTTGATTGCTCAAATTTGCATAAAACTTTAGCTTTTTCAAATACATGTGTTTTACAAAAACATTTAAGCTCAAAAGGATAAATTATGCAAACACATGAGGACATTTTTATTAAACAACCCAAAATATGCATGATTTAAGTGATAAGTAAATAAAATGTTCATGCAGTACATAATATAGGTATGTCCTAAGATTAGAAACTACCCCGACTAAATGTTTACACCCTAGCCCCGTACTAAGTGACGGATGGGCGTGAGGAGCTGCACACATGTCGTAGGTTGGGGTGTTAATCCCATATGCACACACTAAAGAACGCTCAACCTAGCACTTTTTCCCCCTAGTGCCTCGCAAGGCCCCACTGGAACCCTCCCCGGTTAAGGATAAGACATGACTTAGAGGTTAGGTCTCTAATGCATACAACCCTACGCCCTCGCTATTGTGAGATATGAAGTCATAGGTGAATAATCTTTTGGACAACCTATGCTTTTTAAATCTATGGGTTGATATATAAACTATGGGTTTTTGTGAAAAGTTATAAAGCTGCATAGTTTTTCTATTCTTATGAGATGACGAAATGAGATAACTAGCGCAATTACTAATATGAGATAAATGGTAATGCTAGTATGATGAGTTTTGGGTTTAATGTCATGTCATAAGTTTAACATTTATATTGCATTGATGAATAACAAATTATGCATATTTTTAGTATCATTTCTAGCCTAATTTTGGGTAATTTTGTACATATTGCATTTAAATCATTGAAATAACCACTTCTTTTTTTCTTTTGTAAAAATAAGTAATTATATATATAAAAGAATAAAATTTTGAAATATTATTGTATAATAAATATATTATAAATATATATATAGTGGTGAGTATTCCCGCCTGTCACGCGGGTGACCCGGGTTCGTTCCCCGGGAACGGTGCCAGGTTCTTTGAGGTTCTTGTAAGTTTCTTTCTCTTGTTTTTGTGAGTGTTTGTAAGCCCTAGTTTGAGCCCTTTTTATCCCCCAAGTTTAGATTTTCTTAAAAAGTTTGTAATTATTCATTTCAATCAAGATAAGTGTTCTTGTTGTTGTTCTTGTTCTTCTTTTTTATTGTTGTGTGTTTGGGTGTGGTAAATTAGTTTTTTTTTCTCTTTCTTTTTCCTTTTTTTTTTCTCATTTTGTTAGTGTGTGTGAGTGTATAATTGTTAGTTTTAATTGGTATTTTTTTAATTAGCTTTTCTTTTATGTAGAGTGTGTGAGTGTATGAGTTAATTTTCATTTTGTTCTTAACTTAGCTTTCATTTTGTTCTTAACTTAGCTTTATTTTTGCTTTTAGATTAGCTTTATTTTTATGTAGAGTGTGAGAGTGTATGAGAATAGATTTTATTTTCTTTAACTTAGATTTCATTTCAAGCAAGGGTGTGTGTGTGTAGGTGGATAAATTTTGCGCCTTTTTTGTAATTCAATAGCTTAGCTTTCATTTCCGTCACGCATTTATTTCCCGCCTATCCATTTGGATAGGACTCGTCACGCATTTATTTCCCGCCTATCCATTTGGATAGGACTCGTCACGCATTTATTTCCCGCCTATCCATTTGGATAGGACTCGTCACGCATTTATTTCCCATCTATCCATTTGGATAGGACTCGCACACGCATTTATTTCCCCTCTACCTATTTGGGTAGGGATCGCATTTCTTTAATTTTTGTAATTTACCGCTTTCATTTTAATTCCATAGAGTGCGTGAGTTTTCAATTAGTGCGTCTTTTGTTTTTAATATAATTGCTTTTTGCTAATTCCGCTAACCGCTCAATCGCTTAAAATCGTCGTAGTTATCATTATCGCTTTATAAAACTCTAAAAAATTCTAAGCAAAACTACTTTCTAAATTAACGTTTTCGTGCTTTCTCACTTTTTATCGCAATTATCGTTAAACGCACGCCAAACATAATTTTCGTCATTAGTTTTTCTACAAAGCTATAAAAATTAATTCAAATCTCTTTTCGATAAAATAATAGCGTGTTCCGTAGAAGTAGAAATAATCGATACGACCTTGGAAAAATACGACCTTGATATTTCAAAAGAAATATCCTATACTACTATCGATAAGGTCCACTTGCCTTTATTGATTTTAGTCCGGATAATTATATAAACCCAAAAGCTTTCTCTCAAAAGCAATTTAAAACTCTTTTAAAAACACTTAGAAAATTGTTGCAACAAACCTTTGGTTGTTGCAACTAGCTCAAGGTAAAAGAGGTTTTAAAAAAGGAAACTATCATTTACAAAATTGTTGCAACAACATAACATATTGAAAAAGCTTTCAACTTTCATTTCAACATAAGCCTATCAAACCCTTTATCTACTTAGCTTTTGGCGACGCGGCCAAAGAGTAATCGTCGATATTTCGAAAGGGGAAAAGGTCGTTACTTCTATCTTTCGATAGGATAACGGGTAATTCCTCGAAGTAGAATTACTCGCGGGACTCTTCGAAAACGTCCGCCTAAGGTTAAAGTCTAAAGAAAGAAAGAGCTTTTCTAAAAAGTTAAATTTTAACGTATCAAGTTTTCGGCGCCGTTGCCGGGGAAACGTTAAACAACAAAACCCCGGAGGCCGCTCAAACTATGATCGAAGAAATGGCCATGAACGCGTACCAATGGAATGTGCCAAGGTCGCGTCCTAATAAATCGGCTGGTCTTTTTGAAGTGGATGCCACTACTTACTTAACCTCGCAGGTAGAGCGGCTAAGCAAGCAAGTGGCGGAGATCTCTGCTTCCTCCTCCACTCCCCCTTGGGCTAATACTCCTAATAATAATAATAATAATAATAATAATTTTAATACTCATAATAATAATAATATCGAGGAATCGGTGGAGTACGTTGGCAATCAAGTGTGGGCGCCCTTCAATCCAAATAACAACCCTTATAGTAATAACTATAATCCGGGTTGGAGGAGCCACCCGAACTTCTCCTAGAGTAATCCTAACAACGCGCAACGCCCTCCACCTGCGATCCCGCAAGGATTTCCGCAAGGATATCCCCAAAGATTTCAGCAGGGCTTTCCGCCTCCCCCTCCAAAACCTACTCCGCTCGAGGAGATTTTTACAAAATACATAGCGTCCAACGAGGAAAATATCCGGAATATAACCGGATCGCTAAAAAATTTAGAAATGCAGGTTGGACAGCTCGCTAAAATGATCTCCGAGCGGCCACTTGGAGCATTGCCAGGAAACTCGGAGCAGAACCCGCGTGAAAATGCCCACGCCATTACCCTTCGCAGCGGCAGGGAGGTCGACTCCCCATTGCAGGTTGAGCGTCAGGTAACTATTTCGCCTCCGACCCCTCCACCCTCGTCTTCAATTTTAGTAGATAAGGAAAAAACATTAGCGCCGGGCGTTTCGAGCCCGCAAATTCCTTACCCCGCAAAAATTAATAAAGAGAAGGAGGACGAACATTATCAAAAAAATTTACGAATATTAAAACAAATTCAAATTAACGTCCCATTCTGCGAGGCACTCTCTCAGATGCTGAAATACGCGAAATACCTTAAGGAGCTCCTTTCTAATAAAAAGAAGCTCGAGGGTATTTCGCGTGTTTCATTAAATGCAGAATGCTCGGCGGTCCTACTTAATAAATTGCCGCCAAAACTAAACGACCCGGGAAGGTTTTCCATCCCGTGCCTTTTTGGCAATCTATTAATAAAATACGCCCTAGCGGACCTGGGAGCGAGCATTAATTTAATGCCCTTCTCCCTCTTTAAAAAACTAGATTTGGGTGTTCCCACCCCAACGAAAATGAGCATCCAACTCGCGGATCGCTCGATAAAATATCCTATCGGGGTAGTGGAGGACGTTCTGGTCAAGGTTGACAAGTTTTTCTTCCTGGTAGACTTCGTCATCCTCGACATCGAGGAGAACGCCGAGGTACCAATTATCCTCGATCGCCCTTTCCTCGCGACCTCCCGAGCATTAATTGATGTGAGTAACGGTCGCCTCCTCCTTCGGGTAGGGGATGACGAAGTTGCCCTTCATATTAATCCTTCGATGTGAAACTCTTTATCGAACGACGATTCCTGCTTTCACTTAGAATCCGCGTTCGAGGATGAGTGTTCTTCGCTTGCAGAATTATTCGCTTTAACATTAGACGATCCGGATCTGGCGAACCTCGCCCCTTTGGATGAATTACCGCCAAATTCGTCTTTCGAGTCTTTTAATTCTAAAAGTTTAAAAATTACAACTTCTTACGAAGAACCCCCGGTCTTGGAGCTTAAGCCACTCCCCGACCATTTAAAATACGATTTTCTCGCCGCGGACTTAAAACTCTCAGTTATTATTTCGTCTTCTTTAACCGATTCAAAAACCTCTGAATTAGTTAAAGTTTTGTCCACGTATCGTCATGCAATTGCATGGCAAATTTCAGATATTAGGGGGATAAATCCCTCTTTTTGCACGCATAAAATTTTTTTAGAAGATAATTCCCGCAAAACCATCTAGCCTCAGCGACGACTTAACCCGAATATGCGGGATGTCGTTAAGGCTGAAGTAATAAAACTCCTAGATGCGGGGATTATCTACCCTATATCTGACAGCACGTGGGTTAGTCCCATTCATGTCGTGCCAAAAAAGGGCGGTCTAACGGTAGTGGCAAATCAAAACAACGAATTAATCCCAACTCGTACTGTTACGGGTTGGCGGGTGTGCATCGATTATCGAAAATTAAATGATGCCACCCGAAAAGACCACTTTCCGTTACCGTTTATCGATCAAATTCTGGAGCGACTTTCGGGTCATCCATATTACTGTTTTCTCGATGGTCTTTCGGGGTTTTTACAAATTCCTATCTCCCCCGAAGACCAGGAGAAAACTACCTTTACGTGCCCCTTCGGTACCTTTGCATACCGAAGGATGCCGTTCGGCCTCTACAATGCGCCCGCCACATTCCAACGATGTATGATGGCGATCTTTGGAGAGCTCGTAGAGGATATTATGGAAGTCTTTATGGATGACTTCTCGGTCTTTGGAAGCTCCTTCCAAAATTGTTTAAAAAATTTAGATTGAGTCCTCCAACGATGCGAAGACACGAACCTGGTTTTAAACTGGGAGAAGTGTAATTTTATGGTTCGAGAAGGCTTAGTTCTCGGACACAAAATTTCCGCAAGAGGGATGGAGGTCGACAAGGCCAAGGTCGAAATAATCGAAAAACTTCCCGCGCCCTCAAATATAAAATATATTCGTAGTTTTCTTGGCCACGCGGGTTCTTATAGGCGGTTCATTCAAAATTTTTCTAAAATAACAAAACCGCTAACCTACCTCCTGGAGAAGGAATCTCTATTTATTTTTGATGACGCGTGTGTAGAGGCATTTGAACTTATAAAAGAAAACTTATCCATTCTCCCATTCTGGTGGCGCCCGATTGGACCCTTCTGTTTGAGATTATGTACGACGCGAGCGATATAGCGGTAGGGGCCGTATTAGGCCAACGCGTAAATAAATATTTTCATCCTATCTATTACGCATCCTGCACGCTCACGGCCGCACAGGCTAATTACACGACCATGGAAAAGGAACTCCTTGCCGTCGTCTTCGCCATCGATAAGTTTAGGCCCTACGTCACGCTTTCAAAAATTATAGTATTTACCGACCACTCCGCTCTAAAATATTTATTAGATAAAATAGATGCTAAGCCCCGCCTTCTTCGATGGGTCCTCCTATTACAAGAATTTGATTTAGAGATCCGGGATAAGAAGGGGACCGAAAATTTAGCGGTCGACCACCTCTCTCGTTTAGAGCGCCCGATCACGGAAGCGCTCGTCGAGCCGGAAATCGATGATCGATTTCCTGAGGAGCGT
The DNA here is from genome assembly GCA_033032865.1 of Dactylorhiza incarnata. NCBI lineage: Eukaryota > Viridiplantae > Streptophyta > Magnoliopsida > Asparagales > Orchidaceae > Dactylorhiza > Dactylorhiza incarnata. The sequence continues at coordinate 7,748,768 of JAWHQI010000023.1, forward strand.
CTTTTAACTTTATCAAATTTAAAAACTTCTCCCACCCCTTGGTTCGCGGATTATGCCAACTATTTAGTTGCGTGGGTGCTTCCAAAAGACTTTTCAAAACAGCAAAAGAAGAAATTCTTTTCTGATTTGAAAAACTACTTTTGGGAGGACCCTTTCCTATTTCGCGTTTGCGCAGACCAAGTCGTGCGAAGATGTGTATCGAGCGAGGAGGGTGCGCAAATATTGTGGCACTGCCACGAGGGGCCGGCCGGGGGGCATTATCAAGCCAACCGGACCGCGCAGAAGGCGCTGGAGGCGGGCTTTTATTGGCCCGCTCTCTTCAAAGATGCTCACACTTTTGTGAGCGCATGCGATAGCTATCAACGGTCGGGTAACATCTCTCGTCGCGACGAGATGCCCCAAAAAATTTATTTAGAATGCGAGATTTTTGATTTATGGGGCATAGATTTCATAGGCCCCCTACCTCCTTCATATACAAATCGCTACATTTTAGTGGCGGTCGACTATGTATCTAGGTGGGCGGAAGCGCAAGCTCTCCCCACCAACGATGCGAGAGTCGTCGTCAAATTCCTAAAAAATTTATTTTCTCGCTTCGGTACGCCCCGTGCGATAGTTAGTGATAGGGGTACGCACTTTTGCAATGCCCAGTTTACAAAAACATTAACCAAATATGGCGTTACGCATAAGCTCGCCACCGCCTATCACCCCCAAACGAGCGGCCAAGTGGTGGTAGTAAATCGAGAAATTAAGCGAATATTAGAAAAAATCGTTTCCACTAATAGGAAGGATTGGGCAATTAAATTAGACGACGCGTTGTGGGCATATCGTACGGCGTACAAGACCGCAATCGGTTGTACGCCTTATCGATTAGTCTACGGTAAAGCGTGCCATTTGCCCGTAGAATTAGAGCACCGCGCTTTTTGGGCGTTAAAGCTTTTAAATCTCGATCATAATTTAACCGTCAAAAACCAAAAATTCCAATTAAACGAACTCGATGAATGGCGTGCGAACGCCTACGAGGGTAATAAATTTTATAAGGAACGCTCTAAATTTTACCACGACCGAAAAATTAAATTTCCAAAATCATTTGCGCCGGGCGATCTCGTCCTCCTATATAATTCACGTCTTCGTCTTTTTCCGGGGAAACTAAAATCCCGTTGGTCCGGCCCCTTTCAAGTGAAAGAGGTTTGGCCATACGGGACCGTCCTTATAACCCACCCGGAAAAAGGCGACTTAAAAGTTAACGGTCACCGACTAAAACTCTACCACGCGGGGGATCAACTAGGAGGGAAGCTAAATTCCATACCCCTCCCCCACCTCTAAAAAGATCGTACCCCGCCAACGCGTCAAGCTACGAGACGGTAAACAAAGCGCTCGTGGGAGGCACCCCCATATTTATCTCATTACGCTCTTCTTTTTTTTATTGTTCTTATTTACATAAAAAAACAAATGATGAAATAAATTTTAATTTCAAAACAAAAAACTTAAACAAAAATATAATTAAAAAATATAATAAATAATAATAATAATAATAAAACAAAATGAAAAATAATATTAATAACTATGCATATTTTAAATTATCATTCTTTTTCCAAAAAGAAACATAAAACAAAATAAAATAATGCAAAAACTTTAAAAAAAATCAAAAATAATTTTGGGAATTTTAAGATAAGACAATAGGAAGTTTCTCAAAGTAGGATTACTCGACAGACCCGAGAGGGGATTTTTGTCGATATTTTGAAACGAGAAAACCCCGTTGCTTTTACCTTTTTATTTCTCTTATTTCTTCCTTGCTTTTTATCTTAAAGCTTTTTCTTTATTTACTTTATTTTATCTTTCTTAAAATTTTGATATATTTTAAAACATGCATATTTCAAAATTAAAACCAAAACAAAAAAATATATAATATAAATAATAAAATAAAAATGATGATAAAAATTTATTTTTATCATACCCCAAAAAAAAATATGATCACATATATACTTTTAACTTCTTTTATACGTATTTTATTCATGTTTTGTACATTTCAGAAAACTAAAACAAACAAAAAACAATTTTGTATATATTCGTGGAGTTCCTTTTTTATTTTGTAACTATTCTTGTATATATTTTATCTATTTTGTAATTAAATCTTCACATTTTTGTAAATATTTTTGTTCCTCACACTTAACTTCAACATTGAGGACAATGTTGGCTTTAAGTATGGGGGCGTGTTTTCCCCTTTTTTTTATTTTTTGTAAATATTTTTATCCCTTTCTTTAAAAAGAAAAAAAGAAAAAAAATATTTACAAGATACCAAAAGTTGTTATAACATACCTAAAGTTGTTACAACAACTTTATCCCTCTCCCTTTATTCCTATTTTCTTTTTGTAAATTTGTTATGTAAATATATATAACTAAAATTAAAACCCCAAAAAAAAATTTATTAATTAACTTAAATATTTTCATATAAATGTTTTATTTTTCTTGTTTCTTTTGTATATAAAAAAAATCCTTATATAAAAATCAAAAATATATGATGAAAAATTTCATTAAAATCCCAAAAAAAAAATTCACATTTGTATTTTTACTTGTCTTTCTTTTCTTTTCATTATGTATTTATGTATTTTGTATAATCAAAATCTTAAAAACTCAAAAACATTTTGATAAAAAACTTATCAAAAAAATCAAAAAAAAAATATAAAATAAAAACCCTACTTAGCTTTTTGTTATTTCCACGGCTAGGTTAGGTTTATCTTAAAGAGTTTTTACTGTTTTTGATTTGCTAAAAGAATTTTATTTATTTCATAGTTTGAAAAAATTAAATCGAGGAATTTTTAGTAGTAAAGAAAATCTTGCGATCTTAATTTAATTTGAGAACAGAATTTTTAGCACTACCTCGGGTTTACCCTAAATAGATTCCTTTTTGTATTATATTAGCAAACCATCTTTAGATTCAATTATTCTAACTCTAAACTTGTGAAACTTTAGTAATGTTTTTAATCTACTAAACTTGCTCTCAAAAATCTTTTTTTATTAATCTAGAATTTCTCTTGAAACCCCCCTTATAAACACCCCTTAGCTTGGCATAAAAATAATAAAAGGAGTTTTAAAAGAAATCCTATGTCAATGGGAATAAAAAGATTCCGTAAACACAGGCACCCAATATTATTAAAAGAAATCCCGTGTCAATGGGAATAAAAAAATAAAATTCCGTAAACACGGGCATTGGGTTAAGTTTAGAAAAGATTTCAATTATCCCGCGTAAACCAACGCTGGAAATCAAAGCAAAACCACCAAAAAGGTGGGGTGAGTGGATAAAATCCATCACCCCTAAATCCAATCACTCTTCTTTTTGCCAAGGCTACCTTTTTTCCCCTACCCCTTAGCCAATAAAATTGTTCCTAGATTTTAATTTAAAAAAGTTTGGGAGAGCATAATTAGTAGGCTTTATTTATTCTTATAGACTTTCTTATAAAAGTTAAGGTTTGATATAATTCTATTCTAATTAAAAGGTGCCAAAGACTGCAATAATCGACGCTATTTAGCTAACTTTAGAAGTCTCGCTAAAAAATTTTTGCTCTTTTTAAATTACTTTCATAGTTTTGGACTTACCTCTTTAAATACCCTAAATTTATTTCGATCTTACTTTTGATTTAATAAAAACTTTAGTAAATTAGAAATTTTATTAAACGTCTTATATGTATCCCTTACTTTTGCTCTGGAATAGCAAAAGCTTAAGTATGGTGGTGTTTGATGAATAACAAATTATGCATATTTTTAGTATCATTTCTCTCCTAATTTTGGGTAATTTTGTACATATTGCATTTAAATCATTGAAATAACCACTTCTTTTTTTCTTTTGTAAAAATAAGTAATTATATATATAAAAGAATAAAATTTTGAAATATTATTGTATAATAAATTTATTATAAATATAATAAATATATTTATAATATATAAAATATAAATAATATAGTTATATGTATGTAAATAATAAGTATAATGAATAAGCATATATTTATATGTAAATATGAAAGAAAAATAGTAATAATATATAAATGATGTAAAAATAATATGCTTGTCAGATAAATAGGTTGAATATATATATATAATAAAATAATAATATAGTATATTAATAACATAATAATAATAATGAATAATAAATATATTATAAATATAATAAAATACATATATGTATAATATATGTATATGTATAAATATATATGTATAATATATAAAATGTAAATAATAATAGTATATATATATATTAAATATAAACTTATAAATAACTATGTAAATTAAAAATTAAATTTAAAATAAAAATAAAAAAATCTGTGCTAACATAATATATTTAATATACCCCTATACTTTGTAGATGGAGCCACTTGGCTCATTGGTTCTGGACTTGGTTAACCACGCAGCCGCCCTGGGTTCGAATCCAGGCCAGTGCACATTTTGCCTGGATTAATCTCGCTACCCGCAGCCCGCGTCGCCATCTGCCCTGCTGCCCGCGCCCGTGCCCTACTGCCCGCTGCCCGCGCTCGTGCCCTGCTGCCCGCTGCCCTGGCGCCAGCACACCCGCCAGCTGCCCCTGCTGCCCGCTGCCCTGCCTCCAGCTCAGCCCGCCAGCTGCTTCCAGCCCTCTAACCGCACCCCACCTGCTTCCAGCCTGCAGCACCCTCCCCCTCTCTCTCTTTTGCCTATAAATAAGGGTGCTCCACCTCATTAAAAGGGTTCATATATTTTAGAATCTAAGTGTATTTGAGAGGTGGTTTTTTGAGTGGTTCTTTGAGGTTCTTGTAAGTTTCTTTCTCTTGTTTTTGTGAGTGTTTGTAAGCCCTAGTTTGAGCCCTTTTTATCCCCCAAGTTTAGATTTTCTTAAAAAGTTTGTAATTATTCATTTCAATCAAGATAAGTGTTCTTGTTGTTGTTCTTGTTCTTCTTTTGTATTGTTGTGTGTGTGGGTATGGTAAATTATTTTTTGTTTTTTTTTTCTTTATTTTCTCTTTCTTTTTCCTTTTTTTTCTCATTTTGTTAGTGTGTGTGAGTGTATAAGTGTTAGTTTTAATTGGTATTTTTTTAATTAGCTTTTCTTTTATGTAGAGTGTGTGAGTGAATGAGTTAATTTTCATTTTGTTCTTAACTTAGCTTTCATTTTGTTCTTAACTTAGCTTTATTTTTGCTTTAGGATTAGCTTTATTTTTATGTAGAGTGTGAGAGTGTATGAGAATAGATTTTATTTTCTTTAACTTAGATTTCATTTCAAACAAGGGGGTGTGTGTGTAGGTGGATAAATTTTGCGCCTTTTTTGTAATTCAATAGCTTAGCTTTCATTTCCGTCACGCATTTATTTCCCGCCTATCCATTTGGATAGGACTCGTCACGCATTTATTTCCCGTTTATCCATTTGGATAGAACTCATCACGCATTTATTTCCCTCCTATCCATTTGGATTGGACTCGTCATGCATTTATTTCCCGCCTATCCATTTGGATAGGACTCGTCACGCATTTATTTCCCGCATATCCATTTGGATAGGACTCGCTCACGCATTTATTTCCCCTCTACCTATTTGGGTAGGGATCGCATTTCGTTAATTTCTGTAATTTATCGCTTTCATTTTAATTCCGTAGAGTTCGTGAGTTTTCAATTAGTGCGTCTTTTGTTTTTAATATAATTTCTTTTTGCTAATTCCGCTAACCGCTCAATCGCTTAAAATCGCCATAGTTATCATTATCGCTTTATAAAACTCTAAAAAATTCTAAGCAAAACTACTTTCTAAATTAACGTTTTCGTGCTTTCTCGCTTTTTATCGCAATTATCGTTAAATGCACGCCAACCTTAATTTTTGTCATTAGTTTTTCTACAAAGCTATAAAAATCAATTCAAATCTCTTTTCGATAAAATAATAGCGCGTTCCGTAGAAGTAGAAATAATCGATACGACCTTGGAAAAATACGACCTTGATATTTCAATAGAAATATCCTATACTACTATCGATAAGGTCCACTTGCCTTTATTGATTTTAGTCCGGATAATTATATAAACCCAAAAGCTTTCTCTCAAAAGCAATTTAAAACTCTTTTAAGAACACTTAGAAAATTGTTGCAACAAACCTTTGGTTGTTGCAACTAGCTCAAGGTAAAAGAGGTTTTAAAAAAAGGAAACTATCATTTACAAAATTGTTGCAACAACATAACATATTCAAAAAGCTTTCAACTTTCATTTCAACATAAGCCTTTCAAACCCTTTATCTACTTAGCTTTTGGCGACGGGGCCAAAGAGTAATCGTCGATATTTCGAAAGGGGAAAAGGCCGTTACTTCTATCTTTCGATAGGATAACGGGTAATTCCTCGAAGTAGAATTACTCGCGGGACTCTTCGAAAACGTCTGCCTAAGGTTAAAGTCTAAAGAAAGAAAGAGCTTTTCTAAAAAGTTAAATTTTAACGTATCATGCATGTATTCCAAACTAGAGTTTCAAATTATAGATCTAGAATAAAGTGATGATTTTAATTTATTCTTATTATTACACAATTGATTCTAGAATCTATATATATGTGAGATACATGCAATCAATAGCAACGCATATTCATACACCAACTAATGTAAAGAAAACAATATTCATATCTTTATCATAAAATTCATAATTTCAATTTGTTTTTGAGATTTTTCTTGATAGAATATGAATTATGATTTCTGATTATAGAGAATTTTGCATAGAATATATGTTAGATCATCATGATGTATGTGATTTCTATTCCTTCTAGACTTATGATAATATGATTTGGTGATTTTCTTTTGAATAAGCATGTTTGATTTTTAAGTCTAGAAATTGATGATCATGTAATCATATCAAAGGCAAAGATCACATATATAACATTTTGAAATTTATAATAAAATTGCATTGGATAATTAGATTTATTGATCTTTGGTTTTCCATGATGATATATAGTTTCATGATATATATACTAATGATTAATCCATAAACTATGTGTTTGTTGGATTTTTGGTATTCTATTATAATTTCAAAATCACATAGTTATCATGAAAGTTGAATAACATTGAAAGTGTTCTACCCAGCATAAATATATAAGCATAGACCAAGAAGCAATGCTAGGATGATGAGTTTGAATGCAATGTTATTACATGGGATTAATGGAGATTATGTTGCATGTAATATGAGAAGTTTTCAAATTAATTTTCTTTAGACCTAGAATGAATGATTAAACTTTTGATTTGATCTTAATGATACAAGATGATTCTAAGGTCTAAGTTACATGCAAACAATGGTGACACACATCACACACATAATATCTAAATTAATATATGAAACAATTATACTTAGGATAGCATGTGATGAAAATAAAATCCATAGGCACAGAAATTTCCAAATCAAGCAAACTAAGATAGCTTTTTAAAATGGAGTTAAAATTGGGCAAATTGACAGAACTAAACGAACTCAAATAGGCAAGCCTAGTTCTTCGTTGGATGGAGATTTTTGTGCTCTTTCCAAAAATATATTAAACGCGAAAATCAGGCGAGCGGATCAAAAGATATGGCTTTTGAAGTTTTGATTTAAAACTCACATTTTTGAAAGATTGAAACATGCGTTTAGATGAATGTTTGTTTTCGATTTTATTTGATAATATTTTTCATTATAAGGACTATCAAATGCAACAAATAGAAAGGAATCAAAAACGTTATGCATTTTAATTTTTAGTTTAAGCCCTTAAATAAATCATTTAAATCCAATCTTTAAAATAGTTTCACTAGTCTTGATAATAATTTCAATATTCAATTTCTAATGATAATTCAAGACAATTAAGGGTAAAGGATTTAAAAGGATATATATAATAAAAAAAATGATAGGTTGGTCTCTTTTAAAATCATATGACTTTATGTTCAATTTTAATCCAATTTGATTTGATAAACATTAAGCTTAATATGTGAAAGTCATATTTCATAAAATATAGAGGGACCATAAGTATTTTGGATCAATAAATACAAAAACAAACAAAAGAAAAAGAAGTAAAGCACATCATGAAGTAGAGTATTGATATTTCATTTTTAATTATTTCTACTTCATGCAAATGAAAGATATTAAATGATAAGAGATTTAGGTATCCAAAGTTGACCATATGTAATGGTTCCTTTGGGCACCCAAATATGTCGTGATGGCTTTTGAGAAGATAATGATGAATGAGCCTTTTTAATTAATGTTGATATGTCATTTTTCTTTATGGGTCTCCATTCATACATTGGTTGTTTATTACTTAAATCCATATAATGATTATGTGAATTGTTTGAAAAATAATTCATTGGAGTTTTATGTTTATTTAAATTATTTTTCAAAATAGCTTGATGTTGATAATCATAATGATTTTTATTAAATGGATTGTTTAAAATTTTATAAGAGTGATTGTCTTTCTTTAGAAGTGATTGTTGAAAGAGTGGATTACAACATGTTTTAGAAGATTGATGATTTTCATTTCCACTCTTTCTTATAGACATACTCTTATAATATAAAGGATAATATTTTATATTTTGATTTTCATGAAAAGGAGTTTTTAAGTTTGAGTCATGATTGAAAATATATTGAGACTTATAATAGTGACTCTTAAGAATTTTGTGAGGGTCATAATTCTTTTTGAAACTTAACTCCTTTTGAGTTGATGTATGAAAATGATCCTTTTTAGAAATGATTTTGTAAGTTAATTTATCCTTGTTATTCAAAATCTTATGATGAGATTCATTAGATGACATTTGAAATCTTTCAACAAAAGATTTTAATTGTATTAACTTACAAGATAAAACATCATTTTCAATTAACAATTTTTCATTATGCCTTTTAGAAATTAAGAGCCCTTTTTCAATTTCCTTGAATTTTTCTTTTAATAAATTGCAATTAAGACAAGGAATAGGAATTTCAACTAAAGAGAATTTAACACATCAATATTTGATTCTACGTTATCGTTTGCTTTTAAAGATTTATTTTCTAAACGTAATTTGGAATTAGCAATTTTTAATTTTAAAATTTTACGTTTATCAATTTTAAGCATATGAGATGTAGAAATAGAATTCGTTACAAAAAGAGAAGTTTTTGATTTTCTTACCTTGCAATTGTTTCCGTCTTCTCTTTTGCTTGATGTGTTGCCAACAAATGAGTCCAATATTATGATGTTGTATTCTTCTTCCTCCAAGCATAAGTCCTCATCGATTTCTTCTCTTGGATCCATAAGAAATTCCTCGTCGATTTCTCTCTTAGATTTATCATCCTCGAAGAATGAGTCCTTGTCGATTTCTTCTCTTGGATCCATAAGGAATTCCTCTTGTTCATCATCTATAGAAGGAAGACTATATGTATTCTCAAGAAATTTCCAAACTTCATAAGCAGTAGGAAGTGTATAAATAAGTTTGAAAATATTTTGATCTAATGCACAATATAGACTATTCATAGATTTGGCATTTAAAAACATTTCATTTTTATTTAAAATACTTGGGGGCATTTTAATTGTAAAATTCCATACTTCCATATCCAAAGATTTAAGAAATTTTTCCATTAGAAATTTTCACCCATTATAATTTTTCCCTTCAAATAAAGGTGGTGCTAAAGATTTTTTATTTATAAGAAAATTTCCCCTATTAGTAGAAGCGAGATCATGAGACGCCATTATTCCTAGTTTTTAAACCGTTTGGAATAACCTACCTCTGATACCACTTCTTGGATCTTACGGCGCCCTTAGAGGGGGGGTGAATAAGGGAATAAAATTCTTTTTATAATTTTCAAGATAATTACTAAATTGTTTTTGATTAAAAGGAAATAAGATGACAATTTAGAAATGACAATTTTGCAATAATGAAATTTTACGCCAATTGAGAGAAATCAAATAAACACAAATGGAAACATGATTGCATTATATAATAAAGGTGTTTACAAAATTTGATTTCAATAACGCTAAAAATCGGAGGCGTACAAAAGCAAATTTCTTTTCCTTTTCTATACCGACTTGTATCCCCACAAACTGGTTGGCTTTAGCCAATCCTTCCCCGGATATGGCCTCAAGCCGCTCTAGCCAATCCTTCCCCAGATATGGCCTCAAGCACCCCCTAGATCTAATCCCCTAGACCTAGTCGCCAACTCACGCGGCGAATTCCCCCTAAGCCGCGCAAGGACCTAGTCGCCAAAAACAAGGCGATTTCACTACACGGTTATAAAGTAATATGGAATGGAAATAATGAAAAACAATAATAAAACTTCTTATATGAGATCTTCTGAAGATGAGGATGAAGGATCGTTGTAGCATGAGTGAGGTCGAAGCGATCGTCCTTCGAATGTAGCGTGACGTTGCCCTCCTCCAGAATTCTCCTTAAGCTTTTTGTGGGAGATCCATCTTCGGCAGCATAACTGATATAGAATTGTGGCACAAGCTCTCTCTCTGGATGGATTAGCCAAAACGAGAAGCAAAGCTCCATTTTATAGAACTCCTCGCTAGCGCCTGCGGTAGTGGCTAGTGCTGGCGGTAGCGTTCGTGTCTCAGCGTTTGCACAACCGTCGGCGGCGTGGCACTCTGCACGAAATCGAGATACCGCCTGGCAGTATCGCTAGCGCTGGTGGTAGCGCTGTCGCCAGGCGACATTGAGTGTCGGAATTCCGACAGCTCCTCTTCATTTTTGCCGTCCGAAACTTCTCCATACTGTAGATTGAGTCGTTCTCATCTCCGAAATGGGGTGGCACGTTCTGTAACTCTTCCTGGATTGAAAGTTATGGGCATTTTAAGATCAGCACGCAAAACTCATCCTTTTGCTTTTTTCTAATGTGTACACACTCTCGGATCATGCCCATGAACGAGGACTTGTCTCCTCATTGAACCTGTACAACCTGGACACTATAAACACACAAAAGACTAGATCAAATACAATATGAGGTTTGTTATTCTCAAATAAAGGGATGTGACACACATGTCCAACATGGTCTAGATTGTGTGAGCTCTCTTGTCTTATACAGTCATACGAATCAATAGTGACTCACACTATTTCAACAATAGCTAATAGAAACTACACATAGTAGTCCCAAACAAAAATAATCCTGATAGAACTATATGCAGCACCAAAACAAAACCAAACAGGATGGAAATATTGGTATATAGCTAATAGGACCATATGAGTCGCTCCCAACAAGAACACATATGAAGCAGCCCCAAATCAAAACATTATAACCGCAGCCCCCTCCTAAATTAAGGACCAAGTAAAGATCTGCCAGCATAGTCCCATACCAGAAGAGCAACAGGAAAGAGGAAGGGAAAAGGAATACAATTGCATAGCAGCAGTTATCAGCCATGATATCAGCTCATCAAGAAGGAGAAGAAAAGTATAACCCAAAAATCAGAATAGATTTATATATAGCCCCAGAAATTTTATATACATACAGCAGCCCCCAAACCGGAAAAGATCATACATATATATATGTAAATATATAGCAGCTCTTAAGATTTTAATTGCATACAGCAGCCCAGAATAAGAAAATAACTCCAATGGAACTATAAGCAGAGCCCAAATAATCCAGAATGGAACTGTATAAGGCAGCCCCTAACAGATAAACTAATTGCAGCCGACCAACAAGAATACCACACAAAACTTCCCCCCTTTAAAATATAACTGGCAGTGAATAGGAATAAAGATAAGAATAGGAATTCACGTATGATGGCAGTCCCAAGCATAAAACCAAACATGATGAGATTTTAATGAAAGAAATTTCCTGGAACTAAACTCAAACAACCAATAACGAAATTGCTAATAACGAAGTTTTCTTGAGCTTTAACCCAACCAGCCACTAAAAGAAGAAGGAAATTTCCTGATTAACAATTCCTGAAGTTACCCCAACAGCCACCATAACAGCAGCTAAAATAAGGAGATTTCCAAAATTTTAAGCTTCTTGGAGCAAGATAATTACAATGGTTAAACATCATGGATGTTTACCGCTTGACTTGAAATCCATATAGTAGTCAAGCCCTGCAATCACCCCACCGTACTTGCCATGACATTATGCCCTTTCAATCCATCAACTACCAAAAACGATGTTACTAGCTCCGAATTCAAAAAATTGGTGCTACTTTTATCTCGTGATTTAAATCATTTCATTTATGGGCTCCTAAACCGTGAACATAAACCTTATCCAATGGTTGGGTCTCGGTACAGAGCCTTTAGAGGACTGTCTTGTCGGGTCAATACAATTACACGTACACATATCTGTACGTATAGAGACATATTCATATCTTCTTAAATAAGTAAATACAACTTATCCTCAATATTCAATTCACATGTTCAATTCACGGCGTGTCTCAACACCCTTGACGCTCTCACCCGTATTGAGAGGTTATCACGAATCCAATCATCATCGTTCACGTACTATTTGAATAAATAGGATCTAAGGGAAAATGAAGTCGGTACGTAAATAGACCAATAAACGAAGGGGCAAGCCCCCGTACGTTTTTGGACTAAATTTCTTCCACCGCCCATATGGTACATTCATCTCACGTATGAGCACAAACCTTAGGGGCATATCCTCCTCGACTTAGAGTTCTTACCCTATAGATCCCCATATCAGCCGTGATGTAGAAATTCAAATTTTTACGACGACGGCCAAGCTGCATCGCATTGTAATGAGAGCATGTGCAAATAACATCCAATCACCCGGTACAATTATATACGTTTGAGCATAACATGAACCAAGGCGCAAGGCTCTGGATGATTTTCCCTTCGATATGAGTTATGGAGACTACCAAAAGTAGGGCATACTTCACAATATGATAAACTAAATCAAATCCATTACAAGCGCCCTACCATCCCTGCCAACGATCATCCATGGCATGCATGCTTATTTTATAAAAGCTTTTCAAATTTTAGATCATCAATCAAGTCATATTAAACTTGTTGACTCCAACGCCGAACGCTTATTAATTTCCCAAATGCCAAGTAATTCCAACACTAAAGGGAATGTTCACCACGAATTTCCAAACTCAGGGGTAGTTTATCATCATACCAGCAATGCATGCACAAAGGTTCATTAACTTCCCAGTTATACTGTTATTACAACATGGCTGCAATCCCTCAAGCGTTAATTTACTACTCTCCTCGTTACTTATCCGCATAATCTTAGAACAATATAGAGAAAATTATCATCTTCAAAAAGCTTTCCTCTCTTATTCCGCTAATAAAAATTCCTATCAACCCGAATATGGCCTTAGCAGTTTGTCTTGCTTAAGGTGAATTAACTCTTCAAGGGTCTCCACTTCCAATGTAAGAAATTACAATGATTTTAAACCCTCAAGGAACCCAAGACGGTACATAATTAGCCCAATAAATGAAGAGATAAGCACCCGTATCTCTTCGACTGAGTTTCTTCTACCACCAATATAACATATTCGTACCAAAATAAGCCTTCTCTGGATCCGAATTCTTATCATATCTTCTCCATATGAAGCCTTCTACATAAACAGAAATGAGAGGTATCCACATACAGTATAAAAGACAAGCTTGGTGGTCTCTTACTAAGCTGATAATAGACTACAGACACCAATCTCATTGAGATTGCCCTAAAATTTTTGGGTAAGGTGATAATATTACTCCATATCTGGGATAGGATTCTCAGGGTGTGAGTCTCTAGCATTTACACTCACGTTAAACTCTTCCCTTAGTCGCTCAAGGTCACTTATTGCTTGGCCCAATCATCCCCAAGATCAGTATAAGGCTAGGGTACGTCATGAAATATCCTGCTAAGTCGACCAAAAAGGCATCCTAGTTAGGTTGGCATTAATCCTATGCCAAACCAACTCTAATTGCTGGAATGGGAATACCATTACTGTCTCGGAATGAGCCAGCATTTATACGTAAGGGTACGAGTTTGGCTTAGGTTGGCACTTTCTATAGGGAAAAAGTGGACATACTTAATGTGAATCACACATGGGCACACCACCGCTTCTGCTGCATCAGTTTGTCCTCAAACTGATTTAGCTAGCAGGGGTGGCCTAGTGGTTTAATGGACTTCTTTATATCAGGATCGTTGCAAGCTGATACCATTTGTAAGACCCCCCCTCCCGGAACACAAGACATGACCGAGGGGAGTCTTATGCCCAGGACAGCCGCCTTGCGGAAGCGCCAGCACACGAGCTAGCCACCCCCACAAGACGCCTATCCTGCCGGCCAAACCAACTAAACAGAGCCAACCCATCAATAAAAGAAAGCATTAAAAGCCATAGATTCAATATAAGTAATAATGTCCAAACAGTAAGTACAAGAAAGACAGAAAGCTACACAAGCTCCTGCAAATCATCAGGGTATCAAGCTAAATGCCCCAAGGGCAACATCTCAAGACACTCACTCGCCTCTGTCACTGGCGGTAGCCAAGGTATCATGGTCTCCAGCCCTGCACACCTGATCTGTCTGGCCTCCTGTGTTGAACGCTGCAACTCCAACTAAGTGCTCCTAAAAAGAGGGGTGCAACAACCGTTAGTCATAAAGACTAGGTGGCTTCACATCCGCTCCCCGGTGACTCCAAGGCATCGAGCGGAAGGGAAGAAAGGGAAGCTGCAATATAATCAGTACTAGCAAAAACAAGTGTCAAAGGTAGATGTAATCATGGCAATTATAACAAATATATAATAAAGCACACCAAAAGAGAGCAGTTCGACGATAATGTATAAGAAGCACAATTAACAAGTAGTATGGCAATGACATAGTGTAAGCAAGTAATGAAATAGTACAGGAGTAAGTAGTTCATATCGTACCTTAACTTATATGAATGCCCATACAAACTAATAAGTTAAGGTTTCCAATTTGGGACCCATCATATAAAAGAGCCCATACTAATTTATATGATGGACCCGATGCGGTGCAATGTTAAGATTATGAAGGATGAATGCAATGCAAAGATTATGATATGATGAACTCACCCATGCATTTTTCTATGTCAACATAGACCTGTAGTTCCTGCTTTTCGAGGGTAGCTAACCACTCAGGCACCTCGCATCGTGGCCAGATCGATACTGTGGGCCGGGCTCCTCCACAACTAGGTGGGTATGAACACTACCGGACCTAGGACTATGTACGCCTCAATGCTAAGAACGCACAGCGGAGACCATGCGTACTGCTCGCATCAAGCTGAACCTTCAAGGACACGGAAGGGGACTTGGGTAGGTGAGCACCAAGAGTCCAATCCAACCGGTCTAGAGTCTAACTGCCGGCTTCTGTCGGTGTCACGACTAGCAAGCCCGTAGACCCGCCACAAGTAATCCCCCAACCACAAGTAATCCTCCAACCACTGTCATCACACCTCCAAGTGTAAACCATGCACATTCATGTAATTCCATGTATAACCCGTGTTATCAAGTACCCAAAGACTCGCCGAAGGAGTCTTCTCCTTTCCACATCATACAAGTCAACTGATGTTAACTAGCATCCAAGGCCCCCAACAACCGAGTCCTTAACATTTCACCACAAGATATAACAATATCTTATAATCCACACCAAGCCATCAATGCTACTCATACCGGGTTGTCACGACTCTAAGCAGTAGCGTGTGTATCACATGGAAATTACCTTATTAGATCCTGTACGACTACTTGTGCGTACTGTGCCATATTCCTATTTTACTAAATATGTAAGCCCGAACATATCACCAACATTCAATCGTCTTACGTACAAATTATGACGTGTTTCAACATGATTAAATCTATCAACCTTATGGAGAGGTTATCACCAATCTACACCATCCAATAGATTATCAAGCGATATGAACATTAATTCATACATGTCTTTTTTACGATTCCACATACACCTATAATTGAAGGTTCATTCAAGGGGTCATCTTAACAGAAATAAATCTGAAATCATTATCACAAGCCAATGCTAGCATATACATGATTCATACAAAATTCCGGCCCAAACAGGCTTCACATTCAGCATTTATATCCCCTTCAAGTTATGAAATAACACGGCAATAACTTTAATACTACTTAATCATAAATTATGAATTTCAACAGTGATATACATATTGTTATCACCTATGTCTCCACCAATTTTCATGATCATCCAACCAATATAATAAGAGAAATCCACAAAATACTGAGATCGGAAGTGTTATGACATAGTTTACTAAAACTGGGTTTCTGGATGCTACAGTTGTCCAAAAATTATGATCCATGATGCGCGTCGGCAAGTGCACCGGTCGCTGTCAAGTAATAATTGTGGAGAATAAATTCCCCGGATGTCGGTCTCTTGAGGAATGCAGGATGGGTGATCGAATCGTGCAGCGAATATTGTTACACAAGCGTTTCACAAACACAACAAGGGGTTTTTGGTTGGTTTTCCTAATTTTAACAACAATAAAAGAGATGCGGGTCGAGAACACCGCTTCGCAACGTGAGGTGGATGCAACGGCCGCGATGCCGTGCTTCGTGAGGCGAATGAAGTGGACTCAGGCGCGAGAGAGTGAGGGTCGCAAACACCTCTTCACAACCGTCATTAGCTCTTGCCAACACGGAGCAAACACCTTGCGTGCGTGTGTGAGTGAGTGCGCTTGAACGTGGTGAATCACAACCAACCCATGAATAAGAACACAGAAACAGTCATTCTCATCAAGTAAATATCACAATATTCATTTAGTAAAAGATTCAAAGGGGTACAATCAAGGAAAGAGGAAGGAGATAACCGGCGGTGAAGACTAGCGGCCGTTCACGGCCGGAATGGTAGGTTGTCGGGCTACCTCCGGACTCGGGCGGACGATGCTTCCGGCGTAGAGGGCTGTCACAATCTCCCTACGTGCTCCGTCGTCTTCGACTCAAGGTCTCTTCTTCTTCTCACCGGGCGGAAAGCGAAAATGATTGCTTGGATGCTTGCGGATGATGGAGAACACTCACGGGCGATGGAGGATGTCTAGGAATGGACCGAGGAAGCTTCCCCTTGCGTAGGAGATGAAGTAGGGGCGATCCAAGGGGGCGGTCGGCGGCGTACGGAACAGAAATCCCGCTTCCGGAATGAATTCCTCCCCCTAAAATCGCAACAGGCGCTTAAATAGGCGCTGGATTAAACACTGCGCACGATCATTGGCGCACGACCAGTGGTCGTGCGCACTGGAATCCTGCGATCGTGCGCACTGCCTGGACAGAACCTGCAAGAGATGAAGTTATAAAATAAAATGCTCGCACGACCAGTGGCGCACGACCGTTGATCGTGTGCACTAGCGTCGGTGGTCGTGCGCAATAGGTGAGACAGAACTCATAAAATTACTATTAAGTGCGCACGGACAGTGGCGCACGACCGGTGGTCGTGCGCACTGGAGTTGATGGGCGTGCGCACTGCACCAGATAGAACTCGTAAAAAGGGGCTAAGTGCGCACGATCAGTGGCGCACGACCAGTGGTCGTGCGCACTAGAACAAGTGATCGTGCGCAGTGTTCCTGTGCAGAATTGCACCGGGAACACTTGCACGCCTCCTATTCCAGCACAAACACAGATCTAGCCACCGAAAGTGGCACTTAACAACATATGAGTACTATGAAAGGAAATAAACACGAAAACACACCAAAGTGGGCCAAAATGTGCACCTAGCATGGGTTATCAATTATAAACTATAATAAGGCTAAAGTGCGTGATATTGACTAAATAATGGCCCGGATGAGTCCATGAAGGTGTATATAATCAGGACTCATCACACCCCCAGACTTAACTGTTTGCGCGTCCCGAGCAAACGAATCCGGCGGAAGTTGAAAAAGATAATTAAAATAGCGAATTACGCAGGGGAGTACAGTGCGAAGTAACATACGCATGCGAGTAGGAATTCTAGTAGAAGAAGATTCTAGCTATGCTAACTAATTTACGTAAGTACTAAAGCGTACTCAAAGATTTAATTGTACTCAGTGGGTGAATTATGAAGAATTTGACGATCATGTCCGGTATGGAAGTGACGAGACGCTGAGGCGGGTGTTGCAAAAGATCGGGGCTTAGGAATAACTCCGCTGAAATCCATCAACGTCGTGAACCATACGCTTGCCCGGTCACACTCTCTCCACGGCGCTAGCAAACTCGCAAATCAAATCAGTAGGACTTATAGGATTAAAACGGGGCTTAGGTTACGGAATGATATGCAAAGATAAACATGACGGCTACGCAACCCAAATGAGCCAACGGCACACTGCACCTTACAAAACCAAACAACTATGCTCGTGTGACACACCCCCAGACTTATCATGAAAACCAGGTGTGCACACAGCCTACTTTACAAATACCAACAGATTTTTCTCTTTAGCTTGGGAGGATTATTTTCAGGATACTCTTCTTTTTTTTTCTTTTATATATTTTTCTTCTTTCAAGCAACCTCCAGTTGGTTCAAAATCAGCGGATAGACAATATTTTCTCTTCAAAACACAATGATACCACACACCACACAAGTTGGAAATTATGAGCACAGTTAAAACTTTTTTTTTTTGGTTGCGGGCGTAGGATAGGCTTCAGGCTTTGGTGGAAGAGGAGGAGCTGAACATAAAAATGGTAGGCACAAATTTGGCTTGCAAAGGCGAATGAAAGGGGCATGGAATAACAAAGCTCAAACTAGCCAAATGGTGGCCTACATCATGCTTGACTCAACAAGTAGCTCTCACCCATGCTTCAAGAGTCGCTTGGGGCAAGTTCTTAGCCCACGAGAAAGATAAACCTTCCTCCCGACTCGAGCAACACACGTTTAGCGACCGCACACACACAACACCGGGTTATCATCAATTTCATTCGAATTCACCACTTGAGTACATTAAATCTAAATTTACGCAGAGATACTGCACATAAATTAAATGCATAAAGAAAATCTAATTCTACGCAAATTCTACTATAGCATGCGAAGCGACTAGAACACTACATGAGTCGACACCGCGCTCCAAATAATAATTCCTGTGTTAATAGCCTATTTCACATTCCAACCAAACTAGTTTAAACGGAACAACACAAAAGAAAGCACGCACTCAAGTGGGTGAAGTGGTGTGTGAAGATGAACGATACTGAATAACTGAAATTAAAATACTTCTAGTATGCAAATGAGATGAGCATGTGCAGTGGGTGACAAAGAAACGGCTCTCCCCCAGACTTAATCAAAACCATACAACATAATGATATGACGGTGAAAATCAAAATTGAAAGCTAGGGAAGAAGTTACCCAATGCTCAGCACGTGAGCATACCAGAAGAATGGCGTTTAAAATCAAGACAATCCGCAGCATCCACCATCGAACACAAAACCTGCAAGCAAAACTCAAAACAACAAAAGCAAAAACAAAAACTGAACTAGGAAAGGTTAGATAAAAGGAAATATATAAAAAAAACGGAAATCTGGGTTGTCTCCCAGTAGCGCTTTCATTTAACGTCCTTAAGCTGGACCAAATACCTGTATTAGCATTGTTTATAAAGAGTGCAGGAATTAAGAAGACATACTCAAAAATAGTTCATTACAGCAATTAAAAACACGCATCAACTAAAAGCGCTCTTGTGGTGCGCATCTCCTGTAGCATGTAGGCGGGAGGTGAAGGCTTTAGGGCCAGCACTGGTATTACCCAATGCTCCCCTACCCTCCGCCATCTTGCTACGAAGAGCGGCAGCACGAGCGTCACGCAGAAGTTTTTCTTTTTTCAGTTTGGTGACGGTTGGAGATTGCCACCGTTGTGAACTCTCAGATTTTTCCTCCTTAGAATCAGGTGGCGTCACTTCCGGTGTCACTGTGACCACCGGATCGGCCCAAGAGACGGAACGCTTAAACAGTTTATTACACGATTCATCACAAGAAGAAAAATAATCAGCATTCTTGACTAAATCCACATCATCATTTCCCGGACAGCCGTCATCCTCCTTCTCGGCGTCGAATTCTTTCCGAAAGTCAATCACTTCCTCCTCATCAGATTTGAGCTCCTCCATTTCCCCTTTACCTGTTTCTTGGAAATGCGTCTTCCCTGCACAACTCAGAAGTTCATCAGAAATAACAAGAGGGGGAGGAGTGGATGTGTCGGCTCTAGCTTCGAGATGAATGGGCTGCAGCGCCGTGTTAGGTAAGATGACACACCCCGTGGCAAAGTCAAGGGTGGCGCCGCTCTCTTTCAAGAACGGCACCCCCAAGATAGGGATGGATTGATTTTCCCGGGGGCCCAACACCTGAAAGTCCGCGACCACAGTTGTCCCCTCAACTATTACTTCCACGTTTCTCACCTCTCCCTCGGATTGAATAATGGTGCCGTTAGCGAGAATCAGCGATTTCTTTTCCTCTGTGTTAATCTCCAATTGAAGTTTCGCAACATCTTGCAGCGCAATAACATTGCGAGAGGAACCGGAATCGCATAGAGCCTTTGTTTCAACCTGATTGATGGAACACGAGATTGTCAGCTCACTCGGATTGGCATCCACCACGTCCCCCAAACTTTTCCCTTGATCAATGGGATTCTTTTCCGTATTACTGGGAAGGGACCCCTGCGAACGCTCAGTTAGCGCTTGGGCCAATTGGCCCAAGTGCGTCTCCAAGTTTCGCATAGATGCAGTTTGGTTTGCCATATTCGAGTTAGCTACAAGCATGAATTTTTCCATCATTTCTTCTAAATTACTCTTCTTTTGAGTAGGGGGTGCTTGGTTGTAATCCGGGTGCGGCGGCCTCGGTTGGCTCCCGGAGGCGTAAGCATCATTTTGATGCTGCCCCGGTGACCATCGTTGGCCGGGCGTGTTGGGATTCCACGAGAAGTTCGGATGACTTCTCGCTCCCGGATTATAAGTGTTATTATACGGCGCCCCCTTGGACTGATTTCCAACATAATTCACAGATTCATTTAAAGATAAGTGCACGAAATCACCTACCACTTGGTTCCCCGAGCATTCGTAAGCATGGTGGCCTCCACCTCCACATCCTTCACAAGTAATGATGGCAGCAGATGGAGACGGAGAAGGAAGAGAATCAACCATGAAGAGTCCTCGGCTGCTTCTTGGAGCGTTTCTCCCTGCAGTCCAGAAGGTACTGTGGGAGGCAGTGTCACGCAAAATCCGCAGGGCATCTTCAGGGGTGTGGTTCATCAAGGTACCACCGGCCGCAGCATCGATCATTGCCCTATAATTGGGCTCGATCGCGAAGTAGAACAATTCAACCACATTCCATGGCTGGAGCTCGTGGCCAGGGCAACGGCGAAGGAGTTCATTGAGGCGCTCCCAAGCTTCCGCAAGAGTCTCTTGATCCAACTGCCGAAATGTGGCGATTTCACGCCGCAAGCTTACAATCTTATCCACCGGGTGGAATTTAGCCAGGAATTTGGATGCAAGGGCATCCCATGTTGCAGCAGTCCCGGGCGGGATGGAATGAAGCCATACTTTTGCTTTATCACGGAGGGAGAAGGGGAACAGTCTCAGTTTGACTGTGTCATCAGCAATGCCCGCATAGCGGAAAGTTCCGCAAATATCAGAGAATTCTGCCAGATGCAGATGCGGGTCTTCGCTAGCCATCCCCGAAAACTGAGCATGGTTTCGGATAATGTTTAAGATCGCCGGCTTTATCTCAAACTGATTGTTCATGATATTGGGCCCAAAGCCCGGATACACGCTTCCAGCAGTGGGGGTGGTATAATCTCTCATAGTACGAGGCCGAGGTCTCTCCGCCTCCTGTTCATCAGTGGCCGGATTTTGCCCCTCATCGTGCACTCGCGCATCAGCATCATTCGGGTTCACATGATCACCCATGGCTGCTTGCAGAGCCGCAGCACGCCTTCGCGCGCGAGCGGTTCGTTCGATTTCTGGGTCAAAAGGTGCAAGTTCACCTGCAATCTGCCTCTGCATGCGCTGTCAACAACAAGAAGAAAATGAAAAGATCAAAAACAACTGCTCGTGTAACGAGAGTCACGACACAAGACGATACACGCCTGCGTTCCCCGGCAACGGCGCCAAAAACTTGATGCGCGTCGGCAAGTGCACCGGTCGCTGTCAAGTAATAATTGTGGAGAATAAATTCCCCGGATGTCGGTCTCTTGAGGAATGCAGGATGGGTGATCGAATCGTGCAGCGAATATTGTTACACAAGCGTTTCACAAACACAACAAGGGGTTTTTGGTTGGTTTTCCTAATTTTAACAACAATAAAAGAGATGCGGGTCGAGAACACCGCTTCGCAACGTGAGGTGGATGCAACGGCCGCGATGCCGTGCTTCGTGAGGCGAATGAAGTGGACTCAGGCGCGAGAGAGTGAGGGTCGCAAACACCTCTTCACAACCGTCATTAGCTCTTGCCAACACGGAGCAAACACCTTGCGTGCGTGTGTGAGTGAGTGCGCTTGAACGTGGTGAATCACAACCAACCCATGAATAAGAACACAGAAACAGTCATTCTCATCAAGTAAATATCACAATATTCATTTAGTAAAAGATTCAAAGGGGTACAATCAAGGAAAGAGGAAGGAGATAACCGGCGGTGAAGACTAGCGGCCGTTCACGGCCGGAATGGTAGGTTGTCGGGCTACCTCTGGACTCGGGCGGACGATGCTTCCGGCGTAGAGGGCTGTCACAATCTCCCTACGTGCTCCGTCGTCTTCGACTCAAGGTCTCTTCTTCTTCTCACCGGGCGGAAAGCGAAAATGATTGCTTGGATGCTTGCGGATGATGGAGAACACTCACGGGCGATGGAGGATGTCTAGGAATGGACCGAGGAAGCTTCCCCTTGCGTAGGAGATGAAGTAGGGGCGATCCAAGGGGGCGGTCGGCGGCGTACGGAACAGAAATCCCGCTTCCGGAATGAATTCCTCCCCCTAAAATCGCAACAGGCGCTTAAATAGGCGCTGGATTAAACACTGCGCACGATCATTGGCGCACGACCAGTGGTCGTGCGCACTGGAATCCTGCGATCGTGCGCACTGCCTGGACAGAACCTGCAAGAGATGAAGTTATAAAATAAAATGCTCGCACGACCAGTGGCGCACGACCGTTGATCGTGCGCACTAGCGTCGGTGGTCGTGCGCAATAGGTGAGACAGAACTCATAAAATTACTATTAAGTGCGCACGGACAGTGGCGCACGACCGGTGGTCGTGCGCACTGGAGTTGATGGGCGTGCGCACTGCACCAGACAGAACTCGTAAAAAGGGGCTAAGTGCGCACGATCAGTGGCGCACGACCAGTGGTCGTGCGCACTAGAACAAGTGATCGTGCGCAGTGTTCCTGTGCAGAATTGCACCGGGAACACTTGCACGCCTCCTATTCCAGCACAAACACAGATCTAGCCACCGAAAGTGGCACTTAACAACATATGAGTACTATGAAAGGAAATAAACACGAAAACACACCAAAGTGGGCCAAAATGTGCACCTAGCATGGGTTATCAATTATAAACTATAATAAGGCTAAAGTGCGTGATATTGACTAAATAATGGCCCGGATGAGTCCATGAAGGTGTATATAATCAGGACTCATCAATCCACCCCAATTTGGAAAGCTAACATCAAGGGATACAACATTCATGTTGAGTCCTAAACCCAGTTCCAAGTGAGTCCTACCAAAAATCTGCTCTGAAGTCAACTGCAGAAATCTGGACAGCAAAATAGCATGCATTGACCACCTCCCAGCTTTCTAGACAGTCCACTCGACTGGGCTTTTAGGGAGCTACAGGTCACTTCAGAAAATGGGTAACCTATCGTCGGAAAGCTCTTTCGGAGGGCTACAACTTTCATGTTGAGCACGAAGTCTAATTCCAGTGGGGTCAAGCCTAAAAATTGGCTTGAACCCAGCTGCGCACAATTTTCCTTAATAACCAAGTGCAAAGTTATAAATTGAAAACTTCTCTAGCAAGGGGGCTATCATCACATTTATCACACAATTATGTAATTAACAATCCTAATTAACAGAGGATTATTCATCATCTTCCCCAAACAAAATTAGGTCATTTCAACTTCTAAAAATCCCTAAATAATCATTCCCCTCACTCTCCCTCAACGACCATGGGTTTGCACCAAATCAAATACCATCTCTTCCTCTTGAAAAGAAGAAATGATTCCAAGAACCTCGCGGCGAACGGTGCCCTAAATTTGAGGTTCCGACTTGGTCTTCCTAAGGAAACTCCATTAAAGCTCACATGAGAAGCTCTCTTGAGCCTTCATCTCTCCTATTGTGATCTAAGAGGCTAGCACCAAGGGAGAGGGGAGGAAGTCACCTTAATTCGGCCATGGACGGAGTGTTGGGTTTTTCTAGAACCATAAATCAAATGTAGGCGCAGCGGAATAAAAGAGAAACAACCCAAAAGACTTTGATCGGGCCATGAATATTGAATCAAGAAGTTAACAAAATGCTAGGTATGAAATTACCTTTGCGGGATTGGATCAAATCCAACCTAGATGCTCCAAGAAGATGATTTCCTTCGTCAGCTCTGCAAGAGTTCTCACATAGAATAATGTCTATGTCTCTACAGCAGTCCACACGAGCCGGGAGAAGAAGACTACACCTTGCGCTTCCACGGATTGCTAGATCCGCTTCAGGAAGAACAACACCGGCGACAATCGTCGGAGAGGAAGTCGGCGGAGGCGATTCAGAACGGCGGAACACTTCCGTCTTGGGTTCGAGCGAGAGCGGAACTCCTTCCGTCGGCTTCTATTTCGTTAGTAATGAGAACCCTAAAAGAAGTCCTATTTATACCCAAAGGATAAACAGCTTCTAGAAGAATCACTATCCGCAGACCACACAGCAAAATAGGGGCTTCTGTTACAATTCGTCGGGATTCCACGGAACAGCATTCGTCGAGTTTTCACGGGACAATCCGACGAATTCCGACGAATCACATCAGACGGCAACATTTGCCGAGTTAATGCTCTCTGTGACAATTCGTCGAGATTCCACGGAACAATCCGACGAATCCCGACGAATCCGACGAATCATGTCAGATGACAACATTTACCGAGTTAAGGATCTCTGTAACAATTCATCGAGATTCCACGGAACAATCCGACGAATCCCGACGAATCCGACGAATCATGTCAGACGGCAACATTTGCCGAGTTAAGGATCTCTGTAAGAATTCATCGAGATTCCACGGAACAATCTGACGAATCCCGATGAATCCGACGAATTCTATCCGTGTAAACCGACGAATTCAGACAGCAACATTTGCTGGACTTCCCCCATTCTATATGGTGATTGGTAACCTTTACCAACATAGTCAATCTTCCAACTTCTCCACATGCTCTTATGTGCGACCCTGCAGGCTCATATCGCGTTGGCAGTGACATTACATGTTTGACCACTTCTAGATCACAATGGTAACTCCAACACAGAGCTCATCTTCATGGCAGCCGGGTGGTGGTCGGCCAAGCTCCAAATGCCTCCAAGCTTTACTCCTTCAAAGATTTCCCCCATCTAATTCCCTGAAGGGAGAGGAAGAAGATGAAGAAAAAGAAGAAGGAGAAGAAGAAGATGAATAGTTCTCTGATTAGGAGATCAGCCCTTTATGTGTTCTGCACTTTTGGCTTAATGGAGAATGAAGAGAGAGAGAGAGAGAACATTAATGAGCATTTAATGCAATCTCCAAGTTCCAAGACTTGTGCCAGCCATCTATTGACTTTTAATCCCACTTCTAGCCTAAAATATAAGCATTCAGGCTTTATCGGGCGACGAGAAGAAAAACGCCCAGATTCGTCGAACGGGAACAGTAAATTCGTCGAACGAACGGCATGTTCGTCGAACGCAGAA
This sequence comes from Dactylorhiza incarnata, assembly GCA_033032865.1. Classification (NCBI taxonomy): domain Eukaryota; kingdom Viridiplantae; phylum Streptophyta; class Magnoliopsida; order Asparagales; family Orchidaceae; genus Dactylorhiza; species Dactylorhiza incarnata. Next base: position 7,774,474 of record JAWHQI010000023.1, read on the forward strand.
TAATTCGTCGGGCACTGAACGGCTACAGCTTCGTCGACCGTTGGGACGGGATGAATCGTCGACCGCTGGGACATTGCAAATTCGTCGAACGCAGAAAACCTCTAATTCGTCGAATGCAGAATGCCTCTAATTCGTCGAACGCGGAATGCCTCTAATTCGTCGAACGCAAAACTTAGTCGAACGCTGCCTATTCAATTTCGTCGAGCGCTGCCTATTCAATTTAGTCGAACGCTTCCTAATTCAATTTCGTCGACCGCTTGAATAAATATATTTCGTCGACCGCTGAAAGACTCTAATTCGTCGATCGCTGAAAGCCTCTAATTCGTCGAACGCAGGAAGCCTAAACTTCGTCGAACATAGGTGGCCTAAACTTCTTCGAACGCAGGATGACGATACTTCGTCGAACGCAGCTGCCCCTTCGACATTCGTCGAACGCAGCTACCCCTTCGACGTTCGTCGAACGGAATCCTCCCTTGCCCAAAACCGACCCAAGGCGAGTCAAAACGTCTCTGAGGGGCCTAGCACGAAATGGGATGTTACACGAGACATCCAGCATGCGATAGATCTTATTCCAAGTTTCTCGTTACCCAATATGCCTCACTATCGGTTTAATCCGTCTGCATATTTGGAGCTCCAAACTCAAATTTTGGATTTGTTACAGAAGGGGTTTATCCATCATAGTAAGAGTCCGTGTGCCGTTCTGGCTTTGCTAGCGCCTAAGAAAGACGGCTCGTGGAGGATGTGCGTCGATAGTAGAGCCATTAATAAAATCACAATTAAATATCGGTTTCCCATCCCGCGTTTGGATGACTTGTTGGACATGTTAGTCGGAGCCACGATCGTTTCTAAATTGGACCTTAGGAGCGGCTACCACCAGATTAAAATCCGGGAGGGCGATGAGTGGAAGACTGCTTTTAAATCTAAAGAGGGGCTCTATGAGTGGTTAGTGATGCCGTTTGGATTATCCAAAGCCCCTAGTACATTCTCGAGGATGATGACACACGTCTTCCAACCCTTCATGGGAAATTTTATTGTGGTATATTTTGACGATATTCTCATTTTTAGTACGTCTACGCTTGATCACGAATCGCACTTGAGGACTATCCTAGAGACGTTGCGCGCAGAAAAATTATTCATTAATATAAAAAAATGTACGTTCTATGTTACGTCAGTAGAGTTCCTCGGGTATATAGTGAGTTCGGAAGGCATACATGTGGACCCTAAGAAGGTCCAAGCCATTAGAGATTGGCCTGAACCCACTAACATTAGGGACGTTAGGAGTTTCCATGGATTAGCCACCTTTTATCATCGATTCATTCGCGACTCTAGTAGCATCATGGCACCGATCACCGAGTGTATGAAAAAAGGGGAATTCCCTTGGACGAAATCGGCCACTCACGCATTCCAAACGATTAAAACTAAGATGTCGGAAGCCCCCCTATTGCGGTTGTCGGACTTTAATAAGGTTTTTGAATTATCTTGTGACGCGTCGGGGATCGGGATTGGAGGCGTGTTAAGTCAGGAGGGTCATCCGGTTGGGTATTTTAGTGAGAAATTGGCGGGTCCAAAAGTGAATTATTCGAATTATGACATTGAGTTCTATGTCGTGATACGTTGCCTCCAACATTGGCGGCACTACCTTCTCCCGAAGGAGTTTGTCATCCAATCCGATCATGAGGCCTTAAGGTTTGTCAACTCCCAAAGCAAGGTCAGCCCCCGACACGCTAAGTGGGTCTCCTATCTCCAAGAGTACTCTTTTATTATCAAGCATCTTAAGGGAACCCTTAACTGGGTGGCGAACGCCCTTAGTCACGTCTCCTTGTTATTGACCATGTTAGAAGTGAAGGTCATCTGATTTGAACGTATTAAGGATGAGTATGTCAATATCCTAGACTTCAAGGAGATATATCTTTCCGCTCAAGGCGATGCGCCCACGACCATTTCCGCATATTATATTCGTGACGACTACCTATTTAGGCATGCCAAGCTTTGTATCCCTCGCTCGTCCCTTCGCCATTTCATCATGTGGGAGTTGCATAGTGGTGGTCTAGGTGGTCATTTTGTACGTGACAAAACCACCACGTTAGTGGAGGACAAGTTTTTTTGGCCGGGCCTTAAGTCTACGGTGCATAAGATTGTGATCAGTTGCCGGACGTGCCAGTTGGCTAAGGGCAACAAAACGAATGTGGGGCTTTATACCCCTCTCCCGATTCCTTCTGTACCTTGGGAGGATATTAGTATGGATTTCATGATGGGTCTTCCGGTCACTTTTCGTCGCAACGATCCCATTCTGGTGGTCGTTGATCGATTTTCCAAAATGGCGTATTTTATTGCGGGTAATAAAACCGACGATGCATCTCATGTCGCTAAGTTATTTTTAAGGAAGTCGTTGGGCATCGGGGCGTTCCTAAGTCTATAGTCACCGAACGGAACATAAAATTTGTTGGAACATGGTCTTCCGCATCTCCTAGGTTTGAGAATAACAAATCCTATATGTATTTGATCTTGTGTGTTCAAGTGTGCAGGTTAACATAGTCCATATGACTCAAGGAGTACTCATGATGACTGCCCCCAAAATTGAGGCCAAAATTCAAACAGGCTCACTAGCGCCGGGCGCTAGCACCTAGCGCCGGGCGCTAGCGATGAATAGCGCAATTCCGGCAGCTGATTATAGAAGGCGCTAACGCATGGCGGTAGCGGATAACGCTGGCGGTAGCGGATAAAGCTGGCGGTAGCGGATAACGCTGGCGGTAGCGCTGAACACAGAAGGAATAAAAGCAAGGTTGCCGCGGATTGAAGATCCTGCCGCGCAAAAAGTTACTTAATTAGGGATAGCGCCGGCGGTAGCTACTAGCGCTGGCGGTAGCGTGGCGCACAAAAGGCATAGAGCAAAACGTTGCCGCGGATGGGAGATCCTGCCGCGCAAAATCTTTCCTAATCCGAGCTAGCGCCGGCGGTAGCGCTTGGGCTATAAAAGGACCCCCTCTCCTCTTGTTTTCGACCACCCATTGCATACACCTCAGAGAGAGAGTACTAGAATTCCAGTGGCTTGTCTTAGCCGAAATTTGAGGTCCCAGCGAAGCTCTACCAATTTCTAAAGGAGAATTCCATCACGCCGAATCCAGACGAAGTCCGCTTCAACAAACGCTGATTCTACAGCGGATCTTCGTCTCCGACTTCAGAAGTTCATCTTAAGGGAGGTTTTGTTATTTTATTTCTCTTTCTTCATTGTAAACAGTAGTGAAATCGCCTCGTGTTGGCGACTAGGTCTGGGGTAGACTTAGGGCTGAAATTCGCCTCATGTTGGCGACTAGATCTAGGCTAGTTCTAGGGGGTGCTCGAGGCCACATCCGGGGAAGGATTGGCTAGAGCGACTTGAGGCCGAATCCGGGGAGGATAAGGCTAGGGCCACCGGTTCGTGGGGAAGCGAGTCGGGATAGAAAACAAAAAGAATTTTTTTATTATTCGCCTCCGATCTCTAGCGTCATCGAGATCAAGTTTTGTAAAACTTATTTATCATTAATAAAGCTTGTCTCTCTTTTTGTTTTACTTAACTTATTTCATGTCTTTAATCTTGCAATAATTCAACGTTTAATAAATATAATCTAAAGTTTTTGAAAACCCTTATTCACCCCCCCCCCCCCCCCTCTAAGGGCGCCGACCGATCCAACAAGTGGTATCAGAGCGGTTTTGTTCCAATCGGCTTAACAACCGGGAACAATGACGTCTCATGATCTCGCTTTTCCTGAGGGTCAAGGGGTTAGTCGACCACCTCTCTTTACTGGGTTAGATTTTAACTACTGGAAAAATCGAATGATGTATTTTCTTATGACCATGGATGTAGAAGTATGGAACATGGTAGAAGTACGGTACTCTCCGCCTACAACTGTAGTAGGAGAGGCGACATTAGCAAAACCTAAAGATAAATGGGATGACAACGATAAACTAAGGTGTAAAAATAATGCTAAAGCAGTGAACGCTTTATATTGCGCTTTAAATAGGACTGAGTTTAATAAAATTTCTGTTGGAGTTACCATTGTGATCTAGAATTGGTCAAACATGTAATCTCACTGCCAACACGATATGTGCCTGCAGGGTCGCACATAAGAGCATATGGAGAAGTTGGAAGATTGACTGTGTTGGTAAAGGTTACCAATCACCATATAGAATCGGGGAGGTAAAGCAAATGTTGCTGTCGGAATTCGTCGGATATGATTCGTCGGATTCGTCGGAATTCGTCGGATCGTTCCGTGGAAACTCGACGAATTATCACAGAGACCCTTAACTCGGCAAATGTTGTCGTCTGATATGATTCGTCGGATTGTTCCATGGAAACTCGACGAATTGTTACAGAGATCATTAACTCGGCAAATGTTGCCGTCTGATATGATTCGTCGGATTCGTCGGATTGTTCCGTGCAAACTCGACGAATGCTGACAGAAACCTCAGGTTCTTCTGTATGGACTGCGGATAGCGATTTGTCTAGGTCTTTTTATACTTCGGGTATAAATAGGACCTGTTTTAAGGGTTCAGCATGGTCTTCTTACGCCTCCTGGAAGAAGACCCGACGGAAGAGTTCCGCCTCATAAACCCTAGCCGACGGAAGTGTTCCGCCGTTTTGCTCGTCTACGCAGACCTCCTTCCGGCGATCATCGCCGTGATTGTTCTTCCTGGAGCGAACCTAGCAGTTCGTGGAAGTGCAAGGTGCAGTCGTTCTTCTCCCGGCTCGTGTGGATCACTGTAGAGACGTAGACATCATTCTACGTGAGGACTCTCGCATAGCCGCTGACAGGATTCATCTTCTTGGAGCACCTAGGTTGGATTCGATCCAACTCCACTAAGGTAATTTATGCCTAGTAGTTTTCATTACTTCTTGATTCAATGTTCATGGCCGATCCAAATCTTTTTGGGTTGTTTCTCTTTATTTCCGCTGCGCCTACATACAATGTATGGTTGTAGAAAAACCCAACAATTTCTGCATGCACAACTGCTTATGATATTTGGAATCAATTGGAAGTTACTCACAAAGGTACATCGCAGGTGAAAGATGCCAAGCTGTTTCAACTGGAATCTGAATACGAAAAATTCAGGATGGACACGGAAGAGGACATCAACTCAATGTACACTCGCTTCACAAAGATTGTCAACGCATCAAAGGCGCTTGGAAAGACCTACTCCGACGGGGACTTGGTGAGGAAAATTCTTCGTTCCTTACCTCCAAGGTTCAATCCGAAGGTGACGGCCATCTCGGAGTCGCACAACTTAAGAACGCTCCAGATCGAGAAGCTCATTGGGAATCTCAAAACCCATGAAGTAGAACTACAAATTCAACATGACGAATACAACAAGGAGCCAAAGAAAAAGGCGTTGGCGCTGACATCAAAGAAGGAGTGCATCGAAGAGGACGATGATGATGAAGGACTCCTGGTGAAGAAGTTCATCAGAAATCCAGAGAGAAGGAACACATTCCGAAAATTCTTCCAAAAAGATACTCGACGAAAGGGATCCTCCTCTTCATCGAAGAAAGAAAAAGGAAGCGATGACGAAGAAGAAAGGCCGCCTCCAGAATGCTATCACTGCAGAAAAACCGGGCACATTCGGAGCCAGTGCCCAAAATACCAAAAGGAACGGAAAGAACAAAAGAAAGCAAAAGAAAAGAAGAAAGTGCTGAAGGCCGCTACTTGGGATGACACTTCCTCTGAAGAGTCAAACGGTTCTGAGTCAAGTAGCGAGGAGGAAGCAAACTTGTGCTTAATGGCCAAAAGCGACGATGACGACACTAGTGTTCTTAGCGACACTGAGGTATCTCATCCTACCTTTGAAGAACTTTATGAAAAGTTTGTTTTATTAAATCATAAAAATGAATCTATTATAAAAGAAAATCGTAAGCTCACAAAAAAATTAGTCTCTCTTGAAAAAAGAAATGTTTCATGTCAAGAATATGAGCACTCTTTATTTATGATAAAAGAACTTGAAGTTTCTCTCTCTAATGCCCTTTCACAAAACAAAATCATTGCAAAAGAAAAAGGGGACTTAGAGAGAAAATTGAAAACTTCTATATTACAAATTGAAAAGAACAAAAAAGGATTTGAAAACAAATGTGTTATGATTGTTCAAGAAAATACATCTCTTAAAAAACAAAATCAAAATCTCAATTTAGCCATAACCAAATTCGGGATTGATCAAAAATCCCTGGATATGCTTCTGGGTAATCAATGCTTTGGGTCTGGAAAAATTGGACTCGGATATAAAAGTGAACACAACAGCCCGGCGCTAGCTACTAACGCCGGCGGTAGCTCTAAAGTTAAAAATTCTTCTAATTTTTCTAATGTACAAACATCATCCAGCAAGGGCAACGTAGAAACTCAGAAAAGGGTCTCAACCCCCTTTATTTCGTGTGCTAATTGTCTTAAATTTGGACACACGTCTGGCTCTTGTAGGAATATAATAAATCAACGATCATTAAAACAAATCTGGGTACCTAAGAAATCCACTTACTCTGTGGGTGGTACCTCTTGGGTATCTGGGTCTTTACTCTCATCCTCTTTCTAGATTTGCAGGAAGGCTAAGAAAACAGAAGACGTGTGGTATTTGGACTCAGGCTGCTCCAAACACATGACGGGCAATAAAGCAAAATTCCTTAGCCTAGAAAAGAAGAAAGGAGGAATAGTGACGTTTGGCGATAACGGTAAAGGAAGGATCATGGGAGTTGGTACAGTGGGTAACGCATCTTTTCTTATATCAAATGTGCTTTATGTGAAAGGATTAAAACATAACCTAATATCTATAAGTCAACTGTGTGATAAAGGTTTAGACGTACTTTTTGAATCTTCCACTAACCTTTGCAAGATTGTTAATCCTAAAACAAAAGATGTGTTATTAACTGCACCTAGAATTCATAATGTTTACATAGTTTCATTTCATGATCTTTCTAAATCTTCTATAAAATGTTTTATAACGAAAAATGATGAATTAGAATTATGGCATAGACTCTTAGGCCACGCTAGTACAAAGCTCATCTTAAAACTAGCAAAAAGAGAATTGATTGGAGGATTGCCTAAGTTAAATAGAAATTTATCTTCATTATGCTCTCCATGCCAAAAAGGCAAATTTACTAAGTCATCTTTTAAAAGCAAAAACGAAATTTCTACATCAAAAACTCGGCAATTAATTCATATGGATCTTTTTGGTCCCGTTAACACTGCGAGTCTTGGTGGTAGATTATACAATTATGTTCTCATAGATGACTATTCTAGATATTGTTGGACTTTATTTCTCTCCTCCAAATCTGATGCGTTTTGCGAATTTTCAAAATTATGTACTCGCATTCAAAATGAATTAGATTTAAAAATAAAATGTATTCGGTCAGATCATGGAGGTGAATTTGAAAATGAAAATTTTAAATCTTTTTGTGACATGTTAGGTATTAAGCATGAGTTCTCTGCTCCACGCACACCTCAACAAAACGGTGTTGTAGAACGGAAAAATAGGACAATACAAGAACTTGCATGCACAATGCTATCTGAATATAAATTACCTAAGTATTTTTGGGCAGAAGCTGTATGCACTGCATGCTATGTAATGAATAGAGTTATGCTTCGCCCATCATTAACTCTCACACCATATGAACTCTACTATCAAAAGAAACCTAACGTATCGTATTTTAGAGTATTTGGATGTAAATGCTTCATTCTTAATACAAAAGATTCTTTAGGAAAATTTGACGAAAAATGCGATGAAGGAATATTTCTTGGTTATTCTTCAACTAGTAAAGCATATAGAATATTTAATAAAAGATCAAGCAAGGTTGAAGAGTCAATTAATGTCAGATTTGATAAGTTTGTTCCATATGCAGAGAAGCTCCCTACAGGTACTGATGATGAACCTTTGCCATCCTTGGAGCACGACGAAGAAGAACCGTCCAAAGAAGAGGAGGAGAAGTCAAAAGAAGATGAATATGTACCTCCAAGCATTCTAAACTTCTCCAAAAATCATCCAAAGGAGCTAGTCATTGGGGAACCTTCTACTGGGGTAAGAACTCGGTCCTCTCTTCATGAAACATTTTCAAATATTTGCTTTGTGTCTGAAATTGAACCTAAAAATGTTTCCACCGCTTTAAATGACGAATTTTGGTTTTTGGCAATGAATGAAGAGTTAGGACAATTTGAAAGAAATAAAGTTTGGAATTTAGTAGAAAGACCATCTAATCATCCAATTATTGGCGTAAAATGGATTTTAAAAAATAAGCTAGATGGTGAATCTGGGATAGTAAGAAATAAAGCACGCTTAGTTGCTCAAGGCTACTCACAAATCGAGGGGGTAGATTTTGAAGAAACTTTTGCACCCGTAGCTCGCTTAGAATCTATACGAATATTTTTGGCATTTGCGAGTTTTAAAAGAATAAAATTATTTCAAATGGATGTTAAAAGTGCCTTTTTAAACGGGTTTATTAAAGAAGAAGTTTATGTAGAACAACCCCCCGGTTTCATAAATGAAAAATTCCCAAATCATGTTTACAAATTAGAAAAAGTGCTTTATGGTTTAAAACAAGCGCCACGTACATGGTATGATCGTCTTACATCGTTTTTGTTAGAGCACAGTTATGTTATGGGAAGTGCAGACAACACACTCTTCATTAAGCATAAAAATAACGAATTAATTATTCTACAAATATATGTTGATGACATCATTTTTGGAGCCACTAATGAAGAGTTGTGTAATGAAGTAGTCTTAATAATGAAAAATGAATTTGAATGAGTCTTGTAGGAGAACTATCATATTTTCTTGGTTTTCAAATTTTACAAAGAACTGATGGTATTTTTATTTGTCAATCAAAATATGTTCACGATATGCTTAAACGATTTGGATTTGAAAATCTTAAACAAGCTTCTACTCCTATGAGTGCTTCTTTAAAACTAGGAAAAGATGAATCTGGAATTTCTATTGACCAAACGCTATATAGAGGAATGATAGGTTCTCTTCTTTATTTAAGTGCATCTAGACCAGATATAATGTTTGCCGTATGTTTATGTGCTCGCTTTCAAGCCAATCCAAAAGAATCTCATTTAAAAGCGGTAAAACGTATTTTTCGTTATCTAATAGGGTCATCTAAACTAGGATTATGGTACCCACATAATGACTCTTTCACACTCCACGGCTATTCCGATTCGGACTACGTCGGGTGCTCACTAGATATAAAAAGCACTAGCGGTACATGTCACTTTTTGGGACCCTCTTTAGTTGCATGGTCTAGTAGAAAACAATCTTCGGTTGCACTCTCCACCACGGAGTCTGAATATATAGCACTTGGTAGTTGTTGTGCACAAGCGTTATGGATGAGCCAAACACTAGAGGACTTTGGATTTCATCTCAAAAACATAGATCTTAAATGTGACAACAAAAGTGCAATAGACCTCACAAATAATCCTGTACACCATTCTAGATCCAAACGCATCGACGTTCGTCATCATTTCATTAGGGATCACATTAAGAAAGAAAATGTAAAAGTAAGCTTCATTGGGACATACTCTCAACTCGCTGACATATTCACTAAACCTCTTCCCGATGCACGATTTCATTTATTACGACTTGAGTTAGGTGTGCTAGATCTTACAAGTTAAAACATGCTCACAAATACAAGCTTCTTCACTTTTAACCATCAAAAACATCTCCTAAAAATCTGCACTTTCAGCATGAAACTACTATTGGGACACCTAATCAAAATCAAGAATCAACAATTTCAAAATCCTCAAAAAACACTTACTGTCTCCCGCGCTAGCGCTACCGCATGCGCTAGCGTCCATGTTCATTTTTCTGTATTTTTTAAATTTTTAAAAATCCCTTAAAATATATAAATCTATATTTTCTACTTAGTTTTGCTCTTCTGTGTTTCTTTATTTTTTGAAAAATCAAATACAAAACTACAAAAACCAAATTACAAAAAATATGCTTTTCTTTTTCGCTTGTGTTGTTTCCTTTGTTTAAAGTTCATCTTTATGCAAAAATCAAATATAAAATTTACAAAAGCAAAAATTACAAAAATATGCTTTTATTTGCTAAAATCAAATACAAAAATTTAAAACTTTAAAACTATCAAAAAAAATTGTATGATTTTTTTTGTGAAAAATCAAGCATGATTTAATCTACTATTTAGAAATTCTACAATGTTGCAATTTATCTCTTCAAACTACTTTGGACATTGTCTTTCTTCATGCTTTAATATATCTATTCCAATGTGCATCAATTATAGTTTAAAAGTTGTGTAGGATCAAGCTTAGCATGCCTCTAAGTATGAGAAATGTTTTATGTTTGATAATGATAATTATTCACTCATTTTTTTGGCATTGTCTACATATGTATTTAATCTAAAGAATGCTTGTGTATGTTTTGTATTAGTATAATGGATTAAAATTGCACAAGTATCTTACCTACACTCCTTATTTTGCACTCTTAAAAAATTAAGAAAAGTGGTTATGTTTTTCATAAAATCTATTGATTTGCAAAACAAGTGTATTCGGAGAACTTTGTACAAAACAAAATTATAAAATAAATGACAAAGATAACTCCACCAAGCACTACTTGAACCTCCTGATAAGTCTTAATAAGCATTGTGAGGTTGAGGACCTTGGAAAGAATAGCAAAGTGTCTTGTGCAAATCAAATCCTTCTTTCAACAATAAGAAAAACCACTTACTCTTAAGTACACCGGATCACTAGTTTCAATCTTAAATTTCAATATGTGATCCCCCAAGCACTACTTTGCACCCTGATAAGTCTTGATGAGCATTGTGTGTACAGAGCACCTTGGTAGTTGTACTTTTTATTGTGCATTAAAGTGTGTGGAAGTAATCTTATTTGCGTTTTATTATGCTCGTACTTTGCATATATCTTGTATTTTTTTATTAAAACATTTGTTTACATTACTCAAAAATACACTTTTGTGCACATCATTATCTTCCATAACACTTCTTCTCATGAGTATTGGATCCTAATGCTAATTCTATATTACTTTTTATTTATGAAATGCACTAGATAACCTAGCATGTGTTCTACAATGTTTTGTATGTTTTTGAAATTATGAATTAAAGTAACATTGTGGTAATCTCTTTTTGATAAACATTATTTCATGCTTGGTTATTATAAAATTTAAAGATCTAACTGCAAAATGATTTACAAAAACATCATCTTTTGTGAACTTTAACTCTTTTTTTTTATTATCATTACTATTTGATGTTTTTGTATTGATATAAGTCTTCCGCATCTTAACCTTATAAGTGTTTTACCTTGCGCTTTCCATTCTTACTTAATATCTTGTACTCTTTGCATCATCACTTATTCTTCAAAATTCCTATCTTTCATTACGTGATAGATTTACTTGGAACACTTTTTATTGGTTACTTCAAACATAAAAATCTTTTATGTTACAAGCTCTGAAAATTTTGTAATGCTCATAACTCTGATCTATTTCAATGAAAAACAATTCTATAACTCCTTATCATTTACTTAAAAAGCTCGATCATGCCTTCTCTTCTATTTACAAATTCTTTGGTGCTTTGTTTCCCTACCCACTTTTGCTAATAACAAAGGGGGAGAACTAACATGATAAATATAACCCGCTATCATAAACCCATCATGACAAATTCAGATGATAGCTTACATATTAGGGGAGCACTCACTTAGGGGAGCATGTATTTAGGGGGAGCAATTCTAAATGCTAAAATTAACAATTATCCTAAGTCATCACTCTCACACACACAAGTAGAGTTTCATCATGCTTATTTATTAATGCCTTGATTTATCATTAATGGATTTGTTATTATCAAAAGGGGGAGTTTGTTGTAACATGGTCTTCCGCATCTCCTAGGTATGAGAATAAACAATCCTATATGTATTTGATCTTGTGTGTTCAAGTGTGCAGGTTAACATAGTCCATATGACTCAAGGAGTACTCATGATGACTGCCCCCAAAATTGAGGCCAAAATTCGAACAGGCTCACTAGCGCCGGCGGTAGCACCTAGCGTCGGGCGCTAGCGATGAATAGCGCAATTCCAGCAGCTGATTATAAAAGGCTCTAACGCCTGGCAGTAGTGGATAACGCTGGCGGTAGCGCTGAACACAGAAGGAATAAAAGCAAGGTTGTCGCGGATTGAAGATCCTGCCGCGCAAAAAGTTACTTAATCAGGGATAGCGCTGGCGGTAGCTACTAGCGCTGGCGGTAGCGTGGCGCACAAAAGGCATAGAGCAAAACATTGCCGCGGATGGGAGATCCTGCCGCGCAAAATCTTTCCTAATCTGGGCTAGCGCCGGCGGTAGCGCTAGCACCGGCGGTAGCACTTGGGCTATAAAAGGACCCCCTCTCCTCTTGTTTTCGACCACCCATTGCATACACCTCAGAGAGAGAGTACTAGAATTCCAGAGGCTTGTCTTAGCCGAAATTTGAGGTCCCAGCGAAGCTCTGCCAATTTTTGAAGGAGAATTCCATCACGCCGAATCCAAACGAAGTCCGCTTCAACAAACGCTGATTCTACAGCGGATCTTCGTCTCCGACTTCAGAAGTTCATCTTAAGGAAGGTTTTGTTATTTTATTTCTCTTTCTTCATTGTAAACGGTAGTGAAATCACCTCGTGTTGGCGACTAGGTCTGGGGTAGACTTGGGGCTGAAATTCGCCTCGTGTTGGCGACTAGATCTAGGCTAGTTCTACGGGGTGCTCGAGGCCACATCCGGGGAAGGATTGGCTAGAGCGGCTTGAGGCCGAATCCGAGGAGGATAAGGCTAGGTCCACCGGTTCGTGGGGAAGCGAGTCGGGATAGAAAACAAAAAGAGCTTTTTTATTATTCGCCTCCGATCTCTAGCGTCATCGAGATCAAGTTTTGTAAAACTTATTTATCATTAATAAAGCTTGTCTCTCTTTTTGTTTTACTTAACTTATTTCATATCTTTAATCTTGCAATAATTCAAAGTATAATAAATATAATCTAAAGTTTTTGAAAACCCTTATTCACCCCCCCCCCCCCCCCCGTCTAAGGGCGCCGACCGATCCAACAAAATTCACTAGTTATTTCTGGAAGACCTTGTGGCGAATCATGGGCACTAAGCTCTTGTTTTCCTCAGCCTACCATCCACAAACAGATAGGCAAACGGAGGTAGTGAATCGGAGTTTGGGTAGTTTACTACGATGTCTCGTTGGTGACCACAAGGGTATGTGGGACCTCATCCTTCCCCATGCACAATTGGCCTACAATAATTCTAAAAATAGGTCCACCGGGTTATCCCCAAATGAGATCGTGCACGGCAATAAGGCCCCTGTGCCACTTGACTTAGTTCTGCTACCTCCATCTTACAAGTCGAGTCAACTTGCACAGGATTTTTCCGCTCATGTTCATGAATTACATAAACACGTGAAGGACACGCTCGATACTCAATACGCGTCTAATCAATTGCACGCTAACGTACATAGGAGGGCATCCCACTTGAAAGTTGGAGATTTGGTTATGGTGTGTCTTGTCCCTGAACAGATGCCTTCGGGCGTCATAAAGAAGTTGGTTAATCGACGAGCGGGCCCATTTTGAATTTTAAAAAAATTAGGAGAAAATGCATTTCTTTTGGAGTTACCCACTGATTGGGGAATCTCCCCTATTTTCAATGTTTCGGATTTAACGCCATATGTTTCTTCACCACTTGATTTATCGTTCTGCCCATTTAGTTCCACTTCTTTGTCTATTGGGGTTGGGGGTGAGGTTATGCCCGGATCACTCTCTTCTTCGGTCCCCACTAGAGGTACGTTGAATGTTGATGACGGAATTAATTCCCCTTATTTGCCTAACGCTTTTCCAAGGTTCCCCCGAACCATTTTTGTTCCTGACAGGATCCTTAGAGATGAAGTGTTTTCCTCTCCCAGTGGTACCAGTCGTCGCTACTTGGTTCGTTGGCGTGACCGTCAAGCCTCTGATGACTCGTGGCTTCCAGAATCGGAGGTGACCCTTTTGGATGATGATCTTCTATGCCGCTACCTTCGCGACAACTCATCGGTGATGAGTATTTTTGAGCGGGGGAGGATTGATGGCAATGACGGCCCTCAACGTGAAGATGTTGGTAATGGTGCACCTACGGCAGATGACGCGCTTACGGATGAAGGAGACACGCCGACCAAGGATTTACGCCATCGCCGTCGCGGCGACATTGATGCACGCCGCTACAATCTTCACCCGAGGCGCAATTAAAACAATTAATAATTATAATAGTTTTATTATAATTATTAATTTCATTTTCTTTATATTTTATGGCACTTTAATGTTTTAATATTTGGTTATGTTTAATTTCTGGACTGTGTTTAGTCAAAACCGTGGCAAAGCCTATAAAAGGCCATGTTGTAATATTTTTTATTTAATTTTGATGAAGAGAACTTGAAAACCCTAATCCCTCGCTTAATCTCTCCCTCCCTCTCTTGTGCCCCCCCCCCCCCCCCCCCCCCTCCCCCCTCTCTCTTTCCCTCTCTCCAAGTTTCGGCCAAGGAGGCCGCCCCCTCCCCTCCTCCTCCTTCTAGCCGACGGCCGCCCTCTCCTCTAGGAGATCTGCCTCTCCTCTCCCCTCTAGCCACTCTCTCTACCAAATATTATCCCTACCACCTTTGCTCTTTCCTATTCTTAGACAGCTATTCATCCTCTAAGGATTCCTCCAAGGGATCTAAGTGATATTCGGTGGATCTTGGTTGCGGTGAAGCAAAGACGGCGAATGGATTCCTCTCCAAACAACGCGCTTCCGGTGGATCCGTAGAAGAACGGTCGGGCGAGTGTATGCTTGAGGCCAATCCAATCTCAAGCGGGTAACGAACAAACCACTAGTGTGATTTCTTTTCTTGATTTTTCTTGTGGTGGAATTCTTTGGCATGATCTTCGAATCACTGATTTTTTTTCGTGGGTTTTCTTCATATTGAAATTTGCATTTCATCCTTTACAATATAATTTTCGAAGGGGTTTGGCGAGCCCCGCTTTTTGTTGGGAGAGATCAACCATTTCCGAATCGATATTTTTGGTGGATCTCTTTTGGTACAACGCATAGCTCGATCGGATCGGGTGGGTCCATTTAGCCTGAGCGAATATTGGCCTATGGCCTCTATTCAATCTCTAGCGGGTTGGCTATCCGGCGAGGCGAAATTAATATTGATAAAGTCGCATTTAAGTTTTGTTGCGTTCTCCGCTCACGCACGTAGTAATCGTGAAACGACGGGGTGGTAAAGTATATTAAATCGTAGCATACGTGTTGGAGGGTGAACCCTGCATCACTCGGTCCCAACTATCTGTTAAATTTTTGAAGTGGAAGTGGAATGGTGCTGGGCGGTCTGTAGATTGGAGACCGCAGAGACTGCACGGTCTGCGTTGGTGCTCTGGCCGGTTTTGTCTCAAGTGATCTGTTCTGAGCGGTCTGATCTGGGTGACCGCAAAGTGTTCGGGCGGCTTGTGTGGGTTCTTCTGGCGACTTGTTCAAGTCGGGCAGATGTTCATGTAGGTCTGCCTTCTTGTAGTGATCGGGTGGTCTGACGTGTTGTTCTAGTCGGTCTGGGTTACTGAAGAAGTTTTTTGCTTATACACTAAGACTGGGCGGTCTGTTTTGATAATCGCGGTAACCGGGCGGTTTGTGTATAAACCTATGGTTCTATAAGGGAGTTGTTAGCCTTGTAAGAACCAATGGTTCTATAAGGGAGTTGTTGCTGAGCTCGGGTGGTCTGTCTTGTAAGATCGCTCGCGATTTGATGGGCGGTTATTGTATCCTAGTTTGTGCGGTGATGACATCCGTATGCTCGCCTATAAATAGGGGTGTAGGGCCCGTCATTCAAAAATGAAGAATTGTAAGAACCAAAGTTGGCTTGATTGTGTCGGTCTCATTCTGAGGTCGCGCGGTTTGAGTTTTGTCTGACCGGTTTGTGTATTCGCAGGTTAGCGGCTTGCAGTTCACGGTCAGCATTCTCCTTTCTTCCAGCTTTGAATACACCATTTAGGTAGCGATCTGTCTGGGCGGACTGTGTTTAGGTGTTCTTGGACTGTGCAGCGAACTCAGTTGATCAGGCGGTCTTAAGTGGTCAGGCGATCTTGAGATGCGGTCTGAACCAGGAAGCAGTTTCTTCTTCAAGTGTCTTCAGCAGTTAAATAAGCAGCAAGTCGGGAGGTCTGTGGTTGTGGTCTGACAGGTGTGGATTTTTCTCTGTTCGTGCGGTCTCAGGGGTTATCCGTCTGTCTAGTCTGTTCGCACGGTCTGGCGGTTTCAAGTTATCAAGTCGGCAGCAGCTTGTTGTCTTTTGTGTTTGTGCTTCTCTCCTCCGTGATTCTTATGAATCATGTCTCGCCATGTATACCTCAAATTGTAAAGAGATAGTTAATACCATAGCACTATTCGGTCTTCCCATTGTCATTGTGTTGTTATACTTGTGGAAAGTTTTGTGAAGTGTTCCGCATTTTACTTCATCTCCGGACCTCAAATTTTTTAACATGGTATCAGAGGAGGTTGCTGAGCAGTAGTTGCTGATACTTCTCTCGGGTTCCTCAAGTTGGTTAGAATCCAGTGGGATAGCAGTGGAAGGAGGATATGCTAGAGGTCTTGGTATTGAGCTCCTTATGCAGACTAACTTCAAGAAGTGGAAGTCTTGCATGGAGAACTATCTTCTTGGCGAGGATTTGTGGGAGGTTGTAGGAGGAGAAGCAAGACAAGCTATTATTCCTGCTGAAGGGAATGCTGAGCTCGTGAAGGCTTGGAAGAGAACGAATGCTAAGGCGGAGTTCACTCTCAAGAGAGATATCATTCCGGTGTTGTTTGATCACATCATCGGATGTAGATCAGCTGCTGAAATTTGGACAGCCTTGGATGGCTTATTCAATAATAAGAATATAGCTAGGCTACAGTTCTTGGAGAATGAGTTGGCGAAAGCAACTCAGGGAGATTTGTCTATCTCAACGTTCTTCTTGAAGATGAAGAACCTTTGCGCAGAGATATCGGCATTGGACCTGGATGAGACTATCTCAGAAGCTAAGCTGAAAAGGCACATAATCTGCAGCTTGCGGAGGGAGTATGTGGCCTTTGTTACTTCTGTTCAAGGATGGGCCAATCAGCCATCGTTGCTGGAGCTGGAGAACTTACTTGCTTCGCAAGAGAGTTTGGCTAAGCAAATGGCTGGGATGTTTGTCTCTGGGGGAGAAGGTGAGGTTCTCTTCTCTGGCAGGAAGAAGAGATGGGACAAGAAGAAGAAGACATCTGGAGATGATGGTCCGTCTACTTCATATCAGTAGGAGAGGAGCTATGCTCCTAAGCGTGATGGGAAGAAGATGGAAGGACCTAGATGCTTCAGGTGCAACAAGCTTGGTCACTTCAAGAGAGACTGCCAAGTTAATCTTTAGTCAGGGCATGCTGCAGGAAAGGAGGAGGTTGGTTCCAATTCTGAAGGTAGTTGGGGTGGTGGAGGTGCATTCATGACGGGAACGTGTGTTCAGCCTATGACTTCCATCAACTATCAGAATGATTGGATAGTGGACTCTGGGTGTGGTCATCACCTCATCGGGGATGAGTCAAAGTTCTCCTCATTACAAGCATATACAGGTAATGACGCTATCATTACGGCTGATGATACAATACATGCAGTTGAGAAGGAGGGTGCGGTTTCTTTAAATGATGATAGGGGTACTCTTACATTGAAGAGTGTTTATCATGTTTCGGGGATGAAGAAAAACCTCTTCTCAGTTACCAATGTTGTGGATGCTGGCTATCACATTCTGTTCGGTCCAACAGAAGTGAAATTTCTCCGAAATGTTTCAGCTGTGAAAGCTGAGGTCACTCATATAGGGAGACCGGTGAAGGACTTGTTTGTTCTTTCAACAAGTTCTTATGTTGATAAGATGAGGGTTAACGACAACGCCGCTATCTAGCACGAAAGACTTGGGCATGTTGGGATGGATAAGTTGAAAGCTATTGCAGGAAGAGGCCTGGTAAAAGGTTTGCCTAGCTTATCATCTTTCGGGGATGGTCACGTTTGTGCAGGTTGTCAGTTTGGTAAGTCTCAACGTCTTCCATTTGACAAATCACAAAGCAGATGTAAAAGACCATTGGAATGTATACATGGTGATCTGTTTGGACCTACCAACACTGCCAGTCTTGGAGGTAGCAGGTATATGCTGATTTTGGTTGATGACTTCACCAGATATACTTGGGTGTATTTTCTGAAGGAGAAGTCGGAGGCGTTCGAGAGGTTTGTGGAGTTCAAGGAGCTGGTGGAAGGTCGGCTCAACCTGCGGGTCAAGAGGTTTAGAACAGACAATGGAGGGGAGTTTACCTCCAAAGCGTTCTTTAACTTCTGCAGGAAGCATGGCATCCAAAGAGAGCTTTCTTTTGCTTACACTCCACAACAGAATGGAGTTGCAGAAAGGAATTTCCGTCATCTGATGGAGACTTGCAAATGTTGGCTTCAGGCCAAGAGTATCACAAAGTCCTTCTGGGTAGAGGGAATGTCTTGTGCGGCCTATGTTATCAATCGGATGCCTCTCAGTCACATCAACATGAAGACCCCTCATGAGTTGATGTTCAAGGAGAAGCCAAGCATGGAACACTTTCGAGTGTTTGGTTCTACCTGCTACGTGCATGTTCCGGATGCCCTTCGAACGAAGCTAGATGCAAAGGCAAGGAAACTAGTCTTTGTCGGTTATGATGACCAGAAGAAAGGGTGGAGGTGCATGGATCCCAAGACACAGAGATATGTGGTCTCTAGGGATGTGGTATTTGACGAGCTGACGTCATACCAATGTAGCTCTTCTGTAGAGTTACAAGGAAGCAGGGTATATGTTGGACCAGAGGAAGCTGCAAAGGAAGTTCTGGTGGAGTTGCATGTTTCTCCAGGTGCTCCAGGAATCTCTAGCTCTGGGTCAGGTGCTTCAGGTTCTGGAAGTACGGGGAGCGGTGCCCCATGTTTACCTGAAAGGAGAGCTAGTCCATAAACTGCAGTTGAAGAGGTGGTTCAGAGTCAAGCTCTGAGGAGGTCCAAGAGGACCATTATTCCACCTGATCGGTATACGAGCGGAAACTTGGTGAGCTTTGTCTCATGTTTCTTCGCAGGTCCCCTGGATGAGAGAGAGCCATCTTGTTATGAAAATGTCGTTGGAGTCAAGGAGTGGGAAGGAGCCATGGATGAAGAGATGGCTGCCCTCAGGAAGAATGAGACTTGGGACTTGGTGGCTAAGGTTGAGGGAGTTACTCCGGTAACTTGCAAGTGGGTTTTCAAACTGAAGAAGAAGGCTGATGGAAGTGTTGAGCGGTACAAGACTCGCCTTGTAGCTCGAGGTTTCTCTCAGAAGTATGGGGAGGATTATGAAGAGACGTTTAGCCCCATTGCCAAGATGACTTCGGTCCGGGTGGTGATCGCATTGGAAGCTTACCAAGGGTGGAAGATTTGGCAACTCTACGTGTAGAATGCTTTATTATATGGCGAGATTGACAAGGATATCTTCATAGATCAGCCACCTGGTTATGTATCTGAAGAGCACCCAAGATATGTTTGCAAGCTCAAGAAGGCTTTTTACGGCTTGAAGCAAGCGCCTCGGGCGTGGCATGGGAAGATCGCAGAATAACTCCAGTTCTACGGATACTTTGCTTCTAATTCAGATTCAAGCTTATTTGTAAAGAAGATAGGGGAGTTTCAGGTCTTGGTGCTGCTGTACGTTGACGATATGATCATCACGGGGAATTTTGAAGTGGAGGTAGCTAGGCTTCGTGCTGAGCTAGCTATCAGATTCGAGATGAAGGATTTGGGTGAGCTCCACCATTTTCTTGGGCTCGAAGTGGAGAGGAAAGAGAGCGGTATGCTTGTTTCCCAAAAAGGCTATGCGGATCGAATCGTGAAGAGGTTCAGCATGGAAGGAGGGAAGAGCAACTCTACTCTACTGGAGGTTGGAGTTCATCTTCGATGAGATTAAGGGAAGGTTCTTACCGATCCTTTGGTGTTCCGGGCTTTGGTTGGAAGTCTAATATACTTGACGATCACGATGCCAGATATTGCTTATGCAGTTGGCAGGGTGAGTCGGTTTATGGCAGAGCCTCGAAAGCCTCATCTTGTGGTGGCTAGGAGTATCTTGAAGTATGTCAAATCCACCTCGGATTTGGGTCTATTCTACGGGAGAGATTCGGGCTTTTGCTTATACGGGTACATGGATGCTGATTATGGAGGAGATTCGGATGATCGCAGATCAACGTCTGCATATGTCTTTATGACAGGCTCTACAGCTATATCATGGTGCAGCAAGAAGCAGGATTATGTGTCTATCTCTACCACAGAAGCGGAGTACAAAGCTTCAGCTTTGGCGGCTCATGAAGCCATCTGGATTAGGAGGCTTGTGGAGGACATTCATAGGGAGGTGTGAGGTCCTACTCTGCTACGTGGTGACAATGAGAGTGCTCTCAAACTGGTGAACAATCCAGTTTGTCACGCGCGTATGAAGCACATAGAGATTCATCACCATTTCATTTATGAGAAGGTGTTGGAGGGATCTCTGACTGTGGAGCATGTGCAGAGCAAGGAGAATGTTGCTGACATATTTACTAAGTCGCTGTCGAAGGGACCATTTGGTCGGTTGCGGAGTTTGCTTGGGCTGACTTCCACTTCCCACTTCAAGGGGGAGTGTTAAATTTTTGAAGTGGAAGTGGAATGGTGCTGGGCGGTATACAGATTGGAGACCGCAGAGACCGCGTGGTCTGCGTTGGTGCTCTGGCCGGTTTTGTCTCAAGCGATCTGTTCTGAGCGGTCTGATCTGGGAGACCGCAAAGTGTTCGGGCGGGTTGCGCGGGTTGTTGTGGCGACTTGTTCAAGTCGGCCAGATGTTCAAGTAGGTCTGCCTTCTTGCAGTGACCGGGCGGTCTGACGTGTTGTTCTAGTCGGTCTGGGTTACTGAAGAAGTTCTTTGCTTATGCAATAAGACCGGGCGGTCTGTTTTGATAACCGCGGTAATCGGGCGATTTGTGTATAATTGTATGGTTCTATAAGGGAGATGTTAGCCTTGTTGAGCTCGGGCGGTCTATCTTGTAAGGCCGCTGGCGATCTGATGGGCGGTTATTGTATCTCGGTTTGTGCGGTGACGACATCCATCTGCACGCCTATAAATAGGGGTGCAGGGCCCGTCATTCAAAAACAAAGAACTGTAAGAACCAAAGTTGGCTTGATTGTGCTGGTCTCATTCTAAGGTCGCGCGGTTTGAGTTTTGTTTGACCGGTTTGTGTGTTCGCAGGTTAGCGACTTGCAGTTCGCGGTCAGCATTCTCCTTTCTTCCAGCTTTGAATAAACCAGTTCAGTAGTGGTCTGTCTGGGAAACTGTGTTTATGTGTTCTTGGAATGTGCATCGAACTCAGTTGATCAGGAGGTTTTAAGTGGTCAGGCGATCTTGAGTTGCGGTCTGCACCAGGAAGCAGTTTCTTCTTCGAGTGTCTTCAGCAGTTGAATAAGCAGCAAGTCGGGCGGTCTGTGGTTGCAGTCTGACAGGTGCGGCTTTTGCCCTGTTCGTGTGGTCTAAGGGGTTATCCGTCTGGCTAGTCTGTTCGCGCGATCTGGCGGTCTCAAGTTGTCAAGTCGCCAGCAGCTTGTTGTCTTTTGTGTTTGTGCTTCTCTCCTCCGTGATTCTTATGAATCATGTCTCGTCATGTATACCTCGAATTGTAAAGAGATAGTTAATACCATAACATTATTCGGTCTTCCCATTGTCATTGTGTTGTTATACTTGTGGAAAGTTTTGTGAAGTGTTCTGCATTTTACTTCATCTCCGGACCTCAAATTTTTTAACACTATCATCTGGGATAGAGGAGGGTTGTCACTTCCTCCTAATGGACCCGTCTTCACCGGTAAATTACAATCTGTCCATGTCCAATGCGAAGAACTCTTTGCTTAGCGATGAAGATGAGGGTGGAATCCTCTCCTTGAAGCACTTGGATGATGGAAGTGGCCTAGGGCAAAGCCCTAATGGAAGGTGGAAGAAAAAAGGAGTTGGAGCTCCTCCTGCAGCGGAAAATGGCGGAAGAAGATGATTGATCCAATTTAGGGCGAAGTCTGCAGCTTTTAAACAAAATAATCAGAAATTTGGTCATGCACGGTCAAACGCACGACCGTGAGTGGACCGTGCGATATTAAACATACAGAAGCCCAGGAAGATGACCCATAAGAGCCCGTGTGAATTTACTCGCGCATGGTCAAAACAAATCGTGTGTAAAAATGCATGGGCAAATCTAGATGGCTCGAAAAATAGGCTATCAATAGGAGATCGTGTGTTTCCTTCACGCACGGTTGAATACAATTGTGCGTGAAGCAAACGCACGAGCAATAAGAAACATATAAATTTGGATAACAAGAGAGCTCGTGCGATTTTACTCACGCTCGGGAGAATTGCCCGTGCGAGAATAAATCGCACGAGCAGGGACAGAACACCATATTGGACAGTCGATCATCGTGCATGGTCGTATCCGATCGTGCATAAATAAAATGCACGACCTTGCGATTCATGCAGACATGAATTCTGGGCAATATGGACGATCTGCCCACCTGCATAGCACAACCAAATGCTGGGAACACACCTCCAGCACGAGTATAATAGCAAGAATAAAATGGGGAGCACAATGTGCTTACCCCTAGCAAAATAGTGCGTAATTGCACACCACAATGGGTCAAGATGTGCACTTCATGTGAGAACTGTGAACAAGTGAAATAAAAGCAATAATGAACTACAAGTGAAGTGCATGAGCGCGAAAACTAACCCAAATGAGTTCGAAAAACCCTATAAATATCGGACTCATCAGTCCCCAACTATCCTAATTTGGTGCATATAGTCGAGGCACAAATTGCGGCCGACGAAGCAATCGAAGCTCACCACCGACAATTCGAAGGAGTGGTAAAGAGGAAGAGAGAAGAGCTAGCCCCAAAGCAGCAAGAGGAGCGCCAGGGGAATGTACGTCAGCAAGACCGTCCTGGGAACATGCCCCCCGAACCTACAAAGAGTATGCACCGCTCAATACTTCCCGCACAAACGTACTCTACACAATACAGGATAACCCGGCACTGCAAAGGCTAAGAGAGCTCCCCTAGGGCAGGGGAAATCAGTCAAAGTACTGCGAGTTCCACCGAGGTGCAGGGCATGCCACCGAAGAATGCAACAAACTCAAAGATGAGATAGAGCGTCTTATGCGATAAGGTATCCTCGGAAGGTTCTTATAGGACCAGACGCAAAATCAGTCATCAAATGGAAGAAGAGAACAACTGCCTGCTCAACAAGGCGTGCAAGGAAATAGGCAAGTAGTAGGGGTAGTGGAAACTATCTCAAGCGTTCCGTCCCCCACCATCAATTCCACTGCCTAGCTAGCAGAGACAATCAACTTCGGGGATGAAGATTTAAAGGGGCTGCTCATTTCGCTTCAAGATCCACTGGTTGTTAGCGCAGAAATTGGCAGCCCAAGCTTCTGTGTCAAGTGGTTGCTGATAGACAATGGCAGCTCAGTCAATGTCATGTTCATGCACGCTCTCCTCAGCATGAAGATCCTGCCAGAAAGTCTCCAACCAGCTTCCAAACCAATCTACAGCTTCAACAACAGTCCTGTCCCGGTTAAAGGAACCATCACTATCCCTGTTACCCTAGGAGATTTCCCGAGACGAGCTACCCACGACGTGTAGTTCGTGGTAATCAAGTCAGAATTGCCTTACAATGCGATTTTTGGTCGACCACTGCTGGTTCTATTCGGATCTATCACTTCCATCCCACACCTCGCAATGAAGTTCATCACCCTGGGAGGAATTGGAGTTGTTCATGGAAACCAGGAAACAACACGTGTGTGTTATCTACAACAGATGAAGCCTGGACAAGGAGCCACTTCATGCGCCACCGCGTCCAGAACTTGAAGCCCCCAAAGGAGCTAGGAATCGGGCAAAAATGTCCTCCTATATTCCAAACTCATCAAATCTTTTTAAGAACTCTTGTTTGTAATAGTTATTCTAGAAAAATCGTAAGTCTGCGTTTACGCAAAAGCTACCGTGTGTTAAATTTTGAACTACTTTATTTGCTTCAAGCCCTGCGATATAAAAAATAGTTAAGATCAGTTATAGACAGCACTAATTGTTGTAACATCAATGTCGCCATGACTCGAAGATTGGCTTTTCGCCCTAGCATCGAGTTACGACACTAGTGGAACCGGCCTACCCTTTTTTGCATGCTAAAAACAATCACTAAGCTACAGAAGCGCGCATGCAATTTGCTACTTCCATATATATATAATGGAATGGCTGCAGAGCGCTCAGCATCGGTAGAAAGACCGCACAGTAGGAGATGCTTCTCCTCAACAAACACCGAAATGGCGAATAGAGGGTTCGCCAACACGTGAAGCTCGACAAACCCCAACACCAGGGTAAACTCTCGCTCATGACCCTTCAAACGGCGACAGCGATCCGGAAGTGACCTCCAAAGCTTCGGCAAGCCCCAATGATTCCTGGTATAGCTAAATAAAGTATTCCTGTGGAGACGGTCCGCTCGGTTCTCAAACTCCAGTCATTGCTTGTTGCTGAAGACTTTAATCCGTCCACCTCCATCCGAGTGCATGTCATACCACTACCTGAAGAGATCTAGGGCGAATCTCGATCCACGCTCTCTAAAGAATGCAATCAGACCCACAATTTGCGTCATCCCAGCAGGAGAAAATTGGGACACCGGCACGTCACAATGCTTCAAGATTTCGACCAGCTCATCACAAGGGGGCAAGCGAAACCGAGACCGCAGTGACGAATCGCACAAAATCATCCACCCCCGCGTAGGATTCTGAGCTCGTTCCTCAATTTATGGGATCTTTACCTCTAAGTCAGCAGGCAAGCCGAACAACTTCCTCCAGACACCAATATGTTCAACAGACAAAGAAGAGCGCAATCGCATAGGCCTACCTTGCGCACACCGCCTCGTAGCCTGAAAGAAAAAATTAAGTAAGCAATTACAATTTCAAGCAAAAGCAACTCGCATGTAGACGCACCCTACGCTCTCACAACACACACGACAATCATCGCGTACGTATACACCCACACGCAAGAGCACCCGCGCGCAAAGCTGCCCTCCCGGCCGGCCGCCCTTCCTCGCCGACAAATTTCCTCGCCGGCCGAAGTTCGCCGCAGGCCGAATTCTCCATCATAGCATTACGATCTCTCCACGGTATCTCAACCCTCCGATCGGAGCGTAACCACCCATAGTGGGCGGGTGCGAACATTCGAAATCATATCGGTCTACGCGTAGTAAACTATTATGAAATATGTGTATGAATTTATGTGAAACCAGGCTGCAAATAACAATTACGGTGGTTACGGCCTGCAAATAACCGCATAACTACCGTAACCACCTTTGGGCCTATAAATAGAACCACAAGGCTTCTTTTTTCTCCATTCTATTCTCTTTCTCCTTCCTCCTAAGTTCAAGAGAGAGAGAGAGAACTATCTTGAAGATCTTCCTCCTCTTCAAAGTCGTGCTTGAAGGAATCTTCGAGCACCTCGAAGATAGAAGAGGAATTCTGTCCCTCTTCAAGCATCCGGAAAGAGCGCCGAGTTCCAGAGCGCGCGGAGTTCCAAAGCACGCCGAGTTCCAGAGCGTGCACGAGTTCCAGAGCACGCGCAAGTTCCAGAGCGCGACGAGTTCCAGAGCGCCCACAAGTTCCGGAGCGCGCCGAGTTCTAGAGCGCGTGCAAGTTCCAGAGCACGGTGCTCCCCACAATAAATATGTATGTGTTATGAATAAAAGGTTAGTGCTCATACGCGGACGCAACCCACTTATAGGCGGGCGCAACCCACTTATAGGCGGGCGCAACCCACTTATAGGCGGGTGCAACCCACTTATAGGCGGGCGCAGCCTGCTAAGAGCCAGCGAGCACGGGCGAAGCCCGTGTAGAGTTGCTCATACGAGCAGCTCTACACGGGCTTCGCCCATGCTCGCTGGCTCTTAGCGGGCTGTGCCCGCCTATAAGTGGGTTGCGCCCGCATATGAGCACTAATATTTTATTCACAACACATACATATGAGTACTTAAAATGACCGTAAAAAATATGAATCAATATTACTATTTTTATTTTGTAAGAAAATGTAATTTTTTACTTATAAAATCAATTTCTCTCTCCCTTTCTCTTATGTCCCCCTCTCCCTCCTATCCCTAAATGTAGGTATTCGTCCGGCCGGCGACGACAGTACCCGGCAGGCGACAGTGGGATTCGCCCGCCCCCGGCGGGATTCGCCCGCCCCTAAAGGGATTAGCGCAGGCGGGCTTCGCCCGCACCGGCCAAGCGCGAAAGTACCCGGCCCGCGAAGGCGGGCTTCGCCCGCCCCCGCCAGGCTATGCCCATGACGCTCCGGGTTGCGCCCACATCAAGCCGGTTGCGCCCACAACATATACATATGAGTACTCAAAATGACCGCACAAAAATTTTAATTAATATTTTATAATTGTTTTTTTAAAAAAAAATATTTATATTTTAACAAAAAATTATTTTAAAGTAGGACTAGAAGGTATAATGATTACCTACCATAGTAGGTGTAGGAGGTCTACTAAAAACTTTTGAATTTTATGAATTTCTACCATTATTTTTATTATAGGGATATTGTGTAATTACACAAATAGCCATTATATTTTATGAATTTACATTTTCTTCATAATATATGTTAAGTCAGTGGAGTAAAAGAAAGAGGCTATATTTGGCAATTTTGAATGTAACACCAAAGGCAACTTCTTATATATATATATACACACACGCTCATGCTCCTAACTCTACTATCTCCGGAACATCCCGGGGAACGACCTTTTCGTTCATGGGCAGACCACAACATAACAACCTCATTGCTACAGCTCAACGGTTTGCCCTTCGCTCCAGCAGTAGGTCATCGTATTGAAGGGCTTGCCCCCCTAACACTCGCAAAACGGTTCGAAGCATTTTCCCTTCACCGCTACTATCAACGACATCCCCTAGGTCGGTAACGAGAACCTCGCACTACCCAGCTCAAATAGCTCGACATTCGCCCACGTAGTAGGTTCCAACACCATCTGGGTTTGGTCCTCTAAACCGCATCGCCAGGGTCTGCCCCCCTCGCGCTCGGAAAATGGTTCGATGCGTTTTCCCTTCACTGTTACCTTCAACGACATCCCCCAGGTCGATAATGCAAATGTCCCACTACCCGGCTCGAATCGCTCGTCAATCGCCCACGTAGTAAGTTCCAACAACATCTGGGTCTCGTCCTCTAAACCGTGTCGCTAGGGCTTGCCCCCTCGCGCTCGCAAAACAGTTCGAAGCATTTTCCCTTCACTGCTACCATCAACGACATCCCCCAGGTCGGTAACACGAACCTCACACTTCCCAGCTCGAATCGCTCGTCATTCGCCCATATAGTAGGTTCCAACACTATTTGGGTCTCGTCCTCTAAACCATGTCGCCAGGGTCTGCCTCCCTCGCGCTCGCAAAATGGTTCGAAGTGTTTGCCCTTCACCGCTACTATCAACGTTATCCCCCAGGTCAGTAACGCGAACCTCCCACTACCCGGCTCGAATCGCTCGTCATTCGCCCTCGTAGTAAGTTCCAACACCATCTGGGTCTCGTCCTCTAAACCGAGTTGTCCGGGCCTGCCCCCCCTCGCGCTCGCAAAATGGTTCGAAGCGTTTTCCCTTCACTGCTACTATCAACGACATCCCCTAGGTCGGTAACGCAAACCTCCCACTACCCAGCTCGACTTGCTCTCCATTCACCCACGTAGTTGGTTCCAACACCATCTGGGTTTCGTCCTCTAAACCGCGTCGACAGGGCCTGCCCCCTCGTGCTCAAAAAATGGTTTGAAGCATTTGCCCTTCACCGCTACTATCAATGATATCCCACAGGTCAGTAACGTGAATCTCCCACTACCCTGCTCAAATCGCTCGTCATTCGGCCACGTAGTAGGTTCCAACACCATCTGGGTCTCTTCTTTTAAATCGCATCGCCAGGGCCTGCCCCCCCCCCCCCCCCCCCCCCCCCCCCGCGCTCGCAAAATGGATTGAAGTGTTTGCCCTTCACCGTTACTATCAACGACATCCCCAAGGTCGGTAACGCGAACATCCCACTACCCGGCTCAAATCGCTCGTTATTCGCCCACGTAGTAGGTTCCAACACCATCAGGGTCTCGTGCTCTAAACCGCGTCGCCAGGGCCTGCCTCATCGCGCTCGCAAAATGGTTCGAAGCATTTGCCCTTCACCGCTACTATCAACGACATCCCCCAGGTCGGTAACGCGAACCTCCCACTACCCAGCTCAAATCGCTCGTCATTCGCCCACGTAGTAGGTTCCAACACCATCTAAGTCTCGTCCTTTAAACCTCGTCGCCAGAGCCTACCCCCTCGCGCTCGCAAAACGGTTCGAAGTGTTTGCCCTTCACTGTTACCATCAACGACATCCCCAAGTTCGGTAACGCGAACCTCCCACTACCCGGCTCGAATCGCTCGTCATTCGCCCACGTAGTAGGTTCCAACACCATCCGGGTCTCATCCTCGAAACCGTGTCGCCATGGCCAGCCCCTTTCGCGCTCGGAAAATGGTTCGAAGCGTTTTCCCTTCACCGCTAATATCAATGACATCACACGGGTCGGTAACGCGAACCTCCCACTACCCGGCTCGAATCACTCGCCATTCTCCCACGTAGTATGTTACAACACCATCTGGGTCTTGTCCTCTAAACGCAAACTCCATAAAAGCAGAACATAATTTGTCGAGCAAAATGTCGGTTTAAACACCACATAAACTCTACTAATACAAGAGCTAAAAGCTACAACAGCTACACAAGCGACGCAAATATGTTAACAACAATATAGTCAGCAAATGATACTACACAAATACGGAGATACAAATATATCATCTCAGATACAAAATACAATAAAAAGTGAAAGCCTACAAAATAAATGTGAAGCTACTCCTCAGCATCAGAAGCAGAATGCTAATCTTCGGAGAGATCTCCGACACCCAATCCGGACACATCGCGGCCTCGTGTCCTCACAACTAAGCAGAGGGCCTTCCCCATCCTGCGCAAGAAAGACACCTCGCGCTCATCCTCAAGTTGGGGCTATATTTCCTTGCTCCATATTTCCTCGCGAACCTCCTCCGAGATCAGAGAGTAGTCCCTCATATAATCTATGGAGGCTTTATACTTAGCAAGCCCTGCAGCCTTCAACTCAGCAGCCCACTCCTCCGAAGAAAGGTGCTCCACCTTCGCCTTCAAAGACGCTAACTCGGCCTCCAAACGAGCCGTTGTAGCTCGCGAATCCTCCAACAAACGAGCTGAACCCTCCACAAGGGCCTTCTCCGTCCAGACTTCAGCACGAGACTCCTCCAACTCCGCCCGTAACCCAGCCTCGATCTGTCGAAAGCGGGACACATCGCGATCTCGTTTGTCTTTCAAGTCAGAAAAGGAACTCCGCACATCACGAAGCTCCTCCTGAAGGACGATATAACTATCTTTCGGGCCAACGTAGCAGTCATTCCACGTAAGAGCAATGTTGATCTGAACTCCAATCTGAAGAATGAAATGAAGATTAGGCTAATCACAAGGCAAAGCAACGAACATAGATAAAGTCACAAATCTTACCGCAACATTCATGGCCTCAAGAGAAGAAGAAACTCGCCTCCCCCTGATCAACGGCAGAATAGGAGCAACCTTGGGAACCTGGGGGGCAGAATGAACCTAGGGGCAATAGAGTCTAGCACTTTCGCATCATGACCGATGGGAACGTCTTCAACTCTCGAGCTACACGGGGCCGCCTCGTCAATACGCCCCTCCACCTGACAGAAGCGCCGAGACGCTGAATCTGAACTATCATTCCTGAATACCAACCTCCTCTTCCGACCTCGATCTAATGGAACGGCTGCAGAGCGCTCAACATCGGTAGAAAGACCGCTTAGTAAGAGACGCTTCTCCTCAACAAACACCAAAATGGCGAATAGAGGGCTCGCCAACGCGTGAAGCTCGACAAACCCCAACACCGGGGTAAACTGTCACCCATGACCCTTCAAACGGCGAGAACAGTCCGGAAGTGACCTCCAAAGCTCCGGCAAGCCCCAAGGATTCCTGATATAGCCAAATAAAGTATTCCTGTGGCGACGGTCCGCCCGGTTCTCAAACTCAAGCCATTGCTTGTTGCTGAAGACTTCAATCCATCCACCTTCATCTGAGTGCATGTCACACCACTGCCTGAAGAGATCTAGGGTGAATCTCGATCCATGCTCTCTAAAGAAGGCGATCAGGCCCACAATTTGCGTCATCCCAGCCGGAGAAAATTGGGACACCGGCACGCCACAATGCATCAAGATTTCGACCAGCTCCTCACAGGGGGGGCAAGCGAAACCCAGACCACAGTGACGACTCGCACAAAGTCATCCACCCCCGCGTAGGATTCTAAGTACATTCCTCAATTTGCGGGATCTTTACCTCTAAGTCAGCAGGCAAGCCGAACCACTTCCTCCAGACACCAATATGTTCAACAGACAAAAAAGAGCGCAATCGCATAGGCCTACCTTGCGCACACCGCCTCGTAGCCTGAAAGAAAAAATTAATTAAGCAATTACAATTTCAAACAAAAGCAACTCGCATGTAGACGCACCCTGCGCTCTCATAACACACACGACAATCATCGCTTACGTACATGGCGCACGTAACACCCTCGCACGTAGCACCCACACGCAAGAGCACCCCCGCGCAAGCTGCCCTCCCGGCTGGTCGCCCTTCCTCGCCGCCGGATTTCCTCGCCGATCGAAGTTCGCCGCCGGCCGGATTCTCCGTCATAGCCTTACGATCTCTCCACGGTATCTCAACCCTCCGATCGGAGCGTAACCACCCGCGCTACTGCCGGCGTAACCACCCGTAGTGGGCGGGTGCGAACATCCGAAATCTTATCGGCCTGCGCGTAGTAAATTATTATGAAATATGTGTATTAATTTATGTGAAACCGAGCTGCAAATAACAATTACGGTGGTTAGGGCCTGCGAATAACCGCATAACTACTGTAACCACTTCTGGAGCCTATAAATAGAACCGCAAAGCTTCTCTTTTCGCCATTCTATTCTCTTTCTCCTTCCTCCTAAGTTCAAGAGAGGGGGAGTTATCTTGAAGATCTTCCTCCTTTTCAAAGCCGTGTTTGAAGGAATCTTCGAGCACCTCGAAGATAAAAGAGAAATTTCGTCCCTCTTCAAGCATCTAGAAAGAGCCCCAAGTTCCAGAGCGTGCGGAGTTCCAGAGCACGCCGAGTTCCAGAGCGCGCACGAGTTCCAGAGCGCGCCAAGTTCCAGAGCGCGCGCAAGTTTCAGAGCACGGTGCTCCCCACCGCCGCAAAGAAGAAGATAAAAGCTTCGGGAGTGGTGACCTGTCACCCTCCGAACGACTCTCTCTCTCCCCCAAAGTTGTAACGAGGAGCGGCTTGTCGCCCTCGATTTCGCAAGAAAGACCTGTAAAGAAGCTCCAAATAGTGAAGTTTGGCCGGCACCGTCCCGACCACATGATTTTTTATCCCTTTCTGGGGTTTTCCACGCTAAAGAGATTTTTTGACATCCGTCTCGTCTCTCAGTAACTGATTGCGCGCTCGACCGCTCCCGGGCTAAGACGGTTCATCCTGAACCGATTTTAGGAGCCTTGAGTAGACCGCAACACATATAAATACATATCATATACTATCATACACACACACACACACACACGAGTGATAGGCACGGGCCTCCGGCCCTACGCGAGTGCAACGGCGGGGGCGGCGACAATCGGCGGGGGCGGCAACGATCGGCGGGGCGGCGACATTGATCGTGAGTGTGAATATTATTTGAGGGCGGCGACATTGATAGTGCGCAAATATATTTTAGGCGAAACTTTTAAAAATTCAATACCATCGGAATAATGGGCAGTATTTTTTATTATTTATTGCACCAATTTTCTTTTGCAATGGACTACAAACATTGTTCTCTAAAGCAGCCGACCGAGGTCCATTTAAAACCCCGCCTGGCTGGAGGAGAGTGTCTGCCCAGCGTTCTTCTCGCAGTAGTTTAATTCCTTCTGTTTAAGAGGGTTTCTTCTGGTTTACCAAATTCCAAAATACAGGGAAGCGTAAATATAGGAAGAGCTAAGAGCATACGCATCTTCCTAATTGCCTCCATTTTTCCTTCTTTCCAACAATCAAACAGGATCGGGTGGAAAAAAACAAACAAGTACGACAAGGAATCGGAGAACCCAAGCCGGCGGTGAGAATGGAACTCCTCGCAATAGTCGGAAAGGCGATGAACACGGCGGTCAGCGTAATCGTGTTCAGCTTCCTTGACCTGCTCGACGCGTTTCTCTGCATCATCTACAAGCTAGTGGATTTTGCAGTGGACTGGGAGTGGAAACCGTGCTACTGCTCTTTCTCCTCATCCGGAAACATTGTGGCTACCGGCTGCAGCCGTAATGGAAGCAATGTGCTCCTCCTCTGCTCTTCCACCAACCGCCTCCACCTCGAGAGCATCTCCGGCACGCTCCACTTCCGCCCTTATCTCTTGTCCGAATTGGCAGCTTTCATATCCAAAAAATACACTGGCCATCACCGCACTCCGGCCATTCTAGAAATTCCCAGCCTGAAGCCAAAGCCTCGCACTGTGCCACGGTGGTCGGACTGTGACTGTCGCACCTGCAACGAGTGGAGCACCGGCCGGGAATCTGAGTCGAGGTCGCTTTACGTTCGCGCGGAGGGTAATTTAGCGGGGACAGAAGAGGACGTGGTTTTCATCCACGGATTCATCTCGTCATCGTCGTTCTGGACGGAAACCGTGTTTGGAGAGTTTTCTGAGGCAGCGAGGTCGAGGTATCGGTTTCTTGCCGTCGATTTGCTTGGTTTCGGCCGGAGCCCGAAGCCGGAGGAATCTCTTTACACGATACGGGAACATTTGGAAATGATCGAGCGCTCCATATGTCAGCACGGCGTGCGGCGCTTCCACATTGTCGCCCACTCGCTGGGCTCCGTCCTAGCTCTTGCCCTCGCCGCTCGCCACCCGGATTCTGTCCTTTCCCTTACACTTCTCGCACCGGTAATTATTAATTAGTTTTTAAATTAATTAACTCTTTCGTGGAAAATGAATTAATGGCAGAGACAAGCCAGCTAGTACTGGTTGGCAGTCACGCATCTGCAGCTTTAAACATTTTTCGTAGGATTGGGTGGTGTTTAATTTGGTGGGGATTGTTGTTGCAGCCGTATTTTCCGGCAAGAGAAGGGGAGGAAGGAGAACTGGCGGTGATGAGGCGGGTTGCGCCGAGGAAGGTATGGCCGCCGATGGCGTTTGCCGCATCCATGGCCTGTTGGTATGAGCATGTTAGCCGGACAATATGCCTACTAATATGCAGGCAACATCGGCTTTGGGACTTTATCTTTAGGCTCCTTACTTTGAACAGGTAATCATTAACCTCCATTTGCATCACATCAGTATGGGTATCCATACCTTTTTTAAATAGAAAATCAGTATTTTTTCTGAAAAACTCTACCTGCAAATCGAATAGAAAAAAAATGATATGCTACTGCTTTATTTCTCTAATCTTCATCCTGCTTTTCATCTTTTTTGTAATTCCTATGATTGGAATCCAGAAGATCTATGTGAATAAAGAAGTAAACATAATAAAGAATGCTGATCTATAGACTATAGTTAGGAAGATGATCCAAGCTTTACTCATCAGGACACCAGTGAAAGTGAATATGTAAAAACAATATTTTACTTTTATGGGCCTATATCCTCTGCCACCACCGCCTCCCCGAAGGGCTGCAACTGATGTCTCTTCGGCTCTGTTTGGGGCGGCAGTAGCGGTAGAAAAAATAGTGATGAGAAATTATGGGTGGTATTAGGAATGTCCAAAATATTGTTTAAAAAAACGGCAAACTGTTTGGAATATCTCAATTTAAGTGCTTTTCTTATCTACTTGGAAGAACGACTTTTTAATAATAGTTGTTTAGTTTTTTAATAATAAAAATGTGTTTATGCTCATCATTTATCGCATAGATAAATAAATATTATATAAATCTTAAATAAGAAGGTTATAAAAGGTCAGCAGCTAGAAGCAAAAATCAAGAATGAGTGAAGAATCATAAATGCGAGAAGAAAACTTTCGAATAATAGAGAAAAAACTGAAAATAGAGAAAGCAGTATTAGAAAGCCTTATTTGACCGGCTGTTAAAAAACACCTCAAAACACCTTTCTTATAAAGCTCTTTTGAAAAAGCTCCTCATCCAGACAACCTAAAAAGGGCGCTGACGGTGGGAATAGAGCTTTTCCCACCGTTACAGCCGCCCCAAACAGAGCCCTCCTCCTTATTTTCCTCTCTCGTAATCGCCATCACCGGCCCTTGTCATCACCTTTACAGTTCGCCCCAAGAAGCAGGAATTAGATCTCCAGTGCGTGTCCGTCAACTACCTTTTGCTCGTGTCAACAAATATTGTCGTTGTCGATGTTGTAGGCCCGGAGTAACTTTCGTTGAACATGATGTTATTCATAGCAGTGAATCCGAACAAGGTGGGGTGCGGATATTTGTGTGCGCTTAATAATACCGGGTTTCAAAGAGATAACGAGGTTTTGGGGGCGGATAGTCATTTTTGATGCGCTATTAACAATCACCCTAATTTATTTTCATCAAAGTAACGTGTATATTTTTTTAAGCATCATCCCAATCTCAATTTCATCATCAATACTATATTAAAAAACACTAACCTTCACGAACTGTCGTTCGTGAACGCCTAACCTCACCCGATGAACTTCATCCTAAACCATAGTTCTTTTTCTTGATGGCTGTCAGAATCGTTGTCATGTCAAACATATATTTTATGACAGTGGGGTTTTAGTCCAAACTTTCCAGAGCAAAAACGCCGCTCCATACGAACCCTTCATCTAGTATCCTATAATTAACACTTACAGCGTACTGACTAGCCAATCTGCACCGTCAATATTGCCTTTGATCCGTCCATTAACGATATGTATAGTCATAATGGATGATCTTGTTTTGTCAGTCTAAATGGCAAAAGAGAAGGTTGTGCACCGAATATAAGCAGTTCGATGTCCCCATTAATTAATGTAGTCAAAAAATTATTTTGCACATGATACATGAGACACTCACTGCACAACCATAATTAGATATAAAATCTTTTTCAATATTGAATCGTATACTTTGGTTAACTTTTTTTTTTGTAATACCCCTTTTGTAGCATATATCATGACATGAGTTTGGCCGATAACCACAATTACCATACTAATCAATTCGATGCATTACGAAATGATACGAGATAAATAGCTAAACGACCATAAACATTAGATTATAGATAATATGCAAGCAAAGGAAGAACTGAATATGCTTCAACCACATCAAATAGTCATAGTTTTCTGTAGTACATAGCAGAATTACGAAAAGTTCCAGATTGTTACATGGTTACCATATTGTTATGCTCAAAAGAGTCTTACCATGTTCTTAGGTTTGCCTCCCCTAACTATGAGTTTGCATTCTTATATAAGACATGACTTTTAAAAACATTGAGGGTCAAATGTGATCAAATCATGTACCAATCACTCTCCTCCCGAGCATCCTATATGAGTATTACTGAGGTATCACTCAACCTGCATGATCAACACTTCTATATATATGCACATATAAAGTAAGCAGTAATAAAGACTAAACACTAGATGAATTTTAAAATGAAAGGGGAACATGTAAGTGAGTCTATCTTCCTACAATGAAAAGTTTCCTATCATACATAATTACAAGATCAATCATCATTTTTGCACATGTCATTAGTCTCAAAATTTTGAACAATCAAGCTCTGGACAACTATTTACAAGGCTCACCATTATAAAAGTAAAAAATCTCTCCAACGATTTTGTAAGACCAAGTGTCTCCTCATAGACACATCACACCAAAGGTCTTATATACACAAATGCCTTGATGGAGATCAATCGCGTCGCATTTGAGAGACTTGTGAGGTCGCCATTTTTGAATCATCAGATGGATGATAGAAGTCCGTAATTGCGTCGGGCTCGTTTTCTGTATTTTTTCATGTATTTGTTTTTAATTTGTGGATGTGTATTTTGGGAATTAGGCCAACTAATCTGATTGTTCGATTTGAGCCATCAGATCACCTAACCTAATTCACTCCCTCTTATAAATTACTCCAGTAGTCGGTTCACTAGGTATCAAAGGTTTTTCGAAAAGGAAGACTTCCTCGGTCACGGATGGTGCGACTCCATCCTTCGTGCAGTGCGACACCGCCGACATCTCCTCCTTCAGGTGCTGACTCATGGATCCACCGCCCCAACCACCAGTCATTCACTTCTCCCGATTCCTTTCCGGCCCACACACCCACTGCTCATTCTAGACAATCTGACACCGTTAAATCATGCGCCGTCTATGCTCATCGAGGGCCACAAGATCCACCGACAACACCTTCCAGTCCCTCCAGCCCCGCTCCAGCCTCCGCCAGCCATTCTCCCTTCCCTTCCTTACCTCAATCGACACCTCCCCATCACAACCATCCCCTTCGACACCTCCTGGCGACTTTACCATCCACGGGAAACCCCCTAGCCATCGGATATCCGTCCACCTTCCCCTCAAACCGTCGGGATCCACCATTTCCCTGCCCATATCCACCTTCTAGACCTTGCACGGACACCCCACAACATCCCAACACCGCCCACCAATCATACAACCACCTTCAAGCCCGATTCCCCCCTCTGTCTGCACCCAAACAGTCGTATTTCAATATTCCTCCGCCCCTAGCCTCTTTCCAGTCCATCCACATCCACCCCACAGCCTCCCCGCACCCTTCAACAACTCTCCCAGCCCATTCTAACCCACCAAACATCCATTATCCCTCTCTACTACATAGTAGCATATACACCCCCGGACAGCCACCATCACCATCGGATCTCCCTCACCTCCTCCAACATTGAGTACTTGGTGAGTTTTTTCATTACAATTTCATGTTCTCTGCATTATACAAAAACTACTTGTATTCCTTGAAGTTACTTAGCTTGTATTTATTTGACTTATTGTTGTCTTAAATGTGCATCACATATTCACATGTATTTACTTTCAACGCACTCTCAATTAATTTGTAGTTATTTATTGCTTAGTTCCATTGAAATATTTATAATCTTGTGTCACCTGCATGAGATTTTAAAATTAATCTGATTACTTAACTAAGCGTCAGAAAATATTTGTGTGATTGAATCATTGCATGTGCATTGCATTGGAGTTATCCTTCAGTAGATCATTGGATTGCGTGTATGTTTGCATATCATTAAAGGGTTGTTCATAGCTTCATTTGCGCCTGTCGTGTGTTCGCTTGTATTGCATTTAGAGTTAGGGAATCGTAGGTCCGCCACATATAGATTCGTCCTACGTCAAATTGGTATCATAGGTAAGTTTCAGCTTTAGTTTAATACGCAGTAGTAGAGTTTATAAGTTACTTCATGTTTAGGTATTCCCGTAATTCCTCTCCTCTATTTGGGGATCTCGAGTCCATCTACACCTGAGCCCATAGAGCCCCTTCAGAGAGATCTTCATGTTACTGCGATGATTATTCTCGATCGTTGCACACCACTTCAAACGATCGTGTCAACCCCTCGATGTGATCCCTCTATGCTAGAGACGATCACTACGACGATTATTGTCCCCATCACTATGCACGAGTTGATTGTGTTGATCCTTCGATATGACTCAATTATCTAAGGGATGATTATTACAAGGATCATCACTTTGAGAGAGATCTCGAGTGTAGGTTTTGCGTTGTTGCCCCATCTTTTGACGGTTCATCGAGTCCCGAGTCTTTTAGTTATTGACTCGTGAATATGAAATATTACCTCTCATTTTGAGTTATTTAATGAGCAATGCATTAAATTTATGAAATTTTGACTTAAAGATCAGGGGAGAGCATATTGGTCTAGCATTGAGAAGTCCCGTGAGAGGGATCTTCTTCACCACATCACTAGTTCGATAAAGATGAAACAGTGGTTGTGTCAAAAGTATTTGACAACATCATGTTTAGGGTCACTTGCTCGATCAGTTATTTACCCTTCGACAAAGATCCTTGTTTGTCGTTGAGTATTGAGATCATTTTGATGAGTTAGTTATGAGGAGCGACATTCTAAAGGAGTTGTGTATGACCGCTTCCCAATTTCGGTATGGGCTTTGAAGCAAGGTACGTGCTGAGTTGACCTATCATTACACAGAGTCCCTCGAACAGATGTACTGACTCGTCCTTCATTATTAGTTGTCCACGAGAAATGCTAGAGTTAGCTGAGTGTATTCGTACATTGACCTCCCCAGTATGAGTCCCTCCTATTTTGAGGCCACAACCTTACCTACTCTTGTCCCGTTGGATACGATAGAAGTGATACATGATACTCATCTCTCTTACCACAGTGAGTTACTTAGTCCGATGAGTGGTCCGTCATTTGTTTCTGACTTATTTCGTGTGACCCTGACTGAGAGTGAGTTTGAGCCACCTATTGATCATATAGTTATGTGTCCATCACCTACCCCCGATGTTGACTTAGTTAGTTCTTTGATCATAGGATCTCCCTTGTGTCCATGTTCATCTGAGTTTCCCCATATTGTCATGGCGGGTCATATCACGAGTTAGGGTCAAGAGCATAGTATTGACTTTGTAGTGGATGTCTCTCATATTCCTGAGGTTACTACTCTTATCGGTGTCACTCATCTGAAAGATTATCCTCTTACGATTGAGTTCTTTGATGAGCCCCATGTTGAGCCTCTTAGAGAATCACCTAACAAAATTTTCGTTTTAGGAGACATTCATCCCACCCTCGCGTTGCATCCTTGTGTCCATATCTCACACGTCCCTTTAGATGATCGTTGTATCCACGATGAATTTACTTACTTACCACCAGGTGAACCTCCTGAGTTACATTCTCATGTCACTATCTTTGACATTCGTTCAGGATATTTGCCTCCATGATGAATTTTTCTATCAAACACTCGATGAGTATTTCTACACTCTGCCCAAGAAACCACCTGATAAACCACCCATCTTTAGGGACTCCCACCGCTACATAAGGTCTGCATTTACTGAGTCTGTTGGTTCATCATTCATCATTTGCATTTGTTGCATGATTTGTATGTCATACTCCGACATACAGTTATATTAAATAATGAATATTCTAAAACATGCGCGTGTTTCCATACGGGGTAGCTATGAATCAAAGTGCTAGGAAATATGTACAATTATGGTATTTTGGTGTTGATTTGCACATTATTTGAGAGGTTCTCATTGGGGGCAGTTATGAATCAAAGTGCTAGGCAATATGTCCATAAACTGTCATGAGAGAGTTTGAGTCAATTTCTTCGAGCTTGATATTACTAGGAATGTTGATATTCATCTTGTACTCAATATTGAGGACTTGACTCTTGATGTGGAGTCACCTAATTTTGGACCTTCATCCTTCCCTTTTGGCTTCAGTTTCCACCATCACCACAACCTCTATTGTACCTCCAGCCTCCACTACAGTCTTGTTCATCACCCTTGTGCCCCTACCCTTTGCCCCATATGGGGGGTTTGTTGGCATGTTGGACTCTTGAGGTCTTCTGCGGGCCGATGACCTTATGCGGAGATGGTCGCTATCAGGAGCGACAGAGAGTCTTACCTGACTTGCGTTGGGAGCATGTAGTCTCCATTCATTAGAGATGAATGTTTCTGAGGCAGGGAGATTGATAGAGATCGATCGCATCGCATTTGAGATACTTGCGATGTCGACATTTTTTTTATCATCATATGGACGATCGAAGTTCGTGAATGTGTCGGGATCATTTTTTACATTTTTTCATGTGTTTGTTTTTAATTTGTGGATGTGTATTTTTGGGAATTTGGTCAAGTGATCTGATTGTTCGATTTGATCCATCAGATCACCTAACCTAATTCCCTTCTTCCTATACATTACTCCAGCAACCAGTTCACTAGGTATCGAAGATTTTTGGAGAAGGAAGACTTCCTCGATCATGGCTGGTGCGACTCTATCCCCCGTGCGGTGCGACGCCACTGACCTCTCCTCCTCCAGGTGCCGACTCTTGGATCCACCGCCTCAGCTGCCTGCCATTTGCTTCTCCTAATTCCTTTCCGACTTACACGCTCATTGCTCTTTCTCGACAGCCTGAAACCGCCGGATCCTGCGTTGTTTGTGCTCGCCGGGGGCTAAAACATCCACAGATGTCTCCTTGCAGTTCCTCCAGCCCATCTACAGCCTCCGCTATCCATTCTCCCTTTTCTTCCTTACCTCAATTAACGCCTACCCATCACAACCATCCCCTTCGAGACCTCCTAGTACCTTTCCCGTCCACGGGAAACCCCCATCTACCGGATCTCTATCCTCCTTCCCCTCCAACCGCTGGAATCCACCATTCCACCGCCCATAACCATTTTCTAGTCCCTCCACATCCACCCCACAGCATCCCCACCTCCTCCACCAGCCATACAACCACCCCAAGCTCGATTTCCCCCTTCGCCGGCCCCTAAATAGACGGATTTTACTGTTCCTCCACGCATAGCCCATTTCAGTCCATCCACAACCACCCCACAGCCTCCTTGCACCCTATAACAGTCCTTCCAGTCCATTCCAGCCCACCAAATTGCCCCCATCCCTCTCCGACAGCCCTACACAACAACATCTATCCCCCGGATAGCCATCATCACCATCATATCTCCCCCACCACCTCCGACATTGAGTACTTGGTGAGTTTTGTACATTATAGTTTTATTTTTTATGCATTATACGATAACTACTTGTATTTCTTAAAGTTATTGGGCTTGTATTTACTTGACTTATTGTTCTCTTAATTGTGCATTGCATATTCACCTGTATTTACTTTCACACACTCTCAATTAACTTGTAATTGTTATTTGCTTACTTTTATTGTAATATTTAAAATTAATTGTGACACCTGCATGAGATTTTAAAATTAATTATGCGTCTGAAAATACTTACATGATTGAATCATTGCATGTGCATTGCATTGTGGTTATCCATTGGTAGATCATTAGATTGTGTACATGCTTGCATGTCATTCTAGAGTTGTTCGTAGCTTCATCTATATTTGTCATGTGTTCGCTTGTATTTCATTTATGATTATGACATCGTAAGTCCTCCACCTATAGATTCGTCGTGCATCACGCCCACTCGCTTCTCAAATGTCAATCCCACGACACCTATTGATCTAGGAATCATGCTCAATCAGGATGATCTATAAGATGATGATTTTGTGGAAGATCCTAAAACTATTCATATCAACATACATAGGTCCTTTCTATCACAAGCAAAATTATGAGTCTAATCATTCGCCACCGATAATCCCATGCCAATCCCATGTCGATAATCGAAACTCGCCA
Source organism: Dactylorhiza incarnata (assembly GCA_033032865.1). Classification (NCBI taxonomy): domain Eukaryota; kingdom Viridiplantae; phylum Streptophyta; class Magnoliopsida; order Asparagales; family Orchidaceae; genus Dactylorhiza; species Dactylorhiza incarnata. The sequence continues at coordinate 7,815,888 of JAWHQI010000023.1, forward strand.
TTGGTTGTAAGATTATATAAATATTTACTCTGACCATATAAATCTGAATGGAATGATAATCCTTGTCATGTATTCCTAAAGAACTCAAGGTCATTTTCTGTAAGATATGAACATCGATTAATCTCGAAATTTACGGTCATTTTCTGTAAGATATGAACATCGATTAATCTCGAGATTTACATGTCAAATTATGACTATATGCTCACCGTTGTCCCTATAACATGGATGTCATTATGTTTTGGAGTTTGAGATAATTGATAAATGGACTTTTGGCAATAAACACCCTCCAATTATGAGCTTTGACACTTTGCCGTCTAAATATTTTGTTTTGACATTCTCCACCCTCCAAAACACTATACTTGGCAACATGCAGCACCATAGTAATTTCCAAATTCTTGGTATTTTAATAATCATAAAATAAAAACACAAAAGGTAATTTAGTCTGAAAGAGCGTATACTGTATAACCCTTGTTGCGGTCCGCTCGAGGCTCCGGTAGACCAGACAAAATTGAACCGTCTTAGCCCGGGAGCGTTCGAGCGTGCAAACAGTCACAGAAGAAGGAAAGCTGACAAGACAATTTTTTAACATCGAAAACCCGTCAACTTGGTGAAAAATCACACGGTCGGGTTTGTGCCGGCCAAAACTTCCACTATTTGTTGGTTGTTGTACAAATTTGTTTCGAAGAACTCGAGGGTTTCGAAGAACTCGAGGGCGACATGCCGCCTCTCGTTACAATTGTTGAGAGAAAGGTGCTCAGAGGGTAACAGACCACCACTCACAGAGCTAAGTCTTTTGTCTGATGCAGAGGGGAATGCTGCGCTCTGGAGATTTTAACTGTTGCTTGAAGGTTGAATCGATGCGCTCTGTGCGTCTTTTGTCTCTGCGGCTTGTCTCCTGTTGCGCGAGAGGAGTTTGGAGTGATGTTCTTGCTGGAGGCTGGAGCGTTTGTTCTTGAGTGCGCGGAGTGCTTGTTGCTGAGTACGCGTGGTTGCGCTTGGACATTCTTGAGAGCGGAGTGCGCGAAGGCGCGCTTGGAGCGGTCTTGAGAGCGGAGTGCGCAGAGGCGCGCTTGGAGCGGTCTTGAGAGCGGAGCGCACGGAGGCGCGCTTGGAGATGTCTTGAGAGTGGAGCGCACGTAGGCGCGCTTGAAGAGGTCTTGAGAGCGGAGCGCACGGAGGCGCGCTTGGAGCGGTCTTGAGAGCGGAGCGCACAGAGGCACGCTTGGAGCGGTCTTGAGAACGGAGCGCACGGAGGCGCGCTTGGAGCGGTCTTGAGAACGGAGTGCATGAAGGCGCTCTTGGAGCGGTCTTGAGAGCGGAAGAAGGCATTCGAAGGATCTTCAAGGCGCTCGAAGATCTTCGAAGGAGATCTTCGAAGATGAAAGAGATCTTCGAAGGATGATGGAGATCTTCGTCCGTCTTCGAAGTGTTTGAAGGTTCCTTCAAGGGAGGCTTCGGAGAGGAGGGGGATCTTCAAGAGGAAGAGGAAGGAGAAGGAGAAGGAGAAAAGGATGGAAAAGAGAGAAGCATTGGAGTTCTATTTATAGGCCCCAGATGTGGTTACAGTAGTTATGCGGTTATTCGCAGGCTGTAACCACCATAATTGTTATTTGCATGCCGGTTTCATATAAATTAATACTCATATTTCATAATAATTTATTACGCGCAGGCCGATATGATTTCGAATATTTACACCCATCCATAATGGGTGGTTATGGTGGTTATATGGCTACCCGCACACCATAACCAATTTATGTGTTATACACATACCCCTTCGTATAGTTCCTTTGTATAGTTTTGTGGTGATATGTATTCATATGACGGATATGGTTATGCGTACATCACAACCATAATATTTGCTATACGCAGATCGTATTGAAGGATTTTACTATATACATCCTACGATATAGGATTTTACTATCTGCACACCACACCCCATGTTGGAGGATTTTAATATTTGCACCCCATGATGGGGGATTTTACTATTTACACCCCATGATGAAGGATTTTACTATTTACACTCCCATGTTGGAGGATTTTACTATTTGCACTCCATGATGAGGGATTCCACTATTTGCACCACCATCTTGGGGGGTTACAGGGATAGCAGGGTTTACTTTGGTCAACCCCAATTCCTCCACCAAATGAGGTGGGAGCTTTGGCTATTCGCGGCCCAGATTAGGGGGTACCTATCATTTGCCCCCCAAGTCCCGCAACTTCGAGTCGAAGCGAATGGAGGGCGGAGACTTTTACTCGAAATCTGGATGGCGCGTATAATGTTTGGCGGTGGTGTCCGTACGAAAAAATGTCTAAGTGGTGCACAACAAAGGCTAGCCACCGAGCGGAGAGCTTGCTTGTGGTTGTGCGCGTAGCAAGATGCACGGGAGGTGCGGAGGGAGGAACTTACACGGGGTGTATCGTGTGCTGGGAATGGTGTCTGGAAGGTGCGTCAGTGGGCTGCGCGCATGCAGAACGGGAGCCCGCGCGTTGCGCGCATGAGGAGTGCGCTCACGCGCTATGTGCGTGCGGGACGTGCCCCCGCACACTGTGCGCACGCGGGATGGAGCACGCCCACGTGTTGCGTGCGTGCGGGACGGCCGCACATGCGATGTGCGTGCGTTGGGGTTGTGCTCGCGCGCTGTGCGTGTGCAGGGAGCGCGCAGCGCGCCCGCGCGTGGGTAGCTCGCCCGTGCGGGACTTGCGCCCGCGTGCGGGGCTTGTGCCCGCGTACGGGGCTTGCCCCCACGCGCTGCGCTCGCGCGGGGCTTGCGCCTGCATGCGGCAAGCACGCGGGGCTTATGCCCGCCCGCGACGCGCGCACGAGGCTTGCGCCCCCGCGTGCACGAGGCTTGCACGCGCGCGCGAGAAGGTTGCCCACGTGCTGTGCGCGCGCGGGGAGTGTGCCCACACACTGTGTGTGTGCGGGACGTACGCCCGCGCGTTGTGCGAGCGCGGGGCGTGCGCCCGCGCGCGGGAAGGGTGTTCGCGCGTTGTACGCGCGCAAGGAGGGTGTCCGCGCGTTGTGCGCGTGCGGGACGTGCGCCTGCGCGTTGTGTGTGCGCGGGACGGGTGCCTGTGTGTTGTAGCTTGTACCTGCGGACTTTTGCTCGTGAAAACTTGGGAGATTCCTTGGTCCTTCAGGTAGCGAGGCGTCGCTCTCTGGGGAGATTGATGTAGTGGCGCTCCTCATTAGTTGTGGAACATGATGAAATTTGAAAGTGACGGTATGGAATACCTGCAAGTCTGGGGGTGAAGTTCCCCTGTACGGCGGTGTTGTCGCGCCGTTGAGATATAATCGAGCTTGATATCGAAGGTCTCTTCAAGGGTGAGGGAGTGGCTCTGGTGTTGGTGTAGATGAGTTGTGGCTTCGTCCTTTCCATTTCTTTGCACATTTGCATCATGCAGTAGTTTTATACTTTGTTTATGGAGCTTTGACCGCTCCTTGAGCGTTGCTTGATTGTTTGCCCACTGTTCTTGCTTTGAGAATTGACTTGTGATAGTAGAGCTTTTGTGGTGTTGGAACCGACATTTTGCGATGTCAACTGTGTTTTGCTTCTTTGATGTTGGCGGTTGGAGGACGAGACTCAGATGGTGTTGAAACCTACTACGTGGGTGAATGGCGAGCGATTCAATCCGGGTAGTGTGAGGTTCGTGTTACCGACATGGGGGATGTCGTTGATTGTAGAGGAAGAGACCCAGATGGTGTTGGAACCTACTACGTGGGCTAATGGCGAGCGATTCGAGCCGAGTAGTGGGAGGTTCACATTACCGTCCTGGGGGATGTCGTTGATTGTAGAGGATGAGACCCAAATGGTGTTGGAACCTACTACGTTGGCGAATGACGAGCGATTCGAGCCGAGTAGTAGGAGGTTCGTGTTACCGACCTGGGGAATGTCGTTGATAAGTTGTGGTGAAGTGCAGACGCTTCATGTTGCGGCAATGAGATTACTAGGGAGGAGAGTGAGCTCTCTCCCCGTCTGGTGGACGTGGTGTCCTTCGAAGAAGATCGGAGTCTCTATTTGGGCTACCCGATAGTTCTGTTCGAAAGAGCCCGAGCGTTTGTTCTAGGAGAGGCCGGAATCCCTTGTTGGGAGATCCGAACACTCTGTTCTGGGAGAGGCCAGAGTTCCTTGTTGGGAGGACTGAACACTATGTTCTGGGAGAGGCCCGAGTCCTTTGTTGAGAGATCCGAACACTCTGTTCTGGGAGAGGTCGGAGTCCCTTGTTGAGAGAACCGAACACTCTATTCTGGAAGAGGACGGAGTCCCTTGTTGGGAGATCTGAACACTCTGTTCTGGGAGAGGCAGGAGTCCCTTGTTGGGAAAACCGAACACTCTGTTCTGGGAGAGTCCGGAGTCCTTTGTTAGGAAAACCGAACATTGTTTTGGGATAGGCCAGAGTCCCTTGTTGGGAGAACTGAACACTCTATTCTGGGAGTGGTCGGAGTCCCTCGTTGGGAGAACCGAACACTCTGCTCTAGGAGAGGTCGGAGTCCCTTGTTAGGAAAATCGAACACCCTGTTCTAGGAGAGGCCGGAGTCCCTTGTTGGGACAACCGAACACTCTGTTCTGGGAGAGGCCGGAGTCCCTTGTTAGGAAAATTGAACACTCTGTTTTGGGAGAGGTCAGAGTCTCTTGTTGGGAGAACCGAACACTCTGTTCTGGGAGAGGCTGGAGTCCCTTGTTAGGAAAACTGAACACTCTGTTCTGGGAGAGGTCGGAGTCCCTTGTTGGGAGAACCGAACACTCTGTACTGGGAGAGGCTGGAGTCCCTTGTTGGGAGAACCGAACACTCTGTTCTGGGAGAGGTCGGAGTCCCTTGTTAGAAAAACCGAACACTCTGTTCTGGGAGAAGTCGGAGTCCCTTGTTAGAAAAACCGAACACTCTGTTCTGGGAGAGGACAGAGTCCCTTGTTAGGAAAACCGAACACTCTGTTTTGAGGCAAACAGTAAAATTGAAAACGACGCTTGTTGTTTGGGCGCATGATAAAATAAATGACACTTGTTGATGCGATATTTTCGGCAAGTGCACCGGTCGCGCAAGTAATAAAAATGGGGAAAATCCCCGAGTGTCGGTCTCTTGAGGAACACAGTAAGGTGGAGTTAACGTTCGAGGAAGGACTTGAGATCGAAGTCCTTGAGTCGGATGGAATGCGGAAACGGGGTGATTGGGCTTTTGGAAAATAAAAGAAAATACTATAACTACTCCTATGCAATGCCGCTATGCAAAGCTTCGCTCGGCGGGATGGAAGACTATGTAGGCCTTGAACGCGCTACTTCGTAAGGGCGGATGGACGAGTAGGCAAGCGGATCGAGCTATGCAGGCCTTGAGCGCGCTGCTTCGTTAGGCGGGATGGAGTACGGGCCGCGATGCCACGCTTCGGTAGGCGGATGGACGAGAAGGCTAGCGGAGTGAGGGTCGCAAGCACCTCTTCGACAAGCACGCCACTAGCAATTGCTAGTGCGGCACCGGACACGGTGGTGGAGTGGAAAATGGAATGGGGCGCTCCTCAAGCACACAAATAAACAAAAAGGGTATTTCACATAGACATGAAATATATAGAGATAAAAGCAAGTTTAAGTGCTACTTCATCTTAATACATAGATCTAACTACATATATACATCAATAAGAGAAGAATAAGGCAAGAAATCGACCGAATCCGAAGGCTCGTTGGAGATTCACGGTTGGAATCGCCGGGTTGTCAATCCGCGTCCAAGCTCGGTCCGCAACTACGTCCGGGGTAGAGAGAGCTGTCACGACTCTCCAATGGACCCGTCTTCTTCGTGTCACGATCCGGTAGAGGTTGCAAACTTCCTCTTGCTTGATGGTAATGGCGGCTAGGTCTTCCTTTGGAGCTCTTGGATGAAGGAGGAGGCCGAGAGGAAACTCCGGCTCAAGATTGGCGTGAAGAGCAAGCTCGGAGCACCTCCATATGGTGGGCGACGGTGGAGGGGCGAATCTGGGCGGAACCGGGCGGAAAATGGCGGAAAAATGCGGGGGTTTTGACCTAATTCGCGAGCAGCGGAATTTATAGGCGCTGGAATTAAACAGTGCGCACGGTCATTGGCGCACGACCAGTGGTCGTGCGCACTAGAATCCGGTGATCGTGTGCTCTGTCTGGATGGAACCTGCAAAGACAGAAATTATGAAACAACATGTTCGCACGACCAGTGGCGCACGACCGGTGGTCGTGCGCACTATCGTAGGTGGTCGTGCGCACTGATTGAAACAGAACTCATGAAATTGATGATAAGTGCGCACGAACAGTGGCGCACGACCGGTGGTCGTGCGCACTATCGTAGATGGTCGTGCGCACTGCACCAAACAGAACTCATGAAAAAGTGTTAAGTGCACACGATCAGTGGCGCACGACCAGTGGTCGTGCGCAATAGAACCAGTGATCGTGCGCAGTGTTCCTGTGCAGAATTGCACCGGAAGCACCTGCACGACTCCTATTCTAGCATCCAACCACGAATCCAGCTACTGAAAGTGGCACCTAACAGTGCATGAAAACTATTAATGAAGATAAACATGAAAACACACCAAAATGGGCCTAGAAGTGCACCTAGCATAGACTGATCAATATGAACTATAACAGGGCTAAAGTGCGGTGAAATGACTAAATAAATGGCCCAGATGAGTCCATAAAAGTGTATATGATCAGGACTCATCACACCCCCAGACTTACCTGTTTGCGCGTCCCGAGCAAACAAATTCTAAGCGTACGGGGAAAGAAAAGTAGATGGCTTAAAACTACAATATAGAGTACCATGCGAAGTCACATGCTCACGTGCATAAGAAGAATAGTAGAGAAGATTTCTGATTATATAAACAATCTATATATTTCTAAAAGTGTAAAAGCATATTACAACTACTCAAAATGGTGAACAGCGGTGAATCGTTCGGTCATGCATACGGAGAAAGTAAACTAAACGCTGAGACGAGCATTGCCCAAGATCGGGATGCCGGACAAACTCCACCGAAATCCATCAGTGTCGGTGACCATAGGCTTGCCCAGTCACATTCTCTCCACGGCACTGGTTTGACTCAAATGCGTGAATCAATAGGACTTTAGGTTTTAAATGGGGCTTGGGTTTAGGTGAGGATAAACAAAGATAAAAACGACGGCTCGAGCACTAAACCCAAATGAGCTAATGCAGGAAACTATCCTCATTCACCACACAAACACGCTGGTACACAACACCCCCAGACTTGGACTTAACAGCATGGGTGCGTGCACCGCCTACTCCCAAACATAAATCTATACATAAAGATTTTCAATTAAACACTCCTTCTCTTTCCTTTCTTTTTAACTTCTTTTCTTTTTCTCATTTTTTTTTATCATTTTCAGCAAATAAACAAAAGGATACATCCACATCTTCACAAACATATTACCACATCAACAACCCAACTTATGAAAATAATAAACAGCTAAAGCTCAGATTTGGGTGTGCGACTAGGATTGGCTTTTGGGCTTTGGTGAAATAAAAGTGGGGCTGAATCAAAGAACGGGTAGGCACAACTGGGCTAGCGAGGATATAGCGGTAGGGATAGGCACAAAGGCTCAACCGGGCCAAAATGATGGCCTATATCACATTCACACAATTGACTAACCGTATACCCATGCTTCAAGAATCGCTTGGGGCAAGTTCTAGCCACCGAGAAAGATTCTCCTTTCTCCCGACTCAAGCAATACGAATCTAGCGATCGTTCACACACATCCCTATGCTACCGTTTGATTCACACCGGATTCACCATTTGAGTAGAGTAAACAACATTTACACTAATAGAGAAAAATATAAAACCATAGTATAAAAAGAAATCTAATCTAATCTACACAAATTTCTATGCAACCGAGCACTCGACTAGGAGCACTACTGGAGTCAACATTTTACTCTGCTGCATAGTCCTAAGCCATCACCTAGACTTTCCCAAATAAGCAGAAGAATTAAATTCACTACAGAGCACGCATACAGACGAGTATGCGCTCAAGTGGGTGCTGTGGTGTGCAATGAAAATAAACCAAACATTTTAAATGAAATCTTCTAGTATGCAGTGCAATAGTGCACGTGAGCGGGTAAACAAAACTACTCTCCCCCAGACTTAAACTAGACAATACACACAATATATATCTATGAAATTCAGAAAAGAGCTAGGGAAAGAGAGTACCCAGTGCTCAGAAATGAGCACACCAGAAGATTGGCGTTTAAACAACGACTAAGCTGCAGCATCCGCCATCCAGAAGAAATACCTGCAGGGGTCAGCTCCGCAAAACAAAAGAAACAGAAAAAGATAAACTACAATACTACAGCTAACTAAACAGGATTGAATAAAATAAAATGCATGAAAAGTAAGATAACTACTGGGGTTATTGTCATCCCAGCACGACTTATTCAGATTTTGTACAGTTCTAGCTTATAGGCCTATGAAAAGAAAAGTGCACAGGTAACTGTTCTAATATGCGCATCGGTAACGGGTACCGATACGGAGACAGAACAGTCACCCCTCTACCTAAATATAGATACCTGCTCCTCACAGGTAGAGGGTAGAGAATGTAAGAAAAGGAGGAGGCCTGGTCCTCACTCATCTCACAAAACACATCCTTGCCTAGCAAGGTATCGTCAACAGGGAGGCAGCAGGAGGAAAAGGCAATGAGTGGAGCTTCCTCTATGGAGGAGGGGTCAACCTCCTCACATGTGAGGATACACTCATCATTGACTTGAGCATCATGCTCCAATTCCTCCTGATGTACCTGTGAAGACTCAACCTGCACAGGCTCAGATAGAGAAAGGGGATTAAGAAATAAAAGAGAAGAATGACATAAATAATCAAACAGCGGGGGAGTGGTCCCGGTCTCACTCCCAGCAGGATGGGGAAGTAAAATAATGTTGGCATTGTCATCAATGCCGCAAAGTTCAGCGGGATCGACAGTGGCCATGCCCAAGGTTTGGACTTCCTCCACCGGTGTTGAGGAAAGCTCCTCTTCACCTAGTAGGTTGTCCTCCTCCATAGGGGCAGGCATAACACATAAATCGCCAGCCTCATCCCGCGACACATCCTTAACAATGTCGTCAGAGACGAAAGTAGTATGCACAACAGGGGGAGGAATAGTGCTCGGATAAAAGTCGAGCACCGATTCCTCACAAAGAATCGAATCCACTAGGGGTGGTGGATGCACTGGGAGAATAGGCTCAGCAATGTCGGTGCCCAGATCAGTCGCACATCCGGTGACCGTGTCCATGCCATACCCTTCAAGATGTGAAGGTGACAAAGACACATAACCGGATGTTGAAGGTGTGCCGCCAGAGTTAGGAGTTGGAACGATCCGGATATCCGGCTCGTCGTCTTCGTCCAATTGGCGAAGAAACTCAGCACAGTCCTTCAGGACATGATCAGTGCTCTGACAAAACCGGCACTGCCTTGCGGGCTTCTTTGGCACAGCGGGAGCTGGAGCCGAAAAGAAGTACGACGGTAAAGGCTCAGCAGAGTAGCCATAAGACTTACGCGCACCATATGGAGTACCAGACGAAGTCGGTGCTCCATATGCTTGGCTATAAGAATTATGCCTACTATTCTCCGTAGGGCATTCATCACTAGAGTGGGAGGTAGCTCCACACCAACGGCAACGGAAATTGAGATGTGCCCACATAGTGTGAAGATAAAACGATTCAAAAAGAAGAACACTATTGTGCGAAATACTACACCTAACAAAAATTTACTAAAGCAACCTACTACAAAACAAGAAAATGGAATAAAGAGAACAGAAATAAAATAAAAGATGCGATAAACAAATGGAAGGGCTTCTCTCTCAGATTCTCCCTCTCCAGAAAACTCACACGACTGTGTTCCCCGGCAACGGCGCCAAAAACTTGATGCGATATTTTCGGCAAGTGCACCGGTCGCGCAAGTAATAAAAATGGGGAAAATCCCCGAGTGTCGGTCTCTTGAGGAACACAGTAAGGTGGAGTTAACGTTCGAGGAAGGACTTGAGATCGAAGTCCTTGAGTCGGATGGAATGCGGAAACGGGGTGATTGGGCTTTTGGAAAATAAAAGAAAATACTATAACTACTCCTATGCAATGCCGCTATGCAAAGCTTCGCTCGGCGGGATGGAAGACTATGTAGGCCTTGAACGCGCTACTTCGTAAGGGCGGATGGACGAGTAGGCAAGCGGATCGAACTATGCAGGCCTTGAGCGCGCTGCTTCGTTAGGCGGGATGGAGTACGGGTCGCGATGCCACGCTTCGGTAGGCGGATGGACGAGAAGGCTAGCGGAGTGAGGGTCGCAAGCACCTCTTCGACAAGCACGCCACTAGCAATTGCTAGTGCGGCACCGGACACGGTGGTGGAGTGGAAAATGGAATGGGGCGCTCCTCAAGCACACAAATAAACAAAAAGGGTATTTCACATAGACATGAAATATATAGAGATAAAAGCAAGTTTAAGTGCTACTTCATCTTAATACATAGATCTAACTACATACATACATCAATAAGAGAAGAATAAGGCAAGAAATCGACCGAATCCGAAGGCTCGTTGGAGATTCACGGTTGGAATCGCCGGGTTGTCAATCCGCGTCCAAGCTCGGTCCGCAACTACGTCCGGGGTAGAGAGAGCTGTCACGACTCTCCAATGGACCCGTCTTCTTCGTGTCACGATCCGGTAGAGGTTGCAAACTTCCTCTTGCTTGATGGTAATGGCGGCTAGGTCTTCCTTTGGAGCTCTTGGATGAAGGAGGAGGCCGAGAGGAAACTCCGGCTCAAGATTGGCGTGAAGAGCAAGCTCGGAGCACCTCCATATGGTGGGCGACGGTGGAGGGGCGAATCTGGGCGGAATCGGGCGGAAAACGGCGGAAAAATGCGGGGGTTTTGACCTAATTCGCGAGCAGCGGAATTTATAGGCGCTGGAATTAAACAGTGCGCACGGTCATTGGCGCACGACCAGTGGTCGTGCGCACTAGAATCCGGTGATCGTGTGCTCTGTCTGGATGGAACCTGCAAAGACAGAAATTATGAAACAACATGTTCGCACGACCAGTGGCGCACGACCGGTGGTCGTGCGCACTATCGTAGGTGGTCGTGCGCACTGATTGAAACAGAACTCATGAAATTGATGATAAGTGCGCACGAACAGTGGCGCACGACCGGTGGTCGTGCGCACTATCGTAGATGGTCGTGCGCACTGCACCAAACAGAACTCATGAAAAAGTGTTAAGTGCACACGATCAGTGGCGCACGACCAGTGGTCGTGCGCAATAGAACCAGTGATCGTGCGCAGTGTTCCTGTGCAGAATTGCACCGGAAGCACCTGCACGACTCCTATTCTAGCATCCAACCACGAATCCAGCTACTGAAAGTGGCACCTAACAGTGCATGAAAACTATTAATGAAGATAAACATGAAAACACACCAAAATGGGCCTAGAAGTGCACCTAGCATAGACTGATCAATATGAACTATAACAGGGCTAAAGTGCGGTGAAATGACTAAATAAATGGCCCAGATGAGTCCATAAAAGTGTATATGATCAGGACTCATCACATGTTTGTTACATGGATGCTAAAAACATGAGATACAGATATATATATGTCAGGTGTCCTTTATGTTCTACGAGTAGAGAACAGTCTCCTCTTTGGGACGGTCGCGCTGCGGATTGCCCCCCTGCTGAGTTATTCTTTACCTATTGATTTAGGATCCTTGGTTTGGAGAAATTTTCCATGGAGTTCCATACGAACGAATCGTTCGATTTCTGCATTCAGTCGCGAACAGCCTTCTATTTCGTGCCTGTGACCTCGATGGTAGTCGCAGTACTTGGATTGATCTCTGGAGTTTATTGTAAGAGCTCTCGGCCTCTGAAGAGAGGGATGATTGCGGATGGACATCAATACTTTTGTTCGCGAGGTATTGAGTGGTGTGAATGTTACGTGTCGGTGGTGCCCCCGTCTTGGCGGTAGTCGTCCTGAGGCCTGTCGTTCCTCTTCGGTAACGTTGGTGGGTCTTGCTCTCTTTTTCTTTTTAGATTGTCTTTAAATTGTTGTCGATATGCTTCAATTGCTTTGTTGGCGGCGATCTGGGCGTCGATCCGCCGAACGAGATACAGATATCTAGGTACAGTCTCCTGTATTAGTGCGGAGTGGAAGCCATTAGGGCAGAGCTCTCCGAGGAGAAACCCTCGCAGGAGCTCCGGTTTTGCTCCAGGAATTTGTCGAACCTCCGTGGTGAAACGGCGGAAGAAACCTTTGAGGGTTTCCCCTTCGCTTTGACGGATACCGGACAGGTGGGAGGGGTCTTTGACTATCCGGCGGCTAACGATAAACTGGTCCGTGAATTGCTGAGTCAGCTCCGCAAAATACCTAATTTCTCCCTCCTTCAGGGATAGGAACTAGGTGCAAGCCTGTCCTCTTAGAGTCGCCGGGAATGCCTGGCACAACAGTGGATCTGGGGCATTGTAGAGTTGCATCATGATCGCGAAGTGTTTGACGTGCTCCGACGGGTCGCCCGCTCCGTCATATGTCTCAAATTTTGGGAGCTTGAAGCCAAGTGGGATTGGATGCGCTAGAACCTCAGGTGCGAATGGTGAGCGACATTGGAGAGGGCGAGGGGCCAAAGTGGCGTACTACCTGGCTCGTTCGTGCTCTTCGAAAATTATGTCACGAACTTTTTCACGCATGAGCCTTCCAACTGTAGGCTCATGGCTTGCCGCTTTAGGGCAGTTGTGGTGATACTGAGCTTCAGGTCCTCCGCCAGGATGGGCCCTGCGGTCTTGGACATTCGTATTGGAGAGCTCTCCTTCGGGTTTGCTGATAAGCGAGTGGAGGGGAGCTAAATCATCATGCCCCTCGAGGATTGATTCTTCACTTGTGCGGATGGCTTTTCCTGCCATGATCTCTAGTCACGAGTACCGTTGTACAGTGGGTACTGTCTTCAGAGTCTTCTTCAAGCTTCGTGGGAACTCGTTCGCACAGACGACGCCAAACTATTGCGGTCCACTCAAGGCTCCGGTAGACCGGACTAAATTGAACCGTCCTAGCCCGGGAGCGTTCGAGCGTGCAAACAGTCACAGAAAAGGGAAAGCTGACAAGACAATTTTTTTAACGTGGAAAACCCGACAATTTGGTGAAAAACCACGTGGCCAGGTCTATACCGGCCAAAACTTTCACTATTTGTTGGTTGTTGTACAGAGTTGTTTCGAAGAACTCGAGGGCGATAGGTCGCCTCTCGTTAAATTGTTCAGGGAAAGGTGCTCGGAGGATGACAGACCACCACTCACAGAGCTAAGTCTTTTGTCTGATGCAGAGGAGAATGCTGCGCTCTGAGCGCTCTGGAGATTTTTGACTGCTGTTTGAAGGTTGGATCGATGTGCTCTATACGTCTTTGTCTCAGCGGCTTGTCTCCTGCTGCGCGAGAGGAGTTTGGAGTGTTGTTCTTGCTGGAGGCTGGAGCGTTTGTTCTTGAGTGCACGAAGTGCTTGTTGCTGAGTACGCGAGTTTGCGCTTGGACGGTCTTGAGAGCGAAGCGCGCTTCGAGCGGTCTTGAGAGCGAAGCGCGCGGAGGCGCGCTTCGAGCGGTCTTGAGAGCGGAGCGCACGGAGGCGCGCTTGGAGCAGTCTTGAGAGCGGAGCGCACGGAGGCGCGCTTGGAGCGGTCTTGAGAGCGGAGCGCACGGAGGCGCGCTTGGAGTTGTCTTGAGAGCGAAGCGCACGGAGGCGCGCTTAGAGCGGTCTTGAGAGCGGAGCGCACGAAGGCGCACTTGGAGCGGTCTTAAGAGCGGAGCGCACTAAGGCGCGCTTGGAGCGATCTTGAGAGCGGAGCGCACGGAGGTGCGCTTGGAGCGATCTGGAGAGCGGAGCGCACAGAGGCGCGCTTGGAGCGGTCTTGAGAGAAGAGCTCACGGAGGCGCACTTAGAGCGGTCTTGAGAGCAGAGCGCACGAAGGTGCTCTTGTGGCGGAGCGCACGGAGGCGCGCTTAGAGCGGAGCGCACGGAGGCGTGCTTGGAGCGGTCTTGAGAGCGGAAGAAGGCGTTCGAAGGATCTTCAAGGCGCTCGAACTCGTCGAAGGAGATCTTCTAAGATGAAAGAGATCTTCGAAGATGAAGAAGATATTCGAAGGAGATCTTCGAAGGAGGATGAAGATCTTCGTCCGTCTTCGAAGTGCTTGAAGGTTCCTTCAATGACGGCTTCGAAGAGGAGGGGGTCTTCAAGAGGAAGAGGAAGGAGAAGGAGAAGGAGAAAATGATGGAAAAGAGAGGAACCTTGGGGTTCTATTTATAGGCCCCAAAGGTGGTTACAATAGTTATGTGATTATTCGCAGGCCGTAACCACCATAATTGTTATTTGCAGACCGATTTAATATAAATTAATACGCATATTTCATAATAATTTACTACGCGCATGCCGATATGATTTCAGATATTTACACCCACCCATAATGGGTGGTTACGGTGGTTATGGTGGATATGGGATTTTACTAACTGCACACCGCACCCCCTGTTGGAGGATTTTACTATTTGCACCCCTAATTTCTCCCTCCTTCAGGGATAGGAACTAGGTGCAAGCCTGTCCTCTTAGAGTCGCCGGGAATGCCTGGCACAACAGTGGATCTGGGGCATTGTAGAGTTGCATCATGATCGCGAAGTGTTTGACGTGCTCCGACGGGTCGCCCGCTCCGTCATATGTCTCAAATTTTGGGAGCTTGAAGCTAAGTGGGATTGGATGCGCTAGAACCTCAGGTGCGAATGGTGAGCGACATTGGAGAGGGCGAGGGGCCAAAGTGGCGTACTACCTGGCTCGTTCGTGCTCTTTGAAAATTATGTCACGAACTTTTTCACGCATGAGCCTTCCAACTGTAGGCTCATGGCTTGCCGCTTTAGGGCAGTTGTGGTGATACTGAGCTTCAGGTCCTCCGCCAGGATGGGCCCTGCGGTCTTGGACATTCGTATTGGAGAGCTCTCCTTCGGGTTTGCTGATAAGCGAGTGGAGGGGAGCTAAATCATCATGCCCCTCGAGGATTGATTCTTCACTTGTGCGGATGGCTTTTCCTGCCATGATCTCTAGTCACGAGTACCGTTGTACAGTGGGTACTGTCTTCAGAGTCTTCTTCAAGCTTCGTGGGAACTCGTTCGCACAGACGACGCCAAACTATTGCGGTCCACTCAAGGCTCCGGTAGACCGGACTAAATTGAACCGTCCTAGCCCGGGAGCGTTCGAGCGTGCAAACAGTCACAGAAAAGGGAAAGCTGACAAGACAATTTTTTTAACGTGGAAAACCCGACAATTTGGTGAAAAACCACGTGGCCAGGTCTATACCGGCCAAAACTTTCACTATTTGTTGGTTGTTGTACAGAGTTGTTTCGAAGAACTCGAGGGCGATAGGTCGCCTCTCGTTAAATTGTTCAGGGAAAGGTGCTCGGAGGATGACAGACCACCACTCACAGAGCTAAGTCTTTTGTCTGATGCAGAGGAGAATGCTGCGCTCTGAGCGCTCTGGAGATTTTTGACTGCTGTTTGAAGGTTGGATCGATGTGCTCTATACGTCTTTGTCTCAGCGGCTTGTCTCCTGCTGCGCGAGAGGAGTTTGGAGTGTTGTTCTTGCTGGAGGCTGGAGCGTTTGTTCTTGAGTGCACGAAGTGCTTGTTGCTGAGTACGCGAGTTTGCGCTTGGACGGTCTTGAGAGCGAAGCGCGCTTCGAGCGGTCTTGAGAGCGAAGCGCGCGGAGGCGCGCTTCGAGCGGTCTTGAGAGCGGAGCGCACGGAGGCGCGCTTGGAGCAGTCTTGAGAGCGGAGCGCACGGAGGCGCGCTTGGAGCGGTCTTGAGAGCGGAGCGCACGGAGGCGCGCTTGGAGTTGTCTTGAGAGCGAAGCGCACGGAGGCGCGCTTAGAGCGGTCTTGAGAGCGGAGCGCACGAAGGCGCACTTGGAGCGGTCTTAAGAGCGGAGCGCACTAAGGCGCGCTTGGAGCGATCTTGAGAGCGGAGCGCACGGAGGTGCGCTTGGAGCGGTCTGGAGAGCGGAGCGCACAGAGGCGCGCTTGGAGCGGTCTTGAGAGAAGAACTCACGGAGGCGCACTTAGAGCGGTCTTGAGAGCAGAGCGCACGAAGGTGCTCTTGTGGCGGAGCGCACGGAGGCGCGCTTAGAGCGGAGCGCACGGAGGCGCGCTTGGAGCGGTCTTGAGAGCGGAAGAAGGCGTTCGAAGGATCTTCAAGGCGCTCGAACTCGTCGAAGGAGATCTTCTAAGATGAAAGAGATCTTCGAAGATAAAGAAGATATTCGAAGGAGATCTTCGAAGGAGGATGAAGATCTTCGTCCGTCTTCGA
The DNA here is from genome assembly GCA_033032865.1 of Dactylorhiza incarnata. Taxonomy (NCBI): domain Eukaryota; kingdom Viridiplantae; phylum Streptophyta; class Magnoliopsida; order Asparagales; family Orchidaceae; genus Dactylorhiza; species Dactylorhiza incarnata. The sequence goes on from JAWHQI010000023.1 coordinate 7,832,198, forward strand.
AGTGCTTGAAGGTTCCTTCAATGACGGCTTCGAAGAGGAGGGGGTCTTCAAGAGGAAGAGGAAGGAGAAGGAGAAGGAGAAAATGATGGAAAAGAGAGGAACCTTGGGGTTCTATTTATAGGCCCCAAAGGTGGTTACAATAGTTATGTGATTATTCGCAGGCCGTAACCACCATAATTGTTATTTGCAGACCGATTTAATATAAATTAATACGCATATTTCATAATAATTTACTACGCGCATGCCGATATGATTTCAGATATTTACACCCACACATAATGGGTGGTTACGGTGGTTATGGTGGATATGGGATTTTACTAACTGCACACCGCACCCCCTGTTGGAGGATTTTACTATTTGCACCCCATGATGTGGAATTTTACTATTTACACCCCATGATGGAGGATTTTATTATTTACACTCTCATGTTGGATGATTTTTACTATTTGCACCCCATGATGATGGATTTAACTATTTGCACCCCCCATGTTAGGGGGTTACGGGGCTGGCACGTATGTGCACATGGGGGCGCCCGCGCGCGTTGTGAGTGCTGGCGCGCCTGCGTGCAGTGCGGGCGCACCCGCACACGGCACGTGCTGGGGTGCACCTGCGCGTGGCGTGCGCCCGCATGAAGCATGCGGCGTGTACTCGCGCGCATGGGTGCTCGCCCGCGTGCTGCTTGCGTGCGGGCGCTCACGCGTGCAAGTGCTTGCCTGCGCGTTGCTCATGTGTGGGTGCGCGCGCGTGCGTCGTACGCGTGCGGGTGCTCTTGCGTGAGCGGGTGGTTCGTGCGCCATGATTGTCGTGTGTTTTGTGAGGGTGCGGGGTGCATCTACATGTAAGTTGTCTTTATTTGAAATTGCAAATGCTTAATTTCTTCCTTTTAGGCTAAGAGGCGGTGCGCGCAAGGTAGGCCGATGCAATTATGTTCTTCTTTGACCGTCGAACATATTGGTTTATGGAGGAAGCAGCTCGGCTTGCCTGCTGACATGGAGGTAAAGATCCCGCAAATTGAGGGACGTGCTCAGAATCCTCCGCGGGGGTGGATCACTTTGTGCGAGTCGTCATTGCGGTCTGGGTTTCGCTTGCCCCCTTGTGAGGAGCTAATTAAAGTCTTGAGGCATTGTGTCGTGCCGGTGTCCCAATTTACTCCCGTTGGGATGACGCGAATTGTGGGCTTGATCGCCTTCTTTAGAGAGCATGGATCGAGGTTCACCCTAGATCTTTACTGATAGTGGTGTGACGTACGCGCGGATGGAGGTGGACGGATTGAAGTCCTTAGTAACAAGCAATGGCTTGAGTTTGAGAATCGGGTGGATCGTCGCCACGAGAATACTTTATTCGGCTACATCAGAAATCCTTGGGGCTTTCCAGAGCTTTGGAGGTCACTTACGGACCGTTGTCGCCGTTTGAAGGGTCACGAGCGAGAGTTTACCCCGGTGTTGGGATTTGTCGAGCCTCATGCATTGGCGAACCCTCTATTCGCTATTTCAGTGTGTTTTGAGGAGAAGCGTCTCTTGTTGTGTGGTCTTTCTACCGATGAGAAGCGCTCTGCAGCCGTCCCATTGGATTGAGGTCGGAAGAGGAAGCTGGTATTCAAGAATGGTAGTTCGGATTCTGCGCCTTGACGCTTTTGTCGGATGGAGGGGCGTATTGACGAGGCGGACCCGTGCAGCTCGAGAGTTGATGACGTTCCCATCGACCTTGATGTGGAAGTGCTAGACTCTGTTGCTCCCCAGGATCCTTCTGCCCCCAGGTTCCCGAGGATGCTTCTGTTCCGCGGTTGGTCAGGGGGAGGCGAGTTTCCTCTTCTCTTGAGGCCATGAATGATGCGGTTAGGTTTATGGCTTTGCCTATGTTGTTTTGGCTTGTGATTAGCCTAACTTTCCTTTCTTTCTTCAGATTGGAGTTCAGACCAGCATTGCTTTGACGTGGAATGACTGTTACGTTGGCCTGAAAGATAGTTATATCGTCCTTCAGGAGGAGCTTCGTGATGTGCAGAGTTTCTTTTCTGACCTGAAAGGTAGACGGGATCGCGATGTGTCTTGCTTTCGACAGATCGAGGCTGGGTTGCGGGCGGAGCTAGAGGAGTCCCGTGCTAAAGTCCGGATGGAGAAGGCCCTTGTGGAGGATTCAGCTCGTTTGTTGGAGGGTTCACGAGCTACATCGACTCGTTTGGAGGTTGAGTTGGCGTATTTGAAGGCGGAGGTGGATCGCATTTCATCAGAGGAGCGGGCCGCTGAGCTGAAGGTTGTTGGGCTTGCTGAGTATAAAACCGCCATAGATTATATGAGGGACTGTTCTCCGCTCTCAGAGGAGGTTCGCGAGGAAATTTGGAGCAAGGAAATATAGCCCCAACTTGAGGATGAGCGGGAGGTGGTTTTCTTGCGCTGGATGGAGAAGGCCCTCCGCTTGGTTGCGAGGGCACGAGGTTGTGACGTGTCCGGATTGGGTGTTGGAGATCTCTCTGAAGATGAGCACTCTGCTTCTGATGTTGAGGAGTAGCTTCACCTTTATTTCGTTATCTTTCCCTTTTTATTGTATTTTGTATCTGAGGTGATGTATTTGTATCTCCGTGTTTGTATCTCCGTATTTGTGTAGTGTCATTTGTTGACTGTATTGCTGCTGACGGATTCACGTCGCTTATGTATCTGTTCTAGCTTTTAGCTCTTGTAGTAGTAAAGCTTCTGTGGTGTTTGAACCAGTGTTTTGTTCGGTAAATTATGTCCTGTTTTTAGGAAGCTGGTGTTTAGAGGACGAGACCCATATGGTGTTGGAACCTACTACGTGGGTGAATGACGAGCGATTTGAGACAGTAGTGGGAGGTTCGCGTAACCGGACTGGGGGATGTCATTGATAGTTGCGGTGAAGGGCAAACGCTTCGAACCGTTTGCGAGTGCGAGGGGGCAGGCCCTAGCGACGCAGTTTAGAGGACGAGACCCAGATGGTGTTGTAACCTACTACATGGGCGAATAGCAAGTGATTCGAGCCGAGTAATGGGAGGTTCGCGTAACCGAACTGGGGGATGTCATTGATAGTAGCGGTGAAGGGCAAATGCTTCGAACCGTTTGCGAGCGCGAGGGGGCGGGGCAGGCCCTGGCGACGCGATTTTAGAGAACAAGACCCAGATGGTGTTGGAACCTGCTACGTGGGAGAATAGCGAGTGATTCGAGCCGGGTAGTGGGAGGTTCGCATAACCAAACTGGGGGATGTTGTTGATAGTAGCGGTGAATGGCAAATGCTTCGAACCGTTTGCGAGCGCGATGGGGGCAAACTCTTGATCGAAAAGGTCGTTACTCAGGTTGTTCCTGAGTTAGTAGAGTTAGGAGCATGAAATATGTTAATCATATAGTAATTTGTGCGGAAGTATGAGTTTGTGACTTTCACAATAGTTGTTGATACAATTTAGGTACAAACGCAAGTGTGGGGACTATTGATAAAATCAACGCAAGTTTTGCGCGTTCCACGTCCACGGGAGTATTTTTCCTTCCGCGTTTCTGAGCTTGAATATTCTGGGCTTGATGATGGCGGCGACGACGAACGACCCTTCCCATGCTGGCGAGAGTTTGTCTTTTTGCGGGCCTTTTCCGGCAGTTTCAACACTTCGCAGGACGAGGTCCCCAATGTTGATGGGCCTTGGTTTCACTCTTCTATCGTAATGGCGGGCTACTCGTCTCTGATAAGTTGTAGCCCGCTGGGCTGCTGCCTCCCGTACTTCGAAGATAAAATCAAGGTTTTCTTGGAGTAGCTCGTCGTTCCTTTCTGGGTCGAATGTTTGCACTCTGGTACTAGGAACACCGATGCCAACTGGTAGGACGGCTTCAGACCCATAACACAGGTTGTATGGGGTCTCTGCGGTTGGGGTTTGATGCGCAAAACTATGCCCACAAATGATAACGACAAGTGTACCGTATCGAAAGTAGTATAAGTTATAAAACTAAGGTCGTATTAGACTCGGGCCGGTTGAATACTTTTACTTCGAAAAATCTCTATTATTTTTTCAATTAGAAATTTGGAGTTGGTTTACAAATAGTAAAAACTAGAAAGACTAAAAGAATTACTTTGATGGTTAAAAGCTAGCACCCGATCCTTGAATCACCTTGGAAATAAAATAGAAGAAAACAAAAAATCTAATTCTCTTAAGAAAATTGCTTCGACCGTGGAGGTTCCTGAATTCTAAACGCACCTCTGTCGAGGATGCGTTCAATTGAGTTTAGGTTGATCAATCGAACTTTCGCTCTAGAATCAAAACACCTAAACTCGCTTTATCGAATTGAACCCCTCTATTGGATTTGACTCCAATCCGGGAGATTTATGTCATCCTTTCTTAAGGGTTGCAATCAACTCTCTTTATCCTTAAGTGATCAATTCGAATTATGAGTCTTTAGACTACTAAATTATGAAAACATGAATGAGAATTATATATCGAAAATATAACCTCAGTAAAAATAGATCAAGGATAAATCTTAAGCATTTTCAAGAAGAGAAAAAGGCTTTCTACATTACTTCATGAATTATATTATTCCTTGGATCATCTCGACCGAGTGCTAATAGAAGTTTAACTACTCATGGAGATGGGAGAATTGATGAAAATAAAAAGGTACATAATGAAATTGAGAGTAGAATAAGAAGGAGAAAAGAACTATTTTATTGATTTTTGGCAAAAGAAATTACAAACTAAGGAATTGAAAGTACTATTACAAGAAGAAAGAGGAGTACAAGAAAACTTGAAATGAGAAAACAATACAAGGAAAATCAGACTTAAGCCTCCAAAATTCGTCCTTGATCATCTGGAGAAGCTCCCTTTAAATAGCTGAAAATTTGGTGTTACACGCCCTTGGTCACGCCCGTGACCAAGGGCGTGTAAGGGGCCTGCTCGAAGCAGCAGCGGAGAGGGCGCCTTCTGGAGTATTTGCGGGTGTTTCGTGCGCGTCACGCCCTAAGTCACGCCCGTGACCTAGGGCGTTTAACTTTAAAACTGGCTGCTGGCGGGAAACTTCGGCGGGAAGGAGCGCGGGATGAGTCACACCAGTGACCGAGGGCGTGTAATTTTAATTCACGTGGCATTGCACTTCTGCTGCTGGTGGCGGGTCGCGACCGTGACATTGGGTCAGGCTCTTGGTCACGCCCGTGACCTGGGGCGTGTACTTAACGAATCTTCACGGAATGCGCCCGGGGTGGTGGAATCGGGTCTGGAACACATCTAGGTTGTCACGCCCTTGGTCACGCCCGTGACTTTGGGCGTATACTTGACGATTTTGCTCAAAGTGCCCAGAAAATCTGAAAATATAGAAAAAGCTTAAGTTAGTTCATGAAATCAAAAATGAAAAGATTTATATGATATAATTCATATAATTTATATAAATTCATATTAGAATTATATTAGAACTATACTAAAGGATGAGTATAAAAACTACTCATCAAACACTCCCATACTTGAGCTTTTGTTATTCCAAAGCAAAAGAATGAGGAAAGAATTATAAGAAATCGATAATATTGCTAATTAACCAAAATTTTATTAGACCAAAAGTAAGTTAAAAGAAAATTCTAGAAATTCAAGAATTAAGTTATAAGTTATGGTGATAATTTAAAAAGAGAAAAATATTTAGCTAAGTACTTCTCAAGATAACTATTTAGCAAAGAAATTATAGAAATTTTCAAACAAGAATAGATTGAAATTATAGACACTCTAACATAAAAGAAACTTTAAGGAGAAGACACCTACCAAAATATTGCTCTCTAACTAATTTTATTTAGGATTAGAATTAATAGAAATGGCTAGGGATTGGTTTTGTAGAAATAGAAAAATGAAGAGTTCTTTGATTGGAGGTGGTGAAAACCTCACTCAAAAATTCATATTTGTATATGTTTAGGAAAATGATGAATTTTATTCTCTCATTTTTCATGTCATATAATCTTTTAACAATGCTCTTCAATCAAAAACCCAAAATGTATATGTTTAGATGTAATGAATTTTATCCTCTTACATCATGACATATAGTCTTTTAAATGATTTTGGGTGCATATGTTTAGGGAATAATGAATTTTATCCTCTTATTCCCATGACATGATCTTTTACTAGACTTTTTTTTTATTTGCCAATAAAGGGTGAGGGTAAGGAAATACTTCTAGTTTATAAATTAAACTATTTTGAGAGCAACTTTCTTAGTGGAGTGAAATTTTCTAAGATCTTAAAGTTAGTATTGAATATAACAAAAATCTAAAACAGTTTAGTAAATTTACCACAAATTGAAGCCATTTAAAATTAAAAAGAGAAGTGGTACTCAATAAACTTTCTAATTAAATTAAAAACCTAAAATATTTCTTAAAACTCAATTACTTCAAATTTAAGTCTAACGAATTCTGATGAAACAAAATGTTAGCTAAATTAAAAATGTAGGATTACTTATGATCAAACCTCAAACTAGATTTCTAGAAAGATAAAACACAAGGCTAGGCGTATTTATTATTATTAGTTTTATTTTTTTATTAGTTCTTGGACTTCCCGAGGGCTACCCGGTGAAGGATTCGCAAGTTACTAGGAGGTGCGATGGGAGTTCAAGCCCAAACCTTCCTTTCCAAGAAATTAGATTTTTATGAATTTTATAAAAAAAAAATCTTTTTTTAAATTGAGTCGAAAAACTAGAAAACTATACTACACCCACATACTTAAAGTTAAACATTGTCCCCAATGTTTAAAACTAAGTATAAAGTATTATCAAGATTATATATAAAAATGCAGTAAATGAAAAGTGGGGAGAAGAAGGTTTCCCTGGTTGGTAGATTGGGTTGCCGGATTAAAAACCTAATAAAGAAGTTAGAAAAAAAAAAACAAAAAAAAAAGATAATCTTGGGGTGCCTCATAAAAGCGCTTTGTTTACCGTCGCGTAGCTTGACTAAGTGTCAATTATTATTGTAAAAATTTGGAAAATTAAGCATTTCAATTTGTCCGTACGCTGGGTCACCGGGGTGATACAATTTTAGTTGGTGGTCGTTAACCTTAAAGGAGCATTTTTCCGGGTGCTCTATTAGCATAGTTCCATATGACCAAACTTCTTTTATTACGAAGGGATCGGACCATCGGGATTTTAATTTGCCCGAAAAAAGTTTAAGTCTAGAATTATAGAGAAGGACTAAGTCTCCCAGTGAAAAACTTTTTGGATTTTTAATTTTTTTATCATGATAAAACTTAGTGCGCTCCTTATAAAATTTATTATTTTCATAGGCGTTAGCACGTCATTCGTCTAATTCATTTAGTTGAAATTTCCTATGTTCGGAGGCTAAGTTGAAATCCAAATTTAGAAATTTTAGCGCCCAAAAAGCGCGATGTTCTAATTCTACAGGTAAATGACAAGCTTTTCCATAGACTAATCGGTATGGTGTACATCCGATGACAGTTTTATACGCTGTCCGGTAAGCCCAGAGTGCGTCGTCTAATTTGAGCGATCAATCCTTCCAATTAACGGACACAATTTCTTCTAATATTATTTTTAATTCACGATTTACTACCTCCACTTGGTCATTCGCTTGTGGGTGGTAGGCGGTAGACAGCTTGTGTGTAACTCCATATTTTGCTAAAATTTTAGCAAGTTGGTTGTTACAGAAATGTGTGCCCCGATCACTAATTAGTGTTCGGGGTGTGCCAAATCGTGAAAATAAATTTTTTTAAAAATTTACGATGACTCTCGCGTCGTTGGTGGGAAAAGCTTGCGCTTCCGCCCACCTCGACATGTAATCTACCGCAACAAGGATATATTTGTTATTAAAAGAGGAGGGTAGAGGACCTACGAAATCTATTCCCCATAAATCAAAATTTTCGCATTCTAAAAATATATTTTGGGGCATTTCGTCCCGGTTAGAAATGTTACCTGGCCGTTGGCACCGATCACAATTACTCACAAAATTGTGAGCGTCTTTGTAGAAGGTGGGTCAATAGAAGCCCGCCTCTACTACCTTCCTTGCGGTCCGGTTCGCTTGATAGTGACCACCGGTTGGTCCTTCGTGGCAGTGTCGCAGAATTTGGACGCCTTCCTCGCCCTAAATACACCTTCTTACCACTTGGTCCGCGCTGACACGAAATAAAAATGGGTCCTCCCAAAAATAATTTTTCAAGTCCGAAAAGAATTTCTTCTTTTGTTGACTTGAAAAATCTTTTGGTAGGACCCGGGACACTAAATTGTTGGCCAAATCCGCGTACCGAGGGGTGGAAGATGTCGTTACCTTTTCGATGGCGAGGAGACGCTCTTCAGGGAATTTGTCATCAATTTCGGCTTCGACTAGCGCTCCTGCAACTGGATTCTCCAACAGTGAGAGGTGGTCGGCCGCAACATTCTCCGCTCCCCTTTTGTCCTGGATCTCCAAATCGAATTCTTTTAATAGGAGGATCCACCTTAGCAGTCGAGGCTTTGCATCTTCTTTATGTAGTATATACCAGAGAGCGGAGTGATCTGTAAAGACAATAACTTTGTAAAGCGTTAAATAAGATTGAAATTTATCAAATGCAAAAATTATAGCCAAAAATTCATTTTCCGTTGTTGTATAATTTGCTTGCGCGGATGTTAGCGTTTTGCTATCGTAATAAATTAGGTGAAAATATTTATTCACCTGTTGGCCTAAAACTGCACCTACATCAAAATCGCTCGCATCACACATAATTTCAAACGGAAGAGACCAGTTTGGCGCGATTAAAATTGGAGAATTGATAAGTTCGTTTTTAATTTTATTAAACGTTTTTAAACACTCTTTATCGAAATTAAACGCGGATTCCTTTTATAAAAGTTGCGTTAGTGGTTTTGTAATTTTTGAAAAATCTTTAATAAACCGTCTATAGAAACCCGCGTGTCCTAGAAAACTCCTAATGGATTTAATATTGGTAGGAGGGGGGAGTTTTTCTATGACTTCGATCTTGGCCCTATCAACCTCGATCCCTTTGCTTGAGACTTTTTGCCTGAGGACTAATCCCTCTTGGACCATAAAGTGGCACGTCTCCCAGTTGAGTGCCAAATTCGTGTCTTCGCAGCGTTAAAGAACACGATCAAGATTATTTAAACAATTTGTAAAAGAATTGCCAAAGACAGAAAAATCATCCATGAATATTTCCATGACGTCTTCTACTAGTTCATTAAAAATTGCAAACATACATCTTTGAAATGTAGCCGGCGCGTTGCAAAGACCAAACGACATTCTTCGATATGCGAAGGTGTCGAACGGACAGGTGAAGGTGGTTTTCTCTTGGTCTTCGGGCGCAATTAGAATTTGAAAATATCCCGAAAGACCATCGAGAAAACAGTAGTGTGAATGACCGGATAAGCGTTCTAAGATTTAGTCAATAAAGGGCAACGGAAAGTGATCCTTGCGGGTAGCATCATTTAATTTTATGTAATCGATGCATACCCGCCAACCTGTAACAGTACGGGTCGGAATCAACTCGTTATTTTCGTTAGTAATTACCGTTATTTCGCCCTTTTTAGGCACGACTTGCACTGGACTAACCCAAGTGCTATCAGAAATTGGATAAATAATTCTCATGTCTAATAGTTTTATAATTTCAGTCTTAACGACGTCCTTCATACTGGGATTAAGGCGTCGTTGAGGCTGAATAGTGCCGCGAGAATTATTTTCTAAGTTTATTTTATGCGTGCAAAACAAGAGATTTATTCCCTTGATGTCAGAGATTTGCCACGCAATTGCGTGACGGTGATTATTTAAAACTTTTGTTAATTCAGAAATTTCTGAATCATTTAGCGCTGAAGAAATAATTACGGGCAATTTTGAATTATTTTCTAAAAAAATATATTTTAAATGCTCCGGAAGTTGTTTTAGTTCTAGGCTCGGCGGCTCTTCATAAGATGTTTTAATTTTTAAATTACTTAAATTTATTTGTTAAAATTTAAGCTGCGGAGTCATTTCTTTTAAACAAAATAAAGTTTCTAATTCCGAATTTTCAACAAACGGAGAAATTTATAAAGCAAAAGACAATAATTCTTCTTCAAAATTTATTTCTAAAATAAATCAAGAATCATTGTTGGGTAGCGCATTCTCATTGATTGATTAACATTAAAAATAACTTTTTCATCTCCAACTCGCAGGAGAATTTTTCCGAGAGACCGAGGGCGACATGTCGCTCCTCGTTACAACTTTGGGGGAGAGAGAGAGAGGCGTTCGGAGGGTGACAGGCCACCGCTCAAGAAGCTTCGACTTCTTCCTTGCAGCGATGGGTAGCACCGTGCTCTGGAGACTTGTGTGTGTTCTGGAAGCACACTCTGGAACTCGGCACGCTCTGGAACTTGGTGTTCTGGGGCTTGGGTACTCTGGAACCTGTGCACTCTTCCGGATGTTTGAAGGTGGACGAGATTCTTCTTCTATCTTTGAGGGGCTCGAAGATTTCTTCAAGTATGGCCTTGAAGAGGAGGGAGATCATCAAGAGAGCTTTCTCTCTCTTGAACTTAGGAGGGAGGAGGAAGAGAATAGAATGAGGAAAAGAGAAGCCTTGGAGCTCTATTTATAGGCCCCAGAGGTAGTTATGGTGGTTACTACGGATAATCGCAGGCCGTAACCACCAAAAATACTAAATGAAGACCGATTTTATAAGGATTGTGACGCGCATTAATTAAATAATTCTCTATACGCAAACGAGGGTTATTTCGGATACCCGCACTCGCCCACTACGGGCGGTTACGCGGATGGTTACTCGTCAATAGGAAGGTGGAGAACGCAAGCGGACGATCGGACGGCGGCGGACTTCGACCGGCGAGGATGATTGGCCGGCGAGGGGGGACCCCGACGAGGAAGGGGGGCTGGGAGGGCGGTCGGCCTAGGGGGCGGCCGACCGACCGAGAGGACGCCGGCCGAGGGAGCGGCCGACCTTGGGTGGCCGATCGAGGGAGCGGCCGGCTGCAAGGCCCAAGGCCGCTCGCGGCCTCTCGGCCGTGTGGCCGAACCCGGCCGACCGGGTGGTCGGCCGGGGCGAGGCGGCCGGCGGCCAGCCGGCCGCGAAGCACGCGCCGGCCGGCGGATTGGACGCATGCGCCGGAGACGTGCGGCCAAGCGGGGTCGGCCAAGCGGGTTTGGCCGGGCGACCTAGCCGCACGGTCAGGCCGCACGCTGCGGGCGTGCAGCCATGGGCGGCCGGCCATGAGCGTGCAGCCATGGGCGGCCGGCTCACTGATACAATTTCGATAGACTTATTCTCGCGCAATTTCGAGTTCGTTCCGTCTTCCAAATGGACGCTGGAACGCACCATGAGATGCGAATAGTAAAATCCTCCACCATGGTGTGTGAATAGTAAAATTTCTATTATGGGAGTGCGAATAGTTAAATCCCCCAGCATGGGGGCAAATAATAAAATCCCCCATCATTGACTGCGAATAGTAAAATCCCCATCATGGGGTGCAAATAGTAAAATCCCCTCATCATGGGTGTGTGAATAGTAGAATCGCCCACCATGTGTGTGACTAGTAAAATCCCCATAATGGGGATGCGAATAGTAAAATCGTCCATCATTTTGGTGTGCATAGTAAAATCCTCCATCATGGGGATGTGCATAGTAAAATCCCGTACCATGGGGTGTGAATAATAAAAATCCCCATCAAGGGGGTGCGAATAGTTAAATCTCCCATCATGGAGGTACGAATACTAAAATCCCCCACCTTGGGGTTCGAATAGTAAAATCCCCATCATGAGGGTGTGAATAGTAAAATCCCCCTTTATAGGGGTGCACATAGTAAAAACCTAGATTATGGGAGTGCGCATAGTAAAATCCTCATCGTGGGGGTGCGGATACTAAAACCTTCTATCATTGGTGTGCGGATAGCCACGCCCCAAATCAGCATAATTGCCAAAACACCTCTCTCAGAAGCTATAAAAGAGACTCAGAGCTCTCATTTGAAATAACATTATCTTCTACGCATGATAGAGCTGCAAAGTCTTCCTTCGAAGATCTCCTTGGGTTCTCTTTCGGTGCTTGAATATCACTTCGAAGATCTCCTTCGCCGCTCGAAGATTTCCTTCGGCGCTCGAAGATCTCCTTCGGAGCTTCCATATTCCTTCGAAGATCTCCTTCGGCGCTCGAAAATCTCCTTCGGAGCTTCCATATTCCTTCGAAGATCTCCTTCGGCGCTCGAAGATCTTCTTCAACACCCGAAGATCTGTTTCGGAGCACTAAAATTCATTCAAAGATCTCCTTCGGCACTTGAAGATCTTCTTAGGCGCTCGAAGATCTCCTTCAGAGCTTGAAGATTCCTTTGAAGATTCCTTCAAAGATCTCCTTTGGCGCTCGAAGATCTCCTTCGGCGCTCGAAGATCTCCTTCGGCGCTCGAAGATATCCTTCGGCGCTCGAAGATCTCCTTCGACGCTCGAGGATCTCCTTCGACGCTCGAAGATCTCCTTCGGCGCTCGAAGATATCCTTCGACGCTCTAAGATCTTCTTCAGCGCTCCAAGATCTCCTTCGACACTCGAAGATCTCCTTCGGCGCTCCAAGATCACCTTCGAAGATCTCCTTCGGCGCTCGAAGAACTCATTCGGCGCTCGAAGATCTCCTTCAGAGTTCGAAGATCCCTTGAAGACTGCTCAAAGATCTCCTTCGGAGTTCGAAGATCCCTTGAAGATTGCTCGAAAACCTCCTTCATAGTTCGATGATCCTTTGAAGTTTGTTCGAAGATCTCCTTTGACCTTTGAAGATTCCTTCGGAGCCTCGAAGATCTCCTTCTCACCTCGAAGGTCCCCTCCAAGACATCTCGAAGACCTCATCCTGCTCCGTCCTTCGAGCCCAAAGCCATGTTGTCGCATTGATCATTCCAAATTGCTTCTGAGCATGCTCATCACCACTCCACTCCAAGCGACTTCTGCGGTCCAGAAGAATCATTGTAACGAGTGGTGACATGTCACCCTCGAGAGATAACTTTTATAACCCTCCAAAGAATAATGGAACTCAGTCGTCACTGATACAACTCGGTGATTTTATCCACTTTTTAGTGGGTTTTCACGTCAAAAGCTTCTTTGTCAATGATTGTTCTTCTCTGTGACTGTTTGCGCACTCGGCTCACTCTCGAGTTGAGACGATTCAACTCGGCTGATCCATATTAGCATTGAGCGACCCGCAACAGTTTGGCGCCGTTTGTGGGAAAGGTGTTCCCAAACTCTGCAAAGACTCTCTGAAGACAGTATTGGCCTCACAACAATACTCGCGACTAATAACAATGGCTAGGAAGGGTACCCGTACTACTGAGGGGTCAATCACTGGGGGGGCACGCTGATCCATCTCCCTCGCATTCCCTCATCAACGTCCCTCTCGTGATAGAGGTTATGATCGCACTCACAGCTGCACTAGAAGGGCGCTTGCACCAGATGGAACAACGTCAGGACGAGATGCTCGCCCTCCGAAGAAACATAGGAGCTCATCGAGTTCCCAATCCATCCTGCACCGGTCAACCAGCCTCAACCGGATTTGAATCATGCCTTTGAAGAAGAGTTCTTCAATGAAGCCAACTCTACACGTCATGTCCAATCGGCCATGGGCCCTCTAAGCCAACCATCATCATCACCGCACAGGAGCAGCAGACTTCAGCCAAGTTATGGGGATGCTCACTCGCGAGGAGAAATGCGATTTGATCGCTGAAGAGTACGACTGTTGTTAATGGAACGTTCACCTAGAGAGGGGGGGGGGGGGTGTTAGGTGATCTGGGTTCTTTTCGAAATAATAGCGCGAGTTACGAATATTCAAGTGTAGCACAAAAGTATCGCACAAATAAATCACAGCAGACGACACAAGTTCTATATAGGTTCCTCAAGACCGGGTGTCTTGAGTAGTCCTCTGTCCTTCTGCGCCTACCTAGCAGTATGCTAGGATCGGCAAACTCCGCCAAAACTTCAGGCCCGCAAGCCTTACAACACGGACCCGCAAGTCCTACAGCCTAAGCCCGCAAGCCCATACTGCACCTGAGCCCGCAAGCTCGACACTTAGGCCCTCAAGCCCTACACAACACAGACCCGCAAGTCATGTGCCTACAGCCTAGGCCCGCAAGCCCTTACTGCACCAATCCCTCAAGCTCGACATTATCAGACCCGCAAGTCCACTGCCCTGGCCTTCAAGCCTCACAGCTCTCCAGCCCTCAAGCTAGACAAAATCGGACCCGCAAGTCCACTGCCCTGGCCCTCAAGCCTCACAGCTCTCCAGCCCTCAAGATAGACAAAATCGGACCCGCAAGTCCACTGCCCTGGCCCTCAAGCCTCACAACTCTCCAGCCCTCAAGCTAGACACTTAGATCTGAAACCAGATCTTACATGTTTGGCCTGCAAGCCTTACAAGAAATTACAGTGATGAAAACTGTTTCTTCTGCCTGATGAAGATTGACAACTAAAGGTTGAAGAAGATGTTTCTGATTCAGATCTTGAAAGCACAGTTCTTCTTCAATCTCTTCTCTTAGCCTGATGAGGAACGACTTCTTATCAGTCGATCAGATGACTGATTCTTGCGAGAACACTTTGAGAATTCTTGTCTATCTCTTTCTTTCTTTACGCCGCTTTTATTGTTCTATTTGTTGTATGCGTAAGTTCTTTTTGATTGATCCTTGCTTTATGGCGACCTCTTATCTCTTTTATAAGACTGCGAGGCTCCCAACGGTCTTCTGAAAAAGTTCCTTAAGTGTCAGACGCCCCATTCCTTAAGAGCACGCGCTGATTGGACAATCAGGCGGCGACATTAATTGCTGACAGCGCGTCCGCAACATTTGAATTCCGTCTCGACGATATTTCCAGCTTTATGCCGATACTGACAGCATTACGACGATATGGATAATATCTCGACGACAGGACTTTGTCGATGCCTTAGGCCTTGGAGGATCTTCAAGTCTTCTAGCTTCTTCCTCTGACGCTGATGTCTCGACGATACGCGATATTTTGGCGTTTCTGCATATACAGCGATATGTTATCTCTGACTGTGTCGACGTGATCTTCTTTCTTGTAGTCTGTCGTCGTAATCATTTTGTTCTTTCGACGACATGAGCGATATCATGTCGACAGACTATGCTTTAGCAACTGCTTGTCTTCAGACGACCTTCTTCAGTCTTTTCGACGTCACGCCTTCTTTACGACGATGTCATTGGCATCAGTCTTACTTATCCTTTCCGACGACACGCCTTCTTTGATGATGTCGACGATGCAACATCTTCTCAACGACATTCCTTCCTTTTGAATCTGTCTCAGCGGTTGGGCTGAGATGGCTTCCTCTTCTCAGCGGATTCTGTCAATCTGTAGAGAAGTTTCTGCGTTCGACGAACTCGCCAAGTCTCAGCGTTTGCTTCTGTCCCGTCTGTGCATTCGATGAACTTCATTATTCGTTCGACGAACTTCGTTCTTCGTTCGATGAACTTCATTCTTCATTCGACGAACTCGCCAAGTCTCAGCTTTTGCTTTGCTCATCATCATGACGACAAGCATACTTTGTCGACGACATCTCCTATTCTTCTCGACGACATTCCTTTAACTTCCTGAGATTATGAGCTAGAGAAGTGATCAAATATAAAGTTAAATTTTCTTGACTTGGTGACTTCTTCAAATCAGGAATCGTGTGGGCAAGATTCACAACAATCTCCCCCTATTTGAAGAAGTCAGAATCTCAATTCAAGACTACTTTCACTTGACAATAAATGTTATAATCTTAAATGGAAGGCATGAGCATTTAAGATTTTACTAATCTTTTGCTGAACTTATGAGTATATCAAGCTTGTAGCTCCCCCTTGATTTGATGTCTCTTCTTTTGTGGCTCTCCCTACTCCTATACTCCCCCTATCTTTGAGATCCTCTTGAGCATCTTGTCTTGAACATATTGATGTCATTTCTCCCCCTTTTTGACTTCTTTCCTGCAGCTCTCCTTTAGGTAGACAATAGTCCAAGCTCCCCCTTGCTCAGTTATAGTTCATCCAAATCCTGAGAGATTTTCTAACCAATCATCTAGAAAGGGATTAGTGAAGAATAAGTTAAGGATTACTCTAAGTTTAACATCCCCATTTGGAATTTGAAGAAGTTAAACTTAGCTTCATCTAGGGGATTTGTAAATATATCAGCCACTTGTTTGTCTATTGGGACAAACTCAAGGGTGATATCTTCATTTTCCACATGCTCCCCGATTAAGTGATACCTGATATCAATATGTTTAGTCCTGCTGTGAGAGACAGGGTTCTTAGCAATTGAGATTGCACTTGAAGAGTCACAAAACATGGGTGTTTTGGTCATCTTTAGATTGTAGTCTTCAAGTTGATGCTGAATCCATAGCAGTTGGACACAGCAGCTCCCAGCAGAGATATACTCTAATTCTGTTGTTGAGATTGCCACACTGGTTTGCTTCTTACTGCTCCAAGATATCAGTCTTCCACCAAGGAATTGACATGTCCCTGAGGTACTCTTCCTATCTTCCTTGCACCCTGCATAATCTGCATCTGAGTAGCCAGTCAGTTCACATCCATTGTTCCTAGGGTACCATGGGCCAAGATTTGATGTACCCTTTAGGTATCTTAAGATTCTCTTGACAGAGACATGATGAGATTCCTTAGAATTCACCTAATATCTAGCACAGACACATGTAGCAAACATTATGTCAGGCTTACTTACAGTTAGATAAAGCAAAGATCCAATCATGCATCTGTACTTGGTTTCATCAAAGGGTATGCCCTTCTCATCCTTGTCCAGAGACACATTGGTTCCCATTGGAGTCTTCATTGAAGAAGCACTTTCCAATCCAAAATTCTTGACTAGCTCCCTAATGAATTTGGTCTGGGAGATGAAAATACCATCTTCAGATTGTTTCACTTGGAGACCTAGGAAGTATTTGAGCTCACCCATACTGCTCATCTCAAACTTTTCCTGCATCAAGTTGGCAAACATTTTGCAGAGATTGTTATCTGTAGAGCCAAAGATGATGTCATCCATATAGATCTGCAATAGCAAGATCTTGCCCTTTACTTCCCTTAGGAACAATGTCTTATCAATCTTTTCCCTTGAGAATTTGTTCACAATTAGAAAGCTTGACAGAGTCTCATACCAGGCCCTAGGTGTCTGTTTTAAGCCATAAAGTGCTTTTCTAAGAAAGTAAACATAATCAGGGTGAGTAGGGTCTACAAAACCTGAGTGCTGCTCTACATATACCTCCTCTTTGAGGTCACCATTTAGGAAGGTTGACTTCACATCCATCTGGTAAACCTTGAAACCTTGGTAGGCTGCATAGGCCAGAAACAGTCTTATTGCTTCCAGTCTGGCTACTGGAGCAAATGTCTGATCAAAATCTATCCCTTCCTCTTGTCTATAGCCTTTTGCCACTAGCCTTGCTTTATTCTTGGTGATGATTCCATTTTCATCCAATTTGTTTCTGTCAACCTATTTAGTTCCTATGATATTCTGTCCTTGGGGTCTTGGAACTAGTTTCCAAACTTTGCATCTCTTAAATTGGTTCGGTTCCTCCTGCATTGCTGCAATCCAATATGGATCCTGATTTGCTTCCTCAAATTTCTTGGGTTCAATTTGAGAGAGAAAACTCAGGTACAATGCTTCATTTGCAGCTCTACTCCTTGTCAGCACACTTTGGTTGACAGCTCCTATAATTTGCTCCTGAGGATGATCTCTTACTTATTTCAAGGTGGCTGGCAGTATTCTGGGGATTTCTTCAGCTGCAGGTCATTCAGGTTGCACTTCTTCTGCTGTTTCTGTGTCTTCCACAACATCTGTTTCAAGCTCAACATCTATTGATTGATCTTTACTTTTAGCTGAGGTTCCAGCTTGGTCATCAATGCATAATTTTTCCATCTTCTCATCAGTACCTGCATTCACTAGAGAACTAGACCAGCCTTTGTGAACGAGGCTGGTCTCATCAAATACAACATGTACAGATTCTTTCACTGTTTGGGTATTGATGTTGTACACTTTATAGGCCTTGCTATGAGAGTTGTAGCAAAAAAAAATACCCTCACTGCATTTCTCAGCAAACTTGATTAGTTTGGATTTCCCATTATTAAGGACATAGCATTTACTATCAAAGATCCTAAAGTAGGATAGGGTTGGTTTTCTCCTCTTCATTAACTCATAAGAAGTTTTCTTGTGGTCTTTGATGATTGAAGCCATGTTTATCACATGACAAGTAGTGTTGACAGCCTCTGCCCAGAAGTATTCTGGTAGAGAGGAGTCACTTAGCATTGTCCTACTTTCCTCTATCAAGGTTCTGTTCTTCCTTTCAGCAATCCCATTCTGTTGAGGGGTTCTGGGTGAGGAAAATTCTTGGGAGATACCTAGTTCTTGGCAGAATTCTGTCATGGCCCCTGACTGAAATTCTGTCTCATGGTCACTTCTGAGTTTGACCACAGTACAATCCATCTCATTCTGGATCTGCCTGACAAAATTTCTCAAGATATCTAGGGTATCTGATTTCTTTTTGAGGAAGAATACCCAAGTGAACCTTGAGTAATCATCAACAACTACAAGGGTGTAGGCCTTCCCTCCTAAGCTATGAACTGACATAGGACCAAACAAATCCAGATGCAGTAAAAATAAGCACCTAGAGGACTCTTTGTTAGATATGCTTTTAAAGCTGGTCCTAGTCTGCTTTCCAAGTTGGCAAGCTTGGCAAGGACCATCTTTGATGCACTTAATATTAGGTCCATTCCTAACTAGGTCTTGTGAGGAAAGCTTGCTTATTGTCTTATAGTTGATGTGTGCAAGTCTCTTGTGCCATTGTACACATAGAGCCTCTTTATCATCAGCCACAAGACATATAGGCTTGGAAGAATTTGTATTAAGAAAGTTCAAGCAGTAAATATTGTCACTCCGAGTGCCAGTTAAGGTAGCCTCAGAATCTAAGTACTTCTTAATTAGGCACTTATCCTTGTGGAAAGTAATAATAAAGCCTAAGTCACAAAGTTGACTTATGCTTATGAGATTGTGTTTCAACCCCTCCACATAAACAACCTTTGTGATAGTAATTAACCCATTAGAGATGTTGCCATAACCTCTGGTCACTCCCTTTTCTGAACCTCCAAAGATCACGGTTGGTCCATTCTCCACAGGGATGAACTCTCTTAAGTGCTTTCTGACTCCAGTCATGTGCCTGGAGCAGCCACTGTCCAAATGCCAAATTGGAGATTGGTTGGCATTTGTACATACCTGCAAAACAAATCACTTCCCCTTAGGTACCCAATATGGATTGGGTCCTTGGTTTTTGTTAGGGTGATATAAAGGAACAACAAACCTCTGAGGGTTCTGCACTCTCTTTGCAGTGAGCCCTGTTGGGTTGAACCAACAGTCCAAAGCAAAGTGGCTTACTTTCCCACAGCACCAGCATTCATATCTGTTGTATCTCCTCTTCTACTTCATCATCTGAATGGGGTGGCAGTGCTGATGAGCAGGAGAGAAGGCTTCTTGCCTAACAGATCTTGGGTGAACCTCATATGTGTGAGTCTGGGGAGGAATTGGTCTCACCACATTTTGGTTCACCTTCTTGGGAACAGGCTTTGTAGGAACAGCCTTTCCCCTGCCCTTGACTGTTGTTGCTGCAGATTTGTGGGCTGAAGGACTTGACACCAGCACCTTCTTATAGGAAGGTCCAGCTTCAGAATCTTTGCCCGTAACTGTCTCCTGATTGAAACCGATACCAGCTCTGAACTGTCCAGAGAAGGTGTCAATGATGGGCAGGATAGTTTTGGGCATAGAGAAGCTGGATGCAAGTTTCTTCTCAGCCAACAACATTTCCTCAAGGTCCTTGATGACCTTGTTCTTCTGTCCTAATTCGACATTCTTAAGCCTTATGGCTTCCTTGAATTTGTCCACTTCTTTGCTCATAGCAGCCAGCTTCTCAGCTGTCTCATGGAGCTTAGATTGAACGGGCTTCGAGGAATCTAGCTCCTTGGTTTGGACTTTGAGGAGTTTCTTACAGCCTTTGAAGGCTTTCCACAAGGCTTTATATTGCCTTATCAGTTCAGACTCAATCTCATATTGGGATCTTGAGGTTGTGATATTGGCAGCAGACACACCCTCATCATCATGCAAGGAATCTGCTGCTGATTCAGAATAAGAGTCAGATAGAGAAGTTTTGTTAGTTACCTTCCCAGGAGAGATGTCATCCTGGTTGTCTTCACCGATGGCCATCAAGCCAATGAGTGCATCTTCCTCAGTCCCAGAGGAGCTTGGGTCAGAATCACTCAGTGTTCTGATCTTCTTGGCCATGAATCCTTTTTCTGATTTCCTCTTGCTCCTTGAGCTTCTTCTCTCTTCATGGTTCCTCAACTCCTTCTTCTTAGAGGGGCAGACAACAACCATGTGACATGTCTTGCTGTAGGAATAGCAAACAGTATTATTTAAATCATATTTACCAGGGTTAGATCTGTACCTTTCCTCCTTGGGGGCTCTGGATCTGTCATGATAATCAGATCTTCTGGAGCTTGAGGAGGGGTTTCTGTGATTGTCCCTCCTCCTTCTGTGTAACAGCTTCTTGAACTGTTTTGAGAGAAGGGTCACCTCTCTGTCAGTATCATCAGAATCTGAAGGGCTGGCTTCTGATTCTTCACTGCTCTCAGATCTGTTCTGAGTTGCAGAGATCTTGCTCTTGGATCTTCTCGTGCTCTCAGCTTTTAGAGCCACAGATCTGTCTCTTGTGCTCCCCTTTGAGCTTTCTTCTTCAGCCTTCCTGGTGTTGAGCTGAAGTTCATGGGACAGCAACTTCCCATACAGATTCTTGGGCTCTATGATGCCCAGCTGACCCATCTCTCTGATGGCATAAATTTTGATGTCTCATTCCTTTGTGAGGGATCTATGAAACTTGTCATTAAGATCAGAGTTGGTGAACTCTCTTTCATAGTTTCTTAGTCCATTCACTATCTTGAAGAATCTCTCATAGCAGTTAGAGATTGTTTCATTCTTGCCTTGTTTGAAGGCCTCATACTCCTGGTTGAGAAGGGATTTCTTATCATCCCTTACCTCGTCAGTACCCTCCATATACACGATCAGGGAGTCCCACATCTCCTTGGCCGTTTTGCAGTGAATCAGGTTCTGGAGAGTTGAGTCATCTATGGCACTCACAATGACATGTTGGGCCCTCTTATCTAGGACTGCCAGGATTAGCTCGTCCTTGTTCATGTCCTCATATTTTTTATCACCTTCCTTGTTGGATCAATGGTGGAGGGAGTTGTAGGGATAAAGGGACCCTGTTGGACTGTTAAGTAAATTCTTGGATCAGCCGCCTCCATGAAAAGCATTACCCTTTCCTTCCAGATGGGAATGTTCTCCTTTGTGTAGATTGGGAGTTTCATGGCTCTCATTTCCTGATTCTGATCTCCACCAGCCATGGCGAGTCGTTCCACGATCTAGACCAGACGGTTAAGTCTTCTTTTGATCAACCTGGCTTTGATACCACTTGTTGTTAATAGAACGTTCACCTAGAGAGGGGGGGGGGGGGTAGGTGATCTGGGTTCTTTTCGAAATATTAGTGCGAGTTGCGAATATTCAAGCGTAGCACAAAAGTATAGCACAAATAAATCACAGCAGACGACACAAGATCTATAGAGGTTCCTCAAGACCGGGTGTCTTGAGTAGTCCTCTGTCCCTCTGCGCCTACCTAGCAGTGTGCTAGGATCCGCAAACTCCGCCAAAACTTCAGGCCCGCAAGCCTTACAACACGGACCCGCAAGTCCTACAGCTTAGGCCCGCAAGCCCCTACTGCACCCGAGCCCGCAAGCTCGACACTCAGGCCCTCAAGCCCTACACAACACAGACCTGCAAGTCCTGTGCCTACAACCTAGGCCCGCAAGCCCTTATTGCACCCAAGCCCTCAAGCTCGACAATATCGGACCCGCATGTCCACTGCCCTGTCCCTCGAGCCTCACATCTCTCCAGCCCTCAAGCTAGACAAAATCAGACCCACAAGTCCACTGCCCTGGCCCCCAAACCTCACAGCTCTTCAGCCCTCAAGCTAGACAAAATTGGACCCGCAAGTCCACTGCCCTGGCCCTCAAGCCTCACAACTCTCCAGCTCTCAAGCTAGACACTTAGATCTGAAACCAGATCTTACACGTTTGGCCCGCAAGCCTTACAAGAAATTACAGTGATGAAAACTGTTTCTTATGCCTAATGAAGATTGGCAACTAAAGGTTGAAGAAGATGTTTCTGATTCAGATCTTGAAAGCACAGTTCTTCAATCTCTTCTATTAGCCTGATGAGGAATGGCTTCTTATCAGTCGATCAATTGACTAATTCTTGCGAGAACACTTTGAGAATTCTTGTCTTTCTCTTTCTTTCTTTACGCCGCTTTTACTGTTCTATTTGTTGTATGCGTAAGTTCTTTTTGGTTGATCATTGCTTTAGGGCGACCTCTTATCTCTTTTATAAGACTGCGAGGCTCCCAATAGTCTTCTGAAAAAGTTCCTTAAGTGTCAGACGCCCCATTCCTTAAGAGCACGCGGTGATTGGACAATCAGGCGGCGGCATTAATTACTGAGAATTCCGTCTCGACGATATTTCCAGCTTTATGTCGATACTGACAGCATTACGACGATATGGATAATATCTCGACGACAGGACTTTGTCGATGCCTTAGGCCTTGGAGGATCTTCAAGTCTTCCAGCTTCTGCCTCTGACGCTGATGTCTCGACGATACGAGATATTATGGCATTTCTGCATATACAACGATATGCTATCTCTGACTGTGTCGACGTGATCTTCTTTCTTGTAGTCTGTCGTCTTAATCACTTTGTTCTTTCGACGACATGAGCGATATCATGTCGACAGACTATGCTTTAGCAACTGCTTGTCTTCAGCTGACCTTCTTAAGTCTTCTCGACGTCACGCCTTCTTTACGACGATGTCATTGGCATCAGTCTTACTTAGCCTTTCCGACGACACAGCTTCTTTGATGATGTCGACGATATTGCATCTACTCGACGACATTCCTTCCTTTTGAATCTGTCTCAGCGGTTGGGCTGAGATGACTTCCTTTTCTCAGCGGATTCTGTCAATCTGTAGAGAAGTTTCTGCGTTCGACGAACTCGCCAAGTCTCAGCGTTTGCTTCTGTCCCGTCTTTGCGTTCGATGAACTTCGTTCTTCGTTCGACGAACTTCGTTCTTCGTTCGACGAACTTCATTCTTCGTTCGACGAACTCGCCAAGTCTCAGCGTTTGCTTTGTTCATCATCATGATGACAAGCATACTTTGTCGACGACATTTCCTATTCTTCTCGACGACATTCCTTTAACTTCCTGAGATTATGAGCTAGAGAAGTGATCAAATACAAAGTGAAGTTTTCTTGACTTGGCGACTTCTTCAAATCAGGAATCGTGTGGGCAAGATTCCCAACAACGACCAAGTAGGTCGACGAGCCTCT
The DNA here is from genome assembly GCA_033032865.1 of Dactylorhiza incarnata. Taxonomy (NCBI): domain Eukaryota; kingdom Viridiplantae; phylum Streptophyta; class Magnoliopsida; order Asparagales; family Orchidaceae; genus Dactylorhiza; species Dactylorhiza incarnata. The sequence continues at coordinate 7,855,550 of JAWHQI010000023.1, forward strand.
TTTGCTCGCAGGCCTCTCCGCCACGGCTCCCCGTTGGCACCTCAAGTTCTGGCGCATCCAATCCCGCATGGTTTCAAACTCCCAAACATCGAGATGTTCGACGGGACGGAGGATCCGCTGGAATATATCAATCACTTCACCACCATCTACAACGCTCTGGACCAGGTATTATGCCAAGTATTCCCGACGAATCTGAAGCGACAAACTCACACCTGGTTCTAATCCGTGAGGGAAGGAGCCACTGATAGTTTTGTGGAGCTAACTCAGCAGTTCACAGACCAATTCATCGCCAACCGCAGAATCGTCCAAGACCCCTCTCACCTTTTGGGGATCCGCCAGAATGAGGTGGAGACACTTAAGGATTTCTTTCGGCGCTTCATTACTGTGGCATGACAATTTTTTGGAGTCGATCTGGAGCTTTTGAGGGGAGTTTTTCTCAGAGAACTTTGCCCCAATGGATTCTACTCCGCGTTGATGCGGGGAACCGTGCCTAACTATCTCGACCTCATTCACCGGGTCGAGGCCCAGATTGCAGCGAATGGGGCAATCAAGGTGCACCACTAGTAGTTCTAGGGGAGCTCAAAGAGAATGAGAGGTCAGGAACCGCCACCGACACCAGGAGGAACAACGGGTTTCGCAATGACCTCCTCAGAGATCAGGGACCTCGCCAACACCGGGATTACACTCCCCTGAATACAACCCGGACGAACATGCTCATGGCAATCCGTGACAACGACGCACTTCGTCGACCCAAGCCGCTGCTCCCAAATCGAAGTGACCAGACGCAGTACTGCGACTATCATCGCGGGCATGGCCACATCATTAAAGATTGCACAAAGATGAAAGAAGAGATCGAGCACCTTAATCAGCAAGGACTCCTTGGATGGTTCCTACAAAACCAAGTTCTGAACCGGCATCGCCCCATCCCAGAAGAGAACAACCTCTCGCGCTCCATGGCGCACAGAGGGGCAGGCAAATGATCAGAAAAGTCGAGACAATAGCTGGGTCTCCCATCCTCCTCGCTCAAGTCTACTCCATTTCCCAACCCTAGAAGGTATCCGAAGAACAGAAAGCACAAAAGAACGCCACTATCAGCTTCAGGTATGAAGACTGTGAAAATTTTTCTAAGGACCTTGTGAGAGCAAGCAGGAATCGATTATGCAACTTAGAGATACAAGCCAAACAACCAGAAACAAACTTTAGGCAAGCAATTGATCTTTATTGATAGCATAAACTTCATTACAGGGCAAGACATGCTTGGCGAGACATGATTTCGCCAGCACAGATACCAAACAGAAATACAAGAAGATGAGGATAACTTGAGATCGCTCCAGACCGCGCGACCTCCCTGCGACTTCAACACACTGCCAGACCGCAGCGCCTTGCCGATCACAGCACACCACCAAACCGCTGCACAGACCGCTCCCTTCTTCCGACCTCCTGATTCTCCCGAACTACAGCACCACAACTCCAAGTCGCAGACCGCCCGAACACTTTCAGAGGAAGAGGTGATCGCTGCCGCCCACACTATCCGCAGAAGCTGCACAAGAGGAATTCAATCAGCAGACCGCACGGTCAGAATAAACCAGACCGCAGGAAACAAGCGAACTCAACTTACACTTGGTGTGTTCTTTTTGCTGCTACAGTGGCTCCCTATTTATAGGCGTGAGACCTGATCCAGTCACCACCCTATGAGATAGAGTCACCACCCATCAGATCGCGCGACCTTACCGGTCAACCCGCGCGATCACTGCAACCCTCCTGCTTCATTTTGGTGAGCGCCGACTTCACTCCAGACCGCGGGAGATCGCTACTCCCTTGGTCTGAACACGACTCCACACGGAGATCGCCAGACTGCCTAGAAGTCACCCACCACCTGTGTTCGCTCGAGACCGCGAACACAGCCAGTCCGCCATCAACCCGCGAACTCCTGTCCGTATGCCGATCTCCTCCTGAGACCGCGAACAGCAACCAGCTCGCATACCAGTCTCCTCCTGAGACCGCGAACTGAGACCGCGCGACTAAGAGCCTTAGTCCGCGAACTCCTTCAGAACCCTCTGGAAAGCCACCAGACTGGATTCAAGAGCCAACCCGTGCGGTCACGCCAGACCGGCACGTCCTTGAAGAGAACAACTTGTCACGCGGTCAGAGACAGACCGCGCGACCCTGAGGAGGATCAGCCGTCATGCGGTCACAGCCAGACCGCACGACCTCCACCTCCAGCAGCCCTTGGACCAGACCAGCGGTCAACCCTGGAAGCCGCAGCTGACCAATAGAACAGATCGCCATTGTCAGACCGCCAGACCGCCCGGTCTCTTCCCAGACCGCCCAGGTCCAAAAGCCTCCTCCACTTCCACTTCAACAATTTCAACACTCCCCCTTGAAGTGGGAAGTGGAAACCAGCCCAAGTAGTTCCCTTAGCCGTGTGAACGGCCCCTTTGCCAGCGCCTTAGTGAAGATGTCTGCGACATTGTCCGCACTCCGCACATGCTCGACCGAAAGAGACCCCTCCAGCACCTTCTCCCGTATGAAGTGATGCTCGATCTCGATATGCTTGGTCCTCGCGTGACAAACTGGATTGGTCACCAGTTTGAGAGCACTCTCGTTGTCACCGCGTAGCAGAGTCGGCTCCCGAACCTCTTTGTGGACGTCTCCCACCAATCTCCTAAGCCAGATGGCTTCCTGAGCTGCCAAGGCCGAAGCCTTGTATTCCGCTTCTGTGGTGGAGACCGATACGGAATCCTGCTTCTTGCTGCACCATGATATAGCCGTAGGGCCCGCCATGAAGACGAATCCAGATGTCGACTTCCGATCATCCGAATCTCCCCCGTAATCAGCATCCATGTATCCATGCACCTCGAAGCCCGCATCCCTCCTGTATAGGAGACCCATGTCCGAGGTCGCCTTGACATACTTCAGAATGTTCTTGGCCGCTAGCAGATGAGGTACTCGTGGTTCCGCCATAAACCGACTCACCCTGCCTACTGCATATGCAATATCCGGCCTTGTGATCGTCAGATAAATCAAGCTCCCAACCAGAGCTCGGAACACCAACGGATCTTGCATGATCCTTCCCTCATCCTTCCGAAGCTTCATAGCCTTCTCCAGAGGTGTGGAAGTGCACTTCCCTTCCTTCATGCCGAATCGCTCCACAATCCGCTCCGCATATCCGGCTTGGGTCACCAGCACTCCACCTTCCTTCCTCTGCACCTCAAGTCCAAGAAAATGGTGAAGCTCACCAAGATCCTTCATCTCGAACCTGATAGATAGTTCAGCCCGAAGCTGTGCTACCTCCTCCTTCGAGTTCCCCGTTACGATCATATCGTCAACGTATAGCAGCACGATGACCTGAAGCTCCCCGCTCTTCTTGACGAACAAGCTCGAGTCTGAGTCTGAAGCAACAAATCCACAGAATAGGAGATATTCTGCGATCTTCCCATACCACGCCCTCGGCGCTTGCTTCAACCCATACAGGGCCTTCTTCAGCTTGCAGACATGCTCCGGAAGATCTTCAGACACAAAGCCTGGTGGCTGGACCATGAAGATGTCCTTGTCAATCTCGCCGTACAAGAAAGCGTTCTTGACGTCGAGCTGCCAAATCTCCCATCCACTGAACGCCGCCAAGGCAATGATGAACCGAACTGAAGTCATTTTTGCCACCGGACTGAATGTCTCATCATAGTCTTCACCGTATTGCTGCGAGAACCCCCGAGCTACAAGACGAGCTTTGTACCGCTCGATATTGCCGTCAGCTTTCTTCTTAAGCTTGTAGACCCACTTGCATGTCACAGGAGTGATGCCCTTGGGCTTGGGCACAAGAGACCAGGTCTCGTTCTTCTCAAGAGCTGCCATCTCTTCTTGCATCGCAACGTCCCACTCCTTCACGCCTTGGGCCTTCTCAAAGCTCGACGGCTCCCTCTCATCCAAGGGACCAGCGAAGAAACATGAGACGAAGCTCACTGCGTTTCCTCCTGTATAGCGATCAGGGGCGATGATCGCTCGCTTCGATCTCCTCAGCTCCTTCCCTTGAACTGCAATGTCATCCGCTGCTTCTTCCCTAGCTCCCCTTCCAGACGTGCTAGGAGCATCGCTCCCCCTGCTTCCTGAACCAGAAGCCCCCGTCTCGGAACTAGAAGGAGATGGACCACCTGGTGACACAGGTAGCTCCACCTGAAGATTCTCCACAGCTTTCTCTGGCATCTCCACCCTGCTCTCTGGTAACTCCACATCAGAAGACCCCTTGTAAGATGTCACCTCATCGAACACGACGTCGCGAGATACAACAAATCTCCGCGTCTCCGGGTCCATGCACTTCCACCCTTTCTTCCGCTCATCGTATCCCACGAAGACTAGCTTCCTTGCTTTCGCATCTAGCTTCGTCCGAAGAGCATCTGGAACATGCACGTAGCAGGTGGAACAAAACACCCTAAGGTGTGCCACACTTGGCTTCTCCTTGAACATCATTTCATGTGGAGTCAGCATGTTGATGGGGCTCAGAGGCATCCTGTTGATGACGTAGGCAGCACAAGACATTCCCTCCGCCCAGAAGGACTTTGGGATACTCTTGGCATGCAGCCAACACTTGCAGGTCTCCGTCAGATGACGGATCTTCCGTTCTGCAACTCCGTTCTGTTGTGGAGTATGAGCACAAGTGAGCTCTCTCCGGATGCCCGCCTTCCTGCAAAAAGTTAAGAACTCACTGGAGGTGAACTCCCCTCCGTTGTCATTCCTCAGCTTCTTCACCCGCAGTCCCAGCCGACCTTCCACGAGCTCCTTGAACTCCACAAACTTGGCAAACGCCTCCGCCTTCTCCTTCAGGAAATATACCCAGACATATCTGGTGTAATCATCGATCAACACCAGCATATACCTGCTGCCTCCGAGGCTTGGGGTAGCAGTTGGTCCCATCAAGTCACCGTGGATGCACTCCAACGGCACACTACTCCTTGTCTGCGACTTGTCAAACGGTAGTCGATGAGACTTGCCGAACTGACATCCTGCGCAAACATGACCTTCTCCGTAGGAAGATAGACTTGGCAGGCCCTTGACCAGGCCTCTCACCGCCATTGCTTTCAGCTTATCCATTCCTACATGCCCCAACCTCTCATGCCATATAACGGCACCATCATTCGTCTTCATCTTGTCGACGTAGGAACTTGTCGATAAAACGAACAAGTCCTTTGCCCGTCTCCCGATATGAACGACCTCGGCCTTCACGGCCTCTACATTTCGTAGAAATTTCACTTCTGTTGGGCCGAACAGAACGTGATACCCAGCGTCAACAGCGTTGGTCACGGAGAAGAGGTTTTTCTTCATTCCGGGCACATGATAGACACTCTTCAAAGTAAGTGGCCCTCTATCACTGCCCAAAGAAACAACCCCCACCTTCTCTACTGGATGCACGGTATTATCAGCAGTAATGATTGCATTGTTACCTGTGTAGGGCTGTGCAGAAGAAAGCTTGGTCCCGTCTCCGGTGAGGTGATGACCATACCCCGAGTCCACGATCCAGTCCTCCAAATAGTTGATGGGAGCAGAAGCTCCAACAGAAGCCGAAAAGGCTCCTCCCCAACCTCCTTGAATGTGCCTGGCCTCAGCTTCCTCCTTCTCCGCAGCATGCCCAGCTTGGGTGACCACCTTGCAATCCTTCCTGATGTGGCCAAACTTGCCACACTTGTAGCACTTCGGACCTTCACCCTTCTTCTTCCCGTCAGCCTTGGGAGCATACCCCCTTTCCTGCTGCCCAGAAGTTGAAGGCCCATAGCCACTTCCAGCGGTCTTCTTCTTCTTGTCCCACTTCTTCTTCTTCCCTGAAAAGAGAACTTCGCCATCTCCCCCAGTCACTGACAACCCCGCCATCTGTCTTGCCAAGCTTTCTTGCGAAGCCAGCAAGTTCTCCAGCTCCAACAGAGACGGCTGATTTGCCCATCCCTGCACCGACGTCACAAAGGCCACATATTCCTTCCGCAAGCCGCGGATGATGTGCCTCTTCAGCTTCGCCTCAGAAATTGGCTCATCAGGATCCAGTGCTGATATCTCAGTGCAAAGGTTCTTCATCTTCAGAAAGAAAGTGGAGATAGAAAGATCGCCCTGAGCCGACCTTGCCAGCTCATTCTCCAAGAACTGCAGCCTTGCCACATTCTTCTTGTTAAACAGCCCATCCAGGGCTTTCCAGATTTCTGCAGCCGATCCACATCCCAAAATGTGATCAAAGAGATCAGGTGAAATGGCACGCTTCAAAGTGAACTCGGCCTTGGCATTGGTCTTTCTCCAAGCTCTCACGGCCGGACCGTTATCACCAGCTTCTGTTGCCTTCACCTCTTCCGTCTCATCTCCTCCAACAACTTCCCATAGATCCTCACCCAGAAGATAGCTCTGCATACATGACTTCCACTTCTTGAAGTTAGTCGATGTAAGCATCTCAATACCAAGACCTCTTGCAAATCCACCTTCCATTGGTTTTCCTCTGGTTCCTTCTTCACAAAGGCGATGGCTACTCTAAGTTGCAACCTGCTCTATCCACTCCAACCTCCCTCTGATACCATGTGAAAATTTTTCTAAGGACCTTGTGAGAGCAAGCAGGAATCGATTATGCAACTTAGAGATACAAGCCAAACAACCAGAAACAAACTTTAGGCAAGCAATTGATCTTTATTGATAGCATAAACTTCATTACAGGGCAAGACATGCTTGGCGAGACATGATTTCGCCAGCACAGATACCAAACAGAAATACAAGAAGATGAGGATAACTTGAGATCGCTCCAGACCGCGCGACCTCCCTGCGACTTCAACACACTTCCAGACCGCAGCGCCTTGCCGATCACAACACACCACCAAACCGCTGCACAGACCGCTCCCTTCTTCCGACCTCCTGATTCTCCCGAACTCCAGCACCACAACTCCAAGCCGCAGACCGCCCGAACACTTTCAGAGGAAGAGGTGATCGCTGCCGCCCACACTATCCGCAGAAGCTGCACAAGAGGAATTCAATCAGCAGACCGCACGGTCAGAATAAACCAGACCGCAGGAAACAAGCGAACTCAGCTTACACTTGGTGTGTTCTTTTTGCTGCTACAGTGGCTCCCTATTTATAGGCGTGAGACCTGATCCAGTCACCACCCTATGAGATAGAGTCACCACCCATCAGATCGCGCGACCTTACCGGTCAACCCGCGCGATCACTGCAACCCTCCTGCTTCATTTTGGTGAGCGCCGACTTCACTCCAGACCGCGGGAGATCGCTACTCCCTTGGTCTGAACACGACTCCACACGGAGATCGCCAGACCGCCTAGAAGTCACCCACCACCTGTGTTCGCTCGAGACCGCGAACACAGCCAGTCCGCCATCAACCCGCGAACTCCTGTCCGTATGCCGATCTCCTCCTGAGACCGCGAACAGCAACCAGCTCGCATACCAGTCTCCTCCTGAGACCGCGAACTGAGACCGCGCGACTAAGAGCCTTAGTCCGCGAACTCCTTCAGAACCCTCTGGAAAGCCACCAGACTGGATTCAAGAGCCAACCCGTGCGGTCACGCCAGACCGGCACGTCCTTGAAGAGAACAACTTGTCACGCGGTCAGAGACAGACCGCGCGACCCTGAGGAGGATCAGCCGTCATGCGGTCACAGCCAGACCGCACGACCTCCACCTCCAGCAGCCCTTGGACCAGACCAGCGGTCAACCCTGGAAGCCGCAGCTGACCAATAGAACAGATCGCCATTGTCAGACCGCCAGACCGCCCGGTCTCTTCCCAGACCGCCCAGGTCCAAAAGCCTCCTCCACTTCCACGCAACAATTTCAACAAAGACTTGGAGGGACTGAGTCTGCCATACCAAGACACCCTCGTCATCAGTGTCGAGATCGACGAAACCTGCTTCAATGTCAAGAGGATATTGAGCGACAGTGGAAGCTCAGTGTCACCCTTAGCAAATTTTCGAAGCAAGTCTCGCACATCGTTTAGTTCGTGGTCATTAAACCCGACTCTGCATACAACGCTATCTTTGGCCACCCCCTCAAGACCCTTTTCGAGGCAATTCCTTCCATCCCACATCTGGCGATAAAATGTATTACTCGTGTAGGGATAGGAATCATACAAGGGGATCAAAAAGCAGCAGGACTCTGTTATCTACAATAGTCGCACCCTGGGAAAGGCACAATTCCCAAGGGTCTTGCGGAAGCTTGACGCATGGGAACTGAGGGAAGCAAAGAAGAGAGGCTCTCTCCCCTATCAACTGTTTCCTTTTTCTATTTTCTAAGGGTCTTGCGGAAGCTTGACGCATGAGAACTGAGGGAAGCGAAGAAGAGAGGCTCTCTCCCCTATCAACTGTTTCCTTTTTCTATTTTCTAAGTTTTTTCTGTTGTAAAAATCCGCAAGACTAAACTTGCGCTCACATGTATCTACTTATCCTACAATATTGCAATTGCTTTCTGATTCCATCAGCTGGACAAGCCCCTTCAATAGGTAAACTGGTAAGAACGGATTCCGGTCCTTCTACGTCCTTCGGTAAGAACGGACAAAGGTTCCTCTATGCCCTCTGGTAAGAATGGACTCCGACCTTTCTACGCCCTCCGGTAAGAATGAACAAAGGTCCTTTTATGCTCTCTGGTAAGAACGAACCATGATCCTTCTACGCCCTCTGGTAAGAACGGACCATGATCCTTCTACGCCCCCTGGTAAGAACGGACCGTGATCCTTCTACGCCCACTGGTAAGAATGGACTCCAGTCCTTCTACGCCCTTCTGTAAGAACAGACAAAGGTCCTTCTACGTCCTCTAGTAAGAACAGACCCCGATCATTCTATGCCCTTTGGTAAGAATGGACTTCGTTCCTTCTATGCCCTCCAGTAAGAATGGACTCTGGTCCTATGATCTTCGGTAAGAACGGATAAAGGTCCTTCTACACTCTCTGATAAGAACGGACCCAGGTCCTTCTATTCCCTCTGGTAAGAATGGACTCTGTTCCTTCTACGCCCTCCGATAAGAACGGACAAAGGTCCTTCTACACCCTCTGGTAAGAACGGACTCCGGTCCTTCTATGCCCTCTGGTAATAACGGACAAAGATCCTTCTAGGCCCTCTAGTAAGAGCAAAAAAAATCCCTTTACGCCCTAACGGAGTGTCGACTTCCGACGCCATAGACAAGTGACAACTTCAATACCCATTCCAAGCAACAAGCTTGCACCAACCGAGCATTGATCTCCAGCATTAGAGCCAAGAAACTAGTCTGATACCTGCGCCAAGCAACAAGCCTACACTAACCGAGCATCAACCTCCGACACTGACTTCGAGCAACTACCTCTGGTGCGAACTCCAAGCGACAAGCTCAACGGTCCCTGGTAAGGGCGGACAAAGGCCCCCCTATGCTAGAACCGCGACGCCAAGCGACAACTCCCGACACACACACGGAGCGGCATGCTCGTAACCCCGCGAGTTGCGACAATTCACCCAAACAAGCTCACACACACGAAAATATACGACCGATCAAAAAAAAATTCCGGCTTCATTTTTTACAAAGCGACCTACGAAATTTGGATGCATTTGATGGGATTCCCTAATCATGAGTTCAGTCAAAACAGAGATTTTTTGCCGCGACCTCAACCGACTCACTGATACAATTCCAACGGGCCCATTCTTGTGCAATTCCGAGTCTGTTTGGTATTAAAAGCGGACGTCGGAATGCACCATGTAGTGCAAATAGTAAAATCCCATACCATGAGGTGCGAATAGTAAAATCCCCATCATGAGGGTGTGAATAGTAAAACTCCTCACCATGGGGGTGCGCATAGTAAAATCCTCCATCATGGGGATGTGCGTAGTAAAATCCTCCATCATGGGGTACGCATACTAAAATACCCCATCATAGGGTGTGCGTAGTAAAATCCCCCATCATGGGGGGTACAAATAGTAAAACCTTCTATCATGGGTGTGCGGATAGCCACACCCCCATGGCGGCATAATTACCAAAACACCCCTCTCAGAAGCTATAAATGGACTCAGAGTGCTCATTTGAAAGAACATTGTCTTCTACGCCTGAGAGAGCTTCATTGTCTTCCTTTGAAGATCTCCACGAGTTCTCCTTCGGTGCTTGAAGATCCCTTCGGAGCTTGAATATCCTTTCGAAGATCTCCTTCGGCACTCGAAGATCTCTTTCAGCATTCGAAGATCTACTTCACTCGAAGATCTCCTTTAGCACTCGAAGATCTCCCTCGAAGATCTCCTTCAGAGCTTGAAGATCCCTTCGAAGATCTCTTTCAGCGCTCGAAGATCTCCTTAGACGCTCAAAGATCTCCTTCGGAGCTGCAAGATTCCTTCGAAGATCTCATTCGGCGCTCGAAGATCTTCTTCAGTGCTCGGAGATCTCTTTCAGAGCTGGAAGATCCCTTCAAAGATCTCCTTCGACGCTCGAAGATCTCCTTCGTCGCTCGAAGATCCCTTGAAGATTGCTCGAAGATCTCCATCGGAGTTCGAAGATCCCTTGAAGATTGCTCGAAGACCTCCTTCATAGTTTGAAGATCCTTTGAAGTTTGCTCGAGGATCTCCTTCGGCCTTTGAAGATTCCTTCGGTGCCTTGAAGATCTCCTTCCCTCCTCGAAGATCCCTTCGAAGACAGCTCGAAGACCTCATCCAACTCTGTCCTTCGAGCGCAAAGCCCGTTGTCGCATTCATCATTCCAGATTGCTTCTAAGCACGCTCAGCACCACTCCACTCCAAGCGACCTCCGCGATCTAGAAGAATCATTGTTACGAGCGGTTGCATGTCACCCTCAAGAGATAACTTTTGTAACTCTCCAAAGAATAGTAGAACTCGGTTGACATTAATCCGGCCCCGTGGTTTTGTTCCCTTTTCAGGGTTTTTCCACGTCAAAAGCTTCTTTGTCGGTTGTTAGTCTTTTCTGTGATTGTTTGTGCGCACAGCTTACTCTCAAGTTAAGACAGTTCAATTCGGCTGATCCATAAGAGCATCAAGCGACCCACAACAATTATGAATGAAAATAATTAGAGTATATAACTATATAATAAAATTATTATAAAAATTATTATTTTAATCAAATTAAATTAGCAAAAAATTAGTTTTATACCATGGATAAGGTTTGACGAATAGAAATATTGCTGGTGCCAAACATATTTGGGACCAAGCCATGCTCGTTAGTATGCATATTCCGTGTGTATGGGGTTTCCCGTGCCCAGAGGTAAAAATACACGTGTCATAATACAAATAGTCGTGCATGAGGTTCTCCCGTGGCCCAACGCTGCAATATACTTATCGTTAGTCATTCTCATGAAATTTTTTTGGGTCAAATATAAAATTTAATAAAAATTAAATGAATAAGAAGATACTTTTTATAATAAAAGTAAAACACATAAATTATATATATATATATATTCATAATATATTAATTATATCTATATATAGGTTTGAGAAATTTAATTTATAAATATAAAGGAAACTTAATTAAATAAATAACATAATGAAAAAAATATAAAAAAAACCAAAATGAAAAAAATAACATTTGAATATGATATCATTAGACGAACGGAGATATTGCATTTTTTAAGGAAAAACATTTGCGATGATCTGAGTGTTGTCTTTGTTGCAGGGAGATATTTTTAGACGGATGTTACGTGCAAATCGGTTTTGGTTACATGCAAACCATCAAAACTTGTGTTTTTTGAAAATATGCTTTATAGGTGCATTTTTAGGAAAAATGTTCAGCATCAAAGTTGTAGATCTCGTCGAGATCTACAACTTCCGTGTTGAACATTTTGCCTAAAAGTACACCTATAAGGCGTATTTTCAAAAGACGTGAAACATTTCACATATATCGCGCATTTTGAAAATACGTCTTATAGGTGCATTATTAGGCAAAATGTTCAACACGAAAGTTGTAGATCTCGACGAGATCTACAACTTTGATGCTGAACACTTTTCCTGAAAATGCACCTATAAGACGTATTTTCAAAAAACACGAGTTTTCATGGTTTGCACGTAGCCAAAATCGGTATGCACATAACATCCGTCTACTTTTAAATGTTCCACGTACCATGGGCTAGGTGTGCGGACATTTTTTTTTATAAATTATAGTTGTAAATTCCTATTTTAAAAGTACAGTTGAAAAAAAAGTTTACAACTCAATTTTTATTGACTTTTTTTATCTTCAAAATAAAAATAACATAAATTATATTCCGTAAATTAGTAATGAAATAAATATGGGACCATTAGATTGATCGGCTCATCTAACATTTTTTAAGGCAAAATATTCAAATATATCCCTTAACTTTTTAAATAAATATGAAACTTTTTATTTTTTAAGGCAAAATATTCAAATTGCTGGCCTTAACTTTGATCTTAGTTTCAAACGTGACTTTTAATTTTCATTTGATTCAAATATATCTCTTTATTTTTGGCTTGATTTGAAATAAGTTATTTAATTTTCATTTGCTTTAATTTGATTTTTTAATTTTGGGCCTAGTTTTGACCCCTTAATTTTGGGCATAGTTTCAAATAGGTAGTTTAATTTTCATTTACTTCAAATTGGACCCTTAATTTTACACTTTGTTTCAAATAATTTCTTAAATCACCGTTATTTAGATTACTAAATACTGACGAGACATTGATGTGGTATTGCAAATCGCTTGCGTGTCAATAAAATATTTTTTTATAATTATCTAATAAAAATAATTACTATTTTTCATATTTATAATTTTTCTAATTTATAATTTTTCTAATTTATAATTTTTCTAACTATTTTTCTCTAACGCAGTACAAATTTTTATTGATTTATTAAAAATAAATTAAAAAAATTAGGAATTATAAGCTAACATTGTACCACACCATTAAAATATAAAAATTAATAAAAGAAATCCAAAATGCAGCGTTGTCGGCGACACTTATTTATACTAATTAATATCTATTTTGTATATTTTGGTGAAAATAAGCGTCACAAAAATTGTAATATTTTGAATTTCTTTCATTTTATTAATGTTTTATTTGAGTGTTATTTTATAATATCTAATTTCTTGTTATTTACTACTAATAAATGAATATAAAGTTATAATATTTTATCAGCGCATAAACGATTCGTCAATCTCTCGTCACTCGTCAGTGCCTAATAATTTGAATAATGATGGTTAAGAACTTATTTGAAATAAAGTAGAAAATTAAGGGATTATTTTGAAACAAATGAAAATTAAATGATCTATTTTAAACTATGCCGAAAATTAAGAAACTAATTTAAAGTAAATAAAAATTATAAGATTTATTTCAAAGCAGAGCACAAGATAAAAGACTTATTTGAAACAAATAAAAATAATCGAGCTATTTGAAATTAGACCCAAAGCTAAGAGACCAACTTTATTTAAATTCTTTTTTTTCGAAAAAAATTGTTATTAATGGTGGTGGGGATTCTGAATAATAGAATAGAATTGAATTTTCTTGGCGTGGACCAGGATTCGGACGTTCTTGATCGAAGGGTTCATGTGCCACACGCACAATGCAGCGTGGCACACGCTTCACAATGTTATTTGCGGTAATTCGAAGAAGATGGACAGATATCTTGCTGCTTTAAGAGAGCAGCAGGAGTGCCACGTCAATATATTTCATGGAGAAAATGATCAACTTGTTCCAGTGGACTGCAGCTACGCCGTCCAATCCCGAGTTCCGCGCGCTAATCTTAAAGTCCTCAGCGGAAAGGATCACATAACTATGGTAGTTGGTCGGCAGAAGAATTTCGCAGCTGAACTTGAGAAGATATGGAGTGACGCGAAGGGCAAATAATGTTTCTTGATATGAATGAATGAATTATTAGAAGTTGACAACTGTGTATTCGCGTGCAATTAAGGCAATAAGTACGACATATATAATACCCATGCTTTACAACTAAATCGGAGTAAATATATTGCTTAAATTCAACTTGAGATGACTGCTTTGATCATTTTCATCAGCACACAGTACAGGTTGATTTCCATGAATTAGAGGAAAACAATTTCAGTGTTTTTAATCACATGAAGCAAATCATTGTTTACTTTTGTTGGAAATCTTTAAGATTCGAGGATCATGGCTTGTATCTTGGGCCTCTTGGCGCCGGGCTTGAACCTGCATGCTTGAACTTATGCACTAACTGTTAAGTGGAAAGAAATGTGGAAAACAAGAAAGAGGGAGAACAGAAGTAAACTCGCCCCTTTATTATTAACTTTGAGTATAAACAGGCCTAACATGTCTGCTGGGTTTTTCTTCCAGAGCAGAGCGCCTTTCTCCTTTTCTTCGCACTTCTTCTGCTTCACGATCCATCTTCTTCACATCTCTTCCGCATGTTTTGTAACGCCCTGACCCTCCCCATTAGGGGCGACGTAGGCACGCTACCGGGCTGCAGCCCAAGCACCCCAAAGCCTCTCCGCGCCACTATTTCTCAGCAACGGCGCATTGTTGAGGCCATGTCTTGAACCCGCAACCTCCTTGATAAGGAGTTTTCAAACCACTCATCATCACTAGCTCAATTGGTGATGATGAGTGGTTTGAAAACTCCTTATCAAGGAGGTTGCGGGTTCAAGACCCAGCCTCAACAATGCGCCGTTGCTGAGAAATAGTGGCGCGGAGAGGCTTTGGGATGCTTGGGCTGCAGCCCGGTAGCATGCCTACGTGGCCCCTAAGGGGGAGGGCCGGGGCGTTACAAAAAAAAGTGTTCTTTTTAGCTCAATTGGTGATGAGAAGTGAAAGAACTATATAGTTAAGCGTGCTCGGGCTGAAGTAGTACTGAGATGGGTGACCTCCTGGAAAGACCTCGTAGAGGCGCTTAACTGGATCACTTCTCACCAAAGGGAGGCTGTGGCTACCAATAACCCGTCTGTTGGCTGGAGAGGGGTTGGGGTGCTTGGGCTGCAGCCCGGTAACGGTCGCCAGGCGAGGCAGTCGGTGGACATTGTCCCGATGATAAGTCCAGGGCCTTGGGACGTTACATGTTTATTCTTCTTAATTACTTTAGTTCTTTTAACTCACTCTTAAGCCGTGTAGTCTTCTATCATAATCTGCTCACAAAGTAGTTCATATCTCACTAGAGGCAAACGTTTCTTCATATTTCGATGTGTTGACTTTTATTTTGAAATTTAGGATTTTTCAACGGAGCGATTGCAAAAGTGTTACCACAAAACAATATTTTGTCTGCTTGTTCTGCACTTCTTTTCTTTCATCATCCTTCATAGCCATAAGGCTTCATCCGTGGATAAAATTAATGCCATATTCTCTGCTTCGACGGAGCTCAAGGGTACAAACTGTTACTTTTGAAAAAACCAAGCGACGATTTTTGCCTACAAAATAAACTATATCTACTTGTGCTTCTTTTGTAATCAACATTTTCTCCCCAACCTTAATTTGTGTACCCTGTAAGAAGATCACCTTTCTATTTGCTAATCAGATCATAGTCCTTTGTGCCTTGGATAAATCGGAGGATATTCTTTGCAAATACAAAATGAGGCTTGCAGGTTTATTCATATATCAGAAATAATATTTACTCTATTTTGAATATCTGGAGGAGTCCTATCCAGCGTATCAATGATCCAAACAAGCTTCTACATTTTCTTTCAGCCACATCTTCAGTTCTTTACTTAATCTTCTACGTCTTCTTCACTTAAAATTTTTCATGCAAAAAAGCGCGCCCGGGCGAAAAAAGCGCGCCCGGGCGAAAAGGGCATGCGCTGGGCTAAAAAATCGCGCTATTACTTATGATAATTTGCATGAATCTTATAAGCTCAACATTGATCAATGTCAATTCCTATGACAGAAAGCTTTTCTGCAAACGAACAATAAAAATTGATGAATGTCAATTCTTATGCCAGAAAATCATTATACATACGAACAAAAGAAGTGGATTTAAACTCAATGTCATTTCTCGGGTGTATTGATATTGAATTGAAAGCCAATACTTGAATATCAATGTCCGTGAAACGAACGTACCCTAAATGATGTTCTTATATTCAAAATTATTTTCTTTCTTGAAAATATCTGCAGGTGGCCAATGAGTAGAGCTTTGAAGACATCTATAAAGTCACTAATGACGATGAAAATTGTTGAATTTTTGTATTGTACATAGTGATTCACAAATCTTCAGGTACAATTTACTTGTTGAAACCGATTTCTCGGTCTCTCGTAGAGCTCGGGGCCCTCACCGAAATGAGGGGCGGCTATCCCTTACTGGTCCCTCGAGGAGGGTAGACAGAAGATTAAGAAATTGACTAAGACCTTAGTCACAGCGAGGAGGTCCCTCCACTAACCCGGAAGATCGTTGAGCGCTTTCCCTCCCAAGCCAAAGCTGAGACTTGGGCACCTTGGAGAGCTCTGGAAATGCTAACCAAAGAAAGCCTAAGGAGAGGGAAGCTGAAGTGACCTCCTCCCCAAAGGTGCCCTTAAGGTCCTATTTATAGATTTTCTGATCTGGTCTGCAAATAACAGGATTCCGCCTTTTGATTTTACTATCCACACCCCAAATGGGTCTGCTAACAGCCAAGCTCCGCTGTTTGGAGAGGCTAAGGGCAGACCACCAAGGGTAAAAGGGTAAGTTGACCCTAATGATTTATGGATAGAGGATTGCGAGAACCTTACTGTCGGAGCTCTCGCATGTCTTCTCGCGGATCCTGCACGCGGCGCCTCTTTTAGAGGGTCGCCTTGCGAGAACCCTGCTGACGGAGCTCTCGCGGGTCTTCTCGCAAATACTGCTCGCGGCGCCTCTTTTAGAGGGTCGCCTTGCGAGGACCTCGCTGGCCCGTTTTGGTGGTCTGCCGAGGTCTCATCGGCTGGGGGCCGATCTCGGCGAGGTCTGGATCTCGCAACTCCTGTCTCGCTCGGTTTCCTTGCCTGGCGAATATCGGGGTTGTACACAATCCCCGCTCTTCGCGAGGACAAATGTCCTCGCAAAGAATCATCCAACCCCTGATATTCGTCCGCTCCCGGATGACCTGTCAGGAATCTTTGGTGGGACCCACCCTGCGGGCTATAAATATCGTCCCGAACCCCCATTGGCGCGCGCCGTTACTTTTCTTCCTTTTCTTACTTTAGTTGCCTGGAGATGCCGATTTCCGAAGAAGCAGAGGCTCGCCCGAGGGCGATGAGAGCTGGCGGGCTACCTTCCACGACCAAGGTCCCCGCCTGGATGAACCGGCCGTCCCCCGCCCAGTCGCCGAAAGTCAAGAAGGCGAAGGCGGCTCGTCGCACCGGAGACGACTCTGTGATGTTGGACTCCTCCCCGGACGATCGCCGCCCCGAGAAGGTATGAGCTACTCGAACTTATGTTAATAAATTGCTCCTCATTCATTTCTACTCGCAGGATACTTTGCCGAGCGAGATCGTTGGAGAACTTGCTGAGGGGTCTCGGAAAAGCCCGCAGGTGGATACGAACCTCGCTGGGAAAAACACCACCGGTACGATCTGGATCTCGCATACCGTAATATTTCTGTCAACCATATATGACCTCCGTTACTCTTTTCTTACAGTCTCGCCCCTGAAGTCTCCGGTCCGCCAGTCGTCGCGACCTCCGTCTCCGCTTCCGCCTCCTGACAAAATCATAGACAAGCTTGGATTCCAGCTCTTGACGAGCGAGGAGACCGGGGGTTCTGCGCCGCCGAAGATCCCTCCTACCAATAGTGCAGCCTACCCTGCCGGCTTGGGAAAATCTCTCTATCCTCACTACGGCAACGTGTTCCAGGGTCGTCCCTCGACCTCTCGCCTCCCGCTTGGTAAGTATTCTGACCTCGCCGGAACTTTGCGCGAACTCACGCGCGCCATCTGACCTCTTCGTAATATCTTGCAGACAATGCCGAAAATCCGCCTACTGATTCCGAGCTGGGCGACGACGAGATGTCCCCCCTTCCGGACCAGGTGGAGGACTTCTTAGGGGATCCGCGAGACCCCGAGAGGTTGAAGCAGCGAACCGCGGAGTTGCTGAGGAAACACGGGAGGATGCTGATGGATCTTAACATGCAGGCGAGGCGGGACCGAAAAGCCGCCGAGGACAGGCACGCGGTTTTAATGGAAGAATGTGCGATGCTCCGGCAGGCGAGACAGCGTGACCAGGATGAGAGCGCCACGACGCTGGAGGTTCATATAGCTAGGATGAGAGACTACGCCTTCCTCACGGGCAGGGAGGGTCGTTTGGCGGAGGACTATTATAATTCTAGGGTACCGCCGAGGTCCGGGTCGCGGGGTGGGGGCCAGTGGAAATGGCTACCCCATGATTCTCGCTAACTGCTATGTTATGGAATTATTTGTAATAGGTGTCGCTGTTTTTTGAATGATCTCGCTATGTTTCGTGGCTCGCGTAATTGCCACTGATGCTGGCTTGTCTGACAATCACCATTATTTTTTATGGTTTCTCGCTCGCTATCTATAGATCTATTTTAATTGTTATATTGTGCTCGCGAAGACCCTCTATTCTCGCTAGACGTATCCCGCAAAAAATGTTTATACTAACCTTGCAGGTCCATCTCGCCCATGGCCATTATGTGATGTTTTTACTGCTACCCGCGCTCGCCGGCGCTTGGACTTCTTCCCGCCCTTTTGCTTTGGCTATAAATAGGCGGTTTTAACTGAGTCAACCACCGCATTTACTCTCGACCTTCTTCTTCCTCTGCTTCAGAGCTCTCGCTTCTTCTCGTTTTCACATTTCATCCTTTCTCGCAGGTTGCTAAGATGGGCGGTGACGCGGAGTCGGAGGGTCGGCGAAGGGTCGCGAAGGCCTTCGCCGAGCATAGCTTCTTTACTTGTAACTTGACCGATGAGGAGTACTTCATCGCGGTCGCTGACTACGTCACCCCCCCCCCCCCCCCCCCCCCCCCCGTTTGAGGCACGCCGCCCTAGCGAGGATGACGTGATCAACGACCCGTTGGTCGACGAGTTGGCCATTCCTACCGCCCATTTCGCGGTCGGTCTGCGCCTTCCCTTGTGGCCGGAAGTCCGCCAGGTAATAATCGCTCTCGCTTATTTCCCCTTTTTTTTCCACTCGAATTTCGCTCGCCGTGCAGACTAATCATGTTCTCGCTGCTCATTAGGTGCTCAAACACTATGGGGTGGTTCCCGGCCAGCTCACTCCTAATGCCATGGCGGTGGTCACCGCCTTCGCCTGCTACCTTCGCGAGGAGCACATCGAGTTCAGCCTCCCGGTCTTCCGGAAGCTGTTCTCGTTCCGCGCCTACAAAGATGGGACAGCCTACTTCGTGGGCACGGGTCCGAAGGTGGTCGAGACCGTCAACAAGGCCCACTTCTGGGCCCAGAAGTTCGTCGTCGTCAAGGGGAACTTCGGCAACATTCCCCTCTCGCCAGTTCAACATAGCGAGACCACCTACCGGCCCACCGCCCTCGGCGGCCATGACGCCCTTCTCCATCAGTTCTTCTGCAAGAAGAACTTCAAAGTCGTCTACCTTCGCCGCAACCTAGATTCACTACCTCCGGTTCTCGCCGGAGAAGGTAAAGATCTCGCCTAACACCTTTGTCTTTATTCGCTACCATATCGTACTTATCCGAACTATTGTTTGTTTCTAGGCGAGCGAGATCTGCCCCTTCACCCCCCTTACGCGAGCACCCGGAAAACCGACGCTACCATGGCTCTCGCTACCATGGGGGCGGAAGCTTGCCGAGGCGTCGTCACTCCGGCCGAGCCCTCTTCTCGCAAGAGATCGGGGGCTCTGGTAGTCATGCTGCCCCTTCTAAATCTCCGCCCAAGAAGAAGAGCAAGAAGAGCACGGTCTCGCTCGCTCCTTCGAAGGGTAAGGAACATCGCGAGGCCGCCTTCGACGAGTTTGACCTTACCGGCCTTTCGGGGGGCGAGGACGAAGAGCCCTGCCAGGAGGCGGTTAGGACCTCCGTCCTCCCCATCCCGGTGAACCACTACAACTTCGGCCTCGGCCAGAGGCGCCGGGACGAGACTGGTGAGCCCCTCGTCACTTGGAAGCCGGAGACCAACAGGGTGGATATCTCCTCCGTCCTCCCCTCCTGGGTGGAGAAGGAGACCGTCAGCGGTCATGCCTTCGACCTCGCGTTCGCTCTTTATGGTCGCGAGGATGCGGGGTCTTATAAGGATGAGACCGCGAGGACCCTTGCTTACGAGAGTGCGAGGTCCCAGCTGCGCTCTGCCGAGCTCGCCCACATGACGGGGAGGCGTTGCTTACAGCTGGAGCTTCAGAATGTGGAGCTCGCGAGGGCCTACCAGGGGGTTCTTGCCGAGAACACGCAGCTGAAGGAGAAGCTGCTCGTCGCGGAGGGCAGTGTGGTGAGTCATCTAGACCTCCCCCATCTTACTTTCCCCTGGCCGTTTCGCCTCTCTAATTGAACTTATTTGCAGGATGTCGAGGCCGCCGGGAGAGCCAACGCTCGCATCGAGGATTTGGAGGGCGAGGTGGCTGGGCTGAAGGCCCTAAACTGCGACCTCACTCGCGTTGTTGTTCCCCCCTCACCTCGCCGTTTAAAAGAAGACCGGCGAGCGCGAGACGAAGAAATCCGCGTGGCATCTATAGAGTCAGCTCGCTACATCTTTTCGGTGGTGAAGGCGATCGGCCTCTTGGCTGATGATGCGGTCGACATGACTCTGGAAGACGTCGTCCCGGAGCTCTTCCTCCCTCTTCCGCCCATGAAGGACAGTGATGACGAAGAAGGATCTGTGGGTGGTTCCTGAAGCTCGCCGCTATTATTTTCTTTTGCGCTGTAATTATGATCGGCGAGATCGCCGAAGATTGTAACCGAACTATGAAATGTAGAATGCAAATTTTGCTTTGCTCATTGTGCCTTCCTTTTCCTGTCTTGCAATTTTCATGCGTTGAATGTCTCGCCCTCGCTTATCTCGATATCCGCCTTCGCGGAGGCTATTCTCGCGATGATTGTTCTCGCGCCACGCGTTATTGAATAGATAGGTATAGGCTACTTTGGTTGCTCGGAGCTTTCGCCGTTTGCCTTGGGATTACTACCCTTTTAGTTATGCGTATTTTCTCTAGGTTTCGCAAGGCATTTTTCCTCTTGGCGAGAGCTCGCCTCTTACCCGGTGCCGGCAACCTTTCTGCCCGGTGCCGGCAACCTTTCTGCCGAGGACCGGTTGTTCTGGATCGCATAAGATTGATTCTCGCCACTCGCATGGTGTGCGAAATTTCTCTTTGCCGAGCGGGCCTGTCCGCCGAGCGAGACGGAACCTTCCAGTATAAAGACCTGTCATCCTTGCCAGCCTCTCCAGATATCAACCAGAACCCCCCGTCTAGGTAAGAGCCCGGGAGCGGAATCGATCTGGGGCATTCCAGCACCAACATATCCAACCTTGCCAGCCTCTCCAGAGATCAACCTGAACCCCCCGTCTAGGTGAGAGCCCGGGAGCGGAATCGATCTGGGGCATTCCAGCGCCAACATATCCAACCTCGCCAGCCTCTCCAGAGATCAACCTGAATCCCCCGTCTAGGTGAGAGCCCGGGAGCGGAATCGATCTGGGGCATTCCAGCGCCAACATATCCAACCTTGCCAGCCTCTCCAGAGATCAACCTGAACCCCCGTCTAGGTGAGAGCCTGGGAGCGGAATCGATCTGGGGCATTCCAGCGCCAACATATCCAACCTTGCCAGTCGCTCCAGAGATCAACCTGAACCCCCCGTCTAGGTGAGAGCCCGGGAGCGGAATCGATCTGGGGCATTCCAGCGCCAACATATCCAACCTTGCCAGCCTCTCCAGAGATCAACCTGAACCCCCGTCTAAGTGAGAGCCCGGGAGCGGAATCGATCTGGGGCATTCCAGCGCCAACATATCCAACCTCGTCAGCCTCTCCAGAGATCAACCTGAACCCCCCGTCTAGGTGAGAGCCCGGGAGCGGAATCGATCTGGGGCATTCCAGCGCCAACATATCCAACCTTGCCAGCCTCTCCAGAGATCAACCTGAACCCCCAGTCTAGGTGAGAGCCCGGGAGCGCAATCGATCTGGGGTATTCCAGCGCCAACATATCCAACCTTTGTCACGCCGGCACGGCAGTAGTTATAAGCATCATAAAAAAGGAGTAAGACATTAGTTAAACAACATAATAAAGCTCTCAAGGGTAAAATCTTTTCAAATCATCCCCACTTCGGGCTCGGTCGAGGGGTACCCCTTCCACATCCTGGAGGTAATACCCCCCCCCCCCCCCCCCCCCCCGACTTGAACACCTCGCTTACAATATATGGTCCCTCCCAGTTGGGGTTGAGCTTACCTACCACGGCCCCTCTGCCGGCCGCATCAACCTTCTTCAGGACTAGGTCTCCTTTCTGAAAGTGCTTTATCCGGATATGTTTATCGAAATATCGAGCCATCCGCCGCTTGACCTCTTCCTGCCTGATGGCGGCCAAGTCCCGGAGTTCTTCCACCAGGTCCAAAGACAGCCTCTGCTCTGCATTGTTATCTTCTAGCCACTCTTCATCCCCCTCGCTCGCAGCGATCACCCGGGGGGTCTTTACCTCAAACTCTATGGGGAGAACGGCCTCGGACCCGTGAGAGAGCTTGAATGGAGTCTCCCTGGTGGCGGTATTCGGAGTAGTCCTCATGGCCCAGAGGACGGAGGGTAGCTGTTCCACCCAGTTTCCCCGAAGGTTCTCCACTTTCTTTTTTAATAGGTTAACGATTATTTTGTTCGCCGCCTCCACCTGCCCATTGCTCCTCGGGTGGTGGGCCGATGCGAACCTGAGGTCAATGCCGAGCTGAGTGCAGAAGCCAACAAACTCTTCACTGGCAAACTGCGGCCCATTGTTCGTCACTATAGCTAGAGGGAGCCCGTGCCTGCAAATTATCTCCCCCCACACAAAATTCCTTACAACCTGAGAGGTTACCTTAGCGAGTGCTTTCACTTCTACCCACTTGGAGAAGTAGTCGATCATGACCAGCAGGAACTTCCTCTGGCCGCTGGCTTGGGGGAAGGGACCGACCAGGTCCAGCCCCCATATGGCGAAGGGCCAGGGAGCCGTGATGGTCCGGAGCCTTTGAGCTGGGAGGAGTTGGAGCGGAGCATAGAGCTGGCACTTCAGACACTTTCTCATGAACTCTGCCGCATCTTTGCTGAGAGTGGGCCAGAAGTAGCCTTGCCTCAACACCCTCCCTTCCAGGGTCCGACTCCCGGAGTGACTGCCGCACTCCCCGGAGTGGATTTCTTCCAGGACTCTCGGAACCTCCTCCTCGGAGACACAACGGGCCAGGAGTCCCGAGAGGGTCTTTCTATATAGCCCTCCTGCATGCAAGGAGTAATAGGCGGACTTATACCTGAAGCGTCTCTTGTCCACGTCCTCTCCAGGGCACCTCCCGGAGGACAAGAAGGTGATGAATGGATCCATCCACGAGGCTCGTCGGTCCACCTCCATCAACTCTCCTTCTTCAATGGAGGGCCGGAAGAGTTCCGAAGCCGTCCCTCCCGCTCGGGGACCGAACTTGGCTAAGAGGTCCGCCTGGGTGCTCTCCTCTCTCGGCACGTGCTTGATGGAGAAGGTGCGGAACTGCCCGATGATCCCCTTGACCTTTTCCAGGTATAGTAGGAGGGTCGGGTCCTTCGCTTCAAACTCTCCCTTGATTTGGCATGCTACCACCATGGAGTCCGTTGAGACCTCCACGTCCTGCACCCCTAGTTCTCGGGCCAGCCGAAGGCCCGCTATCACTTCCTCGTACTCAGCCTTGTTGTTGGTAATTGGGAAATGGATGTTTAAGGCTTGCTCAATCCGGGTCCCCTGGGGACTCACCGGGACTATCCCCCCTCCATAGGAGTACTTTCCCGATGCTCCGTCCACCAACATCTTCCATGCCTCTGGGGGAGGTGGCCCGTGCTCCCGCACCTCGGCCGCGTAGTCGGCCATGAAGTCTGCCACCGCCTGAGCCCTGATGGACGTCCTGGGCATGAACGTGACATTGAATTCACTTAACTCCACGGACCACTTTGCCAACCTTCCCGAGTGCTCCACCCCTTCCATGATTTTACGGAGCGGGTGGTCTGTCACTACCTTGATTGAATGAGCTTGGAAGTAAGGCCGGAGCCTCCGGGCCGACACCACCAATGCGAAGGCTAACTTTTCCTGGATCGGGTACCGGAGCTCCGCCTTCCTCAGCACTCGGCTGACGTAGTAGATAGGGAACTGTTTCTTCCCCTCATCCCGGATCAACACGGAACTTACTGCTTCGGACCCTACCCCCAGGTACAGGGACAGGTCTTCTCCTGGCCTCGGCCCCTGGAGCAGAGGGGTCTGGGTGAGTTGTTCTTTCAGAGCCTGGAAGGCTTTCTCGCACTCCGGGGTCCATTCAAACTTCTTGTTGCCTCGTAGCACCTTGAAGAAAGGCGCACACTTTTCTCCCGCCTTGGAGAGGAACCTGCTGAGCCCAACCAACTTTCCTGTAAGGCTCTGAACCTCCTTCGGATTCCTCGGCGACCCCAACTCCATCACCGCCCTAACCTTGTTCGGGGTAGGTTCCACTCCCGCGGGGGTGAGCAAGTGGCCTAGGAACTTTCCTCGGCTCGCCCCGAAGACACACTTCAAGGGATTGAGTTTCATCTTGTACCTCCGCAGGGTCCCGAACGTCTCCTCAAGGTCTTGGAGGTGAGACCCAAGGTCTCGGCTCTTCACCATGAGGTCATCAACATAAACCTCCAAGTTTCTTCCCTTCTGCTCGCGGAAGACTCTGTCCATCATCCTTTGGTATGTGGCCCCTGCATTCTTGAGCCCGAACGGCATCATCTTATAACAGTAGCATCCATCCCCCGTGATGAAGGAGACATCTTTGATGTCTGGGGGGTGCATGCGGATTTGATGGTAACCTGAAAAAGCATCTAAGAAAGACATCACAGGAAAACCGACGGCTGAGTCAACCAGCGCGTCGATTCTAGGCAGGGGGTAACAATCCTTAGGGCATGATTTATTAAGTAAAGAAAAGTCGATACACATCCTCCATTTACCTCCTCCCTTTTTCACCATAACGACGTTGGAGACCCAGCCTGGATACTGGATCTCCGATACAAAGCTTGCCTGTAGGAGCTTGCCCACCTCCTCGCGGATGGGCCCTTCCAGCTTGTCGGCGATGGCCCTCCTCTTCTGGCGGATGGGGCGGGTGCCGGGGTCGAGGTTGAGGCAATGGCAAGCCACATCCGCGTCGATCCCGGGCATTTCCGCGGCGCTCCAAGCGAAGACGTCTACGTTCTTCTGTACGCAAGCCAGAATCTCCGCTTGATCTTCCGAGTTGAGACCTCCGCTGACTCGGACCTTCTCCACCACCCCCAGCCGGGTGGTGACCTCGAGCTCCATGACCTCGTCCACAGCCTCCAACCGGGACTGCTCTCCCCAAGCCCTCTCCTCCTCGGCACAAGTGAGAGCCTGGGTTCCTTCCTCGACCTCCTTCTCTACCAACATCAGCTCCTCCGCCCCTCCCTCCTGGGCCTTCTCTTCTTCTTCCTCTCCTTCCGCCCGGGGTCCCTCAGCTACCCCTTCCTGGGCATGGACTTCATCTCCCGCCAACTTCTCCTCGGCTACCTCCTTACCTCCGGCTTCGGCCGCTTCCTCCATCATTTTATCCCATTCCTCCGCTTCTCCCATCCAGGAGATGGTGTTGACAGCCGTCACGTAGCACTGCCTTGCCACCTTGGGATCCCCCCTGATCCGCACCTGGACCCCTCCGTCGTTGAACTTAAGGCATTGATGAAAGGTGGAGGGGACACAACGGAACGCGCTGATGAGTGGCCGTCCGAAGATGGCGCTGTAACTGCTTGGAGCGTCCACTATGACAAAACGACAGTTCCTGGACTGCCCACCCAGGGTCACATGAAGTCCTACTCCCCCTTCCACTTCTTTCCTCTCCCCCGAGAATCCAAACAGAGGGCCATCCGAGGCCAACACCCTTCTAGGCTCCACCTCCATCCTGTCAAACGCCTTCTTGAAGATGACGTTGACCAAACTCCCATTGTCCACTAAGATTCGGGAGACGGTGAAGTTCTCGACCGCCGTCTGAATGACCAGCGCGTCGCAGAATGGGTCCTCATAGCCCGGCATGTCCTTCTGGGTGAAAATGATTTTTTCGGCCGGGGGTGGAGCGGTGGATGTTGAAGCTACGCTCCGGCGGTAGATGGTATGGAGGCTAGCCTTGTGGGTCGCCTCCACCCCCACCCCCCATGGATCACCCCGATCCCTCCCCTATTCCCCACATCGTTTCTATCTTCACACCTTTCCTGATCCTCCTCTCGAGGTTCGACCTCCACGATCCTTACTGGCTGCAGCTACTGTGGCGCGGGCGCTCTGCCTCTCTTCACTTCCAGGAACTCCGGGCAGGTGTCCGTTGAGTGACCTTCCTCATCATGGAAGATACAATATGGCAACGTCACCTCCCCTGCATCGGCCTCCGCCACCCTATTCCTTCTCCTCCTAGCGGCTGCTGTTTCTACCTCGCCTCTCCTTCCTCTTCCTCTTCCCGTCCAATTGCCATGGCCTGTTGGGGAGGGGGAGGCATCTGCATCGGACCTTGCCTCCACCCTAACTGGGGGGGTCTCCATTGACCTCCGACCTGGTTACCCCTTCCTGGGCCGTAACCCCTTCCCTGCCCTTGCACCCCTCCGCCTTGCGGCCTCCATCCCCCTTCCGGGGCCCGGGGCTCTTCCCTTCTCCTGACCTCCTGCTGCCTCACCTCCGGCTCACTGAGCTTTGCTAGCCTCTTGGTGAGCTCTGGGTTGGCTTCTTCACTCGCGACTTCCTCCGACACCCTCTCCATCAGCTCCTCATAGGAGACGGGGGCCTTTCTTTTCAACGCCATCTTGAAGAAACTTTCTTTCAACCCGACCGTGAAGGCGAGTTGGAGTGCGAACCCATGCATCTCCTGAGTGAGCTGCACTTCCTCCTGGAACCGATCGGCATATTGAGCCAACGACTCCCTGGGTTCCTGCTTCGCCTTGAAGAGGGAATCAGCGTCCTTCTTCCTCTTTTTTGAGGTCGAGAACCTCAGCAAAAAAATTCGGCGCAAATCCTCGAATGCGTAGATTGATCCTGCAGGGAGCTGATGGAACCAGTCCCTGGCCTTCTCCTTGAGGGTGACGGCAAAGAGCCGACACTTTAAGGCATCTGACATCGGCCTGATGGAGACCGAGTCTTCGAAACTCTGCAGGTGCTGGACAGGGTCATCCCTACCGTTGTAGTACACCCGATCCCACTCTCCAAACCCCCCTGGGACGGGTGCGGAAAGCACCAACTCGCAAAAGGGGCTTCCCCCTCCTGTCACCCTTTCTGGCTCCACTCGCCCCCCAAGCTCTCTCGCTAGACTTGAGCTCGCCGGGACTGCACTCGCGAGGGAGGCGCTCGCCTGAACCACCCCGACCGTCGCCGCATCCTCCTGGCGCGCGCTCGCTTGCGCCGTGCTCGCTGGGACAGAGCTTGTCGGCACTGAGTTCGCCGGCCCGGCGCTCGCCGGCGCGGAGCTCGCCGGCCTCGGGCTCGCCGGACTGGCGAACAACACTCGCCCCTCCCTGTCCTGTCCTGATCCAACGGCAACTTCCTTTCCAGCCCTTCCCCCTGGGGTATTCTCGCCAACCGTCGTTGGGGGAGGGGTCACCTGAGGTGTTGGGGTCGCAAACTCGTTTCGCAGAGCTGTGACCGTAAACCCCAAGGTATCGAGCACTTCCTTTCTGAAATCTGCGAGCATCCTGACCATCGCCACCTGGGGTGTCTCGCCGAACTTCTCGCCTTGTTCTTCATCTCCCGCCATAACCTTTCTCTGGAACTTTCTTGAACCAGCCACGCTCCACGCTCACCGCACCAAAATGTTGAAACCGATTTCTCGGTCTCTCGTAGAGCTCGGGGCCCTCACCGAAATGAGGGGCGGCTAGCCCTTACTGATCCCTCGAGGAGGGTAGGCGGAAGATTAAGAAATTGACTAAGACCTTAGTCACAGCTAGGAGGTCCCTCCACTAACCCGGAAGATCGTTGAGCGCTTCCCCTCCCAAGCCAAAGCTGAGACTTGGGCACCTTGGAGAGCTCTGGAAATGCTAACCAAAGAAAGCCTAAGGAGAGGGAAGTTGAAGTGACCTCCTCTCCAAAGGTGCCCTTAAGGTCCTATTTATAGATTTTCTGATCTGGTCTGCAAATAACAGGATTCCGCCTTTTGATTTTACTATCCGCACCCCAAATGGGTCTGCTAACAGCCAAGCTCCGCTGTTTGGAGAGGCTAAGGGCAGACCACCAAGGGTAAAAGGGTAAGTTGACCCTAATGATTTATGGATAGAGGATTGCGAGAACCTTACTGTCGGAGCTCTCGCATGTCTTCTCGCGGATCCTGCCCGCGGCGCCTCTTTTAGAGGGTCGCCTTGCGAGAACCCTGCTGACGGAGCTCTCGCGGGTCTCCTTGCAAATACTGCTCGCGGCGCCTCTTTTAGAGGGTCGCCTTGCGAGGACCTCGCTGGCCCATTTTGGTGGTCTGTCAAGGTCTCATCGGCTGGGGGCCGATCTCGGCGAGGTCTGGATCTCGCAACTCCTGTCTCGCTCGGTTTCCTTGCCTGGCGAATATCGGGGTTGTACATTACTAATATTTTGTTTATAGGTTTTTCATATCATGAACTTTGATTTTAGGTGAATAAATTATAATATTTGTTTCCATATAATGTCTATCATTATTAAACTATTCAATTGTGTCTCTCTTTTATGCACGTTTAATAGGGGCTTCTAATAATGCTGGAATAAAGATTGCAGAGGATGATTATGATAAACTTCTTGCGGTCAACATTCCTACTGATAAACTTCCTGAGCGAAAAATCTTCTCAATTGCGATTCCTCCTGCAATCCCAAAGGCATCGACGTCTTCCTCCTGCGAAATCTTCAATGTTCGAAGATGGCCTCTGATTCGATCCAGTCTCGATTTCAACTTCTCTGCCTGCGATCTCCACCGTAAGGTATTGCTTCTCTACTTCTCCTGCTTTCTTTTAACTTCAAGGTTTGTAAGTATATTTTGGTTTGATCTTCCCCCTTATCGTAGAAAGCATTGCATTCTTCGTTCTTCTACTGCATTCGGTCGATGATTTTGGCCATTCATATACTTTTATAATAGTTTGGCCAGCATGCAACTGCACATTGGCGAATGGAACATTCGGCGGGCATTTTTTCATATTTGACAAAGTTAAGAAATACAGTAGTGCATCGTGCATAGGCTTCCATCGCCTATTAGGCACAAAGTTAAGAAATACAGTAGTGCATCGTGCATAGGCTTCCATCGCCTATTAGGCACATGGTGTAGGCATGGTAAGCCTAAATTCAACCATGTGAAGCCTTACCAGCCCCACTCGGATTTATGCATAGGCTTCACTAAGCCTAAATTCGCATGGTTCTCCCTATGATAATCACAACGTGATACTTGCAAAGAAGCTTATATCTCTTACAATTCTTTTGTTCAATTGCTTGAACTCCTCCCTTGTTCTCCTTACCGCCTCCGAACGGATTCCCTAGGGCATCGATCACGCACATCCCTTCGATCTACGAAATCCTTTGCCCGAAGACTCTTCTATCACATTCTTTTTGTTGCGGGTCACTCGGGTGCTCTGGTAGACCGGTCGAATTGAACCACATTACCTCGGGACCGAACCGAGCGCGCAAACAGTCAATGAATGGGTCGATGAGTGGCACGAGGACTTTTAAAGTGGAAAACCTGGAAAGGGTGAAAAACCACACGGTCAGAGCTGTGCCGACCAAATTCCACTATCTGCTGGGGGTTAGACTTGGACACTTGGAACTCGAGCGCGACATGCCGCTACTCGTTACAATGATAGAGAGAGAGAGAACTCCGAGGGTGTCAGACCACCTCTCAGAAAGCTATGTACTTCTTCTTCTGAGAACAATGGTGAGAACAAAAGTTAGAAAAGTGAGTCGCCCTTTGGGATTCCCGAATCACTTAGGAAGATGGTTTTCCGGAGCGAAGGAAATCTCCAAGTCCACGAAGGAGATCTTCGAAGCCCGAATGAGATCTTCAAGCGCTGAAGTAGAACTCATAGGAAACCTTCAACGAAGCTCTCTTAGGTGCAGAAGGCAATGTCCCTTGAAATGAAGGCTCTGGGCTCCTTTAATAGCCTTGGGCGGGGGTAGCTTGGTAATTTCACCGTTGTAATCACCATAACCACCTGACAGGCGAATCACGTCGGCCGATTCGAAGCACACGGATCACCACCTTTCAGAAATTCCCGTCCTACCCCTTGGGCGATTTGGTCAATTCGGGTATCTTCGTTGATTGCGTTGAGTGCAGCGAACAGGACCTGAAATCTAGGAGATTAGGAAAGGTTAACTGTTGCGCGCGTTACGAACGTGGAAGTGTTCTGAGCACGCAGCGAACACGGGAGCGTTCAGAGCGCGTGATGAACGTGAAAGCGTTCTGAGCGCGCTGTGAGCGCGAAGGTGGTTTGAGCGTGCTGTGGACTCAGAGATGTTTGGCGCGCGTCACACAATTGGGAGCGTTCGGCACGCGTCGGGCAATTGGGAGTGTTCGGCGTGCGTCGCGCAATTGGGAGCATTCGGCGCGCGTCACGAAATTGGGAGCGTTCGACGCGCGTCGCGCAATTGGGAGCGTTAGGCGCGCGTCGCGCAATTGGGATCGTTCCGTGCATGCCGCAATTGGGAGCGTTCCACATATGTCGTGAGAAGACCTTGAGGCCGAGGTGGCCGGGAGCATTCCCCAATTGTTGAGGGTTCAGCACTCCCCAATTGGGGAGTGCCGAATACACAACTTCCCAATTGGGGAGTTAGGTGAATACTATTCACGTAACCCCCCAATTGGGAGTTAGGTGAATACTATTCACGTAACCCCCCAATTGGGAGTTACGTGAATACTATTCACGTACCCCCCCCCAATGGGGGGTTACGTCAATACTATTCACGTAACTCCCAATGGGGAGTTACATGAATGCCCAATTGGGGAGTGCCTCATTGGCGCTGACTTGGTCAGCGCCCCTTAGTTTGGCCCTGGGGGTGCGCCAATGCCGCATCCCCCTAGGCAGCTTGGGGGTGCGGCAATGCCGCACCCCCTAGATGCGGCAGCTGCCGCACCAATTTGGTGCAGCAAGTGTCCCACCTTTTTGGTGCGGCGACTGCTGCGTCCTTTTGGCACGGCGAATCTCGCACCCTTTTGGCGCGGCGAACGCCATCCTTTTTTGGTGCGGCGAATGTCGCGCCCTCTTGGTGCCGCGATTGTCAGACCTATTTGCGCGATGATTGACGTGTGATGCTTGTCGTGCGACACATTTTGATTTTCACGCAACGTGTGGCACTTGCGTGCTCGACGGTGCCTGTCCGTATGGAGGGGCGTGGCGCAACTTGCACATATGGGCATACCAGCGACCGATTCGGAGTCCAAACGGACTCGGAATTACACAAGACTGGGCCCGTTGGACCTGTATCGGCGAGCCCGACCGAGGTCGCGGTGGAAAATTATGGGTCCGACCGGATACTTTTTGGGGAACCTCATCAAATGCCCCCTAATTTTTGGAGGTCATTTTCGTAGAAAATGAGTCCGAAAATTTTTCTGACGAACGTATGTCTTCGGGTGTGCAAGCTCTTTAAGCGAGTGGTCGTGACGTGCGCAGTTATGAGTCTATCGCCATGCGATCTTTCTGGATGTAGTCGCTTGGTTCTAATTGTGGGAGAAACTTCTATCTCGTCCTGATCGGTTGCGAGCTTGCCGCCCGGTGATTGCATAGGAGATCGTGATGACCTTGTCATTTAGCGTTGAGTCCTGAGTAGCTTGGTGGCGAGGTGGCGAAGCAGCGCGGTGGCGAGGTGCCCAAGCATCGCAGTGGAGAGGTGCCCAAAAAGCGCGGTGGCGAGGTGCCCAAGAAGCACAGAGGCGAGGTGCCCAAGCAGCGCGGTGGCGAGGAGCCCAAGAGTCGCGGAGGTGAGGTGCCCTAACAGTGCGGTGGCGAGGTGCCCAAACAGCGCGGAGGCAAGGTGCCCAAGCAGCGCGGTGGCGAGGTGCCCAAGCAGCGCGGTGGCGAGGTGCCCAAGCAGCGCGGAGGCGAGATGCCCAAGCAGCGCGGAGGCGAGGTGCCCAAGCAGCGCGGTGGCGTGGTTCCCATGCACCGCGGAGGCAAGGTGCCCAAGCACCGCAGTGGGGAGATGCCCAAGCAGCGCGGAGGCGAGGTGCCCAATCAGCGCGGTGGCGAGGTGCCGAAGCAGCGCGAAGGCGAGGTGCCCAAGAAGCGCGGAGGCGAGGTGCCCAAGCAGCGCGGAGGCGAGGTGCCCAAGCAGCGCGGAGGCGAGGTGCCCAAGCAGCGCGGAGGCGAGGTGCCCAAGCAGCGCGGAGGCGAGGTGCCCAAGCAGCGCGGTGGCGAGGTGCCCAAGCAGCGCAGAGGCGAGGTGCCCCAGCAGCGCGGTGGCGAGGTTGTCTTTTGGGCAGACTTAGTTAAGATTGTCGTACTCGACGCTTATCCTCCACTCGCAAGAGGTCTCTTCTCTTCACCACGTTGGCGAGTTTGCTGCTAGGTGTTAGTACCGAATGTCGTGGTTGTTGGGTATATTGCCCTCAATAGTACCTTGATTTGAAGAGGCATCACTCTCAATGCTAAGGACATATTGTATTTGATGAGCTATACTTGTGTAAGATATACAGGTGCATGTGATTCAAAAGGAAGGGTCAAACATGCCCTTAGATGTGGAGAAATCATCATGCAAAAGATGAAGTTTTGTCTCAGCCGAACCGCTGAGACGAAGGGGGCAAAACCGCTGAGACGAGGAGCCGTCTCAGCGTATCCGCTGAGAAGAGTGTGCCTCCGCTGAGAAGTTCATTATACGCTGAGAATCAGCGTGGTCGTCAAACTGCGCTCGACATTCGTCGAATGCTGAACGCCATTCGTCGACCGCTGGGACGAGATCAAAGCTGAAGCCGCTGAGAAGACACACAAGGCAAGATCGTCGAACACTGAACGCCATTTGACAAACGCTGAGACGAGGAGCCGTCTCAGCGGATCCGCTGAGAAGGCACACAAGATAAGTTTGTCGAGCACTGAGCTGGCAAGATCGTCGATCGCAGGGGACAGCTGGTTCGTCGGACGTAGAGTGTTCCACGATCGTCGAGCGCAGTCCTTCTCTACGGAAAAGTAGGGCGGCGGGATCTGCAGCTAGGACTAGTTGCAGGATAGCTGTGTGGGGTCCACCAGCTTCTCCCATACCTCTCAGCAGATCAGCTAAGAGCCGTTGAAGATCAGAGATGTATAAGAGGAAGTGTTAGGGCACATTTGAACCAACCACCCCAAAACCCCGTTCATCCGTTGTGTGAAGAACAGATCAACTGTTACATTGACGGCTGAAGCTCTCGTCTTCTTCCTCCTGCTCACTGGACAAGAAGAAGATAACAGAGAAAGAAAGTGAGCTCCTTTGCAAGAAAGAGCAAGGTGATCTTCCATCACTCTGTCGAAGAGGAAGATCAAGTTAGTTGTTGTAATCAACATCTTCAGCAACAGGAAGCACAGTCAGTGCAGAATCTACAGGAGAGTACCTCAACTATAGAATAAATTTCTAAATCATTTATCTGTAGGGCATCTTGCCTGAGCTGTAAGACCATTTGGTCTGAGTTTGTAGGAACCTGAGGGTTCTGAGCTGTAGGGCTGAAGGCCTGAGTGTAGGATCTGGAGTAGATCTGAGGTAGGGCTTAACAGCCTGAGGTAGGACCAGGAGCTGGTCTGAGCTGTAAGAGGAGTCCTCTAAGTGGTAGGACCTGGGAGAGGTCTGAGTTGTAGGACATTATTGTCTGAGCTGTAGGAGGTGTTATCCTCTGAGTTTGTAGGGCAGCTTTGCCTGAGGTAGGAGCTGGTGATAGCTCTGAGTTGTAGGGACTTGTGTCCCGAGGTAGGATCATTCTTGATCTGAGAAGTTCTGAGGAACTTGTGCTGTAAGCTCTTTGAGCCGAGTTTGGAGAAGTTGGCCCTGTCTAACACACTGTTAGAAGGGTGGAGGGGGAAAGTGGACTACCCATAGACACACTGTCTTTGGGGAACCACTATAAATTATTGTGTGCTTTCTGTGTTTGCTGATTTGCTTGAACCAACTCTGAAAACAGCTAAAGCTAATCAAGTAAAATTTAAAAGACCTATTCACCCCCTCTCTAGGTGACTTAGACTACAAACCTTATATTCTTTCAAGTGGTATCAGAGCTAGGTTGGTCAAAAAGGACTTAACAGTCGGACCAGATCCTAAAAGGTTTAGTCTAGTCAAATCCCAATGGCCTCCAGTGTAATGCAGAAGGAGATGAGCTCAATGAAACTGCCCATTTGTAACAAAGCCAACTTTGGCATATGGAAGCAGAGGGTTAGGCTGTACATGGAAGCCTCAGACCCTAGAATCTACATTACTGTTCAGGAAGTCCCCTTTATTATTACAAAACCCTCCACCTTTGATCCTACCAGGCAAGTAGGCAAACCATCCACTGAAATGACCAAGGATGAGATAGCATTGGCTACTATGGATAAGAGGGCTCAAAATATCATAGTCAATGCTATTGATGACTCAACTTTTCAAAATTTAGTGCACTGTGCATCTGCTAAAGAGATGTGGGATACACTGATTGTGTACATGGAAGGGACTGAAGATGTGAGGAATGACAGGAAGTCACTCCTCAATCAGGAATATGAAGCTTTCAGGCAGCAAGGGCAGGAGAGCATCTCCATGTGTTATGAAAGGTTCTTTAGAATAATAAATGAACTAAGAACCTATGAGAGAGTGTTCATAAATTATGAGCTGAATGATAAGTTCCTCAGATCTTTAACAAGAGATTGAGAAACAAAAATTTGTGCCATAAGGGAGGTGGCTAAGCTGACTGAAACTCCTCCCCAAACTCTCTATGGAAAGCTGCTCTCCTATGAAATGCAGCTGACTGCCAGGAAGGAAGAAGGGCAAAAGGCAAAGGGTGATACCAGGGAGAATTCCCTGGCCTTCAAGGCTGAAAGCTCAAGAAGAGGGAGAGAGAAGGCTCACTCACCTCCCAGAAGATCTGCTGAACCAGAAGATTCTGATCCTAGCTCATCAAGCTCCTCTTCTTCTGATGAAGAAATTGTTGTTCTTACAAGGCACTTCAGAAAGCTGCTGAGGAGGAAGCAATGGAAGAACAAGCCTTCCTCCTCACATCACAACAAGGAGGACAGCAAGGAGTCAAAGCATCACTCCAGAAGTGACAGGTATGAGTCTAACTCAAAACATAATTCTTCCAAAGTTGTTTGCTATTGCTGCAGCAAGCCTGGGCATGTCATTGTTGACTACCCTGTGAAGAGAAGAGAGAAGGATGAGAGGAAGACTCATCATTCAAGGAGCAAGAAAGGAGAGAAATCCTTTCTAGCTAAGAAGAAGAAGAAGAGCTGGAGTGAATCAGACTCTAGCTCATCAGAATCTGAAATGGAAGAAACCCTCATTGGGCTGGTTGCTGTTGAAGAAACTGTTGTTGGCAGGATGGCAGTCAGGACCCCTCTATCACATTCAGACAGTGATGTAGAGGAGGATGAGGTCATTCACAATGACCATGGGCTGATGGCTCTAACTAAAGATGAGGACAACCACAATAATTCTGAACATGAGCAGGTATTAATTCATTCCATATCCTGTTCTGATTATGAGACTAGTCCAGAATCTGATGCACCTCCATCAATTGATGGAAGGGGCAAGGATGCCGAGGAAGAATTCAATCAACTGATTGATAAGTATGGTATTCTTTTAGAAGCTCTGAAGAAGAGCAAGAAGCTTGCCAAGAGGCAAGCTCAAGAAATTGTTTTCCTCAAGATGACTAAGGATGTCAACACTGAACCTACCACCCTGGTGGCTCAGATGAGTAGACAGATTATCCATCTTCAAGGGTTAAATATTGTGCAATTAAGCACTATTTCCCTGAAGAACAAGGTCATCAAGGACCTTGAAGAAAAGCTTGAGAAGGAGAAGAGCATGGTGGCTCAACTCTCCAAGCCCAAATCTGTGCTTCCCCTTATTAACACCTTCTCCTCTCAAACCTATAGGAGAGGATCTGGATTCAACAAGATGGAAGTTGGAGAAGGTGGTGGAGTAGAGAGAAAGAAGAAGACTAAGCCTCAACCCACCTCTCAAAAGGTGATGCTTCCTTCCAACAGGTATGACCATGAAGGCATTCATGGTCACTGGAAGACTGGGAGTTACTATAGGAAGGGAAATGCTCCTTCCCATAGTGAAAGAGAGGGCATGGGTTTGAGAGCAATGAAAGCTCCCCATGAGGAAATACAAATGGCCCAATCTGGACCATTTATTTTTGGTGCTTCAGCACCTTCAGTCAAGAACAAGGAAGCAAGCACTTCCAAATCTGCCTCAGCAAAAAGCAAGACTACTGTCAAATCTGTTGACAAGGCCTGCTGCTCAGTGTCTGATTCCCTCAGACCTAATATGGCTGCTAAGCCAAAGCAAGCTGAGGTCATTAGGATAAATAGCAGCAAGACTTTCCACAAATTATCCTTTAGTCAGATTATTGTTGAAAGAAACAGGAAGAATGCTGCAGTCTCCTCTGCTGAACATGTGCACAGTGCTGTACTTATTCAGAAAAATGCTCAAAAAAGGAGATACAATATTCATGATTGTTGGTGTTGTGGCAAGGTGGGACACTTTGCCATAGATTGTTGGTACAACCCCAATGTACCTATTGCAAAGAAGAGCTTTCCTGCTAGGAGGGTAGCTAGTGTGAGAGTATCTCATCAAACTAACAGGCACCTAGGACCCAAAACTCTTTGGGATCCTAAGGATAACTAAATCCTTCTTTGCAGGGTAGTTCAAGTACTAGTCTCAATCAAATATGGTACTTGGACAGTGGGTGCTCAAGGCATATGACAGGAACTAGGAGTCTCCTACAGGATTACAAGCCTGTGAAGAATGGACCCAAAGTCATCTTTGGGGGGGGGGGGGGGGGGTCAGAAAAGGGAGTCACCAGAGGTTAAGGTATGATCACTAATGGCATAGTATCTTTCACAAAAGTAGCTTATGTTGAAGGGTTGCAACACAACCTTGTCAGCATAAGCCAACTGTGTGATCTTGTCCATGTCATTGAATTTCACAATGATAAGTGCCTCATCAAAAGGTCTGATGACTTCGAGATCATCCTTTCAGGCACTAGGAGTGGAAATGTTTATTGTTTAGATTTCTTCTGCAAATCTTTTTCCTCTCCTGTATGTCTTGTAGCAGATGAGAGTGAGTCTCTATGTGTTCAATGGCACAAGAGACTTGCCCACATCAACTACAAGACAATGCATAGACTATTCTCTAAGAACTTGGTTAGAAATAGTCCTAATTTAAAATGTGATAAAAATGGCCCATGTCATGCTTGCCAAATGGGTAAGCAAACAAGGGCCACTTTTAAAAGTATTGGCTCCAAAGACACTAAGAGATGTCTTTATCTATTGCACTTGGACTTGTTTGGTCCTATGCCAATTCAAAGCTTAGGAGGAAAGTTGTATACCTTAGCGATTGTTGATGATCACTCAAGATATACATGGGTATTTTTCCTTAGGAAGAAATCTGATACTCTAAATGTCTTCATAAGCCATGTCAAGGCCATTCAGAATGACTTGCAATGTACTGTGGTCAGAAGTAGGTCTGACCATGGCACAGAGTTTCAATCTGAAGCCATGACAAGGTTCTGTCAAGAACTAGGTATCATTCAAGAATTTTCCTCTCCAAGGACCCCACAACAAAATGGGGTGGCTGAGAGAATGAATAGATCAATGATAGAAGCTGGGAGAACATTGCTTAGTGACTCTTCACTCCCAGAATATTTCTGGGCTAAAGTAGTCAATACTGCCTGTTATGTTCTCAATAGAGCTTCCATCAATAAAGATCATGGAATTACCCCCTATGAGATTTTGAAAGGCAAATAAACAACAATTTCATATTTTAGGATCTTTGGATCTAATTGCTCATTCTAAACAATGGAAAAGCTCAGCTAACCAAGTTTGCTGAAAAATGCAGCATGAGGATTCTTATTGGATATAGCTCACATAGTAGAGCCTATAGGGTATATAACAAGAAAACTCATGTTGTGGAAGAGTCCATGCATGTAGTATTTGATGAGTCCAGCCTAATCTACAAGGGCTGGCCCAGTTCTTCTGTTCAGACAGGAAGTGAAGATGTAATGGAAGAACTATCCATACAAGAACCTTCCAGCAGCAATAAAGCAAATCCTGATGCAGAAGTTCAAGAAGAAGCAGAGGTGCAAGATGCTGAAGATGCTGAAGAAGCTGCTGAACCAGTTGAGGAAGTTCAGCAAGTTGTGCACAGATTTCCTGCAGCCACAAGACATCTAAGGGATCATCCCTTAGAACAGATTATTGGAAAGGTCCAGCAAGGTGTGACAACCAGAAGCAGAGCTCATAATGAGGTCCTGTTCCTCAGTTTTCTGTCACAGGTAGAGCCTAAGAAGTTTGAAGAGGCCAATATGGATCCAGGCAATGCAGGAAGAACTGTTGCAATTCAAAAGATGCAAAGTATGGAAATTGGTGCCAAGACCACAAGGACACAACATCATTGGCACCAAATGGATCTTCAGAAATAAGATGGATGAGAATGGAACTATCATCAAGAACAAGGCAAGGCTTGTTGCAAAGGGATACATGCAAGAGGAAGGGATTGAATTTGATCAAACCTTTGCCCCAGTTGCAAGGTTGGAGGCTATAAGGTTATTCCTTGCACATGCAGCCCATAAAGGCTTCAAAGTATATCAGATGGATGTCAAGTCAGCATTCCTAAATGGAAATCTGAAGGAGGAAGTATATGTAGAGCAGCCATCAGGTTTTGTCCATCCTACTCTCACTTCTCATATCTATTTTCTTAAGAAAGCCCTGTATGGTCTTAAGCAAGCCCCAAGGGCTTGGTATGAGACATTGTCTAACTTTCTCATCAAGAACAAGTTCTTGAGGGGAAAGATAGATAGCATATTGTTTCTTAGGGAAACAAGGGGCAAGATTCTCCTAGTCCAAATATATGTTGATGACATAATTTTTGGGTCTACTGATGACAACCTCTGCAAGAGATTTGTTAATCTAATGCAGGGGGAGTTTGAGATGAGCGGTATGGGTGAGCTCAAATATTTCCTTGGGCTCCAGGTGAAACAGTCTGAGGATGGAATCTTCATTTCCCAAACTAAGTACACCAAGGAGCTCATCAAGAAATTTGGGATGAAATCTTCTTCCACCATGAGGACACCCATGGGATCTAATGTATCATTAGACAAGGATGAAAAGGGGAAGGCCTTTGATGAGTCCATATACATGTGTATCATTGGATCCCTATTGTACTTAACTGCGAGTAGGCCAGACATTATGTATTCTACATGTGTTTGTGCTAGGTATCAGGCCCGTCCTAAGGAGTCTCATTACACCTCTGTGAAGAGGATCTTGAGATACCTCAAGGGAAGCCTGAATCATGGCCTTTGGTACCCTAGAAACAATGATTTTTGAACTGATAGGCTACTCAGATGCAGATTTTGCAGGATGCAAAGAGGACAGGAAAAGCACAAGTGGCACCTGTCAAATCCTAGGGAGGAGGCTGGTCTCATGGAACAGCAAAAAGCAAACCAGTGTGGCCATATCCACAGCTGAGTCAGAGTACATTGCAGCAGGTAGCTGCTGTGCTCAAATTCTGTGGATCCAACATCAGTTGGAAGACTACAACATCAAGGTAAGACATTCTCCCCTGCTGTGTGACTCATCCAGTGCAATTTCTATTGCTAAAAATCCTGTTTCCCATAGTAGGACCAAGCACATAGAAATTAGGTATCATTTTATTAGGGAGCATGTAGAGTGTGAAAATATCAAACTTGAATATGTCCCTACAGACAATCAAGTAGCTGATATCTTCACTAAGACATTGGATGAGGCCAAGTTTAATACTTTCAAGATAGAACTAGGGATGTTGAGTGTAGACTAGTACTCACATTGAGGGGGAGAAAGAATGGGATGTTCAATTTGAACAGGTTCAGTTATTACAGAAATTGCTCACTAATTAGGGGGGAGCGAATTCCCTACTCAGGTTGAGGGGGAGATGGCAAATGCCAAGATTGTATAGGTTGACCTATAAGTTGATCCAAAGGGATCTATAGATGTTGCCTCCCAATCCCTAATGGGATAAATAGTTGAAGAAACCAGAAAGGGGGAGAAAGAGCCAATGCAAAGTAAGAACCTATACTTAGGATGTTAGCAAGAGGGAGATAGGTCCTATGCTACACAGATCATTTTTCTGTGATATGATTTTTGTTATTAATGTACCTTAGCATTGGGGATGTTCTGCCTTCTTCAAATAGGAGGAGATTATTGGGTATATTGCCCTCAATAATACCTTAATTTGAAGAGGCATCACTCTCAATGCTAAGGACATATTGTATTTGATGAGCTATACTTGTGTAAGATATACAGGTGCAGGTTACTCAAAAGGAAGGGCCAAACATGCCCTTAGATGTGGAGAAATCATCTTCCAAAAGATGAAGTTTTGTCTCAGCCGAACCGCTGAGACGAAGGGGGCAAAACCGCGGAGACGAGGCGCCGTCTCAGCGTATCCGCTGAGAAGAGGGTGCCTCCGCTGAGAAGTTCATTATACGCTGAGAATCAGCGTGGTCGTCGAACTGCGCTCGACATTCGTCGAACGCTGAACGCTGTTCGTCGACCGCTGAGACGAGATCGTCAAACGCTGAACGCCGTTCGACGCTGAACGCCGTTCGACAAACGCTGAGACGAGGAGCCGTCTCAGCAGATCCGCTGAGAAGACACACAAGACAAGTTTGTCGAGCACTGAGCTGGCAAGATCTGTTGGGACCATTGTCAACAATGTCTTAGATTTGGAGAAGTACATTCCTAAGTCAAAGATATACCTCAGAATGTATTTGATATACTTTCTAGAATCATTGTGCAGAAGATCAGGTCAAGTAAAGTGCTCAAGGAATTCATCTAAGTTCACAAGCGTCGAGACACTACATATCGCTTGACGCCTGTGACCCAGAAGCGTCGACCCATGTCTGCTGCTCAAAAAGACAAGGTCGCCGCTGAAGTTCTGAGACCAAGTTTAGAAGCGTCGAGCCAAGGAATATCGCTCGACGCCGTGGAATAAGAAGTGTCGACTAAACTTCAGTTAGCTCAACGCCAGCAAAAAGGGTCGAGATATGAAGGCAAAGTTAAAAGCGTCGAGACACTACACATCGCTTGACACCTTATAGAAAAAGCGTCGACAGAGATACACAGTGCTCAACGCCTTTTTCTGAAAAGCTCTGAGCTGAGAAATGTATAACAGTTCATCTACAGCTAGCTGAGCCTCTGTCTGTTCTGAAGCAATTAAAGACCGTTGAAGACTTAATGTCATGCTGATGTGGAGGAGCGTGTCAGATGTCGCGGATGACGGGCTATAAATAGAAGGGATAACCTATGATTCACAGAAGAACACTCCTATTAAAAGCCATCATCTTCTCCGTCGTTCAAGAAAAAAAATCTGAGGAAGAATCTGAAGAAGCCATCTCCTCTTTCAGAATCGTACTACAAGAAATTCCTTAGCAATCTGGTGCTGAGACTATTTTTTGAAGAGAGAAGGTTAAGAAGGAAGAATCTGTCTTCCTAAAGAAGAACAATCATCCCAGCCTATGCAAATCAAGAAGATCATTTTGCTGACGCTGTTCTGCTAAAGTTTTCTATCTGATCTTTCAGATAGATCAAGAAGACTCAACACATTGGTGAATCTGAGTCTAAGTATTGTTTCTACTTCTTTCCAATTATGTAGGATCTGAGTTGTTAGATCTGAGTGTAGGATCTTTCAAGGATCTAAGGTGTTGGATCAGGAGTGATCTGAGTTGTAAGATTCAGGGGTGAATCTGAGTGTAAGCCTATTGTTATAAAGGCTGAGGTAGGATCTGTTGAGATCTGAGTTTGTAAGATCTGCTGAGATCTGAGAGGGTAAGATCTGTTGAGATTTGAGACTGTAGGATCTATTGAGATCTGAGCTGTAAGACCTGTTTGGTGGTCTGAGATCTGGAGGAGATATAAACCCTATCTAGCACACTGCTAGAGGGGAGAAGGGGGAAAGTGGATTACCCAAGATAAGGGGAACCACTATAAAATTCTGTGTGTTTGTGTTTGTGTTTATTTTCTTGAAAGCTCTGATCATTCATTTAGGTTTTAATCAAGAATTGCAAATAGATTTTAAAATAACCTATTCACCCCCCCTCTAGGTGATTAGCTACGCTTAAATAAAGTCTTTCAAGTGGTATCAGAGGAAGGTTGTTCAAGAAAAGGTTTAACAGCCTGAACAAGATCTCCTAAGGGTAGATTTGTTAAGTTGTGATGGCTAACAGTGAAGGAAACAAGGAATTCACATCAATGAAGTTACCAATCTGTAGAAAAGAAAACTTTGGGATTTGGAAGGAAAGGGTCAGATTATTCATGGAAGCCTCTGACCCTAGGATATACATCACTGTACTAGAAGAACCTTTTGTTCCAATGAAGGTCTCATTCACAGATGAAAGTATCAAGACTCCCAAAACATACTCTGAGATGACTAAAGATGAAGTGATTCTGGCCTCTATGGATAAGAGAGCTCAGAATATCATTGTGAGTGCAATTGAGGATTCAACCTTCCAGAACTTAGTACACTACAAAACTGCCAAATAAATATGGGAATCTCTCATTGTCTATATGGAAGGGACTGAGGAAGTCAGAGATGACAGGAAGTCTCTTCTAAATCAGCAATATGAGGCTTTCAGACAAGATAAGAAAGATTCAATAGCAATATGCTATGAGAAATTCTTCAAAATTGTAAATGGTCTGAAAACCTATGGAAGAACTTTTACAGATTATGAGCTGAATGATAAATTCTTAAGATCCCTGAACAAAGAATGAGATAACAAGATCTGTGCTATCAGGGAAATGGGAAATCTACGAAATATTCAGCCACAGAATCTATATGGGAAACTTTTGTCCCATGAACTTCACCTGAATAACAGAAAAGCTGAAGAAGGACACAGCAAGGAAAATCTTATTGCTATGAAGGCAGAAAGTTCCAAGAGAAGCAAAGAAAGAATGTCATTATCCCCCAGGATACCATCTGAATCTGAAAAATCAGAGACCAGTAATTCTGATTCTGAAATATCAGATGGTGAACTGGCACTCTTCACCAAACAGCTGAAAAGGATGCTCAGAAGAAAACAACACTGGAAAACTAGACCCTCTCAGTCATCCAGATCTAAGAAGCACTCCAATTCTTCAGAAGGATTCAAACAAGATTCCAAGAAGGACAGGTATAACTCTAAACATAATAAATCTAATTCAGAAGAAATTGTGTGCTTTGGATGCAGAAAATCTGGACACATGATTGCTGATTGTCCTTCAAAAAGAAAGAACAACAAGAAGTATGATGAAAGGAGGCACAAATCTGACAAGAAACATGAGAGGAGCCTAATAGCCAAGAAAGGCAAAGTCACTCTCAGTGACAGTGAATCTCAATCATCTGATTCAGATAGTGAAGAGGCACTCATAGCTCTGGTGGCTGTCAATGAAAGTGAAGACATTCTGAACCATAGACCTATGATAAGAGCCCCACTATCAAGGTCTGATAGTGAAGAGGATGAAGAAGAAAATACAGGACTCATGACACTCAGTGATGAAGAGGATCAGGAGACAATCTCTAATGTGAAGGTACTTGATAAAACTCCTTTATCTGATTCTGAATCTGAACCTAAAATTATTTCTAAACCTGAGACAAATTCATTTTCTTCTGATGAGAATGACTCAGAATCTAACTTTCATGAAGATGAAATTATTGAGAAATATGAGTCACTTCTTAAAGCCCTTAAAAAGAGCAAAAGGCATAACAAAAAACTACATAAAGAAATATCTGAATTAAAGCAAACTAACTCCCAATACTCTGAGGCAGCTGAGAGGTTGAATCAGGTAAGTAAGGAGCTTAGCAAATTAAAAGTCATGTCTATCATTCACATTCAAACTTTATGCACTAAGGAGAAATTAATAAAAGAACTTGAAGAAAAACTCCTAGCTGAAAGGAAGCTTGTGGCAAAGTTCTCAAAACCACAAACTATCCTTCCCATAATAGACATATTTTCTGCACAATACAGATCTGACATAGGATACAATGGAAAGGCAGAAAATAAATCTAAAAATAATGACAAGACACCTATGCAACCTATAAAATTCAACAAAGCTATGTCTATCACAAATGAGCATGATCTAAAAGTTGTGCATAAGTTTTGGAAGGGTGAGTGTTCAAATAGCAAAGATGACTCAATTCAACCAAGTATCAATGATGCCAAATCTCTATACAAAGAAAAAGAATTAACACATCATGACTCCTTTGTATTTAAAGCAAACACCAAACTCAAAGGAGAGGAACTAAGACCAGTAGTGAAAACCACTGCTGTCAAGGAAACTAAATCAGTAAATTTCATTAAAACACTTTATAAAGCTCCATTGAATAAGGCAATTAAACAACATGTAAGTCAACCCAAAGAAGTGAGAAGACCTCAAAGGAGATATAACAGATATAAATGTTGGTGTTGTGGAAAGGTTGGCCATTTTGCCCTTGACTGCTGGTTCAATCCAACTGTTCCAAGATTTAAT
Source organism: Dactylorhiza incarnata (assembly GCA_033032865.1). Classification (NCBI taxonomy): domain Eukaryota; kingdom Viridiplantae; phylum Streptophyta; class Magnoliopsida; order Asparagales; family Orchidaceae; genus Dactylorhiza; species Dactylorhiza incarnata. The sequence goes on from JAWHQI010000023.1 coordinate 7,900,111, forward strand.
TCTAGGAAACCAGTACTCAGACCTGTGGCAACACACACAACACAAAGATTCAAACAACAAGTAAAGACACCAGCTATTACTAACAAAGTTCTAGGACCCAACTCTGTGTGGGTTCCTAAGAAAAAGTAATTTTCTTATTGCAGGTTTGTCCAAAGACCAATCAAATTCCTATTTGGTATTTGGACAGTGGGTGTTCCATGCACATGACTGGGACAAGAAGTCTACTGAATGACTATACCTTTATGAAGAATGGACCAAAGGTTGTATTTGGAGGACCTGACAGAGGTAAGACTAAAGGATATGGCAAAATCACAAATGGAATTGTCACCATCACCAAAGTTGCTTATGTTGATGGATTGCAGCACAATCTCATCAGCATAAGTCAATTGTGTGATCTTGGGTATGACATTTCATTTCACAAGGATGAGTACCTGATTAAGAAAGAGAATGATATAATTCTCTCAGGCACTAGGAGTGGCAACATTTACTGTCTAAATTTCATATGTTCTGATCAAATAAATCCCATATGCTTAGTTGCTGAAAATAAATTCTCTAGTAGTGTACAATGGCACAAAAGGTTAGCCCACATAAACTATAAGACTATAAATAAGCTTATTTCAGGAGATCTAGTGAGAGCAGGGCCTAAGTGGAAGTTTGTTCAGGAGGGTCCCTGTCATGCTTGTCAAATGGGTAAGCAAACCAAGTCATCCTTCAAACCAATAGGTGGGAAGGATTCCATTAGATGTCTATACTTACTTCACATGGACCTATTTGGACCAATGCCAATTCATAGCCTAGGAGGAAAGATTTACACCTTTGTAATTGTTGATGACTATTCTAGATTCACATGGGTATTCTTCCTAAGACACAAGTCAGATACTCTAGAAGTATTCACTAGCTTTGTTAGGCAAATCAAAAATGAAATAGGAAATTCAGTAGTCAAAATTAGAAGTGACCATGGGACTGAATTTCAGTCAGGAGCAATGACCAAATTATGTGAAAATCTTGGCATCTCACAAGAGTTCTCATCTCCTAGAACACCCCAACAAAATGGGGTTGCTGAGAGAAGAAATAGAACTCTCATTGAAGCCAGTAGGAGCATGCTTAGTGACACCTCTCTTCCTAAGTATTTCTGGGCTGAAGCTGTAAAAACAACATGCCATGTGCAAAATAGGGCACTTATCAACAAAAGACTGAATAAGACCCCTTATGAGTTGTTGAAAGGTAGAAAACCCACTTTAGCCTACTTCAAAATATTTGGAAGTAAATGCTTTGTATTAAATAATGGAAAGCACCATCTCACTAAGTTTGCTGAAAAAGCCCATGAGAGAATCTTTGTTGGCTATAGCTCTCAAAGTAGAGCTTATAGAATCTTCAACAAAAGCTCAAATAAGATAGAAGAATCTATACATGTTGTATTTGATGAAACCAGTCTTATTTATAAGAATCTGGGCAGTCTCTCTAGTAATGCAGGTTCTACACAGAAATTGAAGGAGACAAGTATCAATGAACAACACATTGAAGACAATGAAGAAACTAATGGGACTGTGATTGTGAATAGAGAGGATGAGTCTCAAGAAGAAGACAATCATGAAGAACCAACTGCTGTTGAAGAACCACATCATCCAGAACCTCTAGAACAGCCAACTCAAACAGATGCACCAGAATCACAAAGAGAGAATGAAAGGTGGAGGAATGCAACCAAACATCTGAAGGATCACCCAAAAGAACAGATTATAGGAAATCCAAATGAAGGTGTGCAAACCAGAAGAGGGAACTCAATACATGAGGCATTGCATCACAACTTTTTATCCAAAATAGAACCAAAGAAGTTTGATGAAGCCAATAAGGACCATTCATGGATATTGGCTATGCAAGAAGAGCTAAATCAATTTGAAAGATGCAAGGTCTGGATATTGGTTCCTAGACCAAAGAAACACAAAGTCATAGGGACCAAATGGGTATTTAGGAATAAGCTAGATGAAAATGGTGTGATTGTCAAAAACAAAGCAAGGTTGGTTGCCCAAGGATATAGATAGGAGGAAGGCATAGATTTTGATCAAGTGTTTGCTCCTGTGGCAAGATTGGAGGCAATCAGGCTATTCCTAGCATTTGCAGCACATATTGGATTCATAGTTTATCAAATGGATGTGAAGTCAGCATTCCTTAATGGAATAATATTGGAGGAAGTATATGTAGAACAACCCCCAGGTTTTATTGATTCTACTCATCCAAACCATGTCTATCTTTTATTAAAAGTTTTGTATGGTCTAAAACAGGCACCTAGGGCCTGGTATGAGACATTATCTAGATTTCTCATTGAGAACACATTCTCAAGGGGAAAGATAGACAAGACATTGTTTCTTAGGGTAGTTAAAGGTCATATTATTCTAGTGCAAATATATGTAGATGACATAATTTTTGGCTCAACTGATAATAACCTTTGCAAAAGGTTTGCAAGCCTTATGCAAGGGAAATTTGAAATGAGCAGCATGGGTGAGCTCAAATACTTCTTGGGACTACAAGTGAAACAGTCTGAGGAAGGAATCTTCATTTCTCAGACCAAGTACACCAAAGAGATCATCAAGAAGTTTGGAATGGAAAATTCCACTATCATGAAAACTCCAATGGCAGCCAATATGTCACTGGACAAGGATGACAAAGGGAAACCTATTGATGAAACCTTGTACAGAGGTATCATTGGGTCATTGCTTTACCTAACTGCTAGCAGGCCAGACATTATGTTCTCAACATGTGTGTATGCTAGGTACCAAGTGAACCCTAAAGAATCTCACTACACTGCTGTCAAAAGAATCATGAGATATCTGAAGGGTACTATTAATCTTGGCCTTTGGTATCCTAGAAGCAATGATTTTGAACTGACTGGTTTTTCAGATGCTGATTTTGCAGGATGCAAGGAGGACAGAAAAAGCACATCAAGCACCTGTCAATTTCTTGGCAAAAGACTAATATCTTGGAGTAGCAGGAAGCAGACTAGTGTAGCTATCTCTACAGCAGAATCTGAGTACATCTCAGCTGTAAACTGCTGTGCTCAACTACTTTGGATTCAACATCAACTCCAAGACTATAAAATCAAGCTAAGTAAATCTCCTTTATATTGTGATTCAACTAGTGCTATTGCTATAGCTAATAATCCTGTATCACATAGCAGAACAAAGCACATAGAAATTAGATATCACTTTATTAGAGAACATGTAGAAAATGGAGACATCATAATTGAATATATTCCTACAGACAAACAAGTAGCTGACATATTCACTAAACCCCTGGATGAAACAAAATTCAATAACTTCAAAATTGAATTAGGAATGCTAAAAATGGAATAAAATTAGAATAAATGTCAATTCTCAAATAAGTACAGAAAATAAAATAAATAAATGAAAATATTAATTTAGTCTTAAAAGGTGAGTGGAGTTATATCTGGCGTCGAGCAAGGATACCTGGCGTCGAGAGAAGATTCCTGGCGTCGAGCGAAGATAAATGGCGTCGAGCAAGGCCGTCTCGATAGGGTAAATTTGAACCGTTTGATCAATCTTGTTAAATAAGTTCGGCGCGCGACTATTCATCTTCTTAAACTAGAAATTATATAAATAGGGAAGACACTTCGTCAGTACATATGCCCTAGAATTTTCAATTCGAAATTATCTACCCTAGAAAATCTTTCCATCAACACTCTCAATCTACAATCAACAACAACAATGCCTCCCAAGAGCAGTGATTATCTTTACGAAGGAGGCGAGCTCGTTCGCAATGGATTTCAAACAGCACCAGAGGAAATCACGTCAACCATCGAGCTAATCTACAATGCAGGACTAGAATTCATTTTATCTGAATCGACTCTAATTTGGAAACGAGAGGTATTAGAACTTTTCTCCAATACAGTAATAGACACCGCCAATTCTAAGCTGAAAACTACTGTAAATGGTAAGAAGATTAAAATTTCTCCTTCAAGACTTGCAAAGGCACTAGAACGGCCAAGATTCAAAAGTAATGAAGAAGAGGAAGAAGTGAGTTCTGAGCAGATTAGATTAGCCCAAGTTTGGTGTGGGATAGAAACATCACATGAAATTTCTGGGAGTATACTAAGGAAAGGGATGAATTCAAGAGGAAAACTGCTGACAGATGTGATTGGAAAGGGACTACCATGCAAGACAGGGTCCCATGATAAAATCTCCAGGAAAATGTTTGTTCTTCTGACAAGGATTATTCATTCATTAAGAACTGATTGGGAAAGGTGGTGTTTGACAGAGTGATTGAATGTATCCAGGCACCCAACTTGGGTAGGATATTGTCTCTATATTTAGTAAAAGTCATTCCAGATTCTTTAAATAACAAACTTGGATCCAAGATAAATCATATAAAGAAAATGGACATCAGAATGATAGAGAGATGGGAAAGAATTTTGTCAAATCATCCACCAACAGAATATTCTCCCAAGCAGAAGAAAGTTCAGAAGAAAAAGAAGAAGAAGGTCTCTTCTAGCTCATCATCATCCAAAAGAAAATCAAGATCCTCTCCAATTTATGATCCTAATCTCACATCATCTGAAGAAGAAGAAGGGAACAAACCCAGGGGCAGTATTCCTGACACACCAACAGGTACTGATCCAATACTGGAAGGGATTGACAAGATCAATAAAGAAAAAGATGAGAATGAGAAAGAAGAGGAAGTGAAAGGAAGTCAACCAGCATCCCCTGCTAGAGATAAGGAGAAGTCTCAGAATGAGGGGGAGGCTCCAGATGAGATCCCTGCTCAGGATAATGCTGAATTTAACATGGCAGCAGTTGAGGGGGAGGCTCAGGATGAGATCCCTGCTCCAGACATTTCTGACATTAACAATGCAGGCATTGAGGGGGAGTCTCAGCATGAGATCCTTGCCCCTGAGAATTTTGATTCAGCCAATGCACCATTTGAGGGGGAGTATCATCCTGAGGTCCCTGCTCAAGAAAATCCTGCTGTTGATGCTATGGATTTGGAAGGAGAGCCTGAAGCCATAAGGAAAGAGGCTGAAAAGGTGATTAAGATAGAATCTTCTTGCTCACATATGAGCCAGAGAGATGACTCTTTCATCAGAGAGGAAAGTAGTAGAAGTGATGGAATGGCAAGAGAAATCAATGTGGATCTAAGTCCAATACTACCTCAGCTAGAGGTGTTGCTTAATAATCAAAGAAGATTATTGGAACAATATATTGAAGAAAATAATACAAAAATGAAAAATGAAGTAGATTTTCAGATGAAATTGGTAAGATTTGAAGTCAATCATCAAATGAATGCACTGAGAAAGGAAATGATAAAAATTTTCAAAAGAGCTGGTGCTTCTGTGGATTATACAACTGAACAACTAGATGTAATCAAGGAGACTTCAAAGGAAATCAAAGAAAAATAAGCAGGTATTGCAAAGACTACAGATGATGTACAAGTGAATCAAGGAATTCTAAGCAACAATATGCAAGTGTTGTACAAAGAACAAGTTGCACAGACTCTTACAGGTACATCTAAGATAGAAGCTAGGCTGCAACAGCATGATGCTGCTATACTAGCCAATATTGATGAGAGCTCCTCAATTCTAAAAGATCAAGTAAAGATAAATACAGATACTATAGATGACCATCTTCTTAAGGTCAATAAAATCATTGAAAGTGGAATACATCATCTGGAGGGCCAAGTTAGGTTTCAGAAGAATGTTATAAGAGATCATATAGTTGAAGAAGTCCTAAAGGGGGAGAGGTCAATGATTCAAACCAGCTCTGAGCATGCTGTGTGGACCTCTAATTCTATAAGAGAAACTTTTGGCTATCCTCTCATAGATAATAATAATGATCAAGTTTCTGAGACCAAGCCAGCATCTCTTACACAAATCCAAAAGCAAATTGCCAAAATGTATAGTCCTGAGGGTAAAAGCAAGAGAGAGAACTTTACCAGTGAACAAGTAGAATCTAGCAAAAGGAAGTTCAGAGAAGAAGTTCAATCAAGGGTTGATTATGAACATTGGTCTCCCTCTTCAAGAGAAATGATTCTGGCAGCATGGGAAGCTGTGAAAGGTAATCCAGAAGAAAGAGGGAAATGGTACTCTGAAGCTGAGTGGTTGAAGCACAGGGATCAGGAGGAGTTGAAGATGAAATTCAAAGCTGACAAATTGGCTGGGAAAGTTCAGGCAGGTGATAAGGAGCCAATCAGATATTTTCCAAAGCCATTTGGCTATTTCAAGAGAAGAAAAGAGGTTGCTGAAGTCCTTTCCAAGAGAGTCAAAAGAGGAATAGAGATCAAGGAACCTGAACAGCATTAGAATTTTAATCTTTATTAAGAATTCTCAGACAAATGTATTTGATATAACTTTGAACAATCTTGATGTGCTCCTAGAGCAAACTATCTTTTATTATCATATATATATGCCTGTGATGTGATTCTTTCCTTATCTTGACATGATTTATTCTGAACTGCTTGTGATTTTGTGCTTATATGAGAAATCATGTCTGAGATAATTTCTTTTGTTAGAATGTTTTGGTAATTTGATTTTATAAGGTATTATACTCATTATATTTTGATTACCTGTATAGAAAACATTGATTATCTTTGTAAAGAGGGATATATCATTGACTGAGGTTATGACTTCTTCAAATAGGGGGAGATTGTTGGGACCACAATGTCTTAGATTTAGAGAAGTCCATTCCTAAGTCAAAGATATACCTCAGAATGTATTTGATATACTTTCTAGAATCATTGTGCAGAAGATCAGGTCAAGTAAAGTGCTCAAGGAATTCATCTAAGTTCACAAGCGTCGAGACACTACATATCGCTCGACGCCTGTGACCCAGAAGCGTCGACCCATGTCTGCTGCTCAAAAAGACAAGGTCGCCGCTGAAGTTCTGAGACCAAGTTTAGAAGCGTTGAGCCAAGGAATATCGCTCGACGCCGTGGAATAAGAAGTGTCGACTAAACTTCAGTTAGCTCAACGCCAGCAAAAAGGGTCGAGATATGAAGGCAAAGTTAAAAGCATCGAGACACTACACATCGCTCGACACCTTATAGAAAAAACGTCGACAGAGATACACAGTGCTCAACGCCTTTTTCTGAAAAGCTATGAGCTGAGAAATATATAACAGTTCATCTACAACTAGCTGAGCCTCTGTCTGTTCTGAAGCAATTAAAGACCGTTGAAGACTTAATGTCATGCTGACGTGGAGGAGCGTGTCAGATGTCGCAGATGACGGGCTATAAATCGAAGGGATAACCTATGATTCACAGAAGAACACTCCTATTAAAATCCATCATCTTCTCCGTCGTTCAAGAAAAAAATCTGAGGAAGAATCTGAAGAAGCCATCTCCTCTTTCAGAATCGTACTACAAGAAATTCCTTAGCAATCTGGTGCTGAGACTATTTTTTGAAGAGAGAAGGTTAAGAAGGAAGAATTTGTCTTCCTAAAGAAGAACAATCATCCCAGCCTATGCAAATCAAGAAGATCATTTTGCTGATGCTGTTCTGCTGAAGTTTTCTATCTGATCTTTCAGATAGATCAAGAAGACTCAACACATTGGTGAATCTGAGTCTAAGTATTGTTTCTACTTCTTTCCAATTCTGTAGGATCTGAGTTGTCAGATTTGAGTGTAGGATATTTCAAGGATCTGAGGTGTAGGATCAGGAGTGATCTGAGTTGTAAGATTCAGGGGTGAATCTGAGTGTAAGCCTATTGTTATAAAGGCTGAGGTAGGATCTGTTGAGATCTGAGTTTGTAAGATCTGCTGAGATCTGAGAGGGTAAGATCTGTTGAGATCTGAGACTGTAGGATCTATTGAGATCTGAGCTGTAAGACCTGTTTGGTGGTCTGAGATCTGGAGGAGATATAAACCCTATCTAGCACACTGCTAGAGGGGAGAAGGGGGAAAGTGGATTACCCAAGATATGGGAAACCACTATAAAATTCTGTGTGTTTGTGTTTATTTTCTTGAAAGCTCTGATCATTCATTTAGGTTTTAATCAAGAATTGCAAATAGATTTTAAAATAACCTATTCACCCCCCCCCCCCCCCTCTAGGTGATTAGCTACCCTTAAATAAAGTCTTTCAAGATCGTCGATCGCAGGGGACAGTTGGTTCGTCGGACGTAGAGTGTTCCACGATCGTCGAGCGCAGTCCTTCTCTACGGAAAAGTAGGGCGGCGGGATCTGCGGCTAGGACTAGTTGCAGGATAGCTGTGTGGGGTCCACCAGCTTCTCCCATACCTCTCAGCAGATCAGCTAAGAGCCATTGAATATCAGAGATGTATAAAGGGAAGTGTTAGGGCACATTTGAACCAACCCCCCCCCCCCCCCCCCCCCCCCCAAAACCCCGATCATCCGTTGTGTGAAGAACAGATCAACTGTTACATTGACGGCTGAAGCTCTCATCTTCTTCCTCCTGCTCACTGGACAAGAAGAAGAAGATAACAGAGAAAGAAAGTGAGCTCCTTTGCAAGAAGGATCAAGGTGATATTCCATCACTCTGTCGAAGAGGAAGATCAAGTTAGTTGCTGTAATCAACATCTTCAGCAACAGGAAGCACAGTCAGTGCAGGATCTACAGGAGAGTACCTCTACTGTAGAATAAATTTCTAAATCATTTATCTGTAGGGCATCTTGCCTGAGCTGTAAGACCATTTGGTCTGAGTTTGTAGGAACCTGAGGGTTCTGAGCTGTAGGGCTGAAGGCCTGAGTGTAGGATCTGGAGCAGATCTGAGGTAGGGCTTAACAGGCTGAGGTAGGACCAGGAGCTGGTCTGAGCTGTAAGAGGAGGAGTCCTCTGAGTGGTAGGACCTGGGACAGGTCTGAGATGTAGGACATTATTGTCTGAGCTGTAGGAGGTGTTATCCTCTGAGTTTGTAGGGCAGCTGTCCCTGAGGTAGGAGCTGGTGATAGCTCTGAGTTGTAGGGACTTGTGTCCCGAGGTAGGATCATTCTTGATCTGAGAAGTTCTGAGGAACTTGTGCTGTAAGCTCTTTGAGCCGAGTTTGGAGAAGTTGGCCCTGTCTAACACACTGTTAGAAGGGTGGAGGTGGAAAGTGGACTACCCATAGACACACTGTCTTTGGGGAACCACTATAAATTATTATGTGCTTTCTGTGTTTGCTGATTTGCTTGAACCAACTCTGAAAACAGCTAAAGCTAATCAAGTAAAATTTAAAAAACCTATTCGCCCCCCCCCCCCCCCCCTCTAGGTGACTTAGACTACAAACCTTATATTCTTTCAGTGGCCTTAACTTTTGTAGCCTTACTTTAGATGATTCGTATCGCTAATAGAACCAGAATGTAGCTGTAGTAATTTTAAACACACAATGAGTACATGCGCACAAGTACAATCTTGTGGCTTACTGTTTTAAAAGCGAAAAGCTAGAAGAAACAAAAATAGAAGTTGATGATAGATGAAATGCGGGATGTACGCACTCTACTAGGGGGAAAGTTCCCCTGCTTGGTACCTCTATCTCATCCGCGACGAGGTATGGCGTTGTCCTCTACCGGATTGTCAGCCTGAGGTCCGTGCTGGTTTGGGACTTGGTTTAGTAAGAACCTTTCGAGGAGGCCTTGCCGGACAAGACGCTCAATTTCCTCCTTCAACCGGTTGAAGCCTTCAGTACTGTGTCCATGCCCACGATGGAAGTCGCAATTTTGCGACTGGTTTCCTCTGTTCGGCGCAAGAGGCTCGGGCCTGCGAAGCGCGTTGCGATCACTGATGGCAAGAAGAACAGTAGTTCTGGTAGTGTTCATGGGAGTGTAGTCCTGATGCTAGCGAGATCCTCGGTCTCTGCTGGGTTTGTCGTGATGATTGTTGTTCGTATTGGGAACAGTCTGTGACATCGACTCTTCTCTCTTCCTCTTTGAGCTCCCCTCGAACTACTAGCGGTGTGCTTCAATTACTTCATCAACTGCTATCTGGGACTCGACTCGGTGAATGAGGTTTGGGTAACTGGGCACAGTTTCCCGCATTAGTGCGGAGTAGAATCCACCGGGGCGGAGCCCTCCAAAAAAAACTCCACGTAGAAGCTGTCCACCCCTGGAATTTGACGCGCCTCAGAAGTGAAGCGGTGGAAGAAATCCTTGAGGGTCCCTCCCTTGCTCTAGCGTATTCATGAAAGGTGGGAGGGGTCCCAGATGATTCTGCGGTTGGCGATGAATTGGTCGGTGAATCGCTGAGTTAGTTCAGCAAAATTGTTGATGACTCCTTCTCTTAGAGAGTGGAACCAAGTGCGTGCTTGTCCCTTTAGTGTTGTCGGGAATACTTGGCACAAAAGTTGGTTAGTGGCATTGTAAATCCTCATGATGGTGGAGAAGTGACAGATATGCTCCAGCGGATCGTCTCTTCCGTCGAACGTCTCCATGTTGGTGTACAACCCTGTATTCGCCGAGTAGGTTCTCGAGACAAGAAATATTTAGGAACACCATTTTTCAGCATGTCCCAGGACAGGGGCGAGAGGAGGCGGGGGCCGACCCCCCTCTCCCCCCCCATTCCAAGCAGGGGGGAGAGGAGGTGGGGGCCGACCCCCCTCTCGCCCCCATTCCAAGTAGGGGAGAGAGGAGACGGGGGCCGACCCCCCTCTCGCCCCCATCCCAAGTAGGGGCGAGAGGAGGCGGGGGGCCGACCCCCCTCTCGCCCCCATCCCAAGCAGGGGCGAGAGGAGGTGGGCCGACCCCCCTCTCGCCCCCATTCCAAGCAGGGGCGAGAGGAGGCGGGGCCGACCCCCCCTCTCGCCCCCTTTCCAAGCAGGGGCGAGAGGAGGCGGGGCTGACCCCCCTCTCGCCCCCATTCCAAGTAGGGGCGAGAGGAGGCGGGGGCCGTCCCCCCTCTCTCCCCCATTCCAAGCAGGGGCGAGAGGAGGCGGGGCCGACCCCCCTCTCGCCCCCATTCCAAGCAGGGGGGAGAGGAGGTGGGGCCGACCCCCCTCTCGCCCCCATCCCAAGCAGGGGCGAGAGGAGGCGAGACCAGCAGGGGCGAGACCAGCAGGGGGAACCTTGGGTCTCGCCCCACCCAGTCAGTGGGCTCGTCGAGCCCCGCGTGGTATCCCCTCTCGCCCAGTTTCGGGGGGGGTTGGTCTGCGTTTAGCGCAACAGAACAGCGGAATTTGGCTATCCGCAGCCAAATCTGAGGGTATTTTGGTAATCTGATAGGCCAGAGTTTGGTTATTCGCAGCCCAAATCCAGAAATCCTATAAATAGGATCAAGTGGGCACCATTTGAAGAGGAGTTGGTTCTAGGCTAACCCTCTCTCTCTCCCCATTTTCTCTCTCTAGTGGGTGGGGAGAGTCTCCAATGGTGCCCAAGCCCGGCATTGGCTTGGGAGGGGAAGCGCTCTAAGGATCTTCCAGGTATGCGGTGGGACCTCCTCGCCGAGCCCTTGGTCCAGTTCATAGTTCCAACACCTTCAACCTAGAGCTCTCCCTTGGGGTGATTAAGAGTTGGCCACCCCTCAACTTGTTGGGGGCCCCGAACTCCACAGAGACCGAGAAATCGGTTTCAACATTATGGTGCGTTGAGCGTGGAGTGTGGCCAACTCAAGAAACTCTCAAGATGAGCTCCATGGATGGAGGTGGAGGAAGATCCGACCCAGGCACTCGCAACCTCCGGTGGCTGGGGTGACGTTGGAGATGTTCAAAAATCTCAAGCGGGAGGTCATGCACACCTCGCAGGTAGCTTTCGCCTCGATAGGCGAAGACAGGAGAGAAAGTGGTCCGGAGGCCTCGCCTCAGCAGGTTAGGGCTGCGGGAGGGCTTCTTCAAGATGGACCTCAAGAGGAGAGCCCCTTTGTCCTTTGAGGAGTTGATGGAAAGGGTGGCGGAAGAAATTGATAGTGAGGAGGCCAATCCGGAGTTCGCGAGAAGGTTGGCCAGGCTGAGCGAGCTGGAGGCAAGGCAGCATGGGTGGAGGGTAGAGGCTCCCAAGAGGAAGTTCGACCAAGAAGAGGACAACTTCCAGGAAGATGAGTCCGACCTCTCAGGGTGGAGGCATGGACCGAAGGCACCCTCTCCACCACCTCAGCAAACCATGACAATCGGTTGGGGGAGAAGGAGGAGAGCCAGAAAAGCAGGAAGAAGAGGAAAAAGAAGGGATATGGTTGAGTTACCTTACTGCGACTTCCACGATGAGGAGGGTCATGCGACGTCCACCTGCCCTGAGTTCTTGGAATTAAGGGAGGCGAGGTGTCTGAGGCAGCAACAACAACGACCAGGAGAGGTCAAGGAAGATCAGACTTGGGAGTAGGAGACCAATTTTAGTTTTCTTGCTTAGCTTTTTCTCTAAGTCCATGTAGTGTGTTGGTTCACTTCCAAACTTAGTTTTTATTTCATGTAATATGATGATCAAAGTTATGAAAGTTTCAAGCTGTTAGCCCCGATGCTGGCCCGTTGACCAGGCTCTCATCAAGATGGCAGGGCCGGGAACCGCTCGGTGGCAGGAATGACTCAAGGTAATTAGCCTCGATGCTCGCCCGCTGACCAGGCTCCCACCTAGCTGGCAGGGCTGGGAACCGCTCGGTGGCAGGAAGGTCTCAAGGTACTTAGCCCCGATGCTGGCCCGCTGACCAGGCTCTCACCTAGCTGGCAGGGTCGGGAACCGCTCAGTGGCAGGAATGACTCAAGGTACTTAGCCCCGATGCTGGCCCGCTGACCAGGCTCCCACCTAGATGGTAGGGCTGGGAACCGCTCGGTGGCAGGAAGGTCTCAAGGTACTTAGCCCCGATGCTGGCCCGCTGACCAGGCTTCCACCTAGCTGCTAGGGACGGGAACCGCTCGGTGGCAGGAATGTCTCAAGGTACTTAGCCCCGATGCTGGCCCGCTGACCAGGCTCCCACCTAGCTGGCAGGGGCGAGAACCGCTCGGTGGCAGGAAGGTCTCAAGGTACTTAGCCCCGATGCTGGCCCACTGACTAGGCTTCCACCTAGCTGGCAGGGCCGGGAACCGCTCAGTGGCAGGAATGACTCAAGGTACTTAGCCCCGATGCTGGCCCGCTGACCAGGCTCCCACCTAGCTGGCAGGGCCGGGAACTGCTCGATGGCAGGAAGGTCTCAAGGTACTTAGCCCCGATGCTGGCCCGCTGACCAGGCTTCCACCTAGCTGGCAAGTCCGGGAACCGCTCGGTGGCAGGAATTTCTCAAGGTACTTAGCCCCGATGCTGGCCCGCTGACTAGGCTTCCACCTAGCTGGTAGGGCCGGGAACCGCTCGGTGGCAGAAATGACTCAAGGTACTTAGCCCCGATGTTGGCCCACTGACCAGGCTCTCATCAAGATGGCAGGGGCGTGAACCGCTCGGTGGCAGGAAGGTCTCAAGGTACTTAGCCCCGATGCTGGCCCGCTGACCAGGCTCTCACCTAGCTGGCAGGTCCGGGAACCGCTCGGTGGCAGGAATGACTCAAGGTACTTAGCCCCGATGTTGGCCCGCTGACCAGGCTCCCACCTAGCTGGTAGGGCCGGGAACCGCTCGGTGGCAGGACGGTATCAAGGTACTTAGCCCCGATGCTGGCCCGCTGACCAGGCTTCCACCTAGCTGGCAGGGCCGGGAACCGCTCGGTGGCAGGAATGTCTCAAGGTACTTAGCCCCGATGCTGGCCCGCTGACCAGGCTCCCACCTAGCTGGCAGGGCCGGGAACCGCTCGGTGGCAGGAAGGTCTCAAGGTACTTAGCCCCGATGCTGGCCCGCTGACCAGGCTTCCACCTAGCTGGCAGGGCCGGGAACCGTGTCACAACCCGCATTTTTCCCACGAATTTAATAAATATTATCAGAGCAAGGGGAAAATACGCGCTATGATGCCACGTCAAGCAGGGGACAACTACTGACGCTCAGGCAAACACTCGTCACGATCATATTATAAAAGACATAAATATGCTTGGGTAAAAAGGGAATTTTTACATTTTAGCTTAAGACCGTGTCCCTCGGTCCGGTGGATCATCTAGTCCACAAGTAGAAAACTATACATACGCAGCGAAAATTAGGTTCATTTTAGCCTATATGAGCATGAAGATCCACATCCAGAAATGATATGCACATGTCTATGTTTAGTATAGTAAGAAATGACTTTCTACGATTTTTAAAATATGTGACATTTATTTAAAATCATGATATGCAAGAATGACATTTTTATATCCATAAAGTAACTAATGCATCCTAGCATAAAGCTTCCCAGAGAGAAAGTAGGTAAACAACCCAAAAGTAACAGCAAAACAACTAGCAAGTAATCTAAACATAAAAGCCATACGGGCGCCAACAACTGACACGAACCCGCAGGAAAGAAGGGAAGACAACCCAAAGAAGGCAACAACCAAAGAACTGCCCCTTACCTAGAAGAGAGGAAGGACCTCGACAGGAAGACTGAACGACGCCGCTCTAACCCCCGCGGCAGCTAAAGACCTGAACCTGAGACATTCATAAGAAAAGAATGCCTCAGCCCAAAGGGTGCAAGGAAACCAAGATTAGCGGCAGTTAGAAATAAAAGAGTACAGAAAGGAGAACTAAGCAGGTAAACATCAATAATCTAACAACAACACGAGCCATCACAAACGTGTGCACTCGGTAAGAGGAAAAGAAAAGAAAAGCCTGCACCAGAAGGTAAGACAAAGCAATCAAAGCCAACCATGTGTCCTCCATGGCGGCTCAGAGGTGGTGGTTATATATATAATATCATAATACACATATATAAGCCTGTAAATTTACAAGCATTTGAGACTGATCAGCTCGAGGGAAGAGCGTCCCCCAAAAGAAGGCACTGCGACGGTGGTATCTTCCACAAACGCCCGCAGCCCAAAAACCAAACAAGAGTGCTGGGCCGGTGACTCCAATCCACTCAAACCAACAACCCAAAAGAGGCGTTGTGGCGGTGACGTTTAGCTCACACGCTCAACAGACTCACACATAGAACCAGAAGTAGGGGTGCATAATCATATATAAGTATATGTATCTATATATAAGTATATAAATAAACCTCAGTGCAGGCCACCAGAGAACACTCAGCACATTAGACAACGAAGATCATAGAGATAAAGAACCACTCACCAAAACTATCCCAGAGAATTAGACAACATAGCATACTTAGCTCATAAATACAACAGAACAAACAGAGGAGTGTCATACAGGGAAAACAGGATGACAAATGGTTTTTATCCACAACTCAAGACGAGAGGATCAGTAAGCACTGGATTCAACAGTTAATCAATAGATAAACCCTTAACTCACAACCAGGTCAAAGATTTTAGCAAGATGACCCCATGCAAGGCTTGGTGTCGGAACGAGACGAAGGTAAATTTATCACGAAGGCCAAATACCAGAACAATACTCAACGGTTCACCCAAAACCACTGTGGTGAGGGCCCCTACGTCCACCCACACTCCAGTCAAAATCATATCCAACAAAACTTGCAAGCAACGCGCTTGGTTTGACGCGCGAGGAGGATCTTACACTTAGTATAGGGGAATAGACCTTCTATTGGCACACATGCAAAAAAAAAGTTATACCATAGCATTTGATGTCTTACTGCAAGAGTGAAACCGCCGACAACTAGTACGGAAATAAAGTTCGAAGCCGAAATTTATCTACACCCCTTTCAAGTTAAGCGATTAAAGGCTTCGCTGAATCATCGAGAACTAGCAAAAGAAATTCCCAGAGAGCTTGGCCTCTAATTCCCCCGACTCGCCAGGAATTAGAAACGAAACTCCCAGGGAATTTAAGCTCCGGTTCCTCATACCGTTAAGGATTAACAAACAAGGCTCCATGAAACATAACAAAAACCAACCACACCTTCACCAAATGCATACACCCAAATATATATATATATATATTTATGTATATATATGTGTATATATATACATATGTATATACATATATATATATATTTATATGTACATTCAGAATCAAAACCATCTAGAGCTGAGTCAGGCAATAAAATGCAGAAACGGAGCTATCTAAACCTTAGCCGATCAGAATTAGCTACTTGCTTATAACTAGGACCCGGCAAACTATCCGTCATTTAATATTTTTTTTGGTATGAATACCTATACATCGTCCAAATTTCCAACAACGACAAGAGCACAGAATAACAAGAGCAGAGCATAACAATGCAGGATTTTGCCGAGACATAAACAGAGGGTCCCAAAATGAACCCTGCAAGCAACCCCACCAAGAGTAGGAGCCCAGGATTCAGCATCAAAAAGGGGAGGGGTCCAAGATTGCTATCAGCACACACACATATATATAGATATTGACCTGAATTTAGCCCAAAACCAGCCAACAAGCCTCCAAGAGAGCTATCATAAAACTTCCAGTAGATTCTGCTATCAGGTGTGAAGAATGAAAATTAGGATTTGCCAACAAAATCATCACCAACATAACTCCCCAAAGGGGAAATCAGATAGATGAATACAAGGAACAAAACCCCCCAAAAAAATGGGAAAAGAGGAAAAAAACTGCCAACATAACCCTCCCAGGTTCTATCGGGTAGCATAAAAAAACATTGCAGCCAGGAGATGAGGGCTGCCAGCACAAGCCCTCCCCTTCCCAAGCTTTAGTAATCAAGTGAGAATAACAGCTAGCACAAGCTCCCAAATAGCACAATAATTAAGTCTAAAGCAGGGAATCAAAACAAACTAGGTAAGGGAAAGCTGCCAGAACAAACTTCCCCCAAGCATCAAAATCGGGTAAGGTAAATACCAGCACAAGCACCATACTAGAAAAGTAACGGGAAAGGGGGAAAGGAAGGGGGGAGAAGAAGGGTTTTCTTGCCTTGGATAACCGGCGACGAACGGCCAGACTACGAAAAGAGGGGAAGGAGCCGCCTGGATCCTTGGCCCCGGCGACGAAACGAAGCCCCGGTGACCACGATCCTCACACCTCCGACGGCTCTGGCGATGCTTGACACTGACCGATGGCCCGACGCCAAACCCTAGCTCTCACCGGCTCGCCGGCTTCACAGGGCAGGGAGGAACAACAACACTTGGCTCCCGATAAAAAAAAATGCTTCCAGCAAAACGAAAATGGAGGCCTCAAAGCAAACCTCCCCCAATATATATATATTATCATATATATATATTTTTTGATAAGAAAACAACAATAAAAAAAAGACAGAACAAATCTGTATGCATATACGTATATATATAATGTGTTATATATACTCCTATATGTAAAACCTCTGGCACTAGTCGTGTACAAAAAAACCGATCCTAACCGGTCCGGTTGGGACCGGACTGGTTAGGACTGGTCAGGGACCGGTCCTGTCCGGGACCGGTCCGGTCCCGGGCCGGTCCCAGGGGCTCGGCCGGTCCCGGACCGGTCCCAGGGGCTCGGCCGGTCCCCTGTTTTTTGGCAAAAACCGGTCCCGGGCCGGGACCGGTAAAAGACCGGTTTTAACCGGTTTCTTACCGGTCCTGGGACAGGACCGGTTCCGGGGACCGGTCAAAGACCGGTCCCGGTCAAGAGCCGTTTGTAATGGCTCTCTAAAGAGCCGTTACAAACGGCTCTTTAATATAAGAGTTGTTAGGCTCTTATATTAAAGAGTCAACGGTTGAGCCGAACGGCTCTTTAATTAAAAAAATTTTTAATTAATTTTTTTTTAATTTAATTTTTTTGTATAAATACCCCCCCCCCCTCTCTTCCATTCTCTCTCTCTATTTCTATCTCCACTTCTCTATTTCTCTCTCTCTCTTTCAAATTTATTAAATAACGTCTTCGTCATCCCAGCCGGCGTCCTCCTCCGCGTCTGCCGATATTGAGATAGTGGAGCACCGTTACAAAGCGACAATATGGGAGACATTTGATAAAGTGCGGGTTGATGGCGAAATGAAGGCGAAGTGCAAACTTTGCGGGAAGCTAATGGTTGTCGGCAGCAACACAACGCTCGTCCGACGTGTGAAATCTTGCATTTCTAAGCAAGCCCCGGAGTCTACCGAAGCCCAAATTTCGGCGACCGGGCACATTTGGACGTACGACCAAGCTCGACAACGAGAGCGACAAATGGAGAACGTCATCAAAAAAGGACTCCCATTCAATCATTACGACGATGAAGAAATGACGTCTTACATTCACGACGTACTCCAGCCTAAATATCATCAGGTAAGTCGTTTTACAACTAGACGCGATGCTTTAGCGGCTTACTTACAATCTAAGTAATTTTTAAAAAACTATTTTGAAACATTAGACGGTTGCGTTAGCTTAACGAGCGATGTTTGGACTAGCGGTATAAATGACGGTCGTTCTTATATTTGCATAACTTGTCACTGGGTCGATCCAGATAGTTGGGAATTAAATAAACGTATAATTTGTTTTGAAGGATTTGAGTATCCGCACACCGGTAAAAATATTTATCAGGTTATTATTAAAACTATTAGAGAATTTAAAATAAAAGAAAAAATTATGAGTATTTCTTTCGATAACGCTTCAAATAATGGGATGACCGTCAAATATTTATTACCAGATTTGCAACCAATGTTAGACGGAATATTTTTTCATATGCGTTGTGTATGTCAAGTTTTAAATTTAATTGTGCAAGATAGTTTACAATTTATGAACGAATACGTTAGTAAAATACGCATTATGTTAAGAGTTATTTATAATTCGAAACGAAGAAAACAAGATTTCAAAAAATTTGTTATTTCTCAAGGTAAAAAATTTTTATGACCATCGTATGATATGCCTATATGATGGAACTCGACGTATAAAATGTTAAAGTGCGCTTTTTCACAAAAAACGTTACTAATAGAATTTTATAACAGTGTTGAAGCACATGATTTAGGCCCGTCAGACTGGGCCGTGCTCGAAGATTATGTAAATTTATTAGAAGTTTTTATCGAGCAACAACTATTTTATCCGGAGTTTACTATCCTACTAGCTCATTAGTTCTTGAATTTTTTTTATTAATTTCTGAAACGTTTAAAAATTACAAAACGAACGAAATGTGGCGTCCGTTAATATTAATAATGGAGGAAAAGTTTTTAAAATAGTACAAAGATATGCCTCCTATGTTTTCTTGCGCCGCGGCTTTGAACCCTTTAATGGGCGTAAACGGCGTTGAAAATTTTATAGAAGAAATTAATCGGAATTTAAATTTAGACGAATCCTCTAGTATTTTTGTTAATGTTAGTGTTTCAAAATTTATTTCTGAATTTACCCATCTTTATAATTATTATGATCAAATGTACGGATCGCGGCCACGCGTAGAATCCACCCAACCTAAAACAAAAGATACTTTAAAAAATAAACTTTTAGAATTAGCTTCTAGGAAAAAACAAAGAACATCAAGTACTTTAAACGAATTAGGTTTATATAGCACAACACAATTTCAAGATTATATGACCGAAAGCGAAATTGAAAATTTTGATATTATAAACTGGTGGAAATCTAAAACTAATGTGTATCCTATTTTGGTCTTAATGGCCCGTGATTTACTAACAATCCAAGCTAGTACGGTAGCTTCGGAGTCTGCATTTTCTTTGAGTGGCATGATTCTGAACGAGCGAAGAAGTCGTTTGATTGAAGAATCTTAGGAGATTTGCATTTGCTACAAGAATCATTTGGATGCTCTGAGGAGGAGGCAACATGTTTCGTCCATTGAAGATAGCGAGTCTGAAGTTGAAGACGAGCTGAATAATTTAAATTTGGGCAGCGCCGCAGAATAAACAAGTTGTATTTTTCGTTAATTCAATGTAATTTCATTTTATTTTAAATGTAATTTTCATTTTATTTTATTGAATGTAATGTTATTTAATTTTTTTTAAATGTATTGTAAATAATTTTGTAATTTGTAATTTTGCTTAATTTTTAATAAAAATCAAATTTTATTTCATTTTGAGTTTTATTTAACTTTATTTTGTAATTTATGTGCACATTAGTTTTATATCCCAAAAAATTTAATTTACTTTATATAATTATAATTATATATTTTATTTAATTTTAAATTTTTTTTTTTTAAAAAGACCGGTCCGGGACCGGTTAGGACCGGTCCTCCGGTCCCAGCCGGTCCTCCTGCAGAGGAGAAAAGCCGGTCCCGGACCGGGACCGGTTTGACCAGGACCGGTTGGCCAAAAGACCAGTCTTCCAAAAGACCGGTCTCGGACCGGACTGCCAGTCCTTTTGTGCAGGACTGCCTAGCGCGCGCGCACACACACACACACACACACACACACACACACACACACACACACACACACACACACACACACACACACACACACACACACACACACACACACACCTATATAGACATAAATTAGCCGCCCTCAAAGAAAGACAGAGCCATTGCTAAGAAAGCCAAAGTACATATACATCTAAATTTATGTATGACTGCTCATACATAAATTTTCATACATGAGTATAGCTATATTTATCCACTTGCATATAAACATAAAGCCTATTGTATCCCAAAATTGTATACATATATATATATATGTATATATATTGTATTTATGTTTGTATAAATCTTTATATATAATCTTTGCACCTTAACATTTAATGTATACGTATACATATATACAAATACTTTTGTACAACCCCCTATAAAATTACAAGCACGCAAACACATATGAATATCTACATTCGTATACATTTATAATGGTACGCTAATATGTAAATACTTATACCTGCCTAATTCTATGTGTATTCATATATATACGTATATATATACGCAATTACATACATATTACCGCATTTACGTCCCCAACTAGAGTTAACTCGACGGACGACGACGACGATTCCGAACGGTAACGCCCCTACGCAACGACACCCCGAATTAAAATCTCGCTTTCAAATAATTATCATTAATTCCATATGTTTTAATAAAATTATAAGAAAAACCCGGGGCGTTACAGCCACCCCTCCTAACAAAAAATTTCGCCCCGAAACTTTACAACAACAGTACCAAACAATTTACCACTAAATCCCTCACATACCCGCTTAGATTAATTATAAGAAAAAACCTGGGGCGCAGTCACCCCACCAAGAAGGAAGTTTCGTCCCGAAACTTAGAACTGAAACTTAGAAGACACCGAATGAAAAGTACAAAGGGAGAGGTAAGCTCACACTCGCTAGATAGAAACGCCAACCGAAAAGGGCTAGGAAAGCAGATGCGGATAAGATTACCCAAAAAGAAAATGACATTACCAAGAACTCGAAATGTCCAAACCGAGAACAGAAAGCGGATCGCGGAACATCTGACAAGCGGATCCCCAACTAAAGGAAACCTACACGAAGTTCAGCCTTCGAAAACACCGAACTAACTTTCTTCTTTACGGACAGGACGAGAGAACTCCAGGGCAAGGAACTAGGCCAGGAAAAAGCCACACTGCAACCACTCATCTAACTGAGCGCGCAACTCTCGCAACACACGCGGGGCCAAAGGGTACGGTGCCTTAGCAAAAGAACGGGTACACGGCTCAAGGTCAGAAACAAACTCCTCAACTCTCACAGGCGGGAAAAAAAACTGGGGGGATTAACTGGGAAGACATCAAGGAACTCCCGCGCCACAGGAAAAAAAAAACCTCGATACACAACAAACTGATAATGGTTCTAGCATAGAACGAGGTAAGCAAACCCTCCGGGAACTAAAAGGTTACGGTCACACACCGAGGAAAGGATCAGAGGAAAAACCTAGCGCGAAAAGCCAACGCACTCAAGGAAAGACTGATGGCCAGCTTAAAGTCCAAACGCTTTTCCTTGCGTTGGATAACAACATCAAACCTGAACAACCAGCCCAAACCCAAAATCACAACGAAAACTCTAGGTCTAGCACCTTTAGATTAGCAAAGCTAAGAACCCACTTAAGAGGGTAGGACAACCATAGATACCCTGATCCGACACCACGGAGTCACCAGAGGGGAACTTAACATTAAACGGATCGCCAATCGAAACGAGGGTCAAACTATGACGCTCTACTAAAGGCCTAGCCACGCACAAGTGGGTAGCACCAGAATCGAGAAGGAACGTGCGCCTAAAGGTTATTTACCTTAATCTCTCCTATAAAGTTGGATACGCAACTAAACGAGCGAAAACAACTAGAACCAAAGCTGAAAGTTAAGAATTAGATTAGAATCTAACCTGGAATTACCGAGGGGGAAAACTACTCTCCTTCCTTTGCTACTACATTCAACTCGGCCTCTCCTCGATCTAACTGCCGCTGCTGAGGCGGTGGCGGAGCCAGAGCCGTAAGAGCAAGCTGCTGGCCGGCCAACTGGAACTGCGAACACCGGGATTTCACATGCCCTTTCTGCCCGCACTGAAAGCACGCCCTATCCTTCAACCGGCAATGAGTCGCATCATGCCCTCTTTGCCCACAATACTCACGGGACTTGTCCTTCCTCCAACACTGGGTAAGATCGTGCCTCATCTTTTTGCAAAAAGTGCAATAACTGATATTCTTCGAAGCACCTTGAAGATCCAACTCCTGCCTGCCCTTCTTACTTGGGGCAGGGCTGCCACTATAAACAACCTTCCTCTTTCTCCTCCCCGACACCGCCTCCTGACTCACCACAGGGTCTTGCGCCTTAGGCTGCTGCCCAAAAGTAGCCGCCATCAATATCTGAATCTGAGCCTGCATCTCGACCACTTGCCTCGACAACGCCTCGTTACTCTGACGCAACTCCTCAATTACCGCCTCACTGCGCGCACCCAAAGACTCGCCCTCTGACTGGGGAGCCAACTCTGACGCACGACGCTCTGGATTCATCGACTGCAATTACGAATGAACACCTCAATACACCTAGCTTAAGACACAACAGCTAGCAAACTAGAATTTCCTAACTCGACACAGATTAGAAAAAGAGTAGATACTTGCTCTTGCTGTTACCTTGCTCTAGGAATTTATGAAATGATGTTATGCTAAACTTAGGATGATATACCATCATCCTATCAACTTATGTGCATATAATATAAATGCATGAATGTCAAATTTTATTTCAAATCATGTGTGTACGAGCGCCATCATGTATGTCTTTAGCTTGGCACGTGTGCTAATGCTATGTTATGATGTATATGCAGTGTTATGCAATCTAAAAAAGGCCTTAATGCATGCTATGAGCGGCGTACACATGCGATCTTATGCATCTCATACTACATATTATCGCATGTAATGAAAAGAAAAACGAGCTAATGGACACGCATGCGACCTACGTTATGCATCTCATACTACATAACAGTCGTATGTTATCACCTATGAGGATCCATATACAAACACATATTATGCATCTCATACTACATAATATGCCATGTATACTTCTTATCATGCTATGAGTGTAGTGTTCATGCTTCAGCCAAGACATACTGATGACCCTTTGGTGTGTGTATGCAATGAATAACGATTCTCACCAGGCGGTTATCCGGGCCAACCAGACTATTCCAGCAACCCGGCTAACCTCCCTCAGATACCAACTGTCACAACCCGCATTTTTCCCACGAATTTAATAAATATTATCAGAGCAAGGGGAAAATATGCGCTATGATGCCACGTCAAGCAGGAGGCAACTACTGACGCTCAGGCAAACACTCGTCACAATCATTTTATAAAAGACATAAATACTCTTGGGTAAAAAGAGAATTTTTACATTTTAGCTTAAGACCGTGTCCCTCGGCCCGGTGGATCATCTAGTCCACAAGTAGAAAACTATACATACGCAGCAGAAATTATGTTCATTTTAGCCTATATGAGCATGAAAATCCACATCCAGAAATGATATGCACATGTCTATGTTTAGTATAGTAAAAAAGGACTTTCTACGATTTTTAAAGTATGTGACATTTATTTAAAATCATGATATGCAAGAATGACATTTTTATATCCATAAAGTAACTAATGCATCCTAGCATAAAGCTTCCCAGAGAGCAAGTTGGTAAACAACCCAAAAGTAACAGCAAAACAACTAGCAAGTAATCTAAACATAAAAGTCATACGGGCGCCAACAACTGACACGAACCCGCAGGAAAGAAGGGAAGACAACCCAAAGAAGGCAACCCAAAGAACTGCCCCTTACCTAGAAGAGAGGAAGGGCCTCGACAGGAAGACTGAACGACGCCGTTCTAACCCCTGCGGCAGCTAAAGACCTGAACCTGAGACATTCATAAGAAAAGAATGCCTGAGCCCAAAGGGTGCAAGAAAACTAAGATTAGCAGCAGTTAGAAATAAAAGAGTACAGAAAGGAGAACTAAGCAGGTAAACATCAATAATCTAACAACAACACGAGCCATCACAAACGAGTGCACTCGGTAAGAGGAAAAGAAAAGAAAAGCCTGCACCAGAAGGTAAGCCAAAGCAATCAAAGTCAACCACGTGTCCGCCATTATGGCTCAGAGGTGGTGGTTATATATATAATATCATAATACACATATATAAGCCTGTAAATTTACAAGCACTTGAGACTGATCAGCTCGAGGGAAGAGCGTCCCCCAAAAGAAGGCATTGCGACGGTGGTATCTTCCACAAACGCCAGCAACCCAAAAACCAAACAGGAGTGCTGCGGTGGTGACTTTAATCCACTCAAACCAACAACCCAAAAGAGGCATTGTGGCGGTGACTTTTAGCTCACACGCTCAACAGACTCACACATAGCACTAGAAGCAGGGGTGCATAATCATATATAAGTATATGTATCTATATATAAGTATATAAATAAACCTCAGTGCAGGCCACCAGAGAACACTCAGCACATTAGACAACGAAGATCATAGAGATCAAGAACCACTCACCAAAACTATCCCGGAGAATTAGACAACATAGCATACTTAGCTCATAAATCCAACAGAACAAACAGAGGAGTGTCAGACAGGGAAAACAGGATGACAAATGGTTTTTATCCACAACTCAAGACGAGAGGATCAGTAAGCACTGGATTCAACAGTTAATCAATAGATCAACCCTTAACTCACAACCAGGTCAAAGATTTTAGCAAGATGACCCCATGCAAGGCTTGGTGTCGGAACGAGACGAAGGTAAACTTATCATGAAGGCCAAACACCAGAACAATACTCAACGGTTCACCCAAAACCACTGTGGTGAGGGCCCCTACGTCCACCCACACTCCAATCAAAATCATATCCAACAAAACTGCAAGCAGCACGCTTGGTTTGACGCGCGAGGAGGATCTTACGCTTAGTATAGGGGAATAGACCTTCTATTGGCACACATGCAAAAAAAAAAGTTATACCATAGCATTTGATGTCTTTCTGCAAGAGTGAAACCGCCGACAACTAGTACGGAAATAAAGTTCGAAGCCGAAATTTATCTACACCCCTTTCAAGTTAAGCGATTAAAGGCTTCGTTGATTCATCGAGAACTAGCAAAAGAAATTCCCAGAGAGCTTGGCCTCTAATTCCCCCGACTCGCCAGGAATTAGAAACGAAACTCCCAGGGAATTTAAGTTCCGGTTCCTCATACCGTTAAGGATTAACAAACAAGGCACCATGAAACATAGCAAAAACCAACCACACCTTCACCAAATGCATACACAAAAAAAAATATATATTTATGTATATATATGTGTATATATATATACATATGTATATACATATATATATATATATATATTTATATGTACATTCAGAATCAAAACCATCTAGAGCTGAGGCAGGCCATAAAATGCAGAAACGGAGCTATCTAAACCTTAGCCGATCAGAATTAGCCACTTGCTTATAACTAGGATCCAGCAAACTATCCGTCATTTAATATTTTTTTTGGTATGAATACCTATACATCGTCCAAATTTCCAACAACGACAAGAGCAGAGAATAACAAGAGCAGAGCATAACAATGCAGGATTTTGCTGAGACATAAACAGAGGGTCCCAAAATGAACCCAGCAAGCAACCCCACCAAGAGTAAGAGCCTGGGATTCAACAACAAAAAGGTGAGGGGTCCAAGATTGCTATCAGCACACACACATATATATAGATATTGACCTAAATTTAGCCCAAAACCAGCCAACAAGCCTCCAAGAGAGCTATCATAAACCTTCCAGTAGATGAATACAAGGAACAAAACCCCAAAAAAATGGGAAAAGAGGAAAAAAACTGCCAACATAACCCTCCCAGGTTCTATCGGGTAACAGAAAAAAAACATTGCAGCCAGGAGATGAGGGCTGCCAGCACAAGCCCTCCCCTTCCCAAGCTTTAGTAATCAAGTGAGAATAACAGCTAGCACAAGCTCCCAAATAACACAATAATTAAGTCTAAAGCAGGGAATCAAAACAAACTAGGTAAGGGAAAGCGGCTAGAACAAACTTCCCCCAAGCATCAAAATCAGGTAAGGTAAATGCCAGCACAAGCACCATACTAGAAAAGTAACGGGAAAGGGGGAAAGGAAGGGGGAGAAGAAGGGTTTTCTTGCCTTGGATAACCGACGACGAACGACCGGACCACGAAAAGCGGGGAAGGAGCCGCCCGGATCCTTGGCCCCGGCGACGAAACGAAGCCCCGGTGACCACGATCCTCACACCTCCGACGGCTCCGGCGATGCTTGACACTGGCCGACGGCCCGACGCCAAACCCTAGCACTCGCCGGCTCGCCGACTTCACGGGACAGGGAGGAACAACAACACTTGGCTCCCGATAAAAAAAATGCTTCCAGCAAAACGAAAATGGAGGCCTCAAAGCAAACCTCCCCCAATATATATATATTATCATATATATATATATAATTTGATATGAAAACAACAATAAAAAAAGACAGAACAAATCTGTATGCATATACGTATATATATAATGTGTTATATATACTTCTATATGTAAAACCCCTCGCACACACACACACACACACACACACACACACACACACACACACACACACACACACACACACACACACCTATATAGACATAAATTAGCCGCCCTCAAAGAAAGACAGAGCCTTTGCTAAGAAAGCCAAAGTACATATACATCTAAATTTATGTATGATTGCTCATACATAAATTTTCATACATGAGTTTAGATATATATATATATCCACTTGCATATAAACATAAAGCCTATTGTATCCCAAAATTTTATACATATATATGTATATATATTGTATTTATGTTTGTATAAATCTTTATATACAATCTTTGCACATTAACATTTACTGTATACATATACATATATACATATACTTTTGTACAATCCCCCTATAAAATTACAAGCACGCAAACACATATGAATATCTACATTCGTATACATTTATAATGGTACGTTAATATGTAAATACTTATACCTGCCTAATTCTATGTGTATTCATATATATACGTATTCATATGTGTATTCTATGTGTATTCATATATACGTACTTTTGTATATATATACATATGTATATATATACACATATATATGTGCCTAATTCTATATGTATTCATATATATACGTATAAAATTCACATACTTATACCTGCCTAATACGTATATACGTACTTTTGTATTTATGTATATATATGTGTATATATATACATATGTATATACATATATATATATATATATTTATATGTACATTCAGAATCAAAACCATCTAGAGCTGAGCCAGGCCATAAAATGCAGAAACGGAGCTATCTAAATCTTAGCCGATCAGAATTAGCCACTTGCTTATAACTAGGATCCGGCAAACTATCCGTCATTTAATATTTTTTTTGGTATGAATACCTATACATCGTCCAAATTTCCAACAACGACAAGTGCAGAGAATAACAAGAGCAGAGCATAACAATGCAGGATTTTGCTGAGACATAAACAGAGGGTCCCAAAATGAACCCAGCAAGCAACCCCACCAAGAGTAGGAGCCCGGGATTCAGCAGCAAAAAGGTGAGGGGTCCAAGATTGCTATCAGCACACACACATATATATAGATATTGACCTGAATTTAGCCCAAAACTAGCCAACAAGCCTCCAAGAGAGCTATCATAAAACTTCTAGTAGATGAATACAAGGAACAAAACCCCCCAAAAAAATGGGAAAAGAGGAAAAAAACCGCCAACATAACCCTCCCAGGTTCTATCGGGTAACAGGAAAAAAACATTGCAGCCAGGAGATGAGGGCTGCCAGCACAAGCCCTCCCCTTCCCAAGCTTTAGTAATCAAGTGAGAATAACAGCTAGCACAAGCTCCCAAATAACACAATAATTAAGTCTAAAGCAGGGAATCAAAACAAACTAGGTTAGGGAAAGCTGCCGGAACAAACTTCCCCCAAGCATCAAAATCGGGTAAGGTAAATGACAGCACAAGCACCATACTAGAAAAGTAACGGGAAAGGGGGAAAGGAAGGGGGAGAAGAAGGGTTTTCTTGCCTTGGATAACCGGCGACGAACGGCCGGACCACGAAAAGCGGGGAAGGAGCCGCCCGGATCCTTGGCCCCGACGACGAAACGAAGCCCCGGTGACCACGATCCTCACACCTCCGACGGCTCCGGCGATGCTTGACACTGGCCGACGGCCCGACGCCAAACCCTAGCTCTCGCCGGCTCGCCGGATTCACGGGACAGGGAGGAACAACAACACTTGGCTCCCGATAAAAATAAAATGCTTCCAGCAAAACGAAAATGGAGGCCTCAAAGCAAACCTCCCCCAATATATATATATCTATATTATATAAAGAAATACTTAAAGGACCATCTGAAGCAGAATTATGTCCATTCATCAAATTATAGCCGCATGATCAGCGCCGTTGGATGAAGGCCGTCCGTCCGATCAAAAAAATCCTCTCTTCAAAACAGCGAAGCCCTAAAGCCATGCCCGCTTCTTAGCACTCACGAAAACATTTCATCTCACTGACGCCTGCTCCCCCTTGCGAAAACTTCCCGCTCCCTCCTTGCGTCCGTAGGATCAACAATGCGGCATTCCCTTTAAAAACTTCTCCCGTAATTCCCTAACTCCCACTGCTCTTCCCCGCCTCCACACGCTCGCCTCCCCGAGAGCTCGGCTATACGATCGCAACTCATTTCTCCACTCTCGCCTCTTCGCTCCATGTTGCATGCCCACCTCTGAATCCCGGTCGAGGCCTTCTCCTCGGCATCCTCCGTCGTCGCATTTGCAAGCACATCCTTCCAACTGCAAGAAAGCCTCCAAACACCCAGGTATGCAAAAAGAAACAGCATATTATTTCATATCTCTCCAAAGTGGCGCGAGCTTCTTCTCAGTTCTCCTGAGAAAAACAATCCAGTTTTCTTCAGGTTCAGAAAAAGCTGCAAGGTCTCCTCCGATTACAGCCCTGCAGATCCACGATTCGTTGATACAGTCACGACTTCCATCACCCACTTCTTATTTCCGGATCTTCAACTCTTACTACCTATCGAGCTACACTGTCGGGCATCAGACCAACACCAGATAAAGAGGAGTCTGGTTTCGGAGGTAGATACAGTCACGACTTCCATCTTCCAACTTCTTCTTTTTGGATCTGCTCTTTGTTGTACTCCAATGAAACATGCATGCAACGTGTACGAGTTAATGCTTCAAAGAAAACTAAACTACATCTTATTATTTGTACCACACAACATTTTAACATCTTCATTAGGAACTGATGTTATAGTTGGCAGTATCAACCCATTAGGTTGCTCTCGATATAAAATACATTTTACATGAACATATTTCTATTCCTACATCTTACTCTGCCCGCCTGTTATTTTTCTGTTCGTCAATTGCTGGCAGATACCACATTCCTCCACTCCTACTTCGCTAGCTGGAGCTCTACCATTGCATGTCCTTCACTTCGGGATCTTTTGTTTCGAGGTTTGGTTTCTACTATACCAAATGAATGAATTTTTGTTTATTATTTCATTTTGTACTGTATAAATCCCCCCGCAATATATAGTACTGTAATGCATTTCGGATGCTAAAGTGAACACATCTTTTATATGCCTCCTCAAGTTTTACTCAAATTAATTTGACCTTTAATAACATGTTTTTGCAAGGTTATTATTTTGGAAATGCTTTGATTTAATGAGATAAGTGCATTCAGAGATTTTTGACATAAATTTAAAGTTAGCATTTCATCTGAATCACTTAATAAGTTTTGAAATGCTACTGAAACCAAACATTTTTTAAGCGCCGGACTCGAGAGCGAAGGATTCCGTGAAACATGTTTGATGTAATTCAAAACATGTTTGAAGTTACTTGCATTTCAGATTTGCTCAAACATGCACCATGTCTGTCGTTACTTGCTAAATAAAATGCAAGTAACGACTTCCAGATAAAGAGGCGTCTGGTTTTGGAGGAAGATACAGTCATAGCTTCCAGCGACACATCGATTTAACTGTTCCGCTTGAATGTGGGCGAAGCCCGCAATGACGCATCAATCTGGGGTAGGCGAAGCCCGCGGCGACGCATCGATTTGGGGCGGGCGAAGCCCGCCGATCAGGGGATGGGTACTGTCGCACGGGGCACGGGGGGCCCCCGTGCACTGTCACTCGTATATTATATAAAGGAATACATTTGAGACCTTCTGAAGCCAAATTATGACCAAGGATTGAATCTCAGCCGTTGGATCTACACGATATGGGCTGCAAATAACCAAAAAACTAAACATTAGGACTGCGAATAGCCAAACTAAAAAAAAACTAAACTCCCAGAACCCATCGAACCCCGATACCCGCCGGACCCCCTCCCGTTGCCCTTCCCCGCCGCCGCCGGAGCCGCCTCCTGCCTGACTGGAGGCCACCGCCGAGTTCGCCGGACCCCGGCGAATCTGCCGGGGTTAGTCCGGCGGCGCTCCGGCAGGGCCACCGCCGGCGGTGGCCCTGACCGTGAGGCGCAGATCTGGGCCTCACGGTCAGGGCCACCGCCGGCGGTGGCCCTGCCGGAGCGCCGCCGGACTAACCCCGGCAGATTCGTCGGGGTCCGGCGAACCTGCCGGTGGGTTCCAGTCAGGCCGGCGGCGTCTCTGCTGGCGGCGGCGGAGGGAGTCGGGTTTCGGCGGAGGTGAACAGTGCAGGTCCAGATCGTGATTATAAAAAAAACCCTGAATTTTTATATATAATATATAATCTATATATATAAATAATATTATATGAATACAAATATAATATATATATAGATATACTATATTAATATAAAATTTTTATTATATATATGAATACAAATATTTTAAAATAAAATAAGAATTTTATATTTTAAAAAAAAAAATGAAAAAAGAAAAAGGAAAAATAAATAAATAAAACTTGGTGCGTGCCTTGGACGGGTGAAACCTGTCGTGAGGAAGGGCGAAGCGCGCGCGGGGGGGGGGGGGGGGGGGGGGGGGGGGGGGGGGGGGGGGGGGGGGGGCGAAGCGCGGCGGGGGCGAGCGAAGGGCGGGGGCGGGCGAAGGCGGGGGAGGGCGAAGCCCGTCGGGGCCGGCGAAGTACTGTCGCGCAGGGCACGGGGGGCCCCCATGCACTGTCACTCGTATATATATATATATATTATCATATATATATATAATTTGATATGAAAACAACAATAAAAAAAGACAGAACAAATCTGTATGCATATACGTATATATATAATGTGTTATATATACTTCTATATGTAAAACCCCTCGCGCACACACACACACACCTATATAGACATAAATTAGCCGCCCTCAAAGAAAGACAGAGCATTTGCTAAGAAAGCCAAAGTACATATACATCTAAGTTTATGTATGATTGCTCATACATAAATTTTCATACATGAGTATAGCTATATATATCCACTTGCATATAAACATAAAGCCTATTGTATCCCAAAATTTTATACATATATATGCATATATATTGTATTTATGTTTGTATAAATCTGTATATATAATCTTTGCACCTTAACATTTACTGTATACGTATACATATATACATATACTTTTGTACAATCCCCCTATAAAATTACAAGCACGCAAACACATATGAATATCTACATTCGTATACATTTATAACGGTACGTTAATATGTAAATACTTATACCTGCCTAATTCTATGTGTATTCATATATATACGTATATATATACACAATTACATACATATTACCGCATTTACGCCCCCAACTAGAGTTAACTCGCCGGACGACGACGACGATTCCGAACGGTAACGCCCCTACGCAACGATACCCCGAATTAAAATCCCGCTTTCAAATAATTATCATCAATTCCATATGTTTTAATAAAATTATAAGAAAAACCCGGGGCGTTACAGTTGGTGATGAGGGCTGTTGAAGGTTGCTCATCAAGGGAGGTCGGGTGTTCGAGTCTCGCCTCCAACATCCCACTGTTGCTGAGAAACAGGCGCAACCATGGGTGGGGTGCGACTAAGGGGGCTGCAGCCCGGGCGTCCTGGACAATGGGGCCAGGCATCTAACGGTCCAGGACAAAGAGGCCTGGGCCGCTACAAACTGCTCGGTGGCAGGAATGACTCAAGGTACTTAGCCCCGATGCTGACCCGCTGACCAGGCTCCCACCTGTTGAAATTTTGAAGTGAAGTGGAGACTGGGCGGTCTGATTTTGGGAGATCGCCGAGACCGCGCAGCCTGTTCTTGTTTTCTGCCAGTCTGGCTCTGCCGGTATGTTCTGGCGGTCTGCTGGTTCTGCCGGTTTGTTCTTTGTAGCTGCGGTCTGTTCCCGAGTTGGTGTGCTGGTTGGCCTGTCTTCTTTGTTGGAAGACCGGGCGGTCTGTTCCTATGTGTGACCGCCTGTCTGGGCGGTTTGTGCTTGGCGATCTGGCGACTTGTTCTAAGTCGGCCAGATGGTTCCTGGTTTGCTCCTGGTGGTCTAAGGAAGAAGTACCTTTGTGACCGCGCGGCTTGTGCGCGGTCTCGTGTTCGCGCGACCTTGTGCGCGACCTGTCTGCTGATCTGCGTCTTGATCGGATGATCGGCCAAGTAGTGTGATCACGCGGTATGCCTTATGAGACCGCTGGCGATCTGACGGGTGGTGATTGTATCTCTCCTATGCGGTGACGACATCCGTCTACCCGCCTATAAATAAAGGTGCAGGGCCCGTCATTCCCAACGAGAACTGTAAGAACTGAGCCTGGGTTAATTCATGCGGTCTCACTTTGAGGTCGGGCGGTTTGGAAGCGAGTTGACTGTTTGTTGTGTTCGCAGGTTTGCGGTCAGCAGGTTGCGGGCTCCTTCCTTGGTGATTCCCAGCGGCTTGAATAAACAGTTCGGCAGCGGTCAGTTTGCGAACTGGTTTATGTTCATTCTTGTGTTGTTCGCAGCGAGCTCAGCGATCAGGCGACCTTCAGCGGTTAGGCGATCTGAGTTGCGGTCTGGCGACAGCTTCAGTTCTTCGTTCCAATAAAGCTCCAGTTCTTGCGGTCTGAGGTGCGGTCTTGCAGTGCTGGCGGTCTGTCCGGTTTCTGTTTGAGCGGTCTTAGGTCAAGCCGGGCGACTTCTGGAGTCGAGCGGTCTGTGCGGTCTCAGCTTGTCTAGCCGCCAGATTTGTTTTGGTGTGTTTTGTTCTTCTCGTCTTCGTGATTCTGATGAATCATGTCTCGCCATGTATACCTCGCACCGTAAATGAAGTTTGTGTTTCAATAAAGTTTCTTGTGTTCCTGTGGGGCATTGTGGTTGTTTGGCTTTAACTCAGTTGATGCAACTCCTGCTTACTCCTAAACGATTCAAATCAAAAATTTTAACATGGTATCATAGCGAGGTTGTTGGAGTGGATAAACAGTGATCAACTTGAGTTGCCATCGTCTTTGTGAAGAAGAGACCACATAGATTGCCCTGGAAGGCAGATTCGCAAGAGGGCTTGGTATTGAACTCCTTACATCGACTAACTATAAGAAATGGAGGTCATGTATGGAGAGATATTTACTTGGCGAGGATCTTTGGGAGATAGTTGGAGGAGAAGACACACAAGAGGTGTTTCTAGCAAGAGATAATATGGCAGAGGTGAGACTTTGGAGGAGGACGAATGCTAAGGCAGAGTGTTGGGGAAATGATTTCTCTTAACCCCTAGAAATGAGTTAAAGTAAGAGTTTTATGAATGAAAAACAAGACTAAGTAAATATGCGTCGAATAGTATTCGACGCAACGTCGAAATAAAGTCGACGTTTTCTTCAGGATATGTCGAAGTAATTTTAGGAAGATTTCGACGTATGTGTTGTCGACGCTACTCTTATTTCTAGTCGACGCATATAAAGAAGTCGACGCACCTTAGTCGACGCACCTTCCTTATTCTTCTCTCGACGTCCAGCCAGGATGAATTCGACGCTTACGTCGAATAGTAATCGACGCACGTCGATTTATATGACAGATTTAAATATGCGCAGATCTCTTTCCTTCTTTCAGTAGATCTAATTTATATGGAATAAAGTAAATATTTATAGCCGTTCTGAATCATTCTCCTTCTATTTGATTCTTGGCTAAAATGTGACTAACTCTATTTTGGATATTATTTGAAATCTGAATTAATATTCTCCATTTATGTTATATCTGCTATGGAAATATTTCTCTCCTCCTAAATCTCTGGCTGCTAATTAATTCCTCTCCTATAGTGCTATCTTATTACACAGAGCTATAAAATAAGGAGGAGGTCGGCAGGAAATGATGCAGAGTGATCCACCACACATATTTGATATAGAGGAAAAGCTCCCAAAAGAAAAGAGAGATATTGAGAAAAAGCTCTGCAGCAATATTCAACCATTTCTTCTTCTGCTCACTGCTGCAAAATCTGATTGCTCTCACTAAAAGAGAGATAGGCTACAAATCTTCTTCTCTCTATAGAAGAAAGATTTAATTCACTTCTTGTGCTTCCAATCTTCTTGCTAGGAAGAAGATTCATTATTGTTTCTTACTTTCTTTCTTTCTCACTTATATATTGTAAAAGAGTTTTTAGAATCTCTCTTCAAAAATTCAGTGTACTGGTTCTAAGAGTCTCCTTGTCAAAAGACTCAGTTGGTTCTAAGAGTCTCCTTGTCAAAAGACTCAGAGTGGTTCTAAGAGTCTCCTTATCAAAAGACTCAGTACAAGATAGTGAATTCCTACCAAGGGGGTAGAAGAGTGGACTACCCAAAGTTTGGGGAACCACTATATTTTCTTGTGTTGTGCTGTGATTTTCTCTCTTGCATTTACTTTAGTTACTTGTCTAATTCTTGTTGGTGTGTGGGAAGCTCTAATCTGTGATCATACACATATATATATATTAACTTTGCACAAAATATTTTAAATCTCTATTCACCCCCCCTCTAGAGAATTCTAGTGAGGTTAACTGTGCACTTTCAATTGGTATCAGAGGCAGGTTGATCTAAAAAGGATAACTCCTTGATCAAAAAGATCCTACCTCTTATATATATATATTTTTTCAAAACTATTTTTCACATGGCACAAATCAAAGATTATGCTTCCACCAGAACACCAATTTGCAACCTTGAAAAGTTTGCACTTTGGAAGACAAGAGTTAGAATTTATTTAAACTCTATTGATGATGAATTGTTTAATATTATCTTGACAGGTCCCCCCAAGCCATTCAGGAAGGACTCAAGTGGAAAAGTGACTGAAACACTTATTCCAAGAGCTGAATGGACAGAGGATGAGAAGAAAGCCCAAGGACATGATGCCAAGGCTATGAATATTCTAGTCTCAACCCTCTCAGATGAAATTTTCCAAAAGATTGCTGATTGTGAGTAAGCTAAGGAAGTATGGGAAGCTCTTACCAAAATGGTAGAGGGAAGTGCTGATGAGAAAAAGGATAGAAAGGCATTACTGATCTCCCAATATGAAAACTTCCAAAAGAAAGAAAGTGAAAGTGTTGCTGACATGTACTCAAGATTCAGCCTTATAGTCATTGAATTGAGATCACTTGAAAAGGACATATCTCTCACTGAGATAAATGATAAATTGCTGACTTGCTTTCCCAGCTCTTGGGATTCAAGGATCTGGCCAATTAAAGACTCCAGAAGTCAAAAAGAAATATCAACAGATGTTCTATTGGGTAAATTAAAATCCTATGAACAACTATTGAAAACCAGAGCTGAGAAAGAAAAGGCATCTCCACTCTCAAGAGAAAAGAATATTGCATTGAAGGCTATTGAAGGTGAATCATCCACTAATGATGAGGAGCTAATCAGCTTGCTGGCTAGAAAGTTCAAGAAGTGGATCAAAACAGAAGGATCCAGAAGAAGAGACTCAAAAACCAGGTATAACAAAACACCCACTAAAGAGATTATCTGTTACACTTGCAGGAAACCTGGACACATTGCTCCTGAATGTCCCAAGGAGAACAGCAGCAAGAAAGATCTGAAAAGAACAGATCCAAAGAAGAAAAAGAAAGAAAGAGGATTCATTGCTCAATCTTGGAGTGATTCAGAATCTGAAGAAAATACCTCATCAGATAATGATCAAGAAGAGGTCAAGCAAGAAGAAACATGTCTGATGGCCACTGAGAAGCTTGATGATACATCTATGATGTATCACATCTCCAGGCTTGTGTGGTACTTGGACAGTGGATGCTCCATGCACATGACAGGATGCAAAAACCTGTTAATCAACTTTGAGGACAGACTTGGACCATCAGTAACCTTTGGAGACTCTAGCTGTGGCCAAACCAAGGGCTTTGGAGATTTCAATGAAGGGAAAGTCACCTTCAAGAATGTGGCAGTAGTCGAAGGACTAAAGCATAATCTGATAAGTATAAGTCAGATATGTGATAATGGTAAGTATGAGGTAAAATTCACCACACTATTCTGCCATATTATTGATATCAAGACTGGTGCCACGGTACTTAAAGGAATTAGAAAAGGAAAAGTATATGTAGTGGACTTTAGTTCCTCACCCACAGAAGTCTGTTTATTCAATAATATTATTGATAAAAGTGAATTATGGCATAGGAGACTAGGTCATTTAAATTACAAAACAATTAGTAAACTAGCAAAAGATAACCTAGTTAGAGGCTTACCAAAGGGTAGATACTCTAAGGATTCTCCATGCAGACCTTGCCAACTAGGAAAACAAACCAAACCATCCTTCAAACTAATTGGTAAGGATGACTCTCCAAGGATCCTTCACTTGCTACACATGGATCTTTTTGGTCCCATATCCACTCAGAGCTTAGGAGGAAAATCCTACACCTTAGTCATTGTAGATGACTTCTCTAGATTCAGCTGGGTATTCTTTCTAAGGGCTAAGTCTGAAACCCATCAGACTTTCTCAAAATTCATAAAACAAATTCAATCTGAACTCGATAGTCAGGTATCCATAATCAGAAGTGATCATGGGACTAAATTTGAAAATCAGTTTATGAGTGGTTTCTGTGAAGAATTAGGTATCAAACAAAGTTTTTCAGCCCCTAGAACTCCTCAACAAAATGGAGTGGCTGAAAGAAAGAATAGAACATTAATAGAATCAGGAAGGACATTACTTATAGAATCAAGTTTGCCAAAAACTTTCTGGGCTGAAGCAGTCAACACTGCCAACTATGTACTAAATAGAAGCCTAATACACAAAACTAAATCAAAAACTCCATATGAGCTCTTGAAAGGAAAAACACCCATAGTTAAATATTTTAAGATCTTTGGATGTGCTTGCTTTATCCTAAATAATGGAAAAGATCATCTTGCCAAGTTTGACAAGAAATCTGATGATGGAATATTTCTAGGATATTCAGCATCTAGTAAAGCCTATAGGTGCTATAACAAAAGAACTCTTAAAATTGAAGAATCTATGCATATTGTATTTGATGAAACTAACATGCTGCTTAAGGGGGAGGAGACTTCCACCAGTTCTTTCCCACAGGAAAATAACAGTATAGAAACCCAGCTTGAGCAACTAGCTCTAGATAAAGGAAAGGAAAATCAGTTAGAAGAACCAAGTGAAGAGTCTGAACAAGAAACCTCAGAAAAGAGCATTCAAGACCCACTTCCACAAGAGGACATGGTTCAGGAAGAACAATTGAACAATGATCCCATTGAGAATGAAGAAGAAGAACACCTGACAAATTCAAGCAGAACAGGAATCAATTTGAAAGATCATCCACAAGCTCAAGTAATTGGAGATCTCAACACAGGAGTAAGAACAAGACATCAGGTCTCAAAT
Source organism: Dactylorhiza incarnata (assembly GCA_033032865.1). Lineage (NCBI taxonomy): Eukaryota > Viridiplantae > Streptophyta > Magnoliopsida > Asparagales > Orchidaceae > Dactylorhiza > Dactylorhiza incarnata. Next base: position 7,938,046 of record JAWHQI010000023.1, read on the forward strand.
GGGATGATGCTCCAATGCTTTCTATCACAGGTTGAACCAAAGAAATTTGAAAAAGCCAATTGTGATCCTCACTGGATTATGGCCATGCAAGAAGAATTAGGCCAGTTTGAGAGAAACAAGGTATGGAACCTAGTTGAAAGACCAAGAAACTACCCTGTAATTGGTACAAAATGGGTATACAGGAATAAACTAGACTTCACTGGAGTAATTGTGAGAAACAAGGCAAGACTTGTAGCACAAGGATATAGACAAGAAGAAGGGATAGACTACAACCAGACCTTTGCTCCAGTAGCCAGATTAGAGGCAATCAGGCTCTTTCTTGCCTATGCAGCTTTCATGAAGATGAAAGTTTATCAAATGGATGTCAAGAGTGCTTTTCTAAATGGAGATCTGCAAGAAGAGGTATATGTGGAACAACCATCAGGTTTTGCTAATCCCTCTTTTCCTAACTTTGTTTATAGACTTAACAAAGCTTTATATGGTCTTAAGCAGGCTCCTAGAGCTTGGTATGAAACTCTATCAAATTTTCTTTTAGAAAACTCCTTTGAAAGAGGCAAAGTAGACAAGACACTATTTACAAGAACTCATAAAAACCAACTCCTCCTTGTTCAAATATATGTAGATGACATTATCTTTAGCTCAACCCATCCTAAACTATGTAAAAAAATTTGCTAATCTTATGCAATCCAAATTTGAGATGAGTAGTATGGGTGAACTCTCTTATTTCCTAGGACTCCAAGTAAAACAAAGTAGTGAATGAATTTTTATCTCCCAATCAAAATATACTAAAGAACTAATCAAAAAATTTGGTATGGAGTCAGCATCTACCATGAAAACACCCATGGCAACCAATGCCATTATAGAAAAAGATGATAAAGGAAAATCAGTAGATCAAAAGACTTATAGGGCAATCATAGGATCTCTTCTATATCTAACAGCTAGTAGACCTGATATCATGTTTGCCACTTGCATATGTGCTAGATTCCAAGTTGATCCAAAGGAATCCCATCTCACCTCTGTCAAAAGGATTCTTAGATATCTAAAAGGAACCCCTGAACTAGGACTATGGTACTCAGCAGAAACAAATTTTGAACTAATAGGTTTCTCAGATGCAGATTATGTTGGATGTAGGGTTGATAGAAAAAGCACATCTGGTACTTGCCAATTCCTAGGTGACAGATTAATCTCATGGTTTAGTAAGAAACAAACCTCAGTCTCAACCTCAACAGCTGAAGCTGAATATATAGCTGCTGGGAGCTGTTGTTCACAAATCCTGTGGATGCAAAATCAACTACTTGATTACAAATTGGAAATACATAACTCTAAGATCTATTGTGATAGCTCTAGTGCTATTTCCATAGCATCCAACCCAGTCCTTCATAGCAGGACCAAACATATAGAGATCAGACATCACTTCCTTAGAGACAATGTTGAGAAGGGTAAAATAACCTTAGAATATATTCCCACAGACAATCAAAGAGCAGACATTCTTACAAAACCTTTAGATGAAACCAAGCATAACTATTTCATCAACACCTTAGGAATGCTTGATGGCAGTCTGTAACTACTATTGTGGGGAAGCCTAAAAGAAATGAGGAAATCTAAGAAAGTGTTTAAATATGCGTCGAATACTTATCGACGCACCCATGAGAAGAACTCGACGCTGGCGTTGATTTCTTCCCTGCAAAGATACATCGATAACCTATCGACGCTCCGTCGAATTGATATCAACGCAGGGCTATGAACACGTCGACATATGGCTTCGTGGACAAATCTCCACGTAACGTCGACTTTATATCGACGCATAGGTCGACACTCATTCGACGTACCGTCGACTTCTGCCTACAATTGGAATCGAATCCTCCCTTCCTCTTTTTGACGATTGGATTACCTAATATACCTTGATTTCTGTTTCCTTTCTCGACGTTTCATCTCCTTTTAAATAATGCTACTTATTTCATAACAATATACTCTTCTAAAACCCGCCAAAACTTCGTCTTCTACCTTTGTCTCTCTTTCTCTGCAACAATGGCACCACCTTCTGATCACTCGGCCCTCATCAAACAGATGAATGATGCTCTTGAACGATTAGTAGGTGATTTCCAGACTCGTCTGAATAACTTCGCCAATGAATGCGCTGCCCTGCTCAACACCTGTGCAGTCAAACTCGAAACCCTCTCTTCTTTTCTTCCTGAGCTGAATACTCTCATTCAAGAACGGCCTCTGTCGCCAGAGGGGTTTAAATCCTTTATGAAGGATGTAAACCAGGGGGAGAGTTGCTCCAGAAACCCTTCTTATCAGGTCATCTATCTCTCTTAAAAGCTCAGGATTAAATTCTTTTTCAATTCTACACATTATAGATTACATCAACCTCTTTCATTATAGGTTCCACTCCTCTCAAATCACTCTGACTATACCTTCATCAAACATTTTGGTGAATCCTCCTCTTACAAATCTGAAGGGGAGCATGCTGTGGACTCAGCATTCAGAGTTGAAGATCCATACAATCAGGTGGAGATTCCTATAGCAAAGATGCCAGAAATTCAGGGGGAGGAAGAAGCAGCCATCTCAGATGATTGGAATGGCCAAATGTGGATTAATGCACCCTTCTGTGAAGAGGAATATCAGCATCATTCCCCTAGTTTCTCTGCCAGTTATATCAAGCTTAAGACACCTCTGCTTGAGGATATCCCTGCAATAAAGCTTCGAGAAGACAATCATCCCTCCACAGAGTCCACTCTACCTCCCTCTACTACAGACCATCTAAGAACTCTTCTCAAAATAGCTCCTTCTCCACCCAAAGAGAAAACTCTTCCTTCCTCTCTACCTTCTCCTCAACTACCTCTTCTCCTAAAACATTGATTTTCAAGAGAAAAAGAAAGACTCCTCCTACCCCACCTGAGTAGTATTTGAAAACAATGTTGATATATTTTATCTTATAATTGAAAATGATCTGGTATAAAAATGACATCTGTTTATATGATTCTGGAATATCTGCTTAAATGATCTCCCTCTCTAAATTTCACTTTTGATTAAGTGACATACCTCTTATCTTTTCAAATTATGTGCTGAGTTGATTTTATGCTAATACAATTTCTCTCTAAATAGGGTTAAGACAAATAGGGGGAGATTGTTGGGGAAATGATTTCTCTTAACCCCTAGAAATGAGTTAAAGTAAGAGTTTTATGAATGAAAAACAAGACTAAGTAAATATGCGTCGAATAGTATTCGACGCAACGTCGAAATAAAGTCGACGTTTTCTTCAGGATATGTCGAAGTAATTTTAGGAAGATTTCGACGTATGTGTTGTCGACGCTACTCTTATTTCTAGTCGACGCATATAAAGAAGTCGACGCACCTTCCTTATTCTTCTCTCGACGTCCAACCAGGATGAATTCGACGCTTACGTCGAATAGTAATCGACGCACGTCAATTTATATGACAGATTTAAATATGCGCAGATCTCTTTCCTTCTTTCAGTAGATCTAATTTATATGGAATAAAGTAAATATTTATAGCCGTTCTGAATCATTCTCCTTCTATTTGATTCTTGGCTAAAATGTGACTAACTCTATTTTGGATATTATTTGAAATCTGAATTAATATTCTCCATTTATGTTATATCTGCTATGGAAATATTTCTCTCCTCCTAAATCTCTGGCTGCTAATTAATTCCTCTCCTATAGTGCTATCTTATTACACAGAGCTATAAAATAAGGAGGAGGTCGGCAGGAAATGATGCAGAGTGATCCACCACACATATTTGATATAGAGGAAAAGCTCCCAAAAGAAAAGAGAGATATTGAGAAAAAGCTCTGCAGCATTATTCAACCATTTCTTCTTCTGCTCACTGCTGCAAAATCTGATTGCTCTCACTAAAAGAGAGATAGGCTACAAATCTTCTTCTCTCTATAGAAGAAAGATTTAATTCACTTCTTGTGCTTCCAATCTTCTTGCTAGGAAGAAGATTCATTATTGTTTCTTACTTTCTTTCTTTCTCACTTATATATTGTAAAAGAGTTTTTAGAATCTCTCTTCAAAAAATTCAGTGTACTGGTTCTAAGAGTCTCCTTGTCAAAAGACTCAGTTGGTTCTAAGAGTCTCCTTGTCAAAAGACTCAGAGTGGTTCTAAGAGTCTCCTTATCAAAAGACTCAGTACAAGATAGTGAATTCCTACCAAGGGGGTAGAAGAGTGGACTACCCAAAGTTTGGGGAACCACTATATTTTCTTGTGTTGTGCTGTGATTTTCTCTCTTGCATTTACTTTAGTTACTTGTCTAATTCTTGTTGGTGTGTGAGAAGCTCTAATCTGTGATCATACACATATATATATATTAACTTTGCACAAAATATTTTAAATCTCTATTCACCCCCCCTCTAGAGAATTCTAGTGAGGTTAACTGTGCACTTTCATAGAGTTCACTTTCAAGAGGGCTATCTCACCGGAGCTGTTTGATCACATCATCGGATGCAAATATGCTGCTGAAATTTGGACGTCTTTGGACGGGTTGTTTAATAAGAAGAATGTAGCTCGGCTACAGTTTCTTGAAAATGAGTTGGCGAAGGCCTCTCAAGGCGATCTTTCTATTTCTACCTTCTTTATCAAGATGAAGAACCTCACAACAGAGATTTCTGCATTGGACCCTGATGAGCCCATCTCGGAGGCAAAACTGAAGAGGCATATCATCCGCGGGTTGCGGAAGGAGTATCTTGCCTTTGTGACTTCAGTTCAAGGTTGGGAAAATCAACCATCTCTGTTGGAGCAGGAGAACTTACTTGCTTCGCAAGAAAGTTTGGCAAGACAGATGGCGGGGACTTCTATCTCTGGGGGAGATAGTGATGTGTTGTTCTCTGGGAAGAAGAAGAAGAAGTGGGAGAAGAAGAAGCCGGGTTATGATGGACCCTCTACTTCAGGTCAGCAGGATAAGGGTTATGCTCCTAAGTCTGATGGGAAGAAGAAGGGAGATGGGCCAAGGTGCTTCAGGTGTAATAAGACCGGCCACTTCAAGAAGGATTGCCAGGTTAATCTTCAGTCAGGACATGTAGCGGAGAAGGAGAAGCCAAAGTCTGATGAAGCTGGATGGGGAGGAGCCTTTGCGGCTAATATGACGACGATGCCCGTTAAGGCCTTGGCTGCCATCAACTTCAAATAGGATTGGATTGTTGATTCAGGGTGTGGACATCATCTCACCGTGGATGAATCAAAGTTCTCTTCTTTGATGCCTTACTCAGGTAACGATGCTATCATTACGGCTGATAATTCTGTTCATGCTGTCGAACAAGAAGGTGTTGTCTCCCTGAGCAGTGATAAGGGTCCACTCACTTTGAGGAGTGTTCACGTGCCTGGTATGAAGAAGAATCTCTTCTCTGTGACCAATGCGGTCGATGTCGGTTATCACGTTCTGTTTGGCCCAACAGAAGTGAAGTTTCTTAAAACTCAACCAGAGATAAGGGGAGATGTTATCCATGTTGGAAAGAGGGTGAAGGACTTGTTCGTGTTATCGACAAGTACCTATGTTGATAAGATGAAGACCAACGATAGCGCGGCTATCTGGCATGAAAGGTTGGGGGCATGTTGGCATGGGCAAATTGAAGGCTATGGCGGTAAGGGGCCTTGTCAAGGGCTTGCCTAGCTTGTCCTCTTATGGAGACGGTCATGTTTGTGCTGGATGTCAGTTTGGTAAGTCTCATCCACTTCCATTTGATAAATCGCAAACAAGATGCAAAGCGCCGTTGGAGTGCATCCACGGTGATTTGATGGGACCGACAGCCACCCCAAGCCTTGGAGGCAATAGATATATGTTGGTGTTGATTGACGATTACACCAGATATGTCTGGGTGTATTTTCTAAAAGAGAAGTCGGAAGCCTTTGCGAAGTTTGTGGAGTTCAAGGAGCTGGTGGAAGATCGTTTAGGCCTGCGGGTGAAGAAATTGAGAACTGACAATGGTGGGTAGTTCACCTCTGGTGAGTTCTCAAGTTTTTGCAGGAAACACGACGTTCGAAGAGAGCTCACTTGTGCCCATACTCCACAGCAAAATGGCATTGCGGAGAGGAAGATCCGTCATCTGACGGAAACCTGCAAATGCTGGCTTCATGCTAAAAGTATCCCAAAGTCCTTTTGGGCGGAGGGAATGTCTTGTGCGGCTTACGTCATCAACATAATGCCTCTAAGTCCTATCAATATGAAGACCCCTCACGAACTGATGTTCAAGGAGAAACCGAGTGTTGCTCACCTTCGGGTGTTCGGGTCAACCTGCTATGTGCATATTCCTGACGCTCTTCGGACAAAGCTAGATGCAAAAGCAAGGAAGCTAGTCTTTGTTGGATATGCTGAGCGGAAGAAAGGATGGAGGTGCATGGATCCTGAGACACAAAGATCAGTGGTATCTCGGGATGTGGTGTTCGATGAAGTGACTTCCTACAAGGGGAGTTCAGGAGTTGAACTACCGGAGAGCAGGGTTGATAAAGCAGGGAAAGCTGCAGGAAGTCTTCAAGTGAAGTTGCCTGTTTCACCAGGAGCTCCAGCTGTGTCAAGCTCTGAGATGGAGGCTTCAGGTTCTGGAAGCAGGGGGAGCGGTGCTCCAAGTTCATCTGGGAGAGGCGCTTGCACAGAAGAAGCAGCTGAGGAGGTGGTTAGTCAGGTGCAACCTCTTAGGAGGTCGAAGAGGACTATCAAGCCACCAGATCGATACACAGGAGGAAACATGGTGAGCTTCGTCTCATGTTTCTTCGCCGGCCCCTTGGATGAGAGGGAGCCGTCGAGCTTTGAGAAAGCTAAAGGCATGAAGTAGTGGGATATTGCTATGCAAGAAGAGATGGATGCTCTCAAGAAGAATGAGACTTGGTCTCTAGTGCCTAGGCCTAAGGGCATTACCCCTGTAACATGCAAATGGGTTTACAAGCTCAAGAAGAAAGCTGACGGCACGATCGAGCGAAACAAGGCTCGCCTTGTAGCTCGCGGGTTCTCACAGCAGTATGGTGAAGATTATGATGAGACGTTTAGTCTAGTGGCAAAGATGACTTCAGTCAGATTTGTTATTGCTTTGGCGGCATCTTGTGGATGGGAGATTTGGCAGCTCGATGTTAAGAATGCTTTCTTATACTGAGATATTGACAAGGATATCTTCATGATCCAGCCGCCAGGCTTCATCTCGGAGGATCGTCCGAACTACGTCTGCAAACTGAAGAAGGCCTTATATGGGTTGAAGCAAGAGCCTCGGGCGTGGTATGGAAAGATCGTGGAGTGTCTCTTATTCTGCGGGTTCTTTGCTTCAGACTATGATTCTAGCTTGTTTGTCAAGAAGGAGGGGGCGCTTCGGGTTATTGTGCTGCTGTATGTGGATGACATGATTGTCACCGGGAACTCGAATGAGGCGGTAGCAAGGATGATAGCTGAGCTTGCTATCAGGTTCGAGATGAAGGATCTGGGGGAGCTTCACCATTTCCTTGGACTCGAGGTCCAGAGGCGGGAGAGCGGAGTGCTCATTTCTCAGGAAGGATATGCGGAGTGGATCGTTCAACGATTTGGCATGGAAGAATGGAAGAGCAGCTCTATACCTCTGGAACAACATCATAAACTTCGGAAGGATGAGGGAAGAGTTCTATCTGATCCGTTGGTGTTCCGAGCTCTGGTTGGGAGCTTGATTTACTTGACCATCACGAGGCCTGATATTGCTTATGCAGTTGGCAAAGTGAGTCGGTACATGGCGGAGCCACGGAAGCCTCATATTCTAGCGGCAAAAGGGATTCTGAAATATGTGAAGTCGACCTCTGATTTGGGTCTCCTATTTAGGAGAGGGTCAAGCTTGGAGTTGCATGGATACATGGATGCTGACTACGGGGGAGACGTGGATGATCGGAGATCAACGTCTGGTTATGTCTTTATGACGGGCCCCACAGCTATCTCTTGGTGCAGCAAAAAACAGGACTCGGTGTCCGTATCTACCACAGAAGCGGAATACAAGGCTTCTGTCTTGGCAGCTCAGGAAGTCGTTTGGCTCAGGAGGTTGGTGGAGGACGTTCATGAGGAGGTTCGAGGTCCCACTATGCTACGTGGGGACAATGAGAGTGCTATCAAATTGGTTAACAATCCAATCTGTCACGCGAGGACCAAGCATATTAAGATTGAGCACCATTTCATTCGTGAAAAGGTGTTGGGAGGATCTCTTATGGTCGAGCATGTTCGGAGTGCGGACAATGTCGCAGACATCTTCACAAAGCCGCTGGCGAAGGGACCGTTTACACGGTTGCGGAGTTTACTCGGGCTAGTCTCCACTTCCCACTTCAAGGGGGAGTGTTGAAATTTTGAAGAGAAGTGGAGACTGGGCGGTCTGATTTTGGGAGACCGCCGAGACCACGCGGCCTGTTCTTGTTTTCTGCCAGTCTGGCTCTGCCGGTCTGTTCTGGCGGTCTGCTGGTTCTGCCGGCTTGTTCTTTGTAGCTGCGGTCTGTTCCCGAGTTGGTGTGCTTGTTGGCCTGTCTTCTTTGTTGGAAGACCGGGCGGTCTGTTCCTATGTTTGACCGCCTGTCCGGGCGGTTTATGCTTGGCGATCTGGCGACTTGTTCTAAGTCGGCCAGATGGTTTCTGGTTTGCTCCTGGTGGAATAAGGAAGGAGTACCTTTGTGACCGCGCGGCTTGTGCGCGGTCTCGTGTTCGCGCGACCTGTGCGCGACCTGTCTGCTGATCTGCGTCTTGGTCGGATGATCGGCCAAGTAGTGTGATCGCGGGGTCTGCCTTATGAGACCGTTGGCGATCTGACGGGTGGTGATTGTATCTCTCCTGTGCGGTGACGACATCCGTCTACCCGCCTATTAATAGAGGTGCAGGGCCCGTCATTCCCAACGAGAACTGTAAGAACTGAGCCTGGGTTAATTCATGCGGTCTCACTTTGAGGTCGGGCGGTTTGGAAGCGAGTTGAATGTTTGTTGTGTTCGCAGGTTTGCGGTCAGCAGGTTGCGGTCTCCTTCCTTGGTGATTCCCAGCGGCTTGAATAAACAGTTCGGCAGCGGTCAGTCTGCGAACTAGTTTATGTTTGTTCTTGTGCTGTTCGCAGCGAGCTCAGCGATCAGGCGAACTTCAGCGGTTAGGCGATCTGAGTTGCGGTCTGGCGACAGCTTCAGTTCTTCGTTCTAATAAAGCTCTAGTTCGTGCGGTCTGAGGTGCGTTCTTGCAGTGCTGGCGGTCTGTCCGGTTTCTGTTTGAGCGGTCTCAGGTCAAGTCGGGTGACTTCTGGAGTCGAGCGGTCTGTGCGGTCTCAGCTTGTCTAGCCGCCAGATTTGTTTTGGTGTGTTTTGTTCTTCTCGTCTCCGCGATTCTGATGAATCATGTCTCGCCATGTATACCTCGCACTGTAAATGAAGTTTGTGTTTCTATAAAGTTTCTTGTGTTGTTGTGTGGCATTGTGGTTGTTTGGCTTTAACTCAATTGATGCAACTCCTGCTTACTCCTAAACGATTCAAATCAAAAATTTTAACACCACCTAGCTGGCAGGGCCGGGAACCGCTCGGTGGCAGGAAGGTCTCAAGGTACTTAGCCCCGATGCTGGCCCGCTGACCAGGCTTCCACCTAGCTGGCAGGTCCGGGAACCGCTCGGTGGCAGGAATGACTCGAGGTACTTAGCCCCGATGCTGGCCCGCTGACCAGGCTCTCATCAAGATGGCAGGGCCGGGAACCGCTCGGTGGCTGGATGTTTCTCAAGGTACTTAGCCCCGATGCTGGCCCGCTGACCAGGCTCTCACCTAGCTGGCAGGGCCGGGAACCGCTCGGTGGCAGGAAATTCTCAAGGTAATTGGCCCTGATGCTGGCCCGCTGACCAGGCTCCCACCTAGCTGGCAGGGCCGGGAAACGCTCGATGGCCAATTGTTTTTCTCCCGAGGTGGTCTCGCTGACCGGGCTCTCACTAGCCGGCAGGTGCAGGTTGACCTCCTAGGGAGGCTATTTTCTTCACCCCTCGGACGGTTCCGCTGACCGAGCTCTCACTAGCTGGCAGGGCAGGTTGACCTCCTTAAGAGGCGCGGTCTTTTTCCCCCGAGATGGTCTCACTAGCCGTCAGGGTTGGAGGAACTCTCAGGGAGGCTATATGTTTTTTTCGAGATAACACCGTTAGCCGGATTCCCAGCGACACTCGTCGAATATGCAGGGTTGGACGTTTCTTTTCGAGCGTGTACCTCGCTCGAAAAGAGCGGAGATTGTGTACAACCCTGTATTCGCCGAGTAGGTTCTCGAGACAAGAAGTATTTAGGAACACCATTTTTCAGCATGTCCCAGGACAGGGGCGAGAGGAGGCGGGGGCCGACCCCCCTCTCGCCCCCATTCCAAGCAGGGGGAGAGGAGGCAGGGGCCGACCCCCCTCTCTCCCCCATTCCAAGTAGGGGTGAGAGGAGGCGGGGGACGACCCCCCTCTCGCTCCCATCTGGGGGCGAGAGGAGGTGGGGGCCGACCCCCCTCTCTGTAACGCCCCCGATTTTCGAGTTTCCCCGTGTGCGGTCCGTTTTAATTCGGGCGTTACCATCTCGTGTTCGAGGGAGCGTGTATCTCGTACTCGTAGTTATTTTGAAATAATAAAGTTAAATTATACAGTTTTAATAATATTAATAACCTTAGGAGTGGGCAACTTTCGTAAAAGAGTAATATAAAATGAACTTAAGTTTTCAATATAATACATATATAAAACACATGTATTTTGTCAAAATATATTCCCAGATTTTATATAAAAATGTATATATATATATATATATTTTTATCTTATCAAAAGTGACCTGGGAGAGTGTGCCCCCTTTATGAAAGAAAAAAAAAAAGAAAAAAAAATCTCTCTTCTTCTTCTTCTTCACGCCATTTAGACTGTACTGAGTTCAGAAAAAGAGAAAGTTGAGTTAGAGAGAGAAAGGGGTGAAACGGGTGCTTTGGAGGTGATTTCTCTCCCGTCAGCGGCTAGATTTCTCATCGGAGGCCGGAAATCAAAAGCTCTCGGCGAGGGCTTCCCGGCTAGGTGCTTTTCGTAGCGAGCAGCGGTGATTCAGCGGCGATTTAAGGCAAGTAGATCTCCATTTCTGTCTAGACTTTCCTTGTTTCTATTTTAGGTGATAAAAAAAAAATCTGATGTTTATCCTTCTATGGTTGTTCTTATCATGTTTATCGTTTTTATCGTCGATCTGGGTGTTTATACTCAAAAATATTCGAAATTATGTTTAGTTATGCTGCAGCAAGTGTTAGGATAGGTTAGATCGTCGAAACGGCTTTTAAAACGCGAAAACCCAACTTTTTACTGCAATTCGTCGAAACCTCCCGTGAAAACCCGTGAAATACGTGAAATCTCGTGGAATTCGTCGGGATGATCCCGTGAACATCCGACGAAATTCGTCGGGACTTCACGGGTCAACCCAGGAAATCGTTTAAGTCAGATTCGTCGAAATGTCCCGTGTAAACTCGACGAATTTTTCATAAATTCGTCGGGAGACCCTTGTCCCGTGTAAACTCGACGATTTTTTCATAAATTCGTCGGGAGACCCTTGTCCCGTGTAAACTCGACGAATTTTTCATAAATTCGTCGGGAGACCCTTGTCCCGTGAAATCTCGTGGAATTCGTCGGGATTCCACGAGAGGGAGCTAGCGCCAGCGCTAGCTAGCTAGCGCCGGCGGTAGCTCCTCTTCCTTGTTTTGTGCCCCCCAGCTCCAAGTGTGATCGTCATGTCATGTCATGTTGTCGGTATACGTCAGAAGGTCCCTGTACCCTTTAGTTCAATAGATATACCCGGGGACCGTGGTTGCCATTTTCGAAAGATCGTGAGAAGGCTTGTTTCTTCCGAGAGGTGATACCCGTTAGTGGGGTTATGTTATTATATGATGGGGAAAGCATTATTTTGGGTCGTTGGATGGATAGTGACTCGGTAGGTCCGCCACCACGATACCTTGTTTCTATTTTGTCTGTTGGAAGGTCGGTGACCCGATGTGTTTCGCCTCCGCAGCAATGTTTGAATGCGAGATGGTAGTGACACCGTCGTGTTCGCCATCACATTCCTCACCTCGTCATGTAGTAACATTTGGGAAAAATCTGTGCGTTCGATGCACTCCGAGTTGACATTTCTTATGATTGTCAGATTTCTTTCTCTCTGGTTTGCTTGCACCCGCTTTGGGCTGAGGCATTCTTCGGTTTTGAATGCTTCAGGTTCAGGTACTTAGTCGTGCTACTCCAGGGTTTTGCTCCTGCTGGACGGCGTGCTGATACTCTTGTTTTCTTTTCTCTGGTGAGGAGTTGTACTTTACTTTACTTTGTATATCATCTAACTTTGACTACTATGGGTTCGTGTCAGTTGTTGGCGCCCATAGTGTTAGTGTCTTGCTTACGCTTTAGTTTTTTTTTTATCTCCGCTCTGTTTATATTCATATGCTCTTGGGAACGGTTTTATGTTAGGATGCTTAGTAGATACTTTAAAGTATATATATATATATAAAAGCTGCATCCTTATGTTAATGGCATAATTTATGCATAAACTTACTACCTTTCAAAGCGTATCAAACGATTCCTTATACCTCTTTAAGTATAAGTATAATTATGTCATCAAATTTGTATTTATGTAAAGAAATCATATATTCTGCTGCGTAAAATACTTTCTTTTACTTGTGGACTACATGAGCCACTGACCGAGGGACACGGTCCAAAGCTAAAACCTATGATTCTCTTCAATAAAGAAACATCTTATTGTTTGAAATGTTGTTTAGCGGTTAGCCTGAGCGTCAGGGGTTGTCCCCTCCCTGACGTGGCATCGCAGCGCGTAGTTTCCCCTTCACTCTGATGTAACATTTTTGGTGGGAAAATGCGGGTTGTGACAGTTGGTATCAGAGGGAGGTTAACCGGGTTGCCGTGACGTTCTAGTTGGCCCGGTTAACCCCCCTAGTTAGCCGTGATAATCATTGCATACACACACCGAGGGTCATCCGTCGATCTTGCCTGAAGCATGAACACGTCACGCATGCATGTAGAGAAGTATACAGGGCATATTATGTTGTATGGGCGGCATAATATGTGTTTGTATATGGATCCACCATAGGTAACAACATGTGGCGGTTATGTTGTATGGGCGGCATAACCTAAACCCCATGGATGTTTTTTTTTTAGAACGTTTTCTTTTTAGTTACATACGATAATATGTAGTATGGGATGCATAAGATCGTATGTGTACTCCACTCATATCATGCATTAAGGCTTCATTAGAATGCAAAGCATGACATAAGCATAGCATTACACTGCATTTGCACACGTGCCAAGTTAAAGATCGACAGGATGACACATGTACACACATGATTTAAGAAAAGTAATATCAAGCATACATACAAGCATATGTTAGGCACAAGAGCTAAGGACTAAATGAAAATAACGCGCATTCGATCTTGTTCCCAGAGCTATATGATAACAGAAGTTGGTATTTGTTCTATTTCCTTTGTTCTTGGGTTATGGATTGTGAGTGAGTGTTTTCTTTGATCAGTAGAAATGGCTTCCAAGCGTCGCCCGGCGAAACCTGCCCCCCAGTCTGAGGGAGAGTCTTCTGGTGCCCAGAGTGAGGCGGTGATCGAGGAATTGCGTCAGAGCAACTTGGCTCTGACTCAGCAGATGGCTGCCATGCAAGAGCAGTTGCAGGCGTTCATAGCAGCTTCAGAGAGATCGCGGACTGCTACCCCGGATGGTGCAGCGGTTCAGGATGCCCCTGCCCGACCTGCTCCTTTAGTACCCCCGGTCGCGTTACCACCCGAGATGAATTTCATCTCTCATTTCCAGCGGTTAGGACCCCCGACTTATGATGGGAGCGCCAACTTCGTGGCGCTGGATGATTGGATTGTATCAATGGAGGAGATGTTCTCGTACTCCGGTGTCACAGCGGAGCAGAAGGTCATGGTTGCTGCCTTCCAGTTGAAGGGACTCGCGAAGGGATGGTGGATTCGTACGAGGGAAGGACTTACGGATGGTTGCTCGTGGGATGAGTTCAAGCGGAGATTGCTGCGGAAGTTTTTACCCCCAGTTGAGGAGGATCGCTTGCGAAATGACTTCCTGCATCTGAAGCAGAGGCAACTTTCTGTTGGAGCTTATGAGATCGAGTTTGCAAAGCTGAGCAGGTTTGCTCCAGGGTTAGTGGCTACTGAAGATGAAAGGGTGAAGAGATTTCTTGGAGGACTTCGGAGTGAAGTGCAGCAGTTGGCATGTGCCTACCGTGCTGAGTCGTACCCCGAGGCGGTAGAGGTTGCCCTGAAGGTTGAGGCGATCGAGAACGCCAAGAACCGAGGTAAGGAGTTGAGAAAAGATAAGAGGACTTTTGAACCAGGAGCCAGTTCGGCGCAAGGGAAGAAAGGCAAGATAGTGTGTAGCTTCTGTGGCCGGGTGGGCCATCCATTCAAAAAATGCTTTAAGAGACTTGACGCGCAGAAGCAAGTTCAGGTGATGGCTCTGCAAGGAGAGCCCAAGAAGGAGGTGGTGACTTGTTCCCATTGCAATCGAAGGGGCCATGAGGTCGCTCAGTGCTGGATGAAGGTAAGGGCTTGTGAACAGTGTGGTATGAAAGGCCATGATGCGGCCCGATGCCGTTTGCATGAGAGGGTATGTTACCAGTGCAATCAGAAGGGCCACTTGAGGACCCAGTGCCCGCAGCTTCGGCTTGCTGGTGGGCCGCCTGTTGTGCCTACAGCGATGCTCCCGCCGCCGCCACAGCAGCTGCCTTTTTTGGATCGTGCAAAAGCTAAGTTGAACGCTGTCACAAAGGAGGAAGCGGAGAGTTCAACTCAAGTCATATCAGGTTAGTTACTTTTGTATTGTACTGTTTTGATGCATGTGATAGTAATAGCGATTCTTTTTCGCGAATGTTTTTCACAGGAAGATTTAAAGTTAGAGGTTGTTGGGCTCGCGTTCTTTTCGATTCTGGTGCGACCCACTCCTTTGTGGCCGATAGATTTGTGAAACAGCATCGTTGGGCCTTAGAGTCTTTTGCCGACCCTTGGTCTGTTAGCTTTCCGTCTGGTGATTCAGTCCTGTCGACCCGGTGTGCCGATCAGTGTCCAATCTTGTTGGATAGGTTTGTGGCTTTTGCGACTCTGAAGGTTATCGAGTTAGAAGACTTCGACGTAATCCTCGGTATGGATTGGTTAACCCGTTATGGCGCCGTTATCCGGTGTAAGGATAAGCGTCTCGATTTGCTCATGGACGGTGGTCAGCCCATGAGTGTGTTTGGGTTACCACGTCAGGCGTCTTCATTTGCTTCTGTGGTTTGTGCTCGTGCTTTTGATGAGCTTGGTGGTTCCTTTTGCTTGGTATCTCTGTTGAGTGCAGTTTCTGCATCTTTCTCGATTGATAGTATCGCTGTGGTACGAGAGTACCCAGATGTCTTTCCTGATAATCTTCCTGGTCTCCCTCCGGAGAGAGAGACAGAGTTTGTGATTGATCTTGAGTCAGGTACTCGTCCGATAGTTAAAGCTCCGTATCGCATGGCGCCGCGTGAACTAGAAGAATTGCGTACTCAGTTAGATGAGCTTCTGCAGTGTGGATTCATTAGGCCGAGTTCGTCTCCGTGGGGTGCTCCCGTATTGTTTGTTAAGAAGAAGGACGGATCTATGCGACTTTGCATCGATTATCGTGAACTGAACAAAGTGACCGTGAAGAATAGATATCCGTTACCGCGAATTGATGACTTATTCGACCAGCTGCGTGGTAGTAGTGTATTCTCAAAGATTGATCTTCGTTCGGGCTATCATCAACTGAGGATCCGGGAGTCGGATGTGCCTCGAACTGCCTTCCGTACGCGGTACGGACATTTTGAGTTTTTGGTCATGTCGTTCGGGCTGACGAATGCGCCCGCAGCTTTCATGGATATGATGAACAGAGTCTTTAGCGACTTTTTGGACAAGTTCGTAGTAGTGTTTATTGATGATGTGCTTGTGTTTTATTCTAGCGAGGAGGAGCACGCTCGGCATTTGCATTTAGTTTTGGCAACTTTGAGGAAGCATAGGTTGTATGCTAAGCTTAGTAAATGCGAATTCTGGCTTTCTGAGATATCGTTCCTGGGTCATGTGGTGAATCAAGATGGTGTATCGGTGGACCCAGCGAAGGTAGCCGCGGTGTTAGAATGGAAACGACCGCAATCGCCGAAGGAGATAAGAAGTTTCCTGGGATTGGCTGGATATTACCGGCGTTTTGTGGAAGGGTTTTCAAAACTATCTGCTCCATTAACTCAGTTAACTCGGAAAGGCGTTGCCTTTGTTTGGAGCGATAAGTGCGAAGAGGCGTTCCAGGAATTAAAGAGAAGATTGTGTTCTGCTCCAGTGTTGGCTCTTCCGGTAGAAGGATTGGAGTTCCAAGTGTATGTGGATGCATCGTACATTGGACTCGGGTGCGTGCTTATGCAAGATGGTAAAGTAATTGCGTATGGGTCGAGGCAATTGAAGATCCATGAAAAGAATTACCCTACGCATGATTTAGAGTTCGCTGCTGTGATTTACGCCCTGAAGTTGTGGAGACACTTGTTGTACGGCGTGTCGTGCAAGATTTACTCGGACCACAAGAGCTTGATTTATGTGTTCTCTCAGAAGGAGTTGAACCTGCGGCAGCGGAGGTGGTTGGAGTATGTTGCGGATTACAATGTAGATATCGTATACCATCCAGGTAAGGCAAATGTTGTAGCTGATGCCTTGAGTAGGAAATCTGCCGTGTTTGGTTTGTCGGTTCAGACTTTGGTGGAAGAATTTTACCTGATGAATATTGCTGTGAAACCCAAGGATGGGTTATCTTCTGTGGAAGCGGCCGAGCCTTCATGGATAACTCTTACGAGATTACATCAAAAGGAAGATCCAGATTTGCAACATCTGCGCGGTAGAACTGAAAATGATGAACTGCCAGACTTTTCGATTGATCGAGAAGGCACGTTGAAGTATCGTGGCCGATTCTGTATCCCTGCGGTGGATGAAATTCGGGAGAAGATTTGTGAGGAGGCTCATGAATCTAGTTTGGCGTACCATCCGGGTTCGACAAAAATGTATCTTGACTTGAAGAAGATTGTTTGGTGGCCTGGAATGAAGAAGGACATTGCGCTGTTCGTGGCTAAATGCTATACCTGCCAGCGTGTGAAAGCCAGTCACCAGAGGCCCGGAGGAAAGCTGGTACCGTTAGATATCCCGATGTGGAAATGGGAAAGTTTATCGATGGATTTCATTACTGGATTGCCGAGGTCCCCTCGTGGACATGATTCGGTGTGGGTAGTTGTCGATCGTTTGACCAAGTGCGCACACTTCATACCATTTAAGATCAGTTACTCGATGGAGAAAATCGCATCTTTGTACCTGCAAGAGGTGATCAGATTGCATGGAGTGCCAGTGAGCATAATCTCTGATCGAGATTCAAGGTTTATGTCTCGCTTTTGGCAGAGTTTGCAGGGTGCTTTGGGTACCGATCTGCGATATTCTACGGCGTATCACCCGCAAACGAATGGTCAGACAGAAAGGGTGAATCAGATTATCGAGGATATGATTCGCTGTTATATTTTGGAGCACGGAGGAGCCTGGGACGAAAGGCTTGGACTGATGGAGTTTGCTTATAATAACAGCTATCAGGAGAGTTTGCAAATGGCTCCGTTCGAGGCCTTATATGGAAGACGGTGTCGTACACCGTTGTTTTGGGCAGAAGTTGGTGAGGAACCAGTGCTTGGACCTGAAGCTCTAGAAGAAATGAGTATCTCGGTATCTCAGATTAGAGAAAAGCTCCGCATAGCTCAAGAGCGGTGTGAAAAGTATGCCAATCGGCGAAGGACTGAATTGGAATTTGCTCTGAACGACTTGGTTTTTCTGAAAGTATCGCCGATGGCCGGAGTGAAGCGATTTGGGAAGAATCATAAATTAGATCCGAGATACGTTGGGCCGTTTCAGATTATTGAGCGTATTGGGGTTGCTGCTTACAGGCTTCTGTTGCCCGATTCCTGCCCTGGTGTGCACGATGTGTTCCACGTGAGCCAGTTGAGGAAGTGTGTTCCGAATGAGCGGCAAGTTCTGAATTCAGTGCCTGCACTGCAACCTAATCTCACGATTGTAGAAGAGCCGGTCCGTATTCTGGAGAAGCAAGATAAGGTGCTGCGAAGAAAAGTCATTCCCATGGTAAAGGTCCTGTGGAGCAATCAGGATGTTCGAAGCGCGACTTGGGAGTTAGAGTCGGCTATGAGGGAATCTCACCCTCAGTTATTCGTGTAGCTTCTTCGGTAAGTACTCTCTTTTAGTACTGTTTATCTTCCGTTCATTCCTTTGTTCTGTATGTTATGTCGAAAGTTTCGGGGCGAAACTTTTTTGAAGGTGGGGTGGCTGTAACGCCCCCGATTTTCGAGTTTCCCCGTGTGCGGTCCGTTTTAATTCGGGCGTTACCATCTCGTGTTCGAGGGAGCGTGTATCTCGTACTCGTAGTTATTTTGAAATAATAAAGTTAAATTATACAGTTTTAATAATATTAATAACCTTAGGAGTGGGCAACTTTCGTAAAAGAGTAATATAAAATGAACTTAAGTTTTCAATATAATACATATATAAAACACATGTATTTTGTCAAAATATATTCCCAGATTTTATATAAAAGTGTATATATATATATATATATATATATTTTATCTTATCAAAAGTGACCTGGGAGAGTGTGCCCCCTTTATGAAAGAAAAAAAAAAGAGAAAAAAAAATCTCTCTTCTTCTTCTTCTTCACGCCATTTAGACTGTACTGAGTTCAGAAAAAGAGAAAGTTGAGTTAGAGAGAGAAAGGGGTGAAACGGGTGCTTTGGAGGTGATTTCTCTCCCGTCAGCGGCTAGATTTCTCATCGGAGGCCGGAAATCAAAAGCTCTCGGCGAGGGCTTCCCGGCTAGGTGCTTTTCGTAGTGAGCAGCGGTGATTCAGCGGCGATTTAAGGCAAGTAGATCTCCATTTCTGTCTAGACTTTCCTTGTTTCTATTTTAGGTGATAAAAAAAAATCTGATGTTTATCCTTCTATGGTTGTTCTTATCATGTTTATCGTTTTTATCGTCGATCTGGGTGTTTATACTCAAAAATATTCGAAATTATGTTTAGTTATGCTGCAGCAAGTGTTAGGATAGGTTAGATCGTCGAAACGGCTTTTAAAACGCGAAAACCCAACTTTTTACTGCAATTCGTCGAAACCTCCCGTGAAAACCCGTGAAATACGTGAAATCTCGTGGAATTCGTCGGGATGATCCCGTGAACATCCGACGAAATTCGTCGGGACTTCACGGGTCAACCCAGGAAATCGTTTAAGTCAGATTCGTCGAAATGTCCCGTGTAAACTCGACGAATTTTTCATAAATTCGTCGGGAGACCCTTGTCCCGTGTAAACTCGACGATTTTTTCATAAATTCGTCGGGAGACCCTTGTCCCGTGTAAACTCGACGAATTTTTCATAAATTCGTCGGGAGACCCTTGTCCCGTGAAATCTCGTGGAATTCGTCGGGATTCCACGAGAGGGAGCTAGCGCCAGCGCTAGCTAGCTAGCGCCGGCGGTAGCTCCTCTTCCTTGTTTTGTGCCCCCCAGCTCCAAGTGTGATCGTCATGTCATGTCATGTTGTCGGTATACGTCAGAAGGTCCCTGTACCCTTTAGTTCAATAGATATACCCGGGGACCGTGGTTGCCATTTTCGAAAGATCGTGAGAAGGCTTGTTTCTTCCGAGAGGTGATACCCGTTAGTGGGGTTATGTTATTATATGATGGGGAAAGCATTATTTTGGGTCGTTGGATGGATAGTGACTCGGTAGGTCCGCCACCACGATACCTTGTTTCTATTTTGTCTGTTGGAAGGTCGGTGACCCGATGTGTTTCGCCTCCGCAGCAATGTTTGAATGCGAGATGGTAGTGACACCGTCGTGTTCGCCATCACATTCCTCACCTCGTCATGTAGTAACATTTGGGAAAAATCTGTGCGTTCGATGCACTCCGAGTTGACATTTCTTATGATTGTCAGATTTCTTTCTCTCTGGTTTGCTTGCACCCGCTTTGGGCTGAGGCATTCTTCGGTTTTGAATGCTTCAGGTTC
This sequence comes from Dactylorhiza incarnata, assembly GCA_033032865.1. Classification (NCBI taxonomy): domain Eukaryota; kingdom Viridiplantae; phylum Streptophyta; class Magnoliopsida; order Asparagales; family Orchidaceae; genus Dactylorhiza; species Dactylorhiza incarnata. Next base: position 7,958,094 of record JAWHQI010000023.1, read on the forward strand.
AGGTACTTAGCCGTGCTACTCCAGGGTTTTGCTCCTGCTGGACGGCGTGCTGATACTCTTGTTTTCTTTTCTCTGGTGAGGAGTTGTACTTTACTTTACTTTGTATATCATCTAACTTTGACTACTATGGGTTCGTGTCAGTTGTTGGCGCCCATAGTGTTAGTGCCTTGCTTACGCTTTAGTTTTTTTTTTATCTCCGCTCTGTTTATATTCATATGCTCTTGGGAACGGTTTTATGTTAGGATGCTTAGTAGATACTTTAAAGTATATATATATATATATATATATATATATATATATAAAAGCTGCATCCTTATGTTAATGGCATAATTTATGCATAAACTTACTACCTTTCAAAGCGTATCAAACGATTCCTTATACCTCTTTAAGTATAAGTATAATTATGTCATCAAATTTGTATTTATGTAAAGAAATCATATATTCTGCTGCGTAAAATACTTTCTTTTACTTGTGGACTACATGAGCCACTGACCGAGGGACACGGTCCAAAGCTAAAACCTATGATTCTCTTCAATAAAGAAACATCTTATTGTTTGAAATGTTGTTTAGCGGTTAGCCTGAGCGTCAGGGGTTGTCCCCTCCCTGACGTGGCATCGCAGCGCGTAGTTTCCCCTTCACTCTGATGTAACATTTTTGGTGGGAAAATGCGGGTTGTGACACTCTCGCCCCCATCCCAAGTAGGGGCGAGAGGAGGCGGGGGCCGACCCCCCTCTCGCCCCCATTCCAAGAAGGGGGGAGAGGAGGCGGGGCCAACCCCCCTCTCGCCCCCATTCCAAGCAGGGGCGAGAGGAGGTGGGGCCGACCCCCCTCTCGCCCCCATTCCAAGCAGGGGCGAGAGGAGGCGGGGCTGACCCCCCTCTCGCCCCCATTCCAAGTAGGGGCGAGAGGAGGCGGGGGACGACCCCCCCTATCGCCCCCATTCCAAGCAGGGGAGAGAGGAGGCGGGGCTGGCCCCCCTCTCGCCCCCATTCCAAGCAGGGACGAGAGGAGGCGGGGCCGACCCCCCTCTCTCCCCCATCCCAAGCAGGGGCGAGAGGAGGCGCCCCCCCCCCCCCCCCCCCCCTCGCCCCCATCCCAAGCAGGGGCGAAAGGAGGCGGGGGCCGACCCCCCTCTCACCCCCATTCTTAGCAGGGGCGAGTGGAGGCGGGGGCCGACCCCCCTCTCGCCCCCTTTCCTAGCAGGGGGCTAGACCAGCAGGGGGGAACCCTGGGTCTCGCCCCACCCAGTCAGTGGGCTCGGAGGTTATTCGCAGCCCAAATCCAGAAATCCTATAAATATGACCAAGGGGCACCATTTGGAGAGGAGCTGGTTCTAGGATAACCCTCTCTCTCTCTCCCCCCATTTTCTCTCTCTAGTGGGTGAGGAGAGTCTCCAGTGGTGCCCAAGCCCGGCATTGGCTTGGGAGGGGAAGCGCTCTAAGGATCTTCCGGGTATGTGGTGGGACCTCCTCGCCGAGCCCTTGGTCCAGTTCATAGTTCCAACACCTTCAACCTAGAGCTCTCCCTTGGGGGGAGTAAGAGTTGGCCACCCCTCAACTTGTTGGGGGCCCCGAACTCCACAGAGACCGAGAAATCGGTTTCAACAGTTGGGGAGCTTGAAGGCGTATTGGATTGGTTGCATTAAAACCTTAGGTTCTAACGAGGATCCGTGGTTGAGAGGGCGGCGAGCTGGAGCGGCCCGTTGCCCGACTCGTTCGTATTCATCGGCGATTACATCACGAATTTCCTCGCGAGTGAGCATTCCTTCTTCACGCCCGAAGCCTGCTGCTTCCGAGCAGTGGTGGTGATGACGAGCTTCAGGTTCTCTGGCCGGACGGACTGGGCGTGCTGAGTTAGCTGAGTTAGAGACCTCTTCTTCCAGAATGTCATGCTCGCGAGCGATGTGCTTAGTCGGAGCGCGATCTAGAGCTAGAGGAGGTAGACTGTCTTGCTCATGGGCAGGATTAGGAGCTCGTGATGCCCCTCCATTTTTAGGAGCACGAGCATCTCAGTTTGGTGTTCTTCTATCTGGCGCACGCATCCTTCTAGTGACGCAATGGGTGCATTCATGGCCCCTTCCGCGAGAGGAGCATTTGTGAGTGAATGGGAGGGTGCTAGATCAACATGCCCGCTAGAGACTAATTTTTCGATAGTACGAGCGCTTCTTCTTGCCTTTACGATCGGTAGCGAGTGTTGCCTTGAAGCAAATACTTCCTTTCGGGAGTCTTTGCGGAGTATTTGGGAACACATTCCCACAGACGGCGCCAAACTGTTGCGGGTCGCTCGGGTGCTCTGGTGGACCGGTCGAATTGAACCACCTTAGCTCAGGAGCAAACCGAGCGCGCAAACAGTTAATGAATGGGTCGATGAGTGGCACGAGGACTTTTAACGTGGAATACACGGAAAGGGCGAAAAACCATGCGGTCGGAGCTGTGCCGACCAAATTCCACTATTTGTTGGGGGGTTACACTTGGACACTTGGAACTCGAGCGCGATAGGCCGCTACTCGTTACAATGATAGAGAGAGAGAAATCCGAGGGTGACAGGTCACCTCTCAGAAAGCTATGTACTTCTTCTGAGAACAGTGGTGAGAACAAAAGTGAGAACACTGAGTCTCCTTTTGGAATTGCCGAATCGCTTAGGAAGATGGTCTTCCGGAGCGAAGAAAATCTTCAAGTCCACGAAGGAGATCTTCGAGCGCCAAAGGAGAACTCAGAGGAAACCTTCAACGGAGCTCTCTCGGGTGCAGAAGGCAAGGTCCTTAAAATGAAAGCTCTGGGCTCCTTTTATAGCGTTGGGCGGGGTAGCTTGGTAATTTCTCCGTTGTAACCACCATAACCACCTGACGGGCGAATCACGTCAGCCAATTCGAAGCACACAGATCGCCACTTTTCGGAAATTCCCGTCCTGCCCCTTGGGCGATTTGGTCAATTCGGGTATCTTCGTTGATTGCGTTGAGTGCAGTGAATAGGACCTGAAATCTAGGAAATTAGGAAAGGTTAACTACTGCGCGCGTTACGAATGCGGAAGTGTTCCGAGTGTGCAAGAACACGGGAGCATTCTGAGCGCGTGATGAACGTGGAAGCGTTCTGAGCGCGCTATGAGCGTGAAAGTGTTCTGAGCGTGCTGTGGACTTAGAGATGTTCGGCGTGCGTTGCACAATTTGGAGCGTTCGACGCGCGTCAGGCAATTGGGAAGCATTCGGCGCACGCCGCTCAATTGGGACCGTTCGGCGCGTGTCGCGCAATTGGGACCGTTCGGCGCACGTCGTGCAATTGGTAGCATTCGGCGCACGTTGCGCAATTGGGAGTGTTCCGCGCATGCCATGAGAAGACCTTGAGGCCGAGGTGGCCGGGAGCATTCCCCAATTGGGGAGGGTTCAGCACTCCCCAATTGGGGAGTGCCGAATACACAACTCCCCAATTTGGGAGTTATGTGAATACTATTCACGGTGAATACTATTCACGGTGAATACTAGTTACGGTGAATACTATTCACGATAAAAACTATTCACGTAACTCCCCAATGGGGAGTTACATGAATGTTGGGGAGTGCCACATTGGTGCTGACCAAGTCAGCGCCCAAAATGGGCGCTGACGTGGTCAGCCCCCCCTAATTTGGCGTTGGGGGTGCGCCAATGTCGCACCCCCTAGGCAACTTGGGGGTGCGGCAATGCCGCACACCCTAGATGCGGCAGCTGCCGCACCAATTTGGTGTGGCAAGTACCACACCTTTTTTGGTGCGGCGATTGCTGCGTCCTTCTAGCGCGGCGAATGTCGCGCCCTTTTGGCGCGGCGAACGCCGTCCTTTTTTGGTGCGGCGAATGTCGCGCCCTCTTGGCGTCGCGATAGCCGGCCTAGTGGCGCGGCGATTGACGTGTGACGCTTGTCGCGCGACACATTTCGATTTTCACGCAACACGTGGTGCTTGTGTGCTCGGCGGTGCCTGTCCGTATGGCGGGGCGTGGCACAACTTGAGCGTATGGCGTACCAGCGACCGATTCGGAGTCCAAACGGACTCGGAATTGCACGAGATTGGGCCCGTTGGACTCGTATCGGCGAGTCGACCGAGGTCGCAGTGAAAAATTATGGGTTCGACCAGATACGTTTCAGGAAACCCCATCACTCTTCATCCCGACATCAGCACCTCAACTCTTCCCGTCTTGCGCGAGGTAATGATGGGCATCAACGGTAAACAAAACTACACGCCTCTACTATTTCTTCCTCTTTCTTCCTTGATCGCAGGTTCCGTACTTCTTCAATCTCTTCTAGGGTGCGTTCGTTTGACAAGAATTGACACTCAATTCCAACTCCATTGTTCGTTTGACAAGAAATGACGCTGCCATTGGTTTTCAGCCAAAACCTATAGGTTTTAAGATATTGGAAAATCACATATTCCCAAAACCTAGCCATTTTGCTCGGTTTTGCCGCTCACTCGAGACAGATCGCTCAGAATGACGCTATTAAATAGGTTATATAATGGGCCAAATATTAACTGTTATAACCAATTGCGTATAAACAAGAGCGCTTTCTGTAGCTTGTGCAACATATTAGTTGGGAGAGGGCTTTTAAGTGAGACTCAAAATGTATCGGTGAAGGAATCAGTAGGGTTATTCTTATACGTACTAGCATATAACACTAAATTTCGAATTGTAGGTGGTACGTACTTACGTTCCATCGATACCATTACCCGACATTTTAATATTGTGTTGAGGGCAATCTTAAAGAGGATTGAGGCAGTGCCAGAACTTTCAGAGGATGATCGATTAAAGCCATAGATTTGCTCATTGTTGACGCGACAAAGTGCGAGGTCTTCTTGGTTTTACCAGAGATTGCTAGGAGCCGGAGGAGATGATTGTGCATTCATATAGGAGAATAGTTTGGTGTTTGTATGTTTTATTGTTCGTATCTGATTCAGTAACCAAAACTATGCATGACTGTCTGAATGACCTCTTTTATCACCTTGTTAGCTAAGTCGAACTTGAAAAGATTTTGACGTCGAAGAAGTGTGTTTGTTTTAGCTATGTATCTGTTATGCTATAATTTTTTGATTTTGCCATATATCTGTTATAACACTTCTAGTGCAAATAATTTAATTTTTTATTTTCAATTATCAATTCCTGTCTCTGAATTCCATTCTGCAATCGAACAACAATATTGGAATATTCAATTCCTGTGACTGAAAACCTTCTTGCAAACGAACACAAACATTGGTTTTGACTAAATTCTAAAACTTCTGCGCCGTAGGTTTTCGGCCAAAACCAATTCCTGTGAATCAAAAACTACCAAACGAACGCACCCCTAAAGATTTCTAAATTCAATTTTGTACTCACGGTTCTAAGTTTTGGTTTCTTCCTCTTTCATCGTGATGCCAAGTATTTGATTTACATTAAAAGATATATTTTTCTTGCCAAGTTTTCCTAAATTCATTTTTGAAATCTTTTTGACTGTTTCCTAAAGCCCTAATGGGGTTTCACAACTCATGCGGAGAAATAGAAGAGAACGAATCTGAGTGACAACATGGTGATTTTTGAGCTTAACATTGAATTTGCCTGTAATTTAGTTGTACCATAATTACAGGTGAAACAGAAGCGGGGGAAGCCTTTGTTAGAATTGAAGTGAGCTAGCGCCAGCGCTGGCGCTAGCGCCAGCGCTGGCGCTAGCGCCAGCGCTGGCTCATACTCGTCACCCCCCTTGTTTTGCCTATAAATAGAGGGGTACCCCCCTCTAACGAGTATCGATCTGGATCTGGCGAGTATCATCAACTTTGAGCGAGTTAGAGATACCAGAGCGCCACCAGGCGAGCATCGGACTTGGAGTAAGTTCGGCAGGCGAGCATCGGACTTGGAGTAAGTTCGGCCAGCTCCCTTGAGCGAGTAGCGAGTAGTCGAGATACCGTCGGCGCTAGTGCAAGCGCGCGCGGTAGCAACAAGAAGCAGCGAGCAGCGAGCTTGCGAGTAGCTGGGAGTGCGAGTACCTACTCGGGAGATAGCGCCCGGCGCTAGTGATAGCGCTCGCGCTAGCGAGTATTGGAGGAAGCGACGCGTGGCGAGTACGCGAGAAACTTGGAGTGCGAGCAGCGAGCTTGCGAGTAGCAGAGCTAACGCCCGGCGCTAGCGATACCGCCGACGGTAGCGAGGAGCGAGATTCTATAGCGAGGAGCGAGTATTGGAGCGAGTATCACCTGCACGGTGTGCTCCAGAGGAGAAGCGGATCTTGTCCGTGACCAAGTTCTTTTCTACTATTGGCTGTTGTGATTCAAGTTGGATGCAACTTGTATTCAGCCGTGTTCAGTTGTAACTAGCTACCAAGATTAGTATTGTGAAAACTTGTGTTCATCTTTGGTGTCCTTATTCTCCGGTTGGTTGACGTGTTCTTCCGACTTCAAAATATTTCACATGGTATCAGAGGGATAGTGGGAACAAGGATGAAGCAAAGAAGATGGACGGCGGAGGAGGGTATGCTAGGGGACTTGGCATTGAGCTACTTACTCAAACCAACTACAAGAAGTTGATGTCTTGTATGGAGAGCTACCTTCTTGGAGAGGATCTCTGGGAGGTTGTTGGTGGTGGGGAGCAAGAGGAAGTAGTAGCTGCCAGTGATAATGGTCCAGCTGTGAGAGCTTGGAGGAAGACCAACGCCAAGGCGGAGTTCACCTTGAAGAGAGCCATATCACCTGACTTGTTCGACCACATCATAGGTTGCAAGTCAGCGTCTGCGATCTGGATAGCCCTCGATGGGTTATTCAACAAAAAGAATGTGGCGCGGCTACAATTCCTGGAGAATGAGTTGACGAAGTCGACTCAAGGCGAGATGGCGATATCCACCTTCTTCCTGAAGGTGAAGAACCTATGTGGGGAGATCTCGGCCTTGGATCCTGAAGAGCCAATCTCAGAGGCAAAATTGAAACTGCACATACTCTGAGGCTTGAGGAGGGAGTATGTCCCCTTCGTTACTTCCGTGCAAGGATGGGCTACTCAGCTCTCCCTTCTGGAGCTAGAAAACCTGCTATCGTCACAGGAGAGCCTGGCGAAGCAGATGGCGGGAGTATCCATCTCAGGAGGAGATGGCGAGGCCTTGTTCTCAGGAAAGAGGAGATCCTGGGACAAGAGAAAGAAGAACTCCGGAGATGGACCTTCAACGTCCTCTCAGGGAGATGGGGGGAAGTTCCTCCCTGCGCGCGATGAGAAAGGGAGAACCCTTTGCTTTGCCTGTAAGAAGTATGGGCATATGGCAAAGGACTGCCGGTCTAATCTGAAGGCCGGTCATGCTGCTAACAAGGAGGGAGATCACCAGAGAGGTGGAGGAAGAGGTGGAGGTCACCAGGGCGGTGAGAGGGGGGACAATTGTTTCCTGGCAGAGATGACGGCAACGTCGGTCGATGTCTTAGCCTCCATCAACCTCGAGAACGACTGGATAGTGGATTCCGGTTGCGGGCATCATCTCACAGGAGATATGTCCAAGTTCGACTCCTTGGAAGCGTATGAAGGAACAGATGCTATCATCACTGCGGATGATACGGTACATCCTGTGGAGCGAGAAGGGAAGGTGTCCCTTGGGAGTAGAGAGAAGCCAGTGACACTGAAGAGTGTGTATCACGTGCCTGGCATGAAGAAGAACCTCTTCTCAGTGGCGAACGCCGTGGATGCTGGATACCACGTGCTGTTTGGACCAAAGGAGGTGAAGTTCTTGAAGAACCTTTCGTTTGTCGATGCTGACGTCACGCTCACCGGGAGAAGGGTGAAGGATTTGTATGTTTTGTCTACAAATGCCTACGTGGACAAGCTGAAGACAAACGACAGCGCTGTGATCTGGCATGAGAGGCTGGGTCATGTGGGGATGGACAAGCTGAAGATGATGGCGGCAAAGGGCCTAGTGAGTGGCCTGCCTCATCTCTCTTCCTACGGCGACGACCATGTGTGCGACGGTTGCCAATTTGGAAAGTCACATCGACTTCCATTTGACAAGTCGGAGACCAGGTGTAAGGCACCTATTGAGTGCGTACATGCTGACGTGATGGGGCCGTGCGCCACCCTTACTTATGGAGGCAATAAGTATGCGCTGGTTCTGGTGGATGACTATACCCGATATACGTGGGTATACTTTCTGAGAGAGAAATCAGAAGTTTTCAGCAAATTCCTCGAGTGGAAGGAGCTTGTGGAGGGGAGGCTGAATCGTAGAGTGAAGAAGCTGAGAAGCGACAATGGAGGGGAGTTTACCTCCAATGAGTTTGCTTCTTTCTGCAGGAGGCTCGGCATTCGGCGGGAGCTCTCCTGCGCTCACACCCCGCAGCAGAATGGGGTGGCAGAGAGGAAGATCCGCCATCTGGTGGAGACTACCAGGAGTTGGCTACATGACAAGAGCATTCCCAAGGCCTTATGGGCGGAGGGAATGACGTGCGCTACTCATGTGATCAACATGCTACCTCTGAGTCCTAACAGGATGGTGTCTCCACACCAGCTCATGTTCGGGGACAAGCCTAATGTGGGTCACATGAAGGTGTTCGGTTCTACATGCTTCGTGCACGTCCCGGACGCTCAGAGAACCAAGTTGGAGCCGAAAGCGAGGAAGTGTATCTTCATCGGCTACGATGAGCGGAAGAAGGGGTGGAAGTGCATGGATTCGCAGACCCACAAGTTCGTCGTCTCGCGCGACATTGTGTTTGACGAACTGGTCTCATACCAGGGAGTCTCTTCAGTGGAGCTGCCGGAGAGTGGAGAAGCTAGCAGGGAAGAGGAGTGGGTCACTGAGGACCCTACTGTGGAGTTGGAGTTATCTCCAAGTGCTCCATCGCCATCTGGCTCAGGAGGAGCATCTGGCTCGGGAGGAGCTTCTGGCTCAGGGGGAGCTACGAACTCAAGAAGCAGGGAGAGCACCGCTTCAGGAGGAGTTCAGAGAGGAGCTCAGAGAGGAGCTCAAGCAGAGGAGTCTACCGGAGTGGTAGATAGTGGCCAAGCCTTGAGGAGGTCGAAGAGGACGATCGTCCCGCCTGCTCGCTATAAGGAGGGGAACTTCGTGAGTTTGGTTTCCTGCTTCTTCGCAGGACCACTCGATGAGAGGGAACCTGCCTGCTTTGAGGATGCAGCTGGCATCAAGGAGTGGGACGCGGCCATGATCGAGGAGATGGAGGCCCTAGAGAAGAATGAGACATGGGACCTGGTTCCCATGGTGGAGGGCATCAAACCTGTCACCTGCAAATGGGTGTACAAGGTTAAGAAGAGAGCTGATGGAGAAGTGGAGCGGTACAAGGCGAGGCTTGTCGCTCGAGGCTTCTCTCAAACCTACGGAGAGGACTACGAGGAGACCTTTAGTCCAGTCACAAAGATGACGTCGGTGAGGACGATCATCGCTCTGGCGGCGTGCCGAGGTTGGAAACTGTGGCAGCTTGATGTGAAGAATGCGATTCTGTATGGAGAGATTGACAAGGACATATTCATGGTGCAACCGCCTGGATACATGTCCAAGTCTCAGCCACATCATGTCTGCAAGCTGAAGAAGGCTCTCTACGGGTTGAAACAGGCGCCAAGAGCCTGGTATGGGAAGATTGCGGAGTACTTGCAGTTCTGCGGCTACGATGCCTCAAACTCGGACTCCAGCATGTTCGTGAAGAAGAGTGGAGGTCTTCACGTGCTGGTGCTGATGTACGTCGATGACATGATCGTGACAGGGAACAACCCTGAGGAGGTCGCGGCGCTGAGGCAGCAGCTTTCCATACGCTTCGAGATGAAGGATCTTGGTGAACTGCACCATTTCCTTGGCCTCCAAGTAGAGAAGAGAAGAGGCGGACTGTATGTTTCCCAGAGGGCGTATGCCGAGAGGATCGTCGAAAGATTCGGCATGAAGGAGGGGAAGAGCAGCTCCGTTCCTCTAGAGGCTGGGCTGAAACTTCGGAAGGAAGAAGGGAGGATTCTTCCTGATCCGAAGATCTTTCTGGCACTGATGGGGAGTCTTATCTACCTGACTATCACGAGGCCGAACATCGCCTTTGCTATCGGCCGAGTTAGTCGGTATATGCAGGAGCCGCGGAAGCCTCATCTGGAGGCAGCCAAAGGGATACTGAAGTACATGAAGGGCACCCTTGAGATGGGGTTGTCCTATGAAGAGAAGTCCGACTTCAAGCTGCACGGGTACATGGATGCAGATTACAGAGGTGACGCTGATGATCGCAAGTCGACATCAGGTTACGTGTTCTTGTGTGGAGCAGCTGCTATCTCGTGGTGTAGCAAGAAGCATGACTCTATTTCCCTTTCTACCACGGAGGCCGAGTACAAGGCGTCGTCCTTAGCAGCTCAGGAGTGTGTCTGGCTAAGGAGACTAGTGGAGGATGTGGACGAGGAGGTCAGCGGACCTACTGTGCTACGTGGGGACAACGAGAGTGCATTGAAACTGGTAACCAATCCAGTTTGTCATGCAAGGACCAAGCACATAGAGATCGAGCATCACTTCATCAGAGAGAAGGTGCTGGGTGGCTTGATCGCTGTGGAGCATGTGCGGAGTGAAGAGAACCTTGCGGATATATTCACAAAGCCCCTATCCGCGGGGCCTTCCCGAAGGCTTCGTACATTGCTTGGAGTTGTTCCTGGAGCTCACTTCAAGGGGGAGTGTTAGAATTGAAGTGAGCTAGCGCCAGCGCTAGCGCCAGCCCTAGCTCATACTCGCCACCCCCCTTGTTTTGCCTATAAATAGAGGGGTACCCCCCTCTAACGAGTATCGATCTGGATCTGGCGAGTATCATCAACTTTGAGCGAGTTAGAGATACCAGAGCGCCACCAGGCGAGCATCGGACTTGGAGTAAGTTCGGCAGGCGAGCATCGGACTTGGAGTAAGTTCGGCCAGCTCCCTTGAGCGAGTAGCGAGTAGTCGAGATACCGCCGGCGCTAGTGCTAGCGCGCGCGGTAGCGACAAGAAGCGGCGAGCAGCGAGCTTGCGAGTAGCTGGGAGTGCGAGTACCTACTCGGGAGATAGCGCCCGACGCTAGTGATAGCGCTCGCGCTAGCGAGTATTGGAGGAAGCGACGCGTGGAGAGTACGCGAGAAGCTTGGAGTGCGAGCAGCGAGCTTGCGAGTAGCAGAGCTAACGCCCGGCGCTAGCGATACCGCCGGCGGTAGCGAGGAGCGAGCTTCTATAGCGAGGAGCGAGTATTGGAGCGAGTATCACCTGCGCGGTGTGCTCCAGAGGAGAAGCGGACCTTGTCCGTGACCAAGTTCTTTTCTACTATTGGCTGTTGTGATTCAAGTTGGATGCAACTTGTATTCAGCCGTGTTCAGTTGTAACTAGCTACCAAGATTAGTATTGTGAAAACTTGTGTTCATCTTTGGTGTCCTTATTCTCCGGTTGGTTGACGTGTTCTTCCGACTTCAAAATATTTCACAGCCTTTTGGATGAGCAAGAGCCTATCAGGGGCGGATCCAGAGGGGACATGTGCACCCTCATTACTTTTCAAAATTGTTAGTGAATTTGGATTCCGCTCGTTGAGACAATGAATTTTGACTACTTATATATCAAAAACGGTGGCCAGATGAGGAAGAAACGGCTCCGATAAGATGTAAGCGTTCTCACGTCACGTAACTAGTTTGTTTTGGGACAAATATTGGCTATTCGCGGACCAAAGTTGACTATTTGCAGACCAAAGTTGACTATTCGCAGACCAAATTTGGCTATTCGCAGACTAAGTTCAGCTATGTGCACCCCCAAAATTAATTTTCAACATGTGACTCACGACCCTCCTACTCACCCTGCTAGCATTTGTGTTTTGAAATTTTTTGTGCACCCCCATTTATAATTTTCTGAATCCGCCACTGGAGCCTATGAATATAATCCACTGGAAATTTATTATAATATTTATATAATATCTAAAATTAAAAATAGATATTACTGTTAAGATTTTTTTTCATTAGCTTCTCTCTTTATAAATATGTTTGTACACCGAATTTGCCGGTAAATGTTTCTGCTTCTTATTCTTTTGTGGATTTTGAAAGTTGTCAAAGGGGTGAGTTGGATTGCATGCTTGGGCTACTACTTAGAAGTTTAATATGCATGTTGGAAGAATTTGAGGCTCTTGGTTATGAGTATTCATGCTTCAACTTCTTCAACTTCTTCTTCTTCTCCTTCTTCTCCTTCTCTTCCTAAGGTGAAGTCCTCTAACATCTCTTATTTGGATTTGAATTTCAAGCTCATGCTGGCTAATGGTTCTCATTTTTAGCCTTGATGTGCACCCGTAAAGATGATACGTGATGTGGTCTCACAAAACGTTCAGGCAGTGCATTCAGGAAGTCCGCTAATGAACATCACTAGCCTCATTTGGTGGAGGAAATGAGGTTGACGAAGATAAACCTCACTATCCTCATAACCACCCATCATGGGGGGCAAATAGTAAAAATCCCCCATCATGGGGTGTAAATAGTAAAAATCCCCCATCATGGGGTGCAAATAGTAAAATCCCCCATCATGGGGTGCAAATTGTAAAAATCCCTCATCATGAGGTGCAAATAGTAAAAATCCCCCATCATGGGGTGCAAATAGTAAAAATCCCCCATCATAGGGTGCAAATAGTAAAAATCCCCCATCATGGGGTGCAAATAGTAAAATCCCACATCATGGGGTGCAAATAGTAAAATCCCCCATCATGAGGTGCAAATAATAAAATCTTCCAACATGTGGGTGTAAATAGTAAAATCTTCCCTTTTCTGTGATTGTGTGCACGCTCGAACGCTCCTGGGCTAAGACGGTTCAATTTAGTCCGATCTACCAGAGCCTTGAGTGGACCGCAATAGTTTCGCGCCGTCTGTGGGAACGGAGTTCCCCCAAAGCTTGAAGAAGATTCTGAAGACAGTACCCACTGCACAACGGTACTCGTGACTAGAAATCATGACAGGAAAAGCCGTCCGCACAAGTGAAGGATCAATCCCCGGGGGGGGGGGGGGGGGGGGCAGGCAGATCTAGCTCCCCTCCACTCGCTTATCAACAAACTCAAAGGAGAACTCACCAGTACGAGTGTCCAAGACCGCGGGGCCCATCCTAACGGAGGACCTGAAGCTCAGTATAACCGTGACCGCCCTGAAGCAGCATACCGTGAGCCCGTAGACATAAGGCTCACGCGTGAAGAAGTTCGTGACATAATTTTTGAAGAGCACGAACGAGCAAGGCAAGGTGCCGCTTTGGCCCCTCGCCCTCTCCATCATCGCTCACCGTTCGCACCAGAGGTTCTGGCACATCCAATTCCCATTGGATTCAAGCTCCCAAAGATTGAGACGTACAACGGAGCGGGCGACCCATCGAAGCACGTCAGGCACTTCGCAATCATGATGCAACTCTGTAATGCCCCAGATCCATTGTTGTGCCAGGCATTCCCGGTGACTTTGAAAGAACAGGCTCGCACCTGGTTCCTATCCTTGAAGGAGGGAGAAATCAAGGATTTCGCAGAGCTGACTCAACAATTCACGGACCAGTTCATCCTTAGCCGCAGGATAGTCAAAGATCCTTCCCACCTGTCCGGGATCCGTCAAGGCGAAAGGGAAACCCTTAAAGATTTCTTCCGTCATTTCACCACTGAGGCACGACAAATCCCTGGGATAAGACCGGAGCTCCTGCGAGGTTTTCTCCTCGGAGGGCTCCGCCCCGATGGCTTCCACTCCGTACTGATGCGGGAAACCGTGCCCAGCTATCCCGATCTCGTTCGACGGATCGACGCCTAGATCGTCGCCGACGAAGCAATTGAAGTGCATCAACAACAGTTTGATAGAGGCATGAAAAGGAAAAGGGAGCAAATGGCTTCATCAGTCCTCAGGAGGAACAGTGAATGTCATGGCAATCCACGAGCTCGGCAACACCAAAGAAACACGCCCCTCAATACCTCCAGAACCAACATATTTTACGCAATCAAAGGCAACGAAGCACTCCGCAAGCCCAGACCTCTCGCTAAAAACACGGGAGACCAGACAAAATATTGTAAGTTCCACCGTGGACAAGGACATGACACGGAAAACTGCTCCAAGCTTAAGGATGAAATCGAGCGACACATCTAACAAGACCTACTGAGGAAATTCCTACGAGGCTAGGAACCAATTCAGCCAGCAGGAGATCAGCAAACGACTCACCAAAAGTACTGGGAGGCAACCCTTAAGCCAGTCATCCTGGGAGAATGCTTCACACCTATTAGCAGGGCTCTACCGGCGCCACTGAAATATTCTACCAACTTTGTTTCTTTAAGAACTTTGTGTAAATTGCCACTATAACTAATAGCTTTCAAAGTTGATCATTTCAGGCATGTCATCCCACACGCTATCGAAATTACGTATTCACTTCGCCCAAAGAAAAGGACGTCTATTTGAATGAACAGCACCTGCCTTCGGGTAGTGCGCTAATGAACAGCACCTTCCTTCGGGCAGTGCGCTAATGAACAGCTCCTGCCTTCGGGCAGTGCGCTAATGAACAGCACCTGCCTACGGGCAGTGCGCTAATGATCAACACCTGCCTCCGAGCAGTGCGCTAATGAACAGCACCTGCCCGCGGGCAGTGCGCTAATGAACAGCAACTGCCTCCGGGCAGTGCGTTAATAAACAGTAATTGCCTCCGGGCAGTGCGTTAATGAACAGTAACTGCCTCCGGGCAGCGCGCTCACAACAATCTCTCACTACCGTCGATTGAAGGTTCGCCCTTCTCCACCGCAGTAAGGTCCCGACGTCGTAAGTGTTTTCTCCTCTTATGTTCGTACACGGTTTGAATACATACGCTCTTCACCGACCAAACCTATCTTCTATTATGTAAAAAGCCGGGAGCTCAGACTCGTACAAATCTATCTTCTACTATGTAAAAAGCCGCGAGCTCAGACTCGCGCAAATATATCTTCTACTATGAAAAAAGCCGCGAGCTCATACTCGTGCAAATCTATCTTCTACTGTGTAAAAAGTCGCGAGCTCAGACTCGCGCAAACTTATCTTCTACTATGTAAAAAGCCGCGAGCTCAGACTCGCGCAAATCTATCTTCTACTATGTAAAAAGCCGTGAGCTCAGACTCGCGCAAACTTATCTTCTATTATGTAAAAAACCGTGAGCTCAGACTCACGCAAACTTATCTTCTATTATGTGAAAAACTGCACAATCATCCTTCAACAGCAATTCCTACTGAAGGCGCCACGAAGAAGTAATGATCGAAGCCGCCGCAGAAAAATCAAAACCTCCGAACTCCTCTGCACAGTAATTCGGACTCCGTAGGTTTGGGGGGCTTATGATGTGCACCCGTAAAGATGATACGTGATGTGGTCTCACAAAATGTTCAGGCAGTGCATTCAGGCAGTGCGCTAATGAACTTCACTCGCCTCATTTGGTGGAGGAAATGAGGTTGACCAAGATAAACCCCACTATCCCCATAACCACCCATCATGGGGGGCAAATAGTAAAAATCCCCCATCATGGTGGTGTAAATAGTAAAAATCCCCCATCATGGGGTACAAATAGTAAAATCCCCCATCATGGGGTGCAAATTGTAAAATTCCCCCGTCACGGGGTGCAAATATTAAAAATCCCCCATTATGGGGTGCAAATTATAAATATCCCCCATCATGGGGTGCAAATAGTAAAAATCCCCCATCATGGGGTGCAAATAGTAAAATCCCACATCATGGGGTGCAAATAGTAAAATCCCCCATCATGAGGTGCAAATAATAAAATCCTCCAACATGTGGGTGTAAATAGTAAAATTCTCCAACATGGGGGTGCAAATAGTAAAATCCTTCAATACGGTCTGCGTATATCAAATAATATGGTTATGGTGTGTGCATAACCATATCCGTCATATGAATACATATCACCGCAAAACTATACAAACTGGTGTGCGCGAAGCTAGATTCATGATAAGTGTGCGTATAACACATAAATTGGTTATGGTGTGCGGGTAGCCACATAACCACCATAACCACCCTAACCACCCATTTAATTACGAAAGTGCCACCCTCAAAAACTATAAATAGAACCCTAAGACTTCTCTTTTTCCATCTTCTCCTCCTCCATCACTCCCCTCTTTTGAGACTTTCTCTCTCTCCGACCAGGAAAATTCTCCTACGCATTTTCTCTCTCCTCTTTCTTCCTTGCGCGCTCACAAGCGCGCCTCCTCCTTCCGCGCTCACAAGCGCGCCTCCTCCTTGCGCGCTCACAAGCGCGCCTCCTCCTTGCGCACCTCCTCCGTGCGCTCCGCTCCAAGCGCGCCCCCGTGCGCTCCGCTCCAAGCGCACCCCTGTTGGCTCCGCTCCAAGCGCGCCTCCGTGCGCTCCGCTCCAAGCGCACCTTCGTGCGCTCCGCTCCAAGCGCACCTTCGTGCGCTCCGCTTCAAGCACGCCTCCGTGCGCTCAAGAACAAGCATGCCTCTGTGCGCTCAAGAACAAACGTGCCAGCCACCGTCAAGACTAGCACTCCAAACTCCTCTCGCGCAGCAGGAGACAAGCCACAGAGACAAAGACACACAGAGCGCATCGATCCAATCTTTGAGCAGCATTCAAAGCCTCAAAAGCACTTAGAGCGCAGCATTCCCCTCTGCAGCAGGCGGAAGACTTAGCTCCGTGAGCGGTGACCTGTCACCCTCCGAACACCTCTCTCTCTCTCAACAATTGTAACGAGAGGCGGCCTGTCGCCCTTGAGTTCTTCAAAAAAGCTCTCTACAACCAACAAATAGTGGAAGTTTTGGTCGGCACAGGCCCGACCGCGTGGTTTTTCACCCAGTTGACGGGTTTTTCACGTTAAAAAAATTATCTTGTCAGCTTTCCCTTTTCTGTGACTGTGTGCACGCTCGAATGCTCCCGGGCTAAGACGATTCAATTTAGTCCGATCTACCGGAGTCTTGAGTGGACCGCAACAAGCCTTATCAATTAATTCATGTTTCCCTGATTTTATGTTATATCAGGGTCTGATATATTATCTTGCCTTTGGGATGTGCTGAGCTTGAAGTATGGTGGCTATTTCAATCTTACTGATATTGCTATAAGTTGGCTTATAAATTCCTTTAGCTCGCGCGGTTAAGCTGAAGAAGATATACTTTACATACAAAGGAATGGTGGAAAGGTATATATATATATATATATATATATATATAGTCCTTCTACAGAACTGACAATCTGAATATTACGCTCTGTTATATTAAATTTTGAGCTTAACTATTTGTGTGATGATGTTTTCATATATGCCGGTTCCTTCTACTATAGAAGATATTATTGGTGTAGATATGCTCTCCATTTGAGTATGATATTCGTCCAGCATTAACGTAGAATTTATTTATTCGCATCCATTTCAATTATCCTAATTCTAAATTTTTTTATATTTTTTATAAACGATAAAGTTAAAACATTTATGACACCACATGTGATCCAAACATATAGTCAAAAGGCATTCTTTTGAAAAATGTCACCTTTGAAGTAGTTCCCTTTCTCTTATCCCATGTCCAGCACTTAAGAATATTATAAATATTAGAGAACTGCTTCATAAAATTCATTTTAGATAGAAAAAAGGCTTCATAAACCAAATTAATTGCCACATAAATGTTGGGGTTCAACCCCTAAAGAGAAGAAACAGATCAGGTTGGAGAACAAGTCCTTTTTCGTCCAGTGGTCTCGACGAATTAGTCGAGTGGACTCCCCGCGCTCGTCGAGTGGTCTCGACAAATTCGTCGAGTGGACTCGCCACACTCGTCGAGTAGTCTCCAAATTCGTCGAGTGTTTTCAACAAATTCGTCGAGTTGATAAGTGATGTTTCGACGAATTGTATTCACCTTGTTCATCGTGTTTCGTCGAGTTGTCTAGACGAATTTCGTCGAGACAATTACTGTAGCAGACGGAAACTATTTTGTCAAATACTCAATCGGGAGCCGTTAGATCATTTTGGATCTGTCATGGATGGTCAAGATTACTTCGTCTATCTACCCTAAATAGGAAGAGACGGTTTGGCAGAAAAGGATCGATCAATTAGCCGTCAAAAGAAGAAAAGTCGTGGGAGAGCGACGTGCGTTCAGCCATTGTCGTCAGAGGAGTTCTTCAAGGAGGAAGAACAAATTTCTCAGATCGGTGACTTCGTCTTCGCTGTAAGAGTTTTTTTGCTTAGTCTTGTCTTCGTTTGCTTTGGTGCTTGGAGAGAGATTTGAGTTCTTGCTCTTTGTTTTGAGAGAAGTTGTTTTTCACCGTGAGTTGGGAAGAAGATTTAATTTGTGAATCCAAAGGGGGATCTAGGTTGGGCAAACCTAGATTGGTTGTTGTAATTCTGATTATTATTATAGTGGATTGTTTGTGTGCCCCGCCCCGTGATTTTTCCCTCATTGCTTTAGAGAGGGTTTTCTACGTAAAATTTGTTGTTCTCTGGTTGTGTTTTTATTTTCTGTGATTGTTGTTAATTATCTTCTAGTGTGCGCAGATTGTGCAAGTGGGTTATATCCTTACAAGTGGTATCAGAGATAGGTTCATTCCTATCGGTCTGACTGGACATTCTGATATAGATTTGGGTCCACGGTAGATGATGACATTGGTCCGCTCCCTACCTTCTTAAATATAATAAAGGCTTTGTCTCAGACCTTCAGGCTATTGTAGAAGATGAAGCAGAACACCAGAATGGTAAGCATGAACGGCAAGAACTGGACTATATGGATGCCTCAGATGGAGGATCTCTTGTATTGAAAGGATCTCCATGCTCTGTTGTCAGGGAGACCGGTTACCATGTTAGATGATACAGAGTGGAAGAAGACGGATCAGAAGGTAGTGGGATTCATCCGGCAGTGGCTAGATGATTCTGTCTTCCATCATGTATTCACTGAGTCACCGGCTCAGGCTTTGTGGAGAAAGCTTGAAGCGCTGCACGAGAGGAAGACAACTGGTAACAAGGCTTTCTTGATCAGAAAGCTTGTGAATTTGAAATATAAGAAAGGCTCTCAGATGACAGAGCATCTGAACTGAAAGTGCACAGTGTGCCTCTGAGAATCCTCTAGAGGGGGGGGGGGGGGGGGGGGTGAACAGAGATTTAAAAATTATTCCTATTCTAACTGTGAAAATAATAAAATAATCTAAGGATTTATGCTCAAACAAGATCTCAGGCAAAATAAAATAGTGCTGAAATATAAAGCAGAGAACAGTAATGCAAACTAGCTATAAGGGACAACACAAAAAATTAGCAAATCAGAAGACATACAAAATTTTTATAGAGGTTCCCCAAAATATGGCTACTCCCCTCTTCTACCACCTTGTAGGGATGCACCACTGTGCCTGAGTCTTTTGGTAAGGAGACTCTTAGAACCACTTATCTTTTGACAAGGATATCATGAACCACCAGATCTTTTGATAAGGAGATCTTGAACCACCAGTTCTTTTGATAAGGAGATCTTGAACCACTGAATCCTTTGAAGAAGGATTAATAAAATTCTTTTATAGAAGGGAATTAGAAAGAGAAGGGGGAAGAGAAATGGTGTAGGAATTCTGTTTTCAGAATTCTTATGAAAGTTGTATGATACACAGCTTCTTGTATCTATCAATGGATCTGCTCTTGATTAACTGCTTATAATAGTGATGTTTTGCATGCGCTTTGATTGTGAGATCCTTTGTGATTCTGCTGATTGAGATGTGGCTGTTATGTAATGGTGATGAAGAACAACTTTCAGCTCCTTTGTGCTTCTTTTCTGATTAAGATCAGTCTGATATATGATTGTGATGATGAGCAACTGTTCTTATCTTCTCTATATCATCTCAGTTAGGGTTCTTGAGGGAGGAAGAAGAAGAGAAAACCTTAGAGGGAATAGTTCAGCCGATTGTAATGAATGCTGTAATTTATCTCCTTCTTCTCTGCCAATTTATTGTCTCTTTTCCATTTTGAATTTAATTTCCCCTTCTGGTAAGACCTGAAAAGGTATCTTTGTCTTGGACAATCTCTTTCTTTCCTTCTTTAATTCCCGACCCGTTCACCAACCTTAAGCATGTTTCCAAGAAAGCTTTTTGTATTCGTGTATTTCTTCTGTCTATTTGAGGCAATTAATGAGCCGTTAGGGAACGTCCTTGAGAGAGGCGGGCCATGAGAGAGGGTCAAAAATGACAGCTGAAAAGGTTTACCTTTTTAGTCTGCATTCGACGTAGCGTCGAGTTCACTTCCTCTCTTATCGACGCACCTTCGAGTTCTTGTAGGAGCAGCTTCGAATTCATCCTTGCTCTGACTGAACTCAGCTAATCGATGTTGCGTCGATACCCAATTGACGTAACCGTCAAGTTGATCGCTTGGCTCTGAACTTCATTATCTGCGTCGAGATGAAGTCGACGTTGCGTCGACTTTAGATTACTCCGACAGACACTTCCTTCTCCTCTGAGTTGAAGTAAAAGCTGCGTCGACTTCTTCAAATACTCCGACAAGTCCATGGCCTCTGCTTCGATATCTATTCGACGTAACGTTGACTTAGATTACTTCGACAGAAGGGTGAACAACTTGGACTTCTAGTCAGAGTAGCGTCGACAATAACTTAACGTTGCGTCGAATTCTATTCAACGCAAGTGTTAACTTTGACCAAATTTTGCTTCTCTTGACTTGGTCTTGACACCCAAGTTTGAGTGTGATATCCTAAGACATCTAATGACCAGATTTCCCTCACTATACACTGGGTAATTCAATCCTAAGAGATAAAATCACTTTTAGTGAATTTGTTAAGTTAAATCAAAGAGATTTTTCCCAACAATCTCGCCCTATTTATCTTAACAAATTTTACAGTTTGTTCAAAGTGATTTTACACATTTTTCTTATAAACTCAAGAATAATACAGACAGGATAATAAGGCATATAATAATTGACTAGATTGAACTAGTAAGCAAAAATGTATCTGATTAATTGCCACAAGAGTTTAACAGAGATTACCCAAGAGTACATCCACTTTTTCCCTTTCAGAAAACTGGATAAATCCTCATAGATCCTTCTGAACTTTCTTTCCGCATACTTGAAATTTGCAGGGGTTGCCTTCTCTGGATTCCTTTGTATTTTCTCACGGCCTTTGTACAGCTTTGCTAGGTCACTTTCTATTTCAGGAGAAACATCTTTTAAGGTGAAGCCCAGATCAAGAACCTTTGTTGTCAACAGGTTTATGGTTTCCAATTCTAGATCATCTGACTCTGAGTCCCCATCAAGATTTGGTACAACAAAGGTTGATTGGGGTTTACCAGTGTCTGAGGCAGACTTGAATAATTTCTTTTTTTTTTCACAGGAGGTTGTTTTCCTTTCTTTTTCTTCTGAGGAGGCTCCTCTGGACCACATCCAATGCCCCTTTTGTGAAGTTGGCATATTTCCTCCAACATCTTAACTTTAGGATTCCTTGTAATATACTCAGTGGGATCAAACAAGGAGGATTTGATGGGGATTGCTTTTGCTAAATCTTCTTGTTCAACCACCTGTTTTCCTCTTTGCAGAATATCAATAAATCTCTTTTCCTTCTTTTCAATCTCCATTTGAGCTGTCTCATATTCATATCTTTCTATGTTTGCAATCTCTTCTAAAGCTTTATCCTGCTCTGGATTGGTGTAGGTTTACATTGTGTTCTCAGGAATTTCAATCCTTGCATACTTTTTGTGATATGATTTATTTTTTCTATGTTCCTTCATTTGTGCTTTTGTATAAATCTCCCAGATCGGTACTCTTCCTCTTCCTCTTCCTCCACCTCTATATGGAGGTCTCCCTCTGAAGACTGTTGTTGGAAGAAGTGGTTTAGTCATAGGAGCAGGTGGAGAAGGAAGCTGAATTGGAGGTACTGGTTGAGCTGGTACTGGATCAGGTGAGGCAGAGTCTTGATCAACTATCTTGACTGGAGAGGGTGCTGTGGATGAATATTCAGAGTACACTATGAATGAGAGAGGATCAGGGATGGATGGTTCAGTGTATTCATGAAATTCTTGTAGAAACTTGAGGTACATATGAACATCTGAGAGCAGAAGTTTGGATGAGACAGTCGGCTCTCCTTCAGTGGTGAAGGAGAGAGGGATTGTTGTCGTGTAGACAGAATCTTGAAGAGGTTGCTGATCTTGAAGAGATTTCTACCTGCTGGTACAAGTCTCCCCCTGCTCTATATAATTGAGAAAAGATATAAAGCCTTCAGCAGGCTGATGAGTCTCAATTATATACACTTTTATGGACTCATCTGGGCCGATTTTCTAGTCAAAGCACTACACTTTAGACTTGTTTTCGTTCATATTTGATAGTCATCTATTATTCCACACTAAGTGCACTTCTAGGCCCGATTTAGTGTAATTTCTTGTTTATCTTTTTTTTTTTGCTTTCATGCATTGTTAAGTGTCACTTTCAGTGGTTTGATTGGTGTTTATGCTGGAACAAGAGTCGTGCAGGTGTTCCCGGTACAAATCTGTACAGGTACACTGTGCGCGATCACTGGTTCTAGTGCGCACGACCACTGGTCGTGCGCCACTGATCGTGCGCACTTAACCCCTAAAATCTGAGTTCTGTCTGCGATAGTGCGCACGACCACTTACGATAGTGCGCACAACCACTGGTCGTGTGCTTTATTATTTTCTGTAAAGTTTTGTCTTACAGGTTTTCGGGCACAGTGCGCACGACCACCAACTTCCAGTGCGCACGACCACTGGTAGTGCGCCACTGATCGTGCGCTCTGTTTTCTATAAATACGCAGTCCGCGAAATTATGTCGGACGACACTTCCGAACTCCGCCCAGTCCGACGTTTTCACCCTTTTCGCAGGTTTTCCGCCCCTTTTGGCCTCCTCCATCATCCTCAAGCTCCAAGGAGAGGGATCTAGCCCTACATCCACCAATATCCAAGGAGAAGGAAGCTAGGTCGTGCGGCCAGATCGTGACTTGAAGAAGACGGGCCATTGGAAGGTAGTGACAACCTTCTCTACCCCGGACGTAGTTGAGGACCGAGCTTGGACGCGGATTGACAACCCAGCGATTCCAACCGTGAATCTTCGACAATGCTTCAGATTGGGTCGATTCCTGACTTTCTCTTTCTTTGTATTGATTGTTGTAAATGCTAGATTTCTCTATACTTTGATGAAGGCACTATGAACTATGCTGTATAATGTTTATTTCATTTAGATGAGAATATTTTGTTCATATGTGTATACGAGGTGCACCCCCATCCATTTTCCATCCACCACTCCATCCACTACGTTCGTGTGCCGCACTAGCAATTTCTAGTGGCGTGCTTATTGACGAGGTGCTTGCGACCCTCACTCCGCCGGTGCGACTCACTCCATCCACAAGCCTACTCGTCCATCCGCGTAGTGAAGCGTGGCATAGCGGCCCGTGTAATCCATTCGCCTAACGAAGCAGCGCGCTCAAGACCTGCACAATTCGATTTCGCACTTATCCACCTCATCCGCTTGCCTACTCGTCCATCCGCCCTTGCAAAGTAGTGCGTTCAAGGCCTACGTAGTTTTCCATGCCGCCTGGCGAAGCATTGCATAGCGGCATTGCATAGGAGTAGTTGTAGTTGTTTTCGTTTATTTTCCACAATCCAAATCACCCCCTTTTCCGCAATCCATCCACGCATAAGGACTTCAATCTCAAGTCCTTCCTCGATAGTAAACTCCACCTTATTGTGTTCCTTCGAGATCGATACTTGAGGATTCACTCCCACATTTATATTACTTGAACGATCGGTACACTGCTGTTTTGTGTCGCAGTCTCGCTACCGCCTATAGCGGTGTGGTAGATTTGCGCATCAAGTTTTTGGCGCCGTTGCCGGGGAACACAGTCTTGTGAGTTTTCTGGAGAGGGAGACAAGAGATAGTAGTTCTTCCAGTGTGTATAACCGCCTTTTTATTTTTGTTTGCTTTTTAACTATATATTGTTTGTTGTTATTTCTTTCTCCTATTTTAAAGTTTTAGGCAAGTTTAATCCAAGGAGTTTTATTAATTTGTGTAAATTTCCTTGCAAAGAATTTCAGTTTCGTTTTATCTGCTTTAATTATTGAAAATTTCGTCATGGGATATTTCTCGTAGCACTCACGACAATATGGTTTATTATATAGACCAAATGAAGGAGTTAAATGCTAGGCAGTGTAGGAATTTTGTTTGCTTGATGTGTCGAGGAGAGGGTCATGAATTGAAGGACTGTCCTAGTCTTTTCAATCCTAACCGCGGCTCCTCCACTCATGACAACATTGTCCCTACCACTCATTCTTTACCCATGAACGCAATCGTTCCCTCTACCCCCGATCTTATTTCGTGCATGGACTCCTCACTCCCTGTGTTTGGCTTCACTCCTAGTGATGATGATCACTCATCTGTTAGCCAACAAAGAGAGGAATGGGAGCTTCTAGATGCACCTGAGTGGGATGAGGAAAGTATTCTCTCCATCGGGGAGGCGTTAGCAGATCTTTTTGCGGAGTAACCAAATCTTTTTGTTCTTCCAGTTTCTTTGCAAGATTTTTCTACACACATTTTTTATGATCCTGTCGAAGTAATTGAGCAGGGTGATGATTCTGAGCCTGAGGCTGCTCCAAGGTGGGATGATGAGGATACTCTTTCTGATGAGGAGGTTTTCACTTCTTCATGGGACGAGGAGGTCCAACTCACCACCGAGGCCCTTGAGTTCTCTAGTTCCCCTTGCTATGATATTTACGATGATGATAGTGATCTATCCTTGATTCTTGTTGGGAGTGAGACCGGGACCACTCCCCCGATTACTGATTATTTAAGTCATTCTCCTCTTTTATTTCCTGACCCCCCCTTCTTTATCTGAGCCAGTGCGGGTTGAGTCTTCACAGGTACTCCAGGAGGACTTGGTGTATTTTGCTCAAGTCAATGATGAGTGTATACTCTCATGTGAGGAGGTTGACCCCTCCTCCATAGTGGAAGCCTCACTCATTACCTTTTCCTCTGACCACCTCCATGAAGACGACACCTTGCTGGGCAAGGATAGTTTTGGTGAGTTGAGTGAGGATTCCTCCTCTTCTTACTTTGTATTCCCTCTACCTGTGAAGAGCATGTATTATTATTATTTAGGTAGGGGAGTAACTGTTTTATCGTCGTATCAGTACCCACTACCGACACGCATTTTAGAACCGTTACATGTGCACTTTTCTTTTCATAGACCCATTAGCTAGAACTGTTTTACATTTTGAATAAGTCGTGTTGGGATGACAATAACCCCAGTAGTTATCTTTCTTTTCTGCAATTTCTTTTCATCTTGTCCATTTAATTAGCTATATTGTACTTTGCTTTTGTCTATTTTCTTTTTGTTTGGAGGAACTCACCCCTGCAGGTCCTTCTTCTGGATGGACGCTGCAGTTTTGTCTTGATTCACACGCCAATCTTCTGGTATGCTCACTTGTTGAGCATTGGGTACTCTCTTCCCCTGGCTCTTTTCTGAATTTCATGGTTATATTGTGTTGGATTGTTTAGAGTAAGTCTGGGGGAGAGCTGCTTCTTGTTACCCACTGTGCACGCACATGTTGCATTGCATACTAGAAGTAACTTTATCTCATTTATTTAGTATTGCTCATCATTACCGTACACCACAACACCCACTTGAGCGCGTACTCATCTGTATGCATGCTCTGAGTTGAATTTAATTCTTCTGCATATTTGGGAAAGTCTAGGTGATGGCTTAGGACTATGTAGCAGAGTAAAATGTTGACTCCAGTAGTGCTCCTAGTCGAGCGCTCGGTTGCATAGAAATTTGTGCATATTAGACTTCTGTTTATACTTATGGTTTTATATTTTTCTATTAGTGTAAATGTTGTTTACTCTACTCAAATGGTGAACCCGGTGTGAATCAAACGGTAGCATAGGGATGTGTGTAACTGATCGTTAGACTCGTATTGCTTGAGTCGGGAGAAAGGTGAATCTTTCTCGGTGGCTAGAACTTGCCCCAAGCGATTCTTGAAACATTGGCACAGGATAGTTCTAATGCGTGAGAATGTCGCAGGCCGTATTTTGGCCCGGTTGAGCTTTTGTGCCATTCCTGATATCGTCTACCCTTGCTAGCCCCTTTGTGCCTACCCCATTCTTTTGGTTCAGCTCCATTATTGTTCACCAAAGCCTAAACTCCAATCCTAGTCGCACCCCCAGATGCAAGCACTTTGTCTAAATTTTAAATTGGTGGTGTTGATTGTGGAAATACAATGTCAAAGTATGAATGTGCATCTTTGAAAATTTGCTGAAATCACTAAAGAAAGAAAAAGAAAAAGAAAAATAATAAGAAAAATAATTGAAAAGAAAAAAAAAGGAAAATGAAAGAGTTTAATTGAAAAATCTGTGTGAGATTTGTACTTGGGAGTTGGTGGTGCACACACCCATGCATCCAAGTCTAAGTCTGGGGGTGTGGTGCATCCGCGTGTTTTGTGGCTGCTTGGATAGTGCTTTGCACTTGCTTATTTGGGTTTAGGTGTGCTCAGCCTTCGTGTTTATCTTTGTTTACCTCACCATAACTCAAGCCCCATTTAAAACCTGAAGTCCCACCGACTCACACTATGAACCAATCTAGTGTCGTGGAGAGAATGTGACTGGGCGAGCCTATGGTCACCGACACCGATGGATTTCCGTGGAGTTTTTCCTGCACCCCAATTTTGAGCAATGCTCATCTCAGCGCTTAGTTTACTTTCTCTGTATGCATGACCGAATGATTCACCGTAGTTCACCATTTTGAGTAGTTGTAATATGCTTTTACTCTTTTAGAAATCTATAAACTGTTTGTATAATTAGAAATATTCTCTATTAATTTTTTTATGCACGTGAGCATGCAACTTTGCATGGTACTCTGTATTGTAATTTTAAGCCATCTACTTTTCTTTCCCCATTTGCTTAGAATTGGTTTGCTCCGGACGCGCAAACAGGTAAGTCTGGGGGTGTGATGAGTCCCAATTATATACACTTTTATGGAAACATCTGGGCCGATTTTCTAATCAAAGCACTACACTTTAGACTTGTTTTCGTTCATATTTGATACTCATCTATTATTCCACGGTAAGTGCACTTCTAGGCCCGATTTGGTGTAATTTCTTGTTTATCTTTTTTTTTTGCTTTCATGCATTGTTAAGTGCCACTTTCAGTAGTTTGATTGGTGTTTATGCTGGAACAGGAGTCGTGCAGGTGTTCCCAGTACAAATCTGTACAGGTACAATGCGCACGATCACTGGTTCTAGTGCGCACGACCACTGGTCGTGCGCCACTGATCGTGCGCACTTAACCCCTAAAATCTGAGTTCTGTCTGCGATAGTGCGCACGACCACTTACGATAGTGCGCACAACCACTGGTTGTGCGCCACTAATCATGCGCTTTATTATTTTCTGTAAAGTTTTGTCTTGCTGGTTTTCGGGCACAGTGCGCATGACCACCAACTTCCAGTGCGCACGACCACTGGTCGTGCGCCACTGATCGTGTGCCATGTTTTCTATAAATACGCAGTCTGCAAAATTAGGTCGGACGACACTTTCGAACTCCGCCCAATCCGCCGTTTTTGCCCTTTCCACAGGTTTTCCGCCCCTTTTGGCCTCCTCTATCATCCTCAAGCTCCAAGGAGAGGGATCTATCCCTACATCCACCAATATCCAAGGAGAAGGAAGCTAGGTCGTGCGGCCGGATCGTGACACAAAGAAGACGGGCCATTGGAAGGTAGTGACAACCTTCTCTACCCCGGACGCAGTTGAGCACCGATCTTGGACGCAGATTGACAACCCAGTGATTCCAACCGTGAATCTTCGACAAGGCTTCGGATTGGGTCGATTCCTGACTTTCTCTTTCTTTGTATTGATTGTTGTAAATGCCAGATTTCTCTATACTTTGATGATGGCACTATGAACTATGTTGTATAATGTTTATTTCATTTAGATGAGAATATTTTGTTCGTATGTGTGTACGAGCGCCCCCATCCATTTTCCATCCACCACTCCATCCACTATGTTCGTGTGCCGCACTAGTAATTGCTAGTGGCGTGCTTATTGACGAGGTGCTTGCGACCCTCACTCCGCCGGTGCGACTCACTCCATCTGCAAGCCTACTCATCCATCTGCCTAGTGAAGCGTGGCATAGCGGCCCGTGTAATCCATTCGCCTAACGAAGCACCGCGCTCAAGGCCTGCACAGTTTGATTCCACACTTATCCACCTCATCTGCTTGCCTACTCTTCCATCCGCCCTTGCGAAGTGGTGCGTTCAAGGCCTACGTAGTTTTCCATCCCGCCTGGCGAAGCATTGCATAACGGCATTGCATAGGAGTAGTTGTAGTTGTTTTCGTTTATTTTCCACAATCCAAATCACCCCCTTTTTTGCAATCCATCCGCGCATAAGGACTTCAATCTCAAGTCTTTCCTCGATAGTAAACTCCACCTTACTGTGTTCCTTCGAGATCGATACTTGGGGATTCACTCCCACATTTTATATTACTTGAATGATCGGTACACTGCCGTTTCGTGCCGCAGTCTCGCTACCGCCTATAGCTGTGTGCTAGATTTGCGCATCACAGGCATGGCTGCCAATCGTACTTCCTTATCAAAATCCTTGAATTCAGTTGTAAGATCCTGCAACCTCTTGTGCTGGCGACGGAGTTTGCAATAGCAATCCATTGAGAAGTCAAGATAGAGAGAGTCAAACTTGGATAGCACCGTCTCGAGGGCAAGATTGATGGTCTCAATAATAACTTGTTGATTTGACGAGGATGCCATTGTAATGCTGCAAGTACCTGCACTGAAACAAAGAGAAAAGATGAAGAAAGAGAAGAAGGAAGAGAGCAGGTGGGAGAGAATTCGAATAGCACAATGGAACTAAACGCAAAAGTTACTTTGAGTGGATGAATCGTCGCAACTTAGGGTTTTATTCAAAGCAACGTCGAGAAGAGCGACATTCAGCGCGCCAAACTTTGTCAATGCGCGCGATCTATCAAATCGATGGAGCGGCGAGTAGATATCAACGTAGCTTTGAAATATAGTCATCAATGATGCTGTCGACATAAGCGTCGATAAGTATTTGACGTTACGTCGAATGGTATTCTTATGATCCGTCCCGGATAGCTCTCGAAGCTGACGTCGAGTAGAAGTCGATGGTACTTCAATTTTAATTCGACGCAGCTCTGATTAAACAGTTATGATTTTCCTTAAGATTTTTGCTATTTTTTCCAGCAATAAGTTTCTATAGAAAACAGATCTTTATACATAATAAAAGGGGACCTACAAAGCTTCATCAAGCATTCCCAGTGCATTAATGAAGAACTTGTGCTTACTTTCATCAAGGGGCTTAGTGAAGATGTCATCCCTTTGATTGTCAGTAGATATGTATTGAAGGATGATATTGCCCTTCTCTACATTGTCTCTGAGAAAGTGGTGTCTTATCTCTATGTGCTTAGTTCTGCTGTAGAGAACAGAATTGGAAGAATTTGAAATTGCACTAGAGCTGTCACAATAGATTGTGGAATTGGCAAGAGAAAAGTTGTAGTCTGACAACTGATTTTGCTTCCACAAAATTTATGAATAGCAGTTTCCTGCAGCTATATACTCAGCTTCAGCTGTAGAAGTGGAGACTGTGGTTTGCTTCTTGCTAAACCATGATATCAGTCTAGCACCCAGAAACTGACATGTTCCTGAAGTGCTTTTTCTATCAAGCCTGCATCCAGCATAGTCTGCATCTTAATATCCAACCAATTCAAATCCAGATTCAGCTGGATACCATAAACCAAGCTCAGGAGTACCCTTCAGATATCTGAGAATTCTTTTGACAGAACTCATGTGGGATTCCTTTGGGTCAACCTAAAATATTGCACAAATACAGGTAGCAAACATTATATCAGGTCTTCTAGCTGTTAGGTAGAGAAGAGAGCCAATGGCTGCTCTGTAAGTCTTCTGATCAAATGACTTACCTTGTTCATCTCTATCTAGAACAACATTAGTAGCCATGGGGGTTTTCATAACATATGAATTCTCCATCCCAAACCTTTTAATGAGTTCTCTGGTATATTTGGATTGGGCTATGAAAATGTCATCTGGATTTTGTCTAACCTGAAGACCAAGGAAATAGGATAATTCCCCCATGCTGCTCATCTCAAATCTTGACTGCATCAGGTAAGCAAACCTTTTGCATAAATATTGACTTGTGGATCCAAATATAATATCATCTACATATATTTGCACAAGTAGTAGTTGATTCTTATGTTCTCTTGTGAAAAGGGTTTTATCTACCTTTCCTCTTTCAAAGTTGTTCCAGGAGAAAGGTGGATAAGGTCTCATACCAAGCTCTTGGAGCTTGCTTTAGACCATCTAGTGCTTTATCTAATCTATATACAAAAGAGGGAAATGTTGGTTTGACAAAACTTGGTGGCCGCTCCACATACACCTCTTCTTGTAGTTTCCCATTGAGAAATGCACTCTTGACATCCATCTGGTATACCTTGATCTTCATGTGGGCAGCA
The DNA here is from genome assembly GCA_033032865.1 of Dactylorhiza incarnata. Classification (NCBI taxonomy): domain Eukaryota; kingdom Viridiplantae; phylum Streptophyta; class Magnoliopsida; order Asparagales; family Orchidaceae; genus Dactylorhiza; species Dactylorhiza incarnata. The sequence goes on from JAWHQI010000023.1 coordinate 7,988,459, forward strand.
TATGCCAGGAACATTCTGATTGCCTCCAGTCTTGCTACTAGGGCAAATGTCTGGTTGAAGTCAATGCCTTCCTCTTACATGTACCCTTGGGCCATAAGTCTAGCCTTATTTCTGATTATGACCTTAGTTGAGTCCATTTTATTTTTGAACACCCACTTGGAGCCAATCACTGGGTATTCTTTGGTCTCTCAACCAAAGTACAGACCTTGTTCCTTTCAAACTGGGTCAGTTCCTCTTGCATAAAAGATATCCAGTGAGGGTCACTGTCTGCTTCTTCAAATTTCTTTGGTTCACATTGTGACAGGAAACACTGCAGCATTGTCTCACTTGTGAGTTTGTTCCTTGTTTTGACTCCTGCTATCATGTTTCCTATTACTTGAGTTGGAGGATGATCTTTTTGAGTCATCCTGGATCTTGCTGAGTGATCTAGGATTTTCTCTTCTCCTGAGCTATCACTTGCTCAGTGACAGTGGCATGTGCTAGAATAATGTCTGTGGCTGGTAAACCAGGTGCTGTTGTTTCCTCTTCATCTGCTCTATAATCCTCACCAGAGTCAGTGTCAATATCTTGTTGTCATTTTTCCTAACACACAGTTGGATGAACCACTATGCTCATCCTTTTAACTTGCTCTGCTAGTTAATCTTCTTCCTGCAGGATAGAACTGGTGGAAGTTTCCTTCCCCTTGTAAACCATGTTAGTTTCATCAAAGACCACATGCATAGACTCCTCAATTTTGAGAGAGCTTTTATTGAAGCACCCATAGGCCTTGCTTGATGAGGAATATCCTAAGAATATTCCATCATCAGCCTTCTTGTCAAATTTGGCAAGATGGCTTTTTCCATTGTTGAGGATAAAGCAAGTACACCTAAAAATTCTAAAATAAGTGACTATAGGTGCCTTTCCCATCAACAACTCATAGAGAATCTTCAATTTATTCTTGTGAATAAGACTCCTATTCAGAACATAATTAGCAGTATTTACTGCCTCAGCCCAAAAGGACTTTGGCAAATTAGATTCAGCTAATAATGTTCTTCCTGATTCAATTAAGGTTCTATTTTTCCTTTCAACCACCCCATTCCGTTGGGGGGTTCTAGGAGCTGAATAGCTTTGCCTGATACCTTCATCCTCACAGAATCTATACATTAACTGATTCTCAAAATCAGTGCCATGATCACTTCTAATCACAACAACCTATGCGTTGAGTTCAGATTGAATCTGTCTAATAAATCTTGAGAGGATCTTGAAGGTGTTTGACATAGCTTTTAGGAAGAACACCCAGCTGAACCTAGAGAAATCATCAACAATGACTAATGTGTAGGACTTTCCAGCTAAGCTTTGAGTGGAGATAGGGCCAAACAGGTCCATGTGCAACAGGAGAAGGATTCTAGGAGAATCATTCTTACCAATTGGTTTGAATGGAGCTTTGATCTGCTTACCTAGTTGGCAGGCTCTGCAGGGGTGGTCTTTATTGAATTTACCAGTTGGTAAACCCCTGACTAGGTTGAGTTCGGAGAGTTTAGCTATGGTCTTAAGGTTAAGGTGACTAAGTCTCCTATGCCACAGCTCTCTATTTTCCAACTGGGAGTTAAACAAGCAGATCTCAGACTTTGTGTACTCAAAGTCTACAACATACACCTTACCTTTTCTGAGACCAGTCAAAACTGTTTGATCAGTCTTAGAGCTAACTATATGACACAAGGACATGGTGAATACAACTTTGTATTCACCATCACACAACTGACTAATGCTGATCAGATTATGTTAAAGTCCTTCAACATAAGCTACTTTAGAAAAGGAAATTTCTCCAATCCTGAGCAAACCATATCCTTTGGTTTGACCAGAGTGGGAGTTCCCAAAAATTACCTTGGGCCCTTCCTTGGCCTTGAAATTTTCCAGCAAATCTTTTACTCTAGTCATGCATGGAGCATCCACTGTCCAAATACCACTGCTGGTTTGTGGTTGAACAACCTTCCCTCTGCACATGTAAATTAAACATTAATAAAGACCTTCTCATGTCGGGGTCTCTTCCTTCTATCATCACATGGAGATATGAAAGAATGAGATGGTCTTCCATTGTTCTCCCTTAGGTGAAGAAGTGATGCATTGTTATGCCATAAATATTTAGCTGTATGTCCTTGTTTGGAGCAGCAAAAACATCTTGGGATAGAAAAAGAAGGTTTTGATGTTTGGTGATTTTGTGCAGGAAATATACGTCGAGAAGAAATCGACGTAGTTTTAGAGTTGCGTCGAGTGCAATTCGATGTACCTGCATAGTCCCGTCAATAATCATTCGAAGTATGATATTGGTTACGTCGAGTGTAGTTCGATGCACCCACATAGTTGCTTCGAGATGATGTCGACGCATATGCTGGAGTCCGTCGAGATGCATTCGACGCATTCCTAAACTTGCGTCGAGTTCTATTCGACGTATGATTCATATCATTCAGTGTTTGTGAATTTGAATTTATAATTTTCTTAAGCAAGTTGATTTCTGACATTAATTTATCATTCTTGATCATTAAATCATGTCTAACTTCATTTTAGGCATTTGTGCTGTTTTTAAGAGTGGAAATGACAGAGTCAATATGAGCTTGGTAATCATTTCTATATTCTTCAAAAGTTTCATCCATCTCTTCTATTTCAATTTTATAACTTATGCATGTAGCACACTCATTCTTCAAATCTAAAATTTCCAAGGGTTGTTTACCTAGGATTCCTGGTTCATCACTAGTGTATACCCTATTAAATGTGGTGAGTTTATTAGGGTTATCTTTCTCATGCTCTTCACATGATTCTGATATATTATTAGGCATAGACCTAGAAGATGTTACTGGTCTATCACAAGCAAGTTTGCTAGTGAGTGATTGTGATTCTTGATTAAGATGATTAAATCTCTTGGAGAGATTTTGTGAAATCTCTTTGTCTTTTGGCTCCTTCCACTGAGGGAATCTTCAAAGGCTTTTGCCTTTGAGAGTTTTTTCCTTAGATCTGAATTTTCATTATCTAAGAGATCTATTTCATTTTCTTTCTTAAGCAGTTCACATTTCAGATCATTGTTAACTAAGAATGAAGGATCCTTACTAAGAGCTTTTATTTAAGATTTGATTGTTTAAAGTTCCTTTTGATTGTTGATGTAATCTTTGCAAAATTCTTTAAAACATCCTTTAAAATCTTTTGAAGAAAAATCAAGGTCTACAAAGATGTTTACCTCAATTTCATTAGTGGGATCTTCAAAATCCATTAAGCAGGCTTCTTCTGATCCACCATCTTCATCATCATCAGATGAGGAGGAACTTGATTCTGAATCTGAATCACTCCAGGTCTCAGTTAAGAGACCTCTCTCTCCTTTCTTCTCCATTCTCATGAAGGATTTCTTCCTGTGCTCCTTCATCTGCTTGTTTTTCTTGATCTTGTCTTCCCCAAGGCATTCAGTAGAAATATGTCCTGGCTTTCTGCAAGAAAAACAAATTATCTCCTATTTAGGAGTTTTGTCATACCTTGGCTTGCTTGAGCTCCTCTCTCCTTCTGGAAATTTCTGTCCTGGCCCAATTCTTGAATCTCTTAGCCAAGAGATTAAACATTTCTTTTTTAGTAGTGGAGGACTCTGCTTCTGCACTTTTTAATGCAAGAGTTCTCTCTTTAGAAGTAGGTGTCCTTTCTTGGGCTTCTGACTCAGCCCTGCTTTTCAGTAGGAGCTCATAGGATTTCAGCTTTCCTAGGAGAGCATCAGTTGATATCTCCCTGAGGCATCTAGAATCTCTGATAGCCTAGATTCTAGAGTCCCATGTGCTAGGGAAGCATATGAAGAGTTTGTCATTAATCTCTGTCAGAGAGATTTCCTTGTCAAGCCCTCTCACCTCATTTATGATAAGGCTGAATCTGTCATACATTTCTGTAATGCTTTCATTAGCCTTTTTCTTGAAATTCTCATATTGAGATATGAGAAGAGCCTTTTTGTCTTTCCTCTCATCAGAGCTTCCTTCAGCTAGTCTGGAGAGAGATTCCCAGATCTCTTTTGTAGAGTTGCAATCAGCAACTTTCTAGAATATGTCATCAGACATGGTTGAGACCAGTATGTTCATGGCCTTGACATCACACGCCTTGACCTTCTTCTCATCCTCAGTCCATTTTGCTCTGGGAACTGAGGTTTGTATGACCTTCCTAGTGGAGTCTTTCCTTATTGGGGCTGGAGGACCTGTGAGGATGACATTGAAAATTTCCTCATCAATAGAGTTCATATATAGTTTTATTCGGGCCTTCCAGAGTGTAAACTTATTCAGATTACACACTGGAGGTCTTGTAGAGGCATAATCCTTAGAGATCATTTTCCTTTTAAAATATATTGAAATAAAGAAAAAGTATAGGAGGTCTTCTTGATCAAGGTGTTAACCTTTTATTGATCTACCTCCCTCTGATACTAATTAAAAGTGCACAATGTGCCTCTGAGAATCCTCTAGAGGGGGGGGGGGGGTGAATAGAGATTTAAAAATTATTCATATTCTAACTGTGAAAACAATAAAATAATCTAAGGATTTATGCTCAAACAAGATCTCAGGCAGAATAAAATAGTGCTGAAATATAAAGCAGAGAACAGTAATGCAAACTAGCTAAAAGTGACAACACAGAAAATTAGCAAACCAGAAGACACACAGAATTTTTATAGAGGTTTCCCAAAATGTGGGTACTTCCCTCTTCTACCACCTGGTATGGATGCACCACTGTGCCTGAGTCTTTTGGTAAAGAGACTCTTAGAACCACTGATCTTTTGACAAGGAGATCATGAACCACTAGATCTTTTGATAAGGAGATCTTGAACCACCGGATCTTTTGATAAGGAGATCTTGAACCACTGAATCCTTTGAAGAGGGATTAACAAAAGTCTTTTACAGAAGGGAATTAGAAAGAGAAGGGGAAGAGAAATGGTGTAGGAATTCTATTTTCAGAATTCTTGTGAAAGTTGTATGATACACAGATTCTTGTATCTATCAATGGATCTGCTCTTGATTAACTGCTGCTTATAATAGTGATGTTTTGCAGGCGCTTTGGTTGTCAGATCCTTTGTGATTCTGCTGATTGAGATCTGGTTGTTATGTAATGGCGATGAAGAACAACTTTCGGCTCCTTTGTGCTTCTTTTCTGATTAAGATCAGTCTGATATATGATTGTGATGATGAGCAACTGTTCTTATCTTCTCTGTATCATCTCAGTTAGGGTTCCTGAAGGAGGAAGAAGAAGAGAAAACCCTGGAGGGAATAGTTCAGCCGATTGTAATGAATGCTGTAATGTATCTCCTTCTTCTCTGCCAATTTATTGTCTCTCTTCCATTTTGAATTTAATTTCCCCTTCTGGTAAGACCTGAAAAGGTATTTTTTGTCCCGACCCGTTCAGCAACTTTAAGCATGTTTCCAAGAATGCCTTTTGTATTCGTGCATTTCTTCTGTCTATTTGAGGCAATTAATGTGCCATTAAGGAACATCCTTGAGAGAGGTGGGCCATGAGAGAGGGTCAAAAATGACAGCTGAATAGGTTTCCCTTTTGAGTTTGTATTCGACGTAGCGTCGAGTTCACTTCCTCTCTTATCGACGCACCTTCGAGTTCTTGTAGGAGCAGCTTTGAATTTATCCTTGCTCTGACTGAACTCAGCTAATCGGCGTTGCGTCGATACCCAATCAACATAACCGTCGAGTTGATCGCTTAGCTCTGAACTTCATTATCTGCGTCGAGATGAAGTCGACGTTGCGTCGACTTTAGATTACTTCGACAGACACTTCCTTCTCCTCTGAGTTGATGTAGAAGCTGCGTCGACTTCTTCAAGTACTCAGACAAGTCCATGGCCTCTGCGTCGATATCTATTCGACGTAATGTCGACTTGGATTACTTTGACAGAAGGGTGAACTACTTGGACTTCTAGTCAGAGTAGCGTCGATAATAACTTGACATTGCGTCGAATTCTATTCGACGCAAGTGTTAACTTTGCCCAAATTTTGCTTCTCTTGACTTGGTCTTGACACCCTAGTTTTGTGATATCCTAAGACATCTAATGACCAGATTACCCTCACTATACACTGGGTAATTCAATCCTAAGAGATAAAATCACTTTTAGTGAATTTGTTAAGTTAAATCAAAGGGGTTTTTCCCAACAATCTCCCCTTATTTATCTTAACAAATTTTGCAGTTTGTTCAAAGTGATTTTACACATTTTTCTTATAAACTCAAGAATAATACAGACGGGATAATAAAGCATAGAATAATTGATTAGATTGAACTAGTAAGCAAAAATGTATCTGATTAATTGCCACAAGAGTTTAACAGAGATTACACAAGAGTACATCTACTTTCTTCCTTTAGAAAACTGGATAAATCCTCATAGATCCTTTTGAACTTTCTTTCCACATACTTGAAATTTGCAGGGGTTTCCTTCTCTAGATTCCTTTGTATTTTCTCATGACCTTTGTACAGCTTTGCTTGGCCACTTTCTGTTTCAGGAGAAACATCTTTTAAGGTGAAGCCCAGATGAAGAACCTTTGCTGTGAATAGGTTTATGGTTTCCAATTCTAGATCATCTGACTCTGAGTCCCCATCAGGATTTGGTACAAAAAAGGTTGATTGGGGTTTACCAGTGTCTGAGGCAGACTTGAATAATATCTTTTTCTTTTTCACAGGAGGTTGTTTTCCTTTCTTTTTCTTCTGAGGAGGCTCCTCTGGATGCTCTGGAACACATCCAATGCCCCTTTTGTGAAGTTGGCCTATTTCCTCCAACATCTTAACTTTAGGATTCCTTGTAATATACTCAATGGGATCAAACATGGAGGATGAAAGTGAGGTATTAGATCGTAGATTTACTCTAGAGGGGGGGGGGGGGGTGAATAGAGTATTAAAAAGTTTTTAACTTATTTTATAGCGAAATTAAAATAGTGATATATATATATATATATATGTGTAGCATAGTGAGTATACAAACTAAACAAATATCACAGCACAGTATAGAAAGAAAAACACAATCACAGAAGACATAAGGATCTATAGTAGTTCCCCAATCAAACTGGGTACATCTACTCTTCTACCACCCATGGTAGGAATCCACTAGGTTTTTGATCAGGTGCCCTATCACCACTGAGATTTTTGATCAGGTGCTCAAACACCACTGAGCTTTTGATCAGGTGCTCAAACCAAAACACAGGTTTTTGATCAGGTGCCCTGCCACCAAAGGTTTAACTTTTGAAGGGAGTTAGAACTCTATACCAGATGGGATAAAAAGATAAACAAACAAATGTTTATGAAGTTCTTCTCTGTCAACAAGATCTGAGAGAAGACTAGTGGATTGTTGTGTTGTAAAGCTCCTCCTGTCTAATAGAAGTTCTTTGACAGATAATGGATGTAGCTTTCTTTTTAATGTAGAAAATCTTCCTTGATAGCAGATGAATCTGAGAGACAATGTCTCTCAGATTATTGTTGCTCTTTGAAGATTAAGAACCAACAGCTGAAAACTGAGAGAAGATTTTTGTTGTTCTCAGAGAATGAAAAATGTTGTTGTTGAGGATGAAGATCTCTGTAATTCTTCTTTTACTTTTTGTATTTCTCTCGACTGTTACTTCTCTATTCTCTACAGTCTTACTGATCCTTTTTTTTTCATCCTTTTCCTTAGGGATATATACTGATTTGAAATTCAAATCTTCTGATTAAGGAATAAAATAATCTGAAACGATTATTCTTGGAACTGCAATCTGATTCAGCAATAATACTTTAATTCTTTTTCCTTTTCCATAAAAGTATCCTTTTCCAATATGTCAACGGCTACTTTCTCGAAAGAAGAGAATAGAAAGGAATAATAAAAGGAAAGATCAAATCTTATCTGATAATGAATAAGTCCAAATAACTGAATAGATCCGTTGCTGATTAGTCGATCTGAGTTCAGAGAAAAATAGAGATAACTGATCCATCAGAAATTGTCAAGCTGGAGAAGAAAATCATCAAGCAGAAAACTGAGTTCGTCGAGCTGAGAGCTGAGTTCATCGAACTGAAAGCTGAGTTCGTCGAACTGAACATTTAGTTACTTATTCGTCGAACACAGAGCTGAGTTCGTCGATCTCAATCTGGAGTTCGTCGAATAGAATATCATTCGTCGACCATAACTTTGAGTTCGTCGACCTGAGAGATAGAATTTGTAGAGCTGGTTGGAAGACTGAATTCATCGAGCAGAGGAGCAAGTTCGTCGAACTCATAAAGGAGTTCGTCGAACGCAGAAAGATGTTCATCGAACACAGAAACTTGGAATTTTTCCTATGTTCTAGCTAACTCAGACACACTTAGACCTTGACCCTTAGACTATACAATGGGGTCAACTTGAGTCCTAGTCATAGATAGTGATCCTAACCCAAATCAGTAATAGGGTTGTTCCAACAATCTCCCCCTATTTGGGTTAGGATACTATTTGACAAATAATAAATAAAACTAACAACAAACACATAGCATATATATATCTGACAGAATTTTAAATCATTTCAGCAGATAGAAAATATATCACCCTGTGTTTAGAAAAATTTACACTGAAATCAGAAATAATAAAAACCAAAAGAACTGAAGCTTTACTCTTTCACTTTGAAGAGGGCTTGAAGATGATTTCTCTATTTGGATTTTCTGATTCTCTTTTGCTCATATAAAGGTCATTAGCTCCCAGCAGGGTTCGAGATGAGCCATGAGGAACCACTGCAGCTGGGTGCAACCTTAGATAATCTTCAGCATTAAAGAGGTGCCTTGAGCTGTACCTTTCAAATTTTTGTCTTATGAAATCAGACATAGTGGTATACTGAGAGAAATCTTTGCCTTCTGATTTGGCTTTATTTATCTGAGCTGTAGTAATTGATTCTTTGAATCTAGCCATATGAGCTATCTTATCTGATTTTGGATTAACTAGGTATGGAGGCCTTTCATCAATTTCACTGGCCTGATATGAAGATTGATCATCAATTTTTTTTCCTGTGAGAGGAGTCATCAGAAACATGATAGTTATAGACTGAGGAAGAAGATCTGGCAGATCCTGAAGATCTATGACTTCCTTCAGATCTTCTTGAATGCTGGGGGACAGATTTCTGAGAGGAAGAAGAGGACATCCCTGCTGATCCTGCTGCTAGAGGAGGAGGAGGGTGATTAAATTTTACTGGCTTATCTGAATAGAAGCCTGTCTTTTTCATTTTCTTTCTCCTGTTGTTCTCATTCCTGGAGAATCTCATCCATGCTGGAGAATCCTTGGTGAGGGTTATGTTATGCAAAATGTAATATGGGGTATCATTTGTTGAAGTGGGAGGTTTAGGAACAGCAACAGCCTTTGTTTTGCTTTCTTGACTTTCTTTTCTTTGAAGATTTTGCATCTGAATCAACAAAATCATCACTATCATGATCAGAAAACTGAGCAGGGCATTGTACAAATCATAAATCTCTTGAATAGCCGTAACAACATATTGTTGTTCTTGTGGAGCAATATCATCAAAATCAATATCCTCTGGAAGAGGGGAATCATCAAACACAAAAGTTGGAGGAGATAGGGGGATTCATCAAAGACAAATGTTGGAGGTGAATTCAACAAGCCAACTTTTTCTGAACCTGCAACTTTAACTGGAGCCTAAACTGGAACTGAAGCTTGAAAGCTTTTGATGATTTCTTTTAGCAAAACTGTATCTACTGGAGATGTAAAGGGAATTATAGCTTTCGAATAAACTTGAGTCTTAGGCAGACTGCTGAAAACTGAGTTGAACTTTGATAACAAAGAGATAATATCTATTGAGGGAGTAATAGAAATATTATTTACTGGAGCTATAACTGGAACTGAAACTATAACTGGAGCTTCTTCATTAATAACTATATTTGAACCTGGAGCTGCTTCAAACTCAAACACCATATCTGAACTTGCAATATCTGGAGCTTCTTCATCAAGCATCTCCCCCTGCCTAGTTTTAGCGAGACCTAAACCTAGGCCCCTAGAAGAAGGGACAGGTGTAGAGGAGGTAGGGAAGGATGCAAGCTTAGAAGAGAGGTCAGAAATAGCTTGCAGAACTGGAGCTAGCTTCTCATCAAGAAGAGCAGATAGCTTAGGAGAGATATGATTAAATATCTGGTCAGCTATTGAGGAGAAATTAACATACACAAAATCTGAGGTATGCTGAGATGATGATGGTGCTGGGATAGGAGAAGATGGAATAGATGAGGGTATGAAGATGTTGGTAGCATTTGATAGGGGTGGAATATTGAAAGTGCACAGTTAACCTCACTAGAATTCTCTAGAGGGGGGGTGAATAGAGATTTAAAATATTTTGTGCAAAGTTAATATATATATATGTGTATGATCACAGATTAGAACTTCCCACACACCAACAAGAATTAGACAAGTAACTAAAGTAAATGCAAGAGAGAAAATCACAGCACAACACAAGAAAATATAGTGGTTCCCCAAACTTTGGGTAGTCCACTCTTCTACCCCCTTGGTAGGAATTCACTATCTTGTACTGAGTCTTTTGATAAGGAGACTCTTAGAACCACCCTGAGTCTTTTGACAAGGAGACTCTTAGAACCAACTGAGTCTTTTGACAAGGAGACTCTTAGAACCAGTACACTTAATTTTTTGAAGAGAGATTCTAAAAACTCTTTTACAATATATAAGTAAGAAAGAAAGTATGAAACAATAATGAATCTTCTTCCTAGCAAGAAGATTGGAAGCACAAGAAGTGAATTAAATCTTTCTTCTATAGAGAGAAGAAGATTTGTAGCCTATCTCTCTTTTGGTGAGAGCAATCAGATTTTGCAGCAGTGAGCAGAAGAAGAAATGGTTGAATATTGCTGCAGAGCTTTTTCTCAATATCTCTCTTTTCTTTTGGGAGCTTTTCCTCTATATCAAATATGTGTGGTAGATCACTCAACTGCATTTCCTGCCGACCTCCTCCTTATTTTATAGCTCTGTGTAATAAGATAGCACTATAGGAGAGGAATTAATTAGCAGCCAGAGATTTAGGAGGAGAGAAATATTTCCATAGCAGATATAACATAAATGGAGAATATTAATTCAGATTTCAAATAATATCCAAAATAGAGTTAGTCACATTTTAGCCAAGAATCAAATAGAAGGAGAATGATTCAGAACGGCTATAAATATTTACTTTATTCCATATAAATTAGATCTACTGAAAGAAGGAAAGAGATCTGGCGCATATTTAAATCTGTCATATAAATCGACGTGCGTTGATTACTATTCGACGTAAGCATCGAATTCATCTTGGCTGGACGTCGAGAGAAGAATAAGGAAGGTGCGTCGACTAAGATGCGTCGACTTCTTTATATGCGTCGACTAGAAATAAGAGTAGCGTCGACAACACATACGTCGAAATCTTCCTAAAGTTACTTCGACATATTCTGAAGAAAACGTCGACTTTATTTCGACGTTGCGTCGAATACTATTCGACGCATATTTACTTAGTCTTGTTTTTCATTCATAAAACTCTTACTTTAACTCATTTCTAGGGGTTAAGAGAAATCATTTCCCCAACAATCTCCCCCTATTTGTCTTAACCCTATTTAGAGAGAAATTGTACTAGCATAAAATCAACTCAGCACATAATTTGTAAGGATAAGAGATATATTGAGTAACCAAAAAGAGATTAGGAAAAGAAAGCATATGTCAAGTATTTGTCTTTCACAAGAATTAAACTAGAAACTTCTTTTTGTACATGAAGTTGACAAAAGCAGAATAAAGTTTCCTAGATAAGTCATGAATGGCATCAAAAATGTATCCCCTGGCTCTATTAAGTCTTTCTTGAACATTCCTGATGATTGTATGCAGTTTTTCCAAGAGTTTATCACCATCAGGGATAGTGTCATTTATGGAGTAGCCTTTGCTGAGGATGATTACTGCCTTTTCATCAATCATCTCAATTGTAATGTTCTGAATTTTCTTTTCAGTAGGCTTGATCTCAGGTGGTTCCTTGTTATCAACCTTGGGCCTATATTTTGCTTTTGTTTCTGATTGCTGCTTCTTAGGACTCTCAGTCATTTTTCCTTTCCCTTTCCAGGAATCTAGCTTTGCAGGTCTTGCTGGCTTTTTGTAGGGAATGTATGTATCTTCTGTACATCCTATACCCTTCTTGTTCTTTTGACCCTTATCCAGGATAATCCCTGCCTGAGGATTTTTCTTTTGATAAGCTTCAATATCAAATAACTTATTTGAAATTTTGATAGAAGATTCAGCAAGGATTTGTTCCTTAGTCATTCCCTTGTTAATCTTTTCCATCCAAGCTTTCCTTTTATCTTCAGCATCTTTCATGGCTGCTTCAAACTCATACAGATCTCTTTTTGTCATTTCTTCATGCCTCTTCTCCATGTCAGGATCATAGTAATCCTTTACAGGATTAGAAGGAATGGGTACCTTCTCAAACCTTTTTATTTCTTCAACTGCCTTTCTATATTTCTTTTCTTTTGCATATTCTTTTCTTTGTTCTTTGGAAAAGTTTTGCCAGTGGGGAATGGCTTCTCTTTTCCTTTTCATCTGTCCTTCTGGACTTTGCCTAGGTATCATCTGTTTGGTGGATTTTGTTATTTGGGGAGGAAGAGGTAGTTGAGGAGAAGGTAGAGAGGAAGGAAGAGTTTTCTCTTTGGGTGGAGAAGGAGCTATTTTGAGAAGAGTTCTTAGATGGTCTGTAGTAGAGGGAGGTAGAGTGGACTCTGTGGAGGGATGATTGTCTTCTCCAAGCTTTATTGCAGGGATATCCTCAAGCAGAGGTGTCTTAAGCTTGATATAACTGGCAGAGAAACTATGGGAATGATGCTGATATTCCTCTTCACAGAAGGGTGCATTAATCCACATTTGGCCATTCCAATCATCTGAGATGGCTGCTTCTTCCTCCCCCTGAATTTCTGGGATCTTTGCTATAGGAATCTCCACCTGATTGTATGGATCTTCAACTCTGAATGCTGAGTCCACAGCATGCTCCCCTTCAGATTTGTAAGAGGAGGATTCACCAAAATGTTTGATGAAGGTATAGTCAGAGTGATTTGAGAGGAGTGGAACCTATAATGAAAGAGGTTGATGTAATCTATAATGTGTAGAATTGAAAAAGAATTTAATCCTGAGCTTTTAAGAGAGATAGATGACCTGATAAGAAGGGTTTCTGGAGCAACTCTCCCCCTGGTTTACATCCTTCATAAAGGATTTAAACCCCTCTGGCGACAGAGGCCGTTCTTGAATGAGAGCATTCAGCTCAGGAAGAGAAGAAGAGAGTGTTTCGAGTTTGACTGCACAGGTGTTGATCAGGGCAGCGCATTCATTGGCGAAGTTATTCAGACGAGTCTGGAAATCACCTACTAATCGTTCAAGAGCATCATTCATCTGTTTGATGAGGGCCGAGTGATCAGAAGGTGGTGCCATTGTTGCAGAGAAAGAGAGACAAAGGTAGAAGACGAAGTTTTGGCGGGTTTTAGGAGAGTATATTGTTATGAAATAAGTAGCATTATTTAAAAGGAGATGAAACGTCGAGAAAGGAAACAGAAATCAAGGTATATTAGGTAATCCAATCGTCAAAAAGAGGAAGGAAGGATTCGATTCCAATTGTAGGCAGAAGTCGATGGTACGTCGAATGAATGTCGACCTATGCGTCGATATAAAGTCGACGCTACGTGGAGATTTGTCCACGAAGCCATATGTCGACGTGTTCATAGCCCTGCGTTGATATCAATTCGACGGAGCGTCGATAGGTTATCGATGTATCTTTGCAGGGAAGAAATCAACGCCAGCGTCGAGTTCTTCTCAAGGGTGCGTCGATAAGTATTCGACGCATATTTAAACACTTTCTTAGATTTCCTCATTTCTTTTAGACTTCCCCACAATAGTAGTTACAGACTACCATCAAGCATTCCTAAGGTGTTGATGAAATAGTTATGCTTGGTTTCATCTAAAGGTTTTGTAAGAATGTCTGCTCTTTGATTGTCTGTGGGAATATATTCTAAGGTTATTTTACCCTTCTCAACATTGTCTCTAAGGAAGTGATGTCTGATCTCTATATGTTTGGTCCTACTATGAAGGACTGGGTTGGATGCTATGGAAATAGCACTAGAGCTATCACAATAGATCTTAGAGTTATGTATTTCCAATTTGTAATCAAGTAGTTGATTTTGCATCCATAGGATTTGTGAACAACAGCTCCCAGCAGCTATATATTCAGCTTCAGCTGTTGAGGTTGAGACTGAGGTTTGTTTCTTACTAAACCATGAGATTAATCTGTCACCTAGGAATTGGCAAGTACCAGATGTGCGTCGATATGAATTCGACGTATGTTTAAGGTTGCGTTGATATGGAGTCGACGCTTTCTTTATTCTGTGTTTATTTTCAGTCGAAGTATAAGAAGAGTTGCGTTGAGTGAAAGTCGACGCATTTTGGTGTAAGCGTCGATTAGAAATCGACGCACGTTGATAAGAGTTCGACGCGTGTTCAAAATTTTTGTGAGGATTCTTTCCTAAGATTCCTTTATTTATGATGGGATTAGGTTTATTGAGAATAGTGGTTATTTCTTGACTTACTTGTGATCTTGCTTCTGCTAGATGATTCTCCCTAGTGAAGTGAATGAGATATTTCCAGACAGGTTTGCTGGATGATTGAGATTTAGAAGCTTCATTAGTTTTTAGTTTTAGTTGACTAGATCTATTAGTGAGATTCTCAGAAATATTTTTGATCTTCTGACCTTTTCCATTTAGAGAGTCCTCAAAGGCTTTAGCCATTGCTAGCTCTTTTCTTAGTGTTAGATTTTCTAAATGGATTTTGCTTAGGTTTTCCTCTGAGAGTTCTAGATTGAGTTTATAATTTTTATGGTGTGTATTTACCTGTTTTAGATTTTTTAATTCCATCCTTAATTCTTTTACTTCCTTTTCAGATTTGATTAGATCTAAACAGAATTCTTTGAAATCTTGTTTGAAATCAGTAGAGGAGAAATCTATATTATCAAGTATATTTACCATAGATGTATCATCAAGCTTCTCAGTGGCCATCAGACATGTTTCTTCTTGCTTGACCTCTTCTTGATCATTATCTGATGAGGTATTTTCTTCAGATTCTGAATCACTCCAGGATTGAGCAATGAATCCTCTTTCTTTCTTTTTCTTCTTTGGATCTGTTCTTTTCAGATCTTTCTTGCTGCTGTTCTCCTTGGGACATTCAGGAGCAATGTGTCCAGGTTTCCTGCAAGTGTAACAGATAATCTCTTTAGTGGGTGTTTTGTTATACCTGGTTTTTGAGTCTCTTCTTCTGGATCCTTCTGTTTTGATCCACTTCTTGAACTTTCTAGCCAGCAAGCTGATTAGCTCCTCATCATTAGTGGATGATTCACCTTCAATAGCCTTCAATGCAATACTCTTTTCTCTTGAGAGTGGAGATGCCTTTTCTTTCTCAGCTCTGGTTTTCAATAGTTGTTCATAGGATTTTAATTTACCCAATAGAACATCTGTTGATATTTCTTTTTGACTTCTGGAGTCTTTAATTGGCCAGATCCTTGAATCCCAAGAGCTGGGAAAGCAAGTCAGCAATTTATCATTTATCTCAGTGAGATATATGTCCTTTTCAAGTGATCTCAATTCATTGACTATGAGGCTAAATCTTGAGTACATGTCAGCAACACTTTCACTTTCTTTCTTTTGGAAGTTTTCATATTGGGAGATCAGTAATGCCTTTCTATCCTTTTTCTCATCAGCACTTCCCTCTACCATTTTGGTGAGAGCTTCCCATACTTCCTTAGCTGATTCACAATCAGCAATCTTTTGGAAAATTTCATCTGAGAGGGTTGAGACTAGAATATTCATAGCCTTGGCATCATGTCCTTGGGCTTTCTTCTCATCCTCTGTCCATTCAGCTCTTGGAACAAGTGTTTCAGTCACTTTTCTACTTGAGTCCTTCCTGAATGGCTTGGGGGGACCTGTCAAGATAATATTAAACAATTCATCATCAATAGAGTTTAAATAAATTCTAACTCTTGTCTTCCAAAGTGCAAACTTTTCAAGGTTGCAAATTGGTGGTCTGGTGGAAGCATAATCTTTGATTTGTGTCATGTGAAAAATAGTTTTGAAAATATATATATATAAGAGGTAGGATCTTTTTGATCAAGGAGTTATCCTTTTTAGATCAACCTCCCTCTGATACCAATTGAAAGTGCACAGTTAACCTCACTAGAATTCTCTAGAGGGGGGGTGAATAGAGATTTAAAATATTTTGTGCAAAGTTAATATATATATGTGTATGATCACAGATTAGAACTTCCCAAACACCAACAAGAATTAGACAAGTAACTAAAGTAAATGCAAGAGAGAAAATCACAGCACAACACAAGAAAATATAGTGGTTCCCCAAACTTTGGGTAGTCCACTCTTCTACCCCCTTGGTAGGAATTCACTATCTTGTACTGAGTCTTTTGATAAGGAGACTCTTAGAACCACCCTGAGTCTTTTGACAAGGAAACTCTTAGAACCAACTGAGTCTTTTGACAAGGAGACTCTTAGAACCAGTACACTGAATTTTTTGAAGAGAGATTCTAAAAACTCTTTTACAATATATAAGTAAGAAAGAAAGAAAGTAAGAAACAATAATGAATCTTCTTCCTAGCAAGAAGATTGGAAGCACAAGAAGTGAATTAAATCTTTCTTCTATAGAGAGAAGAAGATTTGTAGCCTATCTCTCTTTTAGTGAGAGCAATAAGATTTTGCAGCAGTGAGCAGAAGAAGAAATGGTTGAATATTGCTGCAGAGCTTTTTCTCAATATCTCTCTTTTCTTTTGGGAGCTTTTCCTCTATATCAAATATGTGTGGTAGATCACTCAACTGCATTTCCTGCCGACCTCCTCCTTATTTTATAGCTCTGTGTAATAAGATAGCACTATAGGAGAGGAATTAATTAGCAGCCAGAGATTTAGGAGGAGAGAAATATTTCCATAGCAGATATAACATAAATGGAGAATATTAATTCAGATTTCAAATAATATCCAAAATAGAGTTAGTCACATTTTAGCCAAGAATCAAATAGAAGGAGAATGATTCAGAACGGCTATAAATATTTACTTTATTCCATATAAATTAGATCTACTGAAAGAAGGAAAGAGATCTGGCGCATATTTAAATCTGTCATATAAATCGACGTGCGTCGATTACTATTCGACGTAAGCGTCGAATTCATCCTGGCTGGACGTCGAGAGAAGAATAAGGAAGGTGCGTCGACTAAGATGTGTCGACTTCTTTATATGCGTCGACTAGAAATAAGAGTAGCGTCGACAACACATACGTCGAAATCTTCCTAAAGTTACTTCGACATATCCTGAAGAAAACGTCGACTTTATTTCGACGTTGCGTCGAATACTATTCGACGCATATTTACTTAGTCTTGTTTTTCATTCATAAAACTCTTACTTTAACTCATTTCTAGGGGTTAAGAGAAATCATTTCCCCAACAAATATGATCCACATGGATAGGAGAGTGATGTGGAGAATGTGGAGGAGACAATAAGTCAAAAGATGGAGGTGGAATGAAAGGAGGAAGAGAATCAAGAGGGGGAAGAGAATCATCAGCTGGGATAGGGGATGATGGAAGATCTGCAGACAGATTTGTCTGGAGAGGAGGAGAAGAAGGAGTGTCTATGGGAGAATGTGAAGGAGGAACTTCTTCAGGAGAGGTGTGTTGAAGAGGTTGAGAGGGAGAGGAGTTGAAGATTCAAGGGGAGGAACTTCTGGTAGCGGTGAGGGAGGGCTGGGTCAGTCCCGGTGCTTTCAGAAGCTGTCCTGGAAGATTCTGCCCTTGGAGTCCTCTTGGGAATCACCCTTTCCCACATGCCAAAGAGAGCTGAGGTCAGCCTCTTTCTTGCATTTATAAAGACCTTTGGTGACACCAACAGGTCTGGGCATTTTTCTTGAAGCACAATGCCTAAAATCCTTCCATAACAAACACTTAATTTGTTTTGCTTCTTCTTTATTGATTCAAAGAGAATCAATCCCCAATTGATTTGCTTCTTTTCCACCAAGGCCACCATCAACAAAAATTGGTGCATGGTAATATAATCATGAGCAAATGTTTTGCCCAGCAAAACTTTTCCAATTATATCAGCCAAGAATTGTATTCAATAGACAAATTCTTCTTTAAAAGATGATTAGGTTTCCACTGGAGTGACCCATTTTCTCCAAAGCATTATTAAATTCATCAGAAGTAATATCTAATTCATCATCACCATTCATCAAACCAAAAACTTCTGTTAAGTTATCTGGGGTAAGAGGAACCTGGTTTCCTAAAATTGATCCTGAGATTGTTGTTGCATTCTCTGACTGTATGGTGTGTACCCATTCCTTTATCTCTGCCACTGGAAGCTTTATACTGGTTGTCATGAGCTTCCTTAACTGCTATTCTTCAAAAAGTCGAAGAATGTCCTGGAATACTTGGTCAGAATGAGTAAATGACTCCATGTCAATATTGAAATCTGCATCAAATTTCATCAACGAGATCATTGCTTGAGATATTGCCATTGTACCTGCAAGAGAAAAAAGAGATCAAGTGCAAGGGAACTGGAGGGAAGCAAGAGCAAGTTCTGTAGGCGCAAAGACGAAAAAGAATCAAAATTGGATTATAAGGAAAGAGATCGGAGAAGACGCAAGAGTTCGTGGAACGGGGTTCGGCTAAACCTAATAAAATCAGAAGTCGAAGAGTCTTAGGCTTCATCAAACTGCGTTCGATGAAAAATGAATTTTCGTCGATCTCTGTTCGACGATCGAGGTGACTTCGTCGATCTTTGAAGCTAAATAGGTTTCGTCGATCTCCGTTCGACGAACGACTAGATTTCGCCGATCTCCGTTCGATGAAATTAGGAGATAAGTAGAAAATATAATTTTTAATTGATTGAATCTCCATCTATCATTCCTAGCTGATTTATAAAGAAAATATGCTTCTTTTCATCCAAAGGTTTGGTGAAAATATCAGTCCTTTGTAAGTCAGTAGGAATAAATTGTAGGCAAATTTTATTTTTATCCACATTATCTCTGATAAAGTGGTGCCTAATATCTATGTGTTTAGTCCTACTATGGAGTACTGGATTTTGTGCTATAGATATTGCACTAGTATTGTCACAAAATATAATTGATTTATTTAAGTTGATACCATAATCTAGAAGTTGATTTTGTATCCACAGAATCTGTGAGCAGCAACTGTCAGCATCAATATATTCTTCTTCAGCTGTTGATGTAGACACAGATGTCTGTTTCTTACAAAACCAAGATACAAGCTTATCACCAAGAAACTGGCAAGTTCCTGATGTGCTTTTCCTGTTTACTCTACATCCAGCATAATCAGTATCTGAGAATCTAGTTAATTCAAATTCTGATGCAGTTGGATACCAGAGTCCTAGATTTGGACAACCCTTTATATATCTCAAAATTCTTTTTAGTAAAATAAGGTGAGATTCTTTGGGGTTAACTTAGAACCTAGCACAAATACATGTAGTAAACATTATGTCTGGTCTACTAGCTGTTAAGTAAAGTAAAGAGCCAACAATTGCTCTATATACTTTTTGATCAACAGGTTTCCCTGATTCATCATTGTCTACAACAGCATTGGAGGGCATGGGTGTTTTCATAGTAGAAGAATCAGACATACCAAATCTTTTCACTAATTCCTTAGCATACTTGGATTGTGATATGAATATCCCATTAGGAGTTTACTTCACTTGAAGACCAAGGAAGTATGATAACTCACCCATACTACTCATTTCAAATTTAGATTGCATTAGGTCAGAAAACCTTTTGCATAAGTTTGAATCAGTAGAGCCAAATATAATATCATCTACATAAATTTGAACTGGTAAGGTTTGATTTTTATGTATCCTGAAAAATAAAGTTTTATCAACATTGCCTCTACAGAATTTGTTCTCTAAAAGAAAATTAGCTAGGGTCTCATACCATGCTCTGGGAGCTTGCTTGAGACCATAGAGAGATTTATTAAGCTTAAAGACATAAGAAGAGTGAGTTGGAGAGATAAAACCTGGTGGTTGTTCCACATAAACTTCTTCTTTGATATCTCCATTTAAGAATGCACTCTTTACATCCATCTGATATACTTTGAATTTCTTGAAAGCAGCAAAGGCAAGAAATATTCTGATAGCTTCAAGTATAGCAACAGGAGCAAAGGTTTGATCATAATCAATTCCTTCTTCCCGAGAGTATCCTTGAGCTACCAATCTTGCTTTATTTATGATTATGAAGCCTTGATCATCTAGCTTGTTCCTGAAGACCCATTTAGTGCCAATAACTGGATGGCCCTTTGGTCTTGGAACCAAATCCCAAACTTTGTTCCTTTCAAATTGATTGAGTTCCTCTTGCATTGCAAGAATCCAATTTGGATCTTGCTCTGCATCTTTTATGGATTGAGGTTCAATCTGTGATTAGAAACAAGTATGCATCTAATTTTGGTTGAGTTGATGCCTTGTTTGAACACCTGTTGAGATATCTCCAATAACTTGGGATATTGGATGATCTCTAACTGTGATGTGATCAACAGTTGGAGTGGGTTCAACAAGAGTTTCCTCTTGATGAATTTGTTCAGCTGTCACTTAATTTGAATTATCAGCAAGATCTTGTGGATTATCTTCTTCTTCACTGTCTTCAATAGTTTGAGTTGATGGAAGTAGAGAATCTTCATTCTGTAGATTCAATCCATTAAGTTCTTCACATAGAGCTGGTACCTGCAAAATATCTTTGGTTGAGGTGGTATTCCTCTCCTCATTCAATATGTTAGTTTCATCAAAAGAAATATGCATGGACTCTTCTATCTTAAGAGTTGATTTGTTATAAACTCTATATGCTTTACTAGAAAGAGAGTATCCAAGGAATATTCCTTCAGCATACTTCGCTTCAAATTTCCTTAGATATTTCTTATCATTGTTATGCACATAGCATTTACATCCAAAAATCTTAAAATAGTTAACCTTAGGCTTTTTATTCTTAAGTAATTCATAGGGTGTTTTACCCTTAAGTTTGTGTATCAGACTTCTGTTCAACACATAATTTGTTGTGTTCACTGCCTCTGCCCAAAAAGAGAGTGACAAGTGAGCATCAGTAAGCAATGTAGTTGCTGATTTAATTAATGTTCTATTTTTCCTTTCAGCTACCCCATTTTATTGAGGAGTTCTAGGAGCAGAGAAACATTGCCTGATCCCTTCTTTTCTACAGAATTCTCTCATCATAAGAGATTCAAACTCAGTTCTATGATCACTTCTGATCAATGCAACTAGAGTAGAGTACTCAATCTTGATGAACCTGAGAAAGTATGTCAGAACACTGAAAGTGTCAGACTTGTTCCCAAGAAAGAACGCCCAAGTGAATCTAGAGAAATCATCTATAATAACTAAAGTGTAATGTTTCCCTCCTAAACTCTGTATTGCAGTGGGTCCAAAAAGATCCAAATGCAGTAAGTACAGAATTCTAGGTGAATCACTCTTGGATAAAGATTTGAAACTACTCTTGGTCTGCTTTCCTAGTTGACAAGCCCTGTAGAGTCCTTCCTTCTTGTATGAACCAGAAGGCAGTCCTCTTACCAGATTGTCCTTGGATAGCTTAGAGATAGTTCTAAGGTTAATATGTCCTAGCCTTTTATGTCATAATTCATTTGTTTTACTTATTGAATTAAATAAACAAATGTCTGAATTGGCAGAGTTAAAATTGACTAAATAAATATTTCCATGTCTAATACCAGATAACACATTGATATTCTTATTATTGGTAATAAGACATAAGGAATGATTAAAAGTTACCTGAAAACCTTCATCACATAGCTGGCTTATGCTGATGAGGTTATGCTTGAGACCCTTGACATATGCTACCTCTTTGAAGGTAACTGCTCCAACTTTGATTTTTCCATATCCTTTGGTTTGTCCACAGTTGGAGTCTCCAAAAATCACTTTGGGTCCAAGCTTTGCCTTGTAATTGCTTAGATTGGCTTGTTTCCTGTCATGTGCTTAGAGCACCCACTATCCAAATACCAATGTTCCTTTATGTGTGGATAGCTTTGTACCTGCACAACAGAAATAAACTAGTTGTTCTTGACCCAGACTACCTTGGGTCCTTTTGTCTTACCACAAAAATCTGAAATGTAAGAAATCTCAGGCTGATCCTTATAGCCTTGTGGATGATATCTCCTTGGAGGAATAATCCACTCAGTAAAAGGATTTTTAGTATGTGAAGAATTATAATTCTTTTGAAATTCAGTACATTTTTTGTTCGATGAACTTGGCTGAGTTCGTCGATCGACATTCGATGAATTGAAGTAATTTCATCGAGCGCTGTTCGAATAATAGTTGTACTGAAAATCTGTCTTCAGCGCTCGTCGATCATCGTTCGATGAATTCATGTGATTTCGTTGAGCACCGTTCGACAAATTCTTTTGAATTCTTTTATTCTTAACATCCTTGATTGAGATGTTCTTATCTACTTCTATTGCCTCTTTGCTTTTGGGAGAAATGAACTTTACTGGAGTAGATAAAATATTTTTCTTAAGAAGGTGTGGCTGACTTGATGATGCACCCAAGCCCAGTTTTCCATTGAGTCTGACATTCAGAGTGCTTGTGATGTCCATCAGTTTGATGCTTCTCCCATTGAGGGATTCTTCAAACTTTTTAGCCTCATATAATTTGTTCTCAATGAGAACAATTTGTTCTTTGGAGGCAGCCAATTCTTTCTTAAGATTGACATTATCTTCAGTCAGTTGATTCATTTCAACCAACTTATTTCTGAAGGAAATTATTTCCTTCTCAGATTTAATTAAATCTAAACAAAGAGTTTTAAATTCATTTTTAAAATCATTTGAATTAAAATCAAAGGTAGAGATTACCTGATCACTGTCATTGTCAGATTCTGATTCATCTGAATTATTTCCTGAGGCATTGATAGCCATCATGCAGAAATTTCTTTCATCTTCATCATCACTAGAGCTGGATGATGATGCATGTTCTGAATCATTGTATGAGTCATAAACATCCATCATGCATAAATCCTTTTCCTTTGAATCATCTTCATCTTCAGAGGAGCTGGATGATGACTCTGACTCAGTGTCACTCCATGTCTCAGCTACAAAGCCTCTTCCCTTTTGTTTATGTTTGTGGGAGGATGGCTTGCTGGAGTGCCTCTTTTCTTCTTTATCTTTTCTCTTGTCCTTCTTTTGATTTTCTGGACACTTAGGTAGAATGTGTCCAGGCTTCCTGCAACCAAAGCAAATAATTTCTTTAGAATTTGATTTGTCATGCCTTGGTTTTTCTTTGGATCTGGAGTCCTTCTTTCTGAAGTCCTTTCTAGCCATTTTGTAAAATCTTTTGGCTAGTAGACTCATAAACTCCATTTCTCCTGGAACTTTATTTTCCTCTTCTGTTGCTTGGAAAGTAATGCTTATCTCCTTTTTGGTGGCTGGAGAGGAGGTTGATTGTTCAGCTTCTCTAGACTTGATGAGCTGTTCATAGGATTTTAATTTGCATAATAAGGTCTCAGTAGAGATCTCATTTAGGCTTCTGGCTTCCTTGATTGGCCAGATCCTTGAGTCCCATGTGCTGGGGAAGCATATTAGGATCTTATCATTCACTTCAGTGATTGAGATCACTTCATTTCATTGATTATGAGACTGAGTCTGTTATACATGTCTGCTACCATTTCAGTTTCTCCCTTCTTGAAGTTTTCATATTGAGAGATGAGATGAGATCTTCTGTCCTTTCTCTCATCTGCAGAATATTCAACCATGTTGTCGAGGGAATTCCAGATATCCCTGGCTGAGGTGCAGTCCACAACCTTCTGGAATATATCATCAGACATTGTTTGTGCCAATATGTTCATTGCTTTGGCATCTACATTTCTTTGTTTCTTCTGAGCATCTGTCCACTCAGGAGGTGGAACAACATTAGTGTTGGTTGCTGCTTCAGTACTTGTTGATGCTGATGGAGTAGGAGGTCCTGTCAAAATGGAATTAAAAATATCCTTATCAATAGAATTCATATACACTTTGATCCTTGCCTTCCATAATGCAAACTTATTGAGATTGCACATAGGAGGTCTTGTGCTTGAGTAATCCTTGTTCTGTGCCATGAGCTTTTAGAAAAAGAAAACTCTAGAAAAAGTTAAGATCTAATTAATCTTTTGATTCAGGTGTTAGCCTGAGTAATCAATCAACCAACCTCTGATACCAATTGAAAGTGAGGTATTAAATCTTAGATTTACTCAAGAGGGGGGGGTGAATAGAGTATAAAAAAGTTTTTAACTTATTTTATAGCAGAATTAAAATAGTGATATATATATATATATGTGTAGCAGAGTGAGTATAAAAGCTAAACAAATATCATAACACAGTACAAAAAGAAAAACACAATCACAGAAGACACAAGGATCTATAGTAGTTTCCCAATCAAACTGGGTACATCTACTCTTCTACCACCCTTGGTAGGAATCAACTAGGTTTTTTATCAGGTGCCCTATCACCACTGAGATTTTTGATCAGGTGTCCAAACACCACTGAGCTTTTGATCAGGTGCTCAAACCAAAACACAGGTTTTTGATCAGGTGCCCTGCCACCAAAAGTTTAACTTTTGAAGGGAGTTAGAACCTTGTACAAGATGGGATAAAAAGATAAACAAAAAGATGTTTATGAAGTTCTTCTCTGTAAACAAGATCTGAGAGAAGACTAGTGGATTGTTGTGTTGTAAAGCTCCCCCTGTCTGATAGAATTTCTTTGACAGATAATGGATCGAGCTTTCTCTTGAATGTAGAAAATCTTCCTTGATAGTAGATGAATCTGAGAGACAATGTTTCTCAGATTATTGTTGCTCTTTGAAGATTAAGAACCAGCAGCTGAAAACTGGGAGAAGATTTTTGTTGTTCTCAGAGAATGAAAAATGCTGCTGTTGAGGATGAAGATCTCTGTAATTCTTCTTTTACTTTTTGTATTTCTCTTGACTGTTACTTCTCTTTCTCTACGGTCTTGCTGATCCTTTTTTTCATCCATTTCCTTAGGGATATATGACTGATTTGAAATTCAAATATTCTGATTAAGGAATAAAATAATCTGAAATGATTATTCTTGGAACTGCAATCTAATTCAGCAATAATACTTTAATTCTTTTTCCTTTTCCATAAAAGTATCCTTTTCCAATATGTCAACTGCTACTTTCTCGAAAGAAGAGAACAGAAAGGAATAATAAAAGGAAAGATCAAATCTTGATTTATCTGATAATGAATAAGTCCAAATAACTGAATAGATCCATTGCTGATTAGTCAATCTGAGTTCAGAGAAAAATAGAGATAACTGATCCATCAGAAATTGTCAAGCTGGAGAAGAAAATCGTCGAGCAGAAAACTGAGTTCGTCGAGCTTAGAGCTGAGTTCGTCGAACTGAAAGCTGAGTTCATCGAACTGAACATTTAGTTACTTATTCGTCGAACCCAGTGCTGAGTTCGTCGATCTCAATCTGGAGTTCGTCGAACAGAATATCATTCGTCGACCATAACTTTGAGTTCGCCGACCTGAAAGATAGAATTTGTAGAGTTGGCTGGAAGACTAAATTCGTCGAGCAGAGGAGCAAGTTCGTCAAACTGAAACACGATGTTCGTCGAACTCAGAAAGGAGTTCGTCGAACGCAGAAAGATGTTCGTCGAACACAGAAACTTGGAATTTTTCCTAAGTTCTAGCTAACTCAGACACACTTAGACCTTGACCCTTAGACTATACAATGAGGTCAACTTAAGTCCTAGTCACAGATAGTGATCATAACCCAAATCATTAATAGGGTTGTTCCAACAGAGGATTTGATGGGGATTGCTTTTGCTAGTTCTTCTTGTTCAACCACCTGTTTTCCTCTTTGCAGAATATCAATAAATCTCTTTTTCTTCTTTTCAATCTCCATTTGAGCTGTCTCATATTTATATCTTTCTAAGTTTGCAATCTCTTCTAGAGCTTTATCCTGCTCTGGATTGGTGTAGGTTTTCATTGTGTTCTCAGGAATTTCAATCCTTGCATACTTTTTGTGATATGATTTATTTTCTGTGTTCCTTCATTTGTGCTTTTGTATACATCTACCAGATCGGTACTCATCCTCTTCCTCTTCCTCTACCTCCACCTCTATATGGAGGTCTCCCTCTGAAGACTGGTGTTGGAAGAAGTGGTTTAGTCATAGGAGTAGGTGGAGAAGGAAGCTGAACTGGAGGTACCGGTTGAGCTGGTGCTGGATCAGGTGAGGAAGAGTATTGATCAACTATCTTGACTGGAGAGGGTGCTATGGATGAATATTCAGAGGACACTCTGAATGAGAGAGGATCAGGGATGGATGGTTCAGTGTCTTCATGAAATTCTTGTAGAGACTTGAGGTACATATGATCATCTGAGATTGAGGGGACCTCCCTCTGAGTTGATGGCTCCCCGTGAGCAAAGGGAAGGGTCCTTGGAGGAATTGCCTCCCCCTGATTTACTGCATCTGAAAGATGAAGTTTGGATGATACAGCCGGCTCTCCTTCAATGGTGAAGGAGAGAGAGATTGCTGTTGTGTAGACAGACTCTTGAAGAGGTTGCTGATCTTGAAGAGATTGCTACCTGCTGGTACAAGTCTCCCCCTGCTTTATATAATTGAGAAAAGATATAAATCCTTCAGCAGGCACGGCTGCCAATCGTACTTCCTTATCAAAAGCCATGAGTTCGGTTGTAAGGTCCTGCAACCTTTTGTGCTGGCGGCGGAGTTTGCAATAGCAATCCATTGAGAAATCAAGATAGAGAGAGCCAAACTTGGATAGCACCGTCTCGAGGGCAAGATTGATGGTCTCAATAATATCTTGCTGATTTGACGAGGATGCCATTGTAATGATGTAAGTACCTGCGCTGGAACAAAAAGAAAGACAAAGAAAGGGAAGAAGGAAGAGAGCAGGTGGGAGAGAATTCGAATAACACAATGGAACTAAACACAAAAGTTGTTTTTAGTAGATGAATCATCGCAACTTAGGGTTTTATTCAAAGCAACGTCGAGAAGAGCGACATTCAGCGCGCCAAACTTTGTCAATGCGCGCCATCTATCAAATCGATGGAGCGTCGAGTAGATGTCGACGTAGCTTTGAAATATAGTCATCAATGATGCTGTCGACGTAAGCGTCGAAAAGTATTTGACGTTATGTCGAATGGTATTCGTATGATCCGTCCCAGATAGCTCTCGAAGCTGACGTCGAGTAGAAGTCGACAGTGCGTCAATTTTAATTCGACATAGCTCTGATTAAACAGTTATGATTTTCTTTAAGATTTTTGATGTTTTTCCCAGCAATAATTTTCTGTAGAAAATAGATCTTTATACATAATAAAAGGGGACCTACAAAGCTTCATCAAGCATTCCCAGTGCATTAATGAAGAACTTGTGCTTACTCTCATCAAGGGGCTTAGTGAAGATGTCAGCCCTGTGATTGTCAGTAGATATGTATTGAAGGTCTATCTTACCCTTCACTATATTGTCTCTGAGAAAGTGGTGTCTTATCTCTATGTGCTTAGTTCTGCTATGGAGAACAGAATTGGAAGCAATTGAAATAGGACTAGAGCTGTCACAATAGATTGTGGAATTGGCAAGGGAAAAGTTGTAGTCTAACAACTGATTTTCCATCCACAAAATTTGTGAACAACAGCTTCATGCAGCTATATACTCAGCTTTAGCCGTAGAAGTGGAGACTGTGGTTTGCTTCTTGCTAAACCATGATATCAGTCTAGCACCCAGAAACTGACATATTCCTGAAGTGCTTTTTCTATCAATCCTGTATCCAGCATAGTCTGCATCTGAATATCCAACCATTTCAAATCTAGATTCAGCTGGATACCATAAGCCAAGCTCAGGAGTACCCTTCAGATATCTGTGAATTCTTTTGACAGATATCATGTGGGATTCCTTTGGGTCAACCTGAAATATTGCACAAATACAGGTAGCAAACATTATATCAGGTCTGCTAGCTGTTAGGTAGAGAAGAGAGCCAATGACTGCTCTGTAAGTCTTCTGATCAAATGACTTACCTTGTTCATCTCTATTTAGAACAGCATTAGTAGCCATGGGGGTTTTCATAACAGATGAATTCTCCATCCCAAACCTTTTAATGAGTTCTCTGGTATATTTGGATTGGGATATGAAAATGTCATCTGGATTTTGTCTAACGTGGAGACCAAGGAAATAGGATAATTCCCTATGCTACTCATCTCAAATCTTGGCTGCATCAGGTAAGCAAACCTTTTGCATAAATATTGATCTATGGATCCAAATATAATATCATCTACATATATTTGCACAAGGAGTAGTTGATTCTTATGTTCTCTTGTGAAAAGGGCTTTATCTACCTTTCCTCTTTCAAAGTTGTGTTCCAGGAGAAAGGTGGATAATGTCTCATACCAAGCTCTTGGAGCTTGCTTTAGACTATCTAGTGCTTTATCTAATCTATATACAAAAGAGGGAAAACTTGGATTGACAAAACCTGGTGGCTGCTCCACATACACCTCTTCTTGTAGTTTTCCATTGAGAAATGCACTCTTGACATCCATCTGGTATACCTTGATCTTCATGTGGGCAGCATATGCCAGGAACATTCTGATTGCCTCCAGTCTTGCTACTGGGGCAAATGTCTGGTTGAAGTCAATGCCTTCCTCTTGCTTGTACCCTTGGGCCACAAGTCTAGCCTTATTTCTGATTATGACCCCAGTTGAGTCCATTTTATTTTTGAACACCCACTTGGCGCCAATCACTGGGTATTTCTTTGGTCTCTCAACCAAAGTCCAGACCTTGTTCCTTTCAAACTGGGTCAGTTCCTCTTGCATAGCAGATATCTAGTGAGGGTCACTGTCTGCTTCTTCAAATTTCTTTGGTTCACATTGTGACAGGAAACACTTCAACATTGACTCACTTGTGAGTTGGTTCCTTGTTTTGACTCCTACTGTCAAGTTTCCTATTACTTGAGTTGGAGGATGATCTTTTTGAGTCATCTTGGATCTTGCTGAGTGATCTAGGATTTGCTCTTCTTCCTAAGCTATCACTTGCTCAGTGACAGTGGCATGTGCTGGAATAATGTCTATGACTGGTAAACCAGGTGCTATTGTTTCCTCTTCATCTGCTCCATAATCCTCACCAGAGTCAGTGTCAATATCCTGTTGTCATTTTTCCTAACACAGAGTTGGATGAACCACTATGCTCATCCTTTCAACTTGCTCTGCTAGTTGATCATCTTCCTGCATGATAGAACTGGTGGAAGTTTCCTTCCAATTGTAAACCATGTTAGTTTCATCAAAGACCACATGCATAGACTCCTCAATTTTGAGAGAGCTTTTATTGAAGCACCCATAGGCCTTGCTTGATGAGGAATATCCTAAGAATATCCCATCATCAGCCTTCTTGTCAAATTTGCAAGATGGCTTTTACCATTGTTGAGGATAAAGTAAGTGCACCCAAAAATTCTAAAATAAGTGACTATAGGCGCCTTTCCCTTCAACAGCTCATAGGGAGTCTTCAATTTAGTCTTGTGAATAAGACTCCTATTCAGAACATAATTTACAGTATTTACTGCCTCAGCCCAGAAGGACTTTGGCAAATTAGATTCAGCTAACATTGTCCTTCCTGATTCAATTAGGGTTCTATTTTTCCTTTCAGCCACCCCATTCTATTGGGTGGTTCTAGTAGCTGAAAAGCTTTGCCTGATACCTTCATCCTCACAGAATCTACACATTAACTGATTCTCAAACTCAGTGCCATGATCACTTCTGATCACAGCAACCTGTGTGTTGAGTTCAGATTGAATCTGTCTAATAAATCTTGAGAGGATCTTGAAGGTGTTTGACTTAGCTTTTAGAAAGAACACCAAGCTGAACCTAGAGAAATTATCAACAATGACTAATGTGTAGGAATTTTGTTGCTAAGCTTTGAGTGGAGATAAGGCCAAACAGGTCCATGTGCAACAGGAAAAGGATTCTAGGAGAATCATTCTTACCAATTGGTTTGAATGAAGCTTTGATCTGCTTACCTAGTTGGCAGGCTCTGCAGGGGTGGGCTTTATTGAATTGACTAGTTGGTAAACCCCTGACTAGGTTGAGTTTGGAGAGTTTAGCTATGGTCTTAAGGTTAAGGTGACTAAGTCTCCTATGCCACAACTCACTATTTTCCAACTGGGAGTTAAACAAGCAGATCTCAGACTTTGTGTACTCAAAGTCTACAACATACACCTTACCTTTTCTGAGAACAGTCAAAACTGTTTGATCAGTTTTAGAGCTAACTATATGACACAAGGACTTGGTGAATACAACTTTGTATTCACCATCACACAACTGACTAATGCTGATCAGATTATGTTAAAGTCCTTCAACATAAGCTACTTTAGAAAAGGAAATTTCTCCAATCCTGAGCAAACCATATCCTTTGGTTTGACCAGAGTGGGAGTTCCCAGAAATTACCTTGGGCCCTTCCTTGGCCTTGAAATTTTCCAGCAAATCTTTTGATTTATTCATGCATGGAGCATCCACTATCCAAATACCACTGCTGGTTTGTGGTTGAACAGCCTTCCCTCTGCACATGTAAATTAAACATTAATAAAGACCCTCTCATGCTGGGGTCTCTTCCTTCTATCATCATATGGAGATATGAAAGAATGAGATGGTCTTCCATTATTCTCCCTTAGGTGAAGAAGTGCTGCATTGTTATGCCAACAATATTTAGCAGTATGTCCTTGTTTGGAGCAGCAAAAACATCTTGGGATAGAAAAAGAAGGTTTTGTTGTTTGGTGATTTTGTGCAGGAAATATGCGTCGAGAAGAAATCGACGTAGTTTTAGAGTTGCGTTGAGTGCAATTCGATGTACCTGCATAGTCCCGTCAATAATCATTCGAAGTATGATATTGGTTACGTCGAGTGTAGTTCGATGCACCCACATAGTTGCTTCGAGATGATGTCGACGCATATGCTGGAGTCCGTCGAGTTGTATTCGACGCATTTCTAAACTTGCGCCGAGTTCTATTCGACGTATGATTCATATCATTCAGTGTTTGTGAATTTGGATTTATAATTTTCTTAAGCAAGTTGATTTCTGACATTAATTTATCATTCTTGATCATTAAATGATGTCTAGCTTTATTGGAGGCATTTGTGATGTTTTTAAGAGTGGAAATGACAGAGTCAATATGAGCTTGGTAATCATTTCTATATTCTTCAAAAGTTTCATCCATCTCTTCTATTTCAATTTTATAACTTCTGCATGTAGCACACTCATTCTTCAAATCTAAATTTTCCAATGGTTGTTTACCTAGGATTCCTGGTTCATCACTAGTGTCTACCCTATTAAATATGGTGAGTTTATTAGGGTTATCTTTCTCATGTTCTTCACATGATTCTGATATATTATTAGGCATAGACCTAGAAGATGTTACTGGTCTATCACAAGCAAGTTTGCTAGTGAGTGATTGTGATTCTTGATTAAGATGATTAAATCTCTTGGAGAGATTTTGTGAAATCTCTGTCTTTTGGCTCCTTCCACTGAGGGAGTCTTCAAAGGCTTTTGCATTTGAGAGTTTTTTCCTTAGATCTGAATTTTCATTATCTAAGAGATCTATTTCATTTTCTTTCTTAAGCAGTTCACATTTCAGATCATTGTTAACTGAGAATGAAGGATCCTTACTAAGAGCCTACATTTCAGATCATCTTTTGAAGAAAAATCAAGGTCTTCAAAGATGCTTACCTCAATTTTATTAGTGGGACCTTCAAAAGCCATTAAGCAGGCTTCTTCTGATCCACCATCTTCATCATCATCAGATGAGGAGGAACTTGATTCTGAATCTGAATCACTCCAGGTCTCAGCTAAGAGACCTCTCTCTCCTTTCTTCTCCTTTCTCATGAAGGATTTCTTCCTGTGCTCCTTCATCTGCTTGTTTTCTTGATCTTGTCTTCCTCAGGACATTTAGTAGAAATATGTCCTAGCTTTCTGCAAGGAAAAAAACAAATTATCTCCTGTTTAGGAGTTTTGTCATACCTTGGCTTGCTTGAGCTCCTCTCTCTCCTTTTGGAATCTTCTGTCCTGGCACACTTCTTGAATCTCTTAGCCAAGAGATTACACATTTCTTCTTCAGTAGTGGAGGACTCTGCTTCTACACTTTTTAATGCAAGAGTTCTCTCTTTGGAAGTAGGTGTCCTTTCTTGGGCTACTGACTCAGCCCTGCTTTTCAGTAGGAGCTCATAGGATTTCAGCTTTCCTAGGAGAGCATCAGTTGATATCTCCCTGAGGCATCTAGAATCTCTGATAGCCTAAATTCTAGAGTCCCATGTGCTAGGGAAGCACATGAGGAGTTTGTCATTAATCTCTGTCAGAGAGATTTCCTTGTCAAGCCCTCTCAACTTATTTATGATAAGGCTGAATCTGTCATGCATTTTTGTAATGCTTTCATTAGCCTTTTTCTTGAAATTCTCATATTTAGATATGAGAAGAGCCTTTTTGTCTTTCCTCTCATCAGAGCTTCCTTCAACTAGTCTGGAGAGAGATTCCCAGATCTCTTTTGCAGAGTTGCAATCAGCAACTTTCTGGAATATGTCATCAGACATGGTTGAGACCAGTACGTTCATGGCCTTGACATCACATGCCCTGACCTTCTTCTCATCCTCAGTCCATTCTGCTCTGGGAACTGAGGTTTGTATGACCTTCCTAGTGGAGTCTTTCCTTATTGGGGCTGGAGGACCTGTGAGGATGACATTAAAAATTTCCTCATCAATAGAGTTCATATTTAGTTTTATTCGGGCCTTCCAGAGTGTAAGCTTATTCAGATTACACACTGGAGGTCTTGTAGAGGCATAATCCTTAGAGCTCATTTTCCTTTTAAAAATATTTGAAATAAAGAAAAAGTATAGGAGGT
Organism: Dactylorhiza incarnata; assembly: GCA_033032865.1. Lineage (NCBI taxonomy): Eukaryota > Viridiplantae > Streptophyta > Magnoliopsida > Asparagales > Orchidaceae > Dactylorhiza > Dactylorhiza incarnata. The sequence goes on from JAWHQI010000023.1 coordinate 8,021,368, forward strand.
CTTCTTGATCAAGGTGTTGACCTTTTATTGATCAACCTCCCTCTGCTACCAATTGAAAGTGCACAATGTGCCTCTGAGAATCCTCTAGAGGGGGCGGGGTGAATAGAGATTTAACAATTATACATATTGTAACTGTGAAAATAATTAAATAATCTAAGGATTTATGCTCAAACAAGATCTCCGGCATAATAAAATAGTGCTGAAATATAAAGCAGAGAACAGTAATGCAACCTAGCTATAAGAGACAACACAGAAAATTAGCAAACCATAAGACACACAGAATTTTTATAGAGGTTCTACAAAATATAGGTACTCCCCTCTTCTACCACCTGGTAGGAATGCACCACTGTGCCTGAGTCTTTTAGTAAAGAGACTCTTAGAACCACTGATCTTTTAACAAGAAGATCATGAACCACCAGATCTTTTGATAAGGAGATCTTGAACCACAAGATCTTTTGATAAGGAGATCTTGAACCACTGAATCCTTTGAAGAGGGATTAACAAAACTCTTTTATAGAAGGAAATTAGAAAGAGAAGGGGGAAGAGAAATGGTGTAGGAATTCTGTTTTCAGAATTCTTATGAAAATTATATGATACACAGCTTCTTGTATCTATCAATGGATCTGCTCTTAATTGCTACTTATAATAGTTATGCTTTGCAGGAGCTTTGATTGTCAGATCCTTCGTGATTCTGCTGATTGGGATCTGGATGTTATGTAATGGCGATAAAGAACAACTTTCAGCTCCTTTGTGCTTCTTTTATGATTAAGATCAGTCTGATATATGATTATGATGATGAGCAACTGTTCTTATCTTCTCTGTATCATCTTAGTTAGGCTTCCTGAGGTAGGAAGTAGAAGAGAAAACCCTAGAGGGAATAGTTCAGCCGATTGTAATGAATGCTGTAATTTATCTCCTTCTTCTCTGACAATTTATTATCTCTCTTCCATTTTGAATTTAATTTCCCCTTCTGGTAAGACCTGAAAAGGTACTTTTGGCTTGGACAATCTCTTTCTTTTCTTCTTTAACTCCCGACCCGTTCACCAACCTTAAGCATGTTTCCAAGAAAGCCATTTGTATTCGTGCATTTCTTCTATCTATTTGAGGCAATTAATGAGCTGTTAGGGAACGTCCTTGAGAGAGGTGGGCCATGAGGGAGGGTCAAAAATGTCAGCTGAATAGGTTTCCCTTTTTAGTCTGTATTCGACGTAGCGTTGAGTTCACTTCCTCTCTTATCGACGCACCTTCAAGTTCTTGTAGGAGCAGCTTCGAATTCATCCTTGCTCTGATTGAACTCAGCTAATTGACGTTGGGTCGATACCCAATCGACGTAACCGTCGAGTTGATCGCTTGGCTCTGAACTTCATTATCTGTGTCGAGATGAAGTCGACATTGCGTCGACTTTAGATTACTCCGACAGACACTTCCTTCTCCTCTGAGTTGAAGTAGAAGCTGCGTCGACTTCTTCAAGTACTCCGACAAGTCCATGGCCTCTGCGTCGATATCTATTCGACGTAACGTCGACTTGGATTACTTCGACAGAAGGGTGAACTACTTGGACTTCTAGTCAGAGTAACATCGACAATAACTTGATGCGTCGAATTCTATTCGACGCAAGTTTTAACTTTGCCCAAATTTTGCTTCTCTTGACTTGGTCTTGACACCCTAGTTTGAGTGTGATATCCTAAGACAATAAAATAATCTAAGGCTTTATGTTCAAACAAGATCTCATGCAGAATAAAATAGTGTTAAAATATAAAGCAGAGAACAGTAATGCAAACTAGCTATAAGGGACAACACAAAAAATTAGCAAACCAGAAGACACACAGAATTTTTATAGAGGTTCCCCAAAATGTGGGTACTCCCCTCTTCTTCCACCTGGTAGGGATGCACCACTGTGCATGAGTCTTTGATGCGCAAATCTAGCACACTGCTATAGGCGGTAGTGAGACTGCGGCACGAAACGGCAGTGTACCGATCGTTCAAGTAATATAAAACGAGGAGTAAATCCCCGAGTATCGATCTCAAAGGAACACAGTAAGGTGGAGTTTACTTTTAAGGAAGGACTTGAGATTGAAGTCCTTTAATCAGATGGAATGCGGGAGGTTTGGTTTGGATTATGGAAAATAAAATAAAATAACTACAACTACTACTATGCAATGCCGTTATGCAATGCTTCGCCAGGTGGGATGGAAGACTATGTAGGCCTTGAACGCGCTACTTCGCAAGGGCGGATGGACGTGAAGGCTTGCGGATGGAATGGTTCGCACCGGCGGAGTCGAGGTGGATTACACGGGCCGTTAGCACCGCTTAGCTTGGCGGAAGGAAGAGTAGGCACACGGAATGGGCGAGTAGGCTAGTGGAATGAAGTGGAGGGTGGGGTGGATTTGGTGGCGCACCTCATACACACATATAAACAAGATAATTTCATAAAAATGAAATTAACATTACAAATCATGGTTTATTGTGCACATCATCAAAGTATAGAGAATCTAGTTACATTCATCAAAACAAAGAGGGAGAAAGCAAAGGAATCAACCCAATCCGAAGCCTTGTTGAAGATTCACGATTGGAATCGCTGGGTTGTCAATCCGCGTCCAAGCTCGGTCCTCAACTGCGTCCGGGGTAGAGAAGGTTGTCACTACCTTCCAATGGCCCGTCTTCTTCGTGTCACGATCTGGCCACAAGACCAAAGCTTCCTTCTCCTTGGATGATGATGGATGTAGGGCTAGATCCCTCTCTTTGGAAGCTCTTGGATGATGGAGGCGGCCTAGGGCAAAGCCCTCATGGAAGGGTGGAAGAAAACGGAGCTGGAGCTCTCCTTGCGGTGAAAATGGCGGAACTGAATCGGGGGTATTGAAAACCTAAAAATCGCAGCTTAAATAGAAAAGTTGCAGAATTTTTTTCATGCACGACCGTGCATTTTAGAAACGCACGACCGTGCGTGAACAAAATAAAACATAATATTTTTAGACAAAAAAGGAGATCGTGCGATTTTACTCACGCACGATCAAAACCGACCGTGCGTAAAAATGTATGACCAAATCTAGAATGTCATTTTTGGGCCATAAATAAACGCGCATGGTCGGTGCAATCGCGCGTCAAGTAAACGCACGACTGTGCGATTTATGCAGACATGAAATTTGGGCATAATGGATGATCTACCCACCTGCAAAGCACCAAACAACAATCACACAGCTGGGAATACCCTTCCAGCTCAATCCAAATACAGAAAAAGGGTTGGGGAGCACCATGTGCTTACCCCCAACAAACAAAGCGCGCAATTGCACACCAAAATGGGCATAAATGTGCACTTTATGAAGAAATGTGATTTAGAAAAATATGAGTGAATGCATGATGAAAGTGAAGTGTTTATCAATGAAAACAAACCTGGATGAGTCTATAAAATGCTATATAAATGAGACTCATCAGTATTTTGGTAAAGAGACTCTTAGAACCACTGGTCTTTTGACAAGGAGATCATGAACCACCAGATCTTTTGATAAGGAGATATTGAACCATCAGATCTTTTGATAAGGAGATCTTGAACCACTGAATCCTTTGAAGAGGGATTAACAAAACTCTTTTACAGAAGGGAATTAGTAAGAAAAGGGGGAAGAGAAATGGTGTAGGAATTCTGTTTTCAGAATTCTTATGAAAGTTGTATGATACACAGCTTCTAGTATCTATCTGAAAGTGCACAGTGTGCCTCTGAGAATCCTCTAGAGGGGGGTGAATAGAGTTTTAAAATATTTCTATCCTAACTGTGTTTAATAATAAATTACTCTAAGGAGTTATGCTTAACAAACCAGGCAGAATAAAGAAAGCAGGAAATAAAGTGCAGAATAAAGAATGGACAGCACAGAAAATCACATCACAGACACAATGAATTTTATAAAGGTTCCCCAAAATGTGGGTAGTCCTCTCTTCTACCACCTGGTAGGAATGAACCATTGTGCCCAAGTCTTTTGATAAGGAGACTCTTAGAACCAATGATCTTTTGAAAAGGAGATCATGAACCACCAGATCTTTTGATAAGGAGATCTTGAACCACCAGATCTTTTGATAAGGAGATCTTGAACCACTGAATCCTTTGAAGAGGGATTAATAAAACTCTTTCACAGATGAGAAAGAAGAAGGGAGAAGGTTGAAGGAATTCTGTTCTCAAAATTCTTGAAGATGGCTGTATGAAGATCAACCTATGAGTTGTTCCAAAGGATCTGCTCTTGATTAGCCCCTGCTTTTGATAGTGATGATTTGCAGAAGCTTTGTATTGTCAGATCCTTTCTTCTTCAGATTATGATCTGTCTGCTATGAGATTGTGATGAAGAGCGGCTTTCACATCCTCTGTTCTATTTTATGAAGAACAACAGAGCCTTCCTTTCCTTTTTTTTCTCTGTTAGAGTTTCTGAGAGAGTGAGAAGAAGAGGGAGCCCTAAAAAATGAAGGAGACGGCTGATAGTGATTAATGCCCTGTCTGCCTTTGTCTCCTCTTGTCTTTTTATTCTACCTTCTTCAAATTGAAAAATCTTTCCCTTTCTGATATCCTTGATAAGGTAATCTGCTTATCACTTTCTCTTTCTTTCCTCTTTAATTCTCGGCCCGTCCACCTGGAAAGAATATGTTTCCAAGAAACCTTTTTGTCTTCTTCTACTTTAGTGCTCCTTTCCATTTCAGGCAATTATTGAGACGTTGGGGAATGGTCTTGAAGGATGTGGGCCATGAAAGAAGGATCAGAGAGACAGCTGAAAAGATATACTTTTACAGACTGTATTCGACGTAACGTCAAATTCATTTCTTCTCTTATCGACGCAACTTCGAGTTCTTATAGAGGCAGCTTCAATTTCATCTCTGCTTTGATTGAACTCTGCAAGTAGACGTTGCGTTGACATCTTATCGACGTGTACATCGAGTTGATCTGCCTGGCTCTGAACTATATCTTCTGCATTGAGAAGTAGTCGATGTTGCGTCGACTTTAAATGGCTTCGACATATACTCTCTTCTGCATCGAGTTGAAATAAGAGCTGCGTCGACTTATCCAATTACTTCAACATATCCCTGACCTCTACGTCGATATCTATTCGACGTAGCGTCGACTTAAGTTACTTCGATAGAAGGTTGAACCACTTGGACTTCTAGTCAGAGCAGCGTTGATATGGACTCGATGTTACGTCAAATTCTATTCGACGTAAATGTTAATTTAGCCCAATTTTGCTTCCCTTGATCTGGTCTTGACACCTTATGTTGAGTGTGACATCCTAAGACATATAATGACCATATTACCCTCACTATACAATGAGTAATTTAATCCTAGTTGATAAAAATCACTTTTTAGTTAATTTGTTAAGTTAAATCAAGGGTTCTTCCCAACAATCTCCCCCTATTTATCTTAACAAATTTTACAGATTGACTAAAGTGATTTTACATATTCTTTTGTATAAACAACAGTACATTCATTACAACATAGACATAACATAGGATAGACTGAAATCACATGCAGTTCCATTTATTTGACAGGCAGTAAGATTGTGTAAGATTTGTTTATCCCAGAATATTTGTGTTCAAAAATGAGTAATCATAGAATACCTTAACTTTCAAAAATTTAGGACTCCTTCTCAGGAGTCTTCCTTTTTCTCGAGAATACTACTGGGGTGACTTTCCTTGGGGCAGTCTTCAGAGGCTCATCTTCATCAAGGGAAAATGCTGGATTTTCAGCAATATTGGCTTTGTCATTCTCCCCTGTGCTTGTGCATTCTGCTCAGCATCCTCAACAGCTTCCTTGGCAATCTTGGCCACCTCCTCTAATAGATTCTCCTCTTGAGGCTGCTTCCCCTGATTCCCTTCTGTGCTTAAAGCTGTCATTTCTGCATTTAGGTCCCTTTGGGCTCCTGGAGTAGGCTCCCCCTGTTTTGCAGCATCAGTTAGTATATCATTTTCCCTTTCTTCTTGGGAATCCCCTTCAGCTGTCAGAAACTGCATGACATCTGCCATATCTTTGTCATTCTGATTTGCAGGCCTTTCCTGGATATCATCATCCAACCTCTCTGGATGCTCCCCCTGAGACTGTGCATCCTGAAATTTAGTTACCTTGTCATGTGCAGGCTCATTATCAACATTATCAGCATTCCCTTGATCCTATCCACTCATAACAGTAGGGGGTATTTCTTCCTCTAGTAGGTTCTCCCCCTTCTTGACCTTGCTGGCCAGTGAGGTTAAGAATTCTCTTGAAACCATGGAGGAAGATATAAATTCTTTGAGGTTCTGAAATGATTTTTGAAAACTTAATAAACCACCCTCTATCTGTGAGTATTTCTTGTCAAATTTCCTAGCCTGAGATGCCACTTGATCTGCAAAAGTTGAGGAGGCAATGGCTACTGCTTTGGAGATGATCTGCTCAAGATCAATTATAGGTAATTGAGGGAGCTCTTCTTGAATAGGAGTGAGAGGATGGTAAACTTCAGGTGAGAAATGAGTTGATGGTGGTGGAGGTGGAGCAGTATGATAATTTGGGATGAGATTAGGTGGTGGTTGATAGGTTGGCTGAGGAGATGGCTCAGGTTCTGAGGAGGATTGAAACTGTTGTTGCTGTTGTTGTTGCTGGTGTTGTTGTTGTTGAGACTGTTGTTGAGAAGGGGTTGGTGTATCCTCTTGATGGGGCTCTAGAACATTGTCCATTGGAGGAAGATCATCCCTTAGGGGATCTGGAATCTCCCTATTTGACTCTAGAGGAGGAGGAGATGCTGGAGCTTGACCAGACTTCATTATTTGCCTGGTTCATTTGGAAAAGATTCCAATATTAATTCTCTTTCCAAGAGGAATGGGCACTCCTTTTGACTTGCATAGTGTTGGGTAATGATGGAGAAGGACTTGACTCATAATTCTCATATATGCATTTTCCTTGTGGGCATATTTGTGCCCAATCATCTTCAGGAGCAATCTTCCCTAGTTTACCTTCTTCTTAAGTACTAGTGCTCTCATTATCTGAAGTTGTTGCCTTGGTATGGCATCATGTACAGAGATCTTACATAGCAATACTTTCCCCACTATATCAGCCAGAAATCTGTGCTCTTCACCAAGGTCCACCTTTTTCAGATTGATAGGTTTGTCCTTTTAAAGTTCATCAGTTCCAAGGATCTCTTAAGTTCATCCCCTGTGAGTTCATCTGACTCATCCCCTGTCTGAAGTTCATATGTTTGGTTCAGAAATTCCTCTGAGATCAACACATCTGTGTCATATATCTTCTCTTTGAAGGAGTCATCCTCTCCTATCTTAATGTTGCCTTTGAGTTTAGTCAATTCGGCTTCCAGAATCTTGCATCGTGTTGAGATAAGTTTGGTCAGACCAGCCTCCTGAAACAGGCTAAGAATTGCTTTGAAATGTTCTACTGCTGCACTGAAAGAGTCCACATCTACATCAAATCCTGAATTAACCTTGGGAGGAGCCATCTCGTTGAGTGTACTTGCAAAGACGAAGAGAAAGGGAGAAAGAAGGGCACAGGAGAACAGGAGAGCAAGAGAGCAAGAAAGTAAGATAGCAAGAGAATTCGAAAGCATAAATGTTTAGACGCTGTAATTCCTTAAAAGCAGATGAATCATCGCTACTTAGGGTTTAGATCGACGTATCGTCGATAATACTTATTATTTGGCGTGCAAAACTATGTCGGGATTGTTTCTAGAGGCCGTTCTGCGCGCGCTGATGAATCAACATTGCGTCGACTAGTAATCGACATAGCTTCGAGCCTATTCAGAGACCCCAAGTCAACGTAGTCCTGTCAACGTTACGTCGACTTCCAATCGATGTGACTTCGAAGTTAATCAGCAATTATTAAGTCGACGTATGCGTCGATAAGAACTTGACCCTGCGTCGAATTCTATTCGAATTGTCTGCTCTGTGTGCTTCTCGACGCTGGCGTCGAGAAAAAGACAATGGTACGTCGACTCCTATTCGACGCACCTCTTAATAAACATAACTATTTCTTTAGAAGATCCTTGCTGTTTTTCCCAGCAATTTTACTTATTGAAAATAGATGATTATATGATGTAATAAATGTTTAGGAGGATTTAAGATAGAAATTACTCTCTTGAATGATTTTTGTTCCTTATTCATGACCTACATAATTCTCCCCACTCCATTTTCTCCTGAGTGAGACCCTACCTACACCTGTACAGGTAACTCAAACATTAGAAGGGACCCAGGTTACCTTGGTCCCTTTGCTTTTACCATTGTAGGGTTCAATGAAAGAATAGAAGGGTCTTTCATGATATCATTTGAGATGATAAGGAATGGGTCTCCCAAACCTATTATTTTGATACTTGAAATGAGAATAAAATGTATCAAAATATAATAAATCAGTAGAATGTTTGATTATCCTATGTTTTGATTTATTCTTTTGGTTGTAGTTATTTGACCTTTCTAGATGACCCTTGCCTAGGGGTTTCTCCTTGTTATTCAGATTTGCCCTTTTAGGTTTGTCTAGCCTATCTGGATGATTGCTATCTGTGTCCTTAGATGGAGTACTCTTCTCACTGGGTAAATAGCTACTAGGTCTAACAAAGGCCACTGGATTTTTCCAGGCAGCCTTCCTTGGTTGGTCTGTGCTTTTGGAGGGATTTGCTCCTAATCCTAGATGATTAAACCACATGGAGAGGTTTTTAGTGATGTCTTTGAGCTTTTGACTCCTCCCATTGAGTGAGTCCTCAAAGGCCTTTGCCTCTGCTAGCTCTTCTTTCAGTCTTAACTTTTCTTTTCTAATTTCTATTAGTTCTAATTCTTTATTTTTAATTTCTTTTATTAGGCCTTAATTTCTTACATATACATCATATTTCTTTATGTTTTCTAATTCTAACTTAACAGAGTCTAGTTCCTTTTCTACCCTAAGGTGATCATTACAGAAATTCTTGAAATGGATTTTGAAGTCTTCTGAATTGAAATCAAAATTATCAAATAAATATACCTGCTCCTCTTCATCATCTGATTACATCCCCAGGGCCATCATGCAGGCTGCTTCAGCTTCTGCTTCGTCTTCACTTTCAGATGAGAATGAGCTCTCCTCTGCTTCTGAATCACTCCAGGTTTCAGCAATGAAGACCTTGACTTTCTTCTTGTCCTTTCCTCTGCAGGACTTCTTCTTCTTCTTCTTCTCCTCTCTATTGCTGCTTTTCCTGTCCATTTGCTCTTCTGGGCACTCAGAAGCAAAGTGCCCTGGTTTGTTGCAGGAGAAGCAGGTAACCTCCATCTTTGGAGTCTTGTCATACTTGGGCTTTGAGCTCCAATCCCTTTTTCTCCATGAATCTTCTGTCTTGACCCATTTCTGGAATCTCCTTGCTAGGAGATTGAACATCTCATCTTCTGGGGTAGAAGGATCCCCTTCAGAGACTTTCAGGGCAAGGCTTCTTTGGATGAGAGCTGGGGTCTTCTACTCTTGTTCTGATTCAGCCCTATTCTTTAGGAGCATCTCATATGACTTGAGCTTTCCTAGCAAAGCTTCAGTAGAGATCTCCCTATGACACATGGATTCCCTGATTGCCCAGATTCTAGAGTCCCATGAGCTGGGGAAGCACATGAGGATCTTATCATTAATTTCAGTCAAGGATATTTCATTGTCTAAGCCTCAGAGCTCATTAATGATGATGCTGAATCTGTCTTACATTTCTGTAATGCTTTCATCAGCCTTTTTCTTAAAATTCTCATATTGAGATATGAGAAGAGCATTTTTGTCTTTCCTCTCATCAGAACTTCCTTCAACTAGCCTGGAGAGAGATTCCCAGATCTCCTTTGCAGAGTTGCAGTCAGCAACTTTCTGAAATATGTCATCATACATAGTTGAGACCAATATGTTCATGGACTTGGCATCACATGCCTTGACCTTCTTCTCATCCTCAGTCCATTCAGCTCTGGGAACTGAGGTTTGTATGACCTTCCTAGTGGAGTCTTTCCTTATTGGGGTTGGAGGACCTGTGAGGATGACATTGAAAATTTCCTCATCAATAAAGTTCATATATAATTTTATCCTAGCCTTCTAGAGTATAAACTTATTCAGATTACACACTGGAGGTCTTGTAGAAGTATAATCCTTAGAGCTCATTTTCTTTATAAAATATGTTTATAGAAAAGAAATAAGAGTAAGAGGCCTTTTTGGTCAAAGTGTTAGCCTCTTAATGATCAACCTTCCTCTGATACCAATTGAAAGTGCACAATGTGCCTCTGAGATTCCTCTAGAGGGGGGGTGAATAGAGTTGTAAAATATTTCTATCCTAACTGTGTTTAATAATAAATTACTCTAAGGAGTTATGCTTAACAAACCAGGCAGAATAAAGAATGCAGGAAATAAAGTGCAGAATAAAGAATGGACAGCACAGACACAATGAATTTTATAGAGGTTCCCCAAATTGTGGGTAGTCCTCACTTCTACCACCTGGTAGGAATGCACCGCTGTTGTCACAACCCGCATTTTCCTAAGAATATAATACATATTATCAGAGCAAGGGGAAAATATGCGTTGTGATGCCACGCCTGCAGGAGACGACTACAGACGCTCAGGCAACACTCCTTACGATAATTTTATAAAAGACATATATGTGTTCGGATTAAAAGAGAGATTTTCTTTCATTTTAGCTTAAGACCGCGTCCCTCGGACCGGTGGATCATCTAGTCCACAAGTAGAAATCTATACATACGTAGCGGAAAATAGGTTTGTTTTTAGCCTAAATGAGCATGAAAATAAACATCACAGAAATGATATGCACATATCTATGTTTAATATAGTAAGAAAGGATTTTCTACGATTTTCAAAATATGTGACATTTATAAAAATAAATCATGATATATGCAGGGATGACATTTTTATATCAATAAAGTAACTAATGCATCCTAGCATGAAGCTTCCCAGAGAGCAAGTAGGTAAACAACCCAAGAGTAACAACAATACTACTAGCAAGTGATCTAAAGATAAAAGCCATACGGGCGCCAACAACTGACACGAACCCGCAGGGAAGAAAGAAAACAACAAAAAGAAACTGTCTCTTACCTAGAAGAGGGGAAGGGCCTCGACAGGAGACCTGAACGACGCTGCACTAACACCTGCGGCAGCTAAAGACCTGAACCTGAGACATTCATAAGAAAAGAATGCCTCAGCCCAAAAGGGTGCAAGAAAACCAAGATTTAGCAGCATCAGAAGTAAAAGAGTGCAGGATGGAAAAGCTAAGCAGATAAACATCTATGATCTTACAACAACCCGAGCCAGCTCAAACGAGTGTACTCGGTAAGAAGAAAAGCTTGCACCAGAAGGTAATAGTCAACACAATCAAAGCCCACCACGTGTCCGCCATTGCGGCTCAGAGGTGATAGTCATGCATATACTATCATAATACACATGTATAAGCATATGTGCTTAAGAACTTGAGACTGATCAGCTCAAAAGAAAATAGGGTGGTCCACTGCCACTCAAAAAGCCAAAATAGGGTGATCCACTCCACCCAAAAAGCCAAAACAGGGTGGTCCACTGCCACCCAAAAAGCCAAAACAGGGTGGTCCACTGCCACCCAAAAAGCCAAGACAGGGTGGTCCACTGCCACCCAAAAAGCCAAAACAGGGTGCATAATCATATACATAAGTATATGGATATACATATAAGTATATAACTATACCACAGTGCAGTTTACCAGAGAATACACAGAACATCTAAACAACGAAGATCATAGAGATCAAGAACCACCCACCAAAACTATCCCGGGGAATTAGTCAACATAACATACATAGCTCATAAATCCAACATAGCAAACAGAGGAGTGCCAGGCGAGGAAACGGGATTTCAGAAAGCCGACACCATGACAGGTCTGGTGTCGGAACAAGACAAAGAAAAACATAACACGAAGGCCAAACACCTGAACAGTACTCAACGGTTCATTTGAAAACACCTGGCGAATCCAAACTTGACCCCTAACGAACTTCTTGTAACAGTACGAAGAATAAGGCACGACAAGACACCATAAACGATCACTTTTCTGAAAGGATGAAATTGTCCATGATTGGAACGGGTGAAAGCGAATCCAAAAAATGCAACTACAAGACATTCCTCAATAGCAAATAATGGTTTCGTTGACTCATCGAGCACTAGCAATGGAAATTCCCAGGGAGTTTAGGATCTAATTCCCCGTACCCGCCGGGAATTAGGAAACAAAATCCCAGGGAATTTAACAAGCTAGACCATCAGAACATAGCCAACAAATCCATCCAGATCTCACTCGAGGCGGCAATGTGGTTCAATACAAGAGCAAAAAGATGACCACAACAGCTAGCCGACCCACAACTAATATGGCAGCCATTAAACAAAATGAATCTTATATTTGATACAGGGAAATAAACTGTAGCATTTGCACTAAAAGTGCGCAGTCGCTTAATAGCAATTGATAGAGTTACTAAAAGAATGAAGCTGCCCTTAAGTGAAATGGATATAGGGCTTGAACAAAACAAAGCATACATATTTTAGCCAAGTACATATAATTCAGGAATTAAAATGATTCAGAGTTGAGCCATGCGGTTATAATCAGGAAATAAGCTATCTAGGGTTTAGCCATGGAATTAAAATCGGAATCAAGCTATTCAGATGTTAGCCGAGTAGTTATAAACAAAACAAAGCTATCCAGATGTTACCATCCAGAATCAGCCCAGGATCGGGACAAGCATTAAAGGCTTAGCCAAGAAATTATAAGGGATATGTAGAGTTAAACACGCAAACACCATTCGGGTTAAGCATAAACAAACCCAAGGGGCATCCCCCCATAAAACAGCTCTCATAACAGCAATCCCCTTTCAAGAAAAGTAGCAACATCCCCAATCCAACAAGGAACAGCCCCCACAACCAAGGGCCAAAAGAGACAGCCCCATCTAAAACCAACAACAGCAACCCAACCAAGGCCAACAACAGCATCCCCCTAAAAGAAGACAAGTAGGGAAGCCCTTAATAAAAACGACAGCAACCAAAACAACAACAGCAGCACAACAACCGCAAACAACAGCAACAGGTACATCAGCAACAGAACAACAGCAACCGCACAACAGCTGCAACAACATCAATAGGTACATCAGCAACAAAATAACAGCAGCAGAACAACTCAACACGGAAAGGAGCCCCCAAAGCAAAGCATACCAGCACTCTAATTAAACAAGGAAAGGAGCAGCCCCATGGCAAAGAAAGCAAAGAAAGGAGCAGCCCCAAAGCAAAGCATAACATTACTCTAATTAAACAAGGAAAGGAGCAACCCCATGGCAAAGAAAGCAAAGAAAGGAGCAGCCCCAAAGCAAAGCATAACAGCACTCTAATTAAACAAGGAAAGGAGCAGCCCCATGGAAAAGAAAGCAAAGAAAGGAGCAGCCGCAAAGCAAAGCATAACAGCACTCTAATTAAACAAGGAAAGGAGCAGCCCCATGTCAAAGAAAGCAAAGAAAGGAGCAGCCCCAAAGTAAAGAAAACAAAGAGGCAGCCTCCAATAAACAAAGGACAACAGCCCAATTTTTGTGTATAAACATCAACCTCCCCTCATATAACCAACTTAAGAAGAAGCCCCCATATGATCAACAAAGAAATTAAACATACAGCAGCAGTATTTATGATAACAGCCCCAACGAATTAGTAAATCTAACCCAAGCACGAGTATGGCAGCAGGGATAGAAAACCCCAATGAATTAGTAAATCTAACCCAAGCAGCGGCATCCATATGAGAACCAAACGGATTAAAGTTGGGGTAAGAATGCAGTGGAAGAAGGAGAAGGGGGAGATGAAGAATTTTTCTTGCCTCAAACAACGGCGGCCCGTCGGACCGTGACGAGCATGGAAGGAGTCGCCCGGATTCTTAGCCCCGACGACGAAGACCAGCCCCGACGACCACGATCCCACCTCCTCTGACAGCTCCGGCGCCGCTCGACTTATCCGACGCAAACCCTAGCTCCGCAACTCGCCGGCTTCACGGGAGGATTGGGGGTTATCAGGGAAGGAGCGAATGAAAAATGGCTGGGGGAGGGGGTTTTGTTATAAATATACATATGTAAGATTTTTTTTGTAATAATATTAATATTATTATTATTATAAAATCACTAAAAATTAAACGAACGCCGAACCTAACGAAACTTTCGCCTAAGGTGAACGGCGGCGCTACGAATCCAACGGTGAAGTCGGAATCAAAATCCGACGTGCCGTTCTCGAGATATAAATGGCCGAAGTTTTCGGCAAACTTTAAATACGATAAAATCTTCTAAAATGCGTCGAGGCTCCAAAATGACTCGGATCACAACGAAACTTGACGGGCAAGTATAAAATTAAATAATTAAATTTCCTAACGAAACACTTTCCAATTCCGGGTCATCTCAAAATTTGGTCGACTTGACCCAAACGGATGCGAAAACACGCAAACGGCGACGCGCCGCTAACCCGGCAATAAAAGTAACGCCCTGATGTTAAAAATGACGTCAATGAAGGAATAAGATAATTCCTGAAAATTTCGGGTCGTTACAGTCACCCCACCTAAAAGGAAGTTTCGTCCCGGAACTTAAAACCGAAACTTAAAAGACACCGAATGTAAAGTACAAAGGGAGAGGTAAGCTCACACTCGCTAGATAGAAATGCTAACCTAAAAGGGCCAGGAAATCAGATGCGGATAAGATTACCCAAAAGGAAAAGAACATTACCAAGAACTCGAAATGCCCGAGCCAAGAACAGAAAGCAGATCGCGAGACATCTGACTTGCGGATCCCAAACTAATGGAAACCTAAACGAAGATCAGCCCTTGAAAACACCAAACTAACTTCCTTCTTCACGAACGAGGCGAGAGCACTCCAGGGCAAGGAACTAGGCCAGGAAAAAGCCACACTGCAACCACTCATCTAACTGAGTGCGCAACTCTCGCAACACACGCGGGGCCAAAGGGTACGGTGCCTTAGCAATAGGACCAGTACCCGGCTCAAAGTCAGAAACAAACTCCTCAACTCTCACAGGCAGAGAACCAGGGAGACAACGACGAAGACATCAGCGAGATCTCGCACCACAGGAAAGTAAATCCTCGATACACAACAACACCATTGAAAACTGAAGGCTCCTGGTACACACCGCGGAAATAATCGGGGAAAACATAGCGCGGAAAGCCAAACACGTTCGAGGGTTGACCGATGTCCAGCTTAAAGACCAAATGCTTTACCTTGCGTTGGATAACAACATCAAACCTGGACCACCAGCCCAAACCCAAAAATCACAACGAAAGCTCCAGGTCTAGCACCTTTAGATTAGCAAAGCTAAGAAACCACCTAAGGGGACAGGACAACTTTGAAAGCCCTGATTCGACACCACAGAAACAACAAAAGGGAAACTTAACACTAAGGGGATCACCAACCCGATCGAGGGTCAAACCACGACGCTCTACTAAAGGCCTAGCCATGCACAAGTGGGTAGCACCAGAATCGAGAAGGAACGTGCGCCTAAAGGTTATATACCTTAAACTCTCCTATAAGGTTGGATACGCAATTAAACGAGCGAAAACAAACTAGAATCAAAGCTGAAAGTAAATAATTAGATTAGAATCTAACCTGGAATCACCTGGGGGAAAAACTGCTCAACAATCAATAACCTAACGACGACCGCCTGCGAAGCTCTATAGCCAAAACATCGAGTAAAACTCAAATCAAAAGAAGGCACGCTCAACATCCTCTACCTTAACTCGCACAGTATTGAGATAACAAAATCCAAATCCACACTCGCAAGCCAACGAATAAACTAAGTCAAAACCTTAACCTGAAAACACCTGGGCAGAAAAATTGCGGTTGTTTCACAACCATTTGCCTCGACAACGCCTCGTTACTCTGACGCAACTCTTCAATTACAGCTTCACTGCGCGTACCCAAAGACTCGCCCTCTGACTGGGGAGCCGACCCCGACGCACCACACTCTGGAGTCATCGACTGCAATTACGAACGAACACCTCAATACACCTAACTTAAGACGCAACAGCTAGGAACCAGAATTTCCTAACTCGATACAGATCAGAAAAGAGTAGATACTTACTCTTACTGTTACCTTGCTCAGGGAATTTATAAAATGATGTTATGCTTAACTTCGGATGATATATCATCATCCTATTAACTCTCGTGCAAATCATATGAATGCATAAATGCTAAAATTTTATTTCAAATCATGTGTGTACGAGCGTCATCATGTATGTCTTTAGCTTGGCACGTGTGCAATGCTATGTTATAATGCATATGCAGTGCTATGCAATCTAAAAAGGCCTTAATGCATGCTATGAGCGGCGTACACATGCGATCTTATGCATCTCATACTACATATTATCGCATGCAACGAAAAAGAAAACGAGCTAATGGACATCCATGGGACTGGCGTTATGCATCCCATACTACATAACCGTCGTATGTTGTCACCTATGAGGATCCATATACAAACACATATTATGCATCCCATACTACATAATATGCCTCGTATACTTCTAATCATGCTATGAGTGTAGTGTTAATGCTTCAGCCAAGACATACTGATGACCCTTCGGTGTGTGTATGCGATGAATAACGATTCTCACCAGGCGGTTAACCGGGCCAACCAGACTATCCCAGCAACCCGGCTAACCTCCCTATGATACCAACTGTCACAACCCGCATTTTCCCAAGAATATAATACATATTATCAGAGCAAAGGGAAAATACGCATCGTGATGCCACGCCTGCAGGAGACGACTACAGACGCTCAGGTAACACTCCTTACGATAATTTTATAAAAGACATATATGTGTTCGGATTAAAAGAGAGATTTTCTTTCATTTTTGCTTAAGACCGCGTCCCTCGGTCCGGTGGATCATCTAGTCCACAAGTAGAAATCTATACATACGTAGCGGAAAATAGGTTTGTTTTTAGCCTAAATTAGCATGAAAATAAACATCCCAAAAATGATATGCACATATCTATGTTTAGTATAGTTAGAAGGATTTTCTACGATTTTCAAAATATGTGACATTTATAAAAATAAATCATGATATGCAAGGATGACATTTTTATATCAATAAAGTAACTAATGCATCCTAGCATGAAGCTTCCCAGAGAGCAAGTAGGTAAACAACCCAAGAGTAACAGCAATACTACTAGCAAGTGATCTAAAGATAAAAGCCATACGGGCGTCAACAGTTGACACGAACCCGCAGGGAAGAAAGAAAACAACAAAAAGAATCTGCCTCTTACCTAGAAGAGGGGAAGGGCCTTGACAGGAGACCTGAACGACGCTGCACTAACACTTGCGGCAGCTAAAGACCTGAACCTGAGACATTCATAAGAAAAGAATGCCTCAGCCCAAAAGGTGCAAGAAAACCAAGATTTAGCAGCATCATAGTAAAAGAGTGCAGGAAGGAAAAGCTAAGCAGATGAACATCTATGATCTTACAACAACCCGAGCCAGCTCAAACGAGTGTACTCGGTAAGAAGAAAAGCTTGCACCAGAAGGTAATAGTCAACACAATCAAAGCCCACCACGTGTCCGCCATTGCGGCTCAGAGGTGATAGTCATACATATACTATCATAATACACATATATAAGCATATGTGCTTAAGAACTTGAGACTGACCAGCTCAAAAGAAAACAGGGTGGTCCACTGCCACTCAAAAAGCCAAAACAGGGTGATCCACTGCCACCCAAAAAGCCAAAACAGGGTGGTCCACTGCCACCCAAAAGGCCAAAACAGGGTGGTCCACTACCACCCAAAAAGCCAAGACAGGGTGGTCCACTGCCACCCAAAAAGCCAAAACAGGGTGCATAATCATATACATAAGTATATGGATATACATATAAGTATATAACTATACCACGGTGCAGTTTACCAAAGAATACACAGAACATCTAAACAACGAAGATCATAGAGATCAAGAACCACCCACCAAAACTATCTCGGGGAATTAGTCAACATAGCATACATAGCTCATAAATCCAACATAGCAAACAGAGGAGTGCCAAGCGGGGGAACGGGATTTCAGAAAGCCGACACCATGACAGGTCTGGTGTCGGAACAAGACAAAGAAAAACATAACACAAAGGCCAAACACCTGAACAGTACTCAACGGTTCATTTGAAAACACCTGACGAGTCCAAACTTGACCCCTAACGAACTTCTTGTAACAGTACGAAGAATAAGGCACGACAAGAAACCATACAAGATCACTTTTCTGAAAGGATGAAATTGTCCATGATTGGAACGGGTGATAAGCTCGAATCCAAAAATGCAACTACAAGACATTCCTCAATAGCAAATAATGGTTTCGTTGAATCATCGAGCACTAGCAATGGAAATTCCCGGGGAGTTTAGAATCTAATTCCCCTTACCTGCCGGGAAATAGGAAACAATATCTCAGGGAATTTAACCGGCTAGACCATCAGAACAAAGCCAACAAATCCATCTAGATCTCACTCGAGGCGGCAATGTGGTTCAATACAAGAGCAAAAAGATGACCACAACAGCTAGCCGACCCACAACTAATATGTCAGCCATTAAACAAAATGAATCTTATATTTGATACAGGGAAATAAACTTTAGCATTTGTACTAAAAGTGTGCAGTCGCTTAATAGCAATTGATAGAGTTACTAAAAGAATGAAGCTTCCCTTAAGTGAAATGGATATAGGGCTCGAACAAAATAAAGCATACATATTTTAGCCAAGTACATATAAATCAGGAATTAAAATGATTCAGAGTTGAGCCATGCGGTTATAATCAGGAAATAAGCTATCTAGGGTTTAGCCATGGAATTAAAATCGGAATCAAGCTATCCAGATGTTAGCCGAGTAGTTATAAATAAAACAAAGCTATCCAGATGTTACCATCCAGAATCAGCCCAGGATCGGGACAAGCATTAAAGGCTTAGCCAAGAAATTATAAGGGATATGTAGAGTTAAACACGCAAACACAATTCGGATTAAGCATAAAAAATCCAAAGGGGTATCCCCCCATAAAACAGCCCTCGTAACAGCAATCCCCTTTCAAGAAAAGTAGCAACATCTCCAATCCAATAAGGAACAGCCCCCACAACCAAGGGCCAAAAGAGACAGCCCCATCTAAAACCAACAACAGCAACCCGACCAAGGCCAACAACAGCAGCCCCCTAAAAGAAGACAAGTAGGGAAGCCCTTAATAAAAACGACAGCAACCAAAACAACCGCAACAGCACAACAGCCGCAAATAACAGCAACAGGTACATCAGCAGCAGAACAACAGCAGCAGCACAACAGCCACAACAACAGCAACAGGTACATCAACAGCAGAATAATAGCAGCAGAACAACTCAACAAGGAAAGGAGCCCCCAAAGCAAAGCATAACAACACTCTAATTAAACAAGGAAAGGAGCAGCCCCATGGCAAAGAAAGCAAAGAAAGGAGCAGCCCCAAAGCAAAGCATAACAGCACTCTAATTAAACAAGGAAAGGAGCAGCCCCATGGCAAAGAAAGCAAAGAAAGGAGCAGCCCCAAAGCAAAGCATAACAACACTCTAATTAAACAAGGAAAGGAGCAGCCCCATGGCAAAGAAAGCAAAGAAAGGAGCAGCCCCAAAGCAAAGCATAACAGCACTCTAATTAAACAAGGAAAGGAGCAGCCCCATGGCAAAGAGAGCAAAGAAAGGAGCAGCCCCAAAGTAAAGAAAACAAAGAGGCAGCCTCCAATAAACAGAGGACAGCAACCCAATTTTTGTGTATAAACATCAACCTCCCCTCATATAACCAACTTAAGAAGAAGCCCCCATATGATCAACAAAGAAATTAAACATACAACAGCAGTATTTATGATAACAGCCCCAACGAATTAGTAAATCTAACCCAAGCACGAGTATGGCAGCAGGGATAGAAAACCCCAATGAATTAGTAAATCTAACCCAAGCAGCGGCATCCATATGAGAACCAGACGGATTAAAGTTGGGGTAAGAAGGCAGTGGAAGAAGGAGAAGGGGGAGATGAAGAAGTTTTCTTACCTCAAACAACGGCGGCCCGCCGGACCGTGACGAGCATGGAAGGAGCCTCTCGGATTCGACGAAGACCAGCCCCGACGACCACGATCCCACCTCCCCCGACAGCTCCGGCGCCGCTCGACACGGATCCGACGCAAACCCTAGCTACGCGACTCGCCAGCTTCACGGGGGGATTGGGGGTCATCGGGGAAGGAGCGAATGAAAAATGGCTGGGGGGAGGGGGTTTTGTTATAAATATACATATGTAAGATTTTTTTTGTAATAATATTAATATTATTATTATTATAAAATCACTAAAAATTAAACGAACGCCGAACCTAACGAAACTTTCGCCTAAGGTGAACGGCGGCGCTACGAATCCAATGGTGAAGTCGGAATCAAAATCCGACGTGCCGTTCTCGAGATATAAATGGCCGAAGTTTTCGGCAAACTTTAAATACGATCAAATCTTCTAAAATGTGCCGAGGCTCCAAAATGACTCGGATCGCAACGAAACTTGACGGGCAAGTCTAAAATTAAATAATTAAATTTCCTAACGAAACACTTTCCAATTCCGGGTCATCTCAAAATTTGGTCGACTTGACCCAAACGGATGCGAAAACACGCAAACGGCGACGCGCCGCTAACCCGACAATAAAAATAACGCCCTGACGTTAAAAATGATGTCAATGAAGGAATAAGATAATTCCTGAAAATTCCGGGGCGTTACAGCTGTGCCTGAGTCTTTTGATAAGGAGACTCTTAGAACCAATGATCTTTTGATAAGGAGATCATGAACCGCCAGATCTTTTGATAAGGAGATCTTGAACCACCAGATCTTTTGATAAGGAGATCTTGAACCATTGAATCCTTTGAAGAGGGATTAATAAAACTCTTTTACAGAATGAGAAAGAAGAAGGGAGAAGGTTGAAGGAATTCTGTTCACAGAATTCTTGAAGATGGCTGTATGAAGATCAGCCTATGACTTGTTCCAAAGGATCTGCTCTTGATTAGCCCCTGCTTTTGATAGTGATGATTTGCAGAAGCTTTGTATTGTCAGATCCTTTCTTCTTCTTCAGATTATGATCTGGCTGCTATGAGATTGTGATTAAGAGCAGCTTTCAGATCCTTTGTTCTATTTTATGAAGAACAGTAGAGCCTTCCTTTCCTTTTTCTTTTCAGTAGCTAGTAGCTCCGTCGCTATTAGAGTTTCTGAGAGAGTAAGAAGAAGAGGGAGCCCTAGAAAATGAAGGAGACGGCTGATTGTGATTAATGCCCTGTCTGCCTCTGTCTCATCTTGTCTTTTTATTCTACCTTCTTCAAATTCAAAAATCTTTCCCTTTCTGATAGCCTTGATAAGGTAATCTGCTTATCACTTTCTCTTTCTTTCCTCTTTAATTCTCGGCCCATCCACCTGGAAAGAATATGTTTCCAAGAAACCTTTTTGTCTTCTTCTTCTTTAATGCTCATTTCTATTTCAGGCAATTATTGAGACGTTGAGGAACGGTCTTGAAGGATGTGGGCCATGAAAGAAGGATCAGAGAGACAGCTGAAAAGATATACTTTTACAGACTGTATTTGACATAACGTCGAATTCATTTCTTCTCTTATCGACGCAACTTTGAGTTCTTATAGAGGCAGCTTCGATTTCATCTCTGCTTTGATTGAACTCTGCAAGTAGATGTTGCGTTGACATCTTATCGACGTGTACGTCGAGTTGATCTGCCTGGCTCTGAACTATATCTTCTGCGTCGAGAAGTAGTCGACGTTGTGTCGACTTTAAATGGCATCAACATATACTCTCTTCTGCGTCGAGTTGAAATAAGAGCTGCGTTGACTTCTCCAATTACTTCAACAGATCCCTGACCTCTACGTCGATATCTATTCGACGTAACGTCGACTTAAGTTACTTCGACAGAAGGTTGAATGACTTGGACTTCTAGTCAGAGCAGCGTCGATATGGACTAGATTTTACGTCGAATTCTATTCGACGTAAATATTAATTTAGCCCAATTTTGCTTCCCTTGATCTGGTCCTGACACCCTATGTTGAGTGTGACATCCTAAGACATCTAATGACCATATTACCCTCACTATACAATTGGTAATTTAATCCTAGTAGATAAAATCACTTTAAGTTAATTGTTAAGTTAAATCAAGGGTTTTTCCCAACACTATCAATGGATCTGCTCTTGATTAACTCCTGCTTATAATAGTGATGTTTTGTAGGAGATTTGATTGTAAGATCCTTTGTGATTCTGCTGATTGAGATCTGGCTGTTATGTAATGGTGATGAAGAACAGCTTTCAGCTCATTTGTGCTTCTTTTCTGATTAAGATCAGTCTACTATATGATTGTGATGATGAGCAGTTGTTCTTATCTTCTCTGTATCATCTCAGTTAGGGTTTCTGAGGGAGGAAGAAGAAGAGAAAACCCTAGAGGGAATAGTTCAGCCGATTGTAATGAATGCTGTAATTTATCTCCTTCTTCTCTGCCAATTTATTGCCTCTCTTCCATTTTGAATTTTATTTCCCCTTCTGGTAAGACCTGAAAAGGTATTTTTGTCTTGGACAATCTCTTTCTTTCCTTCTTTAATTCCCGACCCGTTCACCAACCTTAAGAATGTTTACAAGAAAGCTTTTTGTCTTCTTGTATTTCTTCTGTCTATTTGAGGCAATTATTGAGCCGTTAGGGAATGACCTTGAGAGAGGTGGGTCATGAGAGAGGGTCAAAAATGACAACTGAAAAGGTTTCCCTTTTCAGAATGTATTCGATGTAGCATCGAGTTTACTTCCTCTCTTATCGACGCACCTTCGAGTTCTTGTAGGAGCAGCTTCAAATTCATCCTTGCTCTAACTGAACTCGGTTAATCGACGTTGCGTCGATACCCAATCGACGTAATATTTGAGTTGATCACTTGGCTTTGAACTTCATTATCTCCGCCGACATGAAGTCGACGTTGCGTCGACTTTAGATTACTCTGACGGACACTTCCTTCTCCTCTGAGTTGAAGTAGAAGCTGTGTCAACTTCTTCAAGTACTCTGACAAGTCCATGGACTTTGCGTTGATATCTATTCGACGTAACGTCGACTTGGATTACTTCGACAGAAAGGGTGAATTACTTGGACTTCTAGTCAGAGTAGCGTCGACAATAACTTGACGTTGTGTCGAATTCTACTCGACGCAAGTGTTAACTTTGCCCAAATTTTGCTTCTCTTGACTTGGTCTTGACACCCTAGTTTGAGTGTGATATCCTAAGATATCTAATAACCAGATTATCCTCACTATACACTGGGTAATTCAATCCTAAGAGATAAAATCACTTTTAGTGAATTTGTTAAGTTAAATCAAAGGGGTTTTTCCCAACATGAACCTTGCCGAGAGCATCATCAATCAGTTGGAGGCAATGAAGATCTACACTACCGAATTTTCTGCGTTCGATGATAGATAAAAGCTCGCTTGCTAACGACGGGTCAAACTACTCTGACTGGATCCTCAAGCTTAACATTGTGTTGCGCTTGGAGAATCTCTTACCTATGCTGGTGGGCGAATGCTCAGTAGAGAAAGAGATTGGCAAGCCAACTGATGTTGAGAAGGAGGAACAGAAAAGGTGGAATGACAGTCAACGTGTCGTGCAGACACTGATCCTGGCCAGCATTGGCGATCAGCTGCAAAGGAAATTTCTCGATACTCATGCAAAGGAAATTGTAGCACAATTGGAAAAGATGTTCACTAATAGTGCTCATAAAGAGCGCTATAAGACCACCATCGCACTCACAAGGTGCAAGATGATGGAGGGTGAATCTGTCTCAGTGCACTTCCTTAACGTGCAGGGCTATTTGGAGAAATTGGAGAAATTGAAGTCTCCAATTCCTGAAGACATTGCGGAGGATATCATTTTGGGATCACTGCCTTACTCGTTTAAGGATTTCATCATGCATTATTATATGCGTGAGAAACTAATGACCATAAATGAACTCCACAACGCACTCAAAACAACTGAGGTTGACATTGGCAAGACAAAGGGGAATGCTGTCTTAGCTGTGACGTCCGAAAGTAAGAAGATATTCAAAAACAAGGATAAGACCAAAGGCCAGACCTCGAAAGGAAATCATCATCTCAAGGGCAAAAGGGGAGGTACTCATGAAAGTACCTCCAAGGGAGGCAAAGTGAAGAATTCTCCTAACTCTCTCACTGAATGCTTCCATTGCCACGAGAAGGGACACTTCAAGATGAACTACCCCAAGTACAAGAGAGACTTGGATGAAGGTGAAATCGAAAAGAAGCGTCCTAAAGGTATATTTGTTATTGAGTTAAGTTTAAATTTAACCACTACTATCCTTGATTCGGTAATTGATACCGGATCATGTGCTCACTTAATCTCTAATGTGCAGTCACTAAAAGATAGGAGATCTCTCTCCAAAGGAGAGGTGGTGCTAAAGGTTGAAAACAGTGCTAGTATTTCTGCAGTAGCGGTGGGCACTTTGGAACTTCCCTTACCTAGTGGTTTATGTTTGAATTTATTTAACGTTTATCATGTCCCTTCTATTTTAAGAAACATTATTTCTGTATCATGTTTGGATGCAGAAGGTTTTAGGTTTATCATTGGGAACTCCCAAATGAGGATTGAGAAGGATGGTTTATTTTATGCAAGTGCTTTCATTTTCAATGGATTGTATTTGCTTAACATTGTTGATGATAAACAAGTATTAAATATAAATAACAAACGACTCAAAATATCTCACATAAGTGAGACTCTCTTATGACACCACCGTCTTGGTCACATTAATGAAAAACGCATAAGGAAATTGCATCAAGCTAATCTTTTAGATTCTTTTGATCCTGATGCAATTGGGACATGCGAGTCATGCCTAACTGGCAAAATGACCAAGACACCATTTAAAAAGAAAGGTGTAAGAGCAAACAACTTATTGGAATTGATACACTCTGATGTATGTGTTCCAATGAGTGTGTGCGCTAGAGATGGTTTTAGGTACTTCATCACTTTTACAGATGATCATAGTCGATATGGCTATGTTTATCTTATGAAGCATAAGAGTGAATCCCTTGCCAAGTTCAAGGAATATAAAAATGAAGTGAAAAATCAACTAGATAAGAGAATCAAAGTTTTGAGATCAGATCGTGGAGGTGAGTACTTGAGCAATGAGTTCAGTACTTACCTAATGGAGTGTGGTATAGTACCACAGCTAACTCCTCCTGGGACACCGCAGTGGAATGGCGTCTCCGAAAGGAGAAACCGGACTCTGCTAGACATGGTTAGACCCATGATGTGTCAAATCGATCTACCTTTATATTTTTGGGGTCATGCACTATTAACGACAACTTACACTTTAAACTTCGTTCCAACTAAGGCCGTAGAAAAACTCCACATGAGATGGGTTGGGAAACCACCCATCACATCTTTCTTTAAGATTTGGGGTTGTGAGACATATGTCAAACGTATGCAATCATCCAAACTAGACCCCAAAGCCGATAAGTGTTTCTTCGTTGGATACCCAAGAGAAACGAAAGGGTATAGCTTTTGGCACAAATCAACAAATACTATATTTGTTAAGAAGGGTGCTACATTCTTAGAGAAAGAGTTTCTTGAAAGAATCAAAAGGGATGACCGTAGGATGACACTTGAGGAAACTCAAGAAAACCTACAAGAGAGTAATCATGAGATGAGCATTGATGTTCAACATGATTTCCAAGAGTCACAGTAAGTTCCGTTAGTCAGTGGGAGCATGAGTATTCCACCTCCGCAAATGATTACGGAGGAAACTCTTACTTTACCACCGCCTGTTAGTCTTACTCGTGTTGAGCATGAATTGACTCCACCAAAAATAGTGGAGGAGATTCAAGAATCTCAAACGGAGCTAGACAAACCAAAGGAACTTAGAAGGTCAATCAGGGAAAAGAAAAAGCCTGACACAGAAGACTCGTTGACCTATGAAGAAGCAATGGAAAGAAAGGATTCCATAGCATGGCTTGAAGCCATGAGGTCTGAAACGCAATCCATGTATGACAACCAAGTATGGAACTTGGTTGACCTTCCTGAAGGAAAGAAATCCATTCCTTGTAAATGGATTTTTAAGAGGAAAATGGACACGAATGGCAACATGACAACCTACAAAGCAAGACTTGTAACGAAATGTTTTAGTCAAATCCAAGGGATTGACTATGATGAAACCTTCTCGCCTGTTGTGATGTTTAAGACAATTCGGATCATGTTGGTCATTGCCGCATTTCATGATTATGAAATTTGGCAACTGGATGTTAAAACAGCTTTCTTAAATGGAAAGCTAGATGAGGATGTATTCATGAAGCAACCTCAAGGTTTTGAAGATCCTCAAAATAATGGCAAAGTGTGCAAGCTTCAAAGAGCCATTTATGGGTTGAAGCAAGCATCAAGGAGTTCGAATAAACGCTTTGATGAAGAGGTTAAAACCCTGGACTTCATTCAAAGCAAGGAAGAACCTTGTGTATACAAGAAGGTTAGTGGGAGCCACGTTATATTTTTAATCTTATATGTTGACGATATTCTCTTAATGAGCAACAACTTATCTTTAATGGAACAAGCAAGAAACTCATTGAAAATAATATTTTCAATGAAGGACATGGGTGAAGCCCAATATATCTTGGGAATAAAGATATATAGAGACAGATCACGTAGACTCATTGGCCTGAGTCAAAGTATCTACATTGACAAAATCTTAGAAAGGTTTCACATGGAAAACTCTAAGAAAGGAAATGTGCCAATGAAGACGTCTACTCAGCTAGGCAAGTCTCAATGTGCCTCGTCACATAAAGACATTGAATACATGATGAATGTGCCATATGCTTCAGCCATATGTTCCATCATGTATGCCATGATCTATACAAGACCGGATGTCGCATATGCTCTAAGCATGACGAGTCGACATCAAGCTTCACCTGGTCCAAATCATTGGACGGCGGTCAAGAATATTCTTAGGTACCTGAAAAGGACCAAGAATAAGTTTCTTGTATTTTGTGGACATAATGGGCTCCATGTAGAAGGTTACACGGATGCTATCTTTATGACAGATCCGGACGATAGAAGATCTCAATCTGGGTTCATTTTTCTTCTGAATGGTGGAGCTATGAGTTGGCGTAGTTGGAAACAATCCACTACTGCTGATTCAACCACCGCAGCGGAAGTCATGGCGGCCGCAGAGGCAAGCAAAGAGGCAGTCTGGATAAAGAACTTCTTTGAGGAATTAGGAGTCGTGGTTTCTAGTGTAGGACCCTTGAGATGGTTTTGTGATAATAGTGCTTTCATTTCACAAATCAAGGAGCCGAAATCACATCACAAGACAAAATACATGGATTGGAAGTATTTTGTCACACGCGACTTCATTGAAGAAGGCAAGATTGCGCTTTTATGGATTGACACAAATAGCAACACAGTTGATCCCTTCACCAAGCCTTTGTCTCAAGCCAAAGGGGAAATTCATTTCGAGTCCATGGGGTTGCAAGACCATGGAGAGTGGCTTGATGGTTAAAGACGGCGGATTCTTATGTTTTGTATTTCTTTTATTAGAAACTTTAAAAATAAGTGGGAGATTGAAGGATTTGTGTTTTGAAAGTTGTCTTTAATTTTAATAAGTTCATGTTTTAATGAATGTTTAACTCATTCTGTCCCTGGATCATACGATGATGTCTCATGATAGCTTAAGAAGATGCCCTTGGTCTTGAGCTGTAGAACACCTGAGTTCCATCACGTGATCTTAGTTTTATAAACTCATGATCCTGGTAGTCAAAGAGGGACATTGACCACCCCTTGGATTGTCATATGAGTTAAAGTACATTGTAGTTCTACAAATGTTGATAATAGTTTTCATTTAATCATATGAATATGTATAAAGGTTGAAGCTATACGTATTGAGTTAGACCTAATCTTGTGTTGAGATATCGTATGGATTGTGTTAAGTGTCATCGATAGTCTCAACGTGTCTTATTGAATCTAGATATGTGATTTGTGAACCTACCGCCACAAGGTTTATAATGTAGTTGCAGTTGAACTCTGTTTATTGATGGAATATACACTGCAGCTCATTGTGTGACTTGTGCGGATCAGGTTTACACATCGACAGTATCAATTGTCACTCGAGTTATATTGAGCTGTGATATTTTTGGGCCCCTTGGCAAAGCGAGATTGTATGGCATGCAATATAACTGAAGTAGTTATAAATACATTGCGCTTGAGAAGCCAAGAAAGATGAATGTGCTGCGGGAGTGACACTGACCTATCCTGCGGGACATTCATGATATCATGTGACAGACATACACACAGGTCGTCCTATTTTGTCACCTTGTTACTGTGTTGCCAAAGCATCTATAATGCAGTGATAAAGCCTCTTATAGAGCATAATACAGATTGTTGTGTTATCGCTTTGGCGACTCAGTTCCTCTGTAAAGGTAACACCAAATGAATAGGAACAGTCGCGTTCGACTCAAATTGGGTATTTAATTTCATGGTTATATGATTTAAATAATTGTTGAGTGCGAATATAAAACGTCGTGAATCGACGCGCTTAGACAGTTATTAATTTATGATCTAAGTTTGGGCGTTAATTGATATAGTGAATTAAATTCATTATGGAATCAATAACAAGGCTGAACGAAATAAGTAACGCGTCCGGCGCTACATGCGATCGAATTAATTGTAGAGATTTCAAGGGAGAGAGTTTTGATGGTGTTTTGTGTAAATAGTTTTCATTTACACAATAAATCAATTCTTTTCTAAGTATTTAAAATACTTATAATAATATATATATATATATTATGGGATATATATAATCATGTATATATGTTAAGTGAATAACAATATATATAGATTTTGGTATATATATAAACACACATATATATATATATATGTTAAGAGAATATAAAATACTCCCACCTGATTCCCGTATAACACTTATTATATGATATATATGATATTGGATATATATATATATAGAGAGAGAGAGATATTAAGCATCGGGATGAGGCTCTAAGTGAAATCCTGAAAAACAAAAACCACCTAAAACCCTAAGCGTGAGGCGCCGTCACGGTCTCAACATGAACCTTTCCCAGAGCTACAGGCTTTGATGATCCTTAGTTCCTTACTAGAGAGTTGGGAGACTCTTGTGGTGTCGCTGAACAATTTAGCACCTGAAGGCATCGTGTCAATGGAGATGGTGATGAGCTGTCTGTTGAACGAAGAGCTGAGAAGGAAGGACTCATGAACCTCTACATCAGATGTCTTTCTTATGGAGGGAAGGGGCAGGCCGATGAAGAAAGAGGGGAAGCAAAGAGGCAACTCCAGGAGCAAGTCCAGGAGTAAGTCCAAGAAGGAGGTTGAGTGCTTCTACTGCAAGAAGAAAGGCCATTACAGAAAAGATTGCTTCAAAATGCAGAGAGATCAGAAGGGAAAGGCGAATGAGTCGAGAGAATCTAGTGATGGTGGTGGTGCAACCTTGATTGCTGAAGTTGAGTCGATGTGCTTACATTGCAGTGGGCCAACATGTCAGGAGTATGTTGACACTGACTGGGTAATGAATGGTGGTGCATGCTACCATTGCACTCCTCGCAGGGATTTCTTTCAATCATATGCTGCAGGAGATCTTGGCACTATTTGGATGGCGAATGCCGATGTGTCGTAGATCGTTGGCAGTGAAGACGTCCAATTGGAGACTGATATTTGGAGGTTTATCTTCAAGGATGTCAGGCATATTCCTGATTTGAGGATGAACCTCATTTCAGTTGGAAGGATGGATGATGGAGGCTTTACCAGCATTGAAGGCGGAGGTGCCTTGAGACCGATGAAGGGCTCTTTGGTGGTGGCAAGGGGCAAGAAGTGTTGCAGTTTGTACCAAGCAAAGGCCAAGATCTGCAGTCCGAGTATGAATGCAGCTGAAGATAACTCGATGGAGTTGTGGCATCACAGACTTGGCCATATCAGTGAAAAGAACCTAAAGATCTTAGTGAAGAATAAGGTTCTCCCAGAGTTGTCAGGTGAGATTACTGACACTTGTACTCATTGCTTGGCTGGCAAGCAGAGACGAGTATCCTTTGCGCAGGCTGAACTGAAGAGGAAGGCGGAGCTGCTGAACCTGATACACATTGATGTGTGTGGTCTTATTGAGCCCAATTCAGTGCGCTGAGCAGCTTACTTTGTCACATTCATAGATGATCACTCGAGAAAGATATGGACTTATGTCTTGAAGCATAAGAGTGATGTCTTGGCAAAGTTCATGGAGTTCAGGGCGAAGGTAGAGAAGATGACCGAGAAGTAGATCAAGCGGGTAAGATCTGATAATGGGGGTGAATATATTGGTGTGTTTGATGCCTACTACAGGGATCATGACATTGTGCATGAAAAGACAATTTGGAGGACACTGCAACAGAATGGGTTGGCGGAGAGGATGAATAGGACAATTATTGAGAAGATCATGTGCATGATCTCTCAAGCAGGTATTGACAACTAGTTCTGGGCAGAGGCCGTACAAACTGTAGTGCATTTGATCAATCTGTCCCCCTCTGCACCTTTAGATAGATATATCCCAGAGCGTGTTTGGTCCATTAAGGAGGTGTAATATGGACACGTTCAGGTGTTTGGTTGCAGGGCACATGTTCATGTCCCCAAGGAGGAGAGATCGAAGCTTGATGAGAAGTCCCGAGAGTGCATCTTATTGGGATTCCCAAATGAAGAGTTTGGTTATAGACTCTGGGACCCAGTGAAGAAGAATCTCATCAGAAATAGGGATGTGGTCTTCGTGGAAGACCAGATTATTGGTGAGCAAAGTGTTGCTGAGCCAGAGGATCCATAGGTTGTGGAGAGTTCTGATGCAGTTTTTGAGCCAGAGAATGTTGGTGCTGATGAAGGGCGTGCTGAAGAAGAAGTTGTGCATATTCTAGATTAGGATGAGATTCTGGATGGAGGGGGAGTGTTGCATGTTGATGTTTCACTGATGGTGGAGGTGCCCCTCAGGAGATCTGACAGAGCATGGAGGCCCAGCACCAGGTATCCACCGCAATATTATATCTTGCTTACTGATGGTGGTGAGCCTGAGTTATTTGAGGAGGCTCAGAGGGCTGAAGACAGTGAGTCTTGGGCAGCAGCTATGGAGGAGGAGCTTGACTCGCTTTAGAAGAATGAGACCTATGATTTGTTCTGACTACCAAGGGGGAGGAAAGCCTTGAAGAACAAGTGGATCTTTAAGCTGAAGATTGATGAAAACCTCTCCCGGCCTAGGTACAAGGCAAGGTTGGTAGTCAAAGGGTTCAGTCAAAGACATGGTGTAGATTTTGATGAGATATTTTTACTAGTGGTGAAAATGTCTTTTATCAGACTGCTATTAGGGTTGGCTGCCTCCATGAATCTTGAAGTTGAGCAGATGAATGTCAAGATGATATTCCTGTATGGAGATTTGGAAGAGGAGCTGTACATGGAGCAGCCCGAAGGTTTTGAAGCCAAGGGGAAGGAGCATTTGGTCTGCCGACTCAAGAAGAGTCTGTATGGATTGAAGCAGACACCCAGGCAGTGGTACAAGAAGTTTGATTCCTTTATGCTGAAGATCAAGTTCCAGAGGACCAGAGTTGATCATTGTGTCTATGTGAAGAGGGCTGAGAAGACCCTTACTATTTTGTTGCTGTATGTAGATGACATGCTGATTGTCGGTGATGATAAGGCCAGCATTGTAGAGCTAAAGAAAGAGCTTGGTGAGTCCTTCGAGATAAAGGACTTGGGACCTGCAAAGAAGATCCTTGGGATGAAGATCACCATAGATAGGAGTGCATCTCTGTTATGGCTCAAGCTGAGTATGTGGAGAAGGTGCTAAAGAGATTCATGATGGAGAAGGCTAAGGTGGTAGCTACTCCGCTGGGTGGACACTTCAAGCTATCTAGCTCTCAGTGTCCTTCATCTGAGAAGGAACTAGAGGAGATGAGCCAGATCCCCTATGCATCTGCAGTGGGGAGTTTGATGTATGTTATGGTCTGCACAAGGCCAGACATATCTTATGCAGTGGGGGTAGTGAGCAGATATCTGGCAAATCTAGGGATGATCCATTGGGATGCTGTGAAGTGGATACTCTGATATCTCAGAGGTACCACAAGCCTATGTTTGCATTTTGGTGGAGGGTTGCCAATGTTGATTGGGTACTCTGACTCAGATATGTCAGGAGATATTGATTCCCGGAGGTCCACATTTGGATATGTTGTTACTTATACAGGGAGAGCTGTGACGTGGCAGTTGAGGTTGCAAAAGTGCATTGCACTGTCGATGACAGAGGCATAATATATTGCGTTGACGGAAGCGTTAAAGGACATCTTGTGGATGAAGAAGTTCATGCTTGAACTTGGACTCCAGCAAGAAGTGTTTACTGTGTACAGTGATAGTCAGAGCGCCATTTTTCTGGCCAAGAACCCCGCCTACCACTCTAAGACGAAGCATATTGATGTGAGGTATCATTGGATACAGGATGTTGTCGAGGAGAAGCTGCTGAAGGTGGAGAAAGTCCACATGGATGAAAATCCTTCGGACATGATGACGAAGGTCGTGCCAATTGAGAAGAATGAGTTGTGCCGGTTGTTGTTCAGCATGAAGCCCGTCTGAAGGTGTCAGGTTTGGGGAACTCTTCTTTATGGTCTGGAGGGGGAGTTTATTGGGGTACAGCCCTTAAAGAGAAGAAACGGATCAGGTTGGAGAACAAGTCCTTTTTCGTCGAGTGGTCTCGACGAATTCGTCGAGTGGTCTCTCCGCACTCGTCGAGTGGTCTCGACGAATTCGTTGAGTGGACTCGCCACACTCGTCGAGTGGTCTCCGAATTCGTCGAGTGTTCAGTGAATTCGTCGAGTGTTTTCAGCGAATTCGTCGAATTGATAAGTGATGTTTCGACGAATTGTATTCACCTTGTTCATCGTGTTTCGTCGAGTTGTCTCGACGAATTTCGTCGAGATAGTTATTGTAGCAGACGGAAACTGTTTTGTCAAATACTCGATCGGTAGTCGTTGGATCATTTTGGATCTGTTGTGGATGGTCAAGATTACTTTGCCTATCTACCATAAATAGGCAGAGACGGTTTGACAGAAAAGGATCGATCAATTAGCCGTCAAAAGAAGAAAAGTCGTGGGAGAGCGACGTGCGTTCGGCCATTGTCGTCGGAGGAGTTCTTCAAGGAGGAAGAAAATATTTCTCAGATCGGTGACTTCGTCTTGGCTATAATAGTGTTTTTGCTTAATCTTATCTTCATTTGCTTTGGTGCTTGGAGAGAGATTTGAGTTCTTGCTCTTTGTTTGGAGAGAAGTTGTTTTTCACGGTGAGTTGGAAGAGGATTCAATTTGTGAATCCAAAGGAGGATCTAGGTTGGGCAAACCTAGATTGATTGTTGTAATCCTTATTATTATTATAGCGAATTATTTGTGTGCCCCATGATTTTTCCCTCTTTGCTTTAGAGAGAGTTTTCCACGTAAAATTTGTTATTTGCTGGTTGTATTTTTATTTTCTGTGTGATTGTTGTTAATTATCTTCTAGTGTGTCTAGATTGTACAAGTGGGTTATATCCATACAATAAATTAGTGCTTTGATAGCTCTTAGTATTACATAATCACGAAGACTTACTCTAAACTTGAACAAATATATCCATTTATTCATAATTTATGCTAATTTATATCTATCCATGCCTAATCCTAACCCACCTCTCATCATTTTGACATAAAACAAATCTTAGAATTTGGAGCCAAGAAGATCCCATCAAAAACTCATTCCAGATATAAAAATCATCCCCTCCTTTGCCATTCCTTCACAAAACTGAATTAAAAGCTGTAAATTTCTTAACTTTCTTATGTAGAGAAGTTGTAAGAACATAATCATGGTGGCAAGACTTCTTTTTTTTACCTGCAATAAAATTAAGCTTCGTAATTACTTATTAATCATATATGCATTTAAAATTGCAAAATTTAAATGATACAACGAAGTTACTGCTTAGGACACACTCAAAAACTACTCATATTTTCATTTATTTTGAACTACTATGAATACTTCTTTAAGAACTTATATAATTAAATCAAGTTTTTTGGGATAGCGCGGTCATGAATCTGTTTCGTTGAATGTTTAATTTTGTGCATTACATAGCAATCCTTATTAAGCTTAATGTAATTTGCAGCCAGTTCATGTTTAACAACTAATAGTTCATTTGTGCTTACAGCTTGGTGATGAAAAGGTATATTCATAGAAGAAGTTTTAAAATAAAGTTCTTATGATTTAACATAAGTTATTCAGGGATCTTAAAATCTATTTTAGAACCATGCATGCTTAGAGGTCGCAGCGCTCCATTTGCCACTAGAGATTCATGGTTGTTTTGAACCAGTAATAAAACGCTCCATTGGCCATTCGAACCCTTTTGATTTTCTTCACCTTGGCATTCTTGAACAAGTGAATCAAAACTGTTTTAGAAAACAGTTTTTTTGCTAACTCATCGTCGGAAGCATTGCAAAGTAAATTATATGTCGACGCCTATTAAGCCCATTGGAAATTGCAAAGTAAATGAAAAATTCCCTCAAATTACTTCAACTAAACATACCGTTTGATTTTCTTATGAGAATTTCCGCCTATTTCTTGACAGCTTTAATTTGTCCATTAAGACTTGAAATTTTTCAAAATTCCATTCATGTAGCACTTTTAGGTTATATGTTTGTTTGGGCGGTGGGAATGGCAGCGTTGGGAGATGGAGGGAGAAATGTGTCGTCTAAAATTAGTCCAAAATGATGTTTTTGAGCGGCGGCGCGGGAATTGAGATTAACCTAACAATATTTTGAGTGATATCATTTTCTCCCATCAAAATGGGAGCAAAAAATCCTAAACAAGCAAAGCTTTACTGATAGAAATTGACGATTTTTGGATCATCGGATAGACGATCGGAGACCGTGATCGCGACCGGTTAGATTTTTCATATTTGTATGTATTTTTTTACTAGTATTTTAAAAGTTAGGTTAAATTATCCGCCGGGCGATCTTAGCCATCAGATAATTTTAACCTAATTCCCTCCCCCCCTTTACATCCAACAACAGCCGGCCTCCTTAAGGATCGAGTGTTACGCGCATGCGGCGTCGTATTATTATTATTATTATTATTATTTTCTTTTAAATGTTATTAGGGTTGATGTGAGCCCACCCCTGACTATATAAAGAGGTGGTTTTTGGGAGTTAGGATATCTTTGGATCCATTATCTTTTGGGCTCTCATTAGAGAGAAACTCTTTGGAGGAACTAGTCTCCGAGAATTGGGCGGAGCTTGCTCTGGATTGTATCCGTTGTTTCATTAATCCAAGCAATCTTCATCTTATTCGTATTATTTGGTCCGACCTGCCTCACCGCCCGCTGCACTTGTCGTCAGTGCTTCGTCCCCCGTCGTCCAGGCTCGCGTGAACCCGCATAGTCCACATCCAGCACCACCGCTTGACAGCACGATCACCTTGCTCGACAGAACGATCGACGCACCGTTCGATCGCCTAGTAGCCAGCGTCCGGATCCGCCAGCGTCCGCACCTCTCGACCCGCCGCATCCGCAACTCTCGATCCGCCGCACCCCATCAATCAGCCGCACCGATCGGTCCGCCGCATCCGCACCCCATCGATCCGTCGCACCCCATCGATCCGTCGCACCCCATCGATCCGTCGCACCCCATCGACCAGCCGCACCGATCCGCCACATCCGTACCGCTTGATCTGCCGCATCCCATCGATAAGCCGCATCTGCTAACCTCCAGTTCCTTACGCAGCGCCTGCTCTTCCGCCGCCGCCTGCTCATCCGCACCGCCGCCGACTCTTCCGCACCGCCGCCTACTCTTCCGCACCGCCTGTTATTGATTCCAGATCCTTCCGCCGCCGCCTGCTCTTCCGCAGCGATCGTCCGCTGCTAGCTCCCCTTCCCATGCTCCGACACTCTCCTGCCAACCTCCAGCTCGACGCAGTCGTCTTCAAATGCCAAAGAGCCGGATGGAATCCCGCGTGGAAACCCTAGAATACTCCCTCACCACCATCAACACCCGTCTCGAGGCACAGACCGAGCAGTTCGCCTCGATTCTAACCATGCTCCAGAACTTACAGCCCAGCCAGCACTCCGGGCCTCCTGACGTCTCTGCTGTGGGATCCCCCAGCACAACGATCCCCGATACACCCGTAGTGGTGGAATTACCTACTCCATCGTACCGTGGACCTAACATCCCCACATTCAACGGGACTGACCCCCTTGGGTGGATTGCTCGCACCGAACAATTCTTCGACATCCACCAGACCCCTCCGACGCAACGGGTCTCCACCGCACTTATCCGCATGGAAGGGTCTGCCCTCCATTGGGTCTGTTGGCTCCGCCAGACCTCTCCCGCCCTCTCTTGGACAGATCTCACCGAGGCCCTGATTCAGCGGTATGACGACCGCTACTCCGGCCCCATGATCGAGCGACTTTGCGGGGTCCGTCACACCGGCTCCATTGACTCGTACATTGATGCCTTCGTGGAATTGGCCACTCATGTTCCTGGACTCCCCCCAGACCATTACTTGGGGTTCTTCATGAACGGCTTGCAACCCCACTTCCGCTCTCGTCTCCACACCCTCAAGCCATTAACGGTCCACTAAGCCATCAACCTCTCCCCCCTTGTGGAGGCGGAATTCCTCGCGACGTCCGGCGACATTCCGTACCCATCACCTTCCTCCAAGCATCCCTCCCAACCTTACTTCTCGACCCATCTCAAACCTCCACCTCTGCCGCCTCCCCTACCTCAGCCACCAATTATGGGCCCAACCAACACTCGGCATATCCTACACAATGTCTGACCCATCAGGAGTACAACGACTTACGGAGCAAGGGTCTGTGCTCCCGCCGCAAGAAACCCTACTTTCCTGGTCATGCGTGCTCGGTGAAGGAGTGTCGGGTCCTCATCAGCGAAGACGTGGTCACGCTCACCGCCGCCAACTTTGACGACCTGCTGCTCTCAAACGGACTACCAGGAGACCCCCCGGGCACATCTACGACATCCCAACCGCTTGCATATCATTACTGATCGGCGGGCGGCGGGCCGACCTTTGGGTCAAGGTCATTTTTCTGACGGGGTGTATTGTTACGCGCACGCGGCGTCGTATCATTATTATTATTATTTTCTTTTAAATGTTATTAAGGTTGATGTGAGCCCACTCCTCCCTATATAAAGAGGTGGTTTTGGGGAGTTAGGATATTTTTGGATCCATTGTCTTTTGGGCTCTCATTAGAGAGAAACTCTTTGGAGGAACCAGCCTCCGATAGTTGGTCGGAGCTTGCTCCGGATTGTATCTGTTGTTTCATTAATCCAAGCAATCTTCATCTTGTTCGTATTATCGAGAGTTTAGGTTTTGAGAAGAAGTCGCTCAGTCTACGGAGGTGCGACGCCTCCCCCTCCTGGTGCTGACGTCGGGAGCCTCTACTTCCGACGCCAATGCCGCCATCTGCCGCCTTCCTCTCCTTCGACGAGCCTGTACCATTCTCCAGCCACTGCTCTTGCCAACTGAGCCCTCTCCAGCCCTCATCCAGTCCACCGGTAGGCCTTCTCCTTCAATCCCACGACCAACCGACGCCATGCAGCTCTTCCTCACCCCAAAATTCAGTTTCCCAGCCCCTTCCCGCAGCAAAATACCATCTCCCAGCCCCTCTTCTGCAAATGCAACCTCCGTTCAGCCCTCTCCCCCACCAACTACGGCCTCCCAGTACTTCTCCTTCAATATCGCTGCATATCCTTGCCTTCCCGCACATCTACACTCCTAAATACACTTCCCAACACCCTTCCCACAGCAGACCCAATCCTTCTCTCCTCCGATTTCAGCATTCCTGCCCCTTCCCGCTCCAACATCACGCCATTCAGCACCTCCCCGCTGCTACACCCTGCTGTCCAACCCATTTCCACTGCAAAACCCACTCCCAAACACCTTCCTGAAGCATCTCCAGCCCTCCTCCATTCCGACGGCAATACCCCTCCGTATATCCACTCTAGCGCTTCTCCAACATCATACTTGTACTTCCCCCCTCCTCCAACAACCCTCCCAGTCTTTCAAACAGCCACTACCCTTCTCCAACACCCCCACACAGCAGTATTGTCACTCCCGTAAATCCACTGGCACCATTGGGGCTTCCCAACACCACCGACATCGACTACTTGGTGAACTTTTACTTTCTAGTGTTCATTTCTTCACAGTATGGACATCATGTACTATTAGTAATATTGGGCTCAATTTAATTTTACCGTTGAATCTCTTTACTGATGTGCAATAACTATTCGCTCAGCTCAAATTCAGTGCGCTCTTGGTTTATATTGTAATAGTTGCCAAATTATCAAATTTGAATGTTTACTCTTAATTGCGATTGAAGTGCGGGAGTTTTAAAATTAATTATTTAATTAATTGCATGTTGGAATTCTTCGCATGATTGAGTCACTCACATTTTCATTAGGCTTAAGGTTCACAACGTAGGATTGCATGTATGCTTGCATTTCATCTTATGGTTGTCAGTAGTCCCTAGCATTCAGTGTGTGATTGCTTGCACTGCATTTAGGGTTAGGCCATTTGGCCAACCGCCTCCTGTAGATTCGTGCTGCATCAGATTGGTATCAGAGCGGAAGTTTCGTGCACTCTTTGATATGCAGTTATTGAGTTTATAGGTTCCGTACTATGACGCACTATTATCGCCACCACGCACCTTCATTTGAGGGCGCCCTTATTATTACGATGATTATCCTCCTGCGCGGTACACTTCCAAGGATCGTGTCGACCCTTCGAGATGATTCAATGATGCTAAAGTCGACCACCATGACGAGAGGTTCTCAAGGTATCATCATTACACCTCTCCACGACTTTATGATGGTAGAGTTGGGTATCGATCAAATCATCTTCGCTACACATCTCCTTCACTTATGGAAACTGAGTATGTAAATGCGCAACCACCACCGCACGTTCGTAGGGCCCACACCCACCCACAGGCATGATCTGATTATGATAGGAACTACCGTCTAGATGACCCTCAGGAGCCCTATAGAGGTCACCTTCGCCAGGATCACATCATATGTCAAGACCCTCTTAGAGTTTCGCAAATAGAGATACCTGGGGCCAAATTTCAGGGATTAGTTATTGATCAATTTAATCGCTTGGATGCTGATTTGGCTCACATAATGAATTCCTTAAGCAGGATGAATAGGGGAAAGCCTAGGGATTCAGGTCGAGCCACCGAGGAATCTTGTAGTGCTCCCATTGACATGGTAGACACAACACCTGATTTTGATTTATCTCATATTGATGAGACTCAGTTTCTACTTGATTTTGGTGTCGAGTTCGATCATGACCATATGATACAGGTAGAGAGCGACATTAGTATTACTAGTGAGTGTTTTCACGAGAGTGAGGAAGAGTAGCCCAGGGACACTGTGACGGTTTATTCACCATATACTGCTCACTTAGACCCAGTGTCCCCTTCGGCTAGAGATTCAGTTTTCGACGCAATACTGATTGACCCACACTTGAGTATGGGCTCTTCCCACTCTTTCCTTAGCATTGTCTCGAGCCGCTTCACGAGTGAGAGCCGAGAGCCTAGTGCTGACCTCGTAGTGGCTATCCCACCCGCTTATGAGAACACTATCTCTATCGGTGATACTTATAGGAAGGATCACCTCACTATTATTGATTTCATTATTGAACCTCCCGATGCGCCTCCTAATGAGCCACCACTCCTTTGTGGGGGTCAAGGGGCTGACATTGACTTTGCTGTTGGTGTCCCACTTGTTTCCCTTGACACTACCATTATTGGTGCTCTCCTCTTGGAGGGTCATCATGTCATTGTTGACCTCCCCAGGATTAAGTCCCCGAGAGGCTCATTTGACGAGATTCCTCTCCTGAAAGGCATGCATCTTAGTGATGGGTTGTGTCTCCACACTAGTGATCATTTCGTACGCGATGACTTTTAGCATACACCTCCTGGTGAGCCACCTGACGGGCTTTATCATTTGAGAAGTACCCATCACACCCGTGCATCACACTATTTTGTCACCATCTACGTCGTTCCTTCGGGTGATGGTCTCATGCACGCCGAATTCTTCTATCGACCACCCAGCGAGCCTCTCGATGATTTGCATTCCTTAGGATATGTTTGGCATATCCTAGTTTCACAACTCACAGTCGATGTCCCTGTTAGTCAGTTGGGTGGTCTCCGTACACTCGATGAATATTCTACACCCCGCCGGAAGAACCTCCAGATAAGCCACCCATCCTTAGGGGCTTCCACCGCGTTACGACATATGCATTTGGCCAATCTGTCATGTCGGTCGTCTTTCTTTTGCATCTGTTGCATGATTTGCATATCATATTCCGACATAAAGTTAAATTAAATAATACAAATTTTAAAGCTTGCGCCGACAATCACATGAGGGAGCAAATATTCTACGAAGGTAGTTGGGTAGTGACTTTCATATTATTTGAGAGGTTCACATTGGGGACAACTATGAATTTAAGTGCTAGCTGAATGAGTCCATACACTGTCATGAGAGTCTGAGTGAAATTTTTTCGAGCTTTATATTACTAGGAATACGGTTGTTCATCTGGCACTCAATGTTGAATACTTGACTCTAGATGTGGAGTCACCTAGTTTTGGACCTTCAGCTCCTTTTAGCTTCAGTCTTAACCATCACTATAGCCTCTCTTATACCCCAACCTCCATTACAGCTCTCCCGTTCACCATTGTTTCGGTACCCTACATCTTTATGGCGGGTTACTTGGTGTGGGGGATCCTTGACTACTTTGGTGGTATGATGACCTTATGCGGAGACGCTTCCTCACGACTACCTGGAGTGACAGAGAGTCTTACCTGGCTTGCCTTGGGAGCATGTAGTCTCCATTCACCGGAGATGAATGTTTCTGTGCCGGGGAGATTGATAGAGATCGGCAACTTTTGGATCATTGGATAGACAATCGAATACCGTGATCGCGACCAGCTCGATTTTTCATATTTCTATGTATTTATTTTTATTTTTCTAACTAGTATTTTAAAAGTTAGGTTAAATTACCCGTCGGGCGATCGTAGCCATCAGATAAATTTATCCTAATTCCCTCTCCCCTTTATATCCAACAACAGCCGACCTCCTTATTGATCAGGAGTTTAGGTTTTGAGAAGAAACCGCTCGGTCTACGGAGGTGCAACGCCGCCCCCTCCCGGTGCCGACGCCGGGAGCCTCTACCGTCGACGCCAGTACCGCTATTTGCCGCCTTCCTCTCCTCTGAAGAGCCCGTACCATCCTCCAACCACTTTTCCCGCCAACAGAGCCCTCTCCAGCCCCCATCCAGTCCACTGGTAGGCCTTCTCCTTCACTCTCACAACCAACCGATGCCATCCAACTCTTCCTCACCCCAAAACTAAGTTTCCCAGCCCCTTCCCGCTGCGAAATACCATCTCCCAGCCCCTCTTCTGCCACTACAACCTCCGTCCAGCCCTCTCCCCCTCCAACTACGTCTTCCCAGCACTTCCCCTTCCATCTCGCTGCATATCCTTGCCTTCCCGCACATCTACACTCCTAAATAAACCTCCCAACACCCCTCCCGCAGCATACCCGACCGTTCTCTCCTCCGATTTCAGCATTCATGCCCCTTCCCGCTCCAACATCACGCCATTCAGCACCTCCCCGCTGCTACACTCTGGTGTCCAGCCCATTTCCACTACCAAACCCACTCCCAAACACCTTCCTGAAGCTTCTCCAGCCCTCCTCCATTCCGACGGCAATACCCCTCCGTATATCCACTCTAGTGCTTCTCCAACATCATACCTGCACTTTTCCCCTCCTCCAACAGCCCTCTCAGTCTTTCAAACAGCCGCTACCTTTCTCCAACACCCCCACACAGCAGTAATGTCACTCCTGTACATCCACCGGCACCATTGGAGCTTCCCAACACCACCGACATCGACTACTTGGTGTGCTTTTACTTTCTAGTGTTCATTTCTTCACAGATTATGGACATCGTGTATTGTTACTTTGTTAGTAATATTGGGCACAATTTAATTTGACGGTCGAATCTCTTTATTGATATGCAATAACTATTCGCTCCGCTCAAATTCAGTGCGCTCTTGATTTATATTGTAATAGTTGCCAAATTATCGAATTTGAATGTTTACTCTTAATTGCGTTTGACGTGTAAAAGTTTTAAAA
This sequence comes from Dactylorhiza incarnata, assembly GCA_033032865.1. Lineage (NCBI taxonomy): Eukaryota > Viridiplantae > Streptophyta > Magnoliopsida > Asparagales > Orchidaceae > Dactylorhiza > Dactylorhiza incarnata. The sequence continues at coordinate 8,063,556 of JAWHQI010000023.1, forward strand.
TTAATTGCATGTTGCAATTCATCGCTGATTGAGTCACTCACATTTTCATTAGACTTAAGGTTCACATCGTAGGATTGCATGTATGCTTGCTTTTCATCCTATGATTGTCAGTAGTCCCTTGCATTCGGTGTGTGATTGCTTGCACTGCATTTAAGATCAGGTCATTTGGCCAACCGCTACCTGTAAATTCGTGCTGCATCATTTACTCTCTCAGTTGGATTCATTGTTCATTGTCCCTTTATGCTTTTGGCAAAATGTTGGGTATTTCTCTCTTTCTGAGACAGTTTGAAGTAGCATATAATAGACACACTCTTATGCTTTATTAGTCCATCCAACTGGTGTATGGCAAAAAAAATTATTTATTGAGATGAATATCTTTATCCCATAAGTTCTGTAGGATTCTGCAATGGAGAAGCTTTTTTGCTTTCATTCAGTATTATAAACCTGCCATTTTTACATCAAAACATTATCTGTCATTTCAACACATGAACACATTGAGCACAGGCGGAGCCCGTTTGTATGCGTGTGCAACCCGCTTGCCTGCGGACGAAGTCCGCAGGAAAGCATCAAGCACGGGTGTAGCCCGCAGCAGAGCATCGAGCATGCGCGTAACCTGCTTGCTTCTGAGCGCGGCCCGCAAGAGAGCATCAAGCGAAGCCTCCCCACTTCGTTCTCCATCCAAATCAAACTCGCAAAACTCCCGATCTCCCTGCAACCAAAGTGAAGCCTAGCTTCCTGTCATCGCCTGGCCTCGCCACATAATTCAACTCTCGAATCATGCCGCCCACATTTTCTAAAAACTATTTTAGAGGCTTTTTAAGAAGCTAGTCCAACATAGCTTTCTAAAAACCACTTTCAAACAACTTCGTCTTCGCTCGAAAAAGCTGTTTTAGAGGCTTTTTGAGAAGCTAGTCCAACATAACTTTCTAAAATCCACTTTATCTGCTTTTAGCTTTTTCTTTTTTATTAACACTATTTCGCTACATACCAATCAAGCATTTTTGTCCGAGCACTCATTGTTCGCCCGGGGAGCAGTTTTTCACCCGGGCGGCCATTTTTCTCTCGGGCGCTCATTTGTTTCGCTCGGGAGAGCATTTTCGCTCGGGTGACCATTTTTTTGCCCATGCGCGCGTTTTTTTGGTCGGACGCGTATTTCTCCCGGGCGGCCATTTTTCGCTCGGGTGGCCGTTGTTTTCGCCCGGGCGGCCATTTTTCGCCTGGACGCGCATGTTTGCTCAGGCGCGTGTTTTCACCAACATTATATTTTAATATTTTTGTTTAAAAAATTAGCTTTCAAACAGTTGTTCTGTCAAACATTTTAAATGAGAAAACTGTTAGGTTGAGTGCTCAAAGTATTCTACAATACCTCCATCAAGTTTGGAATGGGGTATATATAGTACCTCCAGCATAGGACCGGGTCCTAGAGTGACACGAACCCATTAAGCTAATCCAAGTCGGACTCGACACGGTAGGACATATAAATAAATACATTAACAATCTCCTCCTATGTCCGTCGTGAACCCAGACTTCGGGTAGAGGGTGGTTTGTGTAATACTCAACCAGAAGTGAGACATACACAACCGTGTCCAGCACCTGTTTAAGATAGAATCGGACTATAACAAAAGATAGCATGCATGCATAAGTGAATAAACAACTCAGCTGCAACACAAGCGTCTCAGGTACAATCGAGACACAGGCCCTAAAACACATGGTGTCCCAAAACAAGCAGAGATCTAAAAGTCCAAATAAACAGTGCTATAAAATAAGAGCTAAACAATGCTCTGAACAGAAGTACAGGAACTAAAAACAAAATAACACTCAAACAGGCTAAACATCCAAAAGATCATCCTCCTCCGGATCCCAGACAACCAGTGCTCCTCCTATCCCAGAAACTCCTGCAATTCAACAGAGAATTTCATTTTAGAATGAATTCTATCCTTTGTAATTTGCAGATATCTAGTTTTAGCATAAAACTTAATATTGATTGTTATTTAATTTGGCTGGGAGGACACGTTCACAGAGTATTATAGTTTAACCTCAGAATCTGTTATCTGTTTCCAAATGAAACGATTATCAGACTTCTGGACATTGCAGCTATATCTGTAATCCTATATGGAATGTCACGGTTACTGCTCTTCTAAAGTCAATTGGAACTCATCAAGTTTGGAATGGAACCAATCTTCAGAAGAAGAGACAAACCAAGTCAGATTGTGTTATCAAGTTTGGAATAACACTCTCCTCCAAGGCAAAAGCCGAATCCGATGAGGCTGTTAACATCAAGTTTGGAATGACACAACTTACCAGATCCGAGCTCAGCAACCAAGAACATCAGCGGACCACAACATACTTGCATTGACAAGGGAATGTGGAATAATCAAAACGTCTGGACTAAGGCGATTCACAATCGCCTGATACTGAACTAAGACCGAACTAAATCGCTTTTAGTCCCATTTCCCCCACTGTTTTGATTAACCGATCTTTGGGCATTCCTTTCGTCAGTGGATCAGCAAGGTTATCCTTTGAGCGTACATCAATCAAAGTGATGACTCCTTGTGCTTTCAGATAATTCAACAAAGCATGTCTCAGTCGTACATGTCTCCTCTTAGTATTATAGAGGGTATTCTTAACGACTTGAACTGCTGCCTGATTATCACAATACAAGTTCAACGAGTTGACTTGTAACTTAGACAGGGGAATGTCTAAAATCAAGTTTCTGATCCAGTCTGCCTCTTCACCAGCTGAAGCTAAGGCAAACAACTCGGCCTCCATAGACGACAAAGCTATACAGGTCTGTCTCTTGGATTTCCAAGTGACAGCAGCTCCTCCCAAGGTGAATATGAATCCACTGGTGGACTTGCTGTTTCCGACTTCTGAACACCACGAGGCATCAGAATGTCCCTCCACGGTAGGTGGGAAACCAGTGTAGCACAGAGCATAGTTAGCAGTACCTCGAAGGTATCTCAACAGCCTATCTAGGGCAACCCAATGTTCTTTGCCAGGACTACTGGTAAAACGACTCAGCGCGCTAACCGAGAAAGCAATGTCTGTCCTCGTACAAGTTGTAGCGTACATGAGACTACCAATTATTTTGGAATATTTGACCTGATCAATGCTGGCCTCTAGATTAGGACTCAACTTAACATTGTGGTCAAACGGTGTCTCAATCGGCCTACTCTTATCATATCCCCAGGTAGAGAGAAGTTGCTCAACATAGTGAGCCTGGCTAAGAGTAACTCGACCCTTGTCAACTCTAACCTTCATACCTAACAGGGTATCAACAGGACCAAGATCCTTCATGTCAAATATTTCTGCCAGAGTGGATTTGACATCCCTAACTGCAGCAAGATTAGACCCTAAAATCAACAAATCATCCACATATAAGCAGATGATGACTGTTTGATTTAACAAGGAGCGGTAATAAAGGCATTTGTCAGAAAGACTGGACTGGAATCCAATGCTCTTTACCACCTGATCAAACTTTATGTGCCACATCTTAGGTGCTTGTTTAAGACCATAGATTGACTTATCGAGTTTGCACACTTTGTCTTTTTGATCTTTATGAACATAACCTTCAGGTTGCGTCATGTAGATCTCTTCATTAAGCTCTCCATTTAAGAATGCAGTTTTAACGTCCATCTGATGAACTATAAAGTTCTCAATAGAGGCTAATGCAAGAAGAATCCTGATAGTCGATAGATGACACACAGGTGAGTAGACGTCAAAATAGTCAATTCCCCCTTGTTGCTTATAACCTTTAGCTACGAGACGCGCTTTATACCTGGCTATAGATCCATCACTATGTAACTTCTTCTTTAAAACCCACTTGCATCCTAGGACTTTAGCACCTTTCGGTAAGTCAACTAGATGTCAGGTATTGTTATGTAACAGCGAGTCCATTTCATCGTCAATGGCTTCTGCCCACATCAATGAATCTCTAGACCTCATTGCTTCCTGGTAGGAGAATGGATCATCCTCTAAGTGATAGGTGATGAAGTTCTCACCAAAATCCTTAGGAACTCTCTCTCTGGTAGATGCTCTTAGTGGAATAGGTTCCACCTCTACAGGTTGGGGAGCAGTGCCAGAAGGGCCAGCTTCAGGTTCAACGATAGATTCTGTAATCATATCATTGGACCCGGAGACAGATAATCCATGATCTTTGACGAACTTGTCTTCAAAAAATATGGCATCTCTAGACTCTATCACGGTGTTCGTGGATAGATCGAGAAATCTGTCTGCTGCACTATCTTCTGCACTACCTAGATAGATGCATGTCGTCGTCTTAGGTCCCACCTTAGGCCTCTTAAGGTCTTGTATACGCACATAGGCAATACAGCCCCAAGTCTTTAGAGTATCATACCTGCACGGATGACCGTGCCACAGCTCATACGGAGTAAAAGTGAGCTGAGAGTGAGGTACTCTATTTAGAATGTGATTTGCAGTGCGGACTGCTTCTCCCCAAAAGGAATTAGGCATGCCAGCTGTTAGAAGCATGGAATTCAACATTTCTGTTAAAGTCCTATTCTTACGCTCGGCGACACCGTTAGACTGGGGTGAGTAAGGAGCTGTGGTTTCAAGAATTATTCCCTCAGAGGCACAGAATTCCTTGAATCCAGTAGCAGTATATTCTCCTCCCCGATCACTTCTAAATCTCTTAATTTTCAAGCTTAACTGATTTTCAACACGAGACTTAAAGGTCTTGAACGCCTCAAACGCTTCGTCTTTCGATTTCAACAGAAACACATGACAAAATCTAGAAAAGTCGTCTATGAAAGTGATTAGATACTTCCTTCCCCCTCTGGTGGCATGACTGCGGAAATCACAGAGGTCTGAATGTATCAATTCAAGAAGTTTTGTGCTCCTAGAAACTGACCTGAAAGGCTTTCTAGTAATTTTGGTTTGAGCACACACCTCGCACTTGTCAAATCGAATCGACAGATCTAAGGGGATGTTTTGACTCTTGGCTAGATCTAGCATCTTCCTATAGTTCACATGTCCAAGTCTGTTATGCAACAACTTAGGATCTATGAGGTTTGCACTAACCTGGTTAATGCTATCATTATTTAAGCTAAGTCTATACATTCCGTTGATCAGATACGCACACCCAAAATAATGTGAATTTACCATAAGAGTCATTCTACCATTTTGAGTTGTGAAGGTCATCCCAGCTTTGTCTAGCAGACTTATTGAAATCAGATTTTTAGTTAATGTTGGAACTACTTTAACATTCTTTAAAAATAAACTTTTACCTGACGAGAGAACCAGCTCGGCTGTCCCTGCATGGGTCACCTGAGTCTCTCCTCCGTTGCAGTTCTCCACTCTCTCCTTGACCGCCTTAACTTCAGTCAGTAATCCTCTGTCATTTCAGTCTTGAAGGTCGACCACTCAGGAGGTAGCTTGCTTAATATAGAACACACAAATAGATTATCAGAGATACCGGACTTATCGTCCTCCAACTTCTGACGCAGGGCTTCCAGTTCAATTATTTGGGAGGTGATTGTCGAGTTCAAATTGAATTTCATGTTAAAGAATCTCTCTCCGAGGAGAGTCCTCGACAATCCCTCTTCCTTCTGGAAGTTCGCATTTAAGCGGTCCCAAATCTCCTTTGCGGTTTTATAACCACTGTAGGTCAAGGCGAGTCTAGGGTTGAGTGAATTAAGGAGGTAGTCTCTACAGAAATCTTCGTCTTTCCTCCACTGATAATCGTCCACGTCCTCTTCGGTTGTGGCGAAATCGCTCAACACGGTGTAGAAGATCTCTCTTTCCTTCATTCCCAGCTGGACGTGCAGTCTCCAAGCATGGAAGTCGGAGAGATCGAAGGACTGGAGCTTGACGATGTCGTAGGATGTAACCTTCGGCATCTCTCTAAAGCTTTAACAGTAAAAACAAGAACAAAGTCACCTGAGCTGCGCAGAGACGAGACGGGGTCTTCGGATCCAATCCAGAAATTTGTTTCCTCCTCTCCGGCTGAAAGCAAACGTCGAAGACTGAATTTGATAACCACCCTCCACAGAAGCACAAATGCTCTATGAAGTGAAGACCACAATCTTGATTTCAATCTGAAGATGGCCTGGATCTGGATCTAAACTCAACAAAATCTGAATTGCCCAGGATCTGGAAAAAGAAACAATCCCACTTGGCAGTAGAGGCCACAATCGGCTCCTGTCCGGCACCGCCAGAGAGCCAAATCTCTGCTCCAAGAAAAATCCAGAAAAACTGAAGAAATCCTCCAGATGGAAACAGAGAGAATTTCTTCTCCAACAGAAAACTGCTCCTTCGAGCTACGCAAGAATTTCTTCTCGATCGGCAGCGCACGAGAACAACAATAGAAGACTCCTCCTTCTTCGCCGCGATCGGCAACAACGCGCAAAGAATAAATAAAGGAGCAGCGGCGGTGGTTCTGGTAATACAGAGATCTGCGAACAGGAACACCTCTGGCGGCGGAGGAACGAGAGCAGCGTAGCGCAACTCCAAAAAACTCTGTGCGCGAGAGATCTCTCCAAAAGGCTTCTTCCTCTTGTCCTTACAAGCCCGGCGACGAGAAGAACGTGAGCGAGCAGCCGGATACTTGCACAGAGACGAACAGAAACGGCGCAGAGATCCACGGGACTTCTCTCCTATTCTCGATCGACAGAGACGAACAGAAACGGGAGTGCGAAGATTTCCTTCCTCCCGGCGGCTGCACGCGAGAACGAACACGAGAGCAGCGCGCTTTTCTTTCTTCGATCAGCGGCGCACCAAAGACGAGAACGAGAGCGAAGGAGAGGAAAAACGCTAGAGCGGCGGAAAGAAATCGCAGAGCACCGAAACCCTAAACCGGATGTACTTTGAGAATGTTAGGTTGAGTGCTCAAAGTATTCTACAATACCTCCATCAAGTTTGGAATGGGGTATATAGTACCTCCAGCATAGGACCGGGTCCTAGAGTGACACGAACCCATTAAGCTAATCCAAGTCGGACTCGACACGGTAGGACATATAAATAAATACATTAACAAAAACTCCATTCGATCAGCACTTAAGAAAAAACTCTTCAAACAGTCTTCAATTTTCTCATCAGCGCTTTTTAAACAACTCTATTCTCAAAGCGCTTTTTAAACAACTCTATTCTCAAAGCTCTATTCGATCAACAACTTTCTCATCAGCATAAGCTGTCCCAAACAGAGCCTAAGTCTAGCAAGATAAGGTAATGCTCATAGTAAGACCTATAAACATGGCTGGATGGTCTTAGATGCATAATGTATGTATTACACAAACCAATCTCATGTATGACAACACAAATTATAATATCATAGTGAAAATTCTCAGCTAGGATGAAGGAATTTAGGTTGCATTTCAATAGCTTTTTGATTTAATTCTACCCAAACCATTCCACTGAAATCGGTAGTGTACTTTCTTCTATTTCATGAAACTGTCCCGTGATCTTTTTAGACATGATTAAAAGCAGTTTTACCATACTTAAATGAATAAATTTAAATTTTAATAATGTCAAGTTGACAGCATTCCTGATCTTACATTTGAAGGTCATGTTTTGATATTTAATTGGAAAGAATAATGGTGGATAGGAAAATCCATCCATGTGTGTTATGCATCTCCACATGGGCATCAGATCCATCACCGCCGAGTAATCAATGTGCAATTGTGCATTTAATCACTAACTGGACAACTATCAAAAGTCATTTGAGGAAGATAAAGGGGTTTCTCAACACATCCCTAACTCTATAGCTGTTAGAAGCCGGTCAATCAAATCTTCGACACATCCTTTTTTTTCTCTACTTCAGTTATGCTCCCACTGTGCATTCCCTGGATTGATGGTGTTTCTTTCGGACAATGACACCATGAATCATCTATCTGTTAACATTTGACATCTATTGATCTTAGATGCAGGAAGGAAGAAAGAAGCAGGATGAAAGCGAAGAAGAAGAAGATGGATTGGAAAAGCTTACTGCCTCAGCTATGAAAAGCTGATATTAAATAACAGTTCCCAAAAGAGGCGGCCTACAGTGCACGCCAAACAGAGTCTTACACCCTGGATATTATAAAATACAGAAAGCAAATATATTATATATATACATATATTTATATATATATATCCTTAATCCAGGGCTTGTTGTCTTCCCGGTTTGCTTCAGCGCTACTGATCACCCCGATGGCTCTGCGAAACACTTGAAATTTCTCAGAGGAGAGGGTCTTTGTCATACCATCCGCGAGTTGATCTTTGGTGTTGCAGTGGCGCACATCGATCTCTCCTTCCTCGATAAGTTCTCTGACGAAATGGTGCTTGATCTGAATGTGTTTGGTGCGACTATGGAGAACTGGGTTTTTGCTGAGGGAAATGGCGGAGGTGTTGTCGACCATGATAGTAATAGCGCAAATTTCTTCTTGCTTCAGAGTGGTTAGCAAACGATTGAGCCAAACCCCCTCTTTTGCTGCCTCCCCTATCGCCATATACTCTGCCTCTGCGGAAGAAAGAGCTATGCTCTTCTGCTTTCTGGAGATCCAAGAAATCATCATTTACCCCAACTGAAACAGGAAGCCGCTAGTGTTTTTGCGGTCGTCGGCACTTCCTGCCCAGTCACTATCAGAGTAACCTGTGATGCGATCATCCCCCTTTTTTTCTTCTGAACATTATCCCGAAATCTTTAGTCCCATGCATGTATCTAAGGATTCTTTTTACGGCTCTCATATGAGCTGTATTGGGTTCACTTGCATACCTGGAGACAATGCCCACAGCATGTTCGATATCGGGTCTGCTGTTGGTTAGATAGATAAGGGCCCCGACTATTCTTCGATAATTTTCCTCATTCACCTTCTCCTCACCATCATCTTCTTGGTATTTATCTCCTGTTGCCATGGGTGTGGATGTGGGCTTGCAGTCCTGCATGTTGTGTCGAAGCAGTAATTCTGAGACATATTTCTGCTGATGAAGAAAAATTGAGTCCGGCAGTTGTGTGATCTGTAATCCCAAGAAATATTTCATAGTGTCAAGGTCACTCATTTCGAATTCTTGTTTCATAATAGCCTTGAACTCATCTATTAGATAATGAGAGGATCCAGTAATAAGGAGATCGTCAACATAGATACAGACAACTACAAAGTTATCATGAGGGAAGTGTCTAACATAGAGGGATGCTTCATATGGGCTTCTGGTGTATTGGTTTTTCTTCAAGTAAGTATCTATTCGATCATTCCAGGCACGAGGTGCCTGCCTCAGCCCATATAGGGCTTTTCTTAATTTGTAGACCTTCTCCTCACTTCCTGTGACAATGTATCCCTCTGGTTGGTGTACAAATACTTCCTCTTAGATGTCCCCATTGAGGAAGGCGGACTTAACGTCTAACTGATGACTTTTTAGCTCGTGTTGTGTAACACCCCAAAGATCGTGGTTCAGCGAGGTAGGCGGAATGGTAGTGTTGCGCTCGGGATAGGCTCAAGATTCCAGATCAGGTCAATGCGCACGACCATTGTCCTCTTCGCGCACGACCAGTGATCGTGCGCCAATGATCGTGCGTAACCCGCAAAGAATCGGAGTTCTGTCTCGGCTTATGCGCACGACCATTGTCCTCTTCGCGCACGACCAATGATCGTGCGCCAGCGATCGTGCGTTAATTCAGAAGAAAATCGAGTTCTGTCTCGGACAGTGCGCACGACCATTTCCCTCTTCGCGCACGACCACTGACCGTGCGCCTGTGATCGTGCGCCCTGTTTATTCTGTTCCGCGATTTTGAGCGGAGAAGAAGTTCGGACCGTCCAAATCTTTTGGAAATTGATCCAACGGCTAGGTTTAGTTGCGGGAGACTATTAGGCTGATGAGAGGGGGTTAAACCTCATATTCTCTAAGCAATTCTCTCTCCAAACCCTAGAGAAAGAAGGAGGAGCCAAGGAAGAAGAAGGGAGATTCCGCCATTGACGGAGCTCCGGAGCTCCGTTTCGCGAGCCGTTTCCAGATTTGGAGAGTGCAGCCCGGTGCGGTCATTTCTCTCCGTGTAGAATCTCGGATCTATGGCGAAAAAGAACGCTCCTAGTGTAACGATTTCTTCTCCCGTTGTTTGGACTTGTCTTTTGTCCTCTCCTTCATTTCTCTATGCTTGCATGAGGAATCCCTTTCACCAAATGGGTGAAGTGTAGGATTTCCTCAAGTTCTTCGGAACTCCGGGTCGATTGTGTCCGTCCCCGGCATATTGCATGTAGAAAATCCGGTAGTCGTGCGGATTTAGGCATTGTGTGTGAAGCCTATTCGTGGCCGTGAGCCCGAATCGGTGATGCTTGATTTGCGACGTTGCATTTAGGTTAAGCCTAGAATGCGTGCCGGAGAATGACTCTGTGATATATGCGATAGTATTGCGGGATTTAAGCGTAGGCATCTTGTGAAGATCCTAACGGAAGCCCCATGCTTTGCGAGTGGTTGAATGCAAACCTTCACCACTAGAATTGTTGAGGAGTGGTCTTGTACCTCTTTTTTGGTTACGTATAAAGCCCTAACGATCCCTCATGCCCTCCGGCAGAAAGGCGGAGTCGGGTCTTGAGTCGTTACAAAGTAAACTTTTAAGGCTTGGGTGTTGTAACTTATGTTTTGTGTAGCACTAGCGAGTGCTAAACCCTTACGGGCCGAGGTGATGTCATACCCGCATCGTGTGTTCAATCGATGACAAGAGCACGGGAATTGGCTGAACTGAACCCGTTTCCAGGCGTGGCGGTAGGGGGATTTATCTCTTGTAAACCCGAACGACCTTGGGAGAGGTTGGGAAGGGCGTCTTGCCTAGACCGACCAAAAGCTCTTTTCTATCTAGAGTTTCCGGACTCATGATGGTTTTGGTGCTCGGGAAGTACCTTTGGTGCATGCCTTGTGAGCATGGAGCGTGCGGTTGTGTGTACCCACGTTTGTGATGAATTGATGTTGTTAGCCTCATGCGGTTGTTTAGGCGGTTGTGGGAACCTTCGGGTGAACCCAACCAACATCATGTGCATACCTAGGTTCCTTTCTTTTGATGCTCAACCTAGAAGATTGATTGTGCTTGAAACCTCACCTTGTGTAGTTGCACTTTCTTTATATTAGTACTTGTGCTAGTATGGCTTGCTTGCAGGGTAGAATCTCCGCCACCCCGAGAAAGGGGTGGGGTCGTTATAATTTGGTCAGCTGTGCTGACCGTTACTTTGTTTGCCACCGCTTGGTGGAATGTCTTATGCAGGTGCAGGTGAGCCTAGCGGGAAATAGCGGGCGGTGGCCCCTTTTGCTGAGTTGGCCCTTGAAGGCCAGCCTCCTTTTTCTGCTTTTTCATGTATGGCCGGCCTGCGTGCCGATGTATGCTTATGGAGTTTTGTGCATTGGATGAATGTAAGGCCTTAAGGCCGTAACTCTTATTCTGGATACATTCCTATGATAGTGGACAGTTCTCTTTGAATGGTTTAATTAATGCTCCCGCTTACGTTTTGTACTCTCGTTTAGTTGTTACTTTTCTGGTTATCACCTTTTAACTCCTAGCTAGTGTGGTTTGTATGGCGTGGGGTCCCGGCCGGACCTGCTGTTATACTCTTCGTACTGGCAGGGTGTTACAACTTGGTATCGGACTTAAGGCGTCGATCCGTAGTTTAACGAATTCGGGACGAATTCCTTTTAAGGGGTGGTGTGCACGGGATGTGCATTCACCTAAAACGACAAAAACTAATAAGAATGTCCACTTAGGAATGGAAAAACATACTTGTTTGCGGAACCTGAGCGTTCCATGATTGTTGTTTTGCTATGCTTTCAGTCACTAAATTGTCTCTTACACGATTATCGGTGACTAGGAGTGGTGCGGGGCCGTCTCAACCCCGTAACACTGCTGAAAGTAGTGGGTCGTCTGAGGTGACAGCGACCACTCCTTCGGCTGAGATGATCAAGTTAGTCGCTGAAGCGGTCTTCGCGATGATCAACACTCAGTCTGGGCAGCTTGCACAGCCCACTACTCCGACTCTGGATGTGGCCCCTGTAACTGTTGCTGTAGTGGAACCTGCGGTAGAACTGAGGGTGGAACGTCGAGTTGCGCAGGTAGTAGTGGGGCGAGCGCGTGACCAGCAATTAAAGTACTTTCTGAGCCTCAACCCTCCATCCTTCGAGGGGACGGAATCCCCTGGGAGAGCTGCTGAGTGGTTGTCAGAAATAAAGAGGACTTTAATGTCAATGCTTATAAGCAAAGATATGTTGGTAACCTTAACCACCTTCCTACTTATAAGAGAAGCAAGACTTTGGTGGGAAGGAGAGTTGTTGCACAAGTTTGGTGGGAGACAACTTTCCGAAATCTCTTGGGAAAGCTTCTATGAGTCATTCCTTCTAAAGTTTCTACCCCTAACTGAGATTCCTGAACTACAAGATCAGTGTTCACACCTAGAGCAGGGAGAACACTCAGTGGATGAGTACCTGATTGAGTTCATCAGTCGGAATCGTTATGAGAGGTCTATGTGGGAAGATGAGGAAACCAAGGTCAACAAGTTCTACAATGGTCTGCGAGATGACCTAAGACTAATGCTTGTGGGTCCAAAGTTACTCGGCTTCAACGTCTTAGTGAAATCAGCTAAATCTCTGGAAACGGATATGAAGAGTATGCAGCGCGCGAAAGACTCCAATGTAAAGAAGTCAGAGTTTCATGCGCCAGTCTCTCAGTCCAAGTCCGAGTTCAGAAGAAACAAGAGAAAGTTCAACTCTGTGGAAGTTAAGACTGCACGGTGTTCCTTAATTTGTTTCACTTGCGGAAAGGTGGGACACAAAGCCCGAGTGTGTCGAAGTGGTCCCCCAAAAGCAAAAATCGGAGAAGTGGACTATGCTCGTGTGATGGGTTCGGCTTCTATGGAGAAAGGCAAGGCGGTGGAGTCTTCGATTCCCCAATATTCTCTTACCCAACCGAGAGTCTACTCTTATGGCCAGCAAGAGGTCATTCAGAAATGCGATGTTGCCACAGGTATGGATGATCATCTCCAAATATGATTTATACCCCGTGTGCGGTTAAAGATAGAAATATGTCCACTGTATCTGTTGACAACAAAATTTTATGTCTTGTATTTGTGTGCAATTAGGCCTTGTCCTAATTATCGACTATTCGACGAGAGCTCTGTTGGTGTGGGAGCATCGCTCTCCTATTTGTCTAAGGACTTCGTGTTATGAATCGAATTGTCATTTACCTTAGTCAAGGATAGATTGGAGGTAATGCTGCCTAATAGATCTCGAGTGAGCACGAATAGGAGAAGCTGTGAAAAGGCGCGAAGATGTTCTTCACCTTGTTGAAGGATTCGGGGCCTAAGACCAGTTTTGTGTTGTCCTAGTAGTAGCGGACCAAGCTGACTGAGAGGAACCGTTATCCGATTCCGAGAATCGACGACTTACTTGACCAACAGGTTGGGTCGACGGTATACTCTATGCTTGACTTAAGGTCCGGCGACTATCAGCTTAGTATTAGGGAATGTGATATTCCAAAGGCAGCGTTCAGTACCCGCTTTGGGCACTATGAGTTCACGGTGATGCCGTTCGGTCTGTCTAATGCACCGTCGGTATTCATGGACTTAATGAACAGGACATTTCGAGAGTATTTGGATCAATTTGTGATCGTCTTCATCGACGGCATTCTGGTATACTCTCAGTCGAAAGAGGAGCATGTAGGGCATCTGCACGCAGTTCTGAGCACCTTGAGGAGGAGTCAGCTTTATGCCAAGTTCTCCATGTGCGAGTTTTGGCTACCGTCAGTATCATTCCTTGGTCACGTTGTTAGTGGAGATGGAATTGCTGTTGGTCCGTCGAAGATAGAAGCGATCCGAGCCTGGCCTTTGTTGAAAAACGTAGCGGAAGTCCGAAGTTTCTTAGGACTTGCCGGCTATTATAGGCGCTTTGTGGAAAACTTCTCGAGGATTGCACTTCCTCTCACTAAACTGACTAGGAAAGATCATAAGTTCGTTTGGTCGCCCGAGTGCGCACGAGCTTTTGAAGAACTGAAGAGTCGTCTGACCACGGCGCCCATTCTATGCTCGCCATGTGGTACGGAAGGCTTATAGCGACGCCTCAGGGAGTGGTTTGGGTTGTGTCCTAGTGCAGTTCGGTAAGGTAATTGCCTACGGCTCCCGGCAGTTGAAGGTTCACGAGAGGAATTACCCGGTCCATGATTTGGAGCTAGCGGCCGTGGTATTCGCTCTTAAGCTTTGGAGGCATTATTTGTATGGCGTGAAGATCGACATCTTTACCGACCACAAGAGCCTCAAGTACTTGCTAGATCAAAGGGAGTTGAATATGCGACAGAGGAGGTGGTTGGAGTTCCTTGGGGACTACACCTTCGACATCAAATATACTCCTGGAAAGGGAAATGTAGTTGCGGACGCGTTGAGTCGTCGGGCTCCCGCTCAAGCAAATTGGATTTTGATGCACGATGAGCGTCCAATCCGTGAGCTGGAAGAAATGGAGATCATTTGCGTTGATCGAAGAGCGTCTACTTCAGCATGCTTGAACTGGACGGAGGTTCAATACGACCTTGCCGACCGAGTTCGACAGGCATTGGAGCTGGATGAGAGCATGAAACGCTAAAGCGGAAACCGTTGATGGGTTAAACGCTAATTTCTCCTTCGAAGATGGCCTTATGTGGAAAGAGGGCAGATTATGCGTCCCAAACATTGGCACTCTACGGGCGGAGTTGATGTACGAGGCTCATCATACCAAGTACTCTATCCACCCGGGGAGCACGAAAATGTACATGGACATGAAGAAACTTTTCTGGTGGCCGGGTATGAAGAAGGACATTGCCCTCTACGTGGCCAAGTGCAACACCTGCGCGTTGGTGAAGGTGGGATGTCAACGTCCCGGTGGATTTTTGAAGTCCTTGCCGATTCCGGAATGGAAGTTTGACGATATTTCGATGGATTTCGTGCACGGATTGCCGAGATCGCAGCATGGAAACGACGCCATCTGGGTGATCGTAGACAGACTGACGAAAGTATCGCATTTCATTCCGAACCGGAAGGATGATTCTGTAGAAAAGCTAGCGAAGCTCTGTGTCGATAGTATTGTGCGGCTGCACGGTGTCCCTCGTAGCATCGTCAGCGATCGTGACGGGTGTTTCACATCGAAAGATTGGAGGCTTATCCATGAACTGTTGGGCACTAAATTGAAATTCAGCACGACCTTCCACCCGCAAACGGATGGACAGACCGAGAGGACCAACAGGACTATGGAGGATATGCTCTGAATGTGCGCTCTAGATTTTGGAAAGAAGTGGGAAGATCATCTCTATATGATCGAATTCGCCTACAATAATAGCTACCAAGCCAGTATAAAGATGGCTCCTTTCGAGGCCCTCTATGGTAAGAAGTGTCGTACGCCGTTGTCTTGGGCAGAAACGGGCGATACTAAGCTATTAAAGCGAAAGGATGTTGAGGAAGCAACTTCGACGATCCGATCTCTACGTGAAAGGCTATTGATTGCCCAGGATAGGCAAGCAAAATATTACAACGCCAAGCTTAGGAACCTAGAGTTTGTCGTCGGTGACCGGGTTTACTTGAAGATCAAACCGTGCAAAGGGGTATCAAGGATCCGACGCTTGAAAAAGCTCAGTCCAAGGTACTTAGGACCGTTTGAGATCGTGGAGCGTGTTGGTGATGCGGCTTATCGGCTTGCACTATCTGCAGAGCTGAGCGGTCTGCACGACGTGTTTCACATTTCAGTGTTGAGGAAGGTAGTGCAAGAGCCTACTCATATCGTTGCGGTCGGCAAAGTTCCGGTTGATAGTGGGTTGTCGACGAAAGTCAAACCCTTACGCATCGAGGATACCGAGGTAAAGCAGTTGAGGAACAAGTCCATTCGGATGGTAAAGATCCGGTGGGATAATTGCTGCCGAGAGGAGCTAACTTGGGAGAGAGAGCAAGCGATGCTTGTGAAGTACCCCGAGCTATTTCTCTCAGGTAAATTTTCTTTAAAAACTGTAATTTCCTGCTGTTACTGTTTTCGAAATTTCGGGACGAAATTCTTTTAAGGGGGGTGGAGTTGTAACACCCCAAAGATCGTGGTTCAGCGAGGTAGGCGGATTGGTAGAGTTGCGCTCGGGATAGGCTCAAGATTCCAGATCAGGTCAATGCGCACGACCATTGTCCTCTTCGCGCACGACCAGTGATCGTGCGCCAATGATCGTGCGTAACCCGCAAAGAATCGAAGTTCTGTCTCGGCTTATGCGCACGACCATTGTCCTCTTCGCGCACGACCAGTGATCATGCGCCAGCGATCGTGCATTAATTCAGAAGAAAATCGAGTTCTGTCTCGGACAGTGCGCACGACCATTTCCCTCTTCGCGCACGACCACTGACCGTGCGCCTGTGATCGTGCGCCCTATTTATTCTGTTCCGCGATTTTGAGCGGAGAAGAAGTTCGGACCGTCCAAATCTTTTGGAAATTGATCCAACGGCTAGGTTTAGTTGCGGGAGACTATTAGGGCTGATGAGAGGGGGTTAAACCTCATATTCTCTAAGCCATTCTCTCTCCAAACCCTAGAGAAAGAAGGAGGAGCCAAGGAAGAAGAAGGGAGATTCCGCCATTGACGGAGCTCCGGAGCTCCGGAGCTCCGTTTCGCGAGCCGTTTCCAGATTTGGAGAGTGCAGCCCGGTGCGGTCATTTCTCTCCGTGTAGAATCTCGGATCTATGGCGAAAAAGAACGCTCCTAGTGTAACGATTTCTTCTCCCATTGTTTGGACTTGTCTTTTGTCCTCTCCTTCATTTCTCTATGCTTGCATGAGGAATCCCTTTCACCAAATGGGTGAAGTGTAGGATTTCCTCAAGTTCTTCGGAACTCCGGGTCGATTGTGTCCGTCCCCGGCATATTGCATGTAGAAAATCCGGTAGTCGTGCGGATTTAGGCATTGTGTGTGAAGCCTATTCGTGGTCGTGAGCCCGAATCGGTGATGCTTGATTTGCGACGTTGCATTTAGGTTAAGCCTAGAATGCGTGCCAGAGAATGACTCTGTGATATATGCGATAGTATTGCGGGATTTAAGCGTAGGCATCTTGTGAAGATCCTAACGGAAGCCCCATGCTTTGCGAGTGGTTGAATGCAAACCTTCACCACTAGAATTGTTAAGGAGTGGTCTTGTACCTCCTTTTTGGTTACGTATAAAGCCCTAACGATCCCTCATGCCCTCCGGCCGAAAGGCGGAGTCGGGTCTTGAGTCGTTACAAAGTAAACTTTTAAGGCTTGGGTGTTGTAACTTATGTTTTGTGTAGCACTAGCGAGTGTTAAACCCTTACGGGCCGAGGTGATGTCATACCCGCATCGTGTGTTCAATCGATGACAAGAGCACGGGAATTGGCTGAACTGAACCCGTTTCCAGGCGTGGCGGTAGGGGGATTTATCTCTTGTAAACCCGAACGACCTTGGGAGAGGTTGGGAAGGGCGTCTTGCCTAGACCGACCAAAAGCTCTTTTCTATCTAGAGTTTCCGGACTCATGATGGTTTTGGTGCTCGGGAAGAAGTACCTTTGGTGCATGCCTTATGAGCATGGAGCGTGCGGTTGTGTGTACCCACGTTTGTGATGAATTGATGTTGTTAGCCTCATGCGGTTGTGTAGGCGGTTGTGGGAACCTTCGGGTGAACCCAACCAACATCATGTGCATACCTAGGTTCCTTTCTTTTGATGCTCAACCTAGAAGATTGATTGTGCTTGAAACCTCACCTTGTGTAGTTGCACTTTCTTTATATTAGTACTTGTGCTAGTATGGCTTGCTTGCAGGGTAGAATCTCCGCCACCCCGGGAAAGGGGTGGGGTCGTTATAATTTGGTCAGCTGTGCTGACCGTTACTTTGTTTGTCACCGCTTGGTGGAATGTCTTATGCAGGTGCAGGTGAGCCTAGCGGGAAATAGCGGGCGGTGGCCCCTTTTGCTGAGTTGGCCCTTGAAGGCCAGCCTCCTTTTTCTGCTTTTTCATGTATGGCCGGCCTGCGTGCCGATGTATGCTTATGGAGTTTTGTGCATTGGATGAATGTAAGGCCTTAAGGCCGTAACTCTTATTCTGGATACATTCCTATGATAGTGGACAGTTCTCTTTGAATGGTTTAATTAATGCTTCCGCTTACGTTTTGTACTCTCGTTTAGTTGTTACTTTTCTGGTTATCACCTTTTAACTCCTAGCTAGTGTGGTTTGTATGGCGTGGGGTCCCGGCCGGACCTGCTGTTATACTCTTCGTACTGGCAGGGTGTTACATGTTGAGTGGCAAATGCAAGCAGCATTCTGATTGTCTCCATTCTGGCTACTGGCGCAAACATTTCTGTAAAATCTCTCCCTGGTTTCTGTGAGTAGTTTTTCGCCACCAGAAGGGCCTTGTGTTTTTCTATATCCCCTTGCTCATTCAGTTTAAACTTGAATATCCTTTTTAGACCAATTATTGGCTTGTTTGGTGGTCTCGACATCAATTCTCATGTGTTGTTCTTATGAATCATACTCAAGAAAATGTACAGACATTCAAAGGCCGGCTGGTGACTAAAGGTTTCAGGCAAATTCATGGTGTTGACTATGATGAGACATTTTCCCCTGTGGTCATGGTCAAGTCCATCAGAATTCTACTTGCTACTGTTGCGTATTATGACTACGAGATCTGGCAAATGGATGTCAAAACGGCTTTCCTTAATGGAAACCTCCTTGAGGAAGTGTACATGATACAACCCGAGGGTTTTGAATCTCCAAGTGAAGCCACTAAAATATGCAAGTTGAATCGATCCATTTATGGATTGAAACAAGCTTCTCGAAGTTGGAATCTGCGTTTTGATGAGAAGATCAAAGAGTTTGGTTTCATCAAAAACGAAGATGAGCATTGTGTTTACAAGAAGATTAGTGGGAGCATTGTTGTCATCCTGATATTGTATGTAGATGACATACTGCTGATCGGGAATGACATTCCGACCCTGCAAGTTGTTAAGAACAACCTAGGGAACTGCTTTTCTATGAAAGACTTGGGTGAAGCGACTTACATACTTGGTATTAAGATCTATAGAGATAGATCGAAGAAGTTGTTGGGTTTAACCCAGAGTACATACATTGACAAGGTGTTGAAATGATTCAACATGCTTGAGTCCAAGAAAGGATTCTTACCCATGTCGCATGGTGTGAGTCTCTCTAAGGACCAGTGTCCTAAATCTTTGGAAGATAAGGACCGCATGAAGATGATTCCATATGCTTCGGCAATTGGATCAATCATGTACGCAATGTTATGCACTCGACCCAATGTCTCTTATGCTTTGAGCATGACGAGCAGGTATCAATCTGATCCTGGTGATGGTCACTTGATAGCTGTCAAGAATATCCTAAAATACTTGAGAAGGACTAAGGATATGTTCTTGGTGTATGGTGGAGAGGAAGAGCTCGTTGTAAATGGTTACACGGATGCTAGCTTCCAAACTGATAGGGACGGTTCAAAGTCTCAATCAGGTTTTGTATTTTGCCTCAATGGAGGAGCTGTAAGTTGGAAGAGTTCCAAGCAGGAGACAGTTGTCGATTCTACGACAGAAGTCGAGTATATTGTTGCCGCAAATGCGGCAAAGGAGCTGTGTGGATTAGGAAATTCATCGGCGAGCTAGATGTAGTTCCTAGCATTGTTGATCTCGTAGTTCTCTACTGTGACAACAACGGTGCAATTGCCCAAGCTAAGGAACCTAGATCTCATCAGCGCTCCAAGCACATACTTCGGCAGTTCCATCTTATTCGAGAGATTGTCGATCGAGGAGATGTGAACATTTGCAGAGTACCGACTGAAGAAAACACAGCGGATCCACTGACAAAGCCTCTTGCACAAAAGAAGCATGATGGTCATGTTAGATCAATGGGTATTAGATACCTGAATGATCGTCTTTAGTGGGAGCCTTGTGGATTGTATGTTTGTCGGTTGTTTATTCATTTGATGAATTGTGTTATGTACTGTATGTTTCATTTTACATTTATGGCAAGTTCTTTTATTATGTCAACCGTTTCTATTTGATAGACTAATTAACATAATGAATGCCCCTAGAATATTTGTTTCCATAGGAATTCAAGTACGTGACTTGAATGTGAGGATCTATGTTTAAATGAAGCTTCATTCTTAAATAGTCCCTGGTCGAGGTATCATCCTAGAAATTTAGGGCGAGGATGAGATCATAAGACTAGCATGTGCGTTGACTGATGACCGGTTCTCACAGGTCATGATATTGTGATATCAAGTCATCACATGGGTACTTGGTAAGAACAAGTTGTACTGGACAGACACGGGACGTGTCACAAGTAGGTCTCAAGTGACAATGGTGTTTGTGGTCCTTTGACCTGAAGTCACAGCATTCATCAAGTGAGGAAGAGCGTACTTTGATGCCATCTAAAGTCTTCTCTTGAGAAAGGTTGACGATAAGGGTGGTTGTTGGGTATGTTACGAATCATTTGGATGTTTGTGTGTGAGCAGAAATGGGATTTGTCCTCCTTTATGACAGGAGTTACATACATGGGCCCCTTGATGGAATGAGACTGAGAAATGCATGGTCATGCTTGGTTGAGTCAATATATGATATTGAGCTCACCAATTTCTGACAGTCTATTCTAGATCAGGAAATTGGGATTGAACAATTATGAGGGTGACACAGTCCATGTCTCTAGTTCTATCCATATGTAAAGGACAAAGGGACATGACAACACTGATACATTGGTTAAGACAGGCTTATTGAGTTATGAACTCTTATTGCTTTGGTAGCAATGATGTATTGCTAGATGCCGCTCATTGTTTGTGAGACTTTTGTTGATACTTTGTGATCAAGTGGGAGACTGTTGGAGTTTCTGAGGTGATCTCAAAGCAATCAACAGTTAGTCTTACTGTCAACGCAATATGAGCCTATAGGGTCGCACATAAAAGCGTTTGGAGAAGTTGGATAAAGGATTGTGTTGGCCTTACTCATATTGGATATGAGTGAAAGACCAATCCTGTGACTGCTTGGTATCAAGTTGAGAATGTCTCAAAAAGGAAATCGTTTAAAGTGTTTAAACGAATGGATTTATACTAGATAATTCGGCTAAAGGGTTTAGACGAATTCGGCTAAAGGGTTTAGACGAATTCGGCTAAGTCAAAATTCGGCTAAAGTGTTTAGTTGAATAAATGATAAATTCGGCTAAAGGGTTTCGCCGAATTTATATAGACGAATTCGTCGAAATGGTTTCGCCGAATCTGAGTCGAATTCGGTTATATTGTTTAGTCGAATTCGGCGAAAGTAAATCTGGACAGAAATGTTCTGTTTTTCTTCTGGTCTGCGGATAGCCTATTTTATACCTTGCGTATAAAAGGAACGTGATTAGGTCTTCGAAGTAGACGGCATAGATCGAGCCTTTTCGCGATTTCTGGAGAGCCGAAGACGGAAGTGTTCTGATCGCTCTCGTTCCGTCCGCCGACCTAATCGCCGCCGACAGTCGCCGCCTCCCCTTCAACGGATCTAGCAGTTTGTGGGGACGCAGAGGACGTTCTTTCTCCGACCCATTCCTTGTTCGACAAGGCTTTGGGGTTCTCCATCGTTCGTGTGGATCGTTGTAGAGGAGCCGACACATTTCGGTTCTTGGAACTCAGATTTTGTCTACCCGATTTCATCTTGGAGCACCTTGGTTGAGTATTGACTCAATCCCGCGAAGGTATATTGCATTTTGCTTTCCTAATCTTTTGATTCATGAGATCCGCAAAATCCGTTAGCTTCTTTTGGGTTGTTCTTGTTATTATTTTCGCTGCGCACATTTGATGTGTTCATATCATTATGAATGGTATTAAGAAAACCCAACATTTTCTCCCCTGAAGCTTTGGTCTCAACTATAGTTTTTCCTGTCGAAGTGGATTCCGTGGAGATGTTGTACCCATCCTGGACTAGATCCCACAGTCCTTGGGAGACAAAGAAGATCTTCATTTGTTAACTCCAGTAGTCATATGACTCACCTTCGAAGATTGGAATCTCTGTTTGCGAGTATAGGAATGTCTGTGATCCCGGCGTTGCCATGTGATGAAGGAACCAAAAAAAACACATAGTGATTTGAGATACTGCACTGGATCTTCTGATGGCGCGAACCTAGCTCTGATACCATGTTAACATTTGACCTCTATTGATCTTAGATGCAGGAAGGAAGAAAGAAGCAAGATGAAAGCGAAGAAGAAGAAGATGGATTGGAAAAGCTTACTGCCTCAACTATGAAAAGCTGATATTAAATAACAGTCCCCAAAAGAGGCGGCCTACAGTGCACGCCAAACAGAGTCTTACACCTTGGATATTATAAAATACAGAAAGCAAATATTATATATATATACGAGTGACAGGCACGGGCCTCCGGCCCTATGCAAGGCGACATTCGTCATGGGGCGACATTCGTCGTGGGGGAGACATTCGTCGTGGGGGAGACATTCGTCGTGAGGAAGACATTCGTCGTGGGGGCGACATTCGTCGTGGGTGCCACATTCGTCGTCGGGGCAACATTCATCGTCGGGGCGACATTCGTCGTGGGCAGGCGACATTCATCGTGGGGGGCAACATTCGTCGTGGGGGGAGACATTGATCGTGGGCGGCGACATTGATCGTGGGCGGCGACATTGGTCGTGGGCGGCGACAATGGTCGTGGGCGACGACAATAGTCGGCGGCGACGACTTTCTCATGGGGTGCGACATATGTCGTGGGCGGGGACATTTGTCGTGAGTGCGACATTTGCCGTGGGGCGTGAAATTTATCATGGGGGCATCATTGGTCGATGGCAGCGACATCGGTCGTGTGCGGCAACATTGGTTGTTGGGGGTCGTATTTTTATCATGTTTGTTGGTAACATAAATGAAAAATCAAACCCACCCTTTCAATTTGTCAAAAGAAATAAGATAGAAAATATGATTGTTATCTTGTGAACCAAGGTAATTTGTTATCAAAATGTATTTTCCAATTTTTGTAGCTTAAAAGCCATCAACATTTTTGTAAATTATACCAATATAGACATAAAAATTAAGCAAATAAATTACCTATGACTGTGCTCCTCGTAAGCGTTCAAACTGATTAGAGAAATTGATCAAAAATCACATAAACTATAGCTATACAAATCACATATCTCCTCATTTATTCCAGCCCACATTCATTCTTGTTAACTACCATTAGGGTGAAACTGACTCCAAAACAACCTAAAAATTTGCATCATAAACTTTAAAAATGTTGTTTTTATAAAGTGTTGATCAGGAGTCTCAAGTACATAAAAATTGAATGAAAATAAATCTCATTAAGAACAAAGGATATTGCAATCCATCTCTCAAAAAATAATGTTTAGGATCAAATGGCCTGCACTAATAGAGAATGAGGTCCTTGGCCTCCTGCAATTATTCTTTTCTTCTAACTAAATTAGTGTTGCCTACATTTTGATAGCCGCATGCATGTCTATGTATCTATAATATATTTTTGATTATCCAGTGGGCTTGGGGTTAACAATGTAATCATCAAACTCCCAGCCTACACAACCAATCAGCAATGATGATCATATACTATGCAATTGATAATTTTAGTGCGTTTCAACAATGCTAACGAACAGATAATCCTAATAAAATTCAGTATCATTTTATGACATAAATTCAGTATCTCTGCCATAGTCCTTCTCCAATATAGAATAACACGGGAGAATATCTCTAGGTCTTCCAAGGCTCTTTCCTCTAGCTATAATAAAATTAAGAAGTGGAACAAATGTCTTCGCGGGAGGTGTTAGGGCTGGGGCTCGAGAATAGCGGGACTGCAGCGGGAAATAAAGCGCAGAATGGGAGTTTTTTTCTGTGATGAACGGTTAGGATTGATTGAATGTCTTAATAAGTGCCAAAAACTGTGATGGAGCTAAGAAAACATGAAATGACAATAAAGAATGATTTTCACCTGCAGGATCTTGAAAAATGTCTGCATAGTTAGCTTTCTATACCAATATATCTCTCACTATATCAGTATCCCCCTCCATCTCTGTTCTAAATGAACATAAAAGGCCTCTAAACTGGTGCCAAACATAAAAGAGCATGGATGTTCTGCAAGATCCAGGGAAAATGGAAAGGCTTTATTGCTCGCCGTCCGTGTGATCTTTACAAAATCATCTTGTTGTACATTAAAGTGCTTCGTGAGAAACTTACAAAAGAAGTGCATATGGCACGCCCATCTTCGACCAAGGTAGGACGGTCATGTTGGTTTGCGGCGTGAAGATGACGCAGCTCGCGTCTTCTTTCAACATGTGCGTGTAGTTGGTCCCTCATTGGCATCTATAATTGGCGGTCGTTAACAATAATGGTATCAATATTTAAATTAGTCTATAATGGAGAAGATCATCACAAAGAGGACATGTATGAAATTGGAAGTTAAAATAAGGCAATACTGTTAGAGAATATAGGAAAGCCTATGTAAAGGCCCATATATTAGGCCCATTTTCCTTTCTCTCTTTTAGTCCCACATCTCCTGTATAGGATTTCTTCCTCCTCTCTCTTCCTATATATTTGTACTCATACTTGTATTTTCCTCTCAAGTGAATATACTACAAGGTTTATACCATTTCTCTACATGGTATCAGAGCACTCGGTCCAACTTTTGCGGTCTCCAGTTTTTTGACTGCCCCCCCTGCTGCAATCTCACGGTCTCCTTTTCTGAGGCCGCTCCCCTGCTGCGAACTCATCTTCCAGCATTGCCCCCCCCCCCCCCGTGCATTTCCTCTTCTTGGCTTTTATAGCCTGCATACTTTGGCCCGTGGGACCCACCTCCTTCTACCTCCCACGCTTCTGCTCTGATCCGCAAAGGCTCGAGCGGTCTCCCGTAATCCCCCTCGCTGCGATCTCTTCGCCGCGAGCTCTCCTTGCGGTCTCCAACCGCAACCCCCCGTGCTCGGATCTGTTCGCCGCGAGTTCCTTGCGGTCTCCTTGCGATCTCTTCGCCACGAGCTCTCCTTGCGGTCTCCAGCATTGCTCCACAGCTCGCCCGTTCTCTGCTAAGCAATCACTCCTTGCGGTCTTCGCCGCGAGCTCTCCTTGCGATCTCTCCTACCGTTCGATCTCCTACCGTTCGGTCTCTTCTGCGGCTTGCGATCTCTGCCTAGCTTCCTACTCGCTGCGACCGCTGCCCATATCGCCTGCTTCTCCAGATCGCCTGCTTCTCTCGCGACCTCGCCTGCTTCTCCAGACCGCTGCTCTGCCGCCTCCAGACCGCTGTTCGTGCGAACCCAGTCCCGCCAGCGACCTCGCTGAGACCTGCAGCTCCTCCAGATCGCTGTCCTGCTCCCTGCCGCAGCCGGTCTCATCATCATTGCCGCTGCGGGCTCCTCTATTGACGTTGCTCCTTGTCTCTAGCCGGCTTCTCTTCCACTCGTCTCCCTTCCAATGGCCCTCGACGATTCCTCCTCCACTACCATTCCGTCGCCCGCTCCGACTGCTGCTCCGGTCCCTGATGTTCGTGATGAACTTCGAATTACCACTATCTCTCTTACCGGGAAGCGTAACTTTGTGGAATGGGTGCACTCGGTGCGTCGAGTCTTACAGACCAAAGGGCTCCTTCATCACCTCATCCAGGTCACTACTGCGCCTACTGCTGACTGGCTTAAGGATGATGGTCGTGTCCAAACGTGGCTTCTCAACTCCATGGACTCGGAGCCGTACAGGATGGCTATGTATCATGACACCGCCAAAGCCATGTGGGATGAACTTCATGCCTTCTACTCTGGGCAGAACAGTCTCCAACATCTGTATGACATCATATCTGACCTTCAGAACCTTAGGTCTGGCGCGCCCGATGACATGCTCTCTCATGTCGCCAAGGCAAAGACTCTTCATGAGGCTTGGCTTCAGCATCAGCCTCCCACTCCGGATCTCGCTATTCAGCGATCACAGAAAGAGGCAGTGACCATTGCTATGCTACTCTCTAGCGTACCTCCTCATCTACATAGTGTTCGAGCTCAGATACTCTCATCTACTACCACACCGTCTCTGTCTGCTGTCTGCTCCATGCTTATCAAGGTCACACCTCCATCAGAGGCCCTGCAAAGTTCTTCTCCGGCTCTTCTCCAACAGCCGCTCCTTCCAACACCTTCTCCTGGTTCCTCTGCTCGCGGTGGCCGTCCCCCATCTCGGGGACGAGGCCGTGGTGGCCGACCTCCTTTAAAATGTACTTACTGTGGTCGTGACGGTCATCGTGAAACAACCTGCTACCGTAAGCATGGTCTCCCTCCTCATCTTGCTGCTACTTCAGCACCTCCTACTGCGTCCTCCCCAGCCGATCAGCCTGGTCCTACCCGACAGGAATATGATGACCTACGCTCCCAGTTCCAACAGCTTCAAGGCAGTCTTGGCCGTTCTCCCGGCTCCGTTGCTTCTTTCTCTACTGAAGGTATAACCTGCCTATCTCCCTGTTCTCATTGGATCGTAGACTCTGGAGCAACGCATCATATCACCTCCCAGAAACCACCTCAGTATATACAGACGTCTCACCCTCCGTTTATTGTTGTTGCAAATGGTGCTACTACTCCGGTTGCTGGTGCTGCTGATCTGCACCTCACTCCCACTCTAATGCTCTCCTCGGTTCTTCATGTTTTGGGCTCTCCTTTCAACTTACTCTCTGTGAGTCGTTTGATACAGGATCTTGATTGCTGTGTAACCTTCTCTTCCTCTTCTTTTGTTTTTCAGGATCGCCGCACACGGAGTATCATTGGTAGCGGTAGGCTGATGAATGGGCTCTATCTCTTGGATCTCCCACCTACCACTCTCCTGACTGTCTCCACAGCCGACTGGCATCGCCGCCTTGGGCATGCTCCTCTTCCAGTCCTCCGTAAAGCTCTCCCTGATGTACCTCTTCACGAGTTTACCTGCGAAGCCTGCATCTACGGCAAGCAACATCGCTCTTCTTTTTCCCCTTCATGTACCCGGAGCACGACTCCGTTATCTTTAGTACATTCTGATGTATGGGGCCCTTATAAGGTCCCAAGTATTAATGGCAATCGTTATTTTGTAACTTTTATTGATGATTATTACCGTGTTACCTGGTTATATTTACTTCATGATCGCTCTGAGCTACCATCTGTGTTTCGTGCCTTTGTAACTGAATCACGGACACAATTCTCCACTACACTTAAAATAATTCGAACTGACAACGCTCGCGAGTACACTGGCCGCTCCTTTTCCACTCTCTGCACAGAGTTTGGCATAATTCACCAAACCTCTTGTGCCTATACCCCCCAACAAAATGGCGTTGCCGAACGGAAAAATCGTCACCTTCTGGATGTTGCTCGGGCACTCATGGTTCAAATGCGGGTTCCTACGGAATACTGGAACTTTGCCGTCTCCACTGCTTGCCATCTCATTAACCGCATGCCCTCCTCTGTTCTTAACTTTGCCACTCGCATGACACTACTCTTCCCCTCCACTCCTCTTTTTCCTATCCCACCTCGCATTTTCGGTTGCGTCTGCTACGTCCACCTTCTCGGTCCGTCTATCGATAAACTTGCCCCACGAGCTGCCAAGTATATGTTTGTTGGCTATTCTCGGACCCAAAAAGGATACGTGTGCTACTCTCCAACAACCGGCAAAACCATTGTCTCACCTGATGTTACGTTCTGTGAAGATCAATCATTCCACTCTCCCTCCGTTCCAAGCACATTACCTTCCACTACTGTTCGTCCTTTTGTTCCAACGGACGCTACACCCTCACCATCTCTGCCCCCTACGGTACCTTCACCATCTCCATCTCCTGAACAGACTCCTCCCATTATTCAAGTATACTCTCGTCGTAAATCTAAGGATGGTCCCCGTCAGACGCCCTCTGCTACCGATGCCTCTCCATCAGCGGTTGATCCGGCCTCCGCCTCTACAGCTCATCCGATGGCAAACCACGTGTCTCTCCACCGGCTATCTCCACCTCTTCACCGGTTTGCTACCTCTCTTTCTTCCATTTCCCTCCCTAACTCTGTGCAGGAAGCGCTACAGCATCCGGGGTGGCGTGCTGCGATGGAGGAAGAGATGGTCGCTCTCCGCGCTAATCACACTTGGGAGCTGGTACCTCTTCCTCCTGGCCAACACTGTGTCAGTTGCAAATGGGTCTTCGCTGTCAAACAAAATGCCGATGGGACTCTTGACCGCTTAAAGGCTCGTCTCGTTGCCCGCGGTTTCACTCAACAACAGGGCTTGGACTACGATGAAACCTTCTCCCCTATAGCCAAGTTAAACACCGTTCGTGTGGTGATCTCCGTTGCTGTCCACCGCCGTTGGCCTCTTCTTCAGTTAGATATCAAGAACGCCTTCTTGAATGGTGATCTACAGGAGCCAGTGTATATGTACCAACCTCCCGGGTTTGAGACCACGGGGGAGTCTCGTGCTGCCTATGTTTGCCGCCTTCTGAAATCTCTCTATGTCCTCAAACAATCTCCGAGAGCTTGGTTTGAAAAATTCTGCAAAGTCCTACTGGCACTTGGTTTTCGACGAAGCTCTGCTGATTTCTCGCTATTCATCAAAGAAGGACCCACGGGAACTGTGATCCTCCTTGTGTATGTTGATGATATCTTGATCACTGGGGACGACATCTCTGGGATACAACAACTCAAGGAGCATCTGAACTCGGCGTTTCAAACAAAGGATCTTGGCAATCTTAGATACTTCCTCGGAATTGAAGTCGCTCGTCGACCCGATGGGTTAGTCCTGTCCCAACGGAAATACTGCATTGACTTACTTCAAGAGGCAGGTTTCTCTGGCTGTAAACCTGCAAATACCCCTATGGATTCAAACCAAAAATTATGTGCAGCTGGTTCTGAGACTGATCAACTCCTTGAGAATCCAGAGTACTACCGTCGTTTGGTTGGGAAGCTGATTTATCTTACAGTTACTCGACCAGATATTTCGTTTGCCGTCGGCGTTGTAAGTCGCTTCATGCACACTCCGAGGACTTCTCATCTCCAAGCTGTTGAGCGCATTCTCCGATACTTGAAAACTGCTCCTGGAGAAGGCCTTGTCTACAAACCATCCACCTCGCCATCTCTTCTTGCTTACTCGGATGCTGACTATGCTGGCTCTCCTGATGACAGGCGTTCCACGACTGGTTTTTGTACGTACTTTGGTGGACATCTTATAACATGGCGTAGCAAGAAACAGGTTGTGGTTGCTCGCTCCTCGGCTGAGGCTGAATATAGAGCTATGGCTGCTGTCGCATCTGAATTAACCTGGCTTGAAGAACTTTTGGGAGATTTAGGTGTCAAACTCTCCTCTCCGGCAACTCTTCTTTGTGACAGTCAGGCTGCTATTCATATTGCCAAGAATCCTGTGCTTCATGAGCGGACAAAGCATGTTGAAGTTGATTGTCATTTCATCCGGGAAAAGGTTCAGTCAAAGAAGATAGAATTGGAACATGTCCCAGCTGCAAAACAAGTTGCTGACATCATGACTAAACCTCTTCCTCGGCCATTATACTACCAGTTCTTATCCAAGCTGGGTGCCTACGACTTGTACGCTCCAGCTTGCGGGGGAGTGTTAGAGAATATAGGAAAGCCTATGTAAAGGCCCATATATTAGGCCCATTTTCCTTTCTCACTTTTAGTCCCACATCTCCTGTATAGGATTTCTTCCTCCTCTCTCTTCCTATATATTTGTACTCATACTTGTATTTTCCTCTCAAGTGAATATACTACAAGCTTTATACCATTTCTCTACAAATACCATGAATGAAGAAGACCAAAAAATTTAAGATAATCACCTCCAACAGCAAAAAGATTGACACCTTTAGGGTACCTTCTTCAGTGTTAGAAGTTGCCCCTTCTAACTCTGTAAGTGAATATCAATTCTACCACCATCAATGGAAGAAGTTTAGTGGTTTATTAATGAATGTCTACCAGCATCTGAAATGACTTTATGATCATGTTAGACTAAATACATGAAGAAATGTTTAGAAGAACATAAGGGAGAACCATATATAGTAAAGGAAAATAATGAAAACGTTGCATAGATGTAGGTGTAGGTTAACAAAACAATAAAATTAGGAGTTATAATTGGAGAACATTAATTAGAAAAAATCATACCTCGGATAGGAATGAAGATGTTGAAGAGAGTGATCAAATCGCTAGTGTTGGAGAGCAGTCTCGCCTGTAAAGTAAGTAGGTCGTACAGTAGAGAAAAACTTGATTAGCGAACACATAAGAACCATACATGAATTAAATAACATGTTAGATACTAAAAATTGTCAATTGCTCACCCAAGAAACTAATTTTAATACAGAGCATGCTAAATAATTAGATAATCCGAAATTCCCTTTTCCCTTGGAGTAATAAAATACCATATTGAAAATGTTGAATAGAAAGTATGCTAAATATTAAAACCACTTAATGGGAAACCCTCAACTCAGATTGGCTATGTTGAATAGGAAAGATGATTATAGAAATTAGCTTGACACGTTTACAAATTTGAAGCAGTAAATATGTATCCATCGGCACCTATAGAGATGTGTATATAGCATAGTAGAAACATATGAATGTTACTTACTAATTAATCAGTATAAATAGATAATTGCTGCTAACTAACTTCCATCCAAATTGGCAAGGGAGGGTAAATGAGTTAGTTTGAAAAAAAAAATTGAAATAGAATAAAAAAAATTACCTTGGTAGAGATTTTGAAGGAATTCGCCTTGGGTTCAACATTCGCCTTGAGTTCAACATTCGCCTTGGGTTCAACATTCGTCTTGGGTTCAACATTAGTCGGCAGAGCATCATTTGTCGTAATAGCATCATTCATCGAGGGTTAGTCGGCAAACCGTAGTAAATGTTTAGTATTTAGAATTGGTCTCGGGCAATAGTGCTTTTGCATTTTGATTATACTGTCACACACAAAAAAGATGATAGTAACCTGCTACAATTCATTTATACAGAAATAGTTATATAATGTACATGAACACACGAACATAATAAAAAGAAACTATCTGCTCCGCTCGACCCTCTACCGGCCGATACTACGTAGCAGCCCTAGTAGCAATCATCACAGATACTATCGTGCTTTGCTTAGCCACTAATTGACTAATACCCACAAAGCACCCCTAGGAAACATGAAATTGAAAGCAAAATATTAAACAGCAATTACGAACTAATGAAACATCAAATGAAAAATTCAAATAAAACATCCAAACTTCCCCATCAATCAAATAACATCATTTGCTCATGAACTAATGAACTAAAATAAAAACATCCAATCTCATATAGAAGTGAGTAGACGTCATTGTCGTGGCTTTGTATCGTCTGTCTTCCTTTTTTTTGTGCGCATCTACAAAATTATAAACAATTTTATATTTAGTATTGAGAGTTGCATTAAGTGTTACCAAAATATTGAGAAAGATGTTTCTCAATGTAAATATTGTTTACCTTCTAATCATATCGAAAACAAAACTCCATTCTGCTTGCACATCCAAGCCTTTTGGCACCGCTTGTATAATACTTCTAAAGTCCTTAATTACATTAAGCGGAAGATCTGTGAACCTGGTTGTCTCTATATTTTCAGGAGTTACGCATGTCAAACCTGAAAAAATCATTAATATTGTTTAGGATAAAAATAATATATGTGAAATGATTTTAAAAGTATTAAGACTGAGCTAAAAATGTTAGTCAGTTTTAATCGACGTCATACCGTACTTCCCGTTGTCGTCAAATCGATCCGATCAAAAATCTCTTTGAACACTACGTTCTTTGTGTACACTCCCTCATGACCCTCGATTGCATAGTTTTTGACTAAAACTCTTGTGGTCTGGGCTGAAACTCCTCTTAATAAAGCAACATACAATTGCCCATGACTGAAGACGTGATTCGGAAGATAAATTCCGACATTTCCAATTGTTTGGCCCTGGGACTTATTAATTGTTAATGTGAAACTCAATCTGACAGGAAATTGTTTCCTCGTCAGCTCGAACGGCATTTTGTAATCTTCTGCGCTTTTAAGTGGTATGCGTGGAATGAAAACTCTAAGACCCTTGAAATGCCCTACTAATATAGTTGCCTCAATGATATTTCTTCCAAACCTACAACATATTAGTCTCGTGTCGTTGCATAAACCAATTTTTGGATCTATATTTCGGAGAAGCATAATTGTACGGCCACGCTTCAATGTTAGTTTGTGTGTTGGTAGATTACCATGATTAATAGAGTTCAAAAATTCCGGGAGATATAAGTTGTGGTTATCATCCGATACAGAGTCGAAAGAGTGGTAAGTTGTGCTCTCCCCTGGAAACATGTCCATGCATATTTCGTTCAGCTTGTTAACGTCTTCATTTAATGGAGTTATTAGGGCCCTTGTCTCCATGTACTCAACATCGGCACTGTTTACATCGTAAGTTTGAATATTTGGAAAAACAAACTTGATCAAATCATTGATTGATTGCTCTCCTTCCCAAGGCATAACAATTGAGTCGAGAACGTGAATCATGTCATTTTCTATTGTTTGCTCCTCTCCATCTCCGACCCTAAGCAAGAATTTAGCAAATTCGACGTCATTGCATGCCCTCATATTTTCTTTTAATCTAAGCAACCTGACCCCTGACCATAAGTAAGACTCGGCGATGCTTGACCAAATTATTTCAGATTTTGTGTCATTCACCACCACAGCGTCACCTGTCTAAAATCTCCTCCCATGATAAGAACCTTCCCACCAAAAGGCTTGTTTATTTCGAGTACGTCTTGCAATGTACGATCTAGAATTTCAAAAGTTTTCCTGTTAGCCATGGGTGCCTCGTCCCAAATAATTGCTGATGAAATTTCTACCAATTTCCGCAAATCGGACTGCTTACTGAATCCGCAATTTATTACGTTCTCGAGTTTAATTGCTATTTTGAATCTGGAGTGAGTAGTGCATCCGCCTGGGAGTAAATTTGCTGCTATCCCGGAAGTTGTTGTTGCAATAACAATATGACCTTCGTTGCGGAAGGTTGCTATAATGGACCGGTAGAGAAACGTTTTACCAGTTCCACCAGGACCGTCAACGAAGAAAATACCTTCATTTCCTTCTCTTATGCAGCTGCATATAGTGTTGTACGCGATTTGTTGTTCATGATTCAGTAGCAATATAGAATTTAGGTCCACTTCCGATATTGGAATTGATAGTTCATTGTCGATCAAACCTGGTAAGTCTATTGTGTATTGTATGCCCTCGCTTAACCTTGGCAAGTCAAAATCTTTTGTGCTTTTGTTATATTGCTCAAAGATATTATTTAACTCACAAAGTAATCTGTTTATTAAAAATTTACTGTTTGCAGTGCTGGTGCTTGCATAATCTTCGATCATCGCAGCTTGATTTTCATCCCATAGGGTTCTTACTCCGGTTGGTTGACAGTACAATAATATTGTTGCAAACAGTCTTCTCAGTGCCGCTGGCATTCTAAAATTTCTTGCTTCCGCTAGACATTCTCTGATGCTATTGTCTTCTTCAAGTAGGCCTTGTTTCTGAGCAGCTTCCTTAAATGTCGTGTAACGAATACCATGAACAGTATACATGGAATTAAATGATGTTGGCGCTGGAATATGATTAAGCAGAAGTCGTAAGTAGAAGCGCTCACCCTCGGTTGGAGATACAGTGTATATACGTCCAACTATCATTCGATTTCGAACTCTTCTGATCCATTTTCTTGTAGGTGTTAGCCACCTATAGTGTTTAGCAAAGTCAACATATAAGTAAGGAACGTTTTCTTGTCTGTTGTTGTATATTCTGAAGAACTCTGTCAGCATTGTTCGTGAATTCCTTTCATTAGCTAGCACATCGGAAATTGATTGATTGTTTCGAAATTGAACCTGATGTTGATCTGGTAGATGTATTTGTAACCGAACTACGACAGGAAATGTTTGATACATATGGAACTTGAAAAGCTTCCAAGATGCCTCAGGTGGACAAATCCAACGGCCGTCGACGTATTTACTAACTTCGTCGTAGTTCGGACCAGGACGCACCTCAAACGCAACCTAGTCAGGACCCTTGTAGACGTACTTGTACAGATATTTAATACTCTTAATGCTGCTACATATTTCCACATTAATGTGGCAATCGTATTTAAGCAGGAGCCAAGGGTTGTACGGTACAACCCATCCATTGTCAGCCGTAAATTCTCCATCTCGCCCAAGAGGAATTGGTCTATTGTCGTCACGACGACGGTATAGTGGGTATGAATCCAAACCGTGAGTTGTGGCTTCCGTGAAAGGTTTTGGAAAACCTTTCTTGCATACATTATTTTTCATGCACTGCGCATTTGGTCTGAAACGTCTGCATGGTCCGTGTATCATATGTCTAAGCACTGCATTGTATAACTCTGGTTCTTTTGACTGTATTGGGATTTCGGCTCTCACGACGCAATCATAATCGTCGGGGCTACTTAGCTTATCGTGTTCATTGAAAATAAAAAGCATATGTGCATGGGGAAGGCCTCTCTTTTGAAATTCTACCACATGGACATGTGCAACGACTCTACCAAGGACACCCTTATGGAAGATGTCGGCCTTTATACATTGCAACTTTGCATGGAATATCCTTGAGATTAAATCGGGTCGATCTTGGGGCGTTTGTCCAGGATGAAGCTCGTTTGTTATCTCCGGCCACGAAGGATTGCAAGTCATTGTTAAAAAAATATCTGGCCTTCCGAAATTACGTACAACTGCCATAGCGTCTTGGTAACGCTGGAACATATCTCTTGGGCTTCCAATAAAAGAAGACGGCAAAATTGTTCTACGACCGACGTTACCTGTAGTGATGTAATTTGAACATAAAAATAAGGTATTTTTGTTTACGTTAAAATAACAAGTATATGTACCTGTATCGTCTTCACCGCTTTGTAAGCAATCCTGTAGTCCTTGATACAACTCGGCTCTAACATCGCTTTGGTGCGATCTAATCCACCGTAATTTCTGTGTTTCAATTTTTAGATACATATCGACGATGTACTGTTGAAGTAGACGACCTGCGTAGTGTAGTATTGAATATCTGTTTGCACAGATCTACATGTAGATAGTATATAGTAGTGAATATACAGTAGTAATGTTGCATTAGGCTCGAAATGAGTGTAATTTTTACAATACCTGTAGCTGGTAGCAGTAGTAGTCGCAACAGCTTGTTCGGTTTGCACGATCTAATAGCTCATCTCCACGCCAGTCGTATGACCCATGAGGAAACAACAAAGGATATTGTAGAGGGTCGTAGTAACCAGCATATTCCTTTACAGGTATTAGTTCTCCGGAATATGTTTTGACAATTATGTCTCTGTCATTTGCTTCCATAAAATCATCTGCGTTAACTAATATAGCTGCTACTTGTGATATCGTTGGAAGGGAGTAATGTCGCTCTACTGAAGGCTTTTCTTTAATTAGAAGTCTGCATTGGTGGAGATCTGAATGTCTTGCTAATTGACGAAATATTTGGACGAATGGATTTACTGCGTCCAGTATGTTGGAGATCTTTTGAATCGTTTCTAGAGCGAGGCCCGGATTCTCGTTTAACCTATTCTCCATTTCGTGTTCAGTATCATAAATGAACATTTGCAGAAAACTTGGTCTAGTACCGTATTCTGGTAGTAGAGAGCCAATTCTATGGTATATTGCACCGTGTGGGCGTCATTTGTCGGGGGGGGGGGGGGGGGGGGGGGGGGGGCATTTGTCGTGGGGGCGGCATTGGTATGGGGGTGACATTGGTCATGGGGGGCGACATTGGTCGTGGCGGTGACATTGGTCGTGGGCGAAGACATTGGTCGTGGGCGGTGACATTGGTCTGTGGGCGATGACATTGGTCGTGGGCGAAGACATTAGTCGTGGGCGGCGACATTCATCGTGGTCGGCGATATTCGGCGGGAGAGGCGAAGCAAGGTAGGCATCACGGGGATGATGGGTTCAGCCTAAAATGGCGATGGTTTGCGGAGGGCTACGAAGCGAAGGAGATGATGCTCTATAGAATATGTGCATCTTATTTCAAACTAACGCACCCTAAAGAAATAAAATCAGTTAATTTATTTTTTATTTAAGTGAATCTTTAAAGTTCTTAATTCTAATCAAAAGCTAATACATGTAGACTTAATAGCAGTGGAAAATTAAGTTTGCATTCAGATAGTTTGCACTTAATCAAGGAATCAGTAAGAAGAATCTGACTAAACCTACACGCAACTATTTGCGAGCCCTCATATGTAGTAAGAATAATTTTCGCATGGTATAACAACATTACTAACCTGGTGATCAAGACTTGTGCCAACTATTTAATTGATCTGGTCAGCTCAGTTGGAACTACTCGCCTATATTCCTGAACCACAAACAAAGCACATTAACAACCTCTAGGCAAAATGCATCAATATAGGAAAGCTGTGAAACCTCATTTCAATTTATTAGTTGAAACTGCAAGCTCAGTTTGATACACTGCAAGCTGCAGTTTACTAAACCTGCAAGCTGCAGTTTACTAAACCTGCAAGCGGCAGTTTACTAAACCTGCAAGCGGCAGTTTACTAAACCTGCAAGCGGCAATTTACTAAAATGTCTATATTTTATAAGATGTACTACTTGAGTTCGCTTCTCTAGGGTATAGAAATAACCATAAGTTGATTAATTTGCAACCATAATATCTCAATTAGGAAACCATAAAATTCAATTAAAACTTAAATCCTATAAAAACTGCACCAACTTGCTAAACAACAATCAAATTCATAAAAAATTAACACAGAGACAACTTCACCTAATGTGAATCAAAAAATTAGGGGGCATAATCATAGGATAAGGAGGAGGATATAATCTTGCAATGTTGAATAGTGCATCAAAGATTTCTGCACTTAATTAGGGGGCAGAATCGTAGGATAAGGAGGAGGATATAATCTTAGAAATATATAGATTTTTGTTATCAAATATTATATTTGGTTATCAAATATAGCTATATTATGCTGTATCAAATATAATTGCTGTGACTATATAATATAGGAAAATTATTGGTTTCACTTGTGCACATTCCATGGGTGGATGTAATCATAGATCATAACATTAGTATATTTTAGATACAAATAATCGAATGAGTCAGTAGCAGCACTTGTCGCATAAGTGAGAAAAACCAAAATAGGGAATACAAACTTATATTTAAATCAATTGTAGCAACAAACACAGACAGTTGTAGCGAGTGAACAGAGGATAAGCGGAACCCTCAGATAGATGATCAAAATTGTTCCCCTATTATTTGGCACATTTTTATTTAGGCCTATGTAAAAAACGAAACATGTTATCCATTGAGTTTATCAATATTGCAATCCATCGTAATGTAAACCCTAAATTTAAATCAGCAAAATCAGAGTAAGCACAATTTAAATGTTTAGAAATGACATGGTCCCATAATATGCAAGATAAGAATAAGCTAACACGATTTAATAAGTTGGGTAAATATGCACATGCAGCACTCACCTAGAAATCACACTCACGGAATTCAGGATTGAGAGAACCCAAATTTAATAAAGAAGTGAAAAGCAGTCAGTTAGTATTGGCAGAAGATGTCAATTGTAAGAAGAAGCTCCCCTATTCTCAGAAGCACTCTAGAAAATAGCTAGCTCCCTTGTGATACAGAACTACAGTTCATTATATTTTAAACAACTCATCATAGCTTCCAAAGATCAATACTACAATAGGAGTGCAAAACCGCAAATGGAGATGCTCACCAGCGCTTGCTATTTACAACTCATCATAACTTCTGAAGATCAATATCTGCAGCAGAAATGATGAGAAGAATGGTGCAGACCTGCAAGAAAAATGGCGAGAAGAATGGTGCAGACCTGCAACAAAAATGATTTTCCTGCTTCTATATGCGAGCTTTGATAAACTATGTCGTGGTTATAAGATTTTTGCTAAGAAATTTTACCGTAGTTGAAATAAAATAAGGGGCTTTCGAAAAAATTAGTTGCTCGCAGAAAATGTAGAATGCGGAATTAATATTTCTGCAAGAATCAATCCATGACATTGTGGATGGAACATTGAAAGCGGAGTTTGTCCATATGCATGCGTGTCTACACAGAAGTACCGTTTTTAGGTCTGCCCGTTGAATAAATGCAGTGAAGAAATTATGCACAAAACATGAAAAGCTTCTTCAATTGTATGCCTCTTCATGAATCCATGGCCGACCACTTCAATGAACCCAACTCGTGCAGGTGCATCTGCTCTCCATTTATTTGAAATATTTCTACCATCTATCTCAGCTCTCCAATGTTAGGATTTTACTAAAAACATAAACCGAAAGAAGAAAAAAAAAAGGAACAGATGGCTGCCTATTAGATCCCTGTTGAGTTCAGCCAAGTCAAAGTTTATATCTATATGCGATAATAAAGATAGAGTTCCTCTAGAATGAAAAAATATTGCGCTTAGGAATTAACACAAACATGAGGAGAGCATCTAAATTCAAAGCTAATGGGGTGATGGATGCAAAACCCTAAAGTAATTGCATTGATGACTCTATAATATCTTCACCTTGGCAAAGGTGCTGAAATCACATGAAAATCATTCAACTGAAGGAGAGAAATCAATCATGAACTCAAGAATTTGCAACCCACCCTCAATCCATAACATGTCATCAAACACCTTAACCTAATAACATCACATTTGTAAGCTTCATGCATGAAGAATTGACGTGACAATGCACAAACTCTTATAAATCAAATGTAAATGGGGAAAATTTATGGTAAAATGTGGTGGCAACCTCCAAAGTTGTATAAGCTGGTGGGTCGTCAACTCTAGAAATCACCTACTTCATATGTGCAATCTACAATAAGGCAATCCAAATTTACAATAAGGAAATTCAAATTTAGCACATCCCTCTGACCTGATTGAACTTGAACTTGACATCATGTGCCAAGTATCACCACTCTTGGGCTCCATAGTTTCATCTGCAACATAAACAGAAGAAGCGAATCAAATCATATTGTGGGTAAAACAAACGAAAGACTAATGAAGTCGTTAAAATCTGAGGAGATCTGCATGAAATAAAATTTGAAAAAAAACCAAGAATATTGTATTTCCTGGCTTACTGTTAATTGATTTTGCTATGACATGGGTGTTACTATTTTTTCTCCCGAAGAGTTCTTGTCTACCTATTGATCGCCAATGACTGTATTTCTCCCTTGATATGGGTAATGCATTTACGATGGCTTGAATAATTCCTCTTCTCTCAATTTTTTCTTTCTACAAATAACAGTAAAAGAAAAAAACGGAGGATTGTGAGTGACTTTTAGGGCAGGATTTGATCCGGTGAGTGAAGAAGAACAAAAAAAAATTGGGATGCTTGAATAATTATTCCTCCTCTCAAATTTCGGTTTCTACAAATCACAGCAAAAAACAATTTCGTGGATTGTGAGGGACTTAGGTAGAATGCAGTGCATGGGAAACCTAATATGGAATGAAGATAGATACCTGAACACCTGGAGCTGGAGTCTACCATTGACATTGGAACCCCTAGATTGCTGGGTAGGAGTCGTTGGGCATCTTGCAGACAAAGCCTTTTCCTTGTATTGGCGACGAAGAGAGGAAGATCAATATCTTTGGAGTCGGGTTTTGGAAGAATCAGACGTTCCCCATTAACCGAACCATATTCGACGGTACAGCCAAGGTCGAGAATCGATGGCCTACGTGCAAAGAAGAAAATCTGCGATAAGGGAGCTAAGAAAGAAGCTGACGCCAAGAGTCGTTGCCCTAGGTCCGAAGAAGAAGAACTGCGGGATCCACGGAGGCATGCAGGAGCGAGCGATCAACGGAGGGAGGGCTGGCTGTGATGCAGCTACTAACAAAAGGGAGTGATTTCCAAGCCCAATAAACAACCACAAAGCTCATGCAGCCATTAACAGAAGCAGGAATAAGAGATAATATAGCAGATTCAGTTTATGTGAGGGGTAAACTCCACCTGGACAGAAGAACAGCTAAGGAAGGGGAAGAATCCGGCTCCACATAGCACACAACAAACAAAATACTTCAAGTTCCACACCCAAACCTTACCAGATAACAATATTTATACTAGGAATAAAAAGATAACAAAAGGACTAAGTTGCCCCCCCCCCCCCCCCCCCCCCCCCACCACTCTAACCGCAGCTCCAATGCGGGTCGCATCAAATGCCCACTCCAGCAGAAGTTCCTTGTCCCCAAGGAACAAAGTGCGGGTACTTCGCCTGCAGTAACCAGAGATCTTCCCATGTCGCTTGCGAGCGTGTTCCGTTAGTCCATTGTATCGGGAATTGAGTGACGGTGCGGCCGTCCCGATTGACGATCCGGCGGTCCAAGCTCCGTAAAGATTCGATCAACACGTTGCCTTCTTCGGTTACCGCCAGGGGCAGCTCCCCGGGGCGGTCGGGAGGATCCCCCTTGTGCTCCTTCAGCTGCGAAATATGGAATGTGGTGTGTAGCTTGGCGTCGGCCGGCAAGGCGAGGCGATAGGCCACCAGACCTACCCGTTCAAGCACCTGGAATGGACCGAAGAATCGAGGTGATAATTTCTGGCACCCGTGCATTCGAAGGCTGGTTTGCCGGTAAGGTTGCAACCGGATATAAACCCATGAGCCCACCTCGAGCTCCCGCTCGCGACGGTTCCGATCCGCAAGGGTCTTCATCCTGTTTTGAGCCATAGATAAATTGTGTTTGATGATTGAAAGCACCCTTTCCCGGGCCACCATAGACCTGTCGACGGCTTCTACCGTTGCGGTGCCCTCTACATAAGGCGATGGTAGTTGGGGCTCTTGCCCGTACACAACTTCGTATGGTGTCATCCGAATGGCACTTTGGAAGGTAGAATTATACCACCATTTGGCTAAGGGAAGCCACTCGGCCCAACTCCGAGGCCGCTCATGACACATGCATCTAAGGTAGGATTCGAGGCACCGATTCACCACTTCGGTTTGCCCGTCACTCTGCGGGTGGTAGGCGGTAGAGTGATGTAGTTGGACTTGTAGTATACGGAAGAGTTCTTGCCAAAAGTCACTTAAGAACACCGCATCTCGATCACTAACAATAGCGGTGGGTAGGCCGTGGAGACGGAAAACCGAGTTGAGGAAGATACGGGCTACGCCCTCCGCTGTGTAAGGGTGTGTGAGGGCCACAAAATGAGCTTGTTTGCTCAATCTATCCACCACCACTAATATAGCTGTCTTGCCTTGGCTCGGAGGTAAACCTTCAACGAAGTCCATGGAGATCTCTTGCCAAATCCGCTCCGGAATGGGTAGGGGCTGCAAGGTGCCCATCGGGAGTTGGTTGGTGGCCTTACACGCTTGACATGTTGTGCATCAGCGGACATACTCGTACACGTCCGCTTTCATTCCCTTCCAATAGTAGGCACATTTCAGCTGGTGGCATGTTGCCGTGACGCCGGAGTGGCCACCCATGGCACTGTCGTGGTAGATATGGAGGAGTCGTGCACCGAGGGCGTTGTCCTGTCCGACAACGAGCTTACCATGGCGGTGTAATGTTCCATGCAGCCATTGAAACTTTGGCTCGCTGTTTGGGTCGATTAACTTGGCCGCAATGATGTTTTGAAGGTGGCTGTCCTGCTCCCATGACTGACGGACCGCGCGTAGGATTTCCGATTGGATGACAACCCTTGCTTGGAGCTCACCACCCCCTTGCTCATATTTGCGGGATAGTGCGTCGGCGCAAGCATTGTCCTTCCCGCGCTTATATTGGATTTGGAAATCAAATCCCATTAACTTGGCCAGGTAACGTTGTTGTGCCGGAGTGGCGATCCGTTGCTCTAACAAGTATTTAAGGCTATGGTGATCCGTGTGGATAAGGAACGGAGAACCCAACAAATAATGCTTCCACTGTTGGACAGCCATAACCACCGCAAGGAGCTCCTTCTCATAAGCGGACAGCCGGGCATTTTTGGGGCCGAGTGCTTTGCTGAAGTAGGCGGCGGGCTGCTCTTCTTGGAGTAAAACCGCACCGACGCCGGTGTCCGCGGCATCGGTCTCAATTACAAAGGTGAGGTGGAAGTCCGGTAGACGAAGCACCGGGGGAGACGAGACCGCCCTCTTTAAAGCTTGGAAGGCTGCTTCCGGTTCAGCGCCCCATTGGAAGCGTTGTTGACGTAGCATAGAGGTCAAGGGTTTCGCCAAGACTCCGTAATTTTGAATAAAGCGACGATAATACCCGGTCAACCCCAAAAACCCGCGCAAGCGCTTAAGGGTTGTGGGAGCGGGCCAATCGAGCATATCTTGGATCTTGCCCGGGTCGGTGGCGACGCCGTGATGCGATATCAAATGGCCCAAGTAATGGATTTGTTGAAGGCCGAAGTGGCACTTGGACTGTTTGAGGAAGAGGTGTTGTTGGCGTAAAATCTGAAATGTTGTACGTAGGTGCCGGAGGTGCTCCTCCCAAGAGCTGCTGTACACAAGTATGTCGTCGAAGAAAACAAGGATGGACTTCCGTAGGTGTGCTTGAAAAATGATGTTCATCATGCTTTGAAAGGTGGACGGGGCATTGGCCAACCCGAACGGCATCACGAGGAATTCGTAATGACTGTGGTGGGTGCGGAATGCTGTCTTGGGAACATCTTCGGGAGCCATCCGAACTTGATGAAAACCTACCCGCAAGTCCAATTTAGAAAAAAACATAGCCCCATGTAGTTCATCAATGAGCTCCTCAATGATTGGGATCGGAAACTTATCTTTGATGGTGTCGCGGTTGAGATGGCGATAGTCGACGCATAAGCGCCATGTACAATCGCTCTTCTTGACAAGGACCATCGGGGAAGCGAACGGGCTAACGCTATGTTGAATGAGGCCGGTCTCCAATAATTCCTGAACCATGCGCTCGATAACTCCTTTTTGGAGGGGCGAGTAATGGTAAGGCTGCAGATTGACCGGCGAGGCCCCTTCCCGTAAGGAGATATGATGTTCATGCTGACGAATAGGGGGCAGCTCCTTTGGTTCAGCGAAAATGT
The DNA here is from genome assembly GCA_033032865.1 of Dactylorhiza incarnata. NCBI lineage: Eukaryota > Viridiplantae > Streptophyta > Magnoliopsida > Asparagales > Orchidaceae > Dactylorhiza > Dactylorhiza incarnata. The sequence goes on from JAWHQI010000023.1 coordinate 8,106,433, forward strand.
CACAGAATTCCGCCAACAACGCTTGCAGTTGGGTGGTTGTCGCGGCTTCCAGGGGGCGGCAGGCCGAACCGGGTTGCACACCAGCGGTCGTGGGGTGAGGGGCGGGATCAGCGGGTTCAGGTTGGAGGTAGCACAGTGCCAGCATGTTGAGCTCCCCATTCCGGCTGACCAACTTTTGTGAGCGTCGGGGTTGTAACCATGTGTTGACGGTTTGTTTGGAGCCCCGCAAGGTGATCCGATGGCCATGTGTAGAGAATTCCATCCGTAAATTCTTGAAGTCCCAATGGACGACGCCAAGAGTGACAAGCCATTGGACGCCTAAGACCAATTCACAACCGCCGAGTGGTAGGACTAGGACATCCGAGGAAAATTGGAGGCCTTGCATTTTCCACTGAAAGTTGACAACTTTGTGAGAGCTGGCAATGGTTTTGCCGTTGGCAACCACCACGTCAAAACTCAGAATAGCGGTCATTGAGCATTTCAAGCGCGCCGCCGTGTCGCGGTCGAGGAAGTTATGTGTACTGTCGGAGTCGATGAGGACGTGAAGTGGTTCGCCATCGTAAGAAGCCGTGATTCTCATGGTTTGGAAATGGGCCGTTCCCTCCAAGGCATGGACGGAAACGTGTGGCGGAGCATCTTGTTCGTTGTCCGGTTCGGCCACCACGGCCGGCTCTTCGAGTTGGTCCAAGGGTGGACTGGAATCCTCGTCGATGTTGGGGATAACCTCAAGGGCGTAGGACTTGCGTCGTTCCACACAACGATGCCCGGGCGTGTATTTACTGTCGCACCAAAAACATTACCCATTGCGTCGCCGTTCATCAAAATCGGTGGAAGTGATAGGAGTACCCCCTTTGCCGGGGGACGGTCCTGGGGGCGCGGGAGGCCGCGGCTGAGCATAACCGGTTGATGTGGTGGGGTTGGGTCGACCTTCCCGTGCTGCAGATCGATCCCATGAGGAGGCTGTAGACCGACGGGATGTGTGGGCAAGCTGTTGTTCCTGGAGCCGGGCCAAAGCAAACACATCTTGGAGCGACTTGGGCTGGAACATACGAACGGAGAGCTCGATGTCTCCCTTCAAACCGGCGAGGCATAAGCTGACCGCATTCTCTTCGGGAATGGCAGCGCGATGTAATAGGACTTCGAACTCATCTAGATAATGTTGCACCGAGCCCTTTTGACGTAAGTTCTTGATGTCGCTAAGGGGATCATCGAACAAGAGGGAGCCGAAGCGGCTGTTAAGAGCTTGGCAGTACTCTTCCCAGGAGGGCCATTGGCGGGTGATGCGAGCCTTCATGTAATTTTGATGCCAATATAGCGCCCGGTCCTCCAAGTGAATAGAGGCGATGCGAACCTTCATGTCGGCGGCCGTGTTGTCTACTTCAAAGAACTGATCGACGCGGTAAATCCAGTCCAGAGCGCCGTCGCCGCAAAAACGGGGAAAGTCGATGCGGGCGAAACGCGTATGCACGGTGGTGTTGTTGGAGGTAGCAGTGTTGAAAGTAGCTGGCTAGGCCTTCCGGCGGTGGCGGGTGCGTGCTGGAGCCACTGAGGTGCTCGTACTTGAGGACGGAGAGGATCTCGCGTACTTCGTCGGAGGTGCGGCTTTGCTGCTCCGCAAGAGTACGCAGTTGGAGGGTGAGAGCTTCTTGGGACTAGCGGAGGGCTTCCATATCCGCCGGTGAATCTTTCGAGCGGAGGTTGTCGGCGACCGGCATGGCTAGGCAAAGGAGGACGTGCTCGCTTTGATACCTTGATGCAGCTATTAACAAAAGGGAGTGATTTCCAAGCCCAATAAACAACCACAAAGCTCATACAGCCATTAACAGAAGCATGAATAAGAGATAATATAGCGGATACAGCTTCTGTGAGGGGTAAACTCCACCTGGACAGAAGAACAGCTAAGGGAGGGGAAGAATCCGGCTCCACACAGCACACAACAAACAAAATACTTCAAGTTTCACACCCAAACCCTACCAGATAACAATATTTATACTAGGAATAAAAAGATAACAAAAGGACTAAATTGCCCCCCCCCCCACCACTCTAACCGCAGCTCCAATGCGGGTTGCATCAGGATGTTGGCGTCCTCTGTCTTTGATGGAGATGAGGGGAGAAGTCTATGACAGTGGAGCAAGGAGAGCGAGGGTTTTGCGAGGGGGAGTTTGTTACGATCCTTTTTTGGGGTTTCATTTAGGGAAGGGTATTTTTGTAATATGTTGGGTACAAGCATATAAGTACCAGGCTTAGTAGGGTTTTGTTTTTTATCTTGAAGCTGAAGGCATTGTGTTCCTGTAGGCGGCTGACTCGGGAGTTTCTTCCCCTCACCGTATTACCTTTCAGAGCTTGTCTCTCTAGGTGAAATCCCCTCTGTTTTTTGCCCTGTAACTGTTATCTAGGTTTATGCAAGAAGGTGTGTGGTGATTGTTCAGATCCCTTGTGGTTTTGTTCTGCTTATTCCTGTTCCTCCTTTGCCATTACCGTTTGGTACTTAACAAGGGTATCAGAGCCTCGACCGGGAGTGGGATGGCACCGACAGACAGCACCCGATCGCGTGACCTCCAGCAGAAAGTCGACGCCCTACGTCTCGCACAAGCAGCCCTCCAACAATCGCAGGAGCAGATGCAAGGCACGCTCCAATCCGTGGAGGACCAACAGTTTCAACCATCCGACTGGATCGCAGCTCCGACTAGGGCAGCCGTGGTTCCCCGTCTGAACTCCGGCCCAATACCGCTCCCGCCACGCATTTTCCAAGCCCGCCTCCGCCATTGCCGCAAACCCCGAACAACCATCTCGCCACACGTCTACCACGGATCGAGTTTCCTTGCTTCAATGGGGATGCAGTCCAAGAATGGCTCTACCATTGTGAGCAATTTTTTGACATTGATGGCACGGCACCGGACGTTAAGGTCAAGCTCGCGTCAATGCATCTTGAAGGCAAAGCACTCTTTTGGCACCAAGCATTCATGAAGTCGCGCCTTTCGCCCCAAGGGCCGACCTGGGAAGAATACCATCAAGCCATTTCCAACCGGTTTGGATCCATCTTGTTCAATGACCCCATGTGGGAGTTAAAAAATTTGCGCCAACAAGGGTCCATCCAACAATACTTGGAGGAGTTTGACATGCTTCGCCATCGAGTAACCATTCAAGAAGACCATGCTATGAGTTTTTGCCTTGCCGGGTTAAAGGAGGAGATTGCCTATTCCGTGCGGATGTTCCAACTGAAGACGCTCGCTGAGGTGGCTTCACTCGCGCGCCTACAAGAATATAAACTACAGCTCCGTCAGAAGAAGGGCGCCGGGCTTGTCACTGATACAGCCCCAAGGAACAACCGACCACCTGTCAATTCCTTTCAGGGGCTGCTCGGGCTGCTCCTTTTCATCCAGCTCGGACCAGGTTTAATGCGGCCAGAGGAGGACAGCGGTTAACGGCAGCAGAAGTGGAGGAGAAGCGCAGCAGAGGCTTATGTTTTGGATGTGATGCACCCTATTTCCCGGGCCACAGTTGTGCGGGTCGTAAACAAGCTTATGCTATTCAGCTCATACCTGAACCGGAGGAGGACGAACAGGAAGGAGAGAATGCAGAGGAGGCACTTGAGATACTCCATGATGAAGAGGAAATGCAAGAAAACCCACACATGTTTGTGCACGCACTCACGTGGACATCACATTTTTACACCATGCGGGTGACCGCCTCGTACCAAGGCCAACCAATCCACATCTTGATCGATTCAGGCAGCACCCACAATTTCCTGGATAGGGACGCTGCTGCGAGACTGCAATGCAAGTTGGTACAAATACCGACCTTTAATGTGGCCGTCGCCAACGGGAAGTGCATATCAAGCTCCCATAAAGTAGTTGGGTTCCAATGGCGGATGCGCGGTGTTTTCTTTTCGTCGGACATGTTGGTTTTACCTCTTGGCGGATGCGAGATGGTACTCGGGGTGCAGTGGCTCATTACATTAGGAGTGCTACAGTAGGACTTCCGCAATCTCACGTTGGAATTTACGACTCAAGGAAGGAGAATTGCGTTGCGTGGCTCAAAAAGCTTGGCCGGGACATGGATGCAACAACGACGCGCGGAGGAAGGACAAGCCAAACATGGCCAACTTCATATGTTATCGATTTGGAATGTGTCGGAGACCTCCACGGAAGGGGAAGAGGTGGGGGAACTTTGTATGATGCAGCCCGGGCAACCTCAACCGCCCATGACCGAAACAGGAAAATTCCAACAGCTGGTATCATCACTGGAAGCACCCCAAAAACAGCAGCTTACCCAATTGTTAGAGTCCTTTCAGGACTTATTTGAAGACCCCAAAGGACTACCTCCTACAAGAGAGCATGAACATCGCATCATTCTTAAGTAAGACAAGGTGGATATCAACTTGAGGCCATATCGCTATCTGCCCTTACAGAAGACAGTCATAGAGCACTTGATTAAGGAAATGCTCCAAACCGGGGTGATTCGGCACAGCTTTAGCCAATTTGCCTCGCCGGTTGTGTTGGTGAAGAAGGGTGACGGTACGTGGCGACTATGTATTGACTATCACCACCTTAACAAGCACACCGTTAAGGATAAGTTTCCAATTCCCATCATCGAGGAGCTGATTAACGAACTCTACGGGGCAATATTCTTCTCCAAATTAGACCTGCGCGCAGGTTACCACCAAGTGAGGATGGTGGAAGCCGACATCCACAAGACGGCGTTTCGCACCCACCAGGGCCACTACGAATTCTTGGTTATGCTGTTCGGGCTAACCAACGCCCCTTCCACATTCCAGAGTTTGATGAATAAAATCTTCCAGGAGCAATTGCGCAAGTTTATTTTGGTGTTTTTTGATGATATTTTGGTGTTTAGCAGGTCATGGGAGGAACACTTACATCACCTCCAATTTACTCTCGCCGCCTTACGCCCATCACCAACTACTCCTCAAAAGGTCTAAGTGTGACTTTGGGCTGCATCAAGTGCACTATTTGGGCCACCTCATCTCCAAGCGAGGCGTGGAAACTGACCATATGAAGATCCAAGCTATGTTAGAATGGCCTCGACCCACAACGGTGAAGCAATTACGCGGCTTCCTTGGACTCACCGGGTACTACCGGCGCTTCATCCAACATTATGGGACCATTGCACGACCACTCACGGAATTGCTCCAGAACAAGGGATTCAAATGGAACCAAGATGCCGAACAAGCCTTTATCAAGCTCAAGGAGGCGGCTTCCCGGCCACCGGTTTTATGTGTACCAGATTTTCACAAACCTTTCGTATTGGAATCCGATGCTTCAGAAGTGGGCGTGGGGGCGGTTCTCATGCAAGAGGGGAGGCCGGTTGCTTTTTTTAGCCGGGCATTGGGGAAGAAGAACGCAACAATGTCGTTGTATGAAAAGGAGCTTCTCGCCATTGTAATGGCGGTGCAACAATGGCGGCATTACTTGTTGGGAAATTCGTTCGTAATCAAGACGGACCAACGCTCCTTGAAGTATTTACTGGATCAAAAACTCGCGACACCCGCCCAACAAAAGTATCTAGCCAAGCTCATAGGTTATGACTACACCATCCAATACAAGCAAGGTAAAGAGAACTTGTGCGCGGATGCACTTTCCCGGAGGTACGAGGAGGACAAAGGAGAACTCAACGTGATGGTCACTATTAAATCCAGCCTCCTGCAGCAACTGAAGGAATCTTGGGCAAAGGATGAAGATTTACAACACCTTATCACCCAAAAGGAGCAAGATCGATCATGTCGTCCGAAATATGATTGGACCAACGACATTTTAAAACGTAAAGGGTTGTTAGTGGTGGGCAAGGACCAGGCTATGAAGGAGACGTTGCTGAAATTGTTCCATGATAGTGCAGGTGGCGGGCATTCAAGCATCAATGCAACCTATCGGAGGCTCAAAAGGACCTTTTATTGGAAACGGATGAAGCCGAAAGTATACGAGTACATTCGGCAATGCACTGTATGCCAACAATGCAAGGCGGGAACGCAAAAACCCATGGGATTATTACAATCGCTTCCCACTCGGATTTGGCAAGACATTTCGTTGGATTTTGTTGAAGGGTTACCTAAGAGTAAGGGGAAGACTACGATCCTAGTAGTGGTCGACCGCCTTAGTAAGCAAGCTCATTTCAACGCCCTATCTCATCCCTACACCGCCCAAGGAGTGGCCCAACTCTTCCTCGATTCAGTTGTACGTCTCCATGGATTACCGGCGTCCATCGTCAGCGATCGTGACACGACATTCCTAAGTCAGTTTTGGAAGGAATTATTCAGCATTCTCGAAGTACAATTGAAGCTTTCCACCGCCTACCATCCACAAACGGATGGTCAAACGGAAGTTGTCAACCGCTGTTTGGAGGGATACTTGAGATGCATGTGTTTTGAACGACCGCGTAGTTGGGTGACGTGGCTACCGTTAGCAGAATGGTGGTATAATAGTACTTATCACTCCGCCATAAAAATGACACCATATGAGGTCGTTTATGGGCAAGAACCGGCAACCCATACTCCATATATTCCCGGTGAAGCACTAGTGGAAGAAGTCGATCGGACTCTAGAGGCGAGGGAGAAGGTGATTTCTCTATTGAAGGACAACTTAGCACAAGCCCAAAATAGAATGCGGGTCATGGCCGACAAGAAGAGGCGGGAACGGACATTGAAGGTGGGGTCATGGGCATACGTTCGACTCCAACCATACAAGCAAACAAGCCTTAGATCACATGGATTCCACAAACTATCCCCAAGGTTCTTTGGTCCTTTTCGGGTGCTTGAGTGCATTGGAGCCGTAGCATATAAATTGGAGCTACCGGAAGATGCGAAGATACATCACACCTTCCACATTTCTCAACTGCGGGAGCATATTGGAGACAGCCCAACCCAACAAATTCCACTGCCCAACACCGTCAATTCGGAGGGGAACCTGATGGTGGAACCGCAAGGCATTCTGAGCCGCCGCATCGCTCCAAATCGTGGCCACGTGGTCACCCAAGTCCTAGTGCAGTGGGTCAAAGGCACGGAGGAAGAAGCGACATGGGAGGAGCTGGAGTCGTTCAAGAGGCGCTATCCGCACTTTACTCTCCCTTGAGGACAAGGAAGCTGTTGGGGGGGATGTATTGTTACGATCCTTTTTTTGGGTTTCATTTAGGGAAGGGTATTTTTGTAATATGCTGGGTACAAGTTCATATAAGTACCAGGCTTAGTAGGGTTTTGTTTTTTATCTTGAAGCTGAAGGCATTGTGTTCCTGTAGGCGGCTGACTCGGGAGTTTCTTCCCCTCACCGTATTCCCTTTCAGAGCTTGTCTCTCTAGGTGAAATCCCCTCTGTTTTTTGCCCTGTAACTGTTATCCAGGTTTATGCAAGAAGGTGTGCGGTGATTGTTCAGATCCCTTGTGGTTTTGTTCTGCTTATTCCTGTTCCTCCTTTGCCATTACCGTTTGGTACTTAACAGAGTTAGCGAGGAGGAGGGATCACGACGATTTTGCGAGGGGGGAGCGCGAGGGTTTTGCGAGGGGGGAGCGCGAGGGTTTTGCGAGGGGAGCAGGTGAGGGGGCATGAGCGAAATGAAATATCGGGGGGAGGAGGCGATGTTTACCAAAGGAATTCGGTCCCCGAATTACTGACCCAAATTTGACGGCTCAGATTTTTTCCATGAATTTTTATTTCAGGCTATTCACAGGCCACAGTATTTCTTTTTAATATAGTATATATATATATATACGAGTGCCTGACACGGGGCTCCGCCCCTACTGCCCCGCGCAACAGTACACTCCCCCCATGAGGGCGTCGCCCGCCCCTAACATGGGGCTCCTCCCCTACGATAAACCACGACAGTAACCGGTAGAGACGACGGGCTTCGCCCACCCCCGACGTACTTCTAGTATACACTCGAGCTAAATAAGAAATTTATAGCGCGAATACTATTTTTTGAGTTTTGAGGCCCAAATATATCTTATTTGAAAAAGTGATCAACATGAAAGTTGTAGATCTCATCGAGATATACAACTTTCATGTTGATCAACTTTCGATTTGAAGCCGTTTAGGGGCACGATTTGGGTCCCGAAAAAAGTCACGTCGACTTTTTTCGGGGCCCAAATCGAGGGCCTAAACGTCTTGAAATCAAAAAGTGATCAACATGAAAGTTGTAGATCTCGATGAGATCTACAACTTTGATGTTTATTACTTTTTCAAATAAGATATATTTAGGGCTCAAAAATCAAGAAAACTGAAAATAAAAATGTCGGTCTGTGAATAACTGCAAACGCAAAACTGATATGCTAGGCCTTTAGTCCCACATCCTGAGAATAGAAATAATTTTCGTGTTTATGTAGCAGGATATGAGTGCTTATTTAAAATTTGAAATGGGGCGGGTTATGTAGAGTGTGCGGGCCTGTATGCAGGCCGGCTTGTGATATATGCAAACCTGGCGTGCATATTTTATATGTAGACCGGGTTTCACCTGGTCAATTTTTTTCAAAATCAGAAGGGTAAAATAGTAATTTCCCATTGTAGGGTAGGAGTCCTACGAAAATATAGGTTTAGGGCACCTTACTACTCTAGGTTTAGGAGACCTACGGAAATTTGGAGAGAGAGAGTGCAGATTAAAAGGTTTAAATCCGACAGTGATTGAATTACTGAGCCAGATCTGATGGCCTATATTATTTGTTGGAATTTCGAACTCATGCTATTAGCAGGTCATAGTATTTCTTTATATATGGTAGAGATATATTGATATATATATGCACGAGTGGCAGTGCACGTGGGCCCCCCCGTGCGACAGTTCCCGACCGACGACGGCAGCCTTCGGCCGCGCCCCGGCGGGCTTCGCCCGCCCCTGGCCGCACCCCGACGGGCTTCGACTGCCCCCGGCGGGCTTCGCCCGCCCACGACCTTCATACAAAATTGAGCATTGGATGCACTCAAACATCTCATGTTTGTGTTGTAATCTTATATTTATATAATTATTAAATAATTTTTCTGATACAACATAGATTTGCTTTGATAAATGATGTCAGCCCGGTTGAATTAAGGTAGTCTATATGATTTACGCGAGTTTAATTAATTCAATGAGATGATAAAAAATTATTGGATATATATATAAAAATGTTATAAAAACCCGTTTATTTCAAGGTTATATATAAAAACGTGGCTGATTATAACGCAAAAAGATGATGGTCTGTTCGATAAGAGGAGACACACTCATTTAGCAGGTCGGCAGTTCGATTCTCAGTGAGCCCTTTTATTTTTCTTTTTTATCTCTCTTTCACAAATTTAGTCCCACACCGTAAGTATAATGTATGTTTGCTGGTATAAATTAAAGGAGCAGGCAAATTGATGTGAAATTAATTATAACCAGCAAGGATATACAACGTTCTATTTGGGGCGGCATATATTTCTGTCGGGCAGGCTCCATTGATGGAGCTGAATTTATTTAATATTTTATTTATTTATATTTTAAAATAGGTATAGGACCTACCATAGTAGTAGGTTTAGGAGACCTATTAAAATGTGGAGAGAGGGTGTGGTTTGATTGAGCTCGATCGGACGGCAGCAGAATTATGAAACTGTGATCTAGATGGCTATTCTAATTTCGAAGCCATGAGATTATATTTACTTCATAGTGGTTTAGATATATATAAGATAGATTAGACAAGGAGACTAGATTAGAGCATATTCTAACACTATCTGCATCGCACAATGGTGTAAGCTAAATAATTGGAATATAATATGCCTTCTCAAGGTATAGTTTTTTGAAACTATACTAATTCTCCTATTATGTCCTAAATTCTAATTCAATTGTTGGATGCATGTACGACTCTTGCATTTTGTTTGAGCGCAGGTACTATATTCAATGAATTTTGGAACTAAATGTACACCTATAATCATAGCACGATATTCCTGAGAAATGTTTATTCCCTAGGTTCAACTATCCTAAGATTTAGGAGGGACACACTTTTACGCACATGTTGAATACAATACTTCTATTCAGTTCCAATAGCCTTCTTCTGATTATTTACATAATTATTCCACTGAAAATAGAGATTGGCTCCCAACTGATTTAGCACAATTAGAGCAACTTCTGTTAATTTTCTTCTCCTGTACGGTGAGATTAATAGTTGGCTTCAAATATAAAAGCATTCATTATGAACCCTAAATTAAGCCTAAAATATCCATTAGTCATGGTGAGTTAGTCTGTGTAATTAGTTCAACAATTATGGAATGGAGATATTCTAACATGCTCCACGCTTTTTATGGTTGATTCCATATTACTAATTCTATACGGAAGCGTATAGAATCCATAGTTAATCGATGAAGGGCAGAATTCTTGATTCATATATTCTATTGAGTTCATGTGAATCTGTGTAATTATTGTGCGTGGATGACAGCTCAGCCCGTTAAGATGTGGGCTCAGCCCGCTCGGGCGCATCCCGCTAAGATGCGGGCGCATCCCACTAAGATGCTATCTCAACCCACATAGATGCAGAGTTTTTGAAAGACCTGTTGTTTTCTGTATGCAGGTACATGCAGAGTTATTGAACATCCATACACGTGTCAGCGGAATTTCATTTATGGTTGAGGCGAAGTAACCTTTCAATTGATGGTCGTGAGATGTGCGCCTGAAAGAGGGGTAAATATAAGGTTTGCCCTTTAAAATATGTTGATTCAACCCAACATATATTAGTTGTATTTGTATGGACCAAGATGCAGATAACAGTATGAGTATTTCCATCAGTATAACATCGAGCACAGGTGCACAGGTGCAGCCTCCCCAACAACTCTTATTTATAAAGCAATATAACAATCTTCATGTTCTTACTACAAATTTAATTTAAACCTTTCGATGACAATCAACATTTAATGGGATACGTCTGATAACCAAAATATAATCAATTAGTTCCCATGATTTTAGGCAATTCCTGCCTCCTCGCCGAAAACAACTCCCTCGCTCACGCTTACTCCCCACCGACAATTGAATATTGCCTGATTGTTTGCCGAATATTGAAGCTCGTTGAACGATGCCGCCCGCCAAATGAAACTGACCGTCTGATGCAGTTCGCCAAATGATATCGCTCGCCGAATGATACTGCCTGACAAATATTTTTGTCTGCTAAATGATGTCGCCCGCTGAATGATGCCGACCGATGAATGATGCCGCATGCCGAATGATGTTGTCCGCCGAATGATGCCGCCCGACGAATGTTGCCGCCCGCCGAATGTTACCATCCATTGAATGTTTTCGCCCACCTAATGTTGCTGCCCTCCCAATGTTTTTGCTCGCCGAATGATGTCGCCCTCCGAATGAAGTTATCCGCTGAATGTTGCCGCTCATCGAATTCCGCGGAATGACGCCGCCCGCCGAATGATGTCGCCCGCTGAATGTTCGTTGCCCGCCCAATGTTGTCACCCACCCAATGTTGTCGCCCGTTGAATATTGTCTCTCACCGAATGTTCGTCGCATAGGGGGACCCTGTGCAATGTGCAGAGAGAAATTGAAAATAACTAAATATTTTATTTCCAAAAAATCTAAATATTAAATGGGAGGACCCTTCTTTATATATAATAGAGGATAGAAAATTTATAAGATATGAGACTAAATATAAGAATCCGGGACAAGGAAGTTCCGGCAGTTACATACAATAGTAATTGTCCGGACTATAATTGATCACAACACGGGGAGTTTATACAATGAGTAACCGCCCAGACACCAATACTATCAGAGAAAATCAACAACACCAGGCGGTTTTAACATGAGTAATAGCCCGACCTTATCAACGTTTTGTCATGTGCTTTAACACTCTCATCTTGACACAAATATTCAAAAAAGATGAAGAGACTGGTTTTATAAAGATATCATCTATTTCTTTCTTGGACGAGACAAAATGAGTGCAAATCTGCTTCTTCAAGACTTCCTCTTTGATGAAGTGACAGTCGACTTCGATGTGCTTTGTGCGCTCGTAAAAGACTGGATTTGTTTTATATATATTGCGACTTTGTTGTCACAAAACATATGCAGAGGATAATTTTAGATTTCTCCCAAGTCCATCAGAAGTGCCCGCAACCACTTCAACTCACATGCGGTTTGAGCCATACTTTTGTATTCTGCTTCAGCACTTGATATGGATATTGTTGGGTTTCAAGGGCATCAAATGTACAATAAAAATATAGGAAACTCTCGACAGGATCTATGTGAAACACGACAAATCAAGAAACATGTATTATTCCTGCGTGAACGATCTGTGTTTGAGTCCAAACACAAAATAGTATCCGCTTCTCTAAAGTTATCCACACGAAGGTTGAGAACACCTAGCAGTCCAGCCAATGAACTCGGGGTTGGAAGATGATCATTTTTCTCTCCTACGACATGCTAGTTCCATTTTATAGAGATGCGTTCTTCGTGGCTTTATTGTATTAAGAACTCCAAATCAGACCATGGTTCTTCAGGATAAATTGGCATATTTATAAGCGCAAACCCGTACGCAAAAATTCAGTGCACACGCCCTCGACACATGACCGTGTGTTTCGGGCGTGTGTCCCAAAAGTCGCGTTCGTTCATGTAGAGGTGTCTCCCCGCGACTCTGAGGCGAATAACTACCCACACGCCCTTGGCACATGGGCGTGTGCCTTCAAAAGTCACATCATTTCCCCCAGAAACGCAGCTAACCATTATCCCGCCATTTTGGTTATATATGCGAATAACCTAGCTCACCTAGGGGGGGGGGGGGTGAATATGTGATGTCTTTTTATCTTTTTAAAATTTTTCGCATGGGAATAATTTAGACGTAAGCACAGAGAAAAAGCACAACACAAAAACGAAGATATTTATAGTGGATCCCCAGTTTGGGTACTCCACTTTCCCATTCTCTTATCGAGCAGTGTGCTAGTCTCGACAACTCCAAATCAACTCGGATCAACAAATGATCTTATACTCGAAGAACAAATCTCCTACCTCAGGAACACTAGCTTGTTTCCTACCTCAGATCCCCAACTCAGGATCCTACCTCAGATTCCACAGAGGAATCCTAGAGAAAACTCAGATTCAACAAATGAATCCTACCAAATGATTTAAAGGAGTTTTACAACAACTTCTATAGACTCAATAAAATAGATCTTGAAAGTGTTGAGTCTTCTTGAAGATTGAGATGATTGAGTTGAATATCTTCTTCTTCTTGATTAAAGACTTCAGACCTTGAATATCTTCGTTCTATTGGATCGGCTTTCAGTGAGTGAGGAGAAACTTGATGTGTATAATCGGGTCTGATCTTGGATCGGCTGTTCTGAGAACTTGATTCACTCGATTGAAGATTTGAATGAAGGATTTGAGCGAGTCTTGAGTAGATACATGATATCACTTGTCGGCGTTGACTACTTAATTTCATTCTCAGGAATCTCTAGAGTTATCGTGAGTGCTGGATTAGGGTTAGCCACTGACGTCTCCTCCCTATTTATAAGAGATGCGAGACTAACGACTAATTTGACTTCGTCTTGATGCTTCCACATGTCTATGATAGTTGTACGAAGTGATAAGAATGATCGGGATCGTCTGAATTTGAATTTTAGAAACAACGCAAATCTTCTCATCGATATTTACTGTTCTAGTCAATATTCAATGTACAATCGACATAAACAGTCCAGTCGACATCCTTTGTGCAGTCGACATAAGCAGCCCAGTTGACATCCACTGTACTGTCGACATAAGTAGTGCAGTTGACAAGAGCAGTCTAGTCGACAAGCACTGTTAAATTCTTAATCAAAGCATCTTTGATCGACAAGCACTGTGTAGTCGACATAACCTGTCCAGTCGACAAAAACTTCAGTCTTTTCTTTTTCCAAAGATCTTCCAGTCGACATAGGTCGTTCACTGAATATGTCAAAGGCAATCTTAGTCGACATGCTAACGCGCCGCCCCGCTATAGGCGGGAGCGAGACTGTGGTCCGAACGGCAGTGAACCAGTCGTTGTCAAGTAATAAATAAAATGGTAATAGATCCCCCAGTATCGAATCTCACGTGGAACACGACAAGGTGGATTAATCGTTTGAGGAGAGACTTGAGATTGAAGTCTCTTAAGTCGGGGTTTAACGGGGGATTTTGGTTTCTGATTACATCTAATGCGGGAAAAGGAAACTTGAAACTATGCGGGTCGCCTCCACCGCTTTGCGCCTCCGCGGGTCGCAAACCTGCGCTTCGCACGTTGCACCTAGCAAATGCTCAGGTCAACATTTCTCTCAACATCAACACAAGAACTCAAGTGAAAAATAACACGTACAAGAGGTTAGGCCTCCTAAGCAACTCAAAGGAACATGACAAACAGAGATTTGCATATAAGAAAAACCATGTCCACAACCATCATCATAAATAGAAGAACACAACCATTCAACTAACAAATGTGCAGAAAATGAAGAGAAAATACAAATAGTGCTCGAGACTATTCCGTGGATGCAGAGGAAACTCCGGAGGAACACTCCTTTGAAGCTCCGATCGTCGACTGTCGTCCGGGGTCCTTGAAGTTGTCACCCTTCTAGACCGTCTTCTCGAGAGAATGCATCGTCCATGTTTACACCTCACGATCCTAGCTTGCAGAGAGAAAATAGAGGCTTGATCTTCACTTGAATGCTCTTGGATGATGGAGAGAGCTTAGGGTATGATTCCTAACCCTTGGAGGAAGAAAAATCGCCTCTAGGGCGTTGACTGCGGAAGGGTTTCAGAGGGAAAATCACGGATCCCGTCATTCCCGTCAAATCCCGTATTTATAGGCAGCAGAAATGAAGAATGCACACGAGAAGACGCACAACCACTAGTCGTGCGCTAAGGAAGTCCAGTACTCGTGCGCCAAGGAACCTGTACCAAAAATGACAGAAAGATAAGCGCGCAAAAGTAGGTGCACGACCACTGGTCGTGCACTAAGGAATGTCCTCTACTCGTGTGCGAAGAAACATTCGTCGAATAGAACTAGTGATATGGAAAACCGTCGAGACGAATCGAGGAGATTTTTAAGACGCGACCATTGGTCGTGCGTGAAGAAATCCACTGATCGTGCGCGAAGGGTGGCCAGTACTCGTGTGGTCGTCTGGAAAATTTCGACCAAATAGCGCGCACGAACACTGGTCGTGCGCGAAGGATCCATTGATCGTGCGTGAAGGAAAACACACAATCAGTGGCCAATGATGCGAAGTGGGCCGAAACTCTTCGGAAATCCACACAAGTCTGTACCAGCATGAAACACGGCCAAACCCACCAGAACAATGCATCCACATAGAAAACATAAAGTAAAATAGAAAGAGAAGGAGAGACAATCTCCTTCATGCAAGGAATGACCTAAACTAAGCTCCAAATAGCTAAAACTTACTTAAAAGACTATAAGACCACAAACAAAGATTTTATGCTATTATCAAATGAAAGATGTGCGAAAAGAGAAGAAACTGAGCTATTAAAGGAGCCTAGATTACTATATGAAATACGCTCATCAAATACCCCCAGACTTGAATTATTGCTTGTCTCAAGCAATTCGACTACCTAAGGGGAGTACATTATGCTAATTACAAATTGAAAATCAAAACAGGAAAGTGGACCAAGAAGTCTAGTGCCCAAGGAGGATACAAGTAGAGTAGAAAAAATCTCTAAACTTAAAATCAAACACAATGCAACTAAACAAACTATTCTAAGGCTATATCCACTCTTTTTCAAAAGAACTAAGTGATCCGTCATACGCGTTGTGTAGGCAAAAGTAATGACGCTGAGTGCGGTGTTAAAGACTCAAAATTACTAGTGTGGCCTCCAAAGAAATCCATCAATGACGATGGCCATAGGCTCGCCTGGTCACACCTTCTCCACTACACTCAATACCAACCAACTCTACGAATCATTAGGACTTAGATTAGGATGACTTAAAGGCTTATGTTTAAGGATGAGATATAACAAAGATAAACATGATGGTGTTTCACACTTAAACAGATGTTTTGAGCTTAGCATAAAAAATTACTACCACAAAAAGAAGCGAGTGACACCCCCAGACTTGCTTTTTGAATTGAGGTCACTCTCCAAAGCCTAAACCCAAACATTTTTCTTTTCTTTTCAGATTTTTTATATTGCTTTTCAAATAAGCACCGAAATGAATTGCAGTTTTTGGATTTCCACCATATCACAAACTTACAACTCCAATTATCTTTAAAACATGCAAAATAAGAAATTAATCTCATAAATTTAAGTGTGCAATTGGGTTGGCATTTTAGCTTTGGTGATGAAATGGTGGGGGTGAATCAACAAAATTTGGTGATAGACTCAAAATTGTGTAAACAAGGGTAGTGAATGTTAGGTTGGATATGAAGGCTCAAACTATCCAAGTAAAGGCCTAAGTCATATCCTTAGAGTTAATTAGTGCTAAGCGCACATGCTTCGAAGGTCGCTAGGGGCGACTTCTAGACACCGAGAAAGGTCACACACTCATTGTGAGTCTATAATACGACACTAATGACACTACACACAACTCTACACTAGCATCAGACTCAATCACGTTCTAATGAAGAGTGGATATAAAAACCTACAATAGTAAGTAAAATTACATTGTATTTAACCTAAGAAAGCGATTAACTCTAATTCTTTTTCTATCCGAGAACATGGGCACTCAACTAGGAGCACTGCATGAGTCTACAGTTCACTACCTGATTTTGATTTTTGCAATTATAAATTAGTATAACCTACACTCCTAAGAAATTTGAATTAAATGAGACTAACAAAAATTAAAGCCTAATCTAAGTGGGTGCGGTGAATACGATACTTTGAGCGATAAAAATTGAAAATTTGGAGAAAAATAGGTTTTTTGCAAGAAAAAGTGATTCTTAACGGAATGCGCGAAGCGAGTGCTTACACACGTGGGAACGAAACTACCCCCCCCCCCCCCCCCCCCCCCCCCCCCCCCCCCCCCCCCCGACTTAAATGGAGCATTGCCCTCAATGCGAGAAAATCACTTAATTAAAAGAGAAGCAAGCTAAAAAATAAAAGGGAGGAGGAATAGATTCGTTTCCCATGCCCAATAATGGGGCATTCCGGAAGACGCTAAGTCTGAATTCGGCTCATACTTTGCTCCCAGTTCCGTCTTGGTAAGCTGCAGTTGCCCATAACTCTGGATCCTGTGGAAATTAGTAGAAACAGGAAACAACAGTACAAATAGAGAGCAATTTTAATAACTGGAAGTAAAGCAGGATAATAATGAGGTGCCTCCCAAGAGTGCTTTGTTTAACGTCCTTGAGCTGGACCAAATACCTGTATTAACAGTTATATATATTGTTCTGACATAATTATTGTGATGACCCGAGATTTACCCTGACTTCGCACATGACTATTCCTTGATTCCTGGGCTTTACCTTGCACATTCACCGAGCTGCAGCCCAAACACCCAACCCCTCTCTGGCCTACTTCCGGGCACAGCGGGTTGTTGGATGACTCTGCCCCCTTTTGATGAGTAAACTCCATAGTTCAGCGTGCCTGCGGGGACATCCCAGGAGTTCACCCATCCCGAAATTTATCTAGCATGAGCACGCTAAACTATGGAGTTGTTTCACTTCTCATCACCAACTGAGCTGCATAGTTAAGCATGCTCAGGCTAGAGATGGGTGACCTTCTGGGTTGTCCCCGTAGGCATGCTGAACTATGGAGTTTGCTCATCAAAAGAGGGGCAGAGGACTCCAACAACCCGCTATGCCCGGAAGTAGGCCAGAGAGGGGTTGGGTGTTTGGGTTGCAGCCCGGTGACGGTGCCAGGTAAAGCCCAGGAAGCCAGGAATAGTCCTGTGCGAAGTTAGGGTAAATCCTGGGTCGTCACAATTATAATAGTGAAAGTCTGAAAATTCTAAATACTACTAATACAAGGTTGAAAGTGAGGTTAGATCTTAGATTTACTCTAGAGGGGGGGGGGGGGGGGTGAATAAAGTATTAAAACTTTTTCACTTAATTTTATAGCGGAATTAAAATAGTGATATTTATATGTGTATTGAATGAGTAATAAAAACAAACACAAATAAAGCACAACATACAACACAACACACAGAAAATCACAACACAGAGGACACAAGAATTTTATAGTAGTTCCCAAATAAACCTGGGTACGTCTACTCTTCTACCGCACTTGTTTGGATTCCACTAGGTTTTTGATCAGGTGCCCTATCACCAAGGGGTTTTTGATCAGGTGTCCACACACCAAGTGAGCTTTTGATCAGGTGCTCTAACTAAACCACAGGTTTTTGTTCAGGTGCCCTGTCACCAATGAGTTAACTTTTGAAGGGAGTTAGAAGCCTGTACAAGAGGGGATAAAGAGAGTTAAGATGTTCTTCTCTGTCAATAATCTGAGAGAAGACTCTAGTAGAATGTTGTTGTAAAGCTCCTCTGTCTCATATAAAATGTTTGACAGTAGATTGCTGGAGCTTTCTCTTGAATGTACTGATCTTCATGTAGCTGATGAATCTGAGAGAATAAGTTCCTCAGATTATTGTTGCTCTTTGAAGATCTGATCTTGCAGCAGAAATACTGAGAGAAGATGTTGATGTTCTCAGTGAATGAAATTGCTGCTTGACGAAGATGAAGACTGAAAAGCTTTTTCTATATATTTATTTTCTTCTTCCTCTCGACTGTATTATCCTTCTTCTTTCTTTTTCCTGTACTGCTATTCTGTAATAATCTTGCTATACTGTAATGTCTGATCTGATACTGTATATCTTCTTCCTTTTCTTATTCCCTTTTGAAATCTCTGACAGATTTGAAATTCAAATCCCTTATTTTAAGGAATAAAATATTCAGAAGATATATATCTGGTACTGCAAATCTGATACGCCGTTTACCTTTTTCCTTTTCCATAAATGTGTCCTTTTCAGCTAAATGTCAACGGCTATATTCTCGAAATAATAAAAGGAAAGATACAATCCTTACTTATCTGATATAATAGAGCCATTGCTGAAAGATCTGAGTTCAGAGAATAGGATAAAATAATCTGTCTGAAATACTGAACTGAAATAACACATTTCGTCGAGCTGAACATGTTTCGACGAACACAATCTGGAGTTCGTCGATCTCAAGCTGGAGGTCGTCGAACTGAAGAATAATATAACCGATCTTCTGAAATAAATCTGCTGTAGAGAAATTTCGTCGATCTCAACAAATTTCGTCGAACAACAATGTTGAGTTCGTCGATCTCACCTAAATCTGGCTGGAAGAATTGAATTGGTTGAGCTGAGAAGAACTTTCGTTGATCTGAACATCTAATACTTATTCTTCGAACGCAGAGCTGAGTTCGTCGAACGCTGAGATTGGGAGGTTCGTCGAACGCTGAGACTTGGTCAACCGCTGAGACTTGGTCAACTGCTGAGACGAGGTTCAACAGCCGCTGAGACGAGATTTCGTCGACCTCTGAGAGCATTTCGTCTAACACAGAGAGGAGTTCGTCGAACGCAGAATGAGTTCGTCGAACTGAAGAGATAAACTGCTGGACTGGCTTGAGAACTGAGAGCGTCGAGCTGGAGAGCAAGTTCGTCGAACGCAGAGAGGAGTTCGTCGAACGCAGACTAGAGTTCGTCGAATGCAGAAGGAGTTCGTCGAACACAGAACCTTGCTAAGTTTGTCGAACGCAGGAGCATGTCGTTCGTCGAACGCAGGATGGAGTTCGTCGAACGCAGTATGGAGTTCGTCGAACGCAAAAAACTTGTCTTTTCCTAAGTTCTATCAGCCTTAAACCTTGACCCTTTGGAATATACATTGGGGTCAACTTAGTCCTAATAAACAGATAGTGATCCTAGCCCAAATCAGTAATAGGGTTGTTCCAACAATCTCCCCCTATTTGAGTTAGGACACTATTTGACAAAATTTGAATAATAATAAAACAAATAACAAAACAACAGAGCATGTATATCTGATAGATTTTAAATATTTCAGCAGGTATATAAAATATGATACTCTGAGTTCTGAAATTTTTATATTTAAAACAAAACTAATAAAAACAAATAAATCAGAACCTTTTGCTTTCTCTGAATTCTGACATTGCCTTCAGCTTCCTGAATTGATTGTCTGAACTGTATCTGCTATATCTGAATTTGATATCTGAGTTATTTCTGCTATTTTTCAGCTTTCTGAATTTGTTGATCTGAACTGTAGCTTTATAATCTGAATATGTTGTGCTACCAATCTGAATTTGAATCTGTTATAACTGAATCTGCATTAAGCTGGAGCAAACACTGCATCTGAAATTGCATTATGTGAAGCTTGTTCATAAGTCATCTTCCCTTTTCTGAAAGCATCCCCCCTGAGAGCATCTCCCCCTGAGACTGGAGCTTCTTTATAAAGCTTCTCCCCTTGAAACTATCTCCCCCTGCCTAGTTCATAGAACATCTCCCCCTGAGCAAAAACTACATCATATGGAGCTTCTTCATATAACTTCTCCCAATGTCATAAAGGAGTGTCTTCAAAACATCTCCCCCTGTCAAAAGGAAAGTATCTCCCCCTGACAAAAAGGAGCTTCTTCAAGAAACTTCTCCCCCTGCCTAGTTTCAGGAAGGCCTGAAGCTAGGCCCCTAGAAGAAGGGACATTTGAAGAGGTAGGGAAGGATGCAATCTTTATATTGCTAGTGTTCCTGCAAAATAAAATAGAGATCAAGTGCAAAGGAACTGGAAAGAGAAGCAATTTATGTAGGCATTCAGTTAAAATGAAAAAGGTTTGATTATAATGAAAGCTTCAGAAATAAAAGCTTCATCAAAATTGGGTTCGACGAAAACTAAATTTTCGTCGATCTCGGTTTGATGATCTTGATGACTTCGTCGATCTCCGTTCGACGAAAAACTAGATTTCGTCGATCTCAGTTCGATGAAGAGAGGGATAAGTAGAAAATTTAAATTTTAACAGATTGAATCTCCATCTATCATGCCTGTTGGACATGTGTGTCACATCCCTTTGTTTGAGAATAACAAATCCCAAATTGTATATGAATCTTGCTTGTCGTGTGTTTATAGTGTGCAAGAACTATAGGTGCAATACTCCACAGGTAGAAAGCAGCTGAATTCAAAAATCTGGAAGAATGCACTACCGTCAGCGTTAGAGCTACCGCCAGGCGCTAGCTCAGGTTCCGTTCGACGAATTTGCCTGCGTTCGACGAAAACTCCGTTCGACGAAAATTTCCGTTCGACGAACTTGAAGCTCTATTAGACGAAAATTTCGTTCGACGCAAATTTTGTTCGACGAAAATTTCCGTTCGACGAACTTGAAGCTCCGTTCGACGAAAATTTCGTTCGACGAATTTCGTTCGACGAAAGTTTGTTCTGCTACGCCACCGACGGTTTCTCAACCGCTCCACACGACGCTACCGCCAGCGCTAGCGCTACTGCCTGGCGCTATCTCAAGTTCTTGCACAGCGCCACGCCGCCGACGGTTTCGTAACCGCTCCACACGAACGCTACCGCAGGCGCTAGGAGCTACCGCAGACGCTATCTTCAAGTTCTATAAATTGATGGGCTCTCTCTTGTTTTGTGTGAGTGCTTCCAGAGAGATTACTTGTGCCAAATTTCCAGAGCTGCTACTCTGCCAAAAGTTTATCTCCTACTAAAAGCTTAAGGAGAATTCTGGAGGAGGACAACGTCACGCTACATCCGAAGGACGATCGCTTCAACCTCGCTTATGCTACAGCGATCCTTCATCCTCATCTTCAGAGATCTCATATAAAGAGTTTTATTATTGTCATCTTTATTTTCATTCCATACTTTTTGTAATCGTTTAGTTAATTCGCCTTGTGTTGGCGACTAGGTCTGGGTAGGACTTAGGGGGGAATTTGCCTTGTGTTGGCGACTAGTTCTAGGAGATTAGATCTATGGGGGCTCGAGGCCATATCCGGGGAAGGATTGGCTAGAGCGTCTTGAGGCCTTATCCGGTGAAGGATAGGCTAAAGCTAACCGGTTTGTGGGGATACAAGTCGGTATAGAAAAGGAAAAATTGTATTACTTTATACGCCTCCGATTTCAAGCGATATTGAAATCAATTTATGTAAACACATTTTTTATATAATATAATCATGTCTCTTTCTATGTTTACTTGATCTCTATCATTTGGCATAATTTATAAAATTGCAAATTACAATTGTTTCCTCCTTTAAGTCAAATTGTTATTTCATTCTAAATTACTCAAAACAATTTAGTAAATTGTCTAAAATTATAAAGAAGATTTTTATTCCCTTATTCACCCCCCTCTAAGGGCGCCAATCGATCCAACAAGTGGTATCAGAGCTAGGTTATTCCAAACGGTTTAAAAAATAGGAATAATGGCGTCTCATGATCTCGCTTCTACTAGTGGGGGGAAACTTTCTTATAAATGAAAAATCTTTAGCACCACCTTTATTTGAAGGCAAAAATTATAATGGGTGGAAATTTCTTATGGAAAAATATCTTAAATCTTTGGATATTGAAGTATGGAATATTGCAATTAAAATGCCCCCAAGTATTCTTAATAAAAATGAAATGTTCTTAAATGTCAAATCAATGAATAATCTATATTGTGCATTAGATCAAAATATTTTCAAACTTATTTATACATTTCCTACTGCTTATGAAGTTTGGAAATTTCTTGAGAATTCTTATAGTCTTCCTTCCACAGATGATGAACAAGAGGAATTCCTTATGGATCCAAGAGAAGAAATCGACAAGTACTCATTCTTGGAGGAAGATAAATTTAAGAGAGAAATCGACGAGGAATTCCTTATGGATCCAAGAGAAGAAATCGATGAGGACTCATGCTTGGAGGCAGAAGAATACAACATCACAATATTGGACTCATTTGTTGGCAACACATCAAGCAAAAGAGAAGACGAAAATTTAACTATGGAAGAGGAATGCGAAGAAGATGTCAAAGGAACCCTTGGTTCAAATCTTGCCTCATTCCATAGCAATGTAAGAAAATAAAAAACTTCTCCTTTGTAACAAATTCTATTTCTACATCTCGTATGCTTAAAATTGCTAAACGTAAAATTTTAAAGTTAAAAATTGCTAATTCGAAATTACGTTTAGAAAATAAATCTTTAAAAGCTAACGAAAACGTAGAATCAAATATTGATGTGTTAAATTCTCTTTCATGCTCTTTAGTTAAAATTCCTATTCCTTGTTTAGATTGCAATCTATTAAAAGAAAAATTCAAGGATATTGAAAAATGGCTCTTAGTTTCTACAAAGCATAATGAAAAATTGATAATTGAAAACGATGCTTTATCTTGTAAGTTAATACAATTAAAATCTTTTGTTGAAAAATTTCAAATGTCATGTAATGAATTTCATCATAAGATTTTGAATAACAAGGATAAATTAACTTACAAAATCATTTCTAAAAAGGACCATTTTCACACATTAAATCAAAAGGAGTTTAGTTTCAAAAAGAATTACGATTCTCATAAAATTCTTAAGAGTCACTATTATAAGTCTCAATATATTTTCAATCATGACTCAAATTTAAAACCTCCTTTTCATGAAAATCAAACTACAAAATCTTTTCTTTCATATTATAAGAGTATGTCTATAAGAAAGAGTGGAAATGAAATTCATCAAAATAAGAATCAATTCTTTAACATATATTGTAACCCACTCTTTCAACAATCACTTCTAAAGAAAGACAACCACTCTTATAAAATTTCAAAGAATCCATATAATAAAATTCATGATGATTATCAACATCAAGGTATTTTGAAAAATAATTTGAATAAACATAAATCTCAAATGAATTATTTTTCAAACAACTATCATCGCAAAAAGATGTCATATAATCATTATATGGATTTAAGTGATAAACAACCAATGTATGAATGGAGACCCATAAAGAAAAATGACATATCATCTTTAATTGAAAAAAGCCCATTCATCATTATCTTCCCAAAAGCCACCACGATGTATTTGGGTACCCAAAGAAACCTTCCCACTTGGTCCCCTTTGGATACCTAAATCTCTCATTCATTAATATCCATTCATTTGCATGAAGTAGAAACAAATAAAAATGAAATATCACTACTCTACTTCATGATATGCTTATTGTCTCTTTTCTTTTGTTTATTTTTTTTATTTTTTGAACAAACATGCTATGATCACTTTATATATCATGAAATATGACTTTCATATATTAAGTCTAATGTTTATCAAATCAAATTTGAATTAAAATTGAACATTAAGTCATATATTTTTCAAAGTGATCTATCCCTCATCTTTGATTGTTCTTTATCCTTTTTAATCCTTTACCCTTAATTGTCTTGAATTATCATTATAAATTGAATATTAAAATTATTATCAAGACTATTGAAACTATTTTAAAGATTGGATTTAAATGGTTTATGAAGGGCTTAAGCTAAAAATTAAATTGCGAAACGGTTTGATTATTTTTTATGTTATTTGCTGCATTTGATAGCCCTTATAATGAAAAATATTATCAAATAAAATCGGAAAAAAAACATTCACAAAACGCGTGTTTAATCTTTCAAAAATACGAGTTTTAGATCAAAACTTCAAAAGCCATATCTTTTGATCCGCTCGTCTGATTTTCACGTTTAATATCTTTACGGAAAGAGCACAGAAATCTCCATCCAACGGAGAACCAAACTTGTCAATTCAAATTCTTTTGGTGCTGTCAAAATTGCCCAAACTCAACTTTGTTTAAAAGTTATATCAGTCTTCTTATTTCGGCAATTTCTGTGTCTTTGAATTCTTCATCACATGATATTCTTTATATATTGTGTGTAATGTGTGTCACCATTGTTTGCATGTTATTTAGACCTTAGAATCATCTTATATCATTAAGATCAAATCAAAAGTTTAATCATTTCATTCTAGGTCTAAAGAAAATTAATTTGAAAACTTCTCATATTACATGCAACATTATCTCCATTAATCCTATGTAATAACATTGCATTCAAACTCATCATCCTAGCATCACTTCTTGGTCTATGCTTATATATTTATGCTAGGTATAATATTTACAATGTTATTTAAATTTCATGATAACTATGTGATTTTGAAATCATAAATAAAATACGAAAATTCCAACAAACACATAGTTTATGGATTAATCATTAGAATATATATGAATATTGTATCTTGAATCATATATTATCATGCAAAACCAAAGATCAATAAATTCAATTATTGAAAGCAATCTTATAAATTTCAAAACTTTATATATGTGATCTTTGTCTTTTATATGATTAGATGATCATCATTTTTCTAGACTTACAAATCAAACATGCTTATTCAAAAGAAAATCACCAAATCATATTGTCATAAATCTAGAAGGAATAGAATTCACATATATCATGATGATCTAACATATATTCTATG
Organism: Dactylorhiza incarnata; assembly: GCA_033032865.1. Taxonomy (NCBI): domain Eukaryota; kingdom Viridiplantae; phylum Streptophyta; class Magnoliopsida; order Asparagales; family Orchidaceae; genus Dactylorhiza; species Dactylorhiza incarnata. The sequence continues at coordinate 8,131,756 of JAWHQI010000023.1, forward strand.
CAAAAATCTCTAAAAACATAAATCATAATTCATGTTCTATCAAAAAATATCTCAAATCAATAATATCTATCACCTAAGAATTATGAATCTTATGATAAAAATATGAATAACGTTTTCTTTACATTATTTGATGTATTAATATGCTTTGCTATTGATTGCATGTATCTCTCATATTTGTAGACTCTAGAATCAACTTTGCAATGAAGATATAAATCAAACTTAATCATCACTCTATTCTAGATCTATACTTTGAAATTCTATTTTGGAATACATGCAATATTAATCTTATGACATGACATTAAATCCAAAACTCATCATACTAGCTTCATCACTTATTGAATATTAGTAATTGTGCTAGTTATCTCATATCGTCATCTCATAAAAGTAGAAAAACTATGCGGCAATATATAACTCATCACATTAAACAAAACCCATAGTTTATAAATCAACCCATAGTTTAAAAAGCATAGGTTGTCCAAAGATTATTCACCTTTGAATTCATATCTCACAATAGCGGGGGCGTAGGGTTGTATGCATTAGAGACCTAACCTCTAAGTCATGTCTTGCCCTTAATCGGGGAGGGTTCCAGTGGGGCCTTGCGAGGCACTGGGGGGAAAGAGTGCTAGGTTGAGCGTTCTCTAGTGTGTGCATATGGGACTAACACCCCAACCTACGACATGTGTGCAGCTCCTTATGCCCATCCGTCACTTAGTACGGGGCTAGGGTGTAGACATTTAGTCGGGGTAGTCTTTAATCTTAGGACATACTTATATTACTCTTTGCATGATCATTTTATTTACTTATCACTTAAATCATGCATATTTTGGGTTATTTAATAAAAAATGTCCTCTTGTGTCTTCATAATTTATCTTTTCATGATTAAATGGTTTTGTAAAACACAAGAATTTGAAAAAGCCAAAGTTTCATGCAAATTTGATCCACCTAGAGATCTCCAAAAATTCTGAAATTTCAGCATGGAACTACTCTAAGGACACTTAATCAAAATCAAAAATAAAAAATTTAAAATTCTCAAAAAATCACATGCTATTTGCCGCGCTATCACTAGCGCCAGCGCTAGCGTGGGTGCCTGATTTTTCTGGGTTTTAAAATTTCTAAAAATCTATAAAAATATTTTAGTTCATATGTACTACTTAGTTTTTTGTGTTTCTAACCTTTGTTATTTTGTTTTTATCAACTACAAAAATTCAAAAGTCAAAAATACAAAAATATGTTTTTTGTTATTTGTGTTTTATTCATATTATGAAAAATCAACTACAAAACTTCAAAATTCAAAAATAAAAAATTATTTTTTTGGTTTTCTGTTTTTTTTCTTTCATTAAAACTGTTCAAAACAACAAAAAAACTGTATGATCTTTATTGCTAATATCAAGCATGTATGCATTCTATCATTTAGAATTATCTATAATGTTAAAACTTGTTTCTTCATATTACTATGAACATTGTTTTATTTATCATGCTTTGATATATCTATTTAAAGTGCATCAATTGTATTGAAAAATATGTGTAGAACCAAGCTTAGCATGCCTCTAAGTATGAGAAAATGTATTATGATTGATAATGATACCTCTCACTCGCTTATTTTGGTAATTAACATGTGTGTTTAAATCTAAAAATGCTTGCTTGTGTATTTTATTTGTACAATGAATTAAAACTTGCATAAGTTTATTGCCTACACTACATTTGAATTGCACATGTGAAATTTAGAAAAGTGGTTAAGTTTAAAAAATTGTGTTTGCAAAACAAGTGTATTCGGAGAATGTTGTCTCACAAATATGAACAAAAAAAATTGTATATGTAGACAAATATAACTCCACCAAGCACTACTTGGATCTCCTGATAAGTCTTCATAAGCATTGTGAGGTTGAGCACCTTGGAAAAAATAGTAAAGTGTCTTGTGCAAACCTTGGTTATTACACCACTTTGTTACAAACTATGTGCATTAAAAGTGTGTGAAAGTTGATATACTTGTGTTTTATTGTGCACTTTACTTTACATATGTCTTGTATTTTGTTGATTTAAATCAATTGTTAACATTGCCCAAAATACACTTATGTGCACTCATTTTCTTTCATAGCACTTCTTCTCATGAGTATTGGATTCTAATGCTTTATCTATACTACTCTTTATATAAGAAATGCACTAAATAACCTAGCATGATCTCTACAATGTTTTGATATCTTTTGAACTTAAAATAAAGTAACATTGTAGTATAATCTATCTTTGATATGTTCATTTTATGCTTGGTATCTTTATGAAAAACTTTGAGATTTCAAAAAGGTTAAAACATCTTTCAATTTTGAACTAAAACTCATATTTTTACTTATGATTTTCATGCTTACAAAAAGATGTTTCTTATAATCTTCCGCTTGCTTACAACTCTTATCTTTTTATTTGATATCTCTTATATATACTATGCTTAAACTCTTTATCATTTCATATATTACAAAAGCTCGATCATGATTTATAACTAGCCTAAAGAATGCCTCCTTACTACCCTCACCCTACCTTCTTTTGATAATACCAAAAGGGGGGAGATTAATTGAAGAAATCTATATAGGAGATATATAGAAGATTAAGGGGAGAATAAATTCATGTAATCGATCATTTAGGGGGAGTAAACCATAAATTGCATTTATGTAGGGGGAGCATTAAGATAGGGGGAGTATGCATATTATCATGCTTATCATATACTATAGTTGCATTATCATCTTGCTTATCATATACTATAAACACTATTGTTGATTTCTTGCTAAGAGGATTTGTTATTATCAAAAGGGGGAGATTGTTGGACATGTGTGTCACATCCCTTTGTTTGAGAATAACAAATCCCAAATTGTATTTGATCTTGCTTGTCGTGTGTTTATAGTGTGCAGGAACTATAGGTGCAATACTCCACGGGTAGAAAGCAGCTGAATTCAAAAATCTGGAAGAATGCACTACCACCAGCGTTAGAGCTACCGCAAGGCGCTAGCTCAGGTTCCGTTCGACGAATTTGCCTGCGTTCGACGAAAACTCCGTTTGACGAAAATTTCCGTTCGACGAAAATTTCGTTCGACGAAAATTTCGTTTCGACGAACTTGAAGCTCCGTTCGACGAAAATTTCGTTCAACGAATTCCGTTCGACGAAAGTTTGTTCTGCTACACCGCCGACGGTTTCACAACCGCTCCACACGATGCTACCGCCAGCGCTAGCGCTACCGCTTGACACTATCTCAAGTTCGTGCACAGCGCCACGTCGCCGACGGTTTCGCAACCGCTCCATACGAACGCTACCGCAGGCGCTAGGAGCTACCGCATGCGCTATCTTCAAGTTCTATAAATTGATGGGCTCTCTCTCGTTTTGTGTGAGTGCTTCTAGAGAGATTACTTGTGCCAAATTTCCAGAGCTGCTACTCTGCCAAAAGTTCATCTCCCACTAAAAGCTTATGGAGAATTCTGGAGGAGGATAACGTCACGCTACATCCGAAGGACGATCGCTCAACCTCGCTTATGCTACAACGATCCTTCATCCTCATCTTCAGAGATCTCATATAGGGATTTTTATTATTGTTATCTTTATTTTCATTCCATACTTTTTGTAATCGTTTAGTTAATTCGCCTTGTGTTGGCGACTAGGTCTGGGTAGGACTTAGGGGGGAATTCGCCTTGTGTTGGTGACTAGTTCTAGGAGATTAGATCTAGGGGGCTCGAGGCCATATCCGGGGAAGGATTGGCTAGAGCGGCTTGAGGCCTTATCCGGGGAAGGATAGGCTAAAGCCAACCGGTTTGTGGGGATACAAGTCGGTATAGAAAAGGAAAAATTGTATTACTTTATACGCCTCCGATTTTAAGCGATATTGAAATCAATTTATGTAAACACATTTTTTATATAATATAATCATGTCTCTTTCTGTGTTTACTTGATTTCTATCATTTGGCATAATTTATAAAATTGCAAATTACAATTGTTTCCTCCTTTAAGTCAAATTGTTATTTCATTCTAAATTACTCAAAACAATTTAGTAAATTGTCTAAAATTATAAAGAAGATTTTTATTCCCTTATTCACCCCCCCCCCTCTAAGGGCGCCAATCGATCCAACAATGCCTAGCTGATTTATAAAGAAGATATACTTCTTTTCATCCAAGGGTTTGGTGAAAATATCAGCCCTTTGCAAATCAGTAGAAATGAATTATAGGCAAATTTAATTTTATCCACATTATCTCTGATAAAGAGGTGCCTAATTTCTATGTGTTTAGTCCTACTATGGAGAACTAGATTTTGTGCTATAGATATTACACTAGTATTGTCACAAAATATAATTGATTTATTTAGATTGATACCATAGTCTAAGAGCTGATTTTGTATCCACAATATCTGTGAGCAGCAACTGCCTGCAGCTATGTATTCAGCTTCAGCTATTGATGTAGACACATATGTTTGTTTCTTACAAAACCAAGACACAAGCCTATCACCAAGAAACTGGCAAGTTCCTGATGTGCTTTTCCTGTCTACTCTGCATCCAGCATAATCAGAATCTGAGAATCCAGTTAATTCAAATTCTGTTGCTGATGGATACCAAAGTCCTAGATTTGGACAACCCTTTACATATCTCAAAATTCTTTTTAACAAAATTAGGTGAGATTCTTTGGGGTTTACTTGGAACCTAGCACAAATACAGGTAGCAAACATTATATCAGGCCTACTTGCTGTTAAATAAAGTAATGAGCCAACAATTGCTCTATATACTTCTGATCAACAGGTTTCCCTGATTCATCATTATCAACAACAGAGGGCATGGGTGTTTTCATGGTGGAAGCATCAGACATACCAAACCTTTTCACTAATTCCTTAGCATACTTGGATTGTGATATGAATATGCCATTTGGAGTTTGCTTCACTTGAAGGCCAAGGAAGTATGATAACTCACCCATACTACTTATTTCAAATTTAGATTGCATTAGGTTGGAAAACCTTTTGCATATATTTGAATCAGTAGAGACAAAAATAATATCATCTACATATATTTGTACTAGTAAAGTTTGATTTTTATGTATCCTGAAAATTAAGGTTTAATCAACTATGCCTCTACAGAAATTGTTCTCTAAAAGAAAATTAGCTAAGGTCTCATACCATGCTCTGGGAGCTTGCTTGAGACCATATAGAGCTTTATTAAGCTTAAATACACAAGAGGAGTGAGTTGGAGAGATGAAACATGGTGGTTGTTGCACATAAACTTCTTCTTTGATGTCTCCATTCAAAAATGCACTCTTCACATCCATCTGGTATACTTTGAATTTCTTGAATGCAACAAAGGCCTGAAAAATCCTGATAGCTTCAAGTCTTGCAACAGGAGCAAATGTCTGATCATAGTCAATTCCTTCTTCCTGTGAATATCCTTGGGCTACCAATCTTGCTTTATTTCTGACAATGTTTCCTTGATCATCTAGCTTGTTCCTGAAGACCCACTTGGTGCCAATAACTGGATTGCCTTTTGGTCTTGGAACCAAATCCCATACCTTATTCCTTTCAAATTGATTGAGCTCCTCTTGCATTGCAAGAATCCAATTTGGATCTTGTTCTGCATCTTTTATGGAATGAGGTTCAATCTGGGATAGGAAACAAGTGTGCATCTGATTTTGGTGTAGTTGATGCCTTGTTTGAACACCTGCTGAAATATCTCCAATCACTTGAGATATTGGATGATCTCTAACTGTGATGTGGTCAACAGTTGGAGTTGGTTCAACAATAGTATCCACTTGAAGAATTTGTTCAGCTGTCACTTGATTTGATTTGTCAGCAAGATCTGGATTATCTTCTTCTTCACCGTCTTCAAGATTTTGAGTTGATGGAAGTAGTGATTCTTCTTTCTGTAGATCTAGTCCATTAAGCTCTTCACATAGAGCTGGTACCTGCAAAATATTTTTTGGTAGAGGTGGTGTTCCTCTCCTCAATTAACATGTTAGTCTCATCAAAAGATACATGCATGGACTCTTCTATCTTAAGAGTAGATTTGTTGTAAACTCTGTATGCTTTACTATAAAGAGAATATCTAAGGAATATTCCTTCAGTAGCTTTTGCTTCAAACTTCCTTAGATACTTCTTGTCATTGTTATGCACATAGCATTTACAGCCAAATATCTTAAAATAGTTAACCTTAGGCTTTTTATTCTTAAGTATTTTATAAGGAGTTTTGCCCTTAAGCTTATGTATCAGGCTTCTGTTCAACACATTATTAGCTGTGTTCACTGCCTCTGCCCAAAAAGAGAGTGGCAAGTTTGCATCAGCAAGCAATGTAGTTGCTGATTCAATTAGGGTTCTATTTTTCCTTTCAGCTACCCCATTTTGTTGAGGAGTTCTAGGAGCAGAGAAACATTGCCTGATCCCTTCTTTTCCATAGAATTCTCTCATCAGAAGAGATTCAAACTCAATGCCATGATCACTTCTGATCAATGCAACTAGAGTAGAGTACTTAATCTTGATGGACCTGAGAAAGTCTGTCAGAACACTGAATGTGTCAGACTTGTTCCTAAGAAAGAACACCCAAGTGAATCTTGAGAAGTCATCTACAATAACTAGAGAGTAATGCTTCCCTCCTAGACTTTGTATTGCAGTGGGTCCAAAAAGATCCAAGTGCAGTAAGTGCAAAATCCTAGGTGAATCACTCTTGGGTAAAGATTTAAAACTACTTCTAGTTTGCTTACCTAATTGACAAGCCCTGCAGAGTCCTTCCTTCTTGTATGAACCAAAAAGAAGTCCTCTAACAAGATTGTCCTTAGAAAGCTTAGATATAGTTCTATGGTTAATGTGTCCTAGCCTTTTATACCATAGTTCATTTGATTTACTTATAGAATTGAATAAGCAAATATCAGAATTGGCAGAGTCAAAATTGACTAAATAAATGTTTCCATGTCTAATACCAAATAACACATTTATGTTTTTATTATTGGTAATAAGACATAAGGAATGATTGAATGTTACCTGATAACCTTCATCACATAACTGGTTTATGCTGACGAGGTTGTGCTTCAGACCCTTGACATAAGCTACTTCTTTGAAGGTGACTGCTCAAACTTTGATCTTCCCAAATCCTTTGGTTTGTCCACAATTGGAGTCTCCAAAGATCACTTTGGGTCCAAGCTTTGCCTTATAGTTGCTCAGGTTGTCCTTATTTCCTGTCATGTGCTTTGAACATCCACTATCCAAATACCATTGTTCATTTTTGCTTGGATAGCCTTGTACCTGCAAAATAGAAAACATTCTAGTTGTTTTTGACCCAGACTACCTTGGGTCCTTTTGTATTACCACAAAACTATGAAATAAAAGACATTCCAGGCTGATCCTTATGACCTTGTGGATGATATCTCCTTGGAGGAATTATCCATTCAGTGAAAGGATTGAAAGTATGTGAAGAATAAGAATTCTGTAAATTTTCTGTATATTTTCCGTTCGACGAACTAGGTTGAGTTCGTCGATCGCCGTTCGAAGAAGTGAATTGCTTTCGTCGAGCGCCATTTGAATAATGAATATACTAAAATTTTGGCTTCAGAGTTTGTTGATCTCCGTTCGACGAAGTGAATTCATTTCGTCGAGCTCCGTTCGATGAATTCTATAGAATTCCTTTATTCTTAACAGTCTTGCTTGAAATGTTTTTATTTACATCTACAACCTCTTTGCTCTTAGCATAAATGAATTTTATTAGTGTAGAAAGTATGTTCTTCTTAATAAGAGGTGGCTCATTTGATGATGCACCCAAGCCCAGTTTGCCACTTAATCTGGCATTTACTGTGCTTGTGATGTCCATTAGTTTGATACTTCTCCCATTTAGGGATTCTTCAAATTTCTTAGCCCGAGATAGTTTATTCTCAATGAGAATAATATGCTCTCTGGAGGCAGCCAAATCTTTCTTAAGATTAGCATTTTCTTCACAGAGTTGGTTCATTTCAGCCAACTTATTTCTGAGAGTGATTATTTCCTTCTCAGATTTGATTAAGTCTAAGCAAAGAACTTTGAATTCAACTGAATTGAAATCAAAATTAGATATTACCTGATCAGCATCATTGTCAGACTCTGATTCTGATTCTTCTGAATTGTTTTGCTGAGGCATTGATAACCACCATACAGAAGCTTCTTTCTTCTTCATTATCTTCATCATCAGAAGAGCTGGATGAAGATGCAAGTTCTGACTCACTATTTGAGTCATAGATTGCCATCAAACATTGGTCCTTGTCATTTGATTTTTCTTCATCTTCAGATGAACTGGATGAAGACTCTGAATCAGTTTCACTCCATGATTCTGCTACAAATCCTCTTCCCTTATGCCTGTGCCTATGGGAGGAAGACTTGCTGGAGTGCCTCTTGTCTTCTTTGTCTTTTCTCTTTTCCTTCTTCTGATTCTCTAGACACTCTGGCAGAATGTGTCCAGGTTTCCTGCAGCCAAAACAAATTATTTCCTTAGGATTTGACTTGTCATTCCTTGGCTTTTCTCTTGATCTGGAATCCTTCTTTCTGAAATACTTTCTAGCCATTTTGTAGAACCTTTTGGCTAGATGGCTCATGAACTCCACTTCTCCTGGAGCTTTTTCTTCTTCTTCTTCAGTAGCTTGGAAAGCTATGCTTTTCTCCTTCTTGGATGCTGGAGATGAGGTGGATTGTTCAGCTTCTCTGGATTTGATAAGCTGCTCATAGGATTTGAGTTTGCCTAACAAGCTCTCAGTGGAGATCTCATTAAGGCTTCTGGCTTCCTTGATTGGCCAGATCCTAGAGTCCCATGTGCTGGGGAAGCACATAAGGATCTTATCATTGACCTTAGTGATGGAGATCACTTTGTCCAAGGTCTTCAACTCATTGATTTTGAGGCTGAGCCTATTATACATATCAGTTACTGTCTCAGTTTCTCCTTTCTTGAACTTTTCATACGGAGAGATGAGATCTTCTATCTTCTCTCTCATCTGCTGATCCTTCAACCATGTTGTTGAGTGAGATCCAGATTTCTCTTGCTGAAGTGTATTCCATAACTCTTTGGAAAATGTCATCTGACATTGTTTGTGCCAATATGTTCATAGCTTTGGCATCAACACTTCTTTGCTTCTTCTGTGCATCTGTCCACTCAGGAGGTGGAACATCATTATTTGTTGTTGTGGTTTCAGCAGTTGTTGTTGTTGTAGGTGTACGAGGTCCTGTCAAAATAACATTAAAAATATCCTCATCAATAGAATTCATGTACAACCTGATCCTTGCCTTCCATAGTACAAACTTACTTAGATTGCACATGGGAGGCCTTGTGCTTGAATATTCTTTGTTCTGTGCCATGAGTTTTTAGAGAAAGAAAACTTTAAAATAAATTTAAGATCTAATTGATCTGTGGATTCAGGTGTTATCCTGTAAAGAATCAACCAACCCTCTGATACCAATTGAAAGTCAAATTGATATCAGCTGAAAGTGATTGATATAATCAACCACGCTTTGATACCAATTGAAAGTGAGGTTAGATCTTAGATTTACTCTAGAGGGGGGGGGGGGTGAATAGAGTATTAAAACTTTTTCACTTAATTTTATAGCGTAATTAAAATAGTGATACTTATATGTGTATTGAGTGAGTAATAAAAATAAACACAAAGAAAGCACAACACACAGAAAGTCACAACACAGAGGACACAAGGATTTTATAATAGTTCCCCAATAAACCTGGGTACGTCTACTCTTCTACCACACTTGGTAGGATTCCAATAGATTTTTGATCAGGTGCCATATCACCAAGGGGTTTTTGATCAGGTGTCAACACACCAAGTGAGCTTTTGATCAGGTGCTCTAACCAAACCATAGGTTTTTGTTCAGGTGCCCTATCACCAATGGGTTAACTTTTGAAGGGAGTTAGAAGCCTGTACAAGAGGGGATAAAGAGAGTTAAGATGTTCTTCTCTGTCAATAATCTGAGAGAAGACTCTAGTGGAATGTTGTTGTAAAGCTCCTCTGTCTGATATAAAATGTTTGACAGTAGATGGCTGGAGCTTTCTCTTGAATGTACTGATCTTCCTGTAGCTGATGAATCTGAGAGAATAAGTTCCTTAGATTATTGTTGCTCTTTGAAGATCTGATCTTGCAGCAGAAATACTGAGAGAAGATGTTGATGTTCTCAGAGAATGAAATTGTTGCTTGAGGAAGATGAAGACTGAAAAGCTTTTTCTGTATATTTCTTTTCTTCTTCCTCTCGACTGTATTATCCTTCTTATTTCTTTTTCCTGTACTGCTATTCTATAATAATCTTGCTATACTGTAATGTCTGATCTGATACTGTATATCTTCTCACTTTTCTTATTCCCTTTTGAAATCTCTGACAGAATTGAAAATTCAAATCCCTTATTTTAAGGAATAAAATATTCATAAGATATATATCTGGTACTGCAAATTTGATACGCCGTTTACCTTTTTTCCTTTTCCATAAATGTGTCCTTTTCAGCTAAATGCCAGCGGCTATATTCTCAAAATAATAAAAGGAAAGATATAATCCTTACTTATTTGATATAATAGAGTCGTTGCTGAAAGATCTGAGTTCAGAGAATAGAATAAAATAATCTGTCTAAAATACTGAACTGAAATAACACATTTCGTCGATCTGAACAAGTTTCGTCGAACACAATCTGGAGTTTGTCGATCTCAAGCTGGAGGTCGTCAAACTGAAGAATAATATAACCGATCTTCTGAAATAAATATGTTGTAGAGAAATTTCGTCGATCTCAACAAATTTCGTCGAACACAATGTTGAGTTCGTCGATCTCAACTGAATCTGGCTGGAAGAATTGAATTAGTTGAGCAGAGAAGAACTTTCGTCGATCTGAACATCTGATACTTATTCTTCGAACACAGAGCTGAGTTCGTCGAATGCTGAAATTGGGAGATTCGTCGAACGCTGAGACTTGGTCAACCGCTGAGACTCGGTCAACCACGAAGACGAGGTTCAGTAGCCACTGAGACGAGCTTTCGTCGACCGCTGAGAGCATTTCGTCGAACGCAGAGAGGAGTTTGTCGAACGCAGAATGAGTTCGTCGAACTAAAGAGATAAACTACTGGACTGGCTTGAGAACTGAGAGCGTCGAGCTGAAGAGCAAGTTCGTCAAATGCAGAGAGGAGTTCGTCGAACGCAGACTAGAGTTCATCGAATGCAGAATGAGTTCGTCGAACGCAAAACCTTGCTAAGTTCGTCGAATGCAGGAGCATGCCGTTCGTCGAACGCAGGATGGAGTTCATCGAACGCAGTATGGAGTTCATCGAACGCAGAAAACTTGTCTTTTCCTAAGTTCTATCAGCCTAAAACCTTGACCCTTTGGACTATACATTGGGGTCAGCTTAGTCATAATAAACAGATAGTGATCCTAGCCCAAATTAGTAATTGGGTTGTTCCAACAAAGGTCATCAAAATGATTAACTATACGCATATTTGAAGTAACTGTAACGCCCCTGAATTTTCAAGAATTATTTTAATTCTTCTATAACGTCATAATGACGTAGGGGAGTTACGTTAGTGCGGAGTTAGCGGTGCGCCGTCGTTTCCGCGTTTTTGCATCCGTTCGGTTAAGTCGACCAAATTTTGAAGCGTACCAGAATTGGAAAATTTTACGTTAGAAAATTAAATTAATTAATTTTAGAAAGGCTCGTCGAAGTTTCGTTGCGATCCGAGCGTTTTTAGTGCTCCGGTGATTTTTCAAAGATTTGTAGAATTATCTTTCGCCGTAAACTTCAGAAATTTATATCTCAAGAACGGCCTATCGGATTTTGATTTTGACTTCTTCGTTGAATTCGTAGCGCCAACTTTCGTCTTCGGTGCGAATTTCGTTGGAATCAGTCACCTTTGGTTCGACCCTTATTATTATTATTATTCATCCATTATATCTATATATATTATAATTATACGTTATTCTTCATCTTCTTCCTTCCTGAATCACCGAGCCAGAGAGTGCGCAAGAGAAAGAGAGAAGAGCGAGCTTCCGACCGCCACCCCCGGAGCTCCGGTGCACGAAATCTTCGTCGGAGCATAAATTTAGAAAGCTCTCGCCGGGCTCTTCACGTGCGTGATAAGTTTTATCCATTTTGTAGATTTTTAAGTGCTAGGGTTAGCGGCCCTAATTTCATTTTGTCCAAATCTTCGTAGATCCTTCGTGCTTAGCTCGTGTATGAGCCGATCCTTGGCGTGGAGGGCTTGTCAGCCGAATTTTGGTGGTTTGAGGTTAAGGCAAGTGGAGGTTTGCTGTCTTCTCCCCTTGCCTGTTGTTTTCTTCACCTTTTCTATTCTTTTCCTCTTTTTCGTTCTGTTTAGGTAAGGAAATCAAAGGGTAGACCCATTAGGAAGTTTTTTGGCTGTCTCTAGCAGAATTCGTCGAATGACTTCGATGAATTCGTCTAGTGAAGTTAGATTCATATAATCCGTTGAGTATAAGTTAATTCGTCGAGTGAAGTTAGATTCGTCGAGTGAAGTTAGATTCGTCGAAGTGAACTCGAGAGGCTAAGTTAATTCGTCGAGTGAACTCGTGAGGCTAAGTTAATTCATCGTGTGAACTCGAGAGGCTAAGTTAAATTCGTTGAGTGAAGTTAGATTCGTCGAGTGAACTCGAGAGGCTAAGCTAAATTCGTCGAGTGAACTTGTGAGGCTAAGTTAATTCGTCGAGTGAACTCGAGAGGCTAAGTTAAATTCATCGAGTGAAGTTAGATTCGCCAAGTGAACTCGAGAGGCTAAGTTAAATTCATCGAGTGAAGTTAGATTCATCGAGTGAACTCGTGAGGTTAAGTTCAATTCATCGAGTGAAGCATATTTCATTGAGTAGTTTTGTGTCAATCGTCGGATGCTTTCGATAATGTTGTCAAGTGAGTTATGTAACTTTCATCGAGTATTCTCACTTAGTTCGTCGAAAAGTTTGCCTAAATTCATCTGGTTGAAGTATAAGCAAAAACCTTATTCAAGGGTATGCATGTAGCAGTATTTCCTTTCTTGTTTCTCTTCCTTTAATGCAAGTAGCATGATTTATGCTTTGTTTGCCTTGGGTTGGTTTCCTGATTAAGGTAGGAGCAGCTATTTGTCTTTTCTTTTGTTTCCTTTGAGGTGTTTCTTAAATCCTAAGATTTTATGTCAGCATGTTTCTTAATTTTACCCAAGTCTTCTTATCAACTGCATGAGCACTTTTGCTTGGTTTGAGTATTTTGTTGCATGCATTATATCTAGTGACTGCATGCATTCGGTCTATCGACCGCTTGAATTTATCATTTGCATAATTTTGAGACTTCGTGTCGTCTGCATGACCTATAATCCCCCTTTCTCTTGCATAGTAAGTTATTTCAATCGACTGCTCAAATCTAAGTCAATTGTCGCCTTTGCTGATTTCATTCAATGCATAATCTATTTGCGACTGCATAGTTCAATTTGCATAAGTTCTTTGTTGACTGTATACATAAAGTCGACTTCTTTTGTGTTGACTGCATGATGATCCTACATGGTCAGTGTTGTGGTGATTGCTTGTGTAAGGTTTGTTGACTGCAAGACTTCAATTGCTTGCCCTTTATTGACAGCGTGGTCCAGACTGTTCTCCTCTGCTTAATCTAAGTACTTTGTCGGCTGGTTCGTTCTTTCGGTTATCGTCGGCATCCTTGTTTCCTTGTCAACTGCTTGGTCCTTTCTATTGTTGACTGCTTCGCTCAGTTCTTCCTTTTGGGGAAAATCAATGTTAGAGTATTGCTTGTGTTTGGCCTTCGGGTGGACCTTATCATTGTCGTGTCCCGACGCCGAGTCTTGTGTGGTTTCGGCATGCTGAAATCTTTAACCTTTTTATAAGTTGAATGTTGACCTAAGTAGTAAATGATGAATCATGTGCTTACTGCTCCTCTCATCTTAAGTTGCAATTAGATCTATCTGTACTCCTATTTTCCTGCCCGACACTCTTTTGTTTGGGTTGTTGGTTGTATGAGCTATGTTTGCTCTATTGGAGTCTGTTGGTTGTGTGAGCTAGGAGTCACCGCCACAACGCCTCTGTTTGGGCTGTTGGTTTGTGTGGACTGGAGTCACCGCTATAGCACCCCTGTTGGAGTCTGTTGTTTGTCTGAGCTAAGAGTCACCGCCACAGCGCCTCTGTTTGGGCTGTTGGTTTGTGTGGATTAGAGTCACCGCCATAGCACCCCTGTTGGTTTGTAGGGTTGTGAGCCTTAGTGGAATGTACCACCGTCACAGTGACTTTTATTTGTGGATCATACACTCACGACTTGTGTTTTTGATTTATGGTTCGTGTTGGACTATGTGCCTCCGCCTCAGTATCGTGATTTGCCGTGATTTGCCTTATATATATGTGTGTATATATTTCAAGCACTTGAGACTGATCTGTATCATTATAATATAGATGGCCATTACTTTTGGTGCAGGCATTCCTCTTACCGAGTGCACTCGATCGTGCTGGCTCGGGTTGTTTTAAGCTAATCTTTGCTGAACTGTTAATTTCTCTATTCCTGCGATGTTTTATTTCTGATTTACTGTTAATCCTCGCCAACACGAGGCGAATTCCTCCCTAAGTCCTACCCATACCTAGTCGCCAACACGAGGCGAATTTACTACACGATTACAATAATAAAAGAGATGAAAATAACAACAAAAATATTAAAACTCCCTCTTGAAGAACTTCTGATGCTGTAGAATAAGCGTGGTTGAAGCGATCGTCGGTCGGATGCGGCGTGAAGAAATCCTCCTTCAGAAACTCACGGAACTTTGGGTGGGAGATCACTTCTCGGCAGAATAGGGCTCTTGAATTTTGGCACTAGAACTATCTCTTGGATGTATGTTAAAAACGAGAGAAGAGGGCTCCTTTAATAGAGAGCGAGCTAGCGCCTGCGCTAGCGCTACCGTCAGCGCTATCTTGGATTAGGAAATATTCTCTGCGTGAATATCTTCATTCAAAGGAAACCCTGCCGACAATCCTCATGTGCGTCCAGATAGCGCCTGCGCTAGCCACTAGCACCTGCGCTAGCTCCTTCTATAATTGCCTCCCGATTAATCAGAGCTAGCGCCTACGCTAGTGGCTACCGTGGACATGCTGGAATTTTGGCTTCAAACTTGGGGGCAACCTTCTTATGTTATCCTTGAGTCATATGGCTTTGTTTCCTGCACACTTTAAACACACAAGATCAATACACATAGGATTTGTTATTCTCAAACCTAGGAGATGCAGAAGACCATGTTCCAACAAACTCCGCCTATTGATAATAACAAATCCATTAATGATAAATCAGAGAATTAATACATAAAGCATGACGAAGCCTACTTGTGTGTGTGAGAGAGATGACTTAGGATAAATGTCGATTTTGGTATTTAGAATTGCTCCCCCTAAATGCATGCTCCCCCTATGTGAATACTCCCCCTATATGTAAACTATCATCTTAAGAATTAATCATGTTTAGTTCTTCCCTATTTGATAGCGGTTTTTATTTATCATGTTAGTTCTCCCACTTTTGTTATTAGCAAAAGTGGGTTAAGGTGGCAAGAGACATAGAAAGAGGTTTTTGAGTCAAATATAAGACATGATCGAGCTTTTTAGAGGAAGCAAAATGATAAGGAGTTTTTAGCATAAAAATTTCCATAGAAATTAATTTTACCAAGCAAGTCTACCACTTGTTGAAGGAAAGGAATTTTGAGATTCAAGTGATGATACACACAAAAGAAAAGACTTTAAATAAGCATTAAAGAGCAAGGTAAAAAGTTATATGGTAATGATGCAGAAGACTTATAGAAACACAAGAAACATCTTTTTGTAATCATCATGATTCATAAGAAGAAATATGAGTTAAATTCCAAAATGAGAAGATGTTTTTGTAAATCATGTTTCTTTTAAGTTGTACAATAATGTAACCAAGCATGAAAGAAAGATATCAAAAAGAGACTATTACAATGTTATTTTAATTCACAAATTCAAGACATACCAAATATTGTAGAGAGCATGCTAGGTTATCTAGTGCATTTATATATAAAGAGTAGTATAGAATTTTGCATTAGGATCAAATTCTCATGAGAAGAAGTGTTATAGAAGATAATGATGTGCACATAAGTGTATTTTGAAGAGAGTAAACAAATGATTTAATCTAAAATAAAAGACAAATGTAGAGTAAAGTGCACAATAAAACACAAATAATTTTACTTCCACACACTTTAATGCACAAAAAATATGCAACTACCAAGGTGCTTTGCACACACAATGCTCTTTAAGACTTATCGGTGTGCAAAGTAGTGCTTGGGGGATCATATACTTTATTTTTTTATTGATTTTTTTTGTGATCCAGTGTACTTAAGAATAAGTGGTGTAAAGAAAAGAACTAAGGTTTGCACAAGACACTTTACTATTCTTTCCAAGGTGCTCAACCTCACAATGCTTATTAAGGCTTATCAGGAGGTTCAAGTAGTGCTTGGTGGAGTTATCATTGTCAATTTATTTGATGATTTTTTTTGTTTTGTACAAAGATCTCCGAATACGCTTGTTTTGCAAACCAATGTAATTTGAAAGCACAGTCACTTTTCTTAATTTTTAAAAGTGCAAATAAATGTAGTGTAGGTAAGATACTTGTGCAATTTTAATTCATTGTACAATTACAATACACAAGCAATCATTTTTAGATTAAAAACACTTGTAGACTTTACCAAAATGAGTGAGTGAATAAATATCATTATCAACCATAAAATATTTACTCATACTTAGAGTCATACTAAACTTGGTTCTACACAACTTTTACAATACAATTGATGCACATGTGATTAGATATATCAAAGCATGATAAAAACAATATTCAAAGTAGTTTGAAAAGATGAATTACAACATTGTAGAAGGTCTAAATGATAAATTAAACCACACTTGATATTAATAATAAAGTTCATACAGTTTTTTGATATTTTGAAAAAGAAATTTGATTTAAAATTTGAACTCATATAATTGATCTTGGACTTCCCGATGTCTATCCTGTAAGGGGTTCACACCGGTACTAGGAGATGTGATGGGGTGACATCCCAAATCTCCCTTTCGCAAGATACATGTAAATAATAAAAGTTTAAGTTCAAAAAATAATTTTTGGTAATTTTTTATTTTTTATTTTTTTATTTTATTTTTGCATATAGAAATAGAAATCAAACAAATAAACAAAGAGAGAAAGAGCATAAAAATATTTTTTGTAATTTGGCTTTTGTAATTTTTTATTTTAATTTTTTAAAAATCAATTACTAGCAGAAATGCAAAAATAAGTAGTACATATAAAAGAACATATTTTTAGTGATTTTGTGAAATAAAAAAAACAGAAAATCTGAGAGGTGGGCTAGCGCTAGCGTGACAAGCAATACACTAAATTTCAGGATTTTGAAAAATCTAATTTTTGATCTTGAATAACTGACCAAAGATTAGTTTCATGCAGAAATTTCAGAAGATTTGGAGATGTTTAGATAGGTAAAAAATGCATAAAACGAATGCATTTATGAATGTAATTTAACCCGATTGATCTAGGACACCTAATTCAAGTCTTAGCAGTCGAAATCTTGCATCGGGAAGAGGATTAGTGAATATGTCAGCAAGTTGGGAGCTCGTACCAATGGAACTTACTTTTACATGCTCTTTCTTAGTATGATCCCTAATGAAGTGATGACGAACATCTATGTGTTTGTATCTAGAGTGGTGTACGAGATTATTTGTAAGATCTATGACACTTTTGTTGTCACATTTGAGATCAATATTTTTGAGATGAAAACCAAAATCCTCTAGAGTTTGGATCATCCATAATGCTTGTGCACAACAACTCCCAAGAGCATTGTATTCAACCTCCGTGGTGGAGAGTGCAATTGAAGATTGTTTCCTACTAGACCATGCTACTAATGAGGGTCCTAAAAAGTGAAAAGTACCGCTAGTGCTTTTTCGATCTAGTGAGCATCCGACGTAATCCAAATCAGAATAGCCATGTAGTGTCAATGAATCATTGTGCGGGTACCATAATCCTAATCTAGATTACATTGTATCGCTTTGAAATGAGATTCTTTTGGATTGGCTTAAAAGTGAGCACATAAACATACGACAAACATTATTTCTAGTTTAGATGCACTTAAGTAAAGAAGAGATCATATCATACCTCTATATAATGTTTGATCGATAGAAATTTTAGATTCATCTTTTCCTGGTTTTAAAGAAGCACTCATAGGTGTAGAAGCTTGTTTAAGATTTTCAAATCCAAATCGTATAAGCATATCATGAACATATTTTTTTGACAAATAAAAGTACCATCATTTTGTTGTGAAATTTGAAAACCAAGAAAATAAGAAAATTCTCCTACAAGGCTCATTTCAGATTCATTTTTCATTACTAAGACTACTTCATTACACAACTCTTCATTAGTGGCTCCAAAAATTATATCATCAACATATATTTGTAAAATAATTAAATCATTATTATTATGCTTAATGAAGAGTGTGTTGTCGGCACTTCCCATGACATACTCGTGCTTTAACAAAAACGATGCAAGTCTTTCAAACCATGCACGGGGCGCTTATTTTAAACCATAAAGCGCTTTTTCTAATTTATAAACATGATTAAGAAATTTTTCATTTATAAAATCGAGTGTGTGGGGGGGGGGGGGGCTTGTTCTACATAAACTTCTTCTTTTATAAACCTGTTTAGAAAAACACTTTTAACATCAATTTGAATTAATTTTATTCTTTTAAAATTCGCAAATGCCAAAAAAAATCGTATAGATTCTAAATGAGCAACGGGTGCACAAGTTTCTTCAAAATCTACCCCCTCGATTTGAGAAAAGCCTTGAGCGACTAAAGGAGCTTTATTTCTTGTAATTCTAGATTCACCATCTATTTTTTTTAAAAAAAATCCATTTTGCGCCAACAACAGGATGATTAGATGGGCGTTCTACTAGATTCCAAACTTTATTTCTTTCCAATTGATCTAGCTCTTCATTCATAGCCAAAAACCAAAATTCATCATTTAAAGCGGTTGAAACGTGTTTAGGTTCAATTTCGGAAACAAAACAAATATTTAAAAATGTTTCATGAAGAGATGATCGAGTTCTTACCCCAATAGATGGTTCCCCAATAACTAGCTCCTTTGGATGATTCTTTGAGAAGTGTAAGATGCTTGGAGGCACAAATTCATCTTCCTTGGCCTCCTCCTCCTCCTCTTTGGAAGGTTCCTCATCGTCGTGCTCCAAAGATGGTAAGGGTTCATCATTTGTACCTGTATGAAGTTTTTCTACACATGAAATAAATTCATCAAATTATACATTAATAGACTCTGCAACCTTACTCGTTCTTTTGTTAAATATTCTATAAGCTTTACTTGTTGAAGAGTATCCAAGAAATATTCCTTCATCACATTTTTCATCAAACTTCCCAAAGACAACTTTTGTATTGAGATTAAAATATTTACAACCAAATACTTTAAAATATAATACGTTAGGTTTCTTTTGATAATATAGCTCATATGGTGTGAGAATTAAAGATGGACGAAGCATGACTCTATTCATTACATAGCATGATGTGCTTACGACTTCGACCCAAAAAGACTTAGGTAATTTTTATTCAGATAACATAGTACATGCTAGTTCTTGAATTTTCCTATTCTTTCTTTCTACACCACCATTTTGTTGAGGTGTGCGCGGAGTAGAGAACTCATGCTTAATACCTAACATTTTGCAAAAAGATTTAAAATTTTCATTTTCAAATTCTCCTCCATGATCTGAGCGAATGCATTTTATTTTTAAATCCAGTTCATTTTGAATACGAGTACATAATTTTAAAAATTCGCAAAACACCTCAGATTTGGAAGAGAGAAATAAAGTCCAACAATATCTAGAAAAATCATCTATTAGAACAAATATATATATTCTACCACCAAGACTTGCAGTACTAACGGGGCCAAAGAGATCCATATGAATTAGTTGCAAAGGTCATGCAGTAGAAATTTTGTTTTTTGCTTTTAAAAGACGATTTTGTAAATTTTCCTTTTTGACATGGAGAACATAGTGAAGATAAATTTCCATTTAATCTAGGCAATCATCTAATCAATTCCTTTTTGACTAGTTTTAAAATGAGCTTTGTACTAGCGTGACCTAAACGTCTATGCTAAAGTTCTAACTCATCATTTTTAGTTATAAAACATTTTATAGATTATTTGGAAAGATCATGAAATGAAGCTATATATATACATTTTGAGTTCTAGGTGCAGTTAGTAAAACATCTTTTGTGTTAGGATTAAATATTTTGCAAAGATTTGTGGATGACTCAAATAAAACATCTAATCTTGTATCACACAATTGACTAATAGATATTAAGTTATGTTTTAAACCTTTTACATAAAGAACATTAGAGATAGTAAAGGATTCGTTACCCACTGTACCGACTCCCATGATCCTTCCTTTAACGTTATCTCCAAAGGTTAAGATCCCTCCGTTCTTCTTTTCTAGGCCAAGGAACTTTTCTTTGTTGCCCATCATGTGCTTGGAGCAGCCCGAGTCCAAGTACCATACGCCCTCCGTATCCTTAGCCTTCCTGCAAATCTAGAAAGGAGATGACAGTAAAGATCAGGATACCCAAGAGGTAACACCCATAAAAAAAGTGGATGCCTTAGGTACCCAGATTTGTTATAAGGATCCCTGTTTTATTTTCCTGCAAGATCTAGACGTGTGTCCAAACCTATGATAGTTTGCACACAAAATAAAGGGGGTTGAGTCCCTTTTCTGAAATTCTATATTGCTCTTACTGGATGAGGTTTGATTTTTTTTGAAAAAATAGAAGATTTTTTATATGAGGGGCTACCGCCGGCATTAGTGGCTAGCGTCGGGCGATAGCTGTCACTTTGATATTCGAGCCCAAATTTTCCAGAACCATAACATTGGTTTCCCAAAATCATGTCCAGGGATTTTTGACCAATTTCAAATTTTTTGATGGCCATGTTGAGGTCATGAGTTTGTTTTTTAAGAGAAGAGTTTTCTTTTACAAGCATGACACATTTATTTTCAAAACTTTTTTTGTTATTTTCAATTTGTAAGAGAAAGGTTTTTAGTTTTCTCTCTAAGTCCCCATTTTCTCTTGTAAGAGTTTTGATTTGTGAGAGGGCCTTAGAAAGAGAAACTTCAAGATCTTTTGCCTTACAAAAGGAGTGTTTACACTCTTGACATGAAACCTTTCTCTTTGCCAAAGAAATATATTTTTTAGTAAGCTTATGATTTTCTTTGATGAGAGATTCATTTTCACGATTTAAAATAATATTATCTTCTATGCTTTTATCATAGGCTTTGCAAGTTTGAACAAATTCATCATAAAGTTCTTCGAAGGTGGGAGGAGTTACCTCAATGTCACTAAGAACACTGGTGTCGTCATCGTTGTCTTTTGCCTTCAAGCATAAGTTTGCTTCCTCCTAGCTGCTTGACTCAGATCTGCTTGATTCTTCAGAGGAAGAATCAACCCATGTTGCACCTTTCAACACCTTCTTTTTCTCCTTCCCTTTGTATCATTTTTCTTTTTGCTCCTTTAGATACTTCGGGCACTAGCTCCGAATGTGCCATGTCTTTCTGCAGTGGTAGCACTCCGGCGGTGGTCTTTCTTCTTCGTCTTCACTTTCCTTTTCTTTCTTTGATGAAGAGGAAGACCCTTTTCGTCGAGCATCCTTCTGGAAGTATTTCCGTAAGGTGTTCCTTCTTTCTGGATTCTAATGAAATTTTTGAAGTTCTTGACTAGGAGACCTTCATATTCATCATCATCATCGCTGCTCTCCATCTTTGATTTCAGTGCCAGCGCCTTTTTCTTTGGCTCCTTGTTGTATTCATCGTGTTGAATCTGGAGTTCTACCTCATGGGTTTTGAGATTCCCAATGAGGTTCTCGATCTGGAGTGTTCTTAGGTTGTGTGACTCCGAGATGGCCGTCACCTTTGGATTGAACCTTGGAGGTAGAGAGCGAAGAATCTTTTTGAACAAATCTCCATCGGAGTAGATCTTTCCAAGAGCTTTTGAGGCGTTGACGATCTTGGTGAACCGTGTGTACATCGAGTTGATGTCTTCTTCAGCATCCATCCTGAATTTTTCATATTCCGATTCCAGTTGGAATAGGTTTGCATCTTTCACCTGCGATGTACCTTCATGGGTAACTTCCAATTGGTTCGAAATATCATAAGCAGTTACACATGCAGAAATTCTATTAAATTTAGTTCTATTTAGAGCACAATATAAAGCATTAATTGCCTTAGCATTATTTTTACATTTGAGTTTATTGTTATCATCCCATTTATCCTTAGGTTTTTCTATAGTAACCTCTCCTACTACAATTGTTGGAGGAGAGTACCAAACTTCTACCATGTTCCATACTTCTATATCTATGGTCATAAGAAAACATATCATCCTAGATTTCCAGTAGTTGAAATCTGACCCAGTAAAAAGAGGTGGTCTACTAACACCTTGACCCTCCGGAAAAGCGAGATCATAAGACGTCATTTATTCCTGGTTGTTAGACCGTTTGGAATAAACCGCTCAGATACCACTTATTGGATCTGTAGGCAACCTTAGAGGGGGGTGAATAAGGGTTTTAAAACTGATGTTATATTTTGAAATACATGAAATAATAAGAGATCGAAATAGTGCAAAATCAAAACAATCAAGTGAAAAAAATAGAGACATGATTTTATAAATATGAAATATAAGATTAAAAAACTTGACTTCTTATAACGCTTGAAATCGAAGGCGAATAGTAAAAAAGACTTTTTTGTTTTCTATTCTGACTCGTATCCCCACGAACTGATGGATTTAGCCTATCCTTCCCCGGATATGGCCTCAAGCCACTCTAGCCAATCCTTCCCCGGTATGGCCTCGAGCAGCACCTAGACCAAACCTAGATCTAGTCGTCAACACGAGGGAATTCCTCCCTAATTCCTACCCATACTTAGTCGCCAACACGAGGCGAATTTAATACACGATTAAAATAACAAAAGAGATGAAAATAACAACAACAATATTAAAACTTCCTCTTGAAGAACTTCTGAAGTTGGAGACGAAAGACCGTTGTGGAATAAGCATGGTTGAAGCGATCGTCGGTCTGATGCGGCGTGAAGAAATTCTCCTTCAGAAACTCACGGAACTTTGGGTGGGAGATCACTTCTCGGCAGAATAGGGCTCTTGAATTTTGGCACTAGAACTCTCTCTTGGATGTATGTTAAAAACGAGAGAAGAGGGATTCTTTTATAGGAGAGCAAGCTAGCACCTGCGCTAGTGCTACTGTCGGCACTATCTTGGATAAGGAAACATTCTTCGCGTGTGTATCTTCATTCCAAGGAAACCATGCTGACATTCCTCATGCGCGTCGAGATAGCGCATGCGCTAGACGCTAGCGCCTGCACTAGCGCCTTTTATACTTGCCTCCTGAAATTGCTATAATCAGAGCTAGCGCCTGCGCTAGTGGCTACCGCCAGTGCTAGTGGGCATGCTGGAATTTTGGCTTCAAACTTGGGGGAACCTTCTTATGTTATCCTTGAGTCATATGGATTTGTTTCCTGCACACTTTAAACACACAAGATCAAATACACATATGATTTATTATTCTCAAACCTAGGAGATGCAGAAGACCATGTTCCAACACATATCATTGCTGGAATATTAGATCTTCATGCTCATGTAGGATAAAATGAACTAATTTTTTCGTTACGTATGTATAATTTTCTACTCGTGGACTAGTTGATCCGCTGGACCGAGGGACACGGGCTCAAGCTAAAAATGTAAATTCTATTTTTAACTCAATTATATTTATGTCTTTTATAATTATTCTCAAGGAGTGGCTGCCTGAGCGTCTGTAGCTGTCTCCTGAATGACGTGGCATCATGACGAGCATTTTCCCCCTTGCTTTGATAATATTTATTAAGTATTGGGAAAGTGCGGGTTGTGACAGTAACTATAGATAAAGGAAAAAGGTCCGGAGACCAAGCAGTCGGAGTGGATAGGAGGGATGGTACTCCTCCATCCCCAAGTCTCCTCCTTCATCTTCTTCATCTCCTCCAACCATCGGTCATCAATGAAAAATCTCTTGCCTCCTTGCACCCAATCCTTCAGGGGAAGCACAAGTAGTGACGATGAAGTGGAATAAGAAATGTGTTCTGTCACTGTCATATGCTTTCCCTGCCAAGATTGTTTCTCAAGATCACCTAAAAATGGGTCCATAAACTCATAGTCCTGCAGGGGGATACAAGAAATACCATTAAATGCATCATGAGGAAAAATAGGAAAAATTAATTCAGCAATTTCAGGGTTGAAAGAAGAGAGTTCAAGAAATAAATCAGAAGAAGAACTAGAATTAATAAAAGCAGGAGTGACGGGAGAAGGTGGCTCCAAATCATCGTCCTCCTGAATGCAAATGAGAATGTTATCACAAATCAGATTCTCCCCGGATAGCGATTCTATCGTGATAACTTAAAGAGGGGTTGAAGAAACTTCCCCTATTACAGGAGCATCCTGATCAGAGGTGGTGCAAGAGGGGGCTTCCACAAGTGAAGAGGAGGGTGCCTCTTCAATGGCGGCTGCTTCTTTTTGCACCTCACCTGATAGAGCAGGGCAATCCTGCAACCGGGTGGTTTCCAGGATAGGCATGATGGAAGAAAAAATTGTGAGAGGGGCAGCGGAGGATGGTTCAGAGGAGGAACCCAAAGTACTAAAGGTGGGGCATGAAGGGGCTTCCACAAGTAAAGAGGGGGATCCCTCTTCACCATTGGATGCTTCCTTATGCATAGACAAAGGGATAGTGGAATGTGCTTTCATATGAAAATCCCATTCAAAGGAACAGAGATTGGGGGATCTCACATTTTCAGTTTGCTCCACTTCACAAGTTGTACTAGATGGAGGCGCACAGGAATAAGTATGATCGAAGCCCAAACTCTTGTTCAATCGAACTGGTTTGTTCATTTGGCACACTGCAACAATATGCCCTTGCCTCCCATAATTCGTGCAAACTAGAGGGGGAAAATCCTCATCCGGATCATAATGCAATTCCAACTCAAGCAATGCATCTAAAGATATAAACTTACCGGAGTTCAAAGAAGGATTAGAATTAATTTTGGGCTTAGCACTCAGGTCTACAGTGGTTGATTCACAATGAGGTGAGGGAGTATGATGATAGGAGCTCACCACAGTGTCAATACAGTGATCGACGGGTTCGGTCATCGAGGTTTCCACTAAACACCCAAGGGAACTTGGGGTCGAATAGCTACATCGTCGGCGACTGAAGGTGATGCACAGAAAGGAAAAGTAGGAAAGGTCATAAACATAGGCTTCTCTTCCTCTTCCAATTGCGATTTCCAGCTTTTGCAATCCTTCACCGCATGATCGGGGCCTTGACAGAACAAACACCGCACACCCAAAGTCTTGGACATTGAACGGGTACAGACTTCAGATTGTTGTAGTGCCCGTTGTGGGGTTCCATTTGTGTATGAACTATAATTCCCTTTCTCGCACACCTCACTCACATGATAAATACTCCCACACCATTTGCATTTTTGTGAAGTATAATACATGATAAGGAGGTTGAACCACACGCACTTCTAGGAAAACAGGTGAGCAAAAATCTACAAAAATGAAAGCCAAAATTGCTCCAAGCATAAACAAAGAAGAACTGATGATTGAAGGAAGTAAAAAAAATTTAAAAAAATTGAAACTTAACTTAAAAGAAAATTATATAGACAGCTGGAAAAGAATTCAATCTCTTGACTTCTTCAAAAGAAAAATCACACGTGTCATGTTCCCCGACAACGACGCCAAAACCTTGAAGCGCCGCCCCGCCGCCCCGCCCCGCCCCACCGCCCCGCTATAGGCGGGAGCCAGACTGCGGTCCGAACGGCAGTGAACTGGTCATTGTCAAGTAATAAATAAAATGGGAATAGATCCTCGAGTATCGAATCTCACGTGGAACACGACAGGGTAGATTAATCGCTTGAGGAGAGACTTGAGATTGAAGTCTCTTAAGTCAGGGTTTAAAGTGGGTTTTAATTTTTGATTACAACTAATGCGGGAAAAGGAAACTTGAAACTATGCGGGTCGCAAACCTCTGCTTCGTATGTTGCACCTAGCAAATGCTTAGGTCAACCTTTCTCTCAACATCAACGCAAGAACTCAAGTGGAAAATAACACATACAAGAGGTTAGGCCTCCTAAGCAATTCAAAGGAACATGGCAAACAGAGATTTGCATATAAGAAAAACCATGTCCACAACCATCATCATAAATAGAAGAACACAACCATTCAACTACCAAATGTGCGGAAAAAGAAGAGAAAATACAAGCAGTGCTCGAGACTATTTCGTGGATGCGCAGGAAACTCCGGAGGAACACTCCTTTGAAGCTTCGATCGTCGGCTGTCGTCTGGGGTCCTTGAAGTTGTCACCCTTCTAGCTCGTCTTCTCGAGGGAATACACCGTTCACGTCTCCACCTCACGATCCTTGCTTGCAGAGAGAAAATAGAGGCTGGATCTTCACTTGGATGCTCTTGGATGATGGAGAGAGCTTAAGGGATGATTCCTAACCCTTGGAGGAAGAAAATTTGCCTCTAGGGCGTTGACTGCGGAAGGGTTTCAGAGGGAAAATCGTGGATCCTGTCATTCTGGTCAAATCCCATATTTATAGGTAGCATAAATGAAGAACGCGCACGAGTTTACGCACGACCATTGGTCGTGCGCTAAGGAAAGTCTAGTACTCATGCACCAAGGAACCTGTACCAAAAATGTCTGAAAGATAAGCGTGCACGAGAAGGCGCACGACCACTAGTCGTGCGCTAAGGAATGTCCTCTACTCGTGCGCAAAGAAACATTCATCGAATAGAATTGGTGGGAGGCAAAACCGTCGAGATGAATCAAGGACATTTTTAAGACACGACCACTGGTCGTGCTCATAGGGTGGCCAGTACTCGTGCGATCGTCTGGAAAATTTTGACCAAATAGCGTGCATGACCACTGGTCGTGCGCGAAGGATCCACTGATTGTACGTGAAGGAAATTGCACGATCAGTGACCAATGATGCGAAATGGGCCGAAACTCTCTGGAAATCCACACAAGTCTATACCAGCATGAAACCCAGCCAAACCCACCAGAACAATGCATCCACATAGAAAAACATAAAGTAAAATAGAATGATAAGGAGAGACAATCTCCTTCATGCAAGGAATGACCTAAACTAAGTTCCAAATAGCTAAAACTTGCTCAAAAGACTATAATATCACAAACAAAGATTTTATGTTATTATCAAATGAAAGATAAGCGAAAAGAGAAGAAACTGAGCTATTAAAGGAGCCTAGAATACTATATGAAACACGCTCATCACATGCACTATTCACAGAAGTAATGCAGTAGACATCTCCAGTCGACATGCATAGAATGTTTTCTTTGTCTAAGGATCTTTCAGTCGACATACATATAATGTTTTTTTGTCTAAGGACCTTCCATTCGACATACATAGAATGTTTTCTTTGTCTAAGGATCTTCCAGTCAACATATCGAATATTCTTTCTTTGTCTAAGTTTCTTCCAGTCAACATACTAGGTATCAATGACATGTCTAGTCGACAAATGGCTTAGAGAGATTTTTGAACTTTTATGATCTTTTAGCCAATGCTTCAACCAACTGTGTGGAACTTTGTAAATATTGAAAATGATTAAGTGACAAGCTTACCATAGTCTAGAACTTATGTCGACAAGGCATTTTGCATAATGAGGAATTACATTGGCAAAACTATGTTTATTGACACTAAGTCTAGCCCTATGCTAACCTTGCACTAAATAATAAAACATCAAAACTTAAACATACATCAAATGCATAGTGAGTTTACCTTTATCCAGAGGACTTCTTCAAATCAGGATAATTGTGGGCAATTTTCCCAACTAACTCTCCCTATTTGAAAAAGTCATAACCTCAAGTAAAGATGAACTTTACACAAACAATATCATAATAACATGTGAACAAATATGAGTCAACACACCCAAATTTTATATATAAATGATGTCAAAATGTTTATAATGAAATTGAACTACATTTTCCCCCCTTCAGTTTCTATTGCTGCCTCTCAAAGTAGACAAAAGGCTTGGGTGTAACACCCTCCCTGTTATATAGAATATAGCAGTAGGTCCGGCCGGGACCCCACGTCATATTAAATGAACAGAAGAGCGCGTTACTTAATTAGTTTTAAATTATTTATAAGAAAACCATTCCAGCACACAGAGTCACACAACGGAAGAATTTATTTAATTAAGGTAAAACCAGTTCACAACTTGTCCACGTTAACAACTAGGAATGAAAATACAACAAAGTGTGCTTGTCTCATTACATGTTTTACAAACATTGGCACGCAGGTCGGCAATACATGAAGTAAAACCATGCAAAACACTTGGGCCTTCGAGGGCCAGCAAAGCACAGCAGCTGGGGCTCCAACCCGCTATTTCTCGCTCGTCTCGCCAGAACCAGGAAGTCACATTCCACCAAGCAGTGGGAAAACAAGTAACCGATCAGCTTTAGCTGACCCAGATTATATTGACCCCACCCCATGCCCAGGGTGGTGGTGCTCCTTCCCTGTAAGCAAGCAATAGCAGCATATATTTCATAGGTGCGTCTAAGCACCGCATAAAAACAATCACCATATACGTCGACTCCAAGCCACACGTATTGTGCTCTCAAGGCACGACATCCACAAGTCTTTTTTCAACTTGGATGTTCAGTTTATACTAGGTCGTACACACGAAGTTCCGGCACTCTTCCATAAGTCCTTTTTCAACTTGGACGTTCACTTTGAGCTAGGCCGTACACACAAAGTTCTGGCACTCTTCCATGAGTCCTTTTTCAACTTGGACGTTCAATTTGAGCTAGGCCGTACACACGAAGTTCTGGCACTCTTCCATATCCTGGTGCACCGAGGGGCGACCTCTTCACCACCACTATGGGGGGGTTCAGATCAGCTAGGTCTGTGCTCAATCATCGCGATCAACTCTGCACGATGCGGGTAAGCTTTCACCTCTGCCCGATCTCAGTGCGGCAACTTCACAGGGTCTCAGCACAGCCACACAGGAAATTCCAAGCAACCACGCGACATCAAGTGTCACTGCCGCTACCGCCGACGTTAGCTCCAACACTTGGCGTTAACTAACGAGACCCGATTCTGTTATCTCTTTCGGGTATTTTCTGGAGATCATCTCCAGAACTCCCTGCAGCACATCATAACACCCAGAACCCGAAAACAAGCATACATACTCGGAGTCTTCTCCGGAGTGCAAACAACATCACCAATCCAGACCAACCTGTCCATATGGGCTTCACACAACATGCCTATGTCCGTACTTCAATTCTGAACTCTATATGCAATTTTTATGGGGATAATCCATATCTACCCGTCGGAAGAAACCTATCCACTAATTAGTGGAAATCTTCCTGCCACTATGCACAAATCAAAGGACTAACATGTCCGGAGATTAAGGAGGAGAATCGTTACCCTTCGTGCTCTCTTTGGTGCATAGAACTGAGATTGCATCGACTGAAATTTGTGAAACAACTTCCTCTCCACGGAGTCAATCGATGGCACAAGCACGCAAGCAAGCTCCTCCACGGATTTGCCCTCAAACAACTAGCAAAAAAGGCTCACCTTCCTCTTCCTGATCTTTGCCTTTGGAGAGAGTCTAAGTAAGGAAAGTGAGGAGAATCCATGAATTTGAGGGTTATATACATAACACCACTAACGCTGGTGTTAGCCTCTAATGCTGGCGTAGCCCAAAGGCGGTGACCGAACTTATCCACAACCGCTTAAGGAAATCAATGAGAAACCTAACGTCGGCGTTAGCTCTAACGCCAATCAAGTTCCGATCCCGTCGATCGGGTTGCGGTCCCGTCGACCCATCGATCGGTCTGCGATCCCGTCGATCGACCTTCGATCCCGTTGACTCATCGACACGCCTAAGTCTTCTCGAACTCTAATGCTTGGCATTATCCCTAACGCCTGGCACTAGCTCTCAAACTTCACCACATTTTGAATTCAGTGCATTTGAAACCTGGTATCTTACAATTCTCTCCCCCTTAAAGAAATTTCATCCCAAAATTTTAACAGTGCAAAGAAACAAAAAGATACAAAATATAACTTGTACCTCAACGGAACAATTCGGGGAACTCGTCACGCATGGTTTGCTCATGCTCCCATGAAAGCTC
This sequence comes from Dactylorhiza incarnata, assembly GCA_033032865.1. Taxonomy (NCBI): domain Eukaryota; kingdom Viridiplantae; phylum Streptophyta; class Magnoliopsida; order Asparagales; family Orchidaceae; genus Dactylorhiza; species Dactylorhiza incarnata. The sequence continues at coordinate 8,161,960 of JAWHQI010000023.1, forward strand.
CTCACGACCGCAATTGTTCCGGCGAACATTGACCATATTGATCAGTTTATTCCGCAGCTGCTTGACATCAGTGTCTTCGATGCAAATAGGCGTGACCAACGCCTTCAGCCCATCATCGACTGGCACTTGATTAGCCACCAGCACCTGGCTAGGCTCTGGCATAGCTTTCCTCAACACAAAGATGTGAAATACATCGTACAAACCGCTCCACTCCGTCAAAAGAGCGAGCCGATAGGTAGCTTCACCAACACGCTCTAGTATCTCAAATGAGCCAAGGTATTGCGGACTCAGCTTTTTCAAGCGTTGAATTCTTGACACTCCCTTGAAAGGCTTGATCTTGAGATACACCCAGTCGCCCACGGCGAACTCAACATTTTTGTGTTTGGCATTATAGTATTTTGCCTGCCTATCTTGCGCCACCAATAATCACTCCCGGATTGTTCGGATAGTCGAATTTGCATCTTCGACTTCCTTCTGCTTAAATAGCTTCATCTCGTCTGTCTCCGTCCAAGCCAAGGGAGTTCGACACTTTCTACCATAAAGGGCCTCAAAGGGCGCCATTTTTATACTTGCTTGATAGCTGTTACTATAAGCGAATTCGATCATGAACAAATGATCTTCCCAATTTTTACCGAAGTCCAGGACGCACATGCGGAGCATATCCTCCAAAGTTTTGTTAGTACGTTTAGTCTGTCCATCCATTTGAGGGTGGAAGACAGTACTAAACTTCAACTTTGTACCCAACAACTGGTGGATTAGCCTCCAATCTTTAGAATTAAAGCGCCCATCTCGGTCACTCACGATGCTACGGGGCACACCGTGCAATCGTACAATGCTATCAACGTATAGCTTTGCTAATCGTTCCACTGAATCGTCTAGCCGGTTCAGAATAAAGTGGGCTACCTTTGTCAAGCGATCCACGATCACCCAAACAACATCATTCCCATCCTGCGATCTCGGAAAACCGTGCACGAAATCCATAGAAATGTCATCGAATTTCCATTCCGGAACATGCTGCGACTTCAGGAACCCACCAGGTTTCTGACATTCGGCCTTCACAAGTGCGCAAGTCTTACACTTTGCCACGTAAAGAGCGATTTCCTTCTTCATACCTGGCCGCCAAAATAGCCTTTTCATATTTGGGTACATTTTTGTGCTCCCCGGGTGAATTGAGTACTTTGTAAAATGTGCCTCGTACATCAATTCCTCCCGCAACTTGCCCACATTTGGGACGCACACCCGACCGTATTTCCATATAAGACCGTCGTCCAACACAAAATATGCAGCAGACCCAACCCCAGTCTCTGCCAAGTAGCGGTGCAAGCTCGAATCAAGCTCTAGGGCCTGTCGTATCCTGTCTGCAAGGTCGTATTGCACCTCCGTCTAGTTCAAGCACTCACTCACACTAGAACTCCTCTCCACACAGGAGATCTCTAAGGATTCCAAGTCACTGATTTGACGCGAATCTTACATCTGAATCCATCTGGCCTGCGCAGAATGTCTCCGGCTCAAAGCATCTGCGCCTACATTTCCCTTCCCGGGAGTATAGTGTATCTCGAAGGTGTAGTCCCCCAGAAACTCCATCCACCTTCGTTGTCGCATATTGAGCTCTTTCTAATCTAGCAGATACTTTAGGCTCTTATGGTCTGTAAAGATATCAACCTTCACGCCATAAAAGTAGCGTCGCCACAATTTCAGAGCGAAGATCACGGTCGCCAACTCCAAGTTGTGGACCGGATAATTCTGCTCATGCACTTTCAACTGGCGAGAGCCATAAGCTATCACTTGACCATTCTGAAGAAGTATGCAGCCTAAGCTGCTCCCTGACGCATCACTGTATATTTCATAGCCTTTTGTACCACATGGCAAACACAAGATTTGTGTCATGGTCAGACGACTCTTTAACTCCTCAAAATCTTATGCACACGCTGGTGACCAAACGAACTTCTGATCCTTCCTTGTCAAAGTTGTGAGAGGAAGAGCAATCCACGAAAAGTTCTCCACGAAGCGCCGATAGCAGCCGACAAGTCCAAGTAAACTCCTGACTTCTGCTACTGTCGTCAAAACATGCCACTCCTGGATAACAACTATCTTCGCTGGATCCACTGCGATACCCTCTCCACTAACAACATGACCGAGGAACGCCATCGAGGCTAACCAAAACTCACACTTGGAGAACTTGGCATACAACTGACCTCACCGCAGGGTCTCCAAAACTACGCGTAAGTGAATCACATGTTCTTCTTCCGATTGAGAGTATACCAGAATATCATCAATAAAGACGATCTCAAACCGCTCAAGGAACTCTCTAAAGGTCCTATTCATCAGATCCATAAACATTGATGGCGCATTCATCAGTCCAAATGGCATAACCGTAAACTCATAGTGCCCATAGTGGGTACTTAATGCTGTTTTGGGAATGTCGCACTCTCGAATCTGCAATTGGTAGTATCCAGACTTAAGATCCAACTTCGAATACACCGTTGATCCGACTAGCTGATCAAACAAGTCATCGATTCGATGAATCAAATACTTGTTCTTCTCGGTCAGCTTGTTCAATTCATGGTAATCTATGCATAGATGCAGACTTCCGTCCTTCTTCTTCACAAAGAGGACCGGAGCACCCCAAGGGGATGTACTTGGGCGTATATAGCCTTGCTCTAGCAACTCCTGTAACTGAATCTTCAACTCTGCTATCTCCTTTAGCGCAATCCAGTATGGAGAGCGGGACACCGGCTTGGCACCTGACACCAGCTCTATTAGTAAGTCATTCTCTCACTGAGGTAGCACCCCAGGAAGATCTTTAGGAAACACATCAGGATACTCCAAAATAATAGGAACGTCACTCAGACTGGGCTGAGGCTTTGCAACCCCCACTAGCACAAAACACAATTTTGTGCCTTGCCGAACTACCTTGACTACTGGACAGCAGACATCAACGTCTTGCTCGATCCATGCAAACCAGCAAATGTAGTCACATGCTCAGTATTCTGCCTCAGTGTGACCTCCTTAGAAGTGCAATCAATATAGGTTAGCTGTGCTGACAGCCAGAACATACCAAAGATCACATCGAACTCCGAAAGCGGCAGTATCAGTGCTTCCAAATCAAAATCTTGACTTCTGATTCGTACCATTACAACACAGCTTCGATCCGCATGCATAGAACACCCATTTGGTAGCATCACATCTAACCTTTTCTTTATCAATGACGAAGGCACTCCAAGTTTTTGTATGAAGGCCTCCGATAGAAGGAATGTGAAGCTCCTGTATCAAATAATGCTCTCGTCGGAGAGCTAAATATTAGGACAAAGCCTATTACACAGAAGATTAACAAGCAATTAACAAGGTATGAAGTATAAAAAGCAACAAAAGCTGTATACTAACGCATACCTGTCACCACATCACTTTGCTTTATGGTCTCCTGCTGGCCAAGATTGTACACCCTAGGATGGGCTGGAGCAGCATGGGATGTGGTTTACTCCACCACCTTTCCTTTCTCCGTTGTCTTCCCTTTCTAGGAGCCGCTGCGACATTCACAAGCATAATACCTCGGCATGCCACAGTTATAACAGATGAGTGGGCCTCGCCCAGTCGTCACTCCCGATACAGCAGTTTGAGTTGACCCAGAAGGTCTCGCTCTTTTCCTCCATTTGCCTTGCCCAGACCTCACAGATCTCGGTACTTTGAACTCTGGCTTTACCACAGCCAAGTACTTTCTGCTTTGGTATCGCTTCATGTCCTTCTCCAAGGAACGAGCCATATTGACCAGGGTCATAAACCCTTGTTTCATTGGCCCTGACAGAAGGAACCACAATTCTTCCCGTAGACCTTCGTAAAATTGATCGGTCTTACGAGCTTCATCTGCAAACGTCACGCCTGTGTACCTCCCCAACCGGGTAAACTCGTGCAAATAGTCATCAATCACACTATCACCTTGAGTTAGACGGTTGAACTGGTTCTCCATGTCAATCTATTGAGCAGGTGGGAGATACCGAGCCAAGAACATTCTCGAAAAATCTTCAAAAGAGATAGCAGTCAGCAGCCTTCCTGCTAGCTGATGCAACTCCAACTCATCCCACCACAGTTGTGCCTCCCCATCAAGAAGGAAGGTTTCTATTATAACCTTCTGACCTTCCTCCGTATCAGTGGCCTTCAAGATTTTTCTCACTCTCGATAGCCAATCCTTAGCTTGAGTCAGGGTTCCTACTCCCGTGAACGTTGGAGGGTAGAAAATCAGAAAGAACTACAGTTGTTGGTCTGGCGCTCTTCATGGCCTCACCGACACTGGTCTTTCGACCACAGGTTCAGCTGCCACAACCGGCACCGGAGACACACCGAGGGTAGGAGTCTGTCTAGGGACATGCCCTCCAAGTTGTGCAGTGAACATAGCAAACACCGCTTCAGCTACCATCCTCACTATCTCAGCATAAGGAGGAGTAGGCACTTCAGCTGGTGCACTGATCGCAGTCGAACGCGGGGGTCGAGATGGCCCCGCTCCACTCCCAGTCACCTATTCATGTGCACAAAACACAATTAGCGACTAAGAGGTAGCATGGATCAACAAAGGAACACACAAGTTCCATCACAAAGCTACAATCATACTTGTAATTCAATCCTAACGTAGACAGTTACTAGTTATTTACATGTCTTAAAGGCGACGCACACACGTGCTTACCACCCTTTAAAAGAATTCGACCACGAATTCAGACAGAAATGGAACGAGACCCGTAGTTGATACCAATTTGTAACACCGTCCCTATTACATAGAATATAACAGTAGATCTGCTCGGGACCTGATGAGTATTTTATTTACTCATCTTTTAGTATAGTTTTATTATAATTTTATTATGAAATTATGTTATTTTTATAAATTATTTCGTATAATTCTTTCCTATGTTAATTTCATAAGCTAACTTATGTTTATTTTATATTTTCAGGTTTTCTGGACATTTGGAGCAGAAAATGTATTTACACGCCCCAGGTCACGGGCGTGACCATGGGCGTGTAACCTGCGTAGTGTTCCAGACCTGGTTCTGCCACTCCGAGGACGCTCTGTGAAAAGTTCGCCAAGTACACGCCCCAGGTCACGGGCGTGACCCAATGTCACGGCCGCGACCCGCCACAAGCATTCAGGGCCAGCTGCCACGTCAATTAAAATTACACGCCCCCCGGTCACGGGCGTGACATCAAGTCACGGGCGTGACATTTGAGGCGTGACATCCAGTACACGGGCGTGACTCTTCCCGCGCCAATTTCCCGCCGAAGCTTCCCGCCAGCAGCGAGTTTTAAAGATTACACGCCCCAGGTCACGGGCGTGACTTAGGGTGTGACACGTCTGTAACGCCTGTATTGAAGCTAGACGGTGGCTTCTCCGCTGACATCAAATCACTCCCCTTACACGTCCTTGGTCACGGGCGTGACCAAGGGCGTGTAACACCAAAATTTTGCCTATTTAAAGGGAGTTTTTCCAGATGTTTGGGGACGAAGTTTTGGAGTTCTAGTTTATTTTCTTGCACTATTTTTGTCATTCTTAAGCTTGTAATCTTCTTTCTTAGCTTGCACTTTCATTTCAGGTTTGTAGCTTTTAATTCCTAGTTGTAATTTCTTTTGCAAATCAATAAAATTAGTTCTCTTTTCTCGTACTCTATTCTCATTTCCATTATGTACTCTTTTATTGCTTTCAATTCCTCCATCTCCATGAGTAGCTAAATTTCATTAGTACTCGGCCGAGATGATCCAAGGAAAATATAATTCATAATTTAGTTTAGAACTTCTTTTTCTCTTATTTAGATCGCTTAAGATTTATCCTTGAATTTATATTGATTGAGATTATATTATCGATATATAATCTCATTCTTGTTTTTGTAGTCTAATAACCGAGAGGTTTTGAGTACGAATCGATCATTTCAAGGATAAAGAGATTTGAATGCACTCCTCGAGAGTGGACGACATAAATCTCCCGGATTGGAGTTATATCCAATAGAGGGGTTCACTTCGATAAGGCGGGTTTTAGGGGTTTCGATTCTAGAACGAGAGTTCGATTGATCAACCTAAACTCAGTTAAGCGTATCCTTGAGAGAGGTACGTTTATAAATCGGGAACCTCCACAGTCAAGCATTTCTTTTAAAGAGGATTAGAAGTTTTATTTCTTTCTTTATTTATTTTTCCAAGGTGATTCAAGGCTGAGTGCTAATCCTTTTAATCATAGTTTTAACAAATTATTTCTCTTTCTTGCAACCAACCAACCCAAGTTTCTTTCGATAAAATAATAGAGATTTTCCGAAGTAAGAATAATCAGCCGCCCCGAGTCTAATACGACCTTGTTTTAATAACCTATACTACATTCGATACGGTACACTTGCCGTTGTCATTTGCAAGCATAGTTTTGCGCATCAAGTTTTTGGCGCCGTTGCCGGGGACACGGTTGATATTTCGAAAACCGAAATATCTATTAATTTTATCTTTTTCTTTTTCTTAATTTTAAGGTGCAACTAAATTTCTGGAAAGGACGCTTTGGGTTTGAATTCCCATCATAGCCTCTAGTACCTTGCAAACCCTTCACCGGGTAGATCTTGGGAAGTCCAGGACTAATTTTAATTCACCTACAAAAATAATAATAAAAAATCTTCATAAAAAAAAATATTTATATAAAAATTATTATTAAATATAATATAATTAAAATATTTATCTAAAATTTTATTTTATTTTATATATCTTTTTCACATCTTTTTCTCTTTTAATTTTGGTTTATGACCCGAGGAGACTCTTCAGTCAATCTAGAATTTTGTTTTGATCCGGAAATTGAGCGCACCTTGCGGCGTAGTCTCCGATTTAGTGATCTGCCAATAATTCAAGATGAGTCAATCGGAGAAACTAATGAAGGCTTAATGGATAACCCCGACCATAATGAGGCCCCGCTACGGACTATGTCCTATTATGCGAGGCCAATTTGGGAGGGAACACAATCAAGTATTATTCGCCCGGCAGTGGCGAATAATAATTTTGAAATCAAAACGAGTATCATTCAAATGGTACAGCAAACCGTCATCTTTGACGGGTTACCAGATGAAGATCCAAATTTACATTTATTGAATTTTTTGGAAATTTGCGATACGTTTAAAATTAATGGCGTCACCGATGACGTCATTCGTTTGCGTTTATTTCCATTTTCTTTGCGGACTAAGGCCAAGCAATGGTTGGGATCTCTTCCTAGAGGTTCCATCACTACTTGGGCCGAAATGACGGAGAAATTTTTAACTAAATATTTTCCTCCGGCGAAGTCTGCTAAATTACGTACGGACATTCTCTCGTTTACGCAAATAGACTCGGAGTCTCTCTATGACACATGGGAGCGCTTCAAGGAATTATTGCGGAGATGTCCTCACCACGCCCTTCCTTTATGGCAACAAGTTCAAACATTCTACAATGGTTTGAATCTCCAAATGAGGCAAATGATTGATGCAGCAGCTGAGGGAACTCTAAATAACAAAACCCCAGATGCCGCTCAAGAGCTTTTTGAGGAGATGACCATGAATGCTTATCAGTGGAATGCGCCACGGTCGCGTCCTAACAAACCGACCGGACTCTTTGAAGTCGAGGCCACCCAGAATTTAGCATCTCAAGTAGAATGGCTTACTAAGCAAATGACGGAGATGTCTGCTTCCTCCACCATTAACGGGGCTAATAATTATAATAATAATAATAATAATAATAATAATAATAATAATAATTATAATCAAGAACAAGTTGATTATATGGGGAACTCCTATCGTCCCCCTTATAACCCAAATAATAATCTTCCTAATAGTTATAATCCGGGTTTAAGGAACCACCCGAATTTTTCATGGAGCAACCCCAATAATGCTCAACGCCCCCCACAAGTGAATCCTCCCAGAGATTCGCTCCACCACAACCACCAAAAGCCCCTTCACTTGAAGAGGTCTTCACCAAATTCGTCGCCTCTACTGATGCCAATATCCGGAACCTTTCTGGATCTATTAAAAGCTTAGAAAATCAGATTGGACAACTCGCCAAGATGTTCTCCAAATGCCAGCAGGGAGCTCTACCGGGCAATACTGAGCCCAATCCACGGGAGAGCGCCAACGCTATAACCCTCCGCAGCGGAAAGGAGGTAAAAAGTTCAAATTTGGCCGAGCCTAAGGTAAACGTTTCAACTCCAACTCCGCATTTAAACTCTTCTGATTTAGCTCCGCGCATTATTCAAACGCCTTCTATTCTGTATCCTTCTAAATTACAAAATGAGCGCAACGAGGAGCAGTATAAATTTTTTATAAATATTTTAAAACAAATACAAATCAATGTACCATTTTGCGAGGCACTCTCTCAAATGCCTAAATACGCGAAATATCTCAAGGATTTATTATCAAATAAAAAGAAACTTGAAGATATTTCGCGTGTTTCTCTTAATGCAGAATGTTCGGCGATAGTTCTTAAAAAATTACCGGAAAAATTAAATGATCCGGGACGGTTTTCCATCCCGTGTTTGTTCGGAAATTTATTAATTAAAAACGCCTTGGCCGATCTAGGGGCGAGCATAAATCTTATGTCGTTCTCCTTATTTAAGAAGCTTGGTTTGGGCACCCCAAGCCCAACCAATATAAGCATCCAACTAGCGGATCGGTCCGTAAAGTATCCAATCGGGATCATTGAGGATGTGTTAGTGAAGGTTGACAAGGTTATCTTTCCAGTAGACTTTGTCATCCTCGATATCGAAGAGGACGCCGAAGTACCACTCATATTCGGTCGGCCCTTCCTAGCCACCGCTCGGGCTATAATTGACGTAAGTAACGAAAACCTTCTCCTACGAGTTGGGGAAGAAGAAGTTATTTTTAATATAAATCAATCGATGAGAAATGCGTTTCCAAACAACGACTCTTGTTTTACCCTAGAAACAAATTTGAAGAGAAAATAACGTCGTTTTCTGAAATAATTTCGCCTTTATTTGAAAATCCGGAAATTGCAAATTTATTTTGTTTAGAAGAAATAACTCGGCCAACCAAATTTGAAGAAGTAAACTCAAATATTTCTAAAATAAAAACATCTTACGAGGAGCCACCGAGTTTAGAACTAAAACAATTGCCGGAACATTTAAAATACATATTTTTAGAAAAAAATTCAAAACTGCCCGTAATAATATCTTCCGCACTTAACGATTCGGAAATTTCCGAATTAATTAAAATTTTAAATAATCACCGCCATGCAATTGCATGGCAAATTTCGGATATAAAGGGGATTAGCCAATCGTTTTGCACGCATAAAATAAATTTAGAAAATAATTCTCGCGGCGCTATTCAGCCTCAACGACGCCTTAACCCAAACATGAAGGACGTCGTTAAGGCCGAAATTATAAAATTATTAGACGCGAGAATTATTTATCCGATTTCTGATAGCACTTGGGTTAGCCCAGTGCAAGTCGTGCCTAAAAAGGGAGGAATAACGGTAATCACCAACGAAAATAATGAGTTGATTCCGACCTGTACTGTTACGGGTTGGCGTGTATGCATCGATTACAGAAAATTAAATGATGCTACCCGCAAGGATCACTTTTCGTTACCGTTTATTGACAAAATTTTAGAACGCTTATCCGGTCATTCGCACTATTGTTTTCTCGATGGTCTTTCGGGATATTTTCAAATCCCAATTGCTCCGGAAGATCAAGAGAAAACCACCTTCACTTGTCCGTTCGGCATCTTCGCATATCGAAGAATGTCGTTTGGACTTTGCAACGTGCCAGCTATATTTCAAAGATGTATGTTGGCAATTTTTAATGAACTTATTGAAGACGTCATGGAGGTATTCATGGATGATTTTCCTGTTTTTGGCGATTCTTTCACTAATTGTCTAAATAATCTTGATCGTGTTCTTCAACGCTGCGAAGACACGAATTTGACACTCAACTAGGAGAAGTGCCACTTTATGGTCCGAGAGGGGTTAGTCCTCGGACATAAAGTTTCTAGTAAGGGGATCGAGGTCGATAGGGCCAAGATCGAGGTCATAGAAAAACTTCCCCCTCCTACGAATGTAAAATCTATCAGGAGTTTTCTAGGTCATGCGGGTTTCTATAGGCGGTTTATTAAAGACTTCTCAAAAATTACGAAACAGCTAACTCATCTTTTAGAAAAAGAATCCGCGTTTAATTTTGATGATGAATGTTTAAAAGCATTTAATAAAATTAAAAACGAGCTTATCAATTCTCCTATTTTAATCGCGCCAAATTGGTCTCTTCCGTTTGAAATCATGTGCGACGCGAGTGATTTTGCTGTAGGTGCAGTTTTGGGCCAACGGGTGAATAAATATTTTCACCCAATTTATTACGGAAGCAAAACTCTAACATCCGCGCAAGCAAATTATACAACAACGGAAAAGGAATTTTTGGCAATAATTTTTGCGTTTGATAAATTTCGATCATATTTAAGGCTTTCAAAAGTTATTGTTTTTACAGATCATTCCGCTCTCCGATTTTTGCTACAAAAAGGAGATGCAAAGCCTCGACTGCTAAGGTGGATCCTCCTACTACAAGAATTCAATTTGGAGATCCAGGACAAAAGGGGAGCAGAGAATGTTGCAGCCGACCACCTTTCACAGTTGGAGAATCCGGCTGCAGGAGCGCTAGTGGAAGTCGAAATTGACGACAAATTCCCTGAAGAGCGCCTCCTTGCCATCGAAAAGGTAACGACTTCTTCCACCACTTGGTACGCGGATTTGGCCAACTATTTAGTGGCCCGGGTCCTACCAAAAGATTTTTCAAGTCAACAAAAGAAGAAATTCTTTTTGGATTTAAAAAATTATTTTTGGGAGGACCCCTTTTTATTTCGTGTCTGCGCGGACCAAGTGGTAAGAAGGTGTATTTCGGGCGAGGAAGGCGCCCAAATTCTGCGGCACTGCCACGAAGGGCCAACCGGTGGCCATTATCAAGCGAACCGGACTGCAAGAAAGGCGCTAGAGTCGGGCTTCTATTGGCCCACCTTATTTAAAGATGCTCACAATTTCATGAGTAATTGTGATCGGTGCCAACGGTCAGGTAACATTTCTAACCGGGACGAAATGCCCAAAAATATTTTTTTAGAATGCGAAATTTTTGATCTTTGGGGAATAGATTTCGTAGGTCCTTTACCCTCCTCTTTTAATAATAAATATATCCTTGTTGCGGTCGATTACGTGTCAAGGTGGGCGGAAGCACAAGCTTTTCCCACTAACGACGCGAGAGTCGTCTTAAATTTTTTAAAAAAATTATTTTCACGATTTGGCACACCCCGAGCACTAATTAGTGATCGGGGCACACATTTTTGTAACAACCAACTTGCTAAAATTTTAGCAATGTATGGAGTTACCCACAAGCTATCTACCGCCTACCACCCACAAGCAAATGGCCAAGTGGAGGTGGTGAACCGTGAATTTAAAAGAATTTTAGAAAAAACTGTGTCCGTTAATAGGAAGGATTGGTCGCTAAAATTAGACGACGCACTATGGGCATATCGGACAGCGTACAAAACCGCCATCGGTTGTATACCGTATCGATTAGTCTATGGAAAAGCTTGTCATCTACCAGTGGAATTAGAACATCGCGCCTTTTGTTCGCTAAAATTTTTAAATTTGGATTTAAACTTGGCCTCCGAGCATAGAAAACTGCAATTAAATGAATTAGACGAGTGGCACGCAAACGCCTATGAAAATAATAAGATTTATAAGAAGCGCACAAAATTTTATCATGATAAAAAAATCAAAAATCCAAAAACTTTTTCACTAGGAGACTTAGTCCTTTTATTTAATTCTAGACTTAGGCTTTTTCCGGGTAAATTAAAATCACGATGGTCCGGTCCCTTCATAGTTAAAGAAGTTTGGCCATACAGAACGATGCGAATAGAGCACCCGGAAAAAGGCTCTTTCAAAGTCAACGGACAACGCTTAAAATTATATCACCCCGGCGACCCAGCGTCCGAAAACATCGAAACCATTCACTTCCAAAATCTTTAAAATTACCACTTAGTCAAGCTACGCGACGGTAAACAAAGCGCTCTTGGGAGGCAACCCAATGTTAACCTCTTTATTTTTTTCTTTCTTTTCTTGTTTGTTTTTCTAATTTAACTCTGCAGGTGTTTGACTGGCAACCCCGACTACCATCCAGGGAAGCCCTCTTTACACTTTAGTAATTTATCTTGATTTTTCCTTATTATCATTTTTTTAGTTTCATCTTTCATACTTAGTTTTAAACATTGGGGACAATGTTTAATTTTAAGTATGGGGGTGTAGCATAGCTTTCTTTGTAGTTGTACTTGAAAAAAAAATTATTAAAAAAATTAAAATTTAATTTCTTGGAAAGGACGCTTTGGGCTTGAATTCCCATCATAGCCTCTAGTACCTTGCAAACCCTTCACCGGGTAGATCTTGGGAAGTCCAAGAACAAAAAAAAATCTATTAGGAAATGTTCTTTTTATTCATCAAAACTCCCACTTGCTAAATTGTAAGTTCTAAGTAGACTGTTTTTCATATGGACTAAAAATAATTTTGTGCTAGAATAGTTTTTGAAACTTTTGAGTAAAATTGTTGACTCATGTAGTGCTCCTAGTCATATGCATGTCTTGAGTAGTGTTGGTGTAAAATTAAATTCTTGGCATAGATCTAATATTATGTTTTATTAATTTGCGTAGTAATAATTTATTTTACTTTTAAATTCGAATCCGGTCTTATCCAAAAGTAGTTTAGGTGAGTGTGTAGAAGATTGTTAGAAAGCTATTACTCGAATTGAACAAAAGGGTGTCCTTTCTCGATGTCTAGAACTTGCCCCAAGCTATTTTCGAAACTTGTGCACTTTAGACAAATTAACTTTATGGAAATGATTTAGGCCTTTCTTTGGATAGTTTGAGCCTTTGCACCCAACCTAGATTTACCACCATTGTTCACACAAATTTGAGCCTTACACCGTTATTTGATCCACCCTCGTCATTTCGGCACCAAAGCTAAAAAGCCCAAAACCCAAATGGACACTTTGAAATTTTGAGCTAAAATGAAAAAAAAAAATATTTGGGTACGATTCTATGAAAGAAAAAAATTATGGGTATCAATTCAAAAGAAATGTTTAAATCTCAAAAAGCAATAATCTCATAATGATATGCGGCCTAGGTATGCACATGCATACTTGGAATGATCCCAATTATGAAGATTCGTGATTTAAATAAAAGAGTATGAGAGTGTTTCCCCTTAGAAAAAAATATGAGTATGGGGGTAAAGCTTCATTATTTTGTGGTAGTCATCATTTTCTTTTAGCTCAAAAATTTTGTTTAAGTGGAATGCGCCTTCATGTTTATCATTGTTTACGTCACCCTTAAACCCAAGCCTTAAAATGTACCCTATTTAAGTCCTAAAGATCCATAGAGTCGATTCAGTTCGAAGTGTAGTGGAGAAAGTGCAAACGGGCAAGCCTATGGCCGTCGACATTGATGGATTTCTTTGGAGGCCACCCCGAGCATATACGTCTAGTAATTTAAATCTCAGGAATCACGCTATTTTCTCCCTTCACATAACTTTTGATTGACCGTCGACTAATTTTTAAGGTAATGATAAATAATTATAACGCATTTTTGAAGTATTTCATAAATTAGTATTTATGCCAAGAACATCTTTTTACTAAAATATCTACGCATGCCAACATAATACTTCGCATTTTACTCTCTAGTCTTCATAATTCTGTCTTGCATTAATTTTTCTTACCCTTATGAAAAATGGTTTGCTCGGGACGAGCAACGAGCAAGTATGGGGGTGTTTGATGAGTAATTTATTTACTCATCTTTTAGTATAGTTTTATTATAATTTTATTATGAAATTATGTTATTTTTATAAATTATTTCGTATAATTCTTTCCTATGTTAATTTCATAAGCTAACTTATGTTTATTTTATATTTTCAGGTTTTCTGGACATTTGGAGTAGAAAATGTATTTACACGCCCAAGGTCACGGGCGTGACCATGGGCGTGTAACCTGCGTAGTGTTCCAGACCTGGTTCTGCCACTCCGGGGACGCTCTGTGAAAAGTTCGCCAAGTATACGCCCCAGGTCACGGGCGTGACCCAATGTCACGGCCGCGACCCGCCACAAGCATTCAGGGCCAGCTGCCACGTCAATTAAAATTACACGCCCCCCGGTCACGGGCGTGACATCAAGTCACGGGCGTGACATTTGAGGCGTGACATCCAGTACACGGGCGTGACTCTTCCCGTGCCAATTTCCCGCCGAAGCTTCCCGCCAGCAGCGAGTTTTAAAGATTACACGCCCAGGTCACGTGCATGACTTAGAGTGTGACATGTCCGTAACGCCTGCATTGAAGCCAGACGGTGCCTTCTCCGCTGACAGCAAATCACGCCCCTTACACGCCCTTGGTCACGGGCGTGACCAAGGGCGTGTAACACCAAAATTTTGCCTATTTAAAGGGAGCTTTTCCAGATGTTTGGGGACGAAGTTTTGGAGTTCTAGTTTATTTTCTTGCACTGTTTTTGTCATTCTTAAGCTTGTAATCTTCTTTCTTAGCTTGCACTTTCATTTCAGGTTTGTAGCTTTTAATTCCTAGTTGTAATTTCTTTTGCAAATCAATAAAATTAGTTCTCTTTTCTCATATTCTATTCTCTTTTCCATTATGTACTCTTTTATTGCTTTCAATTCCTCCATCTCCATGAGTAGCTAAATTTCATTAGTACTCGGCCGAGATGATCCAAGGAAAATATAATTCATAATTTAGTTTAGAACTTCTTTTTCTCTTATTTAGATCGCTTAAGATTTATCCTTGAATTTATATTGATTGAGATTATATTATCGATATATAATCTCATTCTTGTTTTCATAGTCTAATAACCGAGAGGTTTTGAGTTCGAATCGATCATTTCAAGGATAAAAAGATTTGAATGCACTCCTCGAGAGAGGACGACATAAATCTCTCGGATTGGAGTTATATCCAATAGAGGGGTTCACTACGATAAGGCGGGTTTTAGGGGTTTCAATTCTAGAACGAGAGTTCGATTGATCAACCTAAACTCAGTTAAGCGTATCCTTGAGAGAGGTACGTTTATAAATCGGGAACCTCCACGGTCAAGCATTTCTTTTAAAGAGGATTAGAAGTTATATTTCTTTATTTATTTATTTTTCCAAGGTGATTCAAGGTTGAGTGCTAATCCTTTTAATCATAGTTTTAACAAATTATTTCTCTTTCTTGCAACCAACCAACCCAAGTTTCTTTCGATAAAATAATAGATATTTTCCGAAGTAAGAATAATCAGCCGCCCCGAGTCTAATACGACCTTATTTTAATAACCTATACTACATTCGATACGGTACACTTGTCGTTGTCGTTTGCGAGCATAGTTTTGCGCATCAGGACCCCACGCCATATTAAACGAACAGAAGAGGAGTTACTTAATTAGTTTCAAATAGTTCATAAGAAAATCATTCCAGCACACAGAGTCACATAACGGAAGCATTTATTTAATTAAGGTAAAACCAGTTCACAACTTGTCCACTTTAACAACT
Organism: Dactylorhiza incarnata; assembly: GCA_033032865.1. NCBI lineage: Eukaryota > Viridiplantae > Streptophyta > Magnoliopsida > Asparagales > Orchidaceae > Dactylorhiza > Dactylorhiza incarnata. The sequence goes on from JAWHQI010000023.1 coordinate 8,177,494, forward strand.
ATGAATGAAAATACAACAAAGTGTGCTTGTCTTATTACATGGTTTACAAATATCGGCAGGCAGGCCGACAATACATGAAGTAAAACTATGCAAAACACTTGGGCCTTCGAGGGCCAGCAAATCACAGCAGTTGGGCCTCCAACCCGTTATTTCTCGCTCGTCTTGCCAGGACCTGTAAGTCACATTCCACCAAGCGGTGGGAAAAAAGTAACCGGTCAGCTTTAGCTTACCCAAATTATAATGACCCCACCCCATGCCCGGGGCGGTGGTGCTCCTTCCCTGCAAGCAAGAAATAACAACATATATTTCACAGGTGCGTCTAAGCACCGCATAGAAACAATCACCATATACGTCGACTCCAAGCCACACGTATTATGCTCTCAAGGCACGACATCCACAAGTCCTTTTTCAACTTGGATGTTTAGTTTGAGCAAGGATGTACACACGAAGTTCCAGCACTCTTCCATAAGATCTTTTTCAACTAGGACGTTCAATTTGAGCTAGGTCGTATACACGAAGTTCCAGCACTCTTCCATAAGTCATATTTTAACTTGGACGTTCAATTTGAGCTAGGCCGTACACACGAAGTTCCGACACTCTTCCATAGCCCGGTGCCCCGAGGGGCGACCTCTTCACCACCACTATGGGTGTGTTCGGATCAGCTAGGCCCGTGCTCAATCATCGCGGTCAACTTTGCACGATGTAGGTATGCTTTCACCTCTGCCCGATCTCAGTGCGACAACCTCACAGGGTCTCAGCACACCCACACAGGCAATTCCAAGCAACCACACGACATCAAGTGTCACTGGCGCTACCACCTGCATTAGCTCTAACGCCTGGCGTTAACTAACAAAACCCAATTTTGTTATCTCTTTCGAATATTTTCTGGAGATCATCTCCAGAACTCCCTGCAACACATCACATCACCCAAAACCCGAAAACAAGCATACATACTCGGAGTCTTCTCCGGAGTGCAATCAACATCACCAATCCAGACCAACCTGTCCAGATGAGCTTCACACAACATGCCTATGTTCGTACTTCAATTCTGAACTCTATATACAACTTTTACGGGGATAATCCATATCTACCCGTCGGAAGAAACCTATCCACTAATTAGTGGAAATATTCCTGCCACTATGCACAAATCAAAGGACTAACATGTCCAGAGATTCGTTACCCTTGCTGCTCGCTTTGGTGCCATAGAACTGAGATTGCACCAGCTGAAATTTGCGAAACAACTTCCTCTCCACGGAGTCAATCGATGGCACAAGCACGCAAGCAGTCTCCTCCACGGATTTGCCCTCAAACAACTAGCCAAAATGGCTCCCCTTCCTCTTCCTGATCTCTACCTTTGCCTTTGGATAGAGTCTAAGTAAGGAAAGTGAGGAGAATCCATGGATTTTAGGGTTATATGCATAACACCGCAAACGCTGGCGTTAGCCCAATGGCTGTGGCCGAACTTATCCACATTCGCTTAAGGAAATCGACCGGAAACCTAACGCCGTCATTAGATCTAACATCAATCGAGTTGCGATCCCGTCGATCGAGCTACGGTTCCGTCGATCGGGTTGCGGTCCCGTCGACCCGTTGATCGTTCTGCGATCCCGTCGATCGACCTTCGATCCCGTCGACTCGTCGACACGCCTAAGTCTTCTCGAACTCTAACACCCGGAATAATCCCTAATGCCTGGCGCTAGCTCTCAGGCTTCACCACATTTTGAATTCAGTGCGCTTGAAACCTGGGGTCTTACAATTCTCTCCCCATTAAAGAAATTTTGTCCCGAAATTTTAACAGTGCAAAGAAACAAAAAGATACAAAATATAACTTGTACTTCAACGGAACAATTCGGGGAACTCATCACGCATGGTTTGCTGATGCTCCCATGAAAGCTCCTCACGTCCGCAATTGTTCCAACGAACTTTGACCATCTTGATCTGTTTATTTTGCAGCTGCTTGACATCAGTGTCTTCGATGTAAATAGGCATGACCAATGCCTTCAGCCCATCATCGACCGGTACTTGATTCGCCACCAGCACCTGGCTAGGCTCTGGCACAACTTTCCTCAGCACAGAGATGTGAAACACATCGTGCAAACCGCTCAGCTCCGTCGAAAGAGCGAGCCGATAGGCAGCTTCACCAACACGCTCTAGTATCTCAAATGGGCCAAGGTATCGCGGACTCAGCTTTTTCAAGTGTCGAATCCTTGACACTCCCTCGAATGGCTAGATCTTGAAATACACCTAGCCGCCCACGGTGAACTCAACATTTCTGTGTTTGGCATTATAGTATTTTGCCAACCTATCTTGTGCCACCAACAATCGCTCCCGAATTGTTCGGATAGTCGAATTCACATCTTCGACTTCCTTCTGCTTAAACAACTTCGTCTCGCCTGTCTCCGCCCAGGCCAAAGGAGTATGAGACTTGTTGGGAATATTGCCCTCAATATTACCTTGATTTGAAGAGGCATCACTCTCAATGCTAAGGACATATTGTATTTAACAAAGCTATAGTTGTGTAAGATATACAAGCACAGGTAACTCAAAAGGAAGGGACAAACATGGCCTAAGATAAGAAGGCATTATCTACAAGGAGATGAAGATCTGCATAACCGCTGAGACGATGGGGGAGAACCGCTGAGACGAGGAGCCGTCTCAGCGGATCCACTGAGAAGGAGACTGGAGCAACCGCTGAGAAGGGGACTGGAGCTGCCGCTGAGACTGGAAGCTGTCTCAGCCCAACCGCTGAGACTGGAAGCTGTCTCAGCCCAACCGCTGAGACTGGATGCTGTCTCAGCCCAACCGCTGAGACAGATCCAAATGTTTTGACGGGATCTGCTTTTGGCGCAAATGGCATTTGAGAGGGAAAAGTAAGTCCAATCATCCCCATACCGTGTCAGGAGGATCGATATAGCCGTTGAAGCCTTCTGGGGGTATAAAAGAAGATGTTAGGGCACATCAAGAGGACCTGTTCTATTGAGAAGCTTTTGCTACACGCCGCAATCGAGCATTCGCGATTCAGCCAGTTGAAGTCATTCTCTGCAGCTGAAGTTAATCTTCTAAGGAAGATTAGTTAGCTCTTCCTGTACAAACTCAAGAAGGGCATGTTGATCTTCTGCTTTGCTGAAGGAGAAGATCAAGGGGATACAAATCTGAAGCTATTGTTTTCATATCTGAAGAAAGAATCCAGAAGACCTAAGAGTAAATCCTTGTGTCTTTTGTATCTAACTCAAACTCTATTACATCTTTGTAAGGCATTGTTGCCTGAGTAAAAGGCTGTTGAGCCTGTGTGTAAAGCTGTGTTGACAGCTTGAGTGGTAGGACTTCTTGATAGGTCTGAGGTAGGAAATCTGTGGGATTTCTGAGTGGTAGGAGTTCATAACTCTGAGCTGTAGGGCTGCTGTGCCTGAGGTGTAGGGCTGTTGAGCCTGAGGTGTAGAGCTGTTTAGCCTGAGGTGTAGGGCTGTTGAGCCTGAGGAGTAGGGCTGTTGAGCCTGAGGTGTAGGGCTGCTGAGCCTGAGTGTAGGGCTGCTGTGCCTGAGGTAGGATCACTCTTGATCTGAGAAGTTCTGAGGAACTTGTGGTGTAAGCTCAAGGATCCGAGATTGGAGTTTGTGGCCTTGTCTAACTCATTGTTAGAAAGGTGAAGGGGGAAAGAGGACTACTCAAGACACCCTGTCTTGAGGAACCTCTATACATCCTTGTGTGTTTTCTGTGCTTGTGTTTTCAGCAGCTAGAAACATTAGGTTCAAACAAAGAAAATAAATAGAACCTATTCACCCCCCTCTAGGTATTATTGACTACACCTATATAAACTATCAAGTGGTATCAGAGCTAGGTTGATCAAAAAGACTTAACAGTCTGATCAGATCCTATACAGTAGTCAAATCTGAAATCTAATGGCCAACTGTGCAATGAAGAAGGAGTTGGGGTCAATGAAGTTGCCTATATGCTCCAAAGAAAACTTTGGGATATGGAAGCAAAGGGTAAGGCTATTCATGGATGCATCAAACCCAAGGATCTTTTTGACTGTCAAAAATGGTCCTTATACCTTTGAGAAAGTCTCCACTATTGACCCTACTAGAAAAGTACTTAAGGTATTTTCTGAACTGACCAATGATGAGATAGCACTGTACACTATGGACAAGAGAGCCCAAAACATAATAGTAAATGCCATTGATGACACTACATTTCAGAACTTGGTATACTGCCAAACTGCCAAGGAAATGTGGGACACATTGGTTGTCTATATGGAGGGAACAGCTGAAGTAAGGGATGATAGAAAGTCACTCCTCAATCAGGAGTATGAAGCCTTCAGACAGCTGGGCCAGGAGAATATCTCCATGTGCTATGAAAGGTTCTTTAGGATTGTAAATGAACTAAGAACCTATGGAAGGGTGTTCACAGATTATGAACTTAATGATAAGTTCCTTAGATCTCTAACTAGAGAATGGGACACTAAAATCTGTGCAATCAGGGAAGGGGCAAGACTTGGAGAAACCCCCACCCATACACTGTTTGGGAAACTGCTCTCATATGAGATGCAGCTTTCAGCAAGAAAGGAGGAGGACTCTTCCTCCAGGGCTCACACAAGGGAGAGATCTGTTGCTCTCAAAGCTGAAAGCTCTAAGAAGAACAAGGCTAGAATGCAGTCACCTCCAAGGAAGGCTGCTGAATCTGAGAAATCTGAGAGCAGCAAATCAGACAGCTCCTCTTCTGATGAGGAGTTTGCTACCTTCACAAGGCAGTTCAAGAAGATGATCAAGAGGAAACAATGGAAGAACAAACCTCCCTCCTATTCTCATCCCAAGAAGGATCATTACAGATCTGAGAGGCAACATCCCAAAGGGGACAGGTATGACTCTAAAACTAGTAAACATGTTTCAACTAACATAATTTGCTATTATTGTAGTAAGCCTGGACATGTCATTGCTGACTGGCCAGTCAAGAGAAAGGAGAGAGGTGACAAGAAGCCTCATCACCAGAAGGAAAGGAAGGGAGAAAAATCCTTCCTAGCTAAGAAGGGCAAGAGCTGGAGTGAATCTGAATCTTCATCTTCAGATTCAGATGGTGAGGAGGAAGCCTACTTGGGGCTGTTTGCTGATCAGGAAGAAGAAGACTATCCTGCTGCCAGGACAGGAATAAGGGCCCCTCTATCACATTCAGATAGTGATGAAGAGGAGGATGAGGTCACTCTTGATGACCATGGGTTGATGGCTATAACTGAAGATGAGGACAGCCACAGCAATTCAGAACATGAGCAGGTATTGATACACTGCATTTCTTCTTCTTCTGATTATGAAAAAGGTCCAGAATCTGAATCTCCTCCATCTAAAGTTGGAGGTGAATCATATTCTGAGGAGGATGTCAATCAATTGATTGATGAATATGGTGCACTCCTGGAAGCTCTGAAAAAGAGCAAAAAGCTAGCCAAGAGGCAAGCCCAAGAAATTGCTTCCCTAAAGCAATCAAAATCTGAGTGCATTGAGCATGCTACCCGGCTAGATATAATGAGCAAGGAGATTGGCAAGCTAAGGGGAATGTCAATCATCCATGTGGGCACCATAAGCCACAAGAACAAGATCATTAAGGATCTTGAAGAAAATCTTCTCAAGGAGAGGATGCTGGTGGCTAAGTTCTCCAAGCCCAAGACAGTGCTGCCTATTATTGACACCTTCAACTCCCATGACATGAGAGGTGTTGGTTTCAACAAAGAGGCAGCTACTAGCAACACTAAGGGAAAGGTCAAGGACTCAAAAGAATCTAAGACCTCCTTTGTGAAGGTCTTGATGCCCTCAAACAAGTATGACCAAGAAAGTATTCATGGTCATTTACTAAATGGAAGTTCCTGTAACTTGAGCAAGAATGCTCACAGTTATGGAAATAGAAAGGGCATGGGATTGAGTGCAATGAAAGCTCCACATGAGCAAATACAAATGGTCCAACCTGGACCATTTGTGTTTGGTGTCTCAGCACATTCAGTCAAGAACATGGAAGCAAGCTCTTCCAAATCTGCTTCAGCAAAAAGCAAGACTGCTGTCAAATCTGTTCACAAGACCTACTGCCCAGTGTCTGATTCCATCAGATCTTGTATGACTGCCAAGTCAATGCAAACTGAGGCCATCAGAACAAAGAGCAGCAAGACTGTCCACAGATTATCCTTCAGTCAGATTATTGCTGAAAGAAATAAGAAGAATGCTGATATCCCTTCTGCTGAACATGTACAAAGTGCTGTACCAATTCAAAAACCTGTTCAGAAAAGGAGATACAATATTCATGATTGTTGGTGCTGTGGCAAGGTGGGACACTTTGCAATTGATTGTTGGCACAACCCCAATGTGCCAAAGGCAAGGACTGAACCTCAAGCCAAACCAGCCCTCTCTAGGAATATTCCCTATGGTGTTAACATGAACCTAGGACCCAAAGTCAGTTGGGGCCCTAAGGTACACTAAATTTTGTGTTACAGGTTAGTTCAAGTACCAGTCTCAACCAAATATGGTACTTGGATAGTGGGTGCTCAAGGCACATGACAGGAACTAAGGATATTCTAAAGGATTACCATCCAGTAAAGAATGGACCCAAAGTTATCTTTCGTGGATCTGAAAAGGGAGTCACCAAAGGATATGGTAGCTGTTGTGCACAACTCCTTTGGACACAGCATCAGTTGGAGGATTACAACCTCAAGGTAAGGGAATCTCCTTTGTATTGTGATTCATCCAGTGCAATATCTATTACTAAAAATCCTGTCTCTCATAGCAGGACTAAGCACATAGAGATTAGATATCATTTTATTAGAGAACATGTAGATTGTAAAGACATCTGTCTTGAATTTGTCCCCACTGACAAACAAGTAGCTGATATCTTTACAAAGCCACTGGATGAATCCAAATTCAATGCTTTCAAAATTGATCTTGGCATGCTTAGTGTAGAATAGTTGTAAATGTATGAGTAATAGCTGTCACTATTGTTGATTATCAAACTTTACATTATTGTACACTACAACTTAGTGACATGACTAGGACCCATCTTAAGCCAAAATATCTACATTAGGTCTAAACCCTATGATCAGCTAAAATGAAGGAGTATGTTCAGCTGAATCAGCTGAGAAAAATCCCAGCTGAATCGCTGAGATGAGGAAACTGTCCCAGCTGTTGACAGTTCACTGTCCCAGCTGAACCGCTGAGATGAGCAAACTGTCCCAGCGGTTGACACTTTAGTATCCCAGCGGCCTAGGCCTCCGTCTCAGCTGAACCACTGAGACAGGGTATGTTCTATATAAAATCGGATAATTAATCCAAAAACTCCTTGAAACAATAAGGTAATTAAGTCTAGAAGCCTAGGGTTGATAAAATCGAAACTAAAAATCTATAAATAGATACACTGTAACCTAAAACAAAACACAAAGCCAAACCCTTAGCCGTCGAGACGATTCATCTTCTCTTCCATCTCAGCGCATCGATTCTCTGCTTCCATGGCGCCAAAAAGCTCGAAAGATCTCCTGGAGGGGTATGAAATAGTAAGAAATGGATTCTCTCATGCCTCTGAAGAAATACGACAAGTGATTCATCTAATGGAAGCTCAAGGTCTGGAGCACATGCTGTCTGAACCATGCTGCATTCTCAAAGCTGAAGTTCTGGAATGGTTCAACCATGTCAAACTGTCTCCTTCCAAAACCATATTGATGTCCAAGATAGGAAGTGAGAAGATAAAGATTACTGAAAAAGGTTGGAGAAGGGGCTAAAATTAACTCCCTGCAGTAAAACTGAAGAGGAAGGGATATTTGAAAAGGACAAGCAGACTGCCCTAAAGTGGACAGGATACAGTGAAACTAAGACCAGTTGTCTAAGAAGGAAGTTCTTCAATCAACAGGGGAAGCTGTTGTCTGATATTGTGGGCAAAGCTATCCTATGCAAGCCTGGTTCACATGACACTGTCTCACAGTTCATGTTTGAATTAATGACAAGGATAATTCTGTCCAAGAGAACCTCATGGGGAGAAGTCATCTTTCAAAGGATAAAGGAATCTCTACAAGCCCCCAATATGGGAAGAATACTATCTTTGTACCTACAGAATAGTTATTCAGAGACCTTTGCAAACTCCAAGGGGTCAAATCTCTATTACCTCAAAAGAATGGACATTAAGACTCTGGATAGATTCTCCAGAGTGCTCCCTATGAGCCAGCCATCTGTGGCAATGGAAAAGAAGAAAGAAGTATCCCAGCAGAAATCAAATTCATCCTTAAAGTCAGCTGGGACTGACAATAAAGATAGGCATGGGTCTGATCATAGATCTGCCAGCAACCCAATGAACATTGATAATGAAGAGGTCCCCAGAACAAATGAGGAGCCCCAAGGAAGTGTTGTGCCCAATCCTGAGCCAACCCAGGTGAATGCTGATCCAGCTATTCCTCAAGCTGAAGATGAATTTCCCAACTCACCTATCCATGGTAAATTAGGATCAGTTAGGTCTCTTCTCTCTATCAATAGAATAGTCTAGGTGTCTAATTCATCACTCATTTTTAGGTGACCTTAGACAAAATACTCCTCCTAAGGATGCCCCAAGTGAGGGGGCGCATAGCCTAGCCTATGAAGGAGGAGGTGGGTATGCTAGTGGGGGAGAACATCAACAGGAATTGATATCACCCAATGCCCCATCTGAGGGGGAGCATATCCCTGATAATGAGAGGGCTAATGCTCAGAGTGGAGCTGAAGAGATGGTCGAAAAGGAACTACCCCAGGAAAGGACAGTTACAGCTCTGGACACATCTGACCTGATAAACTCAATACAAATAATGATTGAGGGTCAGATGTTGTCTATGAAAGTGATTGTTGCTGAGAAGATCCAGGATGTATCTACCCAGATAAGGACTGAACTGCACTCTACAAGAGCTGCATTGACTCAGGAGATTTAGGCCAGTGAGCAAAGAATGGAGTCAAGGGTGGCTGAAGTAAGAACTGAACTAAATACCTAGGTCAATGATGTCAAAACTGCATCAGATCATATCCTTCTGCAGATGACAAGATGGTTTGAAATGGCCAAAAATACTGTTGCTGCCCAGCACACAGTTCTGAAGGATATTATAGACCATCAAGGGGATTCCACAAAGGACATCACATATGTAAAGAATCATCTTTACAAAAATGAGAATGTCTGGGAAAAAGCTGTTGCCAGAATGGCACAAGCGGTCAACACATCAAGCAGCCAAGTCATGTCCCACATTGACAAGGCAAAGGAATATATTTTGGATGATGTTGATAGCTCCTTACAAACTCTCTCTCAATCCATATTGGATCAACATTCTGGTATTGAGAAAAAGATAGTGGAACATAGCAAAGAAGGAGAGGAAAAGATACTCAATCTACATACTAAGCTGAAAGGAGCTCACATACAGCTGTATGGCAACATGGAGTCCTCTCACAAACAGATACTCTCCAATCAAGAAGAAGCCAGCAAGCAAATGGTGGAAATGGTCAACAATGCTTCCAGTGCTATTCAAGAAAATATCCTTACCATGGCCAGAAAGGTAACTAATAATCAATGGGAGTCAAGCTTAAAGGTGTTGCAAGGAACAAGAATTGCTTTGAATCTGCCAATCTTAAACCCTAGCAGAGATGAAGACTTTGACTTCCAAAGTCAATCAAATCTGATTGCTGATGAGAGAGCAGCAAAGAGGAGAAGGGTAGATGGTATTCAAACTGCTGAAGAATACATGGCACAAAAGAGAATGGAAAGATTAGAGGATCCACTCCATGAAGATGACAATCTGGAGTTGGACACAATTGTTGTCAATACCTGGGTGAGCCATGGAAATCCAATGAAAGACATTGACCATGTCTATTCAGCTGCTGAGTGGATCAAACACCTAGAAAGGGAATCTTTAAGGGAAAGGATTCTCAAAGAAAATTTGGTAAGAAGGGAAAATCCTTTAAGAATTCCCTCCAGATATCTTCCCAAGCCACTCCTGTACTTCAAAGTAAAGGAGAAGCTAAAGGCTGCTGCTGAAGCTAGGAAAAGAAAATCTACAGATGGAGAAAGCTCTTCCAAGGGTCAATCTTAGAAAAACTAGTCTTGAAATTTTTTTTTTGGATTGAATGTACTGGTATCTTAGAAAACTATAAGTTGAATTTTCTGTTATGTATCTGTACTGAACATTTAAAGTGAAATGAAATTTCATATTCTGATCATAATATTGTGTTTGTTACTATTGATATATGTACTCTGTATTTATTATCTCTAGTATTCAGTATCTTAAATGGAATGTTCAGATTGAAATGGCTCAGCTATTATAGAAAATAGTTCTCCAATTGAGGGGGAGTAAACACCTTACTCTGGCTAAGGGGTAGTTGGCAAATGCTCAGACTATATAGGCTAGCCTACAGGTTGATCCCAAAAGGATCTATAGATGTTATCTCTCTATACATAGCAAGTGAAGGGGGAGATAGTAAGTTAAGGTTGAAAAAGCCAGAAAGGGGGAGATAAGTCCAGTACCAATGCTGGAGAAAGGGGAGAAAGGGCCAGTGCAAATGCTTATGCTTGCAAATGCTTATGCTTAGGGTGTTAGGTCCTTTTTATGTGATAAAAGTTTTATTGTTAATGGACCTTAGCATTGGGGATGTTCTGCCTTCTTCAAATAGGGGGAGATTGTTGGGAATATTGCCCTCAATATTACCTTGATTTGAAGAGGCATCACTCTCAATGCTAAGGACATATTGTATTTAACAAAGCTATACTTGTGTAAGATATACAGGCACAGGTGACTCAAAAGGAAGGGCCAAACATGGCCTTAGATAAGAAGACATCATCTACAAGGAGATGAAGATCTGTCTCAGCATAACCGCTGAGACGATGGGGGAGAACCACTGTGACGAGGAGCCGTTTCAGCAGATCCACTGAGAAGGAGACTGGAGCAACCGCTAAGAAGGGGACTGGAGCTGCCGCTGAGACTGGAAGCTGTCTCAGCCTAACTGCTGAGACTGGAAGTTGTCTCAGCCCAACCGCTGAGACTGGATGCTGTCTCAGCCCAACCGCTGAGACAGATCCAAATGTTTTGACGGGATCTGCTTTTGGCGCAAATGGCATTTGAGAGAGAAAAGCAAGTCCAATCAGCCCCATACTGTGTCAGGAGGATCGATATAGCCGTTGAAGCCTTCTGGGGGTATAAAAGAAGATGTTAGGGCACATCAAGAGGAACTGTTCTATTGAGAAGCTTTTGCTACACGCCGCAATCAAGCATTCACGATTCAGCTAGTTGAAGTCATTCTCTGCAGCTGAAGTTAATCTTCTAAGGAAGATTAGTTAGCTCTTCCTGTACAAACTCAAGAAGGTCAAGTTGATCTTCTGCTTTGCTGAAGGAGAAGATCAAGGGGATACAAATCTGAAGCAATTGTTTTCAGATCTGAAGAAAGAATCCAGAAGACCTAAGAGTAAATCCTTGTGTCTTTTGTATCTAACTCAAACTCTATTACATCTTTGTAAGGCATTGTTTCTTGAGTAAGAGGCTGTTGAGCCTGTGTGTAAAGCTGTGTTGACAGCTTGAGTGGTAGGACTTCTTGATAGGTTTGAGGTAGGAAATCTGTGGGATTTCTGAGTGGTAGGAGTTCATAACTCTGAGTTGTAGGGCTGCTGTGCCTGAGGTGTAGGGCTGTTGAGCCTGAGGTGTAGGGCTGTTGAGCCTGAGGTGTAGGGCTATTGAGCCTGAGGAGTAGGGCTGTTGAGCCTGAGGTGTAGGGCTGCTGAGCCTGAGTGTAGGGCTGCTGTGCCTGAGGTCGGATCACTCTTGATCTGAGAAGTTCTGAGGAACTTGTGGTGTAAGCTCAAGGAGCCGAGATTGGAGTTTGTGGCCTTGTCTAACTCATTGTTAGGAAGGTGAAGGGGGAAAGAGGACTACTCAAGACACCCTGTCTTGAGGAACCTCTATACATCCTTGTGTGTTTTCTGTGCTTGTGTTTTCTGCAGCTAGAAACATTAGGTTCAAACAAAGAAAATAAGTAGAACCTATTCACCCCCCCTCTAGGTATTATTGACTACACCTATATAAACTATCAAGACTTTCTACCATAAAGGGCCTCAAAGGGTGTCATTTTTATACTTGCTTGATAGCTGTTATTGTAAGCGAATTCGATCATGAACAAATGATCTTCCCACTTTTTATCGAAGTCCAGGACGCATATGCAGAGCATATCCTCCAAAGTTCTGTTAGTACGTCCATCCATTTGAGGGTGGAAGGCAATACTAAACTTCAACTTTGTACCCAACAACTGGTGGTTTAGCCTCCAATCTTTCGAAGTAAAGCGCCCATCTCGATCACTTACGATGCTATGGGGCTCACTGTGCAATCGTACAATGTTATCAACATATAACGTTGCTAACCATTCCACTGAATCGTCCTGCTGGTTCAGAATAAAGTGGGCTACCTTCGTCAAGCGATCCACGATCACCCAAACAACATCATTCCCACCCTGCGATCTCGACAAACCGTGCACGAAATCTATAGAAATGTCATCAAATTTCCATTTCGGAATAAGCAACGACTTCAGGAACCCACCAGGTTTCTGACATCCGGCCTTCACAAGTGCGCAAGTTTTACACTTTGCCACGTAAATGGCGATGTCCTTCTTCAAACCTGGCCACCAAAATAGTCTTTTCATATCTTGGTACATTTTTGTGCTCCCCGGGTGAATTGAGTATTTTGTAAAATGTGTCTCGTACAACAATTCCTCCTGCAATTTTCCCACATTTGGTACGCACAACCGACCTTCTTTCCATATAAGACTGTCGTCCAACACAAACTCTGCAGCAGACCCAACCCCAGTCTCTGCCAAGTAGCGTTGCATGCTAGAATCAAGCTCTAGGGCCTGTCGTATCCTGTCTGCGAGGTCATATTGCACCTCCGTCCAGTTCAAGCACGCACTCGCACTAGAACTCCTCTCCACACAGGTGATCTCTAAGGCTTCCAAGTCACTGATCAGACGTGAATCATACATATGAATCCAACTAACCCGCACAGAAGCTCTCCAACTCAAAGCATCTGTGACTACATTTCCCTTCCCGGGAGTATAGTGTATCTCAAAAGTGTAGTCCCCCAGGAACTCCATCCACCTTCGCTTTCGCATATTGAGATCTTTCTAATTTAGCAGATACTTTAGGCTCTTATGGTCTGTAAAGATATCAACCTTCACGCCATACAAAGAGTACCGCCACAATTTTAGAGCGAAGATCACGGACGCCAACTCCAAGTTGTGGACATGATAATTCCGCTCATGCACTTTCAACTGGCGAAATCCATAAGCTAACACTTGATCATTCTGAAGAAGTACGTAGCCTAAGCTGCTCCCTGACGCATCATTGTATATTTCATAGCCTTCTGTACCACATGGAAAACATAGGATTGGTGACGTGGTCAGACGAATCTTTAACTCCTCAAAAGCTTGTGCACACACTGGTGACCCAACGAACTTCTGATCCTTCCTTGTCAAAGTTGTGAGAGGAAGAGAAATCCGCGAAAAGTTCTCCACGAAGCGCCAATAGTAGTCGACAAGTCCAAGGAAACTCCTGACTAGTCTTGCTCAATCCACACAAACCAGCAAACGTAGTCGCTTTCTCGGTATTCTGCCCTAGAGTGACCTCCTTATAAGTGCAATCAATGTAGGCCTGCTGCGCCGACAGCTAGTCCATACCAAAGATCACATCGAACTCCGAAAGTGGCAGTATCAGTGCTTCCAAATCAAAATCTTGACTTCTGATTCGTACCATTACAACACAGCCTCGATCATCATGCATAGAACACCCATTTGGTAGCATCACATCTAACCTTTCCTTTATCAAAGACGAAGGCATTCCAAGTTGTTGTATGAGGACAAAGCCTAATACACAGAAGGTTAACAAGCAATGCATAAGGTATGAAGTATAAAAAGCTACAAAAGCTGTATACTAACGCATACCTATCACCACATCACTTTGCTTTATGGCCTCCTATTGGCCAAGATTGTGCACCCTAGGCTGGGCTGGAGAAGCATGGGATGCAGTTGACTCCACCACCTTTCCTTTCTCTGATGTCTTCCCTTTCTGGGATCCGCTGCGACATTCACGAGCATAATGCACTGGCTTGCCACAGTTATAATAGATAAGTGGGCCTCACCCAGTCGTCACTCCCGATACACTAGATTGATCTGACATAGAAGGTCCTGCTCTTTTCCTCCATTTCCCTTACCCAGACCTCACAGAGCTCGGTACTTTGAACTCTGGTTTTACCACAGCCAAGTCCTTTCTGCTTTGGGACCGTTTCATGTCCTTCTCTAAGGAACGAGCCATATTGACCAGGATCATAAACCCTTGCGTCATTGGCCCCGACAGAAGGAACCGCAATTCTTCCCGCAGACCTTCGTAAAACCAATTGCTCTTACGATCTTCATCTGCAAAAGTTGCGCCTGCGTACCTCCTCAATCGTGTAAACTCATGCAGATAGTCATCAATCATACTAACACCATGAGTTAGACGGTTGAACTGGTTCTCCATCTCAGCCTGTTGAGCAGGTGGGAGATACCGCTCCAAGAATATTCTCGAAAACTCTTCAAAAGAGTTGTCTGTCAGCTGCCTTCCTGCTAGCTGATGCAACTCCAACTCATCACACCACAGCTGCGCCTCCCCATCAAGAAGGAAGGTTGCTAATGTAACCTTCTGACCTTCCTCCGTATTAGTGTACTTCAAGGTTTTTCTCACTCTTGATAGCCAATCCTCACCTTGAATCAGGGTTCCTGCCCCCGTAAACGTCAGAGGGTGGAAACTTAGAAAGTACTGCAACTGTTGGTATGACGCTCTTCTTTCCCTCACCGGCACTGGTCTTTCGACCACAGGTTCAGCTACCACAACCGGCACTGTAGCCATCCCGAGGGTAGGAGTTTATCCAGGGACATGCCCTCCAGGTTGTGCAGTGAACATAGCGAACACCACTTCAGCACCATCCTCACTGTCTCAGCAGAAGGAGGAGTAGGCACCTCAGCTGGTGCACTGCTCGCAATCGAACGCGGGCGTCGAGACGGCACCTCTCCACTCCCAGCCGCCTATTCATGTGCACAAAACACAATTAGCGACTAAGAGATAGCATGTATCAACAAAGGAACACACAAGTTCCATCACAATGCTAAAATCATACTAGTAATTTATTCCTAAAGTGGACAGTTACTGGTTCTTTACATGTTTTAATGGCGATGCACACACGTGCTCACCACCCCTTAAAAGAATTCGACCATGAATTCAGACGGAAAGGGAACGAGACCCGTAGCTGATACCAATTTGTAACACCCTCCCTGTTACATAGAATATAACAGTAGGTCCGGCTGGGACCCCACGCCATATTAAACAAACAGAAGAGCGTGTTACTTAATTAGTTTTAAATAGTTTATAAGAAAACCATTCCAGCATATAGAGTCACACAACGGAAGCATTTATTTAATTAAGGTAAAACCAGTTCACAACTTGTCCACTTAAACAACTATGAATGAAAATACAACAAAGTGTGCTTGTCTTATTACATGTTTTACAAACATCGGCACGCAGGCCGGCAATACATGAAGTAAACTATGCAAAACTCATGGTCCTTCGAGGTCCAGCAAAGCACAGCAGCTGGGGCTCCAACCCGCTATTTCTCGCTCGTCTTGCCAGGACCTGTAAGTCACATTCCACCAAGCAGTGGGAAAATAAGTAATCGGTCAGCTTTAGCTGGCCCAGATTATAATGACCCCACCCCTTGCCCGGGGCGGTGGCGCTCCTTCCCTGCAAGCAGCAATAACAGTATATATTTCACAGGTGCGTCTAAGAACCACATAGAAACAATCACCATATACGTCGACTCCAAGCCACACGTATTGTGCTCTCAAGGCACGACATCCACAAGTCCTTTTAAACTTGGATGTTCAGTTTGAGCTAGGTCGTACACATGAAGTTCCAGTACTCTTCCATAAGTCCTTTTTCAACTTGGACATTCAATTTGAGCTAGGCCATACACACGAAGTTTCGACACTCTTCCATAAGTCATTTTTCAACTTGGACGTTCAATTTGAGCTAGGCCGTGCACACGAAGTTCCTGCACTCTTTCATAGCCTGGTGCACCGAGGGGCGACCTCTTCACCACCACAATGGGCGGGTTCGGATCAGCTAGGCCTATGCTCAATCATCGCGATCAACTCTGCACGATGCGGGTAAGCTTTTACCTCTGCCCGATCTCAGTGCGACAACCTCAAAGGGTCTCAGCACAGCCACACAGGCAATTCCAAGCAACCACGTGACATCAAGTGTCACTGGCGCTACCGCCGTTGTTAGTTCTAATGCCTGGCGTTAACTAAAAGAACCCGATTCTGTTATCTCTTTCTGGTATTTTCTGGATATCATCTCCAGAACTCTCTACAGCACATCACAACACCCAGAACCCAAAAACAAGCATACATACTCAGAGTCTTCTCTGGAGTGCAATCAACATCACCAATCCAGACCAACCTGTCCAGATGGGCTTCACACAGCATGCCTATGTCCGTACTTCAATTCCAAACTTTATATGCAATTTTTACGGGGATAATCCATATCTACCCGTCGGAAGAAACTTATCCACTAATTAGTGGAAATCTTCCTGACACTATGCACAAATCAAAGGACTGACATGTCCAGAGATTAAGGAGGAGAATCATTACCCTTGGTGCTTGCTTTGGTGCCATAGAACTGAGATTGCACTGGATGAAATTTGCGAAACAACTTCCTCTCCACGGAGTCAATCGATGGCACAATTACGCAAGCAGTCTCCTCCATGGATTTGCCCTCAAACAACTAGCCAAAAAGGCTCTCCTTCCTCTTCCTGATCTCTGCCTTTGACTTTGGAAAGAGTCTAAGTAAGGAAAGTGAAGAGAAATCATGGATTTGAGGGTTATATACATAACACCACTAATGCCGGTGTTAGCCTCTAACGCTGGCGTTAACCTCTAATACTGGCGTTAGCCCAAAGGCGATGGCCGAAATTATCCACGGCCGCTTATGGAAATATACGGGAAACCTAACGCCGATGTTAGATCTAACGCCAATCGAGTTGTGATCCCGTCGATCGAGTTACGATCCCGCCGATCAGGTTGCGCTCCCTTCGATCGGTCTGTGATCCCATCGATTGACCTTCGATCCCGTCGACATGCCTAAGTCTTCTCGAACTCTAATGCCTGGCGTTATCCCTAACGCCTGGCGCTAGCTCTCAGACTTCACCACATTTTGAATTCAGTACACTTGAAACCTAGGGTCTTACATTGGGAATTAATTTTCTAGGCTGAGGAGGGGCATCCTCAGGAAGTGATCCTGCTGCATACTTGAAATCACTCTTATAAATTCTTCTTTTGATTTCCTACAGTTCATGTTTTTTTCATTCTTCAGAACTATAATATTTATCCATGTCTTTGCCTTCTTTGCCAAAATACTCCCAGGTCCATAAAATAATTTCTCTTGATTCAGGACTCCAGACTTCAAATATAGGGTCATTCTCCATTTCTTCTCTTCTCCTTTGCGCACTGGTCTGGACTTCAAATAATTTTCTCTTATAGCTTGTCCTTGGTCTGGGCTCTAGCTCTTCCACTATCAGAAATTTTTCATTAACATCATTGTACTTCTCTGGGGGCTGATAATAAGTGTTGGGATGATTCAACACATTAAGCAACCAGAAGGCTCTCTCACTTGTGACACTCTCCCCCATTCTAACTTCTTTAAAGGTGTTCTTCATAATATCATCTTTGCACTTATCCAATTTGTCAAACAAAAACTGAATGGTGACGTCTTGACCACCCACAAATTTCTGTATGGTTTCCTTCTTGCTTGCAGTATTTTTCTCAGTTAGAAAACCAGTGGCACTTTCAAGCTCATTCACTAACAGTTGATATTCATGATGGGTATTTTCCAGCTTGTTATCAAGAGACTTGAGTGCTTTGTAATTGTTATCAACTGCAGCAGCTGCCTTTATGAACCAACTAGTTATCTGAGAGTTGATATGGTCCATATTTTCTATGACAACATTAAGCTTGGCAGATATTTCTGCTTTGACCTTCTCCATGGCTTTATCCACATATTTCTCAAAATGCCTCATCTGCTCCCATAATAATAGTCTCATTTGATCTAAAATGGGGTCATAGCCCTCTTGATGCATGGGGGTTGAAGAGCTAGGGATTTCTGATCCCTTCTGATCTTCCTTCCTTCTCAGAGCTCCTTCAAGCAAGGAGTCATCAAAGACTTCATCATGGGTGTCTGGAATCTGAATAGGACTGGCAGCTCTTTGTTCCTCCCTGACTACTTGGATTTTGAAATCAATGATCTCTCTACATGAATTCTCAAGTTCTTGGGCAGGAAACTCCATATGAGCTTTGCCATTACCTGTATCATCAGAACAACTAGGTCCTCTTAGACAAAAGACTCCAGATGAGTCTCTTCCTCAACCTTATCAGAAGCTGAAACTTAGTCCATTTGGATAGGCGACTCCAGATGAGTCTCTTCCTCAACCTCATCATCCTTATCAGAATAATCTTGCAAATTATCATCTAGGGCAGATGACTCCAGGTGAGTCTCCCCCTCAACTGCAACTGTCTCGGAAATGACCTACTCTGCCAGTCTGACATCTATCTCCATAGAATCTAGGACTGGCTCTACAGTAGGTTTTGTAGATGGACCCCCCTTAGTGTTTGCACAGGGTTGATCATTAGCAGGCTCCACACTGGGGGTTGCAGCTATCATTTCTTCCTATTCTTCTTCCAAATCCTTTCCAATATTTGATGGCTCACCTCTTTCTCTCTTTTTGGTTTTGGGGATGACTTTCTCTCACCTCTCTAGGGACTTCAAGTCAATCTTCTTCAAGTAGTGAAAAGGGTCTCCCAGAGATTGATCTAATGTATCCCCAAGTGAGTTGCATAGGAACAAGGATAGAATTCTTCCAAAATTTGGAGCTTTGAGGGATTCATTAATCTTTTCAAATAAATTTTTTGAAAGTGCACAGTGTGCCTCTGAGTATTCTCTAGAGATGGGGGTGAATAGAGATTTAAAATCTTTAATACTAAATGTGCACACATAATAAAAATATTAAGTATTATGCTATCAACAATACCAAACAGAATAAAGAGAGTGTAGGAATTATAAACTAGAAAACAGTAAGAGGGACAACACAGAAATTCAATCTAGAAGATACATGATTTTTATAGTGGTTCCCCGAAATGTGGGTTGTCCACTTTTCTACCTCCCTGGTAGGATTACACTAATTGTGACTGAGTCTTTTGATAAGAAGACTCTCAGAAACACTGAGTCTTTTGATAAGGAGACTCTTAGAACCACTGAATCCTTTGAAAGAGGGATTCTTAAAACTCTTTTATAGTAGGTGAATGAAGAAGAAGAAAGAAAGAAGAGAGTAGAATTTTGCTTTCAGAATTTTCCAGAAGCTGTTTCTTGATTACTGTAGCTTCTGTTTATCATGGGATCTGAATATGATGAACCCTTGCTTATGATTGTGATGATTGCAAGGGTTATGATCTTGATCCTAATTCTCTGCCCTTTTGTTGTCTTGTTGCTATGTGATGAGGAAGATGAAACAGTTGTGTTCTTGTTTTCCTGTATAGAGAAATCTTCTTCTATACTGTCTTAGAGTTGAAGGAGAAAGAAGAAGAAGAACTAATTCGACAGCCATAATAATAATCAGTTCCCCTCTGTTTGCTTTCTTTCTTAACATATTTATTCTCTATCATTTGAGTTTGAATTTCTTTCTTCTTCTGGACTATGCTTAGAAGGAATGTCCATTGGACAATTGATGTTTCCTTCTATTTTTGTTCCCGACCTGTCCATCTGATTTGAATAAATTTCCAAGAATATTTTTGCTACATCTCTGGAATACTACATTTCAATCTTAGCAATAAACGAGCCGTTGGAGAATAGCTTCATCTTTGTAGACCATCTAAAAAGGTATTAGAAAAGACAGCAGAAAAACTTCTATTTCTGTTTGTATTCGACGCTGCGTCGAATTCATTATTCTTCATATTGACTCACCTCTGAGTTCTTATTGAAGCAGCTTTGAAATCCTTCTTAGCTCTGGCTGAACTCAGGTGTCTACGTTGCGTCGAATACCTATCGACGTATCCGTCAAGTTGTAAACTTGTCTTTTGAACTTGAACTTCTGCGTCGACTTCAAATCGAAGTTGCGTTGACTTCTGATATTGCTTTGACTAACTCTTCTTCTGCGTCGAGTATATTTCGACGTGGCGTCGACTTAAACTGATGTGTCGACTACCTTTGAAGATATGCTGATATCCAGTTGGAGTAACTTCGACTTTAAGTTGATGTTGCGTCGACTTCTAGTCGACGCATAATTACTCTGAATAATTTTCATCATGATTTCAGTTTGCCTTTCTCATTACTTTGACTCAGCTGACTTCCTAAGATTTCTATGACCCAATTACCCTTACTATACAACATGGGTAATTACCTTAGGAAGTAAACTCACATATAATTAATATGTTAAGTTAAATCAAAAAGAGTTTTTCCCAACAATCTCCCCTATTTATCTTAATAAATTTTCCAGATTGTTCAAAGTCATTTTACAGAATAGAGGAATAACACAAAATGTACCTCATTTATAAATAAGGAGAAGGAGGAAACCATGAGTAGGCAAATGAACACTTGTGTCTTCAAGATAGAATTTTAGACTTTGCCCTATACAAATTGTGCATCAGCATTCAGCCTTTGTTTCTTTCTTTGTTCTTTTATCAGCATTCTTTCAAATCTTTGGGGAGAAAAGACTTGCTTCTCTCTATCTCTCTTTCTCAAGTTCAGTGATTTTATTAGGAGATTGATTAGCATCTTCCTCCCCCTAAATATATGCACCTTGTTCAGCATGTTCAATCTCAATCTCCCCCTGAATATGTGCACCCTTTCCAGCATGCTTAATCTCAATCTCCCTATGTTTATCAACCTGATCCACCTGAACCTCCTTCTATTTCTCCCCCTTCTTGACCTCATCAGCATGG
This sequence comes from Dactylorhiza incarnata, assembly GCA_033032865.1. NCBI lineage: Eukaryota > Viridiplantae > Streptophyta > Magnoliopsida > Asparagales > Orchidaceae > Dactylorhiza > Dactylorhiza incarnata. The sequence goes on from JAWHQI010000023.1 coordinate 8,198,514, forward strand.
GAGGTTAAGAATGACCTAGTCACAGAGAAGGAGGACATTCTTGATTGTAAGGACTGTATAGAGACAGGGACCTCACCAAGCAGTTTTTGCATGGTTTCAAATGTTGTTTACATGCTAATTGAGTTAATGAGGTAGGAGGTGATTGGAAGTCTTGGTTTGGTGAAATAGAAGGCTCTGGATATGGCAACATGGGCTGAGACTTTGCATTGCAGTATTTTCCCAACAATATCTGCCAAGAATTTGTACTTTTCAGAGAGATTACTGTTCTTCAGGTGAATAGGTTTTTCCTTGAAGAATTCATCATTTTCAACATCTCTTTTATTTCTTTGTTAAAAAGCTCTGCTTCTGCTTCTTTAGAAAGAAGGTTAATGACACATCCTGCACATGTAGCTCCTTTAACTAAATTATGGTTCATTATATCTACATTGCCCTTCCTTTATTTGGGTTGTCCTATGTTATTCATCCTGCACATGTAACTCAAACATTAGTAGGAACCCAGATTACCTTGGGCCCATTGCTTCTCCCTTGAAATGGTGAGATGAAAGTGAAAGTGTAAGCAGGCCTTTCATGATACCCCTTAGGATGGAAGAGTGGTAGTTTGTTAAACCAATAAGTTTTAGCATTGTGTCCACTTTTATAGCAATAATAATATTTAAAATAAAAGAGTGAGTTTGCAGGAGAGTATCTAGAATTGAAATTTCTTGAAAAGTTTTCTAGAATCATACGTCGAGTAGAAGTCGATGCATCTATAGGGTTGCATTGAAAGGAATTCGTCGTGCCTGCAAAGTTGTGTCGATATGTAATTGACGCAGGTTGCTGGTTGCGCCGAGTATAATTCGAAGCACCTTCAAACCTACATCGAATTGATGTCGAAGCATTTGCAGAGTTCAGTCAAATAGGATTCGACGTGGCTTTAAAGTTGCGTCGATTTCTAATCGACGCATGGTTCCTTTTGTTCAAAAATTGATTGTTGCTTATGGATTTTTCTAAAGGACATTTGCCTAATATTCCTTGTTGATTATTAAAATTCACCCTATTGAATACTGTAACTTTATCCATATGATTTTGTAATTCTTCATAAATTTCACTGTTTTGGTTTACTTGTTTCTCACTAGATTTAACAAATACTACTGTTCTTTCCCATGCAGGTTTGCTGGAGTTTACATTATTAACTGCAGTATCTGCTCCTAATCCAAGATATCTAAACCTCTTAATGAGATTCTCTAAGATTTCTCTTAGTTTTTGACTTATTCCATTTAGAGAATCTTCAAAGGCTTTTGCCTTTGTAAGTTCTTCCTTAAGTGCTTGATTTTCAACCGTTAGTTTATCTATCTTTGCTTCTTGTATATATAGTTGATTTCTTAAGTCATAATTCACAAAATATAGATCTTCTTCCTTGAGATCTTCTAATTCTTTTCTAAGTGTTTTAATTTTTTTTTTGAGCTTTTAGATGATCATTGCAAAATTCTTTAAAACACTTTTTGAATTCATCTGGAGAAATCAAAATTATCAAAGAGAGATACCTGATCTTCCTCAGAGGGATCTTCCAAAGCCATCAGGCAGGCTTCTTCAGTCCTTGTTTCCTTCTCACTTTCTGAGGAACTTCTGGAGCTAGATTCAGTATCACTCCAAGTTTCAGCAACAAATCCTCTCTTTCTTCTTATCCTTCCTTTCATCTGAGCTTCCTTCAACTATACTTGTGAGAGAATCCCAGATTTCCTTAGCTGACAGGCATTCATCCACTGTCTGAAATATGTCATCTGACATGGTGGATGCCAAGATATTCATTGTCTTGACATCACATGCCTTCTGCATCTTTTCAGCTTCAGTCCATTCAGCTTCGGGCACAGCTTACCGAGTCACAAATCCATTAGCATCTTGCCTAACTGGAGCTAGGGGACCTAAAATAATGACATTGAAAATGTCTTCATCAATAGAGTTCATGTATAGGTTACACACTGGTGGTCTTGTTGATGCATAGTCCTTAGAACTCTTTTTTTAAGATAGTTTTAAATAAAGAAATATGAGTGAGGAGATCTTTTGATCAAGGTGTTAACCTTTTAATGATCAACTTCCATCTAATACCAATTGAAAGTGCACAGTGTGTCTCTGAGTATTCTCTAGAGGGGGTGAATAGAGATTTAAAATCTTTTATACTAAATGTGCACATACAATAAAATACTAAGTATTATGCTATCAACAATACCCAACAGAATAAAGAGAGTGCAGGAAATATAAACTAGAAAACGGAAAGAGAGACAGCACATAAATTCAATTCAGAAGACACATGATTTTTATAGTGGTTCCCCAAAATGTGGGTAGTCCACTCTTCTACATCCCTGGTAGGATTGCACTAACTGTGCCTGAATCGTTTGACAAGGAGACAATCAGAACCACTAAGTCTTTTGATAAGGAAACTCTCAGAACCACTTAGTCTGTTGATAAGGTGACTCTCAGAACCACTTAGTCTTTTGATAAAGAAACTCTTAGAACCACTGAATCCTTTGAAAGAGAGATTCTTAAAACTCTTTTACAATAGGTGAATGAAGAAGAAGAAAGAAAGAAGAGAATAGAATTCTGCTTTTAGAATTCTCCAGAAGCTTTTTCTTGACTGCTGTAGCTTCCGTTTATCACAGGATCTGAATATGATGAACCCTTGCTTATTATTGTGATGATTGCAAGGGTTATGATCTTGATCCTGATTCTCTGCCCTTTTGTTGTCTTGCTGCTATGTGATGAGGAAGATGAAACAGCTGTGTTCTTGTTTTCCTGTGCAGAGAAGTCTTCTTCTATACTGTCTTAGAGTTGAAGGTGAAAGAAGAAGAACTATTTCGACAGCCAGAATAATAATCAGCTCCCCTCTATTTTCTTTTTTTCTCAGCATATTTATTCTCTATTATTTGAGTTTGAATTTTTGTCTTCCTCTGGACTGTCCTTAGAAGGAATGTCCATTGAACAATTGATGTTTTCTTCTATTTTTGTTCCCGAACCGTCCATCTGATTTGAATAAACTTCCAAGAATATTTTTGCTGCAATTCTAGAATACTTCATTCCATTCTTGGCAATAAACGAGCCGTTGGAGAATAGTCTTCAGCTTTGTAGACCTTCTGAAAAGGAATTAGAAAAGACAGCAGAAAAATTTCTATTTCTGTATGTATTCGACGTTGCGTCGAATTCATTATATATTCATCATATCGATGAACCTCTGAGTTCTTATTGAAGCAGCTTCGAAATACTCCTTAGCTCTGGCTGAACTCAAATGTCGAGGTTGCGCCGAATACCTATCGACGTACACTTCGAGTTGTAAACTTGTCTTTTAAACTTGAACTTCTGCGTCGACTTCAAATTGAATTTGCGTCGACTTCTGGTATTGCTTTGACTAACTCTTCTTCCGCGTTGAGTATATTTCGATGTGTCGTCGACTTAAACTGATGCGTCGACTACCTTTGAAGATGAGCTGATATCCAGTCAGAGTAACGTCGACTTTAAGTTGACGTTGCGTCAACTTCTAGTCGACGCATAATTACTCTGGATAATTTTCTTCATGATTTCAATTTGCCTCTCTCATTACTTTGACTCAGCTGACTTCCTAAGATTTCTATGACCCAATTACCCTTACTATACAACATGGGTAATTACCCTAGGAAGAAAAATCACATATAGTTAATTTATTAAGTTAAATCAAAAGAGTTTTTCCCAACAATTCTTCCCCAATCAGTCTTTTTCTTCAAGATGATCATGGTCATCACTTCAAATATCTCCCTTGAGATTCTGTCGTGTGACCCTGTCTTGCAAATTAGGACTTTGCCAACAATATCGATGAAAAGCTTTCCAGCATTATTTGTCTTAATCATGTGCAATGAGCCATTGAGCTTCTCGGTGTAGGCACACCATTCCAATGCTTGGGCAACCTCTGTAGTACTGACTTCATCTTCCTCTTCAATTAGTAAGGCAGTCAACCTAAGCATATTTGTAAGGGCTCTGCAGTCACCCTGACAAGATTGCCTGCAACAGTAAACTTGATTGCTTTCCCTGTTACGTTTACTTCTGCATGTTGATAGAATTCCATTATCTCCCGGTCCAGAATGTTTATTAGCCCAGGAAGAACGAAATTGAGGCTGGCTTTAATACACAAATTAATCACGACTTTGAGGTTTGCATCACCATTGGAATAGTCTCCTCTAACTAGTTCACCTCCAATGTTGAACTTCTCCACTGCTTTCTTAGGGGCCATTGTGGAAGAGACTATGCTTGAATTCTTGCTGAAGCGGCGTGGGGATGAAGAAGACAAAGAGGCGCTTGGTTTGTCGACGGAACGGGATTAGGGCAATGGTGTGTAATTTTATTTAACACCTTTGACCTATTTATATGTCAAGGCGTGTACCTTTTTGATGAATCTGGATTGTTTGATTTACTGGAGTAAATGATTAATGGTTCTGATTAGAATCCAATAAAATCGGCCGCCATCTGCATATCCAAATCGATTCAAGCCGACAAAGAGATAATGAGTAATAATCCATGTACTCAACACTTCCCATCAATAATAATAAATGTCCACAGCACTTCCCGTCAATAATGAATGAGTGATAATCCATGTCCACATCGTTAGGGAATGAGAACCCCTTCCATCCCGCGGTAGTGATCCAGGTCGTGATAGAAAACTACACGGTCTCCCGCATCCTCATGGACAATGGAAGTTCCGTCAACGTGGTCTTCAAGAAAGCATTCGACATGATGAAAGTGGAAGAAAATAGGGTGACCGCCATGGAGGGGCCACTCTTTGGCTTCTTAAGGGAATGAAAGGAGGTGGAAGGAGTAGATCTGGTCATAACGCTGGGAGGAACGACAAAGAGCTTCAAGTTCATCATAGTAGACACCCCGATCAGCTATAATGCCATCTTTGACAGCCCCCTCATCAATGCCTACAAGTGCGTGCCCTCATCCTACCACCACTTCTTGAAGTATAACCAGGGCGGGTTGCAGATCAGGATCAGGAGTGACCTCAGGGTGGTGAGATAGTGCTATCTCAGCGCTGTCAATACCATCGACTAAAATAGGGAGGTCGAGGAGGCAGACAAGATGATGGATGAGATGACAAGGCTATAGGTAGCCAAAGAAGTGGAGGAGAAGGAGATCCGAACAGAGGGCGAGATGCCCGGGAAGGTAAACTCAGCAGGGAGCTGATGGAGGAAGATAAGGAGAAGATTTTGTCATGCATCTAGGAGAACGCAGACATCATCGCTTGGAGAGCCGCGGACATCTTCGCTTGGAGCGCCGCAGACATCTTGTCTTGGAGAGCCGTGAAGATCTTCGCTTGGAGCGTCGCAGACATCTTCGCTTGGAGCGCCGCGGACATGTTAGGCATCGACGCCGACGTAATTTGCCACCACCTCAGCCTCGACAAGGGAGTCCACCCCATACAATAGAAGAGGAGGGCGACAACCACTACTCTGGTCGAGCCCATACGGGAGGAAGTGAAGAAGTTGCTGGACGCAGGGTTTGTATTGGAGATCCATTACCCATGCTGGGTCTCCAATATTGTAATGGTGAAGAATGGGGCCGGGAGGTGGAGAATATGTATCGATTTTGTGATCCTTAATAAAGCTTGTCCCAAGGATTGTTATCCTTTGCCTCAGATCAACGAGCTGGTAGACTCGGCCATTTGTTTTTCTATAATGAGTTTTTATGCCTTTTTTGGATACCACCAAATTCGCATGCACCCTCACGACGTAAGTAAACATGTCCTTTTCACCAACGATGGGTGTTATTGCTATAAGATGATACCTTTCGGGCTCAAAAATGTGTGTGTAACATACCAGAGAATGATGGACAGGGTGTTCAAGGAGTAGAAGAGGTGAAATCTTGAGGTGTACATCGATAATCTCATGGTGAAAAGTAAGAGTGTAGAGGAGCATCTTTGGGACTTGGCAGAAACCTTCGTGACTTGGCAGAAACCTTCGTGACTCTTCGGAGGTTCAAAATGAGACTCCCCCAGTGAAGTTTGTATTCGGGGTAGGGAAAGGAAAATTCCTTGCACACCTTTTGACCCCAGCAGGAGTATAGCCAAACCCGGATAAGGTTAAGGCCATCGTAGAGATGGAGGTGCCCAGGAACATGAAAGAAGTCCAGCGCTTGACAGGTTGGTTCGCAGGGTTAAGTGGATTCCTCTCCAGGGTTGGGGAGAAGTGCTCGCCCTTCTTTAAAACTCTTTGAGATCAGAAGAAGTTTGAATGATCGACGGAGTGTTAGGAGGCCTTCCAGAGCTTGAAGTTCCAATTAACGCAAACACACTTGTTACAAGGACCTAGGGAGGGTGAGGACCTTTTCCTCTACATTGGAGTGGGAGCTGAGACAGTAAGTTCAGTCCTGGTCCGTTAGGAGGGCAAGAAGCAACTCCCAATCTACTATGTGAGCAGAGTCTTGCGAAAGGCAGAACTACGATACCCTTTCTTGGATAAGTTGGCCTTTGCCTTATCATCTTCGCTCACAATCTCTGACCTTACTTCCAAGCTCACTCAATCAAGGTGGTGACTGATCACCCCCTCTGTAGTATCTTGGAGGGAGTAGAACATTCGGGAAGGCTGGCCAAGTGGTCGGTGGAGCTCAGCAAGTTTGATGTCACGTACATCCCTCGGCTAGTAATGAAGGCTGAGGTCGTAGCTGACTTCTTAGCGGAGTATGCAGTGGAAGTGGATAAAGCAGAAACACCAAGATGGCTAGCTTGGGAAATGTTCGTGGATGGAGCATCAGGAAATAACTCCTTGGGAGGAGGCATTAGTTTGGTCAGCCCTCTAAAATGATAATAGAGCAGGTAGTCCATATCCACTTTTCAGTTACCAAAAACCAGGCAGAGTATGAGAATGTGGTCGCAGGGCTCCGCCTCGCTCGTGAATTAGGAATTCATGATATCTGAGTTTACTTCGACCCTATGGTGGTTGCCTCTCAGGTTCTGTGAGAATTCGAGGCAAGAGAGCTAGTATTGCAGCACTACCTGGCTAAGATAAAGGATCTGGTCGGCACCTTCCGGTCATTATAGAACATGTGCCAAGAGAGGAGAACTCGGAAGCAGACCGGTTGGCTAAGTATGGCCCATAGTGGGGGGAGGGCACGATCACAGAGTTGATCTGACTCTCAATCGAATAAGGGGAGATGATGGAATTAAGCAGCATGCTTCGTGGATGGATCCTCTTGTCACATTCTTGACTACAGGAGAAACACCCATGGATGTTCAGGACAGGAAGAGGTTCTGATACAAGTCGGCCTATTACCTATTGAACGATGTGGTTCTCTACCGAAAAACTCTATCTGTTCCCTTGGCGAGATGCCTCTCAGAGACAGAAGTTCCCCATGTCCTAGAGGAGATCCACTAAGGTGAGTGCGAGAGCCACTCTGGAAGTCAAACCATAGAGAAGCGAGTGCTGTGGGTGGGGTACTTCTGGCCTACCATCAGGACGGACGCAGCGGAATTTGTAAGGAAGTGTCAAAAGTGTTAGTTATATGCCCTCTCCAACTACCGCAAGCCCAACGTCTTCGGTCGATCACAACCCCTTGGCTATTTACTATTTGGGGAATGAATATAGTGAGGTTGTTCCCCCAAGTGAGTGGGCAGAGGAAATTCCTCCTAGTAACGATCGACCACTTCTCAAAGTTGTTGAAGGTGAAGGCACTAACAAGGACAACCTCCCAGGTAGTGAGAAACTTCATTTGTGGAGAAATTACTTGCAGGTACGGTCTGCCTCTTGCCATAATCATGGACAATGGTCCACAGTTCGCTAGCCTAGAGCTCACCAATTTTTATAGTCAACTGGGCATTGACCTCCATTTTTCCTCAGTTCACCACCCTAGGAGTAACGACCAAGTGGAGGCAATCAACAAGGTTATCATCAACCTACAAAGAAAAATGTGGAGAACCTGGAGGGAAACTAGGTAGAGCAGCTCCCCTCAATCATTTGGGCATTGAGAACCACCCCCACCATGACCACAGGAGAGACACCCTTCAAGCTATCTCATGGCTCCGAGGCCTTGTTCCTGGTGGACTTTGAGGTTAGGAGTCCTAGAGTAGTGGCAACAGAGGATGGCGACGAAGAGTGGAGGTTGGAAAATGAGGTAGCGCAATTACTTTTGCTAGACTTTGTTGAGGAGCTTCGCGATCAGGCAGCGACCCGCCAGGAGTAGGTTAAGCGAAGAATGACCAAATATTTTGACAAGCACATTCAGATCAAGCATTTCGGTAAAGGGTATTTGGTCCTAAAGAAAGTCAACGTCGCAGGTAGATCTGCATCGGTTGACAAGCTTTATCCTAACTGGAAAGGCCCTTTCATCATCTCTGAAGTGTTCAAGACTTATGGGTACCACCTGCAATCTATGGAGGGAGAGTGCCTCATAAACACTTAGAGTGGAGATGATCTAAAACATTTCTACCCTTAACTCTCTTGTAGCATTGTCATTCGCTAGTGTTAATAACAATTTTTATCGCATAATTGTGATGTCTTACAACTAGGAAGATAGTAACTATGAAATATGTTTGCGTCGAACTGAATCCTCTCGATCAGAGAGATATCATGGACCAGACCTTTGCACTGGGCTCCTCCCCTCCATGCTGGACACTTGCCCCCTTGAGTTGACTTCTCGAGCAGAGCGATGTCGTAGACCAAACCTTTGCACCGGACTCCTCCGCTATATGCTGGCTATTTTCCCCTTTGACTGATTTGGACATCGTCGAGAAGGGTGTTTCCGTAGTCCAGGCCCCTACATGAGTGGAAGAGCTCAGCTCCCCTCCCGCATATTGGTTACATGCCCCCTCGAACTAAATTCCCTCGAGCAGAGAGATGTCATGAACCAGGCCTATGCACCAAGCTCCTCTCCTGCATGCTGGCCACTTGCCTCATCGAGTGGACTCCTCGAGCAAAGAGATGTCGTAGACCAGACCTCTGCATCGGTCTCCTCCCATACATGTTCGCTACTTTACTCATCGAGTGAGTTGGACATCGTCGAGAAGGGTGTGGTCGTAGACCAGTCCCCTGCATGAGTGGAAGAGTTCATCTCCCCTCTCGCATGCTGGTTACTTGCCCCCTCAAACTAAATTCCCTCGAGCAGAGAGATGTCATAGATCAATCTTATGTGTTCAAACTTTAAATCAAAATTATTCTTTAAAATATCAAAAATACTGTATGGACTTCAATGAAAATCAAGCATGATTTAACCCATCATTTAGACCTTCTTTAATGTTACAATTCATCATTTCAAACAACTTTGAACATTGTTTTTATCATGCTTTGATATATCTAATCATATGTGCACCAATTGTAATGAAAAGGTTGTGTAGAACCAAGCTTAGCATGCCTCTAAGTATGAGTAAATATTTTATGGTTGATAATGATTTTTATTCACTCACTTAATTAGGCAAAGTCTACATGTATTTTTAATCTAAGAATGCCTGCTTGTGTATTGTAACTATACAATGAATTATATTTTGCACAAGTATATTGCCTACACCACCTTTATTTGCACTCTTAATATTTAAAGAAAAGTGGTTGATCCTTCAAATTACATTGGTTTGCAAAACAAGTGTATTCGGAGAACTTTGTACAAAAATAATAATCATGAAATAAATTGACAAAGATAACTCCACCAAGCACTACTTGAACCTCCTAATAATTCTTAATAAGCATTGTGAGGTTGAGCACCTTGGAAAGAATTGTAAAGTGTCTTGTGCAAATCTTTATTTTTAAACCACTTATTCTTTAAGTACACCAGATCAAAAAAAATCAATATTAAAAAATAAAGTGTGTGATCCCCCAACACCACTTTGCACCCTGATAAGTTTTAATGAGCATTGTGTGTGCAAAGCACCTTGGTTATTGTACATTTATTTCTATGCGCATTGAAGGTGTGGAAGTAAAATTATTTGTGTTTTATTGTATACTTTACTCTACATATGTCTTGTATTTTTGATTAAAACATTTGTTTACTCTTTTCAAAATACACTTTTGTGCACATCATTATCTTCCATAACACTTCTTCTCATGAGTATTGGATTCTAATGCTAATTCTATAATACTTCTTATATCTAAATGCACTAGATAACCTAGCATGCTCTCTACAATGTTTGGTATGTTTTGACTTTATGAATTAGAATAGCATTGTAGTAGTCTCTTTTTCATACATCTATTTCATGCTTGGTTACTTTATTGTCAAACTTAAAGATTTTAAATGCAAATTGATTTACAAAAATATCTTCATTTTTTGGAATTTAACTCATATATCGTCTTATGAATTGTCAAAAAGATGTTTCTTGTGTTTTTATAAGTCTTCCGCATCATCACCATGTATTTTTTACCTTGCGCTTTTCATACTTATATCAAAGTCTTAAATCTCAAAATTCCTTTTTCAACAAATGGTCGACTTGCTTGGTAGAATTTATATTGGTTGTTCTGACACGAATATCAATTTTATGCTAAACACTCCTCCAACAAGTGACATATTGCTTATAAAAACGTCTTCTTAAATTTCAAATCAAATTGTGTTTTGAGTTCCTAATTGCTAAAAGGATGTTCTTATTTATTCCAAAATGTTAAGTCTTCCGCAATGCTAAAACTCTGATTTATTAATGGATTATCCATGTGAGTTTTTTTTAAAAAAAAAATTCAAATAAAAATATAAACCCATAGGCTATGAACTCATCATTAGATTCAAACACTAAATATTTCTAATGATTATTATCCCATGATTACATATCTCACCATAGCGGGGGTGTAGGGTTATAGACATTAGATAACCTAACCTCCAAGTCATGTCTTGTCCTTAACCGGGGAGGGTTCCAGTGGGTCCTTGTGAGGAACTGGGGGGAAAGAGTGCTGGGTTGAGTTTATTTTTAGTGTTTGCATATGGGACTAACACCCCAACCTATGGCATGTATGCAACTCCTCATGACCATCCGTCACTTAGTATGGGGCTAGGGTGTAGACATATTGTCTGGGTAGATTGGTTACTTGGAAATAATTACCTTTTTATGCTTAAAACTCTTATATAAAAAGGGAAAACTAACATGATAATATTGATTACTTGGCAAATATTATATTGTTCATCTTTAAGCTAAAAACTCTGATTTATTTCTATGAAAATTATTCTAAAACTCCTTATCATTTTCCTTCTCTCTCAAAGCTCGATCATGCCTTATCTTATTATCAAAACTTTTCTGTGTTTTGCTTCCTTACCCACTTTTGCTAATAACAAAAGAGGGAGAACTAACATGATAAATAAAATCCGCTATCCAAATGAAAACTAACATGATTAATTAAGATGATAGCTTATATATTAGGGGAGCATTCACTTATGAGGAGCATGTATTTAGGGGGGGGGGCAATTATAAATACTAAAATCGATAATTATCCTAAGTCATCACTCACACACACACACAAGTAGGTTTCATCATGCTTATATATTAATGCTCTGATTTATCATTAATGGATTTGTTATTATCAAAAAGGGGGAGTTTGTTGGAACATGGTCTTCCACATCTCCTAGGTTTGAGAATAACAAATCCTATGTGTATTTGATCTTGTGTGTTTAAGTATGCAGGAAACAAAGTCCATATGACTCAAGGATAACATAAGTAGGCTGCCCCCAAAATTGAGCCAACAAATCCAACATGCCCACTAGCGCCGGTGGTAGCACCTAGCACCCGGTGCTAGCGATCATTAACGCAATCCAGGGAGTTCATTTAGAAGGAGCTAGCGCCTGGCGGTAGCAGATAGCTCAGTCGGTAGCATGAAGCATAGAAGGAAAGGCGAAAATGTTTCCTCGGATTGAAGATTCTCCCGCGCAGAATATGTCCTAATATGGGATAGCGTCGTCGGTAGCGGTAGCGCAGGCGCTAGCACTGAGGCTTTAAAAAGGACCCCTTGGATCCGTCTTCTTCATCCTCTTTAGATCCTAAATTCCAGAGCTTCGTGCCACAACATAGAGAGGAAGGTTCAGAGAGATAATCCCACAAATTCATGAAGGCTTAAGGAGATCCGTGGAGAAGATTTCAACACGCATCATCATCGTGATGAAAGACCGCATCGACTACGATCATACTCTGCGGGTCTTCGTCTACTTCTCCAAGAGATCCATATAAGGAGTTCTTATATTGTTGTTGTTATTTCATTTATCCATCTCTTTTAAATCGTGTAGTAAATTTGCCTTGTGTTGGCGACTAGGTATGGGTAGGACTTAGGGCAGAAATTCACCTCGTGTTGGTGACTAGGTCTAGGGTGTAGGTCTAGGGGATGCTCGAGGACATATCCAGGGAAGGGTTGGCTAGAGCAGCTTGAGGACGTATCCGGAGAAAGATCATATAAAGCCAACCGGTTCGTGGGGATACGAGTCGGTATAAAAAACAAAAAGAGTCTTTCATATTTCGCTTTGATTTCTAGTGTCATTGAAATCGAATTTTGTAATCAATTTTATTAATAATAATCATGTCTCTCTTTGTGTAATAAAATTGATTTGATCTTCATTTCTCTAAATTGTTTACTATCCTCACCTTCATTATAAAACAATTTAGATCTTTATTCAAAATCACTATTTTTATCTCTTATCATCAGCAAGTATTTCAAAATATAATATAAGTTTTTAAGACCCTTATTCACCCCCCCCCCCCTCTTTAAGGGCGCCTACCGATCCAACAGCCCCCTCGAGTGAGTTGGATGTAACATCCTCTTTCCTTCTAGACCCTTAAGGTGAATTATGTTATGACCAGTGCCATGACATGAGTCCTAGGGCAAGAAGAAGACCATGGAAGCCTAAGTGACTAGGTGAAATAACCTAAACCACCCTTATCCTAACCAGGTCAACTAACCCTAGTATGAACCAAATAGGCTCAAATGTGCCAAGCTGACTGTTGACGCGTGGAAAATCCTGGCCTCAAGATTCGGATCAATGCAACCTGAGGCTACTTGCCTAGCGGTTGAACGATAAGGTTTGGTTAGCTACGACGAGCGGAATGGAGAGAAAAAGGACACAACCCCAGGTGCTGCGACAGGGAGGTCCCACCACGTACCCAGAAGCTCTAAAGAGTCTTCTCCTCCAAAACCACGGATGGCCGAGCTCGATACTAGGTAGGCACTTGTTAGGGAAGATTCTTATCGGTCAAAGGGGGGGGGGGGGGGGGGGGGGGTGCAGCTCTGATTTTGACAAGTGCCAGTCCTGGTACCCCTGGGGGTCTATTTATAGACAAATCCTAAGGGGGGGAGCAGATGGCCATCCCTGACCCCCTAGAGTTGATTTTTTAGAGAAGGCAATAGGTTGGCGAGTAGGTAAGGACCTCAGACCTAACTGGCGAGTTGGTTGGCTAAGTCGCCTATAGGTGAGTAGGTCCGAACTCACGATTTCCTCACCTGGCCGGGTAGTGAACGCCGGGCAGGGCTTTCCTCCTCGTCCTATGCGAGTAAGTACCTTCTCGTACAACCAAAAATCTTGATCTTCCTTCGTCTTCTGGATTGTTGACTTCTGCCTTGACCTTTTGACCTTGACCTCCGCCTACATGGCCTTTAGATGGGCCCACACTCGGAGAATGAGGGTTGTACACAATCTCCGCACTTTGCGAGCAACGTAGTTGGTCGGAAAGAATCATCCAATCCTTATTCGACGAGCTTCTTCTGGCGGGAAACTTACCTACTCGGTAGGCCTGGGACCCCCGGAAGTCTATAAATAGAGGGGGATGGTCCTTCCTTGGCACGCCACTTTTTTAGAATTGACGAGATGCTGTCAGCCGAGCAGATGATCGCGAAGACCGAACTGTTGATTAAGTTGATGAAGAAGACAAAAAGCTCGGATACCCCCAAGAGAAAAAGAGGATCCTCTGATCGTCGCCTTAGCCCTTTGGCTGAGGAGGTTCCTCGGGTGAAATCTGGCGATCTCCGCGCCTGAGCCTTCCCTTGCGCCATCGACCGTTGAGAGATTGGGGGACGAAGTTCCTCGATCAACTGCCGAGGAGGAACCCCTAAACACTCACCCGGACCCTCTCCGAGAAAGTAAGCGTCTTCTCGAGATATCGCGATTCTTGTGCTGACGTTTTGTTGATGCCGACGTTCTTTTGCAGGTGAGCCCTTAGCGGAGGTGAACATACAGACGTCCCCACTCGAAGGGCGAGTAGGTGCCGAGCACCTACCGCCTCCACCGGTCATTCCCGCAGGGATTCTCCCTGAGCGGGAACCTTCTCGGCCACCATCACCTATTCTTGAGCGCGTGCCGGGCGGAAACTGGATACTGCTGAGGAATTCCCGGGTCACCATTGCTGGAGGAAGGGGAGAGGGAGGGTCTTCCTCGGCTGTCCCCATGGCTCAGCTTCCTCGGTGCCCTGACAACGGGCCGTCGTCCCATAACGGACAGGGTGGGCGCTCAGGGGGCCGGCATACTCCTCGGCGCTCGCCATCTCCTTGCCGATCTCCTCGGCGAAGGCTCAGTCCTCGACGGACTCCATCTCCCTGTCGGGTAGCCTCTCCTCCTTGCCGGGACGTTCCTCGGCGGTCACCTTCTCCTCCTCGTCATCAACCGAGGGTGGCACCTGTGCGGGCAGGTATACTTATCGTAAAGTACTATCTTTAGGTGGTTCTTTTTCTAACTCGCCATCTTCCAGCCCGTGCCACGTCTCCGGGGTCTGCTTTTATTGAGGCGCTCGGACTTCCTACTCACGAGTATAGGATGAAGATGGCCTCCGCCTACCTCGACCTGGAGATAAAGGTAGAGAGGTTGCTGGCCTACGAGGTTCATCGGCGAATAACCTCGCTTGAAGGACGCGTCTCAAATATCGAAGGATTCGAGCATCAGCTAAAGATGGCAGAGGGAAAGCACTATCTCATCACCGAGTTGGACAGTCGGATGGTCGGCATAGAACATAACTACGAGGCGCTGAGGGCGGAAGTGCGTAGCCTTCGGGCGAGTATTGGGTCCCTTGGGATGTTGAATCGTATGAAGGAGCACATCCGGCTTGGCGAGGAGTTCTTGGAGAGAGCGAATGAGCAGATGGCCTTCGCGCGCCAGCTGGGATTCAACGGGCGGCTTGGTGCGACCTCGGATAGGCGCGGCGATCCTCACGTCAATTAGGATCGCTTATTAAATTGTATTTTAAGAACATTGTTCTGCGAGCATTGTAATAATCTCGAATGCCTGTGTGTTGCGACTTTGAACCGTATTTCTTGATCGCATTTGTGTTGACTTTGGGTTTTGCAGGATTTTCTTACGTTTTGTAGATCGCCGCTTAGATGCGAGAAGGGCTTCGTAAAGCAGTGGTGCGACTTCGATGTTGGCGAGTAGGTAGAAACCTCGCACAAACTTTCGTCGCGACCCCCCCCCCCCCTTTCCTTTCCTGCTGCCAATTTCTATAAATAGGGGGGTAGGGGTCCAAAATTGGCGCGATTTCTCGAACTTCTTCAATTACCTTTCCTTCTCGTTTCCTTCTTCCTACTCGCTGCGATGACGCCTTCTTTGGAAGCTGAGACCCGCCGCTTGACTTATGCCGAGAATTTTATCGCGCATAAGTTCAAGAAACTCGTTACTCACGCGGACGATCTGGAGAGATTCGTCCATCAACACCTCGCGCAAGGCTTCCGGGTCGGCCTTCCCGCTCCCCACGAGCGGATCAACACATTCTCGGAGGGCAAGCTCGTATTCTCCCTTTCGCACTTCGAGGTCGGCCTACGCCTTCCTCTCTGGCCCGAGTTCTGCTAGATCCTCCGGTACTACGGCTGGGTCCTCGCCCAGATCAACACGAATGGGGTAGCGATCATCATCGGCTATCTCTGTTTCCTTCGCAGCGAGAAGATCGCTTTTGACCTGGACGTCTTCCAAAAGATCTTCTATATGGGAGTGACCAAGGACTGAGTGATTTTCTTCGGCAGCCATCACTGCAAGGTGGTTGGGATTTCGAACAAGGTCCACCGGTGGAGCGAGAAGTTCATCTTTGTCACCGGTGACTTCTCGCATATACCAAATCGCCCTCAGCAGAGACCTTCTGGGTGCTCGCCACTCCATCGCTCTGGGGCCGGCGCGAGGAACTCTTCCTCGCCTTGAAGAGCAAGAAACTTGATTTTGAGTTCTGGCGAAGGAACGTGGACCACCTCGCCTATGTGCAGCCTGGCGAGGGTAACATTCTATAGTTGCCGAAAAAAGCGATCATACCTTTGTTTCTCCGTCTAACAACTGTCTTCAGGTTGCCGGCATATTCCATCCACGACTCTTCCTGTGGGGGGTCAGACCCCACCTCCTCTATCTCCCACGGTCGATCCAGCGACAATGCAACATGGCGAGGAGGAGGAAGGCGAGCAGGGATCTCCTTTCTCGGAGATTCCTCCTGGGGTCGGCGACGCGACCGAGATCCTTCGCGCAGCTGGATGGCCGGCCGAAGGCGAACCACCGGCGATCAAGAAAAGGAAGAGGAAGGAGGTTGCCCGGCGCGTGGCAGAGGAGCGAGCTCGCGAGGAGGAAGACAGCGTCCCTGAGAACCATCCCAACTTTGGGCAGGGTTCGCTGAATAGGGGCTTGGATGGCGAGCCGCTGATCACCTGGAGCCGGGAGCGCAGGGAGGTGACCTTAAGCACTCACCTGCCTTCATGGAGCGAGGATGAGGTTCCGAACGACGATGACTTCAGCGTCTTGTTCGGGCTTTATGGTCGCAATGATGCAAAGGTTCTGCAGGACGCTTCTCCCCGCTTTCTTGCCGACCAGGGATCGCGGGCAATGTTACGCGCTTTGGAGTTGTTCCATCTGACCGCGCACAATTTTCTAGGCTCTGAAGTGGAGCTCGCACTTCATCGGAAGCTCACGATGGAGGCCGAGAAGCGTAAGGACGAGGATTTAAGGCGCACCAAGGTGGCCGAGGATAAAGCAGAGTCCAGCTGGAGCTTCGAGGTGGTCTTGGTATTTCATGCGAGCTATGATCAGAACCTACTCTGCTTTCTACACAACTTCTAACCTGTCCTTCTCGCATCTGCAGGAAGAGCAGTTGGTGGCAGCAGAGACGATCTCCAAGCTTGAGTGCGAACTGCGGGCGAGCCAGGTCTTGCTGGAGGCAACGCAGGTTCGTAACGCTAAGTTGGAGTCGAGGATGGCCGCGCTTTCCTTCTCGGAAGCCGGACCTTCCCGCCGACCTTCTGGATCGTTCATGATGTCGCAGGAGTTTTCGTCTCTTCGGCGGGAGATCGCCCTAGCCGCCAGGGACCTGGTCTTCGCGAAACATTTAGTGGCCGGCTTGCTGGTTCCTGGGGCGGAGAGCTTGACGACGGAGGGGCTTCTGTCGGACATCCTAAATGCTAGCGAGGAGGAGGACGATGAGGAAGGGAATGAGTCGGATTCGGCCGACTATGCTCCCTCGCCTAAGTGAACCTTTTGTTATTTAACAATTTTGATGCTTCTCGCGTCTCTGCGAGCATATTTTTTGGTAGATAGCATTTCTTTTGATAGTAATATTTACTTCTTTTGTGAATCTTTTTCGTGCTGTTGCGATGTCGCTAGGCTCATAGGCTCGCTTGTGCATGTTTACTTGTCTTTCTCGTCAGGACGACTTAGGATGAGATCGGATTCACCGACTATCTACCTTGCTCGCTTCTTCGCTCCACTTGTCCATATCTCGGATACTCGCCAAAACCAGCTACTCGCACTCAACCCTGCGAGTTGGTTTCCTACTCGCAATATACCTGCCGAGAAGGGGTCGTTAGATAGGAAAAGACGGTCGGGGATTCCAAGGGGATTCATATTCCTGATAGCCTCCCTCTTAGCGCGATATTGGTGCTATTGAAGAGAACGACTTAGTAACGAATGACTGTCGGGGAGGTTCCAAAGGAGTGCCTTCCCAGGGAACACAACATCCCAAGGTCTTCATTCCGCTGCTCTTGTTGATGCTGTTGAAGACGTCGACATAGTAGGGAATGACTGTCGGGGAGGTTCCAGAGGAGCACCTTCCAATGGGACACAACATCCCAAGGTCTCCATCCCGCTGTCGAAGGGGTCGACACAGTAGGGAATGACTGTCGGGGAGGTTCCATAGGAGCACCTTCAATTGGAACACAACATCCCAAGGTCTCCATCCTGCTGCTCTGGTTGATGCTGTTGAAGAGGTCGATATAGTGGGGAATGACCGTTGGGGAGGTTCCAAAGGAGCACCTTCCAAAGGAACACAGCTTCCCAAGGTCTCCATCCCGCTGTCGAAGGGGTCGACACAGTAGGGAATGACTGTCGGGGAGGTTCCAAAGGAGCACCTTCCAATGGAACACAACATCCCAAGGTCTCCATCCCGCTGCTCTGGTTGATGTTGCTGAAGAGGTTGATACAGTGGGGAATGACCGTTGGGGAGGTTCCAAAGGAGCACCTTCCAAAGGAACACAACTTCCCAAGGTCTCCATCCCGCTCGGGTGCTGAATGTCGACCCAACCTATTTCCTGCTGCTCAACAGTTTAACGGGGAGTTAAGCACACTTAAGCACATTAACTTACACGATCGGAGGAAAGTAATCAGAAACAAATCATTTTGTTACGGGCTTTCGGCCCTCGAGGGTACGCAACACCTTTATTCAAGGGTCCCCTGATCGGCTTAAGTCGATCATCTCATCGTGGGATTGGGAGGTCGGCGTCCAGACTTTTTTTTAATAATCTCTCCAATCGGATGAGAGATGCGGTCGGAGGGTAACTCGACCAATGTGCAAGGGGGAGCTGATCTCGACCGTCAGTGAGAGGCTTGGTATTAGGAGAACGCACTACCGAGGCACCGTCCCATCATCCGTTCTGGGTTTTACGAGAATCAAGTCGAAGGCTCATTTCCCAGCCTGACGAGGAGATCGACTTCATCTGCTTTCTTCTTCTAAGACTTGCTATTATGAAAATTTTCCTCATCCCATGTTTCAGGGGGTTTTGTTTTTAAGCAATCAATTTACAGAAGAGAAGGGTATACATCCCTGCTTAGGGATAAAACCTCTTTAGATCATCGCCGCTCCATGTATTCCCCAAGGGCTCCCCTTCTATATTCTGTAAGCGATACCCTCCTACTGCAAGTGCTTCGTGGACGATGAAAGGTCCCTCCCAATTAGGGTTGAGCTTTCCTACGGCCGCCGATCTCCCAGCTTCGTCCACTTTTTTCAGGACTAGGTCACCTGCTTGGAAGTGCTTGAGACGAACGTGCTTGTCGAAGTGTCTTGCCATGCGACGCTTGATCTCCTCCTGCCTAGCCGAGGCTAGATCTCGGAGCTCTTCGATGTAGTCGAGGGACAGCTTCTGGGCTTCCTCATTCTCTAGTCGCCATTCTTCATCTCTGTCTTCTGCCGCAATCACCCTAGGACTTCTGACCTCGAACTCTACTGGGATGAGAGCTTCGGACCCGTGAGAGAGTTTGAACGGGGTTTCCCCTGTGGATGAGCTAGGAGTGGTTCTCAAAGCCCACAACACCGAGGGGAGCTGCTCCGCCCAATTACCTCTTAGGTTCTCGACTTTCTTCTTTAGTAGGTTGATAATTAACTTGTTGGCGGCCTCCACTTGTCCATTGCTCCTGGGATGATGTACTGACACGAACCGAAGATCAGTTCCGAGCTGTCTGCAAAAATCCTCCAGCTCCAAACTGGCAAACTGTGGACCGTTGTCGGTGACGATGGCGAGGGGAATCCCGAATCTGCAGGCGATTTCTCCCTAGATGAAGTTCTTCACGACTTGAGAGGTGGTCTTGGACAAAGCCTTGGCCTCGATCCACTTGGAGAAATAGTCAATCATGACGAGGACGAACTTCCTCTGGCCGCTAACTGAAGGAAAGGGACCTATCAAATCCATTCCCCAGATAGCGAACGGCCACGGGGCAGTGATAGAACGAAGGTGCTGGGCCGGCTGCAGATGAAGGGGGGCGAACAGTTGACACTTCGAGCACTTTTTCGAGAAGGCCTCCGCATCCTTGCGGATAGTGGGCCAGAAGTAGCCATGTCTCAGGATCCTTTGCTCCAAAGTGCGAGTCCCAGAATGGCTTCCGCACTCTCACGAGTGGATCTCCTCCAACACTCGAGGTACTTTCTCTTCAGAGACACATCTAGCCAGAGGGCCCGAGATTGTCTTGCGATATAACTCCCCATCTTGCAATAAGTAATACGCCGCCTTGTACTGAAACCTCCTTTGATCCCCTTCTTCCGCTGGAAGATGCCCAGAACTCAGGAAGGAAATGAACGGATCCATCCACGAAGGACGATGATCGATCTCCATCATCTCTCCATCCTTAATGGATGGTCGAAACAACTCCGTGATGGTCCCTCCTGCTCTTGGCCCATACTTGGCCAGACGATCCGCTGCCGAGTTCTCCTCTCTCGGTACGTGCTCGACGAATAAGGATTGAAAACTTCCAAAAAATCCTTTCACCTTCATGAGGTACTTTTGCAGAATGGTGTCGCGTACTTCGAACTCTCCCCGAATCTGAGACGCGACCACCATCGAATCAGTGAAAGCCATGACGTCTTGGATGCCCAGCTCCTTTGCGAGGCGCAGGTCTGCTATGATGGCTTCGTACTCGGCTTGATTGTTCGTTACTGGGAAGAGGATCTCGACTGCTTGCTCGATCCTAGTTCCCTGTGGGCTAACAAGAATGATGCCCACCCCCCACAAAGCTCCTGCCTGAGGCTCCGTACATGAGCATCTTCCAAGGGATGGGAGTAGAAGCCTCCTCTCCCGGTTCCGCTTCCACCGAGAAGTCGGATAAGAAATCTGCTATTGCATGTGCTTTGATCGCCACCCGGGGCGAGAAGGAAATATCGAACTCACTGAGTTCTACCGACCATTTCGCCAGCCTCCCCGAATGCTCCACCCCTTCCAAGATATTTCGGAGAGGATGGTCAGTTATGACCCGGATGGAGTGAGCTTGAAAATAAGGTCGAAGCTTCTGCGCCGATACCACCAAGGAGAAGGCGAGCTTCTCCAAGATTGGATATTTCAACTCCGCCTTCTTGAGTACCTGGCTGACATAGTAAATTGGGAGTTGTTTCTTTCCTTCTTCTCGGACCAGCACGGAACTTACCGCTTCCACCCCTACTCCCAAATAAATGAGTAGGTCTTCACCTTCTTTCGGGCTCTGAAGGAGAGGTGTCTGAGTCAACTGCTCCTTCAGCCTTCCGATCGCCTTTTCGCACTCATCGTACCATACGAAATTCTTGCTCTTGCGGAGCGTCTTGAAAAAGGGAGAGCACTTCTCCCCTGCCTTGGACAGAAAGAGGCTGAGACCTGCCAACCTTCCCGTCAGTCTTTGAACTTCTTTCATGGTCTTCGGCGAGGCCATCTCTAGGATTGTCTTAACCTTGTCAGGGTTCGGCTCCACTCCTCCCGGAGTGATGAGGTGTCCCAGAAACTTCCCCCTTCCAGCTCCGAACACGCACTTTGCCGGATTGAGCCTCATCTTGAACTTCCTCAGCATTGCGAAGGTCTCCACCAGATCTGCTATATGCTCTGGGACGCTCTTGCTCTTGATCAAGAGGTCGTCCACATACACCTCCAGGTTCCTTCCCTTCTGCTCCTTGAAGACAAGATCCATCATTTGCTGGTAGGTTGTTCCTGCATTTTTTAGCCCAAAGGGCATCATTTTATAGCTATAGCACCCATCCCCCGTGATGAAGGAAACATCGCGGCAATCGGGGGGATACATCCGGATCTGGTGGCATCCCGAAAACGCATCAAGAAAACTCATTACAGGAAAACCAACGACTGAATCAACCAGCGCGTCGATCCGAGGCAAGGGATAACAATCCATGGGGCAACTTTTATTTAACAAAGAGAAGTCCACACACATCCTCCAGCTGCCTACAACTTTCTTAACCATTACAACATTAGAGACCCAGCCTGGATACTGGATCTCCGACACAAAACTTGTGTCCAGCAACTTCATCACCTCCTCATGGATAGGTCCGGCCAACACGGTAGCACTGGACCCCTTCTTCGGGCGGACGGGCTTCACCGCGAGGTTGAGATTGAGGTGGTGGCAGGCAACCTCTGGGTCGATCCCGGGCATCTCAGCAGCACTCCAGGAGAAGATGTCAACGTTATCCTGCAGGCACGTTGCCATCTCCACCTTCTCGGTGACCTTCAGCAATCCCCCGATCTTCAGCAGCCCCGATACTCCGCTGCGGAGAGTACCTCGACTTCTTCCACCTCCTCGGACGCATCCAGCCGGGCCGTGCCTCCAGTTACCCTCTCGAACTCCTCCGCGTCAGCCATTCAGCTGATGTTGCTAACCGAGCTGAGGTAGCACTCGCGGGCGGCTCTTGGATCGCTCCTGATCCTCACCTGGACATCCCCTTGACAATACTTGGGGCACTGATGGTAGGAGGATGGGATGGCCTTGAAGGTGTTGAGAAGTGGCCTCCCGAAGATGGCCTTGTAGAAGCTCGGGGCGTCCACGATGACGAAATTGTTGGAGCTTGCTTTCCGCATCTCTTAGTTTGAGAATAACAAATACCATGATGTATTTGATCTACTCTTTTGTGTGTTTATAGTGTACAGGTGATACATGTTAAATAAAGAAACACGTCCTCGTTCATGGATCAAAAAGACAAAATGACGAGTTTTGTATGTTAAACTTCAAAAGGCAATAAATTTCAATCTAGGAAGAGTTACGGAACGTGCCACCCCATTTCGGAGATGAGAATGACTCAATCTACTGTCTGGAGAAGTTTCGGACGGCAAAAATGTAGAGGATCTATCGGATTTCCGACAGCAGTACCGGATTTCCGACAGCTAGCTAACGGATTTCTGACAGCTAGCCAACGGATTTCCGACAGTGCACGATCTTCCCGTAACTCTACGACGTGCAGCAGTTACGCAAGCTAACGGATATCCGATAGTGCTACCGGATATCCGACAGCCCACGTCTCAACCACGACCTCCACTTCGCGCAGAAACTTCAAATTAGTGGGACACGTGGCAACCTCTGGAGATAACGGATTTCCGATAGCTAGCTAACGGAAATCCGACAGCTCTCTTTTATTAAAAGGGTTCAGAACTTCGTGGATTTCAAGCTTTGAAGATTCTAAGTTCCTTCTTGAGTGCATATGAACTAGAGAGCTCCAGAACCTCAAGAACTCCCATTTGTGCTGAGAAGGTTTGAAATTGAAGACGAGATCGGACGCACTTCTACATCAACGATCATCTCGAGGCTTCAACCTTCCTTTCAGAGATCTGAATTTCTAGGGAGTTCTTATTTTATCTTGTATTTTCAGTTATATACATTTTACTTTGTATTGGTAGGGAAAATCGCTTCCTTGTGCGGAGCGTCTAAGTCCTTGCGTGGCTTAAGAGAAAATCGCTTCCTTGTGCGGGGCGTCCAAGTCCTTGCGTGGCTTGGTGGGAAATCGTGGCCTTGTGTGCTACGTCTAGATCTTGGGAAGATCTAGAGGATAGGCTTGGGCTTGGTCTAGGGAAAGATAAGTCATAGCCTTCCGGTCCTTAGTAGAAGGACCGGTAAAATTGTAAAAGTTTTATTTTATCATTATTTCCTTGATTTTAAGCTTTATTAAGATCGTTATGTTCATGTATGTCTTTGTCATATTTAATAAAATTATGAATGTTACTTTATTGAAAATTAATTGAGTATTTATTAATATAAAATTTGTGTTTGGAAAATTTAGATTAATTATTTTTAAGAAAAGTGAAAGTTGGTGAAAAATTCTTAAGTAAAAATCATAATTTAAAAAGGCCCTTATTCACCCCCCCCCCCTCTAAGGGCGCCACAAGATCCAACACGTGGTATCAGAGGCAGGTTATTCCAAATCGGCTTAACAACCGGGAATAATGGCGTCTCTTGATCATGATCTCGCTTCTACTAGTGGGGAAAATTTTAATATAAATGAAAAAGTATTATCACCACCTTTATTTATGGGCAAAAATTTTAAAGGGTGGAAAATATTAATGAAAATTTTTCTTAAGGCCTTAGTTGAAAAAGTTTGGAATATTACTATTAAAAAGCCATCAAACGTACTAACTAGAAACGAAATTATTTTAAATGCAAAATCTATGAATAGTATATTTTGTGTGTTAGACCAAAATATTTTCAAACTTATTTATACTTTACCTACCACATATGAAATTTGGAGTTTTCTTGAAAGAACTTATGATTCTCCTTCTACAAATACGGAACATTCACAAGAACCGGAGAATATGCAAGCCTATGCAAATATTCAAGAAAACTACACAAAGGATGGATCCATAGAATGCTCATCAAGCGGAAAGGATGATGGAAACTCTTGTTTGGAAGAGGAAGATGAAGAAGACAAAGGAACACTATGTTCAAATCTTGCCTCATCCACGAGCGCTGTAAGGAAATCAAAATCTCTATTTTTTGTACATCTATTTCTACACTACAATTGCTACAAAATACTAAACGTAAGATTAAGAAACTAAAAATGGCTAATGCAAAACTACGTTTAGAAAATAAAACTTTGAAAGCAAATGTGAATGTAGAATCCAAAAATGAAATGTTTGTATCTCCTGCATGCTCTTCATTTGAAAACTATATATCTTGTTTTAATTGTAATAATATTAAAGAAAAATTCAAGGAACTTGAAAAAGAGCTTACTTTCATAAAAGAACAAAATGAAAAATTATGTTTAGAAAACTCTTCTCTAAAAAATGATTGTGCTAAGTGTAAAGAATATAAAATTGAAATTAAAGAGATGGATGAAACATTTGATGAATATAGAAATAACTATCAAGATCATATTGATTCAATTGTTTCCACTCTTAAAAATAGCACAATCGCTTATAATAAAGCTAGACATAATTTAAAGATTAAGAATGATGAATTAAAATCAAAAATCAACTTGCTTAAGAAAATGGTAAATACAAATTCACAATATCAAACTATATCTAAAAACAAGTTGAATATGAATATGAACATCTTAACTAAGTTTAATAATGGGAGTAAGAAACATAAAGGATTTGTAAATCAAAATCAAAATCACCATTATGTACAAAATCATGTTTCTCCCAACCTAAAATTAAATGCAAACAAATTTCCTCCAAATTATAAATTCAAAAATCATTTTGATCCAAATATTCAAGTAAATGATTATGGAAATTTGAAAAATAAAAATAACATTTTTCCAAGGTTTGAATGGAGACCCAAAGCTAAAGAAGAAACACAAACTCCACTCAAAAGGGCCCATTCATCACTATCTCCCCAAAAGCAAACACGATGTATTTTGGTACCCAAAAGAACCATCACACCCGGTCCTCTTTGGATACCTAAATCTCTCATTCATTAGTATCAAATCATTTGCATGAAGTAGAAATCAACTAAAAATGAAATATCATTATTCTACTTCATGATATGCCTAACCTTTTTCTTTTTGTTTGTTTATTTTCTTTTTGTTGAACCATCATGATATGATCACTTTATAGAACTTGTAATATGACTTTCACATATTAAACCAAAATTCATAAATAAATCAAATTGAGTAAAGTTGAATAATAAGTCATGTCATTTTTCAAGTGATCTACTTATCCTTATTATTTTTATCCTTCTAAATCCATTTCCTAAAAGGTCTTATAAAATTTGAAAAACTAAATTTGTCATATGATATTATTAAGACTAAATGAAATAAGTGTCAAAATGGATTTAAAAGGTGTATTTTAGGGGTCTTAGGCTAAAATATTAAATGCGCAACTAATTGCATATTTGTCTATTTTTCGTTGCTGCATATAATAGCCCCTATATTGAAAATCATAATCGAGAAAAATCAGAATCAAATAATATCAAAAACAATGTGTTTTAAATCAAATATAGTAACTCTGTTGCTAACGCCAGGCATTATCACTAACGCTGGCGGTAGCATTTTTTCCTAAAAATTCTGATTTTCTCTGAAAATTTATTTTTACTATCATTGTTGTCAAATACCTTGTATTTGTTTTTTCTAATTTCTAAAAATTAAAATCAAAAAGAAAATTTACAAAAATGATGAATATGATTTCACAATCACCACCATGATCTATTAATATCCTATGCTAAAATTCACAATAATCATATATCATAATTCATGATCCATCAAGACCTATCTTAAATCAACTAATTCTATCAACCTTAGGAATTATGAAATATATGATTGCAATTGGTATTATAGTTTCATATCTTATTTTGTGTGTGTGATGTGCATCTTTATTGTTTGCATGAATCTCATTATCTTTAGACCTATGAATTAACTTGATATCAACAAGATGAAATCAAATAGAATTGTCACTTCTTTCTAGGTCTATGAAAATTCAAAACTCTATGTTTGAATACATGCAACTCAATCTTATATTTGTCCCTCTTTACTTAGCTTTGCACCATGTTGTCCTAATTCATCACACTAGCATTATCACGTACCATAGATAGAAATCAACGCTCATGCTAGTTATATTTTGCAATGCTAAAGTAAATTATGTCATTAAAATATGAAAATCTTATTTTCCTTTATAGTTATTTGCATGAATAAAACTTTTCTAAATGGATTTAAAATCAACAATCTTCGATAAAATTGTAAATCCAAAACTAATCATGAAATTATAACACAGCTAATATATTTAGGCTTACACGCTTAGTATGTCCATAATCAATAAACCTATGACATGTGTCTCACAATAGAGAGGCGTAGGATTGTGTGCATTAGAGACCTAACCTCTAAGTCATGTCTTGTCCTTAACCGGGGAGGGTTCCAGTGGGGCCTTGAGAGGCACTGGGGGGAAAGAGTGCTAGGTTGAGCGTCATCTTTTGTATGCATATGGGATTAACACCCCAACCTACGGCATATGTGCAGCTCCTCATGCCCATCCGTCACATAGTACGGGGCTAGAGTGTAGTCATGTAGTTAAGGTATCTTGATCTTAGATATACTTATATTATATTCATTGCATGAACATTATCTCACTCTTCATACATAAATCATGCATTTTTTTTTATTCTAACATTGCATCATGTGTTTGCATATTTTAATATTTCGAGCTTTAATGATTTTACCAAACACAAGTATTTGAAAAATCACCAATACATGCTAAAAGAGCCTTCAAATCTAATCAATATACTCTGAAATTTCAACTGAAGGAAGGTCTCTTTATAATACAAATGAATTGAGAAAAATATTTTTCAAAACATCAAGAAATGCAGCTCTGTTTTGGCGTTAAGAAGTTAATGCCTGGCGTTAGCTCCTTTGCTCCAAAATATTTTTTGTTTTGAATTATTTCTGGTATTATTTTAATATTTTGTGTGTTTGTAAAAAGTTTTCTATCTTTTTATTCCTTTTAAAACAAAATTTATTTCTTTTAAAAAATATATATGTATTTTCTCATACGTTATTTTTGTTTATTTCTCTGGCATAGAATATCATTTACTGAAAGGGCTATTAAAGACTTCTATGATTTCCAGAGAATATATATAAAAAAAACAAATACAAAATTACAAAACAATTTCAAAGAACAAAAATATGTTTTTCTTTATGTGTGTTTATTGTTTTGTGCATATATAAAAAAAATTCAAAATTTTATAAAAACAAAACTGATTGTTATTCATTGTCATTGTCAAAGATTGATGATTAATTATATCAATAAAAGATTAAATACAATGTTTAATTTAACTTTCAAGTTTCTTAAAAACATTGTTTTGTATTTGTCATGCCTTGAAAATTATCTTGTTATGTGCAATGAAATTGATTGTAGATAAACATGTGTAGAAATGTTTAGCATGCCTCTAAGTATGAGTAATGTATTATGTTTGATAATGATTCATTCACTCACTTATTTTTGATAACCTACATGTGTTTACAATCTTATTCTTACATGATTGTGTAGTGTAATAATATAAGTAATTAAAATGCATAAATAGATTACCTACACAACATTGAATTGGTTATTACAATTCTTTGTCTTTCATGCACTTATTCTTTAGAGAAATGTGGTTTAAAATGCTATGGTGAATTCGGAGTCCTTGTTCACTAAACTAAAAAGCAAATAATAAATGACAAGGAAAACTCCACCAAGCACTACTCACCCTCCTGATAAGTCTTAATGAGCATTGTGAGGTTGAGCACCCTGGCTAAGAATTGTAAAGTGTCTTGTAGCAAACAATTTATGCACCACTTCTCTTTAGTACACCAGATCACAAAAAAATTGAAAATAAAGCTAAAAAGTATAAAAGTGATCCCTCAAGCACTACTTTGCACCCTGATAAGTCTTAATAAGCATTGTGTGTGCAGAGTGCCTTGGTAGTTGTACTATTTATTCATGTGCATTGAAATAGTGTGGAAGTAATATTATTTGTATATTTTAATATTGTGTTATTTCATTATATATGTCATGTGTTTTTGATTGATTCATTTGTATACTTTATCAAAACACTACTTTGTACACATCATTATCTTTCATAAAACTTCTACTCATGAGAATTGGATCCTAAAGCTCATCTACTCAAATCTCTACAAACTTAAGTAAATGCACTAGATAACAAAGCATGACCGCTACAATGTTTATGTTTACTTGAAATGCAAATTTTATTACATTGTAGTTTGTGTATCTTTTCTTGATATTATGAAATCATGGTTGCAATTTTTTTTATTTTTTTTTATTAATGTAATAGCATCTCTTCAATCTTTAACTCAAACATCAACTTTTCAAATTTAAAACTCATAATCCTTTATATGGTTTTATCTTCTAAAATGATGTTTATGTTTAAGAGTGCTTATTATTTTTAACACTGTGTTTTCCTTTAAGCAAGTGGTATCTTAAAATAGAATGCTTACTATATCATGTTAGCTATGTTGCTTACTACTTTATGTTACATCATGCTTATATTTTTCTCAACAAGTAGTATTTAAGAAGCTTTTGATTTCATCCTATTTTTCTTCTCGGCATAAAATCTATTACTCTTATATACTCCCATATTTATTATTTCTTCATAATTATTCATTCTTTATTTCAAAATAACTTTTGATAATATCAAAAAAGGAGAGAAATATAAATTCAAGAAATCTCTTACTAATCTCAATTTTTCAGAATGCACCATTGCAATTAATTATAACATTTAGGGGGAGCATACATTTAGGGGGAGAATACAATTTAGGGGGAGTATATTAAAAAGTTTTCATGGAAAGCGTCTATGTAGAGGGAGTGATATTGCCAGATCGTGACAACCCACTTTTGGTAATAACAAAAGGGGGAGAATAAAATGAGAAATCTAGTAACATAGATATTTAGGGGGAGTAAAATCTATCACGCAGTAAACCTTTTATTCATGCATATCTTTTATCGTACTTATCTACAAACTCACTAATTTCTCATATGGGTATTTGTTATTATCAAAAGGGGGAGATTGTTGGAGCTTGCTTTTCGCATCTCTTGGTTTGAGAATAACAAATACCATGATGTATTTGATCTACTCTTTTGTGTGTTTATAGTGTACAGGTGATACATGTTAAATAAAGAAACACGTCCTCGTTCATGGATCAAAAAGACAAAATGACGAGTTTTGTATGTTAAACTTCAAACGACAATAACTTTCAATCCAGGAAGAGTTACGGAACGTGCCACCCCATTTCGTAGATGAGAATGACTCCATCTACAGTCTGGAGAAGTTTCGGACAGCAAAAATGTAGAGGAGCTATCGGATTTCCGACAGCAGTACCGAATTTCCGACAGCTATCTAACGGATTTCCGACAGCTAGCTAACGGATTTCCGACAGCTAGCTAACGGATTTCCGATAGTGCACGATCTTCCCATAACTCTACGACGTGCAGCAGTTACGCAAGCTAACGAATATCCGATAGTGCTATCGGATATCCGCCAGCCCATGTCTCAACCACGACCTCCACTTTGCGCAGAAACTTCGAATTAGTGGGACACATGGCAGCCTCTGGAGATAACAGATTTCCTATAGCTAGCTAACGGAAATCTGACAGCTGTCTTTTATTAAAAGGGTTCAGAACTTCGTGGATTTCAAGCTTTGAAGATTCTAAGTTCCTTCCTGAGTGCATACAAACCAGAGAGCTCCAGAACCTCAAGAACTCCCATTTGTGCTGAGATGGTTTGAAATTGAAGACGAGATCGGACGCGCTTCTACATCAACGATCATCTCGAGGCTTCAAAGTTCCTTTCAGAGATCTGAATTTCTAGGGAGTTCTTATTTTATCTTGTATTTTCATTTATATACATTTTACTTTGTATTGGTAGGGAAAATCGCTTCCTTGTGCGGAGCGTCTAAGTCCTTGCGTGGCTTAAGGGAAAATCGCTTCCTTGTGCAGAGCGTCCAAGTCCTTGCGTGGCTTGGTGGGAAATCGTGGCCTTGTGTGCTACGTCTAGATCTTGGGAAGATCTAGAGGATAGGCTTGGGCTTGGTCTAGGGAAAGATAAGTCATAGCCTTCCGGTCCTTAGTAGAAGGACCGGTAAAATTGTAAAAGTTTTATTTTACCATTATTGCCTTGATCTTAAGCTTTATTAAGATCGTTATGTTCATGTATGTCTTTGTCATATTTAATAAAATTATGAATGTTACTTTATTGAAAATTAATTGAGTATTTATTAATATAAAATTTGTGTTTGGAAAATTTAGATTAATTATTTTTAAGAAAAGTGAAAGTTGGTGAAAAATTCTTAAGTAAAAATCATAATTTAAAAAGGCCCTTATTCACCCCCCCCCCCCTTTAAGGGCGCCACAAGATCTAACAGAAATGGCACTGGAGAGGGGTGCCCCCGAGTGTTACAAGGAGATCTACTCCTCCTTCCACCTCCTGCTTCTCTCCGGAGAAGCCAAAAAGGGGACCATCCGGCGCCCGGACCCTTCCCGCGCCGACGCCCATCCCGTCAAACGTCTTCTTGAAGATGACGTTTACGGAACTACCATTATCGATCAGGATTCAATCAACGGTAAAGTCTTCTACGGCGGCTTGGATTACGAGGGCGTCATGAAAGGGGTTCTCATTCCCTAACATGTCTTCTTCGGAGAATGTGATCTCCACCAACAGGGGCGGTGCCTCCGAGGTCGAAGCGACGCTCCTTCGATAGATTTTATGGAGACTTCCCTTGCGGGAAGCTCCTATCCCCGCACCCCCGTGGATCACCCCCACTCCTCTACCTCCTGGGGCCACCTCTCCTCGACCTCCGTGGTCGACTCGGTCCTCGTTCCTCCTTCGGCCGGCTTCCTGAACCACCGGCTGATCGACCGGAGCTTCTATCCTCCGCTGCTACCCGTTAACCTCTCCTGCTGCCAGTCTTCTCCTGGCTTCCCAAAAGTCTGGGCAGGCCATCGTGCCATGCCCTTCCACCTGGTGGAGGTCACAGTAGAGGGGAACCTCCTCTACCTGCAGCCTTCTTTGCTTCCTATTCTTCCGGCCTTGGCGATTGCCGCGCCTGGCAACCGCCATTGCTTCCTCCCTTCTTCTCTCCTAGCGCCCCTCTGGCCTGTCGAAACGCCTTCTCTCCGGGGATCTTCTTCCCCGCTCCTGACGCTGAGTTACCCTGGCCGGCTTCCACGGTGGCCGGTTAGCGGGGACTTGGTAGCGTCTTTCCTCCTCCCGACACTCTAGAGCCACGATGAGCCTCCTCTCATCGTTCCTTCTTGGCTCCTCCCTCCTGGGTTCTCTTTCTCTTCTCTCCTCTCTGCCTCTTCCCTCTGGCTTTCTCTTCTCCGCCCTCCTGGGCTCTTCCTTCTTCCTCTTCTCGGGGGGACTTTCCTCCTCCTCTTCCTCATCTTCCTTGGTCACTCGGGTGAGCCTGGATAGGAAGACGCGGTTGGAAGCCTCACCCTGGACGAACTGGTTGGCCCTTTCGATGAGATTGGCGTAGGAGTAGGGAGGTTTCCTACCAATCTCCAACTTAAAGAGGCCTTCGCGAAGGCCGAAGGTTAGGGCCAACCGCAGGGTGCGACCATCCACCTCCTGGATGAGTAGCACCTCCTCCTAGAAGCAGTTGATGTAGTCCCCCAACGTTTCTTTTGCTCCCTGGGCCAGATGGAAAAGGGTTGTAGCCTCCTTCTTCAACTTCTTTGCCATGGCGAACCGCATGTTCAGCCCCCGGCAAATGTCTTCAAAGCAGTAGATGGAGCCTTCCGGCAACTGGTGGAACCAGTCCCTGGCCTTCCCTCGAAGGGAAATCGCGAATAGCCTACACTTGAAGGCGTCCGACATGGTCCGAAGGGAGGCGACATCCTCAAACCACTGGATATGACAGATAGGGTCCTCTCTCCCCGAGTACTAATTCATCGAGGGATCCCTGAACCCCTCTGGCACTGGCGCGGCGAGGATCTCCTCGCAGAATGGGCTCCTCCCTCCCAATCTGGCGACGATCATCATCTGGCCGAGTATCTCCCCCGTACTCGCTATCCTGGCGAGTATTGTAGTATCTCGCCTTCTCCTCCTCCTCGCGGAACCGAGTTCCACCAGCTCCTTGCGACGCCTGCAGAACAAATTGCGACCTCCTTGGTCGCTCAAATTCCTCGATGTGTTCCTTCCCTGCTCGCTGAGTGCGAGCACCTTCCTCGGACGGACCTGGGCAATGAGGCGACGTCGCCGTTCCTTCCATGCGAGGTAGAAGAGCTGCTCGCATGGATCCTTCCATCCTCCGCGCGAATTCCTCGAAGACAGCCAACGATACAAACTCGCCACCTCGGGCCGAGTTTCCCGCCACATCCTCGTGGTTGCTAATTGTTACCATCTCACTTTTCTACCAGACTTTCTTCCTCTAGCCGCGATCCACGCTCACCGCACCAAAGTGTTGACGCCTGGAAAATCCTGGCCTCAAGATTCGGATCAATGCAACCTGAGGCTACTTGCCCAGCGGTTGAACGAGAAAGTTTGGTTAGCTACGACGAGCGGAACGGAGAGAAAAAGGACACAACCCCAGGTGCTGTGGCAGGGAGGTCCCACCACATACCCAAAAGCTCTAAAGAGTCTTCTCCTCCAAAACCACGAATAGCCGAGCTCGGTACTAGGTAGGCACTTGTTAGGGAAGATTCTTGTCGGTCAAAGAGGGGGGGGGGTGCAGCTCTGATTTTGACAAGTGCCATTCCTGGTACCGCTGGGGGTCTATTTATAGACAAATCCTAAGGGGGGGGGGGGGGGGGAGCAGATAGCCATCCCTGACCCCCTAGAGTTGATTTTTTAGACAAGGCAATAGGTTGGCGAGTAGGTAAGGACCTCAGACCTAACTGGCGAGTTGGTTGGCTAAGTCGCCTATAGGCGAGTAGGTCCGAACTCACGACTTCCTCGCCTAGCCGGGTAGTGAACGCCGGGCAGGGCTTTCCTCCTCGTCCTATGCGAGTAAGTTTCTTCTCGCACAACCAAAACTCTTGATCTTCCTTCGTCTTCTGGATTATTGACTTCTGCCTTGACCTTTTGACCTTGATCTCCGCGTACGTGGCCTTTAGATGGGCCCACCCTCGGAGAATGAGGGTTGTACACTGACCCCACCACAACACTCTTAACCACTCAAGGAGTCCATTAGGCCAATGAGGAATCATTGGGGTCACCTAAATTAGTCATTTTGACTAAAGTCAACTCTAGCTTAAAATAAGTCAACCATCCCTATTAGGCTTCAAATGATTCAATTGATCTAACCCAAACTCTCAAAACCACTAAGGGAGGTCATTAGGTCATTATTGACTAATTGGGTTGAACAAAATTCATGGAATTGACCAAAGTCAACTTTGGGTCAAACTAGCCCAAATTAGCCTAAATGGGTTCAATTAGCCCAATGTGGATCTCACCATGGCCTAATCAACATTGGATGGTGTCATGGAACTCATGACCATCATATGGAGTCAACCCCACCCTTGGTGGACCAAGTTAAGCCTAAAAGTCAACATGGGTCAATTTGTCCTAAAATTGGGATTTTGAATGCCAAGCCTAATTCCAATGAGCTAAAGCCCTCAATTCAGGCCCATCCTACAACCCATTAGCCTAAAGAACAGCAATGTCCCCTGAAATTGACATGCATTGGCATGAACTAGGTCAATTTGATTTGGAAGAGACAAAAATGAGTAATTCTAGGCTTAAGTGCCAATTGGCACTCAATTCCTCCTCTCAAGCCTTCGTAATTACTCCTATCAGTCAGGCCAACCGATTTGGAGCTTAAGTGTTACCAAATTGTAGGTAGGAGCTTGCTATATGTCGGCTAACCACCCTTAATGGCGTCTCCCTATACAGCCCAATTTTAGATCAAATTGAGGGTGCCATTAGCTTCTAAAGCCTGGGAGGAGTTCAAATCGAGCTTTAGATCATTGGATTTGGTGGAGAGGAGCAAATTTGGCAAGGGATCCAATCTTGGTGGTCGTCCATGGCAACTCACAAAAATGGCCAATCCAAACACCCAATCAAGATCAGTTTCTTCATCACTCTTCCCATGCTAGCATCCTAGATCATTTAGGATGAAAAGCCCTCTCAATCAAGCCTCAATTGAGGCTTTGATTTCAAAGAAATCCGATGGCCGAATGGAAGAAATATTCATGCTAGAAATCTATATTTAGGCCATGGTTCGTCGTGATTCTTGTCCCACACAATTTCTTGCTCCAAAAAGAAGCTATATGAACTTATTTCATGAAGAAAGATTGACTGTGGAGGGAGTATTGGCTGAAACAAGCTCAAAAACCTGCTTCTTGTCGGCTATAGGTAGAAGATGACCTCTAGACTGTTAGATCTAGGCTTGATCGATATCTGCTGGCCACATTTTATTTAAATAAAGTTATTTGATATCTGTCACACGTAATACTGAAGTTTCATGCTAGATTTAAGCCACATAGAGGTTATTTTAGGAAAAGTGGACTGAGACAAAGGTTGTAGCTCTAGGTGTCTAGTTTCTATAAGAATTTGAATCACCTTATTTGGAGTGTTGTAGCTCCCTCAACACACATTTTGGTGCAGGGTGTACATAAGTGGCTGAAGGCACACTTTTGAGTTCCACCACCAAACCACTCACTCAAGTGAGCTGAAGTTTTAGCCATGCATGAGTTATGACCTAGTGCACCCTCTGACCAAAAATGGTAATTTTTGGGAATAATTTTTCGAAGGTTTTATAAAACATTTAATTAACTATGCATGTATTAATTAGGTGAGCAAATGACCTAAAATCCACATCAATTTTTGGTGGGTGATTGGTTAGGTCAAAATCTGACCCTGGTAAAATTTATAGACCATTTGGGTTAGTGCATGTTGGGGAAAATTCACATGCAAGTTAGTCTATGAAAGGGCTGATGTGCATTTAGCACTTTCTACATGATTTGTGATTCCCCTTGAATCCCTTGAAGTATGGTTATGGAAAATTGTACATGCATGTGAAATAGTGAAGTGAATCACCTCTGAGAGTTTGGAAGGATTTTGAAATGATTTTCCATATATTTTACATTTAAATTAATTAGTCTCACATACACTTTATTGAGACATTTGAGACCAAAAAGTGATTAGGAAAGTTACCAAACTCTGGCACATGGACACTTAAGTCAATTTACATTCCAAGAAGTTTTCCTGGAATTTTTAGAGACCAATTAATACCCTAAATGTCATTAATTTAATTTGTCCCTATGGGTTACAAAACTGACTTGTGAAAAATATGAAAAAATGTCATTATAAGTTTTAAATCGTAATGAACCTCTGGGATTTTTATTTCAATTTTTGGATAATGGTAATCAGTAACTCTTTCATTATGTGGAATATTCATGATTTTGAATAATTGATTATTACTAGTGGCAATAATTATTGGAAAAATATGAACCTTTGTTATAATATACACATGACCATTTATATCCACTAGAGAATTTTTGGGTATTTATTTGATGACTAAAATATTTAATATTACAGATAATGTGGTATGGCTACATTTAGTAAAATTTGGTTATATGATTATACCTGTCTGGAAAATTATGAAATTGAATAGGAGTTTATTTTGGATCATTTATAAGCCATATGAATTTTCTTGTAATTTTTATTTGATTAAAACATGGTGATATTTTTATAATGAGTTTATGGCTATATTTAGTAAAATTTGGTTATAAGATTATTCCTGTCTGAAAAATTAGAAAATTTAGTAGGAGTTTATTTTGGGTAATTAATAAGCCCTGGGAATTTGCTTGTAATTTTTAGTTGGCTAAAACTTAGTTATCTTTTAATAATGGGCTAAAACAAGACCTCTGGAGAAATGATTCTTTAAAATACCTTAGAGAATCTCTGGAGAAGTTTGTGGATTAAGTAGATACTAGAAAATTATACTTCATGTGAAAATTGGAAATCACTTATCAATTATGTAATAGTAAATAATTAGGCCCCTTAATCAGAAATGGACAAATCTGATTATAATTACAACATATGACATGTAGAATCACAGGAATTAATTGTAGTCCATTTGGACATAAGGGGCAGACATATGCTTCATAAGAGATACACGAATATTTCGAATCATAGTTGGTCTACAAATAGCCAAAAGGGCTTTAGTGATTTAGACCCCACTTGGTCATCGTACATAGACCCAACAACTTTGGATCATCATGGACATCATAGAGTATTTAGTAGAACAACTCATCCTGGGTCAACATATATGTATAGGATTGGGGCGCGTTTAGTAAAACACTCGATAAGGAGTTGAATTAAGGATATGTGAAGGGACATATATATGGTGATGTATTAAAGGAGTATGGTAGAATGGACACCTGAATTGTGATCCTTGAGTGTAAAATTGATGACGAGTGGAGCAGCACTCGGTCACTAAAGGAAGGGGTCGTGTCGGTGTTCAAAAGAACATCAACACTTCCATGGTTAAGTCTTAATTAGGTAACTAGAGTTACTAAAGAGGAAGTATGTATATAAGAATGGGTAGTTACCGATAAGAGTAGATATCCTAGGAAGGGGGATATGGGCTTCAACCCATTGTATTCCCTAGTACTACTACGAGCCCTTCACCGGGTAGCCATCGGGAAGTCCAAGATTTACCCTAAACTTCTAAGTACAGCTAAACGATGGACAAGAGTAGTTTAAGTAGGAGAACTTGATAAGGTAAACCTAGTCCCAAAATATGGGACGGAATGATACAAGGACTTATTCATCCTGCGAGCTGGAGGATCGGGAAGTTATGATGTCAGGATGGGTTAGTCCTGCGAGTGATAGGATCGGTGTTATCTAAGGAAGACTAGATAGTCCGGCGAGCTGGAGGCTCGGGGAAATACAAGTAAGAGGTGTTACTTACCAGATAGTATGCGGATACCCTTTGTGTTCTTAGGGGCGTACATAAGGTCTAGTCCGGGAGGTGTTGATAGGAGCCTAAAAGTGAACATGCCCGATCCACTACCCATGTTTGCCTCAATGGGGTACCTGAGTTGACACACTCAAACAGAGAGAACTTACAAGGTATGTACGTACAAAGTCGCATGTGTGAGCTGCATCATTACATAAGCATAGCATAACATTATTGCATAAACAAGACCTCATTGTATAAATCAGTATGTGCTCTTTTATACGATGGGTTTACCTTAGTGCCAGGTCCCTTAACTTATAAGTTTGTATGAGCATTCATATAAGTTAAGGTTACTTTTGTAGTTGATCTTAACTTATTTAAATTGCTATTATGGTTACTGCTTTCCATTTCTTTACATACTTCTCTTACACTGCTTAATATAATAGAAATGCTAGAATTGGCCCCTATACTATCTCTACTTATATACAACTTCTAGTTAGAGCATTGTCACCTGCTTGTCATTATTCTTTGATGTCACTTTTACTTCCATCCTTCCGTCCGGTGCCTAGGAGTCATGGGGGGAGAGGTGGATGAAACCTCTTAGTCTTTTTGACTAACTGTCGGATGTGGCATAACAACCAGGAATGCATGGAGATGGAGCAGCAGCAGATCATGGTGATGGAGCATGAGGGACCACTACAGAGCACCTCGACACTACCACGGGTTGGTGTGAGTGTGTAGGTATTTATAGTTGCTTCCGTGAGTGTCATGTAGTGAGTATATTGATGTACTGGCTTAAGTCCTTTTTCAGTATTATTTGTCATACACTATTTTGTATCTAATCTTGTGGACAGCTCTTTAAATTTGATATATATACAATATGTGATGTGGACTTGAAATATTCATACTTCTATTCTTATTAATTGTTGGATGACCTAGATGAAAAGAATGGCCGGCAGAATCGACGTCTTGTGGTGGTAACCTTCCTGTGAGTGGGTGTCACCGCGAGGCTGCAGTTCTGGGCATAAGACCCCGGATATCAAAAGCAAAAAAAGGGTCTTACAAACTGGTATCAGCTAAGCCAACTTACGATTCTATGTAAAGAAGCCCACAAACCCTGGGATACCCGCTCGAGCTTAGTTTGTGGATAAACTAGCTGCGAAAGAAATGGTGTGCCCATGTAATAAATCACAAGAATTTTGTCCACTACTAATGAGATTTGGCCAACCTACTAATAAACTCCTACCCTTCCTTATGCAACCCCAGACGAACTCCAGTCCCCAGATCACAGTTCCTCTCCCCAAAGTTACTGTTCTCCCACCATTGGGTTCCACTTCATCCCTGCAATCTAAGCTAGGGCAGACATGGACAGCTATCTTAGATGCCTTCCGAACCCAGCATGCCTTAATCCTTGCAGCTAACCATAGCATGACCATGATCATCGAGGAAAAAATGCTAGAGCCAGACCATCACGTGGTACAGTTTGGGAAGAAAAGGAAGAAACCAAACGATGCAATAATGATAGGTGAAGGGAGTAGGCGAAGAGACCACCGCAACAGGGGCAGAGTGTTAGAGCACCAGAAAGCTGGAGGACGTACTCTTCCGAACTTCAAGCAGGAATAGAGGACACATGCGGTACTTAACCCCCTCCGACCGTTTTGATTTCAGGAGCCACCGAGACAGGGAGATGGGGCACCTCCCCCACCACTATGCTATAGATGCCATCAACCGGGACACATACGGGCCCATTGCCATGAGAGATGGAGAAAACTCCATCCACCCCCACCTTCACAGCTGCCAAAAGCTATTGTCGGGGATGAGGATGGGGCTGAGGAGTTCATAGGCCCGCTCGGGACCAAGTATATGCTCTAGATCTGACTCAGTTGGGAAACACCGAGGAGATCATTTCAGGTACTCTAATAGCTTTTGTTTTTCTTTTCGAATTGTCAAATTGATTATTAGCAAATGCTAGATTCTAGAAAACCATATACCCAACCTGTTTGACCTAACAACTCTAGCATATTGAAGCGTTAAACCCGTCCTTTGGACTACCCCCGCACTGAGATGTAGATTAGACACATATCAACTCTTGAAGAGTTTACATAAATGGTAGATCGGAGGGCCATGAACATTTATTAAATCAATAGTCCAGAGGTTATCACTAAGTACCTTGATATAAGAACTTAAACAGTAGAATTCCAAAACTAGGATCTACACCCCTAAGGATTGCATACATGCACAAAAGCCTATATGTTTGGACGGAATAAACTCATCCCAAGACTATAAGGGCGTAAACTATTTCTTTGTTTGTTGGACAAGTCGTACGCTGACTTGGAGTGTTTTATAATCTAAATCCTTGATATTCTTCCCCACAAAATCGTCGTAAGTGGAATTGGATTGAATAAGGTAGTGAGAGAAAAATGACACGATTGTTAAGTCAGTGCAAGTGTAAACAGGATTTAAATTAGATAGCAGTATGACTTGATATAGGTTCTCATGTTCTATAGATAAACAATCTACTTATGATACCATGCGAGGTATGGAGTCATGGAGCCAACTCCTTTTGAACCTAAAATGATTACTTATGATATTCTCGATTAAACTTTTGACTTTTCGGTACATTAGAAGCACATGGTTGACACACCGACATCGTGTTGGAAAATTAGTGAATTAGTCTGGGATAGTGTTGTGTCAAGCGAAACAGTATGATTATGGAACCTGATTGAGTTAGAAGTCAAGAGGTACAGATCCAAGAATTCGAAATAATTAAATTTTTGTAATATTATGACCTTGGGAATATAATAACTCACAGACAACATAAATATTAAGTGGTTGATATTCTAAGTTTAGGAGATCCAAATTATAAGAAAGATTACTTGGACATGACTCTGATGATCTCGAGAACTAAATCATATATATTTTATGATCATGGAATCATCTTCATGAGGATTCATATTTTGAGAATTAATTGTGGCAGATCCTTGGGATTTTTGGAATAATGTACTTTTATAAATCAAACCCCTTTCGAACAATTAGCTTGGAAAAGTATTTGTTGATGTCACCCAATATATATAACAATGTGATGATCGAGAAATTAATGAATATGACTCCTTAAGAATTTGGAATTGTTGATCCCACATGAATCTGATGCAAAAAATAAGTTTGATCGTCACTGAGTTAGCCTTGATTTAAATAAGTGACCATTTTATGAGTTCTAGAAGTATAATTAATCTTGACACGAGACGACATATTGATGATGATGTATTGGATTTAGAAGAATTAATATTAGAAGAGCATGTCCAAAAGATAAATCTTGATTTTTGTTGCAAATAAGAGTGTCGACCTCGTATGTTTATAAATTGTTTGACATGTGAAATTGTAAAGTTGGGACGTAATCGAGGTGGAACATAATAACAACTATAGTCGTAGACTTGATGTCGTACCAACTAAGTCAGGAAATGGGGCTACGAGTGAAGATATGTAGGCACCACCTATATGGAGAGCACGACAAAATCTTTTCAGATCACAAGAACTTGAAACATGTAGATATCCATAAAGATCTAAGCCTCAAGAAAAGATGGTGACTGATGTTTTTGAGTGAATACAACTACACACCGCACTACCACTCTGACAAAGACTGTCACCCTTGATCGTGTTTTTCATATAACAACAGTCACCAGGAAAATGTTGGCATGACTCCCTACGAGGCCATGTATGGGAGGAGGTGCAAGACACTGTTATCTTGATCAAGGATGAGGATATAAAGGTGCTAGGGTATGACTGTGAAGGAGACACAGATGCTTAGATACGGTTCAAACGTGAGCGAATGCTGGAAGCCCAGAGAAGATCGGTCAGGTATTACGTTGTGTGACATCGTAAGGTGGAGTTCTAGGTGGGAGACAGGGTTCTTCTGAAAATACATCTGGTGCATGGAGTCTCATGGGTGCGAAGAGAGCAAAAGCTCAGTCCTAGGTATATATGTGGCCCTACGTGATCCTGGAGCAGATCGACCCCTTGGCTTATAGGCTGGAGCTGCCACGGCATTTGGCGAACCTGCATGATGTATTTCCTATCA
Source organism: Dactylorhiza incarnata (assembly GCA_033032865.1). Classification (NCBI taxonomy): domain Eukaryota; kingdom Viridiplantae; phylum Streptophyta; class Magnoliopsida; order Asparagales; family Orchidaceae; genus Dactylorhiza; species Dactylorhiza incarnata. The sequence continues at coordinate 8,239,754 of JAWHQI010000023.1, forward strand.
TTTTACTTCGGAGAGCCCTACTTCGTCCTTAGCCACATATTTCTTTCACTTCGGGCCCAATAGCTTTAGACTGATCAGTTCCCTTAAAGCCAAATTTAAATTATCGATACGCGTGTCCGAGTCCTACGACAGAAGAAAGTTTCTTTAGTCAAGGACCCATGGTAACAAACAGGGGCAGGAGGCACACATGGAAGCCATTGGACCTCAAGTGGCAACATACCCGGGACTCTTCGTATCCAATGCAACCTAACCCGCCTGAAGATCTACATCTAGTTATCATAAGTAAGAACCCGGTAGACCCAAACTTAATTTCGGGGACGAAATTATTTTTTTATTTATTGGGATTTGTAACATCTCTTTTCCTTTTATACCCCTAAGGTGAATTATGTCATGAACAATGTCATGACATGATTCCTAGGGCAAGAAGAAGACCTTGGAAGCCTAGGTGACTAGGTGAAATCACCTAAACCACCCTTGACCAAGCCAGGTCAAGTAACCCTAGTTTGAACCAAATAGGCTCCAATGTGCCAAGGTGATCCCCACCACAACACTCTTAACCACTCAAGGAGTCCATTAGGTCAATGAAGAATCATTGGGGTCACCTAAATTGGTCATTTTGACTAAAGTCAACTCTTGCTTGAAATAAGTCAACCATCCCTATTAAGGGACTATTAGGCTTCAAATGATTAAATTGGTCTAACCCAAACTCTCCAAATTACTAAGGGAGGTCATTAGGTCATTATTGACTAATTTGGTTCAACAAAATTCATGAAATTGACCAAAGTCAACTTTGTGTCAAACTAGCCCAAATTAGCCTAAATGGGTTCAATTAGCCCAATGTGGATCTCGCCATGGCCCAATCAACATTAGATGGTTTCATGGGACCCATGAACATCATATGGAGTCAACCCCACCCTTGGTTGACTAAGTCAAGCCTAAAAGTCAACATTGGTCAATTTGACATAAACTTGGGATTTTGAATGCTAAGCCCAATTCCAATGAGCTAAATCCATCAATTCAGGCTCACATGCAGCCCATTAGCCTAAAGACCAGCAATGCCCCTAAAATTGACATGCATCGGCATGCACTTGGTCAATTTGGGTTTTCCCCAATTTGGAAGAGACAAAAATGAGCAATTCATGGATTGAGTGCCAATTGGCACTCATTCCTCCTTTCAAGCCATCCTAATTACTCCTCTCAGTCAGGCCAGCCAATTTGGAGCTTAAGTGTTGCCAAATGGCAGGTACGAGGAGCTTCCTATGTGTTGGCCGACCACCCTTAATGGCATCTCCATATACAACCATTTTCAAATTAAATTGAGGGTGTCATTAGATTCAGAAGCGTGAAAGGAGTTCAAATCGAGCTTTAGATCACATGATTTGGAGGAGAGGAGCAAATTTGGCAAGGGATCCAAGCTTGGTGGTTGTCCATGGCAACTCACAAAAATGGCCTATCCAAAGCTCCAATCAAGGTCGGTTTCTTCATCTCTCTTCCCATACTAGCATCCTAGATCAATTAGGATGAAAACCCCTCTCAAACGAGCCTCAGTTGAGGCTTTTATTTCAAAGAAATCCCATGGCCAAATGGACGAAATATTCATGCTAGAAATCTATATTTAGGCCCTAGTTCGCATGATTCTTGTACCAAATGATTCCTTGCTCCAAAACAAAGTTATTGGAACTTATTTCATGAAGAAAGATGGACTTTGGAGGGAGTATTGGCTGAAACAAGCTCAAAAACCTGCTTCCCATTGGCTAGAGGTAGAAGTCGACCTCTAGACCGTTAGATCTTGGCTTGATTAATATCTGTAGGCCACATTTTATATAAATAAAGTTATTTGATTTCTGTTACACTTAATACTATTGTTTCATGCTAGATTTAAGGCCACTTAAAGTTGTTTTAGGAAACATATCCACAAACAAAAGTTGTAGCTCTGGGTGTCTAGTTTATATAGGAATTTGGATCACCCTATTTGGAAAACTGTAGCTCCCTCAACACACATTTTGGTGCAGGGCGTACATAAGTGGCTTAAGGCACCCTTTTGCGTGCCACCACCAAACCACTCACTCAAATGAGCTGAAATTTTAGCCATGCATGAGTTATGACCCAGTGCACCACCTTACCAAAAAATGGTAATTTTTGGGAATAATTTTTCTAAGGTTTTGTAAAACATTTAATTAATCATGCATGTATTAATTAGGTGACCAAATGACCTCAAATCCATCCCAATTTTTGGTGGGTGCTTAGTTAGGTCAGTCTGACCCTGGTAAAAATTATAGACCATTTGGTTTAGTGCATGTTGGGGAAAATTCACATGCAAGTTAGTTTATGAAAGGGGTGATGGGCAATTAGCACTTTCTACTTGATTTGTGATTCCCCTTGAATCCCTTAAAGTATGGATATGGAAAATTGTACATGCATGTGAAATGGTGAAGAGAATCACCTCTGAGAGTTTGGAAGGATTTGGAAAAGATTTTCCATATATTTTACCTTTAAATTAATTAGTCTCACATACACTTTATTGAGACATTTGAGACCAAAATGATTAGGAAAGTTACCAAACTCTGGCACATGGACACTTATGTAAATTTACATTATGGGAAATTTTCTTGGAATTTTTAGAGTCGAATTAATACCCTAAATGTCATTAATTTAATTTGTCACTATGGGTTACAAATAAAATAAGTGTGACAAAATGACTTGAGAAAAATATGAAAAATTGTTAGTATAAGTTTTAGATCATAATGAACCTCTGGGATTTTTATTTCAATTTCTAGATTTTGGTAATCAGTACCTCCTTCATTATGTGAAATATTCATGATTTTGAATAATTGATTATTACTAGTGGACATAAATGTTGGAAAATATGAACCTAGGTTATAATATACACATGACCATTTATATCCACTGGAGAATTTTTGGGTATTTATTTGATGACTTAAATAGTTTATATTATAGAGAATGTGGTATGACTACATTTATTAAAATTTTGTTATATGATTATAACTTTCTGGAAAATTATGAAATTGAATAGGAGTTCATTTTGGATCATTTATAAGCCATAGGAATTTTCTTGTAATTCTTATTTGATAAAAACATGCTGATATTTTTATAATGAGTTTATGCCTATATTTATTAAAATTTGGTTATATGATTATTCTTTTCTGAAAAATTAGGAAATTTAGTAGTAGTTCATTTTGGGCCATTAATAAGCCATGAGAATTTTCTTGTAATTTTTAGTTGGTTAAACCTTGGTGATCTTTTAATAATGGACTTATGGCTATATTTATTAAAATTTGGTTATGTGATTATCCCAGTCTCAAAATGATGAAATTTTGTAGGAGTTCATTTTTGATCATTTATACGCTCTGGAAATTTTATCATAGTTTTTGGTCGATGGTATTTAGTACTTTCTTCACAATGATTGAACTTTGTTAATTTGGGGAATTATTTATTATTGATGGAAGTTAATGTCAGAAAAATTCAAATCTCTATTAGAGCACATGTGTTAATATATAGAACCTCTGAAGAATTTTTAAGAATTTAATTGATGATAGAATTATTTGGTTTCAATGCATTTGTGGTTTATTGCTATAATTGGTAAATTTAATTTCTGTGGATAAATCTATCTGGAAAATTGTTAAAATTAGTTGGAACTCTTTTTGGATCATTTGTAACCTTTGGAAAATTTCCTATAATTTTTAGATGATGAAATCACATAGATCCTTTTTAAATGTTGAATAAGCCCTTATTACTGTAATATTATTTATTATGGGTAAATGCAAATGGAAAATTGTCAATTTCTGTAAAAGTACATTTTGACCTTAGAGAATCTCTAGAAAAGTTTGTGGGTTAAGAAGATACTTGAAAATTATACTTCATGTGAAAATTAGAAATCACTTATCAATTATGTAAGGGTATAATTATGCCCCTTAATCAGAAATGGACAAATCTGATTATAATTACAACATATGACATGTAGAACCACATGAATTAATATTAGTCCATTTGGACATGAGGGGTAGACAGATGCTTCATAAGAGATACACGGATATTTGGAATCATAGTTGGTCTACAAATAGCCAAAAGGGCTTTAGTGATTTAGACCCCACTTGGTCATCGTACATAGACCCAACAAATGTGGATCATCATGGACATCATAGAGTGTTTAGTAGAATAACTCATGGGTCAACACATATGTATAGAATTGGGGTGCCTTTAGTAAAACACTCGATAAGGAGTTGAATTAAGGAGATGTAAAGGGACATATATATGGTGATGTATTAAAGGAGTAGTGTAGAATGGACACCTGAATTGTGATCCTTGAGTGTAAAAGTGATGACGAGTGGAGCAACACTCGGTCACTAAAGGAAGGGGTCGTGTCGGTGTTCATAATGAACATCAACACTTCCATGGTTAAGTATTAATCCACCTTAGGTAACTAGAGTAACTAGAGAATAAGTGGGTATTTAAGAATGGTTAGTTACCAATAAAAGTAAATATCCTGGAAAGGGGGTTGTGGGCTTCTGCCCATTTTATTCCCTAGTATCGCTGCGAGCCCTTCACTGGGTAGCCCTCGGGAAGTCCAAGATTCACCCTAAATTTCTAAGTACAACTAAACAATAGACAAGAGTAGTTTAAGTAGGAGAACTTGGTAAGGTAAATTAATCTCGTCCCAAAATATAGGAAGGAATGGTACAAGGACTTGTTGGTCCTACAAGCTGGAGGCTCGGGAAGTTTTGATATCAGGATGGTTAGTCCTGCGGGCGGTAGTCTCGGTGTTATCTAAGGAGGACTGGATAGTCCGGCGAGCTGGAGGCTCGAGGAAATACAATTAAGATGTGCTACTTACCAGATAATATGCGGATACCCTGTGTGTTCATAGGGGCGTACATAAGGTCTAGTCTGGGAGGTGTGTATAGGAGCCTAGAAGTGGACATGCGCGATCCACTGCCCCTGTTTGCCTCAATGGGGTACCTGAGTTGACACACTCGAACAGAGGGAACTTACAAGGTTTGTACGTACAAAGCCGCGTGTGTTTGTTGTATCATTTCATAAACATAGCATAACATAACATCATTGTATAAATAAGACCTCATCGTATAAATTAGTATGAGCTCTTTTATACGATGAGTTTACCTTAGTGCCAGATCTCATAAATTATAAGTTTGTATGAGCATTCATATAAGTTAAGGTTATTTTTGTAGCTGCTCTTACCTTATTTAAATTGCTACTATGGTTATTGCTTGCCATTTCTTTACTTACTTCTATTACACTGCTTAATATAATAGAAATGCTAGAATAGGCCCCTCTACGCTCTATACTTATATACAACTACTAGTTTGAGCATAATAATGTGCTTGTCATTCTGCTTTGATGTCCCTTTTACTTCCATCATTCTGCCTGGTGCCTAGGAGACATAGGGGAGGGGTGGATGAAACCGCTTAGTCCTTTTGAGTAACGACCGGATGTGGCATAACAACCAGGAACGCATGGAGATGGAGCAGCAGTAGATCATGGTGATAGAGCATGAGGGACCACTACAGTGCACCTCAGCACTACCACGTGTTGGTGTGAGTGTGTAGGGATTTATAGTTGCTTATGCGAGTGTCATGTAGTGAGGATATTGATGTACTGGGCTTAAGTCCTTTTTCAATATTATTTGTCATACTCTATTTTGTATCTCATCTTGTGGACAACTCTTTAAATTTGATATATATACAATGTGTGATGTGGACTTGAAATATTCATATTTCTATTCTTATGAATTATTGGTTGTACTAGATGAAAAGAATGACCGGCAGAATCGACGTCTTGTGGTGGCGACCTTCGTGTGAGTGGGTGTCACCGCGAGGCGGCGGTTCTAGGCATAAGACCCTCGATATCAAAAGCAAAAAAAAAGAGTCTTACAAATTGGTATCATCTAAGCCGACTTACGATCCTACGTAAAGAAGTCCACAAACCCTGGGACACCTCGATCGAGCTTAGTTTGTAGAAAAACTATCAGCGGAAACAATGGTGTGCCCATGTGGGAAATCACATGAATTTTGTCCACTACTAATATGATTTGGAGAACCTACTAATAAAATCCTACCATTCCTTATGCAACCCTAGACGAACTTCAGTCCCTGGATCACTATTCCTCTCTCCCAAGTTACTATTCTCCCTCTATTAGCTTCCACTCCATCCTTGCAATCTGAGTTGGGGCAGACATGGACAGCTATCTTAGATGCCTTCAGAACCTAGTAAGACTTAATCCTTGCAGCTAACCATAGCCTGGCCACGATCATCGAGGCAACAAAAAAACTAGACCCTGACCATCATATGGTACAGTTTGGGGAGAAAAGGAAAAGACCAAAAGATGAAATGATGATAGGTGAAGGGAGTAGGAGAAGAGACCACCTCAAGAGGGGCAGAGTGTTAGAGCACCAAAAAGGTGGAGGACATCCTTGTCCGAACTTCAGGCATGAGCAGAGGACACCTACAGTACTTACCTCCCCAACTGCTTCTATTTCAGGAGCCACCGAGACAGGGAGATGTGGCACCTCCCCCACCACTATGCTATCAATGCCATCAATCGGGATGCATACTGGCTCATTGCCCCGATAGATGGAGAAAACCCCCTCCACCCCCACCTGCACAGCCAGCCAGAGTCATGGTCGAGGACAAGGACGGAGCCGAGGAGTTCACAAGCCCGCTCGGGACCAAGTATATGCTCTGGATCTGTCTCTGTCGGGAAACACCGAGGAGATCGATTCAGGTACTCTAATAACTTTTGTTTTACTTTTCAAAGTGTCAAATTGATTATTAGAAAATGCTGGATTATAGAAAATCTTATACCCAACCTGTATGACCTAACAACTCTATCATATTAAAGCATTAAACCCATCCTCTGGACAACCCCTGCACTGAGATGTAGATTAGACACATATCAACTCTTGAGGAGTCAACGTAAATGGTAGATCGGAGGGCCATGAACACGTATTAAATCAATAGTCCAGACATTATCACTAAATACCTTGATATAAGAACTTAGACAGTACAATCCCAAAACAAAGATCTATAACCCTAAGGATTACATACATACACAAAAATCCTATATATTTGGATGGAATAAACTCAGCCCAAGGCTATAAGGGCGTAAACTATTTCTTTGTTTATTGGACAAGTCGTATGCTTACTTGGATTATTTTATAGTCTAAAGCCTTGGCATTCTTCCCCACAAAATCGTCGTAAGTGGAATTGGATTGAATAAGGTAGTGAGATAAAAATGACACGATTGTGAAGTCAGTGCAAGTGTAAGCGGGATTTAAATTAGATAGGAGTATGACTTGATATAGGTTCTCATGTTCTATAGATGAACAATCTACTTATGATACCATGCGAGGTGTGGAGTCATGGAACAACCTCCTTTTGAACCTAAAATGATTACTTATGATATTCTCGATTAAACTTTTGACTTTTGGGGACATTATAAGCACATGGTTGACACACCGACATCGTGTTTGAAAATTAGTAAATTAGTCGGGGATAGTGTCGTGTCAAGCAAATCTGTATGATTGCGGAACCTGGTTGAGTTAGAAGTCAAGAGGTAAAGATCGAAGAATTCGAAACAATGAATTTTTTGTCGCATCATGACCTTGGGAGTATAATAACTCGCAGACAACATAAAAATTAAGTGGTTGATATTGTTGGGTATTGTAGCCACAATAGCCTTGTTTTGAAGAAGTGCCCCTCGAACTAAGATGAATTGATATTGTATTTGATATGATATTTAGTTATGTGTTTGCAGGATATTAATTGTTAAGTACACACCAATATAAGGTTTTAAGGGGTCATAAAACACAGTCCTATGTAATGTAATTCTTTATTGTATAGACCAAGGTGTTAACTCATGTGAAATCTCTCTATTAGGGTGTACTTCATATTCAAACACTAAGGAAAAGTTAAGAGGGAGCTGATGCTGTGTTTTGGTTTGGAAGAAAATTATCTAAGTAATTTTCGTCGAGTGATCTCGAGAAGTCTCGACGAATTCATCGAGACATCTCGTGAAGACTTGTTCGGTTCGTCGAGTCTACTTGAAAGGTTTCTGAGAAAATAATTCAAGTATTTTTCGTCGAGTAATAAGGTGTTCACTCGAGAACACTCGACGAATTCACCGAGTGGTCTGCTGATTTCTCGTGAACACTCGATGAATTCATCGACTACTCTCGAGAAGTTCTCGAGTGGTCTAAGTTAAAATTTCTTCCCGTCTCATCTTTCAGCTAATTTCTTTTTGTCGAGTCTTTAAGAAGTTTTCATAGAGTAATGAAGTGAATTCGTCGAGTAATCAAAGACTTCACTAGTTCACTCGACTAATGAAGACAGAGCACTTTCGTTTTCGAAATCGCAGAGGGCTTTCCATTTAGGTCTTCACCATGCACAGTACACGTGGAGATCTTTCCTTAGATTTTGATTTTAGCCGTTAGAGAAGGATTGCTATATATACTTAAGGGTTATTTCGTTCAACCCTAATTGTGCTTAATTTTAGAGATCGCAAATCATCTGTCGGATGTCTTCATTTACGCAAAGAAGTTTTATGCTGCCGACAAAGTTCTTTCACGATTCTTCTCAAAGTAAAGACTCAACCAGATCTCAGATTTCATATTCTCTCAAGTCCCTTTCAGTTCTTGTTGTCTCCTAAGATTTTAGATCCAGATTTCTCAAGATAAGATTTCTTCTTTCCCTTTCAAAATCAAAGCTTTTATTTCAGTCAAGGAAGAAGAAGATCTATTTTTTCAGATCTGAACAAGATAAATCTCTTTGAGATTTTAGAAGATTGTTCTCAATCTATAGTTGTGTAAAAACACCCTTTACAATTTTTGTAGGAAGTTTTACTTCCGTGTTTTTGTAGATCCTAGTTTAGAGGATCGAGTGTAGGAGAGGTTGTTCTCTGAGATTTTATAGAAGAGGTTGTTCTCCGAGTTTGTAGGAGTTGCTAACTTCGAGTTGTAAGATTTGTTTAAATCTGAGATTAGTAAAGTAGACTAATCTAGCCGGGAGTGCTAGATAGGTAAGGCAGGAAAGTGGACATACCCATTCCGGGGAACCATTATAAATCCTTGTGTTTGTGGTGTGTGCTCATTTTCTGTATGCTTTATTTCTAAAGTTTTAATTCTGCGTAAAGCCATAGAATTCATATATTCACCCCCTTCTAGGTGATTTAGGTAGCAACTAGATACTTTCAATTGGTATCAGAGGTAGGTTGTTTGTTAAAAGGTTAACACATTGAACAAGATCTCTATCTAGTTGTTAAAAGACACCATGTATGGAATGGACAGAAACAAGGATTCTTCCATGAAGTTGTCGGTATGCACAAAAGAAAACTTTCCTATGTAGAAGGAAAGGGTCAAGTTCTACATGGAAGCCGCAGATCCAAGAATCTTTTAGATTGTTGAAGAAGGTCCTCATGTTTCGATGACAGCATCTACCTTAAATCCAAATGTGCAGGTTCTTAAAAAGGTGCTTGATCTAATAAAGTACGAGATTGCTCTTGTCACCTTGGACAAGAAGGCGAAGAATATTATTGCAAGTGCAGTGGATAACTCTATGCTTCAAAACTTGTTCCAATGCAAGTCTGCTAAAGAAATGTGGGACTCTCTAGTAGTCCTAATGGAAGGAACAGAAGAAGTAAGAGATGATCATAGATCTCTGCTGAATCAATAGTACGAAGCCTTCAAGTAAGACACAAGGGACAGTATATATGATACTTATGAAAAATTCTTCAAGATCGTCAACGGTCTACGAAATTATGACCGGGAATTTACTATCGGAGAATTGAATGACAAGTTATTGAGATCCCTGACGAAAGAATGGGATACCAAGGCGATCGTTATAAGGAAGTTTGGTAAGTTGGCTACGATGGAGCCACATATTCTATTTGGGAAGCTTCTCTCCCATGAGATAAAGCTAAGCATCAGGAAAGTTGAGGAAAAGGGCAGTAAGACATCTGGAAGGGAGAAGTCTGTAGCACTGATGGCCGAAGGGTCGATAAAAGGTAAAGTTGTGTCACTGATAAGGACATAATCATTAGATGAAGATGATGAGTCAGTACCTTGCCCCTCAAGCTCAGGCATGTCAGATGGAGAGTTCTCTTTCCTCTCTAAGCAATTCAAGAGACTGCTGAATAAAAGAAAGCAAAGGAGAAATTAGTCCTCCTCCTCTGACCATAGAAGATCAAGACGTGATGGTAATCATCACAAGAAAGGCTACAACAACAATATGTATAAGTCTAAACAGAACAACATATTTTGTCTAACATCATTTGTTATTGTTTTAACAAGCCTGGACACATGATCGTTGAATGCCCGTATAAGAAGAAAGAAGGATCCAAGAAAGAAGAAAAGAGATCTTTCCAGAACAAAAAGAAGGAACAAAAAGAGCTTCTTGGCAAAGAAATCAAAGACTCTGAGCGACAGCGACTCAGATGATTCAAGCTCAGACGAGGAAGCCTATTTCGGGCTCATGGCTCAAACAGATGAGGAAAACTATGACACCCCCTATGAGGGAAAGGTAAACTCTCACAGTCCTCTTTCCGAGTCTGAGATGGGATCCAATATGGATGAAGGCTATTCCTCCGAGGAAGATTCAGCTCTCCTAGTTCAGTACAGAGCTTTGTTGAAGGGATTTGACAAATGCCGCAAGGTAGTCAAATCTCAGGCAAAAGAGATTGAGTCTCTTAAGGCCGTGGAATCGGATCTGAGGGAAGAAATTGAAAAATTAATTCCTTTCAGAGATGAAGTCCAACTCTTGAAAGATGAGCTGAAAAGATATGCTGAATTGGTAAAGCTAAAGGGGAAATCTATAAATGAAATGGAAGGGAATTTGGTTGTTGAAAGGAAGCTAGTAGAAAGCTTCTCCCAAAAAAAGGCCATCTTTCCTCTTATTGATGGTTTCTCAGCTCCTGCGAAGGGTAGCGGTATCGGTCACGAGACCGAGAAAAGTAAGGCCACTAAGAGAAGAGTCGTTAAGGGTAAGGGTAAGGCTGATCAAAGTCAACCGTCATTCAAGAAGGTAGTTTTTCCGACAAACGCATACAACTTTGAAACCTCTTATGGTCACTTTACTGCACCAACTCACGTTGAGTCTAATAAGAGTAACCAAGGATGGAGCCGTCCCCGAAACTTCAGAATGACTGCTCTCAAAGCTCCTTATGAAGAGATAGTCCTCAAGAACTATGGTTCATTCGTGCATGGATTGTAACGCCCCAGAATTTTCGATTTATACTTAAATCATTAATTAATTCATAGTGTCACAACCCACACTTTTCCCGATATATTGTACGTATTATCAGAGTAGGGAAAATACGCGTCATGATGGCACGTCATGTAGGGGACAACTGCAGACGCTCAGGCAAACACTCTTTACGAACATTCATACAAAATATAGGTATCTTGAAGTCAAAAGATAATTTGAGCTTCTTTTAGGTTGGGACCGTGTCCCTCGGTCCTGTGGAATACTTAGTCCACAAATAGAAAATATACGTATGCGGAGGAACTATAGGTTCCTTTTACCTTATAAGCATGAAGACCAAGCCTGTCTTCAAGAATAGCACATGCCTAGATTTATTATATATATATGAAAATACTTAGTATGATTTCAAAAATAGGTGGCACCTAATAAGAAAAGTTATGATATGCAATGCCCTACACAAAATATTTATCATAATGCAATAAAGTACACATTTTCCCAGAGAGCAACATCTATCTACCTCAAAAGTAGCACAAGTAGTAGCAACCTGCAAGTACACTGAAAACAAAACCTGACAGGCTTCTACAACTATAATGAGCCCACAAGGTGACAGCAGGAAGGCAATACAACTAGGACTGCTCCTCACCAGGAACATCCTCTACCGAGGAACGGACAGCTCAGCTCTACCACTTACCGCAACTACTGACCCGAACCTGAACCTGGGGCACTCAACAGAAAAGAATGCCTCAGCCCAAAAGGGAGCAAGTAACAATAAAAGTAGGAAATAATGCTATGAAACAATAGGACTAACAATTAGCCAAGAGTAAGCATAGAGTTAGCATAAGTAGCTTGAACAAATACACAAGTTTACAGAAAAACAAGCCCATAAACGGGGGCATCAAGTAAAGAGGGTGGTGGTCTCATTGTCCAATTACCCTTAACAAAAGATGGTGGTGGTCTCATTGTCCAACCTACCATTAATAAAAGATGGAGGTGGCCTCATTGTCCAACCTACCACTAATAAAAGATGGAGGTGGTCTCATTGTCCAACCTACCATTAATAAAAGATGGAGGTGGTCTCATTGTCCAACCTACCATTAATAAATGATTTGAGATGGAGGACCTCAATGTTCCCTTACCCATCCTTCCAGTTCAAAGTAAAACCATACGTAAATCAACATTATACTTACTTAGGCAATGTCTAAAGGTGGCACGCCAGGCCAAGACAAAAGAATCATAGGGTAGACCTTACCGTAGAATAAACAAAAACTAATACTTCCAAATAGCTGGACAAGTCAGTACAATACTGCACGAGTTTACAATAGTATAAGAGGTTTCAAGTGATTCAAGGGAATCTTTCCCACTCTACAACCAGAAAGACTCAAAATGAGTAAATACCTCCTCACTAGGCTTAATAAACTAACCAAAAGTAAGCATTAGAGCAAAAACTGCTCTAAGGAAAGGAGAAAAAAACAAAATCTGCGGGTGCTCCCGTCGATTTCAACTTAACGGCCCATGGAAGCTATTTTCCCCGCTATTGCCGTCAACCGACGGGCGGTCCCGTCGATCGATGGGCAGTCCCGTCGATCGACGGGATCCCCCATCGATTTTGACTTAACGACACCGGGAAGCCATTTTCCCCAGCTAAAGCCGTCGATCGACGGTCGGTCCCACCGATCGATGGGAGGTCCCATCGACGACGGGATCCCCCATCGATTTTGACTTAAACGCTCCAGTTCCTCCGATTTAGAACCTAAACCTGCCCCCAAGCACTCCAGGAAAAAAACCCAGCTTCTCCAAACCCTTTTAACAGGAAAAGAATTAAAGGCAAACAAGGAAAAAGAAAAATAAAACCCTAAGAGTGATAATGATAATAATAACAATAAATAGAATAATAATAATAATAAACATGACCCAGCTTGGTCAAAAATAGATAAGAAGAAGATGAACAGGAGAAGAACAAGATTTCTTGCCTTAACCAAAATCCAAAGCCGCAAACCCTCCTTCTCCGAGGAAGAACTCGACGAGAGCTCTCTGATTCCCCGCACCGGCAAGAGCTCTGACCACCTCCACCACCGGAGATAACCTCTGATGAAACCCTCGCTTCCATCCCCCTCTTCCTCTCGACTGGAGCTCGCGAAAAAAAAATGAAGATAGGTGGACGGCTGCCTAGGGAGAAAAGAGAATTCTTAATTAAAAGACAGAGTAAATGGGATCCTCCTGGATTCCACTATCTTCTCCTATATATATAAAAAAATCTAAGCAGATTTCCTAAATTTTAAAAATATACACACTTTTATAAGAATATATTTATATATACACATATTTTATAAGAATATATATATATATATTTTTTTTTATAAGAATATATATATATATTTCTTTTTGTACAAAATAAAATAAGTAAACACTTATAAGATAATTCATATGCTAATTAAATATGTCATACCAGGATAAATAAGGATTTTTATCAAATGCGACCTCGTGAACACCCGAGACGAACTACAGTGACGCACCTACGACGGTAACACCATCGCTACGACGAAATTAATCATTCGATCCAAAATAATTATTATTATTTTCATTTCAAATAAACTATTCGAAATTTCAGGGCGTTACACGTAGCGAGGGCGTTACCGTCTTAGGTGTGTCGTCGTAGTTCGCCTCGAGTGTTTGCGAGGTCGCATATGATGAAATCTGTACTTATTCAAGTATGCGTATTTAATTAGCATATAAATTATCTTATAAGAATATACTTATCAAATTCTTTACAAAAATTTATATATATATTCTTAGAATATATATATATATCTTATAAAAATATGCTTAGGAAGTTGTGAAAGTGAGTGGGATCCAGTAAGAGCTCACTCTCTCCTTTTATTTAGAAATTTCTTTCGTTTCCTCCAAGGAGGCTCATCCCTTTTCTTCCGTCTTCTTCTTCTGGTGTCGTGAGCTCCATTGGAGAGGGAGGAGGTCAAGGGTTAGGGTTTTTCTGTCAGAGGTTGATTCCGGTGGTTGAGGTGGTAGGAGCTCTCGCCGGTGTGTGGAATTGGAGAGCTCTCATCGAGTCCTTCCACGTGCGATCTAAAGCGATGCGAAGAAGGCTTTGAAGTCGTGGTGCCAGCTTCCGATTAAGGCAAGAAGGCTTTTCCTTCTTCTTTTTCTTCTTCTTCTTCTTCTTCTCTGCTTTTGACCAAATTTGGTCATATATTTCTTTTTTTCTTTTTTCCCCTTTTTTCTTAAAGTTAAAATGGGTAATCGGCTGGACTGGAGTGTGCTAAGTCAAAATCGATGGGACATCTCATCGATCGATGGGACCTCCCGTCGATCGACGAGACCATCCCGTTGATCTTTGGCCCTAGCCGAGGAATTGTTTTTTCTCTGATTCTCTAAGGCAGAATCAACGGGTCTTCCCGTCGATCGACGGGACCGCCCGCCGATCGACGAGACCGCCCGTTGATTTTTCCCTTTTCTTTTGTTGGAGCCTTTTTCCTTGTTCTGTTTCTCTTCCCTATGTTTAGAAAAGTTTGCTCTTCCTAGCAATGTGTAATTATTTCTTCTTCTGAAGTTTTTTTCAGGTGTTCTGGAGTGGGTTTGGGTGTTAGTCGACTGGACTGGAGTTGTCCAAGGCAAAATCGATGGACCTTCCCGTCGATCGATGGGATGTGACATCCCATCGATCGATGGGACATCTCATCGATTGTCGATCGGCGGGTCCTTCCGATCTATCGGCAGGACTTCCCGTCGATCGGCTGGCCGTCCCATCGATTGACGGGAAGGCTTCTCGATTTTCTTTTGGGAGTTGTGTTTTTAGTTGCAATCCTTCTTGTTCTTTTCCGTGTTGCCCCAATAAACTCTGTTAGGTGGGCTGGGATGTTAAGGATTTGTTTCCTTTGGGGTGTTTCATAAATCCTAAGTTTTTGTGACGACCCTTTATCTTACGTTCTTATGTTATGATCAATTGATGTTGGTAAATTGTTCTGAGGGGTTATTTTGACCACTCATTGTAGAATTCTTGTTGCGTTATGGTAAGTCGGTAAGGTGAAGTATTTTCTTTTGCTGTTGATCAGTTTGACCATCACCTCTGAGCCGCAGTGACGGACACGTGGTTGGATTTGATCAGTTTAACCATCATCTCTGAGCTGCACTGTCGAACACTTTTTTGGCTTGATCAGTTTGACCATCACCTCTGAGCTGCAGTGACGGACATGTGGTTGGCTTTGATCAGTTTGTCCAATTCCTCTGAGTCGCAGTGGAGGACATGTGGTTGGTTTTGATAGGTTCACTTGGTGTTAGTTCCCATTTGTCTCGCTTATTAAGCTGACCTCGCTAGTCTGCATTGCTCTTACTTCTCTAGCTGACTTGTAATCTTTCCTAGTTTTTGTGCGGCTTTCTTGCTTCCCTATTGGTCCGAGGCATTCCTCTCTTTTTGAATGCCTCAGGTTTAGGTTTGTAGCTGAGCTTGTGGTCAAGAGGTTGCTCCCAGGCTTTTGAGGGTGGTCCCTTCTTCACTCCTCGGTAAGGAGTCCTTTTTGTTGTTTCCTTTTTTTGTAGACTCTTTCATGTTTCACTATGGGTTCATGTCAATTGTTGGCGCCCATAGTAGTTTCCAGTTGTATGTTGTTGTTTTGCTGCTCTGCTAGTACCTCTTATTGGTGAATCATTGCTCTCTGGGAATACTTTATGTTAGGATGCATGATAGGTATTTTAAGTATAAAATTGTCTTTCTTTTTTTCATAGCATGGTTTTATGTATATATATATAATATCACCTACCTTAAACTGTGTATATGAGAACCTTTTGTTTATACTAAACTTAGAGAATATCTTATCCTCAGAGTATATTTGGTGGTCATACTCGCTTAGGATAAAATGAAAGTATTTTTTGCTGCGTATTATTATACTTTTACTTGAGGACTAGTTGATCCACGGGGCAGGGACACGGTCTCAAAGTTAAACTATAAACTTCTTCTTTAAAACTTCAATTATGTCTTGAAAGTTAAATCTTGTATTTTAGAGGAGCCTGAACGTCAGTAGTTGTCCCCTACCGGACATAGCATCACATCGCATATTTTACCTGACTCTGATCATATAATTTTATAATTTTATATGAGGAAAAATGCGGGTTGTGACATGGACCGTCTGCTAAGAAAGCACTGAAAGTCAAAATTGTTGCTACAATGCCACTTGAGAAGGAGCCATGTGTATGTTGCAATCACGAGACTTCTACTTCCAAGTAGGTATCTCCTGCTCGACCCCCCATTCAAAAAGTTAAGCAGGAGAAGAAAAGAAGGTACAACAGATTTGAATGTTGGTGTTGTGGCAAAATTGGTCTCTTCGCCATAGATTGTTAGTTCAATCCTATGAATTTTAAGACTCCACGAGTTAATAATGCAAAAATGACAACTCGCAATATTAACACTCCTAGTGGTAGTTGTCTAACAAGAAGCCAAGGACCCAAATCTGTTTGGGTTTCTAAGGGAATTGATTATTAATTGCAGGTATGTCCAAAGGTCAACAACACGTCTATCTGGTTTGGACAATAGATGTTCGCGACACATGACCAGAACAAGAAGCCTATTGCAGAATTATACCCCAGTCAAAGATGGTCCAAAAGTCATTTTTGGTGGTTCTGATCGGGGAATTACAAAAGGCTATGGTATGATTACCAACGGTATAATCTCTTTCACAGACATAGCTTATGTTAAGGGATCACAACATAATCTATTAGCATAGGTCAATTAAGTGACAAAGGCTATATGGTTGAGTTCTACAAGGACAAGTGCTTGATAAAGTTGTCTGATAATTCAGAAACTATTTTAATAGGCACTCAGAGTAGAAATATTTTCTGCTTAAATTTTCTTTGTTTAGACTCTTCTACACCAGTGTGTCTTTTAGCAAAAGATAGTGTATCTCTTTGTGAACAATGACACAAGAGACTAGCACATATTAATTTCAAAACTATAAGTATGTTATTTTCCCACAACCTAGTGCGTGATGCACCCAATGTTAAGTGCATTAAAGAGAGACCTTGTCATGCATGCCAATGGGTAAGCACACTCGGGCTAGGTTTGAGAGCATCATTGGCAAAGATTTTACCAGATGTTTATATTTGCTCCATATGGACTTATTTTGTCCTATGCCAGTTCGAAGTTTAGGAGGTAAAGATTACACTTTGGTTATTGTTGATGACTACTCACGGTTTGCTTAGGTATTCTTTCTGAAACACAAGTCAGACACCTTCGACTCTTTCACCAACTCTTAGGCAGATCCTGAATGAACTTAAATGCTCCGTAGTCAAAATCAGAAGTGACCATGGAATAGAATTCAAGTTTGGGGCTATGACAGAGTTTTGTGAAAGCTTAGGTATCTTTCATGAGTTTTTACCTCCTCGTACTCCACAACAAAATGGAGTCGCCGAGAAAAAGAATAGAACACTCATAGAGGCAAGCAGGATAATGTTGAATGATTCTTCTGTTGGAACAACCCAATTTGTGATTTGGGCTAGGATCACTATATGTTAACTAAGGACAAGTTGACCCCAATGTATAGTTTATGGGTCAAGAGTTTAGGAAGAAATTTGGATGTTAGAACTAAAAATTTCACTAAGTCTCAGCATTCGTCGAACGACATTCAGCATTCGTCGAACGGCGCTCAGCATTCGTCGGATGGCGATCGATGAAATATCAAGGAAGCGGTCGACGAAATCCAGCCATCTCTGCGTTCGACAAATGGCTGCCAGCGCTCGACAGATTCCAGCAAGCGCTCGACAGATTCCCTCCAGCGCTCGACGAATTCCAGCCAACGCTCGACAAATTCTTTACTGAAGCTCAGATCGACAAATACAGTTTCCAGAATATTTAATACTTAAAGATCAGTTATATATCAGTTCTTTGAACACAAATCGACGAAGGCAACAGATCTTTCCAATCAGATCAAGTAAGAAAACATATTTCTTTATTATTTAAGTTATAGTCGTTGACACTTCCAGCAGAAAAGGACAAATCGTGGAAAAAGGAAAGAGATTACAGCGTGCAGCTGTACTGTTCCCAGATTATCTTTTCAGATATATTATATCCCTTAATATAAGGGATCTGCATTTAATAGTTGTCAGATTTTTGAAAAGGGAGAAGATATACAGCAGATTATACTCACGTTTATACGACAGATCAAATAAAATAGAATACTTTACATATTTGCTGTATAGGAAATCGACAGAACAGATATAGAAAGATATACAGGAAGAATAAAAATATAGATCATCATCTTCTTCCTGCTAAGCATTATTCAGAGCACAGAACTTCATCTTCTTCTCTTTTAGCAGCACATACTTTCTGGGAACAGCTACTCCACCACTCAGTATTTTCCTGCTGCAAGATTCAAGAAAGAAAGAAGAAGAAGAAGAATAAGCATTCAGATCTTCAAAAGAACAACAACCAATTGGAGAACTTGTTCTCTCAATTTAATCAGCTACAGGAAGATTAGTTCTTCAAGAAAAGCTCCAACAACATCTACTGTCAAACAAATCCTTATCAGACAGAGGAGCATTTCAACATCAAATCCACTAGAGTCTTCTCTATACATATTGACAAAGAAGAAATTCATAACCCCTCTCCATCTCATTCTGTACAGGGTTAATACTCCCTTCAAAAGTGTAACTCACTGGTGGCAAGACACCTTATGAAAAAAATCCTTGTGTGGTTTTTAAGCACCTTATCAAAAGCTTATCGGTGAATTGGGCACCTGATCAAACTCCCATTGGTGTGTGGACACCTTATCAAAAATCCCTTGGTGTGAGGGCACCTGATCAAACCTCCTAGTGGATCCTACCAAGTGTGGTAGAAGAGTAGACGTACCCAGGTTTTTGGGGAACTACTATAAATTCCTTGTGTCCTCTGTGATTGTCTATTTCTTTGTGCTGTGCTGTGTGATTTCATTTATCCTGTTTTATTTATTTTGTTTTATATCCCACACTGTTTACACATATTTAAACACTCTTTTAATTCCGCTATAAAAACTAAGAAAAAGTTTTAAGCTCTATTCACCCCCCTCTAGAGTTAATTTAAGATCTAACCTCCACTTTCAATTGGTATCAGAGGAGGTTGATCTTATTTATAGGTTAACACCTGGATCATAAAGATCAATTAGATCTTAAATTATTTTAGAGTTTTTGGTTATTTATTTTCTGTTAAAAACTCATGGCACAAAACAAGGAGTATTCAAGCACAAGATATACCTCCTATGTGCAATCTTAGTAAGTTTGCACTATGAAAAGCAAGGATTAGGCTTTATATGAACTCTATTGATGCTGAGATTTTCAATGTTATTCTGACAGGGCCTCCAGCACCTACAACATCTATAAGTACTGATGCAGCAACAAACAACACTGTTGTCCCACCTCCTGAGTGGACTGAAGCTCAGAAAAAGCAGAGAAGTGTTGATGCAAAAGCCATGAATATTCTGGCTCAAACTATGTCTGATGACATATTTCAGAAAGTGGTGGATTGCACCTTAGCTAGACAGATATGGACCTCTCTCAACAATATGGTTGCAGGCTCTGCTGATGAAAGAAAGGACAGAAGATCTCACTTGATCTCTCTGTATAAGAACTTCAAGAAAGGTGAAGAAGAATCAGTTTCAGATGTGTACACTAGATTAAGTGTAATCATAAGTGAACTCAGAATACTGGACAAGGAAATCTCATTAACTGAGATCAATGACAAAATCCTAATGTGCTTCCCCAGCACTTGGGACTCAAGGATCTGGCCTATCAAGGAAGCCAGAAGTCTTAATGAGATAACTACTGAGACACTGCTAGGAAAGCTCAAATCCTATGAGCAACTCATCAAGTCAAGGGAAGCTGAACAAGTCAGCACCTCCTCTTCAACAAAGAAGGAGAAGAATATTGCCTTCAAAGCTACAGAAGAAGAAGGAAAGACTCCTGACAATGAGGAGTTGATGAGTCTGTTTGCCAAAAGATTCTACATGATGGCAAGAAAAGACTTCTGGAAAAAGTCATCCAGAAGCTATGAAAAGCCAAGGTATGACAAAAACATTTCTAAAAAAATTATATGTTTTAGTTGCAGGAAACCAGGACATATTGCACCAGACTATCCAGAAAATCAGAAGAAAGAAAAGAAAAAGGACAAAGAAGAGAAAAGAACCTCCAACAAATCTTCCTCTCACAAACACAAAAAGAAGGGAAGAGGATTTGTAGCAGAATCCTGGAGTGAAACTGAATCAGAATCATCATCCAGCTCTTCAGATGATGAAGAAGAAACAAAAGAGAATGATTAGTGCCTGATGGCAATTTATGACTCAGACAGTGAGTCAGGAAATGCTTCTTCATCCAGTGATGATGAAGACTATGAAGAAGAGAAGAACTTTTGCATGATGGCAATAATTGCCTCATCCAACAATTCTGATGAAGAGGAATCCGAATCAGAAGCAGAAACTGATGCAGATCAGGTAATATCTACATTTGATTTTACTTCTATTGAATTCAAAGCTGAATTCAAAGTCCTTTGCTCAGACTTAATTAAATCTGAGAAAGAAATAATCTCACTCAGACTTAAGCTAGCTGAAATGAATCAAATGAGTGAAGAAAATATAAATCTTAAGAAAGATTTGGCTGCCTCCAGGGAACACATTGTTCTCATTGAGAGCAAGTTGTCTGAAGCCAAAAAGTTTGAAGAATCCCTGAATGGGAGAAGCATCAAACTGATGGATATCACAAGCACAGTAAATGCTAGACTTAATAGCAAACTGTGCTTGGTTGCTTCATCAAGTGAGCCACCTCTAATTAAGAAGAGTATATTATCTACACCCACAAAATTCATCTCTGCTATGAGCAAAGAGGTTGTAGATAAAAATAAAAACATTTCAAGTAAGGCTGTCGAGAATAGCAGAGTTTAGCAGATTTCGTCGAACGATGGTCGATGAAATGCATCCATTTTGTCGAACGGAGCTCGACGAACTCTGAAGACAGATTTTCAATATAGTTATTATATGAACGGGGCTCGACGAAATGTCAGTCATTTGTCGAACGGAGCTCGACGAACTCAGCCCAGTTCATCTAACAAGAACTATACAGCAAATCTAAACAATTCTCATTCTTCGCATTCTATCAATCCTTTCACCGAATGGATTATACCTCCAAGGAGATCATCCACAAGGTTACAAGGACCAACCTGAAATGTCTTTTATTTCAGATTTTTGTGGAAATACAAAAAGACCCAAGGTAATCTGGGTCAGGAACAAGTAGATTGTTTTCTTATTTTTGCAGGTACACAGCTATCCAAGAATTAGTGAAAATTGTATTTGGACAGTGGATGTTCAAAATATATGACAGGGAATAAGGCCAACCTGAATAACTACAAGGAAAAATCTTGGACCAAAAGTTATATTTGGAGATTCCAACTGTGGACAGACCAAAGGCTATGGAAAAGTCAAGGTTGAAGAAGTCACCTTCAAAGAGGTAGCTTATGTAAAGGGACTAAAGCACAACCTTATCAGCATGAGTCAATTATGTGATGAAGGGTATCAGGTAACATTTAATAAATTGAAATGCCTTATTAAATCTGCTGATAATATTATTGTTTTATATGGTATTAGGCAAGGTAATATATATTTAGTGAATTTCAATTCATCTACATCAGAAATTTGTTTATTTAGTGATTTAAGCAAACTTAGTGAACTTTGGCATAAGAGATTAGGACATGTAAACCTTTGGACCATTGCTAAATTATCTAAGGACAATCTTGTTAGAGGTTTACCCTTAGGTTCATACAAGAAAGAAGGTCTTTGTAGGGCATGTCAACTAGGCAAGCAAACTAAAAATAGTTTTAAATCATTATCTAAAAGTGATTCACCTAGAATCTTATATTTGCTACATATGGACCTTTTCGGACCTATAACAACAAAGAGTTTAGGGGGGAAGTCTTACACTCTAGTTATTGTAGATGATTTCTCTAGATTCACTTGGGTGTTCTTTTCGAGAGAAAAGTCAGATAACTTTAAAGTTCTTACAGACTTTCTTAAGAGCATACAGATTAAGTACTCTACTGTAGTTGCATTGATCAGAAGTGGTCATGGTACTGATTTTGAGTCTCTTCTTATGCAAGAATTCTGTGAGATGGAAGGTATCAGGAATTGTTTCTCAGCCCCTAGAACTCCTCAACAAAATGGGGCAGTTGAAAGGAAAAATAGAACTCTAATTGAATCAGCAAGAACATTGCTTGCAGATGCTAATTTGCCCCTATCCTTTTGGGCAGACGCTGTTAGCATAGTAAATTATGTTCTGAATAGAAGTTTGATACACAAACTTAAGGGAAAGACTCCTTATGAATTACTTAAAGGGAAGAAACCTAAAGTAAACTATTTTAGATCATTTGGTTGTAGATGTTTCATTCATAATAATGATAAGAAATACCTTAAAAAATTTGAACCAAAATCAGATGAAGGAATTTTCTTAGGTTATTCACAAATCAGCAAAGCATATAGGATTTATAATAAATCTACTCTTAAGATAGAAGAATCTATGCATGTCTCTTTTGATGAAACTAACATGTTTTACAAGGAGAAAATTCCTTCTACCATAGAAAATCTGCAGGTACCTATATTATGTGAGCAGCTAGATCAATTAGCTCTACATAAAGAAGAATTCCCAAATTCTGAACAGCAGAATGCTGAAGAGAGTGAAGAAGAAAATCTCCCAAATTTTGCTGAAAGTTCAGAACAGATAACAACAGATAATCCTCCACAGGATATAGCAGCTGAACAAATTCCCAAAGTGGAAATTATTGTTGAACCCACTCCAATGGTTGATCACATCACAGTTAGAGATCACCCAATATCCCAGATTATTGGTGATATTTCAGCAGGTGTGCAAACAAGGAATCAAGTAAATCAGAATATGATGCACACATGTTTTCTCTCTCAGATTGAACCTCAATCTCTACAAGATGCAGAACAAGATCCCAACTGGATCACTGTTATGCAAGAGGAACTCAATCAGTTTGAGACAAACAAAGTATGTGATTTGGTTCCTAGACCAAAAGACCATCCAGTGATTGGCACTAAATGGATCTACAGGAATAAGCTAGATGCAGATGGAAATATTGTGAGAAACAAAGCTAGACTAGTAGCTCAAGGATACTCACAAGAAGAAGGAATTGATTATGATCAGACTTTTGCACCAGTTGCAAGACTTGAAGCAATCAGAATTTTTCTTGCATTTGCAGCATACAAGAAATTCAAGGTTTATCAAATGGATGTAAAGTGTGCATTCCTGAATGGAGAAATCAAAGAAGAAGTCTATGTGGAACAACCACCAGGTTTCATCTCTCCAACTCAATCCTCTTTTGTAATTAAGCTTAAGAAAGCTCTTTATGGTCTCAAACAAGCTCCTAGAGCATGGTATGAGACTTTAACTAGTTTTCTTCTGGAGAATAAATTCTGTAGAGGCATAGTAGACAAAACCTTATTTTTCAGGATGCATAAAAATAAAACTTTGCTAGTTCAAATATATGTAGATGATATTATTTTTGGCTCTATTGATTCAAATTTGTGCAAAAGATTCTCTAATCTAATGCAATCTAAATTTGAAATGAGTAGTATGGGTGAGTTATCATACTTCCTTGGTCTTCAAGTGAAGCAAACCCCAAATGGAATCTCCATATCCCAATCTAAGTATGCTAAGGAATTAGTGAAAAGATTTGGTATGTCTGATTCTTCCACCTTGAAAACACCCATGCCCTCAAATGTTGTTATTGATAATGTTGATTCAGGGAAACTTATTGATTCAAAAGTATATAGAGCAATTGTTGGCTCACTACTTTATTTAACAGCTAGTAGGCCTGATATAATGTTTGCTACATGTATCTGTGCTAGATTCCAAGTTAACCCCAAAGAATCTCACTTAATTTTACTAAGGATTTTGAGAAATATAAAGGGTTGCCCTAATCTAGGACGTTGGTATCCAACAACATCTGAATTTGAATTAACTGGATTCTCATATTCAGATTATGCAGGATGCAGAGTAGACAAGAAAAGCACATCAGGAACATGTCATTTTCTTGGTGATAGGCTTGTGTCTTGGTTTTGTAAGAAACAAACATCTATGTCTACATCAACAGCTGCAGCTGAATATATAGTTGCTGGCAGTTGCTGCTCACAAATATTGTGGATACAAAATCAGCTCCTAGACTATGGTGTCAACTTAAATAATTCAACTATATTTTGTGACAATACTAGTGCAATATCTATAGCACAAAATCTAGCTCTCCATAGTATGACTAAACACATAGAAAGTAGGCACCACTTCCTTAGGGATAATGTGGATAAAAATAAAATCTGCCTACAGTTCATCTCTACTGATTTACAAAGAGCAGATATTTTCACCAAGCCCTTGGATGAAAAGAAACATATATTCTTTATAAATCAGTTGGGAATGATAGATGGAGACTAAATCTGTTAAAAAGATTAAGTTTTCTACTTACCCAGCTCTTCATTGAACTGAGCTCGACGAAATTAAATTTTTCGTCGAACGGAGATCGACGAAGTAATCAAGTTCGTCGAACCGAGATCGACGAAAACTCATTTTTCTTCGAACCCAGTTTTTCTGAAGCTTTTTATTTCAGCCTGTCTTCATTAATAAAAAAAATTATCAGCTAAATATCTACAGAATTGCTTCTCTTTCCAGTTCCTTTTGCACTTGATCTCTATTTTATTGTGCAGGAACAACAGCAATATGAATCTTGCATCCTTCCCTACCTCCATCAAATGTCCCTTCTTCAAGGGGACTAGCTTCAGGCCTTTCCTGAAACTAGGCAGGGGGAGAAGTTTTATGAACAAGCTCCATTTGATGCACTGTTTTGCTCAGGGGGAGTTGTTCTATAAACTAGGCAAGGAGAGAAAGCTGAAGAACCTCCAGAACTCAGGGGGAGACACTCTCAGGGTGAGTTACTATTTGAAGAAAAGCTTGATACAGCTTACAGCAACTTGCTTATTACAGTTTAATGTTTTTACAATAACTTGCTGATTACAGTTTAATGTTTCGTAAAAGTATTTTGTAATTCAGATGCAGATACAGCTCAGAAGAAAAATTTAATTCAAAATTCAAATTTCAAAATACTTATATACATACATTCAGAAATCAGATAAAGATTCAATTCAGAACAATACAGTTCAGTTCAGATCAGAATTCAGAACAACACAGATCAGACAAAATCAGAATTTTAGAATTCAGAAGCAGCAGAATTCAGAAAAATCAAGGTTCTTATTGTATTTTCAGTTTTATTCTTATTGAAATGTATTTTCAAAACTCAGAGTACTTTTCATCTCATATCTGATAAAATATTTAAAATATATCAAATATATTCATACTCTGTTGTTTTTGATGTTTTAGCATTTGTTGATTTTTCAACTTTTGTCAAATAGTGTCCTAACCCAAATAGGGGGAGATTGTTGGAATAACCCTATTTGTGATTTGGGCTAGGATCACTATATGTTAACTAAGGACAAGTTGACCCCAATGTATAGCTTATGGGTCAAGAGTTTAGGAAGAAATTTGGCTGTTAGAACTAGAAATTTCACTAAGTCTCAGCATTCGTCGAACGGCGTTCAGCATTCATCGAACGGCGCTCAGCATTCGTCGGACGGCGATCGACGAAATATCAAGGAAGTGGTCGGCGAAATCCATCCATCTCTGCATTCGACAAATGGCTGCCTGCGCTCGACAGATTCCAGCCAGCGCTCGACAGATTCCAGCCAGCGCTCGACAGATTCCAGCCAGCTCTCGACGAATTCCAGCCAGCGCTCGACAAATTCTTTACTGAAGCTCAGATCGACAAATACAGTTTCCAGAATATTTAATACTTAAAGATCAGTTATATATCAGTTCTCTGAACACAGATCGACGAAGGCAATGGCTCTTTCCAATCAGATCAAGTAAGGAAACATATTTCTTTATTTTTTAAGTTATAGCCGTTGACACTTCCAGCAGAAAAGGACAAATCGTGGAAAAAGGAAAGAGATTACGGCGTGCAGTTGTACTGTTCCCAGATTATCTTTTCAGATATATTATATCCCTTAATATAAGGGATCTGCATTTAATAGTTGTCAGATTTTTGAAAAGGGAGAAGATATACAGCAGATTATACTCACGTTTATACGACAGATCAAATAAAATAGAATACTTTACATATTTGTTGTATAGGAAATCGACAGAACAGATATAGAGAGATATACAGAAAGAATAAAAATATATATCATCATCTTCTTCCTGCTAAGCATTATTCAGAGCACAGAACTTCATCTTCTTCTCTTTTAGCAGCACATACATTCTGGGAACAGCTACTCCACCACTCAGTATTTTCCTTCTGCAAGATTCAAGAAAGAAAGAAGAAGAAATACAAGCATTCAGATCTTCAAAAGAACAACAACAAATTGGAGAACTTGTTCTCTCAATTTAATCAGCTACAGGAAGATTAGTTCTTCAAGAAAAGCTCCAGCAACATCTACTGTCAAACAAATCCTTATCAGACAGAGGAGCATTTCAACATCAAATCCACTAGAGTCTTCTCTATACATATTGACAGAGAAGAACTTCATAACCCCTCTCCATCTCATTCTGTGCAGGGTTAATACTCCCTTCAAAAGTGTAACTCACTGGTGGCAAGACACCTTATCAAAAAATCCTTGTGTGGTTTTTAAGCACCTTATCAAAAGCTTATCGGTGAATTGGGCACCTGCTCAAACTCCCATTGGTGTGTGGACACCTTATCAAAAATCCCTTGGTGTGAGGGCACCTGATCAAACCTCCTAGTGGATCCTACCAAGTGTGGTAGAAGAGTAGACGTACCCAGGTTTTTGGGGAACTACTATAAATTCCTTGTGTCCTCTATGATTATCTATTTCTTTGTGCCGTGCTGTGTGATTTCATTTATCCTGTTTTTATTTATTCTGTTTTATATCTCACACTATTTACACATATATTTAAACACTATTTTAATTCCGCTATAAAAACTAAGAAAAGTTTTAAACTCTATTCACCCCCCCCCCCCCTCTAGAGTTAATTAAAGATCTAACCTCCACTTTCATCTTCTCTTCTAGAATATTTCTGGGCAGAAGCCGCCAACACTGCTTGTCACATGCAAAATTGAGCACTAATCAACAAGAATCATCGTAAGACACCTTATGAACTTCTAAAGGGCAGGAAACCAACTGTGTCTTATTTTAGAATTTTGGCAGTAAATGCTTTGTACTTAACAATGAGAAGTATTACAAAACTACGTTTAGTTAAATGTGTTTTGAAGGTATTTGCATAGGTTATAGTAAGGCATATAGGATTTTTAATAAGAAAACCCTGGTTGTAGAAGAATCCATAAATGTTGTATCTGATGAGACGAGTATGCTTCACAACAGCTCTTCTAATATTTTTGTTGGAGATGCATGCGCAGGTACAAGACTGAAAGAGCTCAGCTTGGAAGAAGCCGCTAAAGAAGATGCCCCAAGGACAATTTCAGTGAACATTCCAATTATACCTGAGGAAGTAGAACCTCAAGAAATAGAAGATGCATGATGCGATGATTCGGCAAGTGCACCGGTCGCGCAAGTAATAAATTTTGGGAATAAATCCCCGAGTGTCGGTCTCTTGAGGAACACAGTAAGGTGGAGTTAGGTTTTGAGGAAGGACTTGAGATTGAAGTCCTAAAGCGGATGGATTGCGGGGGAGTTGGGTTGGCTTTTGGAAAACAAAAGAAAAGCTAGCAACTACTCCTATGCAATGCCGCTATGCAATGCTTCGCTCGGCGGGATGGAAACTAGGCAGGCCTTGAGCGCGCTGCGTCGCAAGGGCGGATGGACGAGAATGCTAATGGAATCGAACTATGCAGGCCTTGAGCGCGCTGCTTCGATAGGCGAATGGAATACGGGCCGCGATGCCACGCTTCGGTAGGTGGATGGGCGAGTAGGCTTACGGATTGAGGGTCGCAAGCACCTCTTCGACAAGCACGCAACTAGCAATTGCTAGTGCGGCACAACACAACAACAAACCACACCACGGCACACCTCAAAATAATAAGCAAGAATACCCAAATCACATAGATAATCAAGTATAAATGCTAATAATCAAAACACACTTCATCATAATGTTAGATCTAGCTACAAATACATCAATAAGAGAAGAATAAGGCAAGAAATCGACCGAATCCGAAGGCTCGTTGTAGATTCATGGTTGGAATCGCCGGGTTGTCAATCCGCATCCAAGCTCGGTCCGCAACTACGTCCGGGGTAGAGAGAGCTGTCACGACTCTCCAATGGACCCGTCTTCTTCGTGTCACGATCCGGTAGAGGTTGCAAACTTCCTCTTGCTTGATGGTAATGGCGGCTAGGTCTTCCTTTGGAGCTCTTGGATGAAGGAGGAGGCCGAGAGGAAACTCCGGCTCAAGATAGGCGTGAAGAACAAGCCCGGAGCACCTCTAGATGGTGGGCGGCGGTGGAGGGACGAAATCGGGCGAAACGGGAGCAGAAACGGCGGAGTCGGCAGGGCGATCTGACCTAAATCGCGAGCAGGGAATTTATAGGCGCTGGAAATAAACAGTGCGCACGATCAGTGGCGCACGACCAGTGGTCGTGCGCACTGGAATCCTGTGATCGTGCGCTCTGCCTGGACGGAACCTGCAAAGATAGAAATTATAAAATAACATGTTCGCACGACCAGTGGCGCACGACCGGTGGTCGTGCGCACTATCGTCGGTGGTCGTGCGCAATAGCCAAGACAGAACTCATAAAATTACTGTTGAGTGCGCACGGACAGTGGCGCACGACCGGTGGTCGTGCGCACTGGAGTTGATGGTCGTGCGCACTACAGCAAACAGAACTTGGAAAATTAAGGGTAAGTGCGCACGAGCAGTGGCGCACGACTAGTGGTCGTGCGCGCTGGAGTTGATGGTCGTGCGCACTACACCAAACAGAACTCAAGAAAAAGGCGTTAAGTGCACACGATCAGTGGCGCACGACCAATGGTCATGCGCAATAGAACCGTCGATCGTGCGCAGTGTTCTTGTGCAGAATTGCACCGGGAACGCTTGCACTACTCCAATTCCAGCACAACCAACGATCTAGCCACTGAAAGTGGCACTTAACAGCACATGAATCTACTAAAGACAATAAACACAAAAATCACACCAAAGTGGGCCAAGATGTGCACCTAGCATGGATTAACAAATATGAACTAAAACAGGGCTAAAGTGCAGTGAAATGACTAACTAAACGGCCCAGATGAGTCCATAAAAGTGTATATGATCAGGACTCATCACACCCCCAGACTTAACTGTTTGCGCGTCCCGAGCAAACCAATTCCAAGCGAACGGGGAAAGAAAAGTAGATGGCTTAAAATTACAATACAAAGTATCATGCGAAGTCGCATGCTCACGTGCATAAGGAAAATAATAGAGAAGATTTCTAATTATACAAACAGTTTATATATTTCTAAAAGGTTAAAAGCATATTACAACTACTCAAAATGGTGAACAACGGTGAATCATTCGGTCATGCATACGGAGAAAGTAAACCAAGCGCTGAGACGAGCATTGCCCAAGATCAGGATGCGGGAAAAACTCCACTGAAATCCATCAGTGTCGGTGACCATAGGCTTGCCCGGTCACATTCTCTCCACGGCACTGGTTTGGCTCAAATGCGTGAATCAATAGGACTTTAGGTTTTAAATGGGGCTTGGGTTTAGGTGAGGAAAAACAAAGATAAAAACGACGGCTAAAGCACTAAACCCAAATGAGCTAATGCAGGAAACTATCCGCATTCACCACACAAACATGCGGGTACACAACACCCCCAGACTTGGACTTAACAGCATGGGTGCGTGCACCGCCTACTCCCAAACATAAATCTATACATAAAGATTTTCAATTAAACATTCCTTCTCTTTCCTTTCTTTTTAACTTCTTTTCTTTTTCTCATTTTTTTTTCTTTTCTTATCATTTTCAGCAAATAAACAAAAGGACACATCCACATCTTCACAAACATATTACCACATCAACAACCCAACTCATGAAAATAATAAACAGCTAAAGCTCAAATTTTGGGTGTGCGACTAGGATTGGCTTTTGGGCTTTGGTGAAATAAAAGTGGGGCTGAATCAAAGGACGGGTAGGCACAACTAGGCTAGCGAGGATATAGCGGTAGGGATAGGCACAAAGGCTCAACCGGGCCAAAATGATGGCCTATATCACATTCACACAATTGACTAACTGTATACCCATGCTTCAAGAATCGCTTGGGGCAAGTTCTAGCCACCGAGAAAGATTCTCCTTTCTCCCGACTCAAGCAATACGAATCTAGCGATCGTATACACACATCCCTATGCTACCGTTTGATTCCACCGAATTCACCATTTGAGTAGAGTAAACAACATTTACACTAGTAGAAAAAATATAAAACCATAAGTATAAAGAGAAGTCTAATCTACACGAATTTCTATGCAACCGAGCACTCGACTAGGAGCACTACTAGAGTCAACATTTTACTCTGCTGCATAGTCCTAAGCCATCACCTAGACTTTCCCAAATAAGCAGAAGAATTAAATTCACAACAGAGCAAGCAAACAGATGAGTACGCGCTCAAGTGGGTGATGTGGTGTGCAATAAAAATAAACAAAACATTTTAAATGAAATCTTCTGGCATGCAGTGCAATAGTGCACGTGAGCGG
This sequence comes from Dactylorhiza incarnata, assembly GCA_033032865.1. Classification (NCBI taxonomy): domain Eukaryota; kingdom Viridiplantae; phylum Streptophyta; class Magnoliopsida; order Asparagales; family Orchidaceae; genus Dactylorhiza; species Dactylorhiza incarnata. The sequence continues at coordinate 8,270,708 of JAWHQI010000023.1, forward strand.
GTAAACAAAACTACTCTCCCCCAGACTTAAACTAAACAATCAACAGAATATATGACATGAAAATCAGAAAAAGCTAGGGAAAGAGAGTACCCAGTGCTCAGAAATGAGCACACCAGAAGATTGGCGTTTAAACCACGACTAAGCTGCAGCATCCGCCATCCAGAAGAAGTACCTGCAGGGGTCAGCACCGCAAAAACAAAAGACAAAAGAAAACTGAAAAGAAAATACTACTAACTAAACATGATTAGATGAAATAAAAATGCAGAAAAGAAAGATAACTACTGGGGTTATTGTCATCCCAGCACGACTTATTCTAAATTAAAACGGTTCTAGCTAATGGGCCTATGAAAAAGAAAATGCACAGGTAACTGCTCCATTTTCCGTTTCGGTAGCTGGTACCGATACGGAGATAAGGCAGTCACCCCTCTACCTGAATATAAATACCTGCTCCTCACAGGTAGAGGGAAAAGAAAGTAAGAAGAGGAGGAGGCCTGGTCCTCACTCGTCTCACCAAAACTATCCTTGCCCAGCAAGGTATCGTCCACAGCAGGTCCGCAGGAGGAGAAGGCAACGAATGAGGCTTCCTTAATGGAGGAGGGATCAACCTCCTCGCATAAAAGGATACACTCATCATTGACTTGAGCACAAAGCTCCAAGTCCTCCTGAAGTACCTGTGAAGATTCAACCTGCACAGGCTCGGGTGAAGAGGGGGGATCGAGAAATAAACAAGGCGAAGAACATAAATAATCAAAAATCGGGGGAGTGGTCCCAGTCTCACTCCCATCAGGTTGGGGAAGTAAAATAATGTTAGCATTGTCATCAATGCCACAAGATTCGGCGGGATCAACGGTGGCCAGGCTTAGGATTTGGACTTCCTCCACCGGTGTTGAGGAAAACTCCTCTTCACCTAGAAGGTTGTCCTCCTCCAAAGTAATAGGCACAACACTAAGATCAACAACCTCCTCATGCGACACATCATCGACAATGTCGTCAGAGACGAGAATAGTATGCACAATAGGGGAAAGAATCGAATCCACTAAAGGTGGTGGATGCACATGGAGAATAGGCTCAGCAATGTCGGTGCCCAGATCAGCCGCACATCTGGTGACTGTGTCAACGCCATTCCCTTCAAGATGTGAAGGTGGCAAAGACACAAAACCGGATGTTGAAGGTGTGCCGCCAGAGTTAGGATTCGGAATGATTCGGATATCCGACTCATCATCCTCATCCAATTGGCGACGAAAAGCAGCACAATCCTTCAGGGCATGATCTGTGCTCCGACAAAACTGGCACTGCCTAGCGGGCTTCTTTGGCACAGCGGGTGCTGAAGCCGAAAAGAAGTAAGACGGTAATGGCTCAGCAGAGTAGCCATAAGACTTACGCACACCATATGGAGTATCAGACGGAGTCGATGCTCTATATGCTGGGCGAGAAGAATTATGCCTACTATTCTCCGTAGGGCATTCATCACTAGAGTGGGAAGTAGCTCCACACCAGCGGCAACGGAAATTGAGATGTGCCCACATAGCGTGAAGATAAAACGATTCAAAAGGAAAAAGCTATTGTGCAAATGCTACACCAAACAAAAATTACTAGAGCAACCTAATACGAAACAAGAAAATGGAATAACAAGAACAGAAATAAAATAAAATAAAAATGCAATTTACAAATGAAAGGGCTTCTCTCTCAGATTCTCCCTCTCCAGAAAACTCACACGACTGTGTTCCCCGGCAACGGCGCCAAAAACTTGATGCGATGATTCGGCAAGTGCACCGGTCGCGCAAGTAATAAATTTTGGGAATAAATCCCCGAGTGTCGGTCTCTTGAGGAACACAGTAAGGTGGAGTTAGGTTTTGAGGAAGGACTTGAGATTGAAGTCCTAAAGCGGATGGATTGCGGGGGAGTTGGGTTGGCTTTTGGAAAACAAAAGAAAAGCTAGCAACTACTCCTATGCAATGCCGCTATGCAATGCTTCGCTCGGCGGGATGGAAACTAGGCAGGCCTTGAGCGCGCTGCGTCGCAAGGGCGAATGGACGAGAATGCTAATGGAATCGAACTATGCAGGCCTTGAGCGCGCTGCTTCGATAGGCGAATGGAATACGGGCCGCGATGCCACGCTTCGGTAGGTGGATGGGCGAGTAGGATTACGGATTGAGGGTCGCAAGCACCTCTTCGACAAGCACGCCACTAGCAATTGCTAGTGCGGCACAACACAACAACAAACCACACCACGGCACACCTCAAAATAATAAGCAAGAATACCCAAATCACATAGATAATCAAGTATAAATGCTAATAATCAAAACACACTTCATCATAATGTTAGATCTAGCTACAAATACATCAATAAGAGAAGAATAAGGCAAGAAATCGACCGAATCCGAAGGCTCGTTGTAGATTCACGGTTGGAATCGCCGGGTTGTCAATCCGCGTCCAAGCTCGGTCCGCAACTACGTCCGGGGTAGAGAGAGCTGTCACGACTCTCCAATGGACCCGTCTTCTTCGTGTTACGATCCGGTAGAGGTTGCAAACTTCCTCTTGCTTGATGGTAATGGCGGCTAGGTCTTCCTTTGGAGCTCTTGGATGAAGGAGGAGGCCGAGAGGAAACTCCGGCTCAAGATAGGCGTGAAGAACAAGCCCGGAGCACCTCTAGATGGTGGGCGGCGGTGGAGGGGCGAAATCGGGCGAAACGGGAGCAGAAACGGCGGAGTCGGCAGGGCGATCTGACCTAAATCGCGAGCAGGGAATTTATAGGCGCTGGAAATAAACAGTGCGCACGATCAGTGGCGCACGACCAGTGGTCGTGCGCACTGGAATCCTGTGATCGTGCGCTCTGCCTGGACGGAACCTGCAAAGACAGAAATTATAAAATAACATGTTCGCACGACCAGTGGCGCACGACCGGTGGTCGTGCGCACTATCGTCGGTGGTCGTGCGCAATAGCCAAGACAGAACTCATAAAATTACTGTTGAGTGCGCACGGACAGTGGCGCACGACCGGTGGTCGTGCGCACTAGAGTTGATGGTCGTGCGCACTACAGCAAACAGAACTTGGAAAATTAAGGGTAAGTGCGCACGAGCAGTGGCGCACGACCAGTGGTCGTGCGCGCTGGAGTTGATGGTCGTGCGCACTACACCAAACAGAACTCAAGAAAAAGGCGTTAAGTGCACACGATCAGTGGCGCACGACCAATGGTCGTGCGCAATAGAACCGTAGATCGTGCGCAGTGTTCCTGTGCAGAATTGCACCGGGAACGCTTGCACTACTCCAATTCCAGCACAACCAACGATCTAGCCACTGAAAGTGGCACTTAACAGCACATGAATCTACTAAAGACAATAAACACAAAAATCACACCAAAGTGGGCCAAGATGTGCACCTAGCATGGATTAACAAATATGAACTAAAACAGGGCTAAAGTGCAGTGAAATGACTAACTAAACGGCCCAGATGAGTCCATAAAAGTGTATATGATCAGGACTCATCAATGCACCAGAAGTAGAAGAACCTGTAGGTGTTATAGAAGATGCAAGTAATCTAGTGATCAGACATCAGAGAGATCACCCAGTTGATCAAATCATTGGAGATACCAGAGTTAGAATAAGAATAAGAAGAGGTACAACTAACGAAGATTTGCATTTAAGTTTTCTTTCGTAGATTGAGCCAAAGAAATTTGATGAGGTATAAGAGGATGCTTCATGGATTATTGCAATGCAAGAGGAGCTCAATCAATTCAAAAGATGCAAAGTTTGGAAGTTGGTGCCAAGTCCCAAAGGTTAGAATGTTATTGGGACAAAATGGGTCTTCAGAAACAAGCTGGACAAAAATGATGTGATCCTCAAGAACAAGGATAGACTTGTTGCTCAAGGCTACCGACAAGAATAAGGGATCGACTTCGATCAAACGTATGCTCCAGTGGCAAGAGTCGAAGCAATCAGGTTGTTCCTAGCGTATGCTGCTCACAACGGATTCAAGGCTTACCAAATGGACGTGAAATCGGTCTTCCTAAATGGTAAATTTAAAGGAAGAAGTATACGTTGAACAACCCCCAGGTTCTGTTGATTCCTCTTTCCCTGATTATGTTTATTTTCTACGCAAAGCCTTATATGTTCTAAAACCAGCACCCCGAGTTTGGTATGAGACTCTCTCTAGCTTTCTTGTTGAGAACAAATTCACAAGAGAAAGATAGATAAGACATTATTTCTTAGGGAAGTAAAAGGCAAAATTTTGCTAGTGCAAATCTATTTCGATGATATTATATTTGGATCTACGGATGACCACCTTTGCAAAAAGTTTTCTAACTTAATGCAAGGGAAATTTGATATGAGTGGTATGGGTGAGCTGAAGTATTTCTTAGGACTTCAAGTGATACAATCTAAAGATGGAATTTTCATCTCTCAGATGAATTTCACCAAAGAGTTAATTAAGAAATTTGGAATGGAGAATGCAACCTCTATGAGGACTCCAATGGGTTCAACTATGACTCTGGACAAGGAGAAGAAAGGGAAACCTTTTGATGAATCCAAGTACAGAATAATAATTGGATCCTTGCTCTACCTTACTGCGAGTAAGCCGGATATAATGTTTCAACATGTGTATGTGCTAGATTTCAGGTGAACTCTAAGGAATCTCATTATGCCGCTACAAAGAGGATTTTGAGATACCTTAATGGCACACAAAATCTTGGCTTATGGTACCCAAGAAGTAATGACTTCGAACTAATTGGCTTTTCAGATGCTAATTTTGCAGGTAGCAGAGACGATAGAAAAAACACTTCCGGGACTTGCCAATTCCTAGGAAGGAGGCTTATTTCTTGGAGTAGTAAGAAGCAAAATTGTGTTGCAATCTCAACTGCTGAATCAGAGTACATCTCCACTGGTAGTTGTTGCGCACAACTTCTTTGGATCAGGAATCAGCTAGAAGATTACAACTTGAAGTTGAAGAAGATTCCAATATTCTGCGACTCATCAAGTACTATTACTATTGCCAACAATCCAGTCTCTCACATTCGGACAAAGCATATAGAGATATATTATCACTTCATTCGGGAGCATGTGGAGAACAAGGACATCAACCTCAGTTATGTCCCAACGGATAAGAAAGTTGCAGATATTTTCACGAAGCCGCTTGATGAGACCAAGTTCAATTTCTTCAAAATGGAACTAGGTATGCTGAACAAGGACTCATAAAAAGGCTCAAGGAAATCGGTTCAAGAGAAAAAATTTCTAGAAGACATGTAAATTTCACGAGTCGTTTCGACGAATAAATAAAAGTTCAAGAGTGATTTCAACGATTTGGTTCACTTCGTCGAGTCATTTCGACGAATTGGCCTATTACTCGAATCATTTCGATGATTCGTCAAGTGCAGTCAGGTCTTTCGACGAATTTATTTTATTTTCTCTACTCTTTTATTGGATCCAAAGAGTCATTTCTTTTCAATAAGGTACGCGACTCTCTCTCTCTTCAAAATTTTAATAATATATAAAGGCTTTTAAGAGTTTCACGAGTCACGCATGGCTATTTCATCGAGATTTCACAAAACCCTCCAACGATTCATCTCCCAATCACCGAATTTCCGTCTGCTAGCTATGTCTCGCAAGAGTGCAAGATTTCTTCATGTATGGGGAGTGCTCGTTCGCACAGGGTTTGCTAATGCTATAGATGAGTTCGAAAATGTGGTGTTGTGTCTCGAAGAAGCTGGGATTTCATTCATTCTTGAACATCCTTGTCATGTGTTGGATAGAGAAGTCCTGGAATTCTTCAAAAATGCTAATCTTCATCACCATGGTTCAATGATCAAGTCAACTATAAAGAACTTAGTTATTAAGATGAAGCCCTCTCGATTGACAAAGTTCTTGAGATTGCCGGAAATAGAAGAGGAAGATTATTTGTTTGAGCAAGACTATAACAGGGCTCTTTTGTTTTGTGGATTTCCCAGAGACACTACTTCTATCAGGAGAAAGAATATGAATGGCGAAGGCAAACTCTTGTCAGATATCTTAGGCAAAGTTCTATTGTGCAAGATAGGTTCACATGACTACCTCTCTAATGCTATATTCAAGCTTCTAGCTGGTGTAATATGTAGAAAGAGTATAAACTGGGGATTGATTTTGTTTGAGAAAATCAAAGCTAGTTTGATGATTCCTAATATTGGAAGGATCATCTCACTTTATCAAAATCAAATTGATGGAAGTCAATTTGATATGTCTTCTGGGAGTCCTATCCACCATTTGAAAAAAAAAATAGATTCTTCTATTCTTCACAGATGGGAAAGGAAAATAGTTAGACCTGGTCTGAAGAGGCCTATTGATGAGGAAGAAGAGTTTGAAGAAGAGCAAAGGTATCAACCCTCTCCATCAAGGGTTGCTTCCAAGACAGTTGTTGCACCAGTCCAGGGGGATAATCTCCATGTTCCATCCCCAGTTGTTCCTAAAGAAGTTCCCAAGGTTCCCTCACCTCTACCACTTAGCTCCTCTCCAGTAGCAGATGATTAGGATAATGCTGATGGTGCTGATCAGGATGATCAAGGTGATCAAGATGATCAGGATGATCAAGAGGATGTTGAAGGTAATGATGATGATGATGATGGCAATGATGGTGATTTTCTATATGTTCAAAGGAATAGAGAAATGGTAGATCAGGTAATTAAAAATCAATTCTCTGAAGACCAAGAAGTAGAGAAGGAACAAGAATCAACATCTGGCGGTGTTCCTGTTGTGGTAAGTGATATCCCCTCTAATCAGATCTTCATTACAAATTTTGAGGGGGAGATTATTCTTAAAGATGTTGTCCTTGCAGAAGCTCTCAAGGAAGATGAAGTGATGCCCTCAATGCAAGAAGGAGAGGATGTGCAATCTGCACTTCCTGCTCAGAATGAAATTCAAGTCTTACCAGAAAAAGAAATTTCAGGCTATTATTATTTGAGGATGAGAATTGTGGAACTTTACCTCCTGTTCAGGCTAGAGCTCATGTTCCTTCTACCTCCTCTAACAATGAAGAGTTGTTGAAGACTACTGAAGCACTCCTCAAGTCTCAAGTTGAATATTTTGAATTCTCTATAAAGCAAGTTTTTGAGAAAATCAGTGATGTTGAATCAGACATGAATAACCATCTAGCTGAGATAAAGCACAGTTTGGATAAGGTCAAAGATCAAATAGACACAAATTTTCCTGCTGCAGGAAAGGCCATATATCTGACAATGGATGGTGTGAAAGTTGTGCAAATGTAGCTCAAGATTTATCTAAAGATCATGACATGTTGATGAGGACTACATAATCAGACAAAGATTTTCTTCACAGAGAAATGAAAGTCTTCAAGGAAGAAATAATCCAAACCCTAAATGAAGAAGTCAGAAAGGGGAAGAAAGATATGATGGCTAGGATGGGTGAAATTAGCACTGAATTGAAAGCCAAGGCACATGAACCCAATGTTTTTAACTATTAGAATTTCAAATGGCTACATGAAGAGTTGACAGGAAAGGCTCCAGATCAAAATCCTCCAGATCAGTTCTATGAAGATGTTCCTTATGTCCCTCCAGTTCAATACACTCCTGTTTGGTGTGATCAATAAGAGGCTGCTGAACCCTCAGAGCCTCCTACAAAGAAAAGAAAGTATGGGGAAGGTCCATGTGCAACCAAATTAGATCCCTCAGCCAGAAGAGATGCAGGCATAGTATTCATAGAAGTGTCAGAAGATAAAAGGGAATATTTTAAGGTTTGGATTCCAACTTCTAAAGATATTATTCTGGACACATTCAAGTTGATTGACATTTCAAATGAGTTGCCATAGAAGCATTACAGTCAAGAGGAGATAAACAAGCACAAAGCAACTAGATTGAAGAAGAAAATTCATTTCAGAAACTTTGGCTTCAACAATCTAGATGCTCCGCCAGCTCCTCCTACATGCTTCTTTTGATAGACAGCTGAAGAAGAGCAAGACGCATAAGGCCAAAATGATTTAGCTTTGTGTTGTGACTGTGTGATTAACTCTTAAAAACATTTATATCCTTATTAATGTTGTATTGATATTCTGTTAATCTTAATTCAGTTTATCGTTATTTTGTTTGTGATTATGTTTATTATTTGTGCAATTCACCTTAGTAGATATGGTTCTGACTTCTTCAAATAGGGGGAGATTGTTGGGTATTGTAGTCATAATAACCTTGAATTGAAGAAGTGCCCCTAGAACTAAGATGAATTGATATTGTATTTAATATGATATTTTAGTTATGTGTTTGCAGGATATTAATTGTTAAGTTCAAACCAATGTCAGGTTTTAAGGGGTCATAAAACATGGGCCTATGCAATGTAATTCTTCATTGTATAGACCAAGGTGTTAACTCATGTGAAATCCCTCTATTGGGGTGTACTTCATATTCAAACACTAAGGAAAAGTCAAAAGGGAGTTGATGCTGTGTTTTGGTTTGGAAGAAAATTATCTAAGTAATTTTCATCGAGTGATCTCGAGAAGTCTCGACGAATTCGTCGAGACATCTCATGAAGACTTGTTCGGTTCGTCGAGTCTACTCGAAAGATTTCTGAGAAAATAGTTCAAGAATTTTTTGTTGAGTAATAAAGTGTTCACTCAAGAAGACTCGATGAATTCGTCGAGTGGTCTGTTGATTACTCGTGAACACTCGATGAATTCATCGACTACTCTCGGGAAGTTCTCGAGTGGTTTAAGTTAAAATTTCATCCCGTCTCATCTTTCAGCTAAGTTCTTTTCGTCGATTCTTCAAGAAGTTTTCGTCGAGTAATGAAGTGAATTCGTCGAGTAATCAAAGAATTCACAAGTTCACTCGGTGAAAGAAGACAGAGCACTTTCGTTTTCAAAATCACAGACGGCTTTCCATTTAGGTATTCACCTTGTACAGTACGCGTGGAGATCTTTCCTTAGATTTTGATTTTAGCCGTTAGAGAATGATTGCTATATATACTTTAGGGTTATTTCATTCAACCCTAATCGTGCTTAATTTCAGAGATTGCAAATCATCTGTCGGCTATCTTCGTTTTTGCAAAGAAGTTTTCTGCTGCCAACAAAGTTCTTTCACGATTCTTCTCAAAGTAAAGACTCAACCCGATCTCAAATTTCAGATTCTCTCAAGTCCCTTTCAGATCTTGTTGTCTCCTAAGATTTCAGATCCAGATTTCTCAAGATAAGATTTCTTCTTTCCCTTTCAAGATCAAAGCTTTTATTTCAGTGAAGGAAGAAGAAGATCTATTTTTTAGATCTGAACAAGATAAATCTCTTTGAGATTTTAGACGATTGTTCTCAACCTATAATTGTGTAAAAATACCCTTTACAATTTTTGTAGGAAGTTTTACTTCCGAGTTTTTGTAGATCCTAGTTTAGAGGATTGAGTGTAGGAGAGGTTGTTTTCCAAGATTTTGTAGGAGAGGTTGTTCTCTGAGTTTGTAGGAGTTGCTAACTCTGAGTTGTAAGATTTGTTTAAATCTGAGATTAGTAAAGTAGCCTTGTCTAGCCGGGAGTGCTATATAGGTGAGGCAGGAAAGTGGGCGTACCCATTCCGGGGAACCACTATAAATCCTTGTGTTTGCGGTGTGTGTGCACATTTTCTGTGTGCTTTGTTTCTAAAGTTTTTAATTCCGCATAAAGCCATAGAATTCACCTATTCACCCCCCCCCCCCCCTCTAGGCGATTTAGGTAGCAACTAGATACTTTCAGATATTCTAAGTTTAGGAAATCCAATTTATATGAAAGATTACTTGGACATGAATCTGATGATCTCGAGAACTAAATCACATATATTTGATGACCATATAATCATCTTCATGAGGATTCATATTTTAAGAATTAATCGTGACAAATCCTTGAGATTTTGAGAATAATGTACTTTTATAAATCAAACCTCTTTCGAAAAATTAGCTTGGAAAAAGTATTTGTTTACGTCGCCCTATATATATAACAATGTGATCATCGATAAATTTTTGAATATGACTCCTTAAGAATTTGGATTTGATGATCCCACATGAATCTGATGCAAAAATTAAGTTTGATCGTCACTGAGTTAGCCTCGATTTTAATAAGTGGCCATTTTATGAGTTCTAGAAGCATAATTAATCTTGACACGAGACGTCATATTGATGATGATGTTTTAGAATTAGAAGAATCAATATTACAATGGCATGTCCAGAAAGATAAATCTTGATTTGTGTTGCAAATAAGAGTGTCGACCTTGTATGTTTATAAATTGTTAGACAGGTGAAATTATAAAGTTTGGATGTAATCGAGGTGGAACTTAGTAACAACTATAGTCATAGACTTGATGTTATACCAACTAAAATAGGAAATGGTGCTACGAGTGAAGATATATAGGCGCTACCAATATGGAGAGCACGACAAAATCTTTTTCAGATCACAAAAACTTGAAACATGTAGATACCCATAAAGATCTGAACCTCAGACAGAGATGGGTGTTGAAGTTTTTGTGTGAATACGACTACACACCGCACTATCACACTAACAAAGACTGTCACCCTTGATCGAGTTTTTCATATAACAATAGTCACCGGGCAAACATTGGCATGACTCTCTACGAGGCTCTGTATGGGAGGAGGTGCAATACACCATTTTCTTGCATCGAGGTTGAGGATCTGAAGGTGCTAGGGTCTGACTATGAGGGAGACACATATGCTCAGATATGGTTGAAACGCGAGCGGATGTTGGAAGCCCAAAGCAGATAGACTAGGTATTACGATGTGTGGCATAGTAAGGTGGAGTTCTAGGTGGGAGATAGGGTTCTTCTTAAAATACATCCAGTGCATGGAGTCTCACCGGTGCGGAGAGAGAAAAAGCTCAGTCCTTGGTATATATGTGGCCCTACGTGATCCTGGAGTAGATCAGACCCTTAGCTTATAGGCTGGAGATGCCATGGGAGTTGGCAAACCTGCACGACGTATTTCCCATCGTTTCACTTTAGAGGGCCCTACTTCATCCTTAGCCACATATTTCTTTCACTTCGGGACCAATAGCTTCTGATCGATTAGTTTGTTTAAAGCCAAATTTAAATCGTCGATACGGGTGTCTGAGTCCTGCGACGGAAGAAGGTTCTATTAGTCAAGGACCCATGGTCCCAAACAGGGGCAGCAGGAACACACATGGAAGACATTGGACCTCAAGAGGTAACACTACCCAGAACTCTTCGTATCTGGTGCAACCTAACCCGCCTGAAGATCTACATCTATTTATCATAAGTAAGAACCATGCATACCCAAACTTAATTTCGGGGACAAAATTGTTTCTTTGTTTATTGGGATTTGTATCATCCCCTTTCCTTCTAGATCCCTAGGGTAATTTATGTCATGATCAGTGTCATGACATGAGTCCTAAGGCAAGAAGAAGACTATGGAAGCCTAGGTGACTAGGTGAAATCACCTAAACCACCCTTGACCTAGCCAGGTCAACCAACCCTAGTTTGAACCAAATAGGCTCCAATGTGCCAAGGTCACCCGACCACAACACTCTTAACCACTCAAAGAGTCCATTAGGTCAATGAGGAATCATTGGGGTCACCTAAATTGGTCATTTTGACTAAAGTCAACTCTAGCTTGAAATAAGTCAACCATCCCTATTAAGGGTCTATTAGGCTTCAAATGATTAAATTGATCCAACCCAACCTCTCCAAACCACTAAGGGAGGTCATTAGGTCTTTATTGACTAATTGGGTTCAACAAAATTCATGAAATTGAGCAAAGTCAACTTTGGGTCAAACTAGCCCAAATTAGCCTAAATGGGTTCAATTAGGACAATGTGGATCTCACCAAGGCCCAATCAACATTCGATGGTGTCATGGGACCCATGAACATCATATGGAGTCAACCCCACCCTTGGTTAACTAAGTCAAGCCTAAAAGTCAACATGGGTCAATTAGACCTAAATTTGGGATATTGACTGCCAAGCCTAATTCCAATGAGCTAAAGACCTCAATTCAGGCCCATCCTGGAGTCCATTAGCATAAATACCAGCAATGCCCCCTGAAATTGGCATGCATTGACATGCACTAGATCAATTTGCACTTTTCCCCAATTTGAAAAAGTCAAAAAATAGCAATTCATGGATTGAGTACCAATTTGCACTCAATTCCTCCTCTCAAGCCTTCCTAATTACTCCTCTCAGTCAGGCCAGCCGATTTGGATCTTAAGTGTTGCCAAATGGCAGGTAGGAGGAGCTTCCTATGTGTTGTTCGACCACCCTTAATGGCATCTCTATACATAGTTAATTTCAGATCAAATTGAGAGTGTCATTAGCTTCAGAAGCGTGAGAGGAGTTCAAATCGAGCTTTAGATCGCTAGATTTGGTTGAGAGGAGCAAATTTGGCAAGGGATCCATTCTCGGTGGTCGTCTATGGCAACTCACGAAAATGTCCAATCCAAAGCTCTAATCAAGGTCGGTTTCTTCATCTCTCTTCCCAAGCTAGCATCCTAGATCATTTAGGATGAAAAGCCCTCTCAATTGAGGCTTTAATTTCAAAGAAATCCCATGGCCGAATGGAAGAAATATCCATGCAAGAAATCTATATTTAGGCCATGGTTCGTCGTGATTCTTGTCCCAAATGATTCCTTGCTCCAAAACAAAGTTATAGGAACTTATTTCATGAAGAAAGATGGATTGTAGATGGATTATTGGCCGAAACAAGCTCAAAACCTGCTTCCCGTCGGCTAGAGGTAGGAGACGACCTCTTGACCGATAAATCTAGGCTTGATTAATATATGCAGCCCACATTTTATTTAAATAAAGTTATTTGATTTCTGTTACACTTAATGCTTATGTTTCATGCAAGATTTAAGGCCACTTAAAGGTTGTTTTAGGAAAAGTGGCCTGAGATAAAATTTGTAGCTCGGGTGTCTAGTTTGTATAGGAATTTGAATCACCCTTTTTGGACCATTGTAGCTCCATTAGCATACATTGTGGTGCAGAGTGTACATAAGTGGCTCAAGGCACTCTTTTGAGTGCCACCACCAAACCACTCACTCAAATGAGCTAAAATTTTAGTCATGCATGAGATATGACCCAGTGCACCCCCTGACCAAAAATGGTAATTTTTGGGAATAATTTTTCTAAGGTTTTGTAAAACATTTTATTAACCATGCATGTATTATTAGGTGAGCAAATGACCTCAAATCCATCCCAATTTTTGGTGGGTGCTTGGTTAGGTCAAAATCTGACCCTGGTAAAAATTATAGACCATTTGGGTTAGTGCGTGTGGGGGAAAATTCACATACAAGTTAGTTTATGAAATGGGTGATGTGCATTTTGCACTTTCTACATGATTTGTGATTCCCTTGAATCCCTTGAAGTATGGTTATGGAAAATTGTACATTCATGTGAAATGGTGAAGTGAATCACCTCTGCGAGTTTGGAAGGATTTGGAAATGAATTTCCATATATTTTACATTTAAATTAATTAGTCTCACAAACATTTTATTGAGACATTTGAGACCAAAGTGATTAGGAAAGTTACCAAACTTTGGCACATGGACACGTAGGTCAATTGACATTCCAGGAAATTCTCCTGGAATTTTTAGAGTCCAATTAATACCCTAAATGTCATTAATTTAATTTGTCACTATGGGCTACAAATAAAATATGTGCGACAAAATGACTTGTGCAAAATATGAAAAATTGTCAGTATAAGTTTTAGATCATAATGAACCTCTGGGATTTTTATTTCAATTTTTGGATAATGGTAATTAGTAGCTCCTTCATTATGTGGAATATTCATGATTTTGAATAATTGATTATTACCAGTGGAAATAGATGTTGGAAAAAGATGAACCTCTGTTATAATATACACATGACCATTTATATCCACTAGCAAATTTTTGGGTATTTATTTGATAACTGAAATATTTTATATTAAAGTTAATGTGTTATGGCTATATTTTGTAAAATTCTGTTATCTGACTATACTTGTCTGGAAAATTATGAAATTGAATAGGAGTTCAATTTGAATCATTTATAAGCCCTAGGAATTTTCTTGTAATTTTTATTTGATTAAAACATGGTGATCTTTTGATAATGAGTTTATGACTATATTTAGTAAAATTTGGTTATATGATTATTTCTGTCTGAAAAATTAGGAAATTTAGTAAGAGTACATGTTGGGTCATTAATAAGCCATGGGAATTTTCTTGTAATTTTTAGTTGGTTAAAACTTGGTGATCTTTTAATAATGGGTGTATGGCTATATTTAGTAAAATTTGGTTATGTGATTATCCCTTTTTGGAAAATGATGAAATTTTGTAGGTGTTCATTTTGGATCATTTATAAGCTCTGGAAATTTTATCATAGTTTTCGTCGGTGATATTTAGTAGTTTCTTCACAATGATTGAACTTTGTTTATTTGGGGAATTATTTATTTTTGATGGAAGTTAATGTCATAAAATACAAATCTCGATTAGAGCACATGTATGAACATATAGAACCTCTGGAGAATTTTTAAGAATTTAATTGATGATAGAATTATTTGGTTTCAATGCCTTTGTGGTTTAATGCTATAATTAGTAAATTTAATTTATGTGGGTAAATCTGTCTGGAAAATTGAGAAAATTAGTTGAAACTCTTTTTGGATCAATTATAAACATTTGGAAATTTTCCTGTAATTTTTAGATGATGAAATCACATAGATCCTTTGTAAATGTTGAATAGGCCCCTATTATTGTAATATTATTTATTATGGGTAAATGCAAATGGACAATTGTCAATCCCTATAAAAGTACATTTTTGACCTTAGAGAATCTCTGGAAAGGTTTATGGATTAAGTAGATACTAGAAAATTATACGTCATGTGAAAATTAGAAATCACTCATCAATTATGAAAGGGTAAATAATTAGTCCTCTTAATCAGAAATGGACAAATCTAACTATAATTACAACATATGACATGTAGAACCACATGAATTAATTGTAGTCTATTTGGACATGAGGGGTAGACAGATGCTTCATAAGAGATACGTGAATATTTTGAATCATAGTTGGTCTGCAAATAGTCAAAAGAGCTTTAGTGATTTAGACCCCACTTGGTCATCGTACATAGACCCAACAACATTTGATCATCATGGACATCATAGAGTGTTTAGTAGAATAACTCATCCTGGGTCAACACATAAGTATAGGATTGGGGTGCGTTTAGTAAGACACTCGATAAGGAGTTGAATTAAGGATATGTGAAGTAACATATGTTTGGTGATGTATTAAAGGAGTAGGGTAGAATGGACACCTGAATTGTGATCCTTGAGTGTAAAAGCGATGACGAGTGGAGCAGCATTCAGTCACTAAAGGAAGGGGTAGTGTCAGTGTTCAAAAGAACATCAACACTACCATGGTTAAGTCTTTATCCACCTTAGGTAACTAGAGTAACTAGAGAGGCAGTGGGTATTCAAGAATGGGTAGTAACCAATAAGAGTAAATATCCTGGAAAGGGAGATTTGGGCTTCAACCCATTGTATTCCCTAGTACCGTTGCGATCCCTTCACCGGGTAGCCCTCAAGAATTCCAAGATTCACCCTAAACATCTAAGTATAAATAAATGATAGACAAGTGTAGTTTAAGTAGGATAACTTAATAGGGTAAACCTCATCCCAAAATATGGGATGGAATGGTACAAGAACTTATTGGTCCTACGAGCTGGAGTCTCGGGAAGTTATGATATCAGGACGGGTTAGTCCTGCGAGCGGTAGGCTCGGAATTATCTAAGGAGGACTGGATTGTCCGACGAGCTGGAGGCTCGGGGAAATACAATTAAGAGGTGTTACTTTACATATAGTACGCAGATACCTTATGTGTTCTTAAAGCGTACATAGGGTCTAGGCCTGGAGGTGTTGATAGGAGCCTAGAAGTGGACATGCCCGATCCACTGCGCCTGTTTGTCTCAATGAGGTACCTGAGTTGACACACTCGAATAGAGGGAACTTACAAGGTCTGTACATACAGAGTGGCGTGTGTGAGGTGCATCATTGCATAAGCATAGCATAACATCAGTGCATAAACAAGACCTCATCGTATAAATTAGTATGGGCTCTTTTATACGATGAGTTTACCTTAGTGCCAGATCTCTTAACTTATAAGTTTGTATGGGCATTCATATAAGTTAAGGTTACTTTTGTAGCTACTCTTACCTTATTTGAATTACTATTATGGTTATTGCTTGCCATTTCTTTACTGACTTCTCTTACACTGCTTAATATAATAGAAATGCTAGAATAGGCCCCTCTACTGTCTATACTTATATACAAGTGCTAGTTAGAGCATTGTCTCCTACTTGGCATTATGCTTTGATGTCCCTTTTACTTCCATCCTTACGCCTGGTGCCTAGGAGTCATGGGGGGTGGATGAAACCGCTTAGTCTTTTTGACTAATGACCAGATGTGGCATAACAACCAGGAACGTATGGAGATGGAGCAGTAGCAGATCATGGTGACGGAGCATGAGGGAACACTACAATGCACCTCGGCACTACCACGGGTTGGTGTGAGTGTGTAGGGATTTATAGTTGCTTTCGCGAGTGTCATGTTGTGAGAATATTGATGTACTAGGCTTAAGTAACTTTTTCAGTATTATTCGTCACACACTATTTTGTATCTCATCTAGTGGACAGCTCTTTAAATTTGATATATATATATATAATGTGTGATGTGGACTTGAAATGCTCATATTTCTATTCTTATGAATTGTTGGTTGGCCTAGATTAAATGAATGACCGGCAGAATCAACGCCTTGTGCTGGCGACCTTCCTGTGAGTGGGTGTCACCGTGAGGCGGTGGTTCTGGGCATAAGACCCCAGATATCAGAAGCAAAAAAGGGATCTTACATTGGACGTCGTCGAGAAGAGTGGTATCACAGACCAGGCCCTTTCATGAGTGGAAGAGCTCATCTCCACTCCCGCATGCTGGGTACTTGCCCCCTCGAATGAATTCCCTCGAGCAGAGAGATGTCGTGGACCAGGCCTCTGCATCGGGCTCCTCCCCTGCATGTCGGCCACTTGCGCCATCGAGTGGACTCCTCGAATAGAGCGATATCATAGAACTGGCCTCTGCACTGGGCTCCATGTATTCTGGCTACTTGCCCCCTTGGGACTGGTTACCTTCCTCAATTCCATAATGGAAGTCGTGACTAAAGGTCATACCTCTTAAGGGGTATAGGAGCATGCCAACTCCATGTGATTTCAAGGCTAGGATGGGTTAGGGCGAGACAAGCATTTCCAACATCTTTGCCCAGCCAGCGCGAACCTCCCACCCCTACTTTGGAGGAGTTGCGTGGCGATGACATTATCTTCTCAACGCAAAGTACCTAAATCGGCTCTATGAACGTTGAGCCTAGCATAGTCCTCGAAGCGCACGCGCCAGAAAGTGGGTGCCCTATAATGGCGAGTACTATAGACACGCAGATATTATCTTCGTGCAAGCACAATTCCTAGGCGAGCGCATAACCCAGGCGAGTAGTCGGCCTACACATGTTATACTTACGACAATTATTGAGAGGAGCACGTACGACCTACGAGCGAGCATAATTATAATGCGAAAAGAAAAGAGAACACAACCATCTAGAAACTTAAGAAGGAAAACAGAAAGATGAGAGCACCAACTTAATAAAATCTAGCGAAAAGAAAAGAGAACACAACCATCTAGAAACTTAAAAGGAAAAAAGAAAGACAAGACTGCCAACAGAATATAATCTAAACAGGCGATTGCATTGTTCAATTAGTTAGGAGAAAAAAGTCATTATTACAATAGATACAAGCCAGGCGAGTGGTCTATTTGCCTGTTCTTTATCCTCCGACTCGCTACAAGAATCACCACCAGCAGTCCTCACAGGGGGGAACTCGCTGCCCCCTAGAATAGCTTGGGAAGGAGGGTCTCGACGGTGAGCTATGCTCCCTTCGTGGTCAAGACATCGCGCTTCCAAAGTCGTGGCAGTGGAGATGGCCAGCTTCTTTCACATCTCATCCACCTGAGCAGGTGTGAACTGAAGGAGCGGGACAGATCTAGACGACTCACCGCCCTTCGGGTTGTGGACCTCCGCCAGCTCTGACTCCGCCTCAGCGAGTAGGTTTGCGTAATATTTGGACTCGTGTCAAGCCACCTTCAGTTCTTCCTCCAGGGAGGAGACTCGCATCACAAAGGTGGGCTCAAATTCCCGTGGAAAGGAGTTAGGCAAGAAAATCAGCGGGCGAGTATAATGTATGCGAGTAGGGAGCCATACCTCAACCTCGTGAGCTTGCTTCGCCTTGGGCGCGGCCAACCCCTCCTCTGAGGCAGCTAGCCTCTTCTCCATCTCCTGGTATGCTAGGCCCAGATGCGGAGCCTCCCATTGGATTGGAGTCCTCGCCGCACGGTCTGATGGATCAGCTCCGCGGTGCGGAGAGCTGAGAGACACCTGCAATTCACCACGCGAACAGGAGCATCCCCGAGTACTTCCGTGTTGTCATGACCGTACAGATCAAACAGGATGTTGAAGGCATCCTCGTCCTGCCCCTCATAATCCTCCCATGATGGGAGGTGCGAGCTCATCGAGACCCTGTTTAGTGAGGGGTCCCAGATGTTGGGGAAATGATTTATCTTAACCCCTAGAACTGAACATAAATTCTAAGTATGAAAAATTGGGCTAAGTAAATATGCGTTGAATAGTATTCGATGCAACGTTGAAATATAGTCGACGTTTCTCTCAGGAAGAGTCAAAGTAACTCTTAGAAGAATTCGACGTAATCCTAATCGACGTACCTCTGACTTCCAGTCGATGCATGTGATAAAGTCGACGCACCTTCCTTATTCTCCTCTTGACGTCCAGCCAGGATGAAATCGATGTTTACGTCGAATAGTAATCGACGCACGTCGATATCTATAAGTAGTTCAAAAATACGCCAGATCTCTTTCCTTTTTTCTGTAGATCTGATTTATGTGGAATAATATTATTCTTTTATAGCCGTTCTGAATCAGCCTTTCCTTCTATTTGATTCTTGGCTTATTTGATTCAGATTATTATGGATATTATTTGAAATCAGAATGAATTCTTTTCCTTCTACAGAAATATTAATTATGGAAACTCTTACCTCTTTCTAATTCTTTGTTTGCTAATTGATTATTCTCCTTTAGCGTTATATTTCAAACAGAGCTATAAATAAGAAGGAGGTCGGCAAAGAATATAGCTAGTGATCCACTTCATCCATTTTCAAATGGAGGAAGAGCTCCCAAGTGAAAAGAGAGAATTGAGATATAGTGCTGCAGAAAAGATCAAGCTTCCTTCTCCTTCTCATTCTGAAGTCATACTGCTGCAAACTCAGAAAGCTCTCACAAAAGAGAGAAAAGTTCACAATCTCCTTCTCACTATAGAAGAGAGATCATATTCACTATACTTGTGCTTCTAATCTTCTTGCTAGGAAGAAGATTCCTTCTTACATATATTGTTTCTTGTTCTTTTACTTGTTCTACTTCTTCTTTTCTTTCTTACTTCATCTTCAAACTGTGTAAGAGAGTTTTTAGAATCTCTCTTCACAAAATTCAGTTGTAGTGGTTCTAAGAGTCTCCTTATCAAAAGACTCAATCTGGTTCTAAGAGTCTCCTTATCAAAAGACTCAGTGCAAGTTAGTGAATTCCTACCAAAGGGGGTAGAAGAGTGGACTACCCAAAGTTTGGGGAACCACTATATTTTCTTGTGTTGTGCTGTGATTTTCTACTTGTTATTTGTCTTCTTTACTTGCTTAATTCTTGTTGGTGTGTGAGAAGTTTAAATCTATGATTCTTACACATATATATTTATATATATATATATATATATTTGCACAAAGTATTTTTAATCTCTATTCACCCCCCCCCCCCCCTCTAGTGAATTCTAGTGAGGATAACTGTGCACTTTCAATTGGTATCAGAGGGAGGTTGATCTAAAAAGGTTAACTCCTTGATCAAAAAGATCCTACCTCTTTTATATATATATATATTCCTGAAAAATATTTCTTTTCACATGGCACAAATCAAAGATTATGCTTCCACCAGACCACCAATGTGCAATCTTGAAAAGTTTGCAGTTTGGAAAACAAGAATTAGGATTTATATGAATTCTATTGATGAAGAATTATTTAATGTTATCTTGACAGGTCCTCCCAAGCCTTATAGAAGAGACTCAAGTGGTGAAGTGACTCAAACACTTGTCCCAAAGGCTGAGTGGACAGCTGAAGAAAAGAAGGCAGGAACATGTGATGCCAAGGCTGTGAACATTCTGGTCTCAACCCTCTCAGATGAAATCTTCCAAAAGGTTGTTGAATATGAATCAGCCAAAGAAATCTGGGAAGCTCTTACAAAGATGGTAGAAGGGAGTGCTGATGAAAGAAAAGATAGAAAGGCTCTATTGATCTCCCAATATGAGAACTTTCAAAAGAAGCAGGAAGAAAGCATATCTGAGATGTATGACAAATTCAGTCAGATCATCAATCAATTAAGAAGCCTGGATAGAGAGAGATCTCTCACAGAAATCAATGACAAACTGTTAATGAGTCTCCCAAGTTCTTGGGACTCGAGAATATGGGCAATAAGAGATACAAGAGGACAAAGGAAAATCTCAACAGATGCTCTCTTAGGAAAACTCAAATCCTATGAGCAACTGCTGAAAACCAGAGAAGAGAAGGAAAGAAGAGGAAGCACTTCATCCTCTTCAAAAGATAGAAACATTGCTTTGAAAGCAACAGAAGAAGAGACCCCTGTCACTGAAGAAGAATTCTTCAGCCTCCTAGCCAGAAGATTCAAGAAATGGGTCAAGACAGATGGGTCTAGAAGGAGAATCAAAATCATGGTATGATAAAACTCCTACTAAAGAAATCATTTGTTATTCCTGCAGGAAACCTGGACACATAGCACCAGAATGTCCAGAAAATACTGAGAAAAAGAAAGAACTAAAAAAGAAAGATCTTAAGAAAAAGGGGAAGAAGAAAGAAAGAGGCTTCATTGCAGAAGCTTGGAGTGAAACAGATTCTGAGGACAGCACCTCATCCAAAAGTGACAATGAAGAATCTAAGCAAGAAGACCTATGCCTAATGGCTTTTGAAAGCTCAAAGGAAGAACATGATGCCAAATCATGGAGTGAGACAGAATCAGAAGGAAACATCTTTTCTGAAGATGGTAAAGAA
The DNA here is from genome assembly GCA_033032865.1 of Dactylorhiza incarnata. NCBI lineage: Eukaryota > Viridiplantae > Streptophyta > Magnoliopsida > Asparagales > Orchidaceae > Dactylorhiza > Dactylorhiza incarnata. The sequence goes on from JAWHQI010000023.1 coordinate 8,291,842, forward strand.
AATAGCCTTATTCTCATAGAGGAATCTGAGGATAAGGATGAGGTAAGCATTTTTGATGACATAGATTTTCTGTGTGATGACTTCAAAAATGATTTTAAAGAATTATGTTTAGATCAACTAAAAGCTAAACAAGAAATTAATAATCTAAAAGAACAAATTAATGTCATTAGAAACCAGAGAAATATAGAAGAAACTTGTTCTGAAAATCATGAGTTAAGGGCTAATATCATAGAAAAAGAAATAGAGAGGGCTAAAATAGAAAACCAGCTTCTTAAGAATAAGGTATCCCAAGCAAAAGCTTTTGAAGAATCAATAAAAATGAGAAGCTAAACACTTAAAGAAATTACAGATAAACAAACAAAAAGACATAAAAATCTTGGGCTAGGAGCTGATCCCTCAGCCAGTCCAATTCCATCCAACAAACCTGCTTGGATGAGCCCTGTAAAATTCACTAAACCCACTGAAACAATAAACCAAGAAAAAGACTCACAAAATAAGAAAGAAGACTCCTTCAATGAGATACACCATTTTGAAAATAATCATACTATACAGATGAAGACTCTCAAACTACTTCTAAGAAGGCAACTAAGACAAAAGAAATAACTCATAAAGAATAAAAATCAGAAAAAGGGAAAAATAAAATTTGTGAAGATGCAATTGCGTCGACTTCATATCGACGCATCAATAAAAGTACGTCGAATTCTACTCAACGCAATCTCTCAGACGCTTCGACCTCCAAATCAACGCAAAAAGGAAATCTACGCAATGGAAAAGGAAAAGAGTACAATCGATGCAACTTCTTCCATGCATCGAGGAAGCTGAAGCTCAGGGGGAGCCAGATGTTGTTATACCTGAAACTGGAGATGAGAAAGAAACTGAAGAAAAAGTAGAAGGCTCAAAGAAGTTCCATCCCAGGGGGAGCAACCTGCTGTGACTCAGGGGGAGCTGAGTGAACTACCTGCTACTGAGAAGGAGCAACTCATCTCTCCAAAAACAGTAGTATTCACTAGGAAAAGAAAAACTCCTCCTACCCCTCCTGAATGATGTGCTGAACAATATTGATACAATCTATATTTCTTTCTTTCTATGCTTAAATACTTATTATGAAGTCTGTTTATATGATTTCTCCCTTCTTCTGATTACTTAGCATATTTCTTCTCTATATACAATGCTTTGTTGTGTTGATTAAAAGCTGATACAATTTCTCTCTAAATAGGGTTAAGACAAATAGGGGGAGATTGTTGGGGAAATGATTTATCTTAACCCTTAGAATTGAGAAGAATATAATTTCTAAGAATGAAAAATTAATCTAAGTAAATATGCGTCGAATAGTAATCGATGCATCGTCGAAATGTAGTCGACATTTCTCTCAGAATGAGTCGAAGTAACTCTAAGAAGAATTCGACGTAATCTTTGTCGACGTACCTCTGACTTCTAGTCGACGCATTTAATAAAGTCGACGCACCTCAGTCGATGCACCTTCCTTATTCTCCTCTCGACGTCCAGCTAGGATGAAATCGACGTTCACGTCGAATAGTAATCAACGCACGTCGATTTCTATAACACGCCAGATCTCTTTCCTTCTTTTTGTAGATCTGATTCTTATGGAATGATATTATTCTTTTATAGCCGTTCTGAATCAATCTTTCCTTCTATTTGATTCTTGGCTAATTTGATTAAGATTATTATGGATATTATTTGAAATCAGAATGAATTCTTTCCTTCTACAGATTTAATTCCTATGGAAACTTTTTTTTCTCTCTAATTGTTGATTGATTATTCTCCTTTAGCAACATAGATCTTTTGAAACAGAGCTATAAATAAAGAGGAGGTCGGCAGAGAATGAACACGAGTGATCCACCATATACATTTGAAAAAGAGGAAGAGCTTCCAAGTGAAGAGTGAGAAAGCTGAGAAAAGAGATAGTGTGCTGCAGCAAAGAAAAAGCCTTCATCTTCTCCTCCTGAGGTCATTCTGCTGCAAATTCTGAAAGCTCTCTTAAAAGAGAGAAAAGCTTACAATCTCCTTCTCACTATAGAAGAGAGATTACATTCACTATTCTTGTGCTTCTAATCTTCTTGCTAGGAAGAAGATTCCTTCTTGTTTAAATTACTTCTTCTACTTCTCCTCTTTATCTTTATTTCACTTTTATACTGTGTAAAAGAGTTTTTAGAATCTCTCTTCAAAAAATTCAGTTGTACTGGTTCTAAGAGTCTCCTTATCAAAAGACTCAGACTGGTTCTAAGAGTCTCCTTATCAAAAGACTCAGACTGGTTCTAAGAGTCTCCTTATCAAAAAACTCAGGCTGGTTCTAAAAGTCTCCTTATCAAAAGACTCAGTGCAAGATAGTGAATTCCTACCAAGGGGGTAGAAGAGTGGACTACCCAAAGTTTGGGGAACCACTATATTTCTTTGTTTTGTGCTGTGATTTTCTTCTTGTTATTTTCCTTCTTTACTTGCTTAATTCTTGTTGGTGTGTGGGAAGCTTAAATCTGTGATTATTACACATATATATATATATATAATTGCACAAAGTATTTTTAAATCTCTATTCACCCCCCCCCCCCCTCTAGAGAATTCTAGTGAGGTTAACTGTGCACTTTCAAGATGGCTAAGTAAAAATTATGCAGACAGAGGTCTCGACGATATCGTCTTGAAGCAATCATATCGTCTTGAAGATTGACGTTTAGTCATGCAGAAAGAAGTATCTCGATGATATCGCTTTGAAGAAGTTATGTCGCCTAGATAAGTATGTTAAGTCATGAAGAAAGAAGTGTGTCGACGATATCGTCTTGAAGATTACATATCGTCTAGATGATCAAGACGATATCGGCTTGAAGGAACTTTATCGTCTTGATAGTTGCAAAACTGCATTTAATGCGCAGATCTTTCTTGGAAATTGATATACAGGGAATATATACATCGTCTATCTTGTGCACTAATCAAAGAATATTTAATGATATATTCTCTGTAGATATAGTCGTTGCACAGCCATTAATGAAGAATTCTAAATACTTCCAAATTATGCAAGTTTCAAAAGGGCAAAACATTTATGATATTTAATTCAGCCGATTCAGATTATATTCCATTACTGGTCATTTACTTATGAAGAAAATTAATAAGGGTTTATGCAAAAGTGAAGAGGAATATAAATAGAGATATTTTCGAATTCAGAATACTATCTTGTACTTCTCTCTCTTACTCTTACACTTACACTGATCAAGAACAAAAAAGAGAAAAAGTGCTCAAGCAGAAAATCTTCATCACTTTGTTGTGAAGACAAGAAAGAAGCTTCTTCATATACAAGAAGCTCATCTGATATTTCAGAATAAGATTCTAAAGAAAGCTACAGTGATTCAAAAGATTGCTAGGCTTACATCTGCAAGAAGGAGAAGACTATACAATATCAAGCTTTATTCTTGAAGCCCTCTTCTGCAATCAGAAAACAAATTCATTCTTTTGTAGGGTTCTGTGTGAGCCTGAGTTTGATAGGATCTTGGAGAAGACCTGAGTTGTTTGTAGGACTTGTGAAGTCTGAGTTTTTTGTAAGGTTTCTTTTTGAAACCTGAGTGTAAGCTTTTATGTGTGAGGGCTGAGGTAGGATCATGATGCGTTATTATTCTCGGTGGTGAAACCGTTTTGGAATAATCTGGCTCTGATATGACTTGTTGGATCTGCAGATGCCCTTAGAGAGGGGTGAATAAGGGTTTTAAGAAATTTACATTTTCCTCTAAAACATTAATAAAAAAATTATTTCACTTTAAATATTTTTATGAATAAAAATTGAAATCAATTTATAAAGTAAAAGACATGATTATATTTCATAAGCAAAGTGATTACAAAATTGGATTCCTATGACACTAGAAATCAAGGCGGTACAATGTAAAAGTTCTTTTTTTTTCTATACAGACCTTTATCCCCAATGACCGGTTGACCCTAGCCGATCTCTCCCTACATAGGCCTCAAGCCACCCCCAGATCTAGTCTCCAACACCCGCAACGAATTCCTCCTTAAGCCATGCACGACCTAGGCGCCAACACACGCGGCGAATTCCACTACCAATACAAAAGTAATGACCAAAAATGAAGAAGAGAATACAAGATGAAAACTAGAATTTCAGAATATAAAGCTCCCTATAGAAAACTCTGAAGGAGATGGCGAAGGAACATTAAAGATCATCGTTGTTGATGCGTTTGTCCTTCGCGTAGAATGAGCATTGATCGAAACCACCTTCGAGTTCCTCTCTTGATCTTCAAGGTTATGTAGGGAGTGCACTGGATGTCTGGGATGATGGCTCTCACGAAAGAGAACGGAGTTGTAGCTTTGGTCGATCGATTAAACAATAGGTGGATCGACTCTATTTATAGGACTGAGAGCTAGCGCCGGCAGTAAGTCCTACCACCGGGCAGTAGCCTAAATGGAATGAGATTTGCGATGCATCTGTCCAGGAATGGTATGTACGTTCTTTATTTTAGGCAACCCCTACCGCACCGTGATAGGGTTGCTGCGCTGCGTTAGCTTCACATTTGCTCATGTCGTTGGAATGATTTTCTGCTCCATTTGGCTCCTCGATCAGCTTTTGACTATCGGGCTTGCCATTAGTTACCGCCGCGCGTTAGCGGTAATGCGCTCGCCAACTTCTTGCTAAATATGGACTTTGCTCCCAGCAATCCTTGCGTTCAAATTCATTTTGCTAGTTGTCTCATTGACATGATAGCTACCGCAAGCGGTAGGTGCTACCGCCCCGTGGTAGGTCATCCTTCAGAGCATCGTCTCCTTTCTTGCTTCTTATTTCACGTACGCATTCAGAGAGGTGTTGTACCTGTATTATCTGCACACTATAAATACAAGATAAGTGTAATTAAATACATAATGAGATTTGTTATTCTCAAACCAAGAGACGTAGAATGCATGTTCCAACCAGAGACACTCCAATCAGGGTAATTCTTCCATGTTAACTTTAATACAGTGTCCAAATTAAATTGCCTGAGGAACTAGATACAAAGTGGAGGTAGCAGTATGTACGGGTGGATTGGCCATCAGTAGGTATGGGCGGACTGGTCATAAAATATAAGCACGGCTTTAAGGGCGGATAGAGATACAATAACCGCACAAGATAGCAGTAGCAGAAGAGGAGAATACGTGAGACGGTGTCCGCGCCCTAGCTTAATAGGACCACGAGTATCAAAGAATGACCGCGCAAGGGAAGAAGTAGAAGGTTGTGTGACCGCAGCAAAAGCGCGAGCAGTTAAACAATCGAAGTCTGTGCAGACGTGCAGACGAGAGGGCGGGCGGTTAGGAAACTGAAGTCCGAACAATCACAATAGGTAGAGCGATGTTAATAGTTCATGCAGGTAGGATGGGTGGTTACAGAAACGCATGTCACGGGATCAATATCTTTGATACCATGTAAGAAATTGAAAATAACTGACTATTTTCTTTCCAAAAATCGGAATATTACATGGGAGGACCCCTCTTTATATAGAACAGAGAGGACATACTATTGATGATATGAGACTAAATACAAGAATTTGGGATACGGAAGTTCGGGCGATTACATACAATATTAGTCGTCCGGACTATAGTTAATCACAACACCGGACAGTTACACAATGAGTAACCGCCCAAACTCCAATACCATCTAAGCAGATCAGCAACATCGGGCGGTTACACCGTGAGTAACCACCCGACCTTATCAACATTTTCTCATGTGCTTTAACAGGTCTTATGTTCACATTATATTGACAAAATATATAATGTGTAGTATTATTCACTGTAATATGTGTGAAGTATAAAAAATGTGTCTTATGTTAATATTATATTGACAAAATATATAAATGTCTCTTAACTTTGTGCATAGTTTTAAATAGGTCCTTTAATGTTCATTTCATCCAAATAAAGTCTCTAAATTTCATTTGTATCTCAAATCAATCCTTATTTAACTTTCCATTAGGTTTTTAACACATTCATGTTTAATACTCCGTTACCCGTAGCCCATCCCGATGGAAGTTACGATCGGTATTGTGGTCCGAAGAAAATCGTCGGTATCTTGTAATTTTTTTGGCGCCTTTATTTGTTCTCTTCGCGACCCCTTTCGTGTCGAGCTTTTGATGGTTTTCTGCCACCCCGTGGAGCCGATTGAAAGAGCAAAAGTTATGGTTGTTCACTAGTTTCGTTCTCTCCATCTTTCGCTGGTTTCGTTCTCCCCAGAGAGGAGAAAAAAGGGCACCTGAAAATCTATAAGCAAATCCGATTACTATGTAGTGTTCCCTGAAACAACATGAATCAATATAATATGGTATGTTAATATTAGCAGCTGCCTCGTATCTACCCCAAGATCTCGATAAATAATCTAAGTGCTTTAAGAAAAATTAATAATTCAAAAATATGATTTTTATGAGGAAGGCATGGAAGTGTAGCAATTATTTTTATTAGATAATTATAAAAAAGTATTTTATTATCACATCGTCAGCTTCACATCAATATCTCGCCCGCGCCTACTAAATCCAAAGCCGTTAAATAGTTAACAGAGTTAGTTTATGGACATATTTTAAATAAAGCATAAAGCTAGGAGAACTATTTTATGAAACTAGAATCAAATTTAAGAAACATATTTGAGTATTTTATTATATTAATAAAATGTTCATAGCATGCTCCTAAGAAATAAATTAATAAATTTTATTATCGTAAAATATTATAAGTTTACAACGTTGTTCTGATGTGTTGGTAAGCAATAAGCACATAATTTTCATGAACGATAAATAAATTATACATAACAATCGTAGGAAGCGGTAATATGACCAAAGGATATACTAAGCATATATCAACTCTTGCTTTACCATAAACATTAAAAATGTCGCTACACATGTGAAAAATCTCAACTGACATGCGCATACAATTGGATAAGAGGCCCATATAAAATGTTATTAGCACCTCGATTCGTGATATTCACATCCAAAAAATAGACTAAAAACTCTAGTTTTCCTGTAATTCCAGCCCTTTTAATCACGAACCACTTATCTCTATTTCTCCAAAGAAAAACAGCATCACAATGATGACATCTACAGTCATGGCTTGGTCTCAAAAAGAAACTGCAGCCACAAAACCGCCGCATCCCCTTCACCAAATCGTGTACAGCGCAACCCGCAAACTCCTCGTCAAACAATGCTGAAAGAGGAAGACGCACTCAAAGAGACACGGCTTGACTCCGTCCACCTTGAAATAGCCAGACAACTGCTACGCCATTACCCTCCACCTGCTCTTCAGCGGATCCGCCCAAGATCCATCTGTCACCTCCTGCTGCTCATGGATCCCCTACCTCCGCTCTCTCCTTTGCTCCTTGGCCATTGTTTGGGCCATCATAAAAAAAAAAATCGACACCGACGGACACCTAGAAAAACTTCTTGAAAGGCAAATTGATGACGGGTCTCTTCTCGGGAAATGCATGGAGGAGTTGAAGAAGAAGGGGGTAGAGTTCGATCGTTGAAGGTGGACGCATTGAGGGAAAAGAGTTTGAGTGTGGAGGTGAAGGGCGGGGAATGACAGTTCAATCTGCCCAATCATCATTGTTATAGGATTGAAGCCTAGGAAGCTTGAACCCGCAAAATTATCTTGATTTGTAGAGTCTCTGGTTAGTTATAGGGAAAAAGTTCATGATAGTTCCAGAATATTACAAGAGATACATTACAGCTTGTGTGATTCCACAAATCATATTATACTTGTTTTTGCATGGAAACCTATGTGAGATAAAACATGAAACTGCAGAATGATCAGAGAGTTAATATCATCACTCTAATTTTTCTATAAATAAGAATATGCACTGAGAATATAATACATCAAAATCATAGCCTTTTTAGTAACACAAAAGAACCCCAAGTCAGCATTCATGCACATTTGTCAGATAAATATTAACAAAGCGCATTAAATACATGTGTACAATGAATTTAGTAATTATAACTATTAAAGTTAATGCTTCCTAATTGTAAACTATAACTAGAATAGCAAGGCATTAGAAATCTTCAGTGATTAGCAAGATGTGAAGATAGGTTGTGGCAAAATAGGGCCTAATTTTTCTTATTCAAATTTGGCTCAGAAGAAAAATGCTCTCTCAACAAAAAATGCTCCCCCAACAAATATGAGCTGGTGATCAAGAATGCTCCCCATAAATTCCTGCCTTATACTCTATGCACGGAGCCGGAGATAGTGAAAACAATGCGAGGAACAAAATAATCATCCAGAGATCGCCGGACGAAGGCCGGTTCTTGGACTTTAAAAAAGAAAGAGCAGTGTTAAAAACACAATAATTTTCGCTACTGACAGTCAAACTCTATTATTTTCGCACATCGTGTTGTTGTCACCTTAAATATAAAATTCGTTATTAGCTAACTATTGCACAAGAATTCATACAGATAAAAATATAAAGCTCCAGCGGGCGATTTCTTTTCGGCGTGCGCTTAAAGATTGAAGTGTTGGGTTTTTTGTGTTTTTTAAAAAGTTTATTGGTGTGTTAATAACCGGTGTTAGATGAGCTTTTAAGATTGCTCAAAAAAATGTACAAAATAGGAATAATAATCAAAGTTATATAAAAAGGAAAATAAAATTAAAGAACGGAAATTGTGGACCATGCCAGCAAAGCACCAAATGATTCTCTCCCAATAAACTGTCTTTATGCGGACAACAGAATATGAAAGAGATAAGATCTCTCCTAATCCTCACAGCCTCGCAATATTGCAATGTATGATTATAGGAAACAATTGAGCAGAAAATTTGAAAAATATTGCAGTTGATGAGAACAATAATTCTTCAAAATTTAACGATTTCTGCATAGACAGTGATATCTGAGGTAAATTGATAGAATCCATGAGGAGAATTGTCAAGAAGAAGAGGAATTGGGTGGAGAGGAGGGAGAGGAGGAAGAATTTTTTGACCTCTTCTTGGCCTCGCTGTATAGAACTACGCCGAAAATGGTTATTCCGAAGCCCGTCATCCCCATCACCGTTACCGGATTCTGGAAAATGAAAACGGAGACAACGGCTGCAATTGCGGCCTTCGCATTGCCCAGAACCTGGAGGGTGAGCGCGCTGGTGTGCTTCGTCACCAAAAAATTGGTCAAATTCACGAGGTAAGCGACCGTGGCATTGGCGAAAAGGTAGAGAAGCAGGCGAGGATCCACCGCCGCCTTTGCGGCCGTGGCGGCGGCGATGTTTCCCTCTATCAGTAGACTGAGTGGAAGAAGCATGGCGGCGGCCATTGGAGACATGTACATGAGCAAATTCATGGAGTTGAGTTTCTCCGCATCGGATGTGAGAAGAATCCCCTGCACTACGGACTTGAGCGCGCGACCGGCTGTAGAGCCGAGGCAAACGAGGAAGCCGAAGAGGTGGAAGAGGGGCTCGCTGTTGCTGGCCAAGACAATGCCGACTATGACAGGGAGAAGCGTTAGGTAGACGGTGCCAGTCTCGCGGTGGCAGGTGATGAGGAGGGAGAAGATGGCCGTGAAGAAGGGTGTGGTGGCGCCAATGGCCTGGTTGAATGAGACCGGCAGGTAACGGAGCGATGTGTTGCCGCAGACAACGGAGAAGCAGAAAATGGCGCTGAGAGCGGCAATCTTGAGGAGCTGCCGGCGAGAGGAGACAGATTGGAGCGGGACAAGGCGGAACCAGCGGACGGCAGCGGCGCTGTAGAGAGAGCAGGAGACCATGTGAATCATGGTGAGGAATATCGGGTAGCGGTAGCCGTAGATGCTGAGGAGGTACTTGTTGAGGAGGAGCACGCCGATGTTGGAGAAGTACCAGGCGCCGATGATGAAGGCGGTGGTGAGATTGGCGTAACCGAATCCACTGGAGCCGGAGGAGAAGAAGGGTAGAAAAAGTGAGATAAAGGGGGCAGCGGCGGGGGGCTTGTTACCGGGGCGGGCATCGCCCGGAGGAGTCGGCGGGATGTCGATGACTGGATCGGACTCAAGGCGAGAATTGCTACCGCGACGCGTTGTCCAGGTCTTTCCGTGCGGTTCCACCATCTTCGCCGCCGCGCCGCCACAGCCTCCGACTCTCCCGCTTCCCGATCTAGAGGTGCGTAATGACGAGAGCTGGCTTTAGATCTGGGGGAGGGACGAGCAGGGCCCTGGGGCACACATGCATCCGGCGCGTTTGGTCCGTTGGATGGAGGTGTGGAGGGTGGATGGAGGATATGGTGAAGGATATTACTATAATAGACATGTCGGTGGCAGCTGGCTATAGAATTTGTGTTAATCCCTACAAGTTGTCTTTAACGTGGATGTTCCGATTTTAGGAGAAATTTTACGTCCGCAAAATTTTAATGTGTCCCACTTATCTTATATTATAATGTTATAAAAATAAGTTAAAATATCTAACTCGAGAATTGGAGAGAAGAATTTTTGTTCAGATTAGCCGTGCACATAAAGCCTGGCAGGCCCAGTTTAGGTTTGGGTCTGCCAGGCCCAGGCTTTTTATGCCCAGGCCCAGGCCTGACAATAATCAGGCCCAGACTCAGGCTCAGGCCCCCTGTATAAATGGGGACTAGCTGGGCCTTTTCTGCCAGGCCTAGGCCAGGCCCAGGCAGGCCTAACCAGACCCAGGCCTACTCAGGCTGATTTTTTCAAAAAAAAAAATGATTTTTTTTTATAAAAAATACTTAATATAAATATATTATGTAAGCCATATATTAATTTTTTAAATGCTTAATAAGATAAAATGTTATATTTTATTTCATATTGAAAAATATTACAACACACACAAACGGGTCGGCCACCAACCCCGAGAAAAACTACCCGAACTTACAAAACGCACAAAATCTCACAACTCTCATCCTACCCACCCACAATAAGTAAGGTGTCAAAGCACCGTATGGCGGCCTTCCCAAAAAAAAAAAATTTACATTACCAATACTCAATCTTCATCGGCCAAGTTTAACGAACTCAGCTCTTCTTCGACTGATGAGGAGCTGTCTTCGATGGAAGCAGTATGTTGCTCTCTATTCGCCGCGTCCAAATAATCTTTATAGCAAATACAAATCTCCAACGACTCTTCGTTAAATCGACTTCGCCGTTCATTCAAAACCCTGCCACTCAAAGAAAAAGCAGACTCCGAAGCTACCGTTTTAGCTTGGACAGTTAATATATCGCGTGCCATTAAAGCCAAAATAGGATATGTGTTAGTTTTATTTTTCCACCACTCTAATATATTAAAATTTTCAATTTCTGTTTTAGTCATATATTCTCTAAATTGTATTTTAGTGTATAAACCTAATTCATTTAATGTACTAGTTGTTCGTGATTTCTTTCTAGACGCAACCTCATAAATTTCATTTTGAAAATCATCTGTCATTTGTACTTGTGTTGAATCATCTCGCTGTCGCGACCCATATAAATCATAATAATAATTATAAAAATCTGTAAAAACTGTATTAAATTATGAAATTATTGAATCTTCATATTCCAAATTATTTAAATCTAAGTGTAAGTTTTTATTTATTTCTTCTAAAAGATTTTCAACACCTAAAACACCTAATAAAGGATTTAAAGCCGCCGCACATGAAAACATAGGTGGCATTTCCTTATAATATTTTAAAAACTTTGTTTCCATTATTTCAATTACGGGCTGCCAAAACCTATATTGTTTATAATAATTTAAAATTTTCGTAATAATTAAAAATTTTTCGATGACTCGGGAGCTAGTGGGATAATAAACGCCGGATAATTGAATTGTCGCTCTATAAAAGCATTCTAATAAGCGCATATAAATCATAATTGTTTCCCAATCATCATCGTTTAAATCATGAGTTGTATTTGTTGAATAAAATTCCATTAAAAGAGTTTTTTAGCGGATAGCTCTTTTTAACATTTTGTAAGTGGAATTCCACCTAATTGGCATGTCATATTCTGGTTTTAAAAATTTTTCTCCCTGATTTGTTACAAATTTTTTAAAATCTTGTCGTCTCTTTTGAGAACTATATATATATTGTAGCATAGTTCTAATTTTAATAATATATGGATCCATTAATTTTAAGCTATCTTGGACAATTAAATTTAAAACGTGGCAAACACAACGAGTATGAAAAAATGCTCCATTTAACATAGGTTTTAAATCTCTTTTTAAACTATCAATAGCCGACGTATTATTACTAGCGTTATCAAAAGAGATACTAATAATTTTATCTTTTATTTTAAATTCGCGTATGCAATTCATAATTACTTGATAAATTGCTGTTCCAGTATGTGGAACTTCAAAACTATTGAAATAAATGATGCGCTTGGATAGCTCCCATGAAGTAGGATCTATCCAATGACTTGTAATGCAAATATATGAATGCCCTAATTGTATACCGCTACTCCAAACATCGCAAGTTAAACTAATCCTACTATCTAAATTGTCAAAATATTTAATTAAATTTTTTTTTGCTTTAATATAAGCTTTATATGCGTCACGTCTTATTGTAGTTCTACTTACTTGATGATATTTCGGTTGGAGAGCTCGATGAACATAAGCGGTCTCACGGGCGTTGTCGTAGTGATTAAATGGCAACTCACGCCCGATGATGTTCTCCATTTGCGCTTCTCTTTGCCGCATTTGATCGTAAGTCCAAATTTGTCCGGCCGCTGTTAGCTGTGATTGGCTTGATTCCGGAGCTTGTTTTGCAACACATGATTTGATGTGTCGCACGAGTGTGGAGTTTCCGGCCGCAGTCAACAACTTCGAACAATGTCAGCATTTCGCTTTATAATCATTGCCGATACGCACTTTGTCGAAGTGCTCCCAGAGCGGAGCACTATGTTTGTGCTCGACAATTTCCGGAATGGTACCAGATGAAGATGCCATCGATCGAAATTCCGGAGTAAGAAATTGAGAGGATGAAATATGTGAGAGCTTAAGCTTAGAGTATGGTAAAAAAAATTTAGAATAGTGCTCATCTATTTATAGAAAAAAAAATTATATTTTAAATAATTATAAAAAATTATTATAAATAATAATTAAAAAAAAAATAAATCACCAAAAATGGCAACGTCTCTTTATAATAATAATCACTTGGCATTTGAAGTTGAACCACTTGGCATTTGCCAAGTGGTCAGCACATGCAACGTCTCTTTTTAAGAGACGTTGCACAGCAAAGCAACGTCTCTTAAAAAGAGACGTTGCCAGGCAACGTCTCTTAAAAAGAGACGTTTGAAATTAATTTTGGACAGCCAAAAATGGTTGTCAATCTGCACTGGTATTTGGCCCATCAGTTTTAACTTTATTCACAAGTGTCCGCCGCTGATCTCACCTTCTTATCCTAAAGGAGTTCTCAGATATTAATAACTAATAAAAAGCCTTGCCTGGGCCAGGCCCAGGTAAGGCCTGAGACTGGGCCCAGGCAAAGCCTAGGACCGGGCTTAGCCTGGGCCTGGCCCGGGCCAGGCACCGGGCCAGGCAATTCATAAATTTGGAGGCCTTTTTAGGCCTCTCAGGACCGGCTTGGGCCTGGACCAGTCCTACCCGGGCCCAGACCTAACCAGGCTTTTGTCAGGCCAGACCCAGTCGGGCTTTCCAGGCCCAGTCTTTATGTGCACGACTAGTTCAGACCCAGAAATTTTTTTTTTTTTTACGTTTTTTCTTAATTTTTCGAGCCGGGGAACGTTGATTGGGCAAAAATATAATTTTTATAAATTCTAAATTAATTACGATATACTTTTATAAATGGACTGCATTTTTACAAAGTTCGGATACAATTGTATTTTTGGAGCAAAATGTAGTCCCGCTCCTAGAGATAGGAACGATATTCGTACAGAAAAATTGTCATGTTATTTGAGGCGGAATCCCCGCACGGAGATGATACTGAAATGCATGTCATATTTAGGATAATTTTTTTGGTGTGTTAAGCCCACCTAGAATCACTGTGCGTGATTCTCCATTCCCGCCATATATTTCTGCCAGCACGAATTATCGCATATGATCGATCTAAAATACAATCAGTATTTTATACTACAAATACAATAATATATTTTCACAGATCATCTCAATCTTTGAAATCACCTGTATTTAAACGCACCAAAAAATAGATCCATATTTAGGGTCTGTTTGGCACTGCGGTAGCTGTAGTAAAATCGCATTTATGAGCTATCATGGTGAATGCTTCTCATGCCGCGCACGCGACCACCGGGAACGTGTGTGCACGCCAAGCACACGCGCGCTCTCCGCGCGCTTTCCGTCCATCCGCCGTCGTAGGTCGTCGGCAGCGCCCGCCAGCTTCAGCCACCATCGCCGTCGGCGATCTCTCCGAGCCGCCCGGGGGCATGCCCGTCATTTTCCAGAAATTCGTGATCCAGGTGACCAAGATCACACAACCTCATTCACCGGTTTGAATTTCAAGGTGACGCAATTACCAATGTGTCCATCAGAAAAGTTGTAAAAAGGCTCATAGAATTTCATTTGAAGACAATCAACCAAGATGCAAGGTGAGAGCTCTGAAGTTTTTCGATGAGAAATCTCTCAACGATCTCCTTCGAAGTCTGAAGACCTCCATCGTCTCTCAAGTCCTCCATCAAGAGACACTTAATTAGAGATCTCATTCAGAGCGCGCACCTTCTCAAGTGCCTTCTCAAGTGTGGACTTAGCTTTCCACAGTCCTGCTCGAGTGCCTTCTCCAGTGACTGCTCTCGAAGCTACTCATGCGAGTGCCAAGAAAGACTTTGCATCTTTTTTATTTTCAAAAACTTGTAAACGGAGCGGTAGCCTGTCACCCTCTCGAATATTCTAACACTTGTAACCTCAAGCAAGCTAGTGGAATTGGTCGGCACCGATCCAACCCCGTGGTTTTTTCCATTTCTGGGTTTTCCATGTAAAAAGTCTTGTCGTCTCTGTTGTTGGTCCTCTTTTAACTGTTTGCGACCATGACTCACTCTTGAGCTAAGGCAGTTCGATTCTCTGAACCGGGAGAGCATTAAGCGACCCACAACAGTTTGACATTGTCTATGGGAAGGTATTCCCAAAGCTTTGAAGAATTTCTAAAGACAACGTTTGTTCTACACAAGCGCTCCCATCTAACAACAATGACAAGAAGAAGTACTCACTCTACGAATGAATGATCCCCGGAAGAGTGCACAGATCTGGCCCCGACCAACTCACCTATAAGCAACGCTCCACATCTTGAGGAAACCACAGCCACTGTGCCAGCCACCTTTGTGTAGGAGCTTCTGCGCCTTATGGAGGAGTACCAGGTTCAGGTGTTCACCCTCCTGCGAGACTTGGAGGCCGCTAATCCTCCTAAATCTACCGCCACTTAAGGAGGACGAGCACCGCACCCCCTAGGGTGCTTCTTTCCAGGAGATGTTGCACACCAAGTTAATTCGTTCGAAGAAGACTGATCTGATGCGATCAACTTTATGCGCGCTGCCCGCCCAGTATAGATTCCAAGGCACGCACATCCTAATCCTTAAGTCACAGAAGCAGACGATGGCCAAGCCGATCGAAGACTCACTCACGAGGAGGTGAAGAATATGATCGAGGAGGGTACAGACAAGATAGGCACTGCGCGCCCCATTAATCATGGCTCCCCGCTGGCTCCTCAAGTTTTGGCTCACCCCGTTCCAGACAGGTTCAAGATTCCTAACTATGAGACCTTCGATGGCACGGATAACCTCCTAGAGCATGTCAACCACTGCACCAAAATCATGCGCATCTACAATGCCTCCGATCAGATCTTATGTCAAGTGTTCCCTGGTACTCTAGAGGGACAAGCGCGCACCAGGTACCGCTCTCTAAAAGAAGGGGAGATCCGCGACTTCGCAGAACTAATGCAACTCTTCACCGACCAGTTCATAGCAAACCGCCGGATCGTTAGGGATCCCTCTCATCTCCCGGGGATCCGCCAAAGTGAATGGGAGACCCTCAAGGATTTATTTAGTCGCTTTACCACTAATGCACGACAATTTTTAGGGGTTGGCCCCGAACTTCTACGCAAAGTCTTTCTCGAGGGGCTCCACCCTAGTAGGTTCTACTCTGCACTGATGTGGGAGACATTACCAAGCTACATCGACCTTATGCACCGGGTAGAGGCAGAAATCAATGTGGATGTGGCGATCGAGGCACACTGTCAGTAGTTTGAGGGGGGGTCTAAAAGGAAGAGGGGACAGGAGCCACCGACGCCGACGCCCAGGAAAAGTGAAGAGTGTCGTGACAACCCTCCCCCCCCCCCCCCCCCCCCCCCCCCCAAGGACCAAGGGTTGCGCCAACACCGGAGCTACACTCCTCTAAACACCACCCAGACAAATGTGTTCATGGCCATCTAGGACTCCGACGTACTCCACATGCCCAAACCTCTCATCCCAAATATGGGAGATCAGACGCAATATTGTGACTATCATGAATAAGGGATTAATCTCTACTTCTCCTTGAACTCTCAGCCTTGAAGACTACAGACTTCTCCTTATGATAGGATTTGCTGTCTTTTTTTAGATTTTTTAGTATTCAATTGAAGCTCATGAGATAACAGTTTCCCAAACTGATTCGCGCGGAGGCTGTATATTTCTCAGGTTCCCCATCTCTCTGATGACACAGATTTTGATATCTCATTCCTTGTTCATGGATCTCAAGAACTTGTCATTTATATCATAGTTGGAGAACTCCATACCATATGTTCTCAGCTCATTTACAATCTTGAAGAACTTTTCATAGAATTCAGAGATTAAAATCTTTCTTGTCCTGTCTGAATGCTTCATATTCTTGATTTATCAGTGACTTCCTATCATCCCTTACTTCTATAGTGCATTCCATGAATACAATTAGCGAATCTCACATTTCTTTGGCATCCATGCAATGAATCAGATTTTGAAATGTGGATTCATCTATGACACTAACCAGAATGTTCTTTACTCTCTTGTCCATAGTAACTAAGGTGATCTCATCCTTAGTTATATCAACATATGTTTTAGGTACTACTTTAGTATTGTCGATTGTAGAGGGAGTCGTAGGAATAAAGGGGCATTTTCAAAAATGATGAAGATTCTTGGATCTGATGCTTCTATGAAAAGCTTGATGATAGCTTAAATTGTTGATGGTGTTATATGAAATGGTTGCTGATGATGTTCTCCAATTCTATATCTGATGAAGGAAGTATTTCTTATCGTCTATAGTATATGAAACTTAAGAAAAAAAATCAAAGTCGTATTTCCTAGGGCGCGTCGATTACTTCTACTTTGAGGAGAAAACAATTATCTTATCAATCAATTTTTGTGAGTTGTTTTACTTATATAAAAAGAGAAATAAATTGCAAATTAAGGAAGGGTTTATGCAATGATTAAAAGATTAGTACTCGATCTTGAATCACATCGGCTTGAGAATAATCAAAGAGCAAATAAAAAATTCTAATTCTATTTAAGTTAAATACTTTGACCGTGGAGGTTCCCGAAGCATGAACACGCCTCTCTCGAGGAAGTGCCCAACTGAGTTTAGGAAAAAACGACCAAACTCTCATTCTTTAATCCAATACCTAAGGCTCACTTTACAATGTGAACCCCACTATTGGATTTGACTCCAATTCGGGAGATTTATGTTATCCTCTCTTGAGCGGTGCGTACAACTCTCTTTACCTTTGAGTAATCGATTCATACTTTGAGCCTCTCGGCTAACTAAGTATGAAAACCTTACTGAAAACTATATATCGAAAATATGGCCTTATTACTGTAAAAGTCAAGGGTAAATCAAAAGTGCTTACTTAAAGAGAAAAATAGAGCTTAAGGATCATAACTTGATTATCTTATCCTTAGATCATCTCGATTGAGTACAAATAAGAGTTTAGTTAATCATGGTGGACGGGTAAGAAGAAGACATGAAATAGAATTGTATGAAAATTAACTAAGGGGGAGAGAGATTAAGAAAAAGAAAAGTAAAATTTTATTAATAATCAAAGTTGATTACAGGTAGAAAGAGAGACTACAACAACAGTAAATAGGATTATAAGTTTACTAATAGATATATATTGCATGAAAATCTAAGAGAAGATTATTTGAAAAGAAGAGTGAAAAAAATTAGAACATAAGTAATAAAAGCTTAAAAATGACAAGGTTAACAACTAACAACACCTCCCCACTCAAAAATTCTGAACCATGGACTCATTGGAGCTGCAAAAATTTATAGAATTTTTTTTGCAAAGTACACGTCCCCTATCACGCCCGCGACTGGGGGCGTGTAATATTTAGTTGACTTTGGCTGGAGAAAATCTGGCGGGATTGTGTAGGGCTCAGAACTTGGTGAACACTGGGGGGCGTGTCGAGTACGGTGGGTCGTGGTTCGGTGCAAGTTGCGCAGCAGCGGCCGGGGCTCAGGACTTGATGAACACGCCCATGTGGTCATGCCCATGGCACTGGGTGTGCAATATGGTTTTCTTATAGATTCGGGCTCAGGATCACATCTTCATCGGGATCGGGTTACACGCCCTAGGACACGCCCGTGACTTAGGGCGTGTACTTGGAAAAATTGCCAAAAACTTGAAAAATCTGCAAAACATAAAATAAGACCAAGTTAGAACAAGATTTTCAAAAAGAAATTAAAGATAGGCTCCAAATTCATAATATACATTAATTTAAATAAGAAAATACATATTTTTACCCTAATAAATTGAGCTAAATTAGTTTCATCAAATTCCCCCATACTTATTATCTTGCTTGTCCCCAAGCAAAAAAAATACAAGTTAGCGAGAATAAAAAGGATTAATCGAAAAGTTTAACCATGCTAAACACGAGTAAGATGCAAAATTAGAAGTAAAGAAAATTTTGAAAAGTGACTGGAAATTATTACTTAATCTTCGCACATGTTTTTATAATTTTCACTAATCATGATAAAAGCAAATCATCCCAAATTTTTAACAGAATTAAAAACATAATAATGTGACTAATGAAAAATGCATTCAGTCGATACTAAAGTATAAGAGACATTTTATAATCATAACAATTCAAGTTAAAATTCAATATTCCTACCTAAAAACTTACCCAAACTACTTTCTAGCTATTATACTAAAAGTAAACTTAGGAAGCATGAATCACTAGAGGTTTAATTAAGCGTAACGTTTGGCTTAGGTTTAAGGGTGTGGTGTTCAACAGATAAAGCGAAGGGTTTTTTTCACACTTAAACAAGAGGGGTGAGCTTTGTAAAAAAAAAGTTTGTTGCTAGAAAATAAATTTTTAATTCCCAGATATTTTTCCACTTTTCCTCTTTTTTTTTTTATTTCCAAATTTTATTTCATTTTTCTCACTTAAAAAGGGGATCATTCTTTTGTAGCAAAAAGATTTACAATATTTCTCCACTATTTTCACAAAATGAAACACACTAGCAATAAAATCAAAGCTCAAAAATAATTTAAGTGTGCAATATGGGGTAGACTATTTGGCTTTGGTAAAAGATAAGTGTGGCCACAAAAAGGAAAAGACACAACGTGGTTAACAACGATAAATATTTTAGGTGCGGTACGCAAATGCTCAAACTAAATAAAAAAACGCCTAGATCTTTTTCATGCTTCTAAGGCTTTATTTGGCGCGGCGGTGACGTTTCTCCCGGCGGGTGCAAACGGAGCTTTCGAACCGGAGGGCGGAGGTGGGGGATCGAAACGGAGCTTTTTGCTCCGTTTCTCATGGCCCGTCGGATGCAAACGCGGCGAACGCCGCCGCCCGCCATTTGGTTACGCGCCTTGCGGCGGCGTTTGCCCCAAACGCGGCCCGCCACCACCGCGCCAAATGAAGCCTAAGTCTACTAAAAGTAAAGTTTTGAAAAAATCCAAAGATGTAAGTTTTAAATAGAAAATAAAGAAACTTTGTTATTCATGAAAATGACAATAACAAGCGTTTATACCATTTTGCATCTACTATACTTAACACTAATCAACATTTTAAAAGATTTTTAATAAAGAAAATAAAAGTTGATAAGTTTTACAAAAGTGGAAAATATAAAAGAAATAACTATGAAAAAGTGCAAAAAATTCAAGAAATTTTTCAAAAATAACATACTACCATAATTAGGAGCACTGCACAAGTCAATATATTACTCGCTAAACATAGTTAAAATGAAAATTAATCTAATTCATTCTAAATAAACAAGTAGACATAAGATTAAAGAATAAAATGCAAAATTATGGGATACTAAAGATTTGACAAAATTTAACTTAACAAGATTTTTTTTTCAAAAGTTTCTTTTTTTTTTTGAATTTTGTTTTTCTAAATAAACTATACATACAAAAGCTAGAAAAAAGAAAGACCTAAATAGTTTTTGTTAATTATTGGACTTCTCGAGGCAATACCCCGTGAAGGGCTCTCATTGGTACTAGGAGGTGCGCTGGGATGAGAGCCCAAACCTCCATTTTCCAAAAATATTGGATGTTTGATTTGCTATTTTTTGTTTTGTGGGTTTTTTATAAGTGCTAAATGTTGGATGTGTAGGCGCCCTTAAATGGGTGTGTGTGTGTGGTGGGAGGGGGGGGGGGGGGGGGGGTGTTGGGTATTGTATCCACAATAACCTTGATTTGTAGAAAGTCAACTATGAACCAAGATTGAATTGCTTATGTATTTGATATATTTCTCTAGTTTTGTCTTGCAGGTTCTCATTGCTAAGTGTAAACCAATGTCAGGTCACAGTGGGTCAATGAGCACAGTCTCTTACAATGTAATTCCTCATTGTATGAGATATGGTGTTGACTCATATGTGATCTCTCTATTGGGATGCACTTCATGCTCAAGACAAAGAAGCTAAGGTCTTGGAGGTGTAGCTATTCTCAGAGAAAAGTTTAAAGAATTTCTTCTAAGTGTATTTCTCGAGAAACTAAGTGTTTTTCTCGAGAAATATGAAGAGCTCTCGAAAAACCCCTTTGATTTTCTCGAGAAGTTCTTTTCAGCTTAAGTCTTCGAAGGAAATCCAAATTTCTCGAGAAGCTATCTTTATTTCTCGAGAAGTCTGTAGTGCTCTCGGAAAATCCTTTGAATTTCTCGAGAAGCCTTCTTTGCTGATATTCTCCGAGAAAATCTTTCCTCTCGAGAAGTTGATTCGATTTCTCGAGAAGTTCTTGTTTCTTCCGAAAAGTTTATTTTATCTTATTTCTCGTGAAGATCCATGTTCTCGAGAAATCCTCTTTTCTTTCTCGAGAAGCTCTGTCAATTTGTTTGAAAGTTTTTTTTTGAGATCCAGCCGTGATTTCTCGAGAAGTCTTCTTTCTCTCGAGAAATCTGTTTCTCGTTCCTTCAATCTATTTTTACCGACTTCTGTTTTCCGTCTATTTGACGTGACTTCTTTTCTAGCTTAAGGCTTAATTATTCTATTTAGACCTTCTCCTATAAAATGCCCTCTCTCAATTATTCCTTTCCTAATCTCTCTCCCGATCAAAAAAAAAAAGGACGTGAAAAACGCCGCTCGCCGTCGCCTACGATTGGAGATTGTTCTTCTCATTGGAGTTGTCGATTTCTTTCAAGAAGGGTTCGATTGATTCTTACTCAGGTTCTACAACCTCTATTGGATCGTTTCGGATTGCCAAAGACAGATTCGAAGGATCGTTGTTCTTCCTCATCGTTCTCAAAAGCCATTCAAGAAGAAGGAAGAAAACGCTTCTGTTATTCAGATCTAGTTTAGTATTGTTCAAACCCTTTTCAATCTATTGTAGGAGTTGTTATCTCCGAGTTGTAGGAGAGGTTGTTCTCCGAGTTGTAGGAGAAGTTTTCTCCGAGTTGTAAGAGAGGTTCTCTCTGAGTTTGTAGGAGTTTGACTCCGAGACTGTAGGGTCGTTCTTGATCCGAGATTTAGTGAAGTAGTCAATTCTAGCGGTGGTGCTAGATTGGCGAGGCCGGCAAGTGGAGTACCCAAGAACGGGGAACCACTATAATTTCTTGCTTCATCTATGATTGTGTTTTGCTTTATCTGTGTTCTTTATCATCAAGATTTTATTTCCGTAAAAGACGCAATTATCACCTATTCACCCCCCTCTAGGTGATTTAGGTTAGCAATTAGATATTTCAATTGGTATCAGAGGTAGGTTGTTCGTTGCTAGGTTAACACCTTGAACAGGAGCCATCCTTCTAGTTGCTAGCAAGCCATGGATAGAGTCAAGGAATCCTCTCTGAAATTGCCCATCTGCACTAAGGCCAACTTTCCTATGTGGAAGGAAAGAGTCCGTTTTTATATGGAAGCTGCAGATCCCATAATCTTCCAAGTCGTGGAAGAAGGTCCCCATGTGCCAATGACTGCTTCGTCAACAAATCCTACTGTTCAGATACCTAAGAAAATGATGGATTTGACTAAGGATGAGATAGCTCTTGTTGCTCTTGACAAGAAGGCTAAAAACATAATTGCAAGTGCAGTGGACGATTCCATGTTGCAAAACTTAATTCACTGCAAATCAGCCAAAGAGATGTGGACATCCTTAATTGTTCTAATGGAAGGTACTGACGAGGTAAGAGAAGATAGAAGGTCTCTACTTAATCAAGAGTACGAGGCATTCAAGCAGAATAAGAAGGAGTGCATTGCTGATGCGTACGAAAGATTCTTCAAGATAGTCAATGGTTTGAGGAACTACGACGGGGAGTTCACAAATGGTGAACTAAATGACAAATTCTTGCGTTCCCTAACGAAAGACTGGGATAGCAAAATTGTTGCTATTAGAGAGTTTGGAAAGCTGCCAAGTCTAGAACCTCAAAATCTGTTCGGGAAGCTGTTGTCTCATGAATTACAAATGAACATCCGAAAGTCTGAAGAGGATGTAAATCGTGCTTCAAGCAAAGAAAGAACCTTAGCTTTGAAGGCAGAGAATTCAAACAAGAGCAAAGCAGTGATACCGATCAGAGAAAAAGAATCTGATATTGAAGAAGAATCGGAAGCCAGCTCCTCCTGTTCCGAACTGTCTGATGGGGAGTTCTCTTTAATCTCCCGTCGGTTTAAGAAACTGCTGAACAAGCGGAGGCACATGAACAACAAGCCGTCTTCCTCGGATCATAAATATTCTCGTCGTGATGGCGAATATCACAGGAAGGGCTCAAGCAATAATGACAGGTATAAATCCAAACAGAACAAACATATTTCTTCTGACATTATTTGCTACTGTTGTAATAAGCCAGGGCACATGATTGCTGAGTGTCCCTATAAGAAGAAAGAAGGTGGAAGAAAAGAAGACAAGAAATCCACTCATGGAAAGAAGAAATCAGATAGAAGCTTCGTCGCTAAGAAAGCCAAAACTCTGAGCGACAGTGACTCCGATGAGTCAAGTGATGAAGAAGAAGCTTACTTCGGTCTGATGGCTATGTCTGATGATGAAGAAGCACCCCCGTACACCGGAAAGGTAAATGATCACACTATCCTATCTGATTCTGATTATGCTTCGGCTGAACAAAAGGATAACCTCTCAGACGATGAATCTGAGCTCATGTCTCAATATACCAAAATGCTCCAAAGCTTTGACAAGTGCCGAAAGGTTGTCAAAACTCAGGGTAAGGAGATCATGGCTCTCAAGGAGGTGGAATCTAACTTGAGAAAAGAAGTTGAAGAACTTTCTTCTCTCAAAGAGGAAGTCCAAGCCTTGAAAGACAAGATCAAAAGCTCGGAAGAGACTCTTGCCTTGAGAGACAATTCGATAAAAGTCTTGGAAGAACAGCTTGCGGCTGAGAAGAAGTTGGTTGAAACATTCTCTCAACCTAAAACTGTTCTGCCAATTATTGGTACTTTTACCACTAACGCTAAAGGAAGCGGTATAGGACATGAAGCTAGCACTAACAATTCTTCAAAAAATACAATTGCTAAGAAGAATGGTCTGGTTGCTAAGAAAGCTACTACCAAAGAAAAAGGGAAAGCTCATCAAGAGCCTGTAGCATTCAATAGAGTCATATTTCCTACGAATGCTTATGATTTGGAGAGTTCCTATGGTCATTTCACACGACCAATCCCTTTTTCATCTGTGAATGATCATAAGGAATGGGCTCCTCCCCGAAACTTTGGTGATAGTGCTTTTCAAGCACCCTATCAAGAGATTAATCGGAAAGGGTACGGTCCATTTGTTCATAGTCCGAGTGCTAAGAAAGCACCAAAAGTGAATGCTGTTGCACCAAAGCCGAAAAAGACAATACCACCTTGTGTGTGTTGCCCCCATGAGGCATCCTCATCAAAAAGGGCTGCTCCTGCAAGAGCTAACGTTCAAAAAGTTAAGCAGGAGAGTGTAAAGAGAAGGTACAACCGATTCGACTGTTGGTGCTGCGGTAAAATTGGTCACTTTGCCGTTGATTGTTGGTTTAATACAACGTATACTAGGAGACCACAAGTGAACGTTGCAAGGCAGACCACTCGCAATGTTAACATTCAATGTGGATCTCAACTAACAAGGGACCAAGGACCCAAATCTGTTTGGGCTCCTAAGGCGAAATGATTTGTTTTTGCAGGTATGTCCAAAGGCCAGTAAAAATCCTATCTGGTACTTGGACAGTGGATGCTCTCGGCATATGACCGGGACAAGAAGTCTTTTGCAAAACTTCATTCCAGTTGCAAACGGTCCAAAAGTTATTTTTGGCGGTTCAGACAGAGGAATAACTAAAGGCTATGGTATGATTTCTAATGGAAATGTATCTTTTTCCGATGTGGCTTTTGTGGAAGGATTAGAACATAATCTGATAAGTATAAGCCAACTCTGTGATAAAGGATACATAGTCGTTTTTCGTAAAGATAAGTGTCTGATAAAGTCGGCAGAGAATTCTGAAACGATTTTATCAGGGACTCGCTGTAAGAATATCTTTTGCTTAAACTTTCTTTGTTTATCTTCTTCTACACCAGTGTGTCTATTAGCCAAAGATAGTGCATCTCTTGTCAATCATTGGCACAAGAGACTAGCACATATAAATTTTAAAACTATTAATAAACTATTTTCGCAAAACTTAGTGCGCAATGCGCCAAATGTTAAGTGCGTTAAAGATAGACCTTGTCATGCATGCATAAAAGGCAAGCAAACAAGAGCTACCTTCAAGAGCATCATTGGGAAAGATTCTAACAGGTGTCTATATCTGCTTCATATGGACTTGTTTGGTCCGTTGCAAATTAGAAGCTTAGGAGGTAAGTCTTTTACATTGGTTGTTGTGGATGATTACTCACGTTTTGCATGAGTATTCTTTCTAAAACACAAGTCAGATACTTTCGACACTTTCACAAGCTTTGTTAAGCAAACCCAGAATGAATTTAACTGTTCAGTGGTCAAAATCAGAAGTGATCACGGAACAGAATTTGAATCTGGAGCAATGACAGACTTTTGTGAAAACCTTGGTATCTTTCATGAGTTTTCCTCTCCCCGGACTCCACAACAAAATGGAGTAGCCGAGAGAAAGAACAGAACACTCATTGAGGCTTGCAGAACTATGTTGAGTGATTCGTCTTTACCAGAATATTTCTGGGCTGAAGCTGTCAACACTGCTTGCCACGTGCAAAACAGAGCACTCATAAATAAGAACCATGAAAAGACTCCTTATGAACTCTTAAAGGGCAAGAAACCAACCATTTCTTATTTCAGAATTTTTGGCAGTAAGTGCTTTGTACTTAACAATGGAAAGCATTACAAGACTAAGTTTAGCGAAAAGAGCTTTGAAGGTATTTTCGTAGGCTATAGCAGCCATAGTAAAGCTTATCGTATTTTTAATAAGAAAACTCTGGTTGTAGAAGAGTCTATTAATGTTGTATTTGATGAGACGAGCATGCTTCAAAGTAGCTCTTCTAGTTCTTCTATTGAAGTTGCAGGTTCAAAGTTGCAAGATACACACTTGCATAAGCCAGTTAAAGACGACGCTCAAACCTTCGTCAAAATCTCTCCTCTAACCTTAGCTGAAGAGGAAGATCACCATGATGAAGAGCCAACTCCAGTGGAAGAATTTGTTCCAGTTGAAGAAGAAGTAGTTCCCGTTGTTCCAAGCGATGCGAGGAATCTCGAATTCAGACACATGAGGGATCACCCTATTAATCAAATCATAGGAGATCCTCATGAAGGTATTAGAACTAGAAGAGGTACTACTAACGAAAATTTGCACTTGAGCTTTCTTTCACAGGTAGAACCAAAGAAATTTCAAGAAGCAAATGAAGACCCACACTGGATTATTGCAATGGAAGAAGAATTAAACCAATTCAAGCGTTGCAAAGTCTGGACACTTGTTCCAAAGCCTAAGGATAAGAACGTAATTGGAACAAAGTGGGTGTACAGAAACAAGTTGGATGAAGATGGAACAATCATCAAGAATAAAGCAAGACTTGTAGCTAAAGGCTACAGACAAGAAGAAGGAATCGACTTCGATCAGACATATGCACCGGTAGCAAGGCTCGAAGCGATCAGACTCTTTCTTGCTTATGCTGCTTTCAAGGGTTTCACCGTATATCAAATGGATGTCAAGTCCGCTTTCCTAAACGGAGACATTAAAGAGGAAGTATACGTTGAACAACCCCCAGGTTTTGTTAATCCTGATCATCCCAATCATGTTTATTTATTACAAAAAGCTTTATATGGCTTAAAACAAGCTCCTCGAGCTTGGTATGAGACGCTATCTAACTTCCTTCTTGAGAACAAGTTCACAAGAGGAAAAATAGATAAGACATTATTTCTTAGGGAAGTAAAAGGCAAGATTTTGCTAGTGCAAATCTATGTTGATGACATTATTTTTGGCTCAACGGATGACAACCTTTGCAAGAAGTTTTCAATACTTATGCAGGGGAAATTTGAAATGAGCAGTATGGGTGAGCTGAAGTATTTCCTAGGACTTCAAGTGAAACAATCTGAAGATGGAATTTTCATCTCTCAGACGAAGTTCACCAAGGAGTTAATTAAGAAATTCGGAATGGAGAGTGCAACCTCCATGAGGACTCCAATGAGCTCAGCTATGTCTCTGAATAA
This sequence comes from Dactylorhiza incarnata, assembly GCA_033032865.1. Lineage (NCBI taxonomy): Eukaryota > Viridiplantae > Streptophyta > Magnoliopsida > Asparagales > Orchidaceae > Dactylorhiza > Dactylorhiza incarnata. Next base: position 8,318,713 of record JAWHQI010000023.1, read on the forward strand.
GGACGAGAAAGGGAAACCTTTTGATGAAACTAAATACAGAAGCATAATTGGCTCTTTGCTCTACCTTACTGCCAGTAGACCTGACATAATGTTTTCTACATGTGTATGTGCTAGATATCAGGTGAACTCTAAGGAATCTCATTACACTGCTGCAAAGCGAATCTTGAGATACCTTAAAGGCACACCAAATCTTGGCTTATGGTACCCAAAAAGTAATGATAGCGAACTAATAGGCTATTCAGATGCAGATTTTGCAGGTAGTAGAGACGACAGGAAAAGCAATTCCGGAACATGCCAATTTCTCAGAAGAAGACTTATTTCCTGGAGTAGCAAGAAGCAGAATTGTGTTGCAATTTCAACCGCCGAGTCAGAATATATTTCTGCAGGCAGTTGTTGCGCACAACTTCTATGGATAAGGAATCAACTTCAAGACTACAATATGAAGTTCAAGAATATTCCAATGTTTTGCGACTCTTCCAGTGCAATTGCTATTGCAAATAATCCAGTCTCTCACAGTCGGACAAAGCACATCGAGCTACGATATCACTTTATCCGGGAGCATGTGGAGAAAGGTGACATCAATCTGAGTTATGTCCCCACGGATAAGCAAGTTGCAGATATATTCACGAAGCCGCTGGATGAGACTAAGTTCTCTTTCTTCAAGACGGAACTTGGAATGCTCAATTTGGAGTAATGCTTAAAGAAAGAAGAAAAATGAAGTTTCTAAAAGTTATATATCTATGGAAAGCAGGAATCTGTCCTTCAGAAAGAAAGAGGTAGAAAATTTCTAAGTCTTAAAAGGATTTCTCGAGAAATGACATAGACTTTTTCGAGAAATGAAAGACTTCTCGCAAAATGTTCCTGCACTTCTCGAGAAATGGGTTATCCCTCGAAGAATGCTTTTTCAAAGTCAGAAAATCAGAATTCTGGGATCTCTCGAGAAATCAAGATACTTCTCGCGAAATTAGAATAGTTCTCGCGAAATCAGTATATCTCTCGAGAAATTGCGTTCAATTTTCAGAATTCTAGTCTTTATTTTCCGAGACACGAAAGGTCAGGTATGCGCGTTTTTATTTTCTTTATCTATAAATAAATATCAAATAATTATCACATCAAACCAAACTATAAATAGACAATCGAAACAAATTAATTTTCACGCGAGTTTCTTCTTCTTCTTCTCGGAAAAGCCGACGCTTCATCTTCCTCTCACGCAAAATCCAGTCGACTGTCTCACGTTTTCTTTCTCTCTCGCTTTCGTTTCTTCAAATCCACTCGATCATGGGGCCGCATTCCAAGTCCAAGGTCGGTGTGGGAAGCGAGCTAGTGCGAGAAGGGCTTGTTTCAATTTCAGATGACTTCAAGAACGTGTTCTGCATGCTCGAAGGTGCTGGTCTGTCTTTTCTGGCCGAGACCCCTTGCAAAATCCTTTTTACAGAGGTAGAGGAGTTCTTCTCCAATGCTACAGTAAATAAGAGTGGTCGGAAATTGAAATCCTCTATTGGTTCTCAAAAAGTTAAAATGACTCCTAAGTCAATTTCCAAATTTCTGAAGTTGCCCCTAGTAGCACAAGAGGACATCCTTGATGATGATGATTGGGTCAAGGCAGTGACTTTTGTAGGTTTAAAAACAGCTAAGACACTACGGAGACAGCAAATGAATGATGTTGGAAAACTTCTAGTGGACATTATTTCCAAGGTGCTGCTGGGAAATACTGGAAGCCTGGGATATGTCTCAGTAGATGTGTTCAGTTTAGTTACAGCAGTAATCTGTGGGAAGAAATGCAGCTGGGCAGACATAATGTTCAATAAGATCAAAGAGAGCATTTCTAGTCCAAATTTTGCAAGGATTATAACTCTCTATCTGAATCAATTTGACTCTCAAGTCTTTGATATGTCCAAAGGGACTATCATTCATCATTTAAAGAAGTTGGATGTATTCACTCTCAAAAGGTGGAACATCAGGATAACCAAGCCTTCAGAAGGTGGTCATTCCCAGGGGGAGCCTTCTGGTCAGCAGGATGTGCATTCAGCTCCTCCTCCAGACTCTTCAGCACAGCATGTCCCTCCAGCAGCAGATTTAGTTCCTCCTCTTACATCAGATAATATTCCATCAGATCAGGTTCCTCCAGGATCAGAGATTCCTCCTCCTGATGTGGTATTATCCCCTATCTTAAATAATGTGGCTTCTTCTCCTCCTCCTCCTCATGTTGTTGTAAAAGAAACTGTTGATGCTAACATAGCAGATGTTCTTCTTGACATTCAGAACACTGTAGTTGATGATGAGCAGAACTCCAGTGATCACCATGTAGGTTCAGGTGCAGATTTTGAATTCCATCATGATGATGATGATGTTTCTGTTCACAATATTCCTTCTCCCCCAGCAAATACTGAGGGGGAGCAAGAGTCCTATATGGAAATGAATGCAGAAGTACAGGAACAGCCTGTAGTTCAAGTAGTTGAGACTGTGAATCTGTCTTTTCTTCCAGAGAAAAGTACAGTTGTTCTTGAAGAAATTCCTGAACCAGTCCAGCCAGCCCCTATTCCTAGTCCTCTCTTTTCTGAATCTAGCTTGATTGGTCAAATTGAAATGTTACTTCAAAGGCAGAGTGCCAAGATAGATTTATCTTTCAAGGAAGTGCATGCCAGGATTTCAGATATAGAGAAAGCTATGGATAGAAAGCTGAAAGCCTTCCAAGATAGTTCAGAAGAACTCAAGAGGATTGTTATTCAAGGAGGAAAAGCTATTGACCACAACATTGAGGGTGTTGGTAAGGTGTTAGAGCAGATTATTGAAGTCAGAAAGACTCAAGAATCTATGTATATTAAGGCTGATGAACATTGTTTTAAAATTGTTGATGAAGTAGGGTTGTTTAAAGAATCTGTTCTCCAAACTCTTCCTGTAGAAGTCAGAAAGGGGGAGGACAAGTTGATAGGTTCTATTGATGAGAATTTGTTTGCATTTCATAATCATATGAGTGAGAAGTTTGATCAACTGTCTCAGGGAGTCCAGAAGCAGATAGCTGATGTCAAAGATTTCACTCAAAGATCTACCACTTGGCTTCACAGTGAGATCTTTCCAGATTTGGGCATTGACCCTGCTGTTCCCCCTCCTCAACATGTGGCTCCTCAGTTCTCTCCAAGACAAGATGTGTCTTCTGATGTAGAAGTTGCTTCTTCTAAGCAAGGTTCAAGAAAAAGAAAATATGGTGAAGGACCTTCTGCTAAGAGATCAGTTCCTGAATCTAGTTCAGCAGGCTCTGGCAAAGCTGCTGCTACTGATCCTGTGAATTATCCAGAGATTTGGAGTCCTATTTCAAAGGCTATCATTCTTGATTCACTCAGATTAGTTGAAGAAGGTGGAATGCAAGTTCAAGACTATTACAGCTCTTCTGAATGGAAACTTTATCAAACCAGCAAGACCAAAAGGAGATTACATTACAGGACATATAAGTACAATGATCCTACAGCTCCTCCAGCTCCTCCAAAGTACCATCCTAAACCTTTTGCATACTTCAAAAGACAGGAACAGAAAAGAAGAGACAATGCCAGAGGATGAAGATCATCAAATTCTATTGTCATATGCTTATGTGAACATTAAATCATAAGACAATCTGAAATCTATATATAGTTTTGATTTTGATGTGATAATTATATTTCTTATATAGATTTAGTTTTTGATGCTCTTTCCTATCTGTCTCTATTTAATTCCTTGTATATCATGTTGTGTATTATTTTGTTGCAATTCATCTTGGTAAGAAGGGTTCTGACTTCTACAAATAGGGGGAGATTGTTGGGTATTATATCCACAATAACCTTGATTTGTAGAAAGTCAACTATGAACCAAGATTGAATTGCTTATGTATTTGATATATTTCTCTAGTTTTGTCTTGCAGGTTCTCATTGCTAAGTGTAAGCCAATGCCAGGTCACAGTGGGTCAATGAGCACAGTCTCTTACAATGTAATTCCTCATTGTATGAGATATGGTGTTGACTCATATGTGATCTCTCTATTGGGATGCACTTCATGCTCAAGACAAAGGAAGCTAAGGTCTTGGAGGTGTAGCTATTCTCAGAGAAAAGTTTAAAGAATTTCTTCTAAGTGTATTTCTCGAGAAACTAAGTGTTTTTCTCGAGAAATATGAAGAGCTCTCGAAAAACCCCTTTGATTTTCTCGAGAAGTTCTTTTCAGCTTAAGTCTTCGAAGGAAATCCAAATTTCTCGAGAAGCTATCTTTATTTCTCGAGAAGTCTGTAGTGCTCTCGGAAAATCCTTTGAATTTCTCGAGAAGCCTTCTTTGCTGATATTCTCCGAGAAAATCTTTCCTCTCGAGAAGTTGATTCGATTTCTCGAGAAGTTCTTGTTTCTTCCGAAAAGTTTATTTTATCTTATTTCTCGTGAAGATCCATGTTCTCGAGAAATCCTCTTTTCTTTCTCGAGAAGCTCTGTCAATTTGTTTGAAAGTTTTTTTTTTGAGATCCAGCCGTGATTTCTCGAGAAGTCTTCTTTCTCTCGAGAAATCTGTTTCTCGTTCCTTCAATCTATTTTTACCGACTTCTGTTTTCCGTCTATTTGACGTGACTTCTTTTCTAGCTTAAGGCTTAATTATTCTATTTAGACCTTCTCCTATAAAAGGCCCTCTCTCAATTATTCCTTTCCTAATCTCTCTCCCGATCAAAAAAAAAAGGACGTGAAAAGCGCCGCTCGCCGTCGCCTACGATTGGAGATCGTTCTTCTCATTGGAGTTGTCGATTTCTTTCAAGAAGGGTTTGATTGATTCTTACTCAGGTTCTACAACCTCTATTGGATCGTTTCGGATTGCCAAAGACAGATTCGAAGGATCGTTGTTCTTCCTCATCGTTCTCAAAAGCCATTCAAGAAGAAGGAAGAAAACGCTTCTGTTATTCAGATCTGGTTTAGTATTGTTCAAACCCTTTTCAATCTATTGTAGGAGTTGTTATCTCCGAGTTGTAGGAGAGGTTGTTCTCCGAGTTGTAGGAGAAGTTTTCTCCGAGTTGTAAGAGAGGTTCTCTCTGAGTTTGTAGGAGTTTGACTCCGAGACTGTAGGGTCGTTCTTGATCCGAGATTTAGTGAAGTAGTCAATTCTAGCGGTGGTGCTAGATTGGCGAGGCCGGCAAGTGGAGTACCCAAGAACGGGGAACCACTATAATTTCTTGCTTCATCTGTGATTGTGTTTTGCTTTATCTGTGTTCTTTATCATCAAGATTTTATTTCCGCAAAAGACGCAATTATCACCTATTCACCCCCCTCTAGGTGATTTAGGTTAGCAATTAGATATTTCAGGGTGAATAAGGGCATTTAAATTTTTGTATAACAAACGTAAAATAAGTTCTAAGATTAAAGTTGAAAGGAAACAAAATACAGACTTTTGTTACTAACGTCGACGGTAGAGTTAACGACCGACGCTAGCTCTCAGAAATTTAGAACTTTTCAAAGAGCTTGCCAAAGTGATTTCTCTTAAAATCTTTTGAACGAAATAAAATTCCAGAAAAATCAGAGAAGATGAAAATTGATTTTATTTCAGAAGATAATTACAATAATGATAATTTCAATAACGCTTGAAATTTAGGCGATAATAAAATCACTTTTTGATTTTCACCAGTCGTTCTTCCAAGGACCGACTGACTATAACTATCTTCCCAAGATTTGGCCTCTAGTCTCCCCTTAGAGCAAAACCTAGACCTAGTCGCCGCACACACCACGACAAATTCCTCCTAAATCTCGCAAGGCCTAGTCGTTAACAACAACGGTGAATTCACTACCGTTTCAATAATAAAAAGAAGAATGTAAAGTAAATTATGAAATAAAAACTCACTAATATGAAGAGATTTGAAGGAGATGATGAAGAGTCATCGCGAACATCATAAGAGTTGAAGCGTACGTCCTTCTTCAAATATGACAGTGTGAAAATCTCCTTCTCACTCTTGTTTTTCAATGATGGAATTTTGAGTGCTCTAAAACTCAGGATGAAGGCTCTCACGAAATGTAGAAGTTATGGCTTGAAAGGTCATAACATAAATCAAAGAGATCCATTCTTTATATAGACTCCGAAAACTACCGTCTGCGGTAGTTCTGTCGTGTCGCGCTAGCGTCATACTGCAATGTGTCTACCTTCGTGGAGATCGTGCTAACCGCAATGGATCATGGACCTACCACGCCGCAGTAAGATCTAACGTGTCGCGTTAACTACCGTCATTTTATCGTTGAGCAACTTTCTGCCATCAGTCTTCAATTGTCATCCCATCTACCGCTAACGGTAAGAGTTACCGCTCCGCGGTAGCTCTAAATTCTGAGCTCCATGATCATTCAGCATCTCTCTTTTTAGGAGTATAGTTCATGTACACTATAAACACACGACAAGAAAAATCAAATACATTGTGGAATTTGTTATTCTCAAATCAAGAGATGTGGAACTCAAGCTCCAACAATCTTTCTCTTTTGATAATAACAAATCCTCTATTAAGAAATAGACTATAACTAGAGTAGTATTTATAGTATATGATAAGCGTGATAAATATGCATACTCCCCCTATATGGATGCTCCTCATACATAAATGCATTATATAGTTTTGTTGCGGGTCATTCAACGCTCTCCTGGATCGGTCGAGCTGAACCGCCTTAGCTCGTGAGTGAGCCGAACGCGCAAACAGTCAAAAATGAGAACCAACAGTAGACAGCGAGGTTTTTACGTGGAAAACCCAGAAAAGGAAAAAACCACGGGGCCTAGCCCAGTTCTGAACGATCCACTAATTTTGTGAGTTACAGAGAGAATTGTTTTTCGAGGGTGACAAGCCAACGCTCGTTACAGAGATTTTGTTAAGTCCTTCAAATTCTCGGGAGCCGAGCGTAGTGAAGCGTGCTCGGGGATAGCCTTGAGCGGAGAGCTGCATAGTAGCCTGGAGCGGAGCGCTGCGGAGCAGCCTGGAGCGGAGCGTTGCTGAGCAGCCTAGAGCAGAGCGCTGCAGAGCATCCTAGAGCGGAGCATTGCAGAGCAGCCTGTAGCGGAGCGCTACGGAGCAGCCTGGAGCGGAGCGCTGCTGACCAGCCTGGAGCGAAGCGCTGCGGAGCAGCCTAGAGCGGAGCGCTGCTGAGCAGTTTATAGCGGAGCGCTGCGGAGCGGCCTGGAGCGGAGCGCTGCAGAGCACTGCAGAGCGGCCTGGAGCGGAGCGGCCTAGAGCGGAGCGGCCTGAAGTGGAGCGCTACGGAGCAGCTTGGAGTGGAGCGCTGCGGAGTGGCCTGGAGCGGAGCGCTGCGGAGCGGCCTGCAACGGAGTGGCCTGGAGCGGAGCGGCCTAGAGCGGAGTGGCCTGGAGCGGAGCGCTGCAGAGCGGCCTGGAGCAGAGCGCTGTGGAGCAAAGCGCTGCAGAGCGGCCTGGAGCGGAGCGCTGCAGAGCGGCCTGGAGCGGAGTGCTGTGGAGAGGCATGGAGCTGAGTGTCGATGGGGTCCACACTAGAGAGTTTGGAGCCCAATCGGGATTCTACCAAAGTCTTTGAAGGAGAGTTGCAATGCTGATGGAAATCCTCGAGGGGGAGCCTGAAGGTTGATGAAGATATTTAAAAAGTCCTAGCCAGAAAACTCAAGAGCTCCTTCTTCTCCCATGCCCCAAAAGTCCCTTCAAATGGAGGTCTGACCCTCCTTTTATAGTTTTTGATGAGGGCATTCTGGTAACTGCGTCATGCTGATTCTTGGACAAGCGAATGAGGATGCTTGATTGGGGGCACGCGGATTATCAACTTTGTGATTATGATGAATTTGCCCCCGGTCACGCTTGGCAGCCCGGGCAGCCTCCCTAGTGGTGGTGGTGGCCGGCGATCGCCGCCGGCGATGGATGATAGTGGCGCATCATAAGGATCATACGAGAGCGGAAGTGTTTCCCGTGGAGCGGGAGCGCTTACTGCGGAGCAGGAGCGAGCGGGAGCGCAAGAGCACTTCCCGCGGAGCAGGAGCGAGCGGAAGCACTCTTACGGAGCAGGAGCGAGCGAAAGCGCTCTTACGGAGTAGGAGCGAGCGGAAGTGCTCTTACGGAGCAGGAGCGAGCGGAAGCGCTCTTACAATGTAGGAGCGAGCGGAAGCGCTCTTACGGAGCAGGAGCGAGCGGAGGCGCTCTTACGGGGCAGGAGCGAGCGGAAGCGCTCTTACGGAGCAGGAGAGAGCGGAAGCGATTCCTGCGGAGCAGGAGCGAGCGGGAGCGCAAGAGCACTTCCCGCGGAGCAGGAGCGAGCAGAAGCGCTCTTACGGAGCAGGAGCGAGCGAAAGCACTCTTATGGATCAGGAGAGAGCGGAAGCGCTCTTACGGAGCAGGAGCGAGCGGAAGCGCTTCCTGCGGAGCATGAGCGAGCGGGAGCGCAAGAGCACTTCCTGCGGAGCAGGAGCGAGCGGAAGCGCTCTTACGGAGCAGGAGCGAGCGGAAGCGCTCTTACGGAGCAGGAGCGAGCATAAGCGCTCTTACGGGGCAGGAGCGAGCAGAAGCGCTCTTACGGAGCAGGAGCGAGCGGAGGCGCTCTTCCGGGGCAGGAGCGAGCGGAAGCGCTCTTATGGAGCAGGATTGAGCGGAGGCGCTCTTACGGGGCATGAGCGAGTGGACGCGCTCTTACGGAGCAGGAGCGAGCGGAAGCACTCTTACTGAGCATGAGCAAGCAGAAGCACTCTTGAGCGATTTTTAAGGAACAAGTGGAAGCGCGAAGATGCTTAGCTGTGGGATTAAGACCAGACATAAAATTGGGGCTGTCAAGCGGGTCCCGGCGAGGCTGTGATGAGAAAACTCTTGGTCCGACTCAACACGAACCCTTTTAGGGGAACCCCAACAAGTTTAATCCCCTAAATAATAGATGTCTTAATTTATTCTCCCCCTTTTGGTGTTATCAAAAGGAGGCAGGGTTGTGAAATAACAAAATGTACTATTGTGCAATATGTAAAGATAAAAATAAATTCAACTTTAGAAATAGTAAACACACTGGAATCAATCTTGAACATCTTTAAGAAATCATAAATTTGAATGGAGGAACTCAGGAAGCAAGTTCATTGAATTTGTTATCATTAAATTAGCAAGCAAGATTACAAATATCAAGAAAAGATATGCTTTACAATGTAAATTAATTCACATTTCAAGTAAACAGAAATATTGTAAAGATCATGCTTTGCTATCTAGTGCATTGACTTAAGATTGTTGAGAATAATGTAGGTAATCTTTAGTGTTCAATTCTCATGAGCGGAAGGATTAAGACCAGACATAAAATTGGGGCTGTCAAGCGGGTCCGGGCGAGGCTGTGATGAGAAAACTCTTGGTCCGACTCAACACGAACCCTTTTAGCGGAGCCCCAACAAGTTTAATCCCCTAAATAATAGATGTCTTCAATTTATTCTCCCCCTTTTGGTATTATCAAAAGGAGGCGGGGTTGTGAAATAACAAAATGTACTATTGTGCAATATGTAGAGATAAAAATAAATTCAACTTTAGAAATAGTAAACACACTTGAGTCAATCTTGAACATCTTTAAGAAATCATAAATTTGAATGGAGGAACTCAAGAAGCAAGTTCATTGAATTTGTTATCATTAAATTAGCAAGCAAGATTACAAATATCAAGAAAAGATATGCTTTACAATGTAAATTAATTCGCATTTCAAGTAAACAGAAATATTGTAAAGATCATGCTTTGCTATCTAGTGCATTGACTTAAGATTGTAGAGAATAATGTAGGTAAGCTTTAGTGTTCAATTCTCATGAGCGGAAGTGTTATAAAAGATAATGATATGTTCAAAAATGTGTGAAAGTGCACAGTGTGCCTCTGAGAATTCTTTAGAGTGCGCGGGGGGGGGGGGGGGGGGGGGGGGGATAGAGATTTAAAATATTTTCTATTCTTTTTATGCACACACAATAAAAATGTTAAGGTATTATGCAATCAACAAAAACAATAGGCAGAATAAATGAAATAAAATTTGCTGAAATAGACATTGAATAAGTAAATGAGACAGCACAAAAAATCAAAGAGCAAAGACACATGAATTTTATAGAGGTTCCCCAATATGTGGGTAGTCCTCTCTTCTATCTCCCTAGTAGCATTGCACAATCTGTGCCTGAGTCTTTTGATAATGAGACTTTTAGAACTAATCCAGATCTATTTATTAGGAGATCTTGAACCACTGAGTCTTTTGATAAGGAGACTCTTAGAAGAAAAGAATTCTGTTCTCAGAATTCTTCAGGCAACAACCTATTACAATCTTCTCAGAGCTGAATAGCTCATACAAAATAAATTACTGATAGAAAAATAACCTTTACTACTGATTCAATCTGATTGGAAGCTTTGGAAAGGTATCAGTTGAATATCTCAGCTGATGCTGATCTTGAGCTGTTCCTGGACTGGTGGGTTCAGAGCAGCTCCTCTGTCTTCTTCTTCTTCAGAAGGAGGAATGAAGACTCCTGTCTCTCTTGTGAATGAAAACTTGAATCACTGATAGAGAGAACCACTACTGTTCAAGGCAAGAAGGCTGTTGCAGCTTCAGGAAGATGCAGTCGACTTTCTTTTACAGCTTGAAAAACTTTTCAATATCAAGGATGATTTTCTCTGTTGCCCTAACTTTAGCTTTTATAGCACTGCACATCTTCAACGGCTATCTGCACGACCTCCCTTGCCCATGCCGACAGAGGCATTACTTTATTACTTTTTGTGCCTTTATCAAACTCTGGGCTGCACCCGTCAATGGATAACATGCTTGAATCTGTCTCAGCGGATCCGCTGAGACGGTTCCTTGTCTCAGCGGATTAACAGTTGAGACATTCTTCTTCTCAGCGGTTGGCGCAAGATGAGACAGCTACTCCTTTTCAGCGATTCCGCTGAGACGGCTCCTCGTCTCAGCGGATCTGACCAATCATTTCAGCAGTTCAGCTGAGACAAATCTCCATCTCTTTGGAGTTGATTTCTCCTGATCATAGGTCATGATTGGCCCTTTCTCTTTGAGTCAACTAAGCCTGTATATCTTACAAAAACATGACTTTATCAAATACATTTTGTACTTAGCATTGCATAGTGACCCCTCTTCAAATCAAGGGAATTTGAGGGCAAATTCCCAACAATCTCCCCCTATTTGAAGAGGGCAAAACACCTGCCAATGCTAAGTTGCTTCTTAATCAGAAATATGTCATTTGATGTAGGGCTATCGTGAACACGTGCTCGCTACTCTAACGGAGGCGAAACAACATTCAACATAAAATAAGAAGGAGAGGACTCCGACCAAAAGCGAACGGAAAGAGGTCGTGCTTGCTCTCAAAGATCTCGTTCCAAGAGTACCCCGACCAAGAGCGACAAATAAAGAGGTCGGGTGGGCTCCCAAATCCGAATAACAAAGTAAACAAGAAGATTCACAACCGGACTCGATACCACGTCCTTAGACAAGACCTACCTCTCCAACAAGCACACAACTCACCGCACCTACACAAGTATCTATTCTTCAACCAGAGCCGTTTCAAACGCAGCAAATAATTTATTTCGAAGCAGCGGCCAACGATTAGTAGCGGTCAAAATTCTAGTTGAGATTAATTTCCTTGTTAGAACAAATTGTGCCAATCTTGGAGAGCAAGTCAAGGTAAGGCCGAGTTTTGCTCCCGCAACGGATCTTCCCAATCCAGATCACAAGAGATTCAATAACAACGAATCAAAATCAGAAGTTGCAAGCGATGCGTTTTAAAATCGCGGAAAAGACGGTTCGCATAAGCCTCCACAAATCTCACAGAAAGAAATCACAAAATGAGAATGGATTACCCAACCAAGAAGATGAACACACACAAGATAATGTGGGAGATTCACACTCTCCACGGATCCACCGGCGTCACACCGAATGGGGTTGCAACCTTCTTCCTTGGAGTCGCACCGAAGGAAGCCACGTCGGAGTCGCACCGAAGCGGATGGAGGAAGCGGTCTTGGAGTCACACCAAGGGAGGGGGGCGGCTAGGAGGAGGCTCCAAGCATGGCCGAAATTCTCAAGGGAGAAATTAGGGTATGTAATCTTCAATGTTCTATTCCCTCTCATCAAGGCCTCCTTAAACAAGAGTTACAACAAAATCTTAACCATCCAAGATGGAGATGAAATCTCATCCACCCGTATGGTTAAATACACACCAAAATAAAATAAAGAGTTCAAAATTAAAATTTCAACCATTTTAATGAATATAAAATTATCATCAAGCATGAAATAATTTTATATTCATTAATATATAAAATAAAAGTGCATAAATAAACTTTAAATTTTCACGGCAGTTTTGGCACGCCGCGGGCGGAGATTATAACGCGGACTTCCTTCAGCATCATCATGGCACCTCAGATCTTTGTGTCGCAGCGCCTCGGCAACCGGGTCATCATCAAGGAGTGTCGGAGGGGCCGCGCCATCAATCCTCCCCCACTCAAAATCACGTATCTCCGATGCGTGGTCCGAGAGATAGCGGCAGAGAAGCTCGGCGTCCAAACGTTGAAGCTCTGTTGCGTGTACCCAAGAGTTGTCTGAGGGAGGGCGGTCACGCCAATGGATGAGGAAGCGATAGGTAGCACCATCAGGAGTAGCAAGTGGCTCAGCAGCATGAATCACATCTGGAGTGAGCAACGTCTTGGGGAACCTGGGAAACACGTCAGCAGTAGGAATAAAAGAAGACAACGTACCATCCGATGGTCCGAAACATTAAAAATAGGGGATATACCCCAATCAGCCGACAAATCTAACACGAAAGCGTTGTCACCTAGCTTCTTTATAATCCGAAAAGGGCCGGCACGCTTTGGTTCTAACTTTTTAACGGTGCCAGTTGGCATTCGTTCGGGAACTAACCGTACTAAAACCAGATCGCCGACTTTAAAGTGTGACACCCTCCTATGTAAATTAGCGTGCGTTCGATAAGACTCGTATTGATCGGTCAAGGTCGCTCGTATACGTGCATGTAAGTCATGAATATGTTGGGCGAAGGATTGTGCGAAATGACTTGTCTTGTACGTTGGGGGCAACGGAACCAAGTCAAGAGGCACATGGGCCTTGTACCCGTGAACAATCTCCTTCGGAACACCCACTAATGCATTATAAAATTTTAAATTCAAGTTCATCGTAGGATGTGTAGTCGCACGAACTATAGCAGCGGGGTCTTTGGGAGATAAGAATGTTAAAAAGTTCATAACTTCGTTCCCAAGACTAGATTCAAAAATGCTAGCACTCCCAAAGGGAGTGGTATCGGGGGCACGAAGCCTAGGACGACCCCAAAATTTATGGTCAACTAGCATAGGAAGGACAACCCAATGAAACCACTCATTTCGTCCCGCGGTGGTAACGGGTTCCATACCATACTTCAAGGTCGGGACTGAAGTAGGGGGGACCCAAGAAACCATAAATGGGTGACGGTTCAACGGGGGAGCTATCACTAGCATGTGGTCCACTAGTGTAGAGAGTGTACCCACACAACTACTACTAACAAATAACGGATTGGACCACTTGTCCTCCCCACTAGAAGACACATGAAACTCACTAGCCCTAATCCCGCTATCAAGAGTGTGAGGAGCTAATAAGGGTCGCCCCATCTCCTCGACTTTCTCACCAGCATCATCCGAATCACTTGGCTCTATTTCAGAATTTTCAACAACCTCCGGAATGATCTCGGGATGACCAACAGGAGGCTCCCTAAAGCGAATGGGATCATGTAAGGGTTGACTAATCAGAACAACCTCAGTCTCAGACACAAAGCCAATCGTGGGAGTATCAACATGGACAATATGGCCTATGGGCAAACTAGGACTAACCGGACCAGTCTCGGGTTTAACGGTTAGGCATAAAGTGTTCGTTTCTGAGTGGCTAATACAGTCTATAGGCTGATTTTGACTAGAGGTGTCAACATCCCTTTTCATTGCTAAGCATAGGGGTGTCGACTCAGCAGGGCTACAACTGTCCCCAGATGGGACCGATGGTTTCGTAGGCGGAGTGGACCTAAGAGATATAAGCCGACCTTGATACATGAAGTCTAAGGTGTCATCGCGATCATCGTATATAATATCATGGCTAGCAAGCCAAGGGCGTCCTAACAACACATGGAAGTCCTTCATTGGAAGGACATCACACCAAACACACTCAGAATAGGCTTTGACGGTGAGGGGCACCAAACATCGTTGGGACACAAGAATAACACTCTCATCAGGACACACAAGATGGTATGGGTAGGGATGTGGCTCGGTGGTCACCAACATCCTAGACACCGCGTTCTCCGTTATAGCGTTCGTATGACAGACGCTATCAACGACCAACCTGCACCACTTCTCACCGTGCTTAAAGTTTAAACGAAATTGATGTGCTGGATCACGGCTAAACCTTGTCATTGTAGGTTCATGGAATGGGTCTCTAGTCCCATGACGAAATTTAGTGAACTCCATCGGGTCCGAGCCCATATGGGAGTAGTGCGGGGACAACCCCATTCCTAAAGTTGTGCTCATAGGCTAAGGGAAGGCAAATATGACTACAATTTTATAGTAATGTAATTTTATTCCCGCCTGTTAACTAGGGTAAATTAAGATATATATATATATATTTTAATGCTGACAATAGAGTAAGGATTGTCCAGGAAAATTTTTTTATTGATTTTCGATAAAAAATTCAGATTTCAGACCGCTATTCGCACACCACCTGGACAGAATTACGACGTTTCCAATTTTCAGGCCGACCTAACGAGAAGGAATCGAAAAAGTTTTAGTTTTAATGTTGCTGGAAATACATGCAGCAAGCTACAGAAAAATTTCAGATTTTTCTGACAAGTTTTAAGTTTCTGAGTTTTTACTAAATGCAGACCAATCCAAAAATTTTCAGATTTTCCTATTGATTAGAACGACCAACAAGGATCGCAGCGAGGATGTTTGCAACGTGGGAGTTGAAACGACCGGCTTTGATACCAAATTGATGTAGGGCTATCGTGAACACGTATTCGCTACGCTAACGGAGGCGAAAACAACATTCAACATAAAATAAGAAGGAGAGGACTCCGACCAAAAGCGAACGGAAAGAGGTCGTGCTTGCTCTCAAAGATCTCGTTCCAAGAGTACTCCGACCAAGAGCGGCAAATAAAGAGGTCGGGTGGGCTCCCAAATCCGAATAACAAAGTAAACAAGAAGATTCACAACCGGACTCGATACCACGTCCTTAGACAAGACCTACCTCTCCAACAAGCACACAACTCACCGCACCTACACAAACATCTATTCTTCAACTTGAGCCGTTTCAAACGCAGCAAATAATTTATTTCGAAGCGGCGGCCAACGATTAGTAGCGGTCAAAATTCTAGTTGAGATTAATTCCCTTGTTAGAACAAATTGTGCCAATCCTGGAGAGCAAGTCAAGGTAAGGCCGAGTTTTGCTCCCGCAACGGATCTTCCCAATCCGGATCACAAGAGATTCAATGACAACGAATCGAAATCAGAAGTTGCAAGCGATGCGTTTTAAAATCGCGGAAAAGACGGTTCGCATAAGCCTCCACAAATCTCACAGAAAGAAATCACAAAATGAGAATGGATTACCCAACCAAGAAGATGAACACACACACAAGATAATGTGGGAGATTCACTCTCTCCACGGATCCAACGGCGTCACACCGAATGGGGTTGCAACCTTCTTCCTTGGAGTCGCACCGAAGGAAGCCACGCCGGAGTCGCACCGAAGCGGATGGAGGAAGCGGTCTTGGAGTCACACCAAGGGAGGGGGGCAGCTAGGAGGAGGCTCCAAGCATGGCCGAAATTCTCAAGGGAGAAATTAGGGTTTGTAATCTTCAATGTTCTATTCCCTCTCATCAAGGCCTCCTTAAATAGGAGTTACAACAAAATCTTAACCATCCAAGATGGAGATGAAATCTCATCCACCTGTATGGTTAAATACACACCAAAATAAAATAAAGAGTTCAAAATTAAAATTACAACCATTTTAATTAATATAAAATTATCATCAAGCATGAAATAATTTTATATTCATTAATATATAAAATAAAAGTGCATAAATAAAAGTGCATAAATAAACTTTAAATTTTCACGGCAGTTTTGGCACGCCGCGGGCGGAGATTGTAACGCGGACTTCCTTCAGCATCATCATGGCACCTCAGATCTTTGTGTCGCAGCGCCTCGGCAACCGGGTCATCATCAAGGAGTGTCGGAGGGGCCGCGCCATCAATCCTCCCCCACTCAAAATCACGTATCTCCGATTCGTGGTCCGAGAGATAGCGGTGGAGAAGCTCGGCGTCCAAACGTTGAAGCTCTGTCGCGTGTACCCAAGAGTTGTCTGAGGGAGGGCGGTCACGCCAATGGATGAGGAAGCGATAGGTAGCACCATCAGGAGTAGCAAGTGGCTCAGCAGCAGGAATCACAGCTGGAGTGAGCAACGTCTTGGGGAACTTGGGAAACACGTCAGCAGTAGGAATAAAAGAAGACAACGTACCATCCGATGGTCCGAAACATTAAAAATAGGGGATATACCCCAATCAGCTGACAAATCTAACATGAAAGCGTTGTCAGCTAGCTTCTTTATAATCCGAAAAGGGCCGGCACGCTTTGGTTCTAACTTTTTAACGGTGCCAGTTGGCATTCGTTCGGGAACTAACCGTACTAAAACCAGATCGCCGACTTTAAAGTGTGACACCCTCCTATGTAAATTAGCGTGCATTCGATAAGACTCGTATTGATCGGTCAAGGTAGCTCGTATACGTGCATGTAAGTCATGAATATGTTGGGCGAAGGATTGTGCGAAATGACTTGTCTTGTACGTTGGGGGCAACGGAACCAAGTCAAAAGGCACATGGGCCTTGTACCCGTGAACAATCTCGTTCGGAACACCCACTAATGCATTATAAAATTTTAAATCCAAGTTCATCGTAGGATGGGTAGTCGCACGAACTATAGCAGCGGGGTCTTTGGGAGATAAGAATGTTAAAAAGTTCATAACTTCGTTCCCAAGACTAGATTCAAAAATGCTAGCACTCCCAAAGGGAGTGGTATCGGGGGCACGAAGCCTAGGACGATCCCAATATTTATGGTCAACTAGCATAGGAAGGACAACCCAACGAAACCACTCATCTCGTCCCGCGGTGGTAACAGGTTCCATCCCATACTTCAAGGTCGGGACCGAAGTTGGGGGGACCCAAGAAACCATAAATGGGTGACGGTTCAACGGGGGAGCTATCACTAGCATGTGGTCTACTAGTATAGAGAGTGTACCCACACAACAACTACTGACAGATAATGGATTGGACCACTTGTCCTCCCCACTAGAAGACACATGAAACTCACTAGCCCTAATTCCGCTATCAAGAGTGTGAGGAGCTAATAAGGGTCGCCCCATCTCCTCGGCTTTCTCACCAGCATCATCTGAATCACTTGGCTCTATTTCAGAATTTTCAACAACCTCCGGAATGATCTCGGGATGACCAACAGGAGGCTCCCTAAAGCGAATGGGATCATGTAAGGGTTGACTAATTAGAGCAACCTCAGTCTCAGACACTAAGCCAATCGTGGGAGTTTCAACATGGACAATATGGCCTATGGGCCAACTAGGACTAACCGGGCCAGTCTTGGGTTTAACGGTTAGGCATAAAGTGTTCATTTCTGAGTGGCTAATACATTCTATAGGCTGATTTTGACTAGAGGTGTCAACATCCCTTTTCATTGCTAAGCATAGGGGTGTCGACTTAGCAGGGCTACAACTGTCCCCAGATGGGACCGATGGTTTCGTAGGCGGAGTGGACCTAAGAAATATAAGCCGACCTTGATACATGAAGTCTAAGGTGTCATCGCGATCATCGTATATAATATCATGGCTAGCAAGCCAAGGGCGTCCTAACAACACATGGAAGTCCTTCATTGGAAGGACATCACACCAAACACACTCAGAATAGGCTTTGACGGTGAGGGGCATCAAACATCGTTGGGACACAAGAATAACACTCTCATCAGGACACACAAGGTGGTATGGGCAAGGATGTGGCTCGGTGGTCACCAACATCCTAAACACCGCGTTCTCCGTTATAACGTTCGTATGACAGACGGTATCAACGACCAACCTGCACCACTTCTCACCGTGCTTAAAGTTTAAACGAAATTGATGTGCTGGATCACGGCTAAACCTTGTAGTTGTAGGTTCATGGAATGGGTCTCTAGTACCATGACGGAATTTAGTGAACTCCATCGGGTCCGAACCCATATGGGAGTAGTGCGGGGACAGCCCCATTCCTAAAGTTGTGCTCATAGGTTAAGGGAAGACAAATCTGACTACAATTTTATAGTAATGTAATTTTATTCCCGCCTGTTAACTAGGGTAAATTAAGATATATATATATATTTTAATGCTGACAATAGAGTGAGGATTGTCCAGAAATTTTTTTTTTATTGATTTTCGACAAAAATTTCAGATTTCAGACCGCTATTCGCACACCACCTGGACATAATTACGACGTTTCCAATTTTCAGGCTGACCTAACGAGGACGAATCGAAAAAGTTTCAGTTTTAATGTTGCTGGAAATACATGCAGCAAGCTACAGAAAAATTTCAGATTTTTCTGACAAGTTTTAAGTTTCTGAGTTTTTACTAAACGCAGACCAATCCGAAATTTTTCAGATTTTCCTATTGATTAGAACGACCAACAAGGATCGCAGCGAGGATGTTTGCAACGTGGGAGTTGAAACGACCGGCTTTGATACCAAATTGATGTAGGGCTATCGTGAACACGTGCTCGCTACGCTAACGGAGGCGAAAACAACATTCAACATAAAATAAGAAGGAGAGGACTCCGACCAAAAGCGAACGGAAAGAGGTCGTGCTTGCTCTCAAAGATCTCGTTCCAAGAGTACTCCGACCAAGAGCGGCAAATAAAGAGGTCGGGTGGGCTCCCAAATCCGAATAACAAAGTAAACAAGAAGATTCACAACCGGACTCGATACCACATCCTTAGACAAGACATACCTCTCCAACAAGCACACAACTCACTGCACCTACACAAGCATCTATTCTTCAACTTGAGCCGTTTCAAACGCAGCAAATAATTTATTTCGAAGCGGCGGCCAACGATTAGTAGCGGTCAAAATTCTAGTTGAGATTAATTCCCTTGTTAGAACAAATTGTGCCAATCTTGGAGAGCAAGTCAAGGTAAGGCCGAGTTTTGCTCCCGCAACGGATCTTCCCAATCCGGATCACAAGAGATTCAATGACAATGAATCGAAATCAGAAGTTGCAAGCGATGCCTTTTAAAATCGCGGAAAAGACGGTTCGCATAAGCCTCCACAAATCTCACAGAAAGAAATCACAAAATGAGAATGGATTACCCAACCAAGAAGATGAACACACACAAGATAATGTGGGAGATTCACTCTCTCCACAGATCCAACGGCGTCACACCGAATGAGGTTGCAACCTTCTTCCTTGGAGTCGCACCGAAGGAAGCCACGCCAGAGTCGCACCGAAGCGGATGGAGGAAGCGGTCCTGGAGTCACACCAAGGGAGGGGTGCGGCTAGGAGGAGGCTCCAAGCATGGCCGAAATTCTCAAGGGAGAAATTAGGGTTTGTAATCTTCAATGTTCTATTCCCTCTCACCAAGGCCTCCTTAAATAGGAGTTACAACAAAATCTTAACCATCCAAGATGGAGATGAAATCTCATCCACCCGTATGGTTAAATACACACCAAAATAAAATAAAGAGTTCAAAATTAAAATCACAACCATTTTAATGAATATAAAATTATCATCAAGCATGAAATAATTTTATATTCATTAATATATAAAATAAAAGTGCATAAATAAAAGTGCATAAATAAACTTTAAATTTTCACGGCAGTTTTGGCACGCCGCGGGCGGAGATTGTAACGCGGACTTCCTTCAGCATCATCATGGCACCTCAGATCTTTGTGTCGCAGCGCCTCGGCAACCGGGTCATCATCAAGGAGTGTTGGAGGGGCCGCGCCATCATCATTTTACTGAAATTGATTAAATAAATGGAGTTATGACATTTCATGACACATATAGCTTGAGTAAATTTCTATTGGCATTAACAATTTCTTATTTACACCAAGCATTACACATCACATATATGTCTATTATATAATGACTTAGCATTTCTTCATTACTATATGTACCGTGCACATGATATTTAGTAACTATTAAGGTAAAGCATAGATATTCAAATGCAACATACATACATAAACAACAAATGACACGAAATAATTTTCAGGGAATAAGTGATCATTTCATTCAATTGTCCAAAACAGATATACACTATCAGTTCAAATCACATTGTTACATCAAACATCCTAAGGAACTCCTAAGTGTAGAATTTTCTTGGATGATCCCTGGGTTGATGAGGAGCTTTCTCCTGTTTTCATGGACTTTCTCTTCCTTGCTTCAGCAGTAGCCCTCATATTTTCTTTTCTTTTGAAGTACAGGAATGGCTTTGGAAGATATCTTGGGGGTATCCTCATAGGGGTTTCCCTTCTCACCTGATTTTCTTTGTAGATTCTTTCCCTTAGTGACTCCCTCTCAAGATGCTTGATCCATTCAGCAGGTGAGTAGACATGGTCAATATCCTTGAGTGGATTGCCATGGCTAACCCAGGTGTTGACTATTATAGTATCCAGCTCCAGATTATCTTCCTCAGAAAATGGATCATCCACCCTTTCCATCCTCTTCTGGGCCATGTACTCTTCAGCAGTCTGAATACCTTCTCTCCTTCTCCTCTTTGCTTCTCACTCATCTTGAATCTGTTCAGATTGATTTTGAAAATCAAAATCTTCAGGTCTGTCTGGGTTCAGCACACGAAGATTTAAGGTAATTCTGGTTCCTTGTAGCAACTTCAGACTAGTGGCCCTATGATCATCATTTACCATCTTAACAACTCTTAGAAGTTTATCTTGAGTTTCATTTGAGGCATTGTTGACTTCTTCCACCACTTTCTTGTAGGCTGCTTCCTGGTTAGTGTGTAGCTATTGGTGGGCATTCTCCAGGTTGGCGTTCAACCTTATGTGAGCCTCCTCCAGGTTTGTACTTAGCTTGACAACTTTTTCCTCCCCCTTTTTGCCCTCTTCATATATCCTCTTCAATTTCAGAGTGTTGGTCAAGTATAGTTTGGGAGAGAGTTTGGAAAGTACTGTCCACATCATCCAGTATGTTTTCCTTGGCCTTGTCAATGTGGGACATGACATGGCTGCTGGTTGTATTGGCCACTTGTACCATTCTGGCCACTGCCTTCTCCCAGACATTTTCATTCTTATAGACATGATGTTTTACATAGGCAATGTCCCTTGCGGAGTCCCATTGGTTGTCTGTAATTTACTTCAGTATGGTGTGTTGGGCAGCAACAGTGCTTTTAGCCATCTCAAACCATCTGGTCATCTGCTGCAGGATATGAGCAGATAATGTGTTGACATCTTGGACCCGAGTATTCAGCTCAGTCCTTACTGCAACCATCCTGGATTCCATTCTCTGTTCACTGGCTTGGATCTCCTGAGTCAATGCCGCCCTTGTAGCATTTAGCTCATCTTTGAGTTGGGCAGTGGCACCATGAACTTTTTCTTCAATGTGCTCCTCAACAAACAACATCTGACCCTCAATAATGAATTTTATTGAGTTTAGCAGGTCAGATTTGTCCAGCACATCTGCTGGCCTTTCCTGGGCAATTTCCTTCTCCACTACCTCTTCGTCCCTATTCTTTTCCTTCTCCACTGCAGGTTTAGGTCTTGTCAGCTCATCAGAGGGGAGTAGAGAGTCTGGCTGTAACTCAACTTCCATGTTGTCAATTATCTTGTTGACCTCTTCCTCAATCTGAGCATTAGCTCTGCCAGCATCTGGGTTGTGCTCCCCCTCACTAGCATCCCCACCTTCTTCTTCACAGTGTGAGCTTTTCTCCCCTTCACTCCTTGTAGAATCATCTGGTGCTCCAGACCTGGAATCATGCTCCCCCTCACTTGGGGCATCCATGTGTGGAGGACTTTGTCTTGGGGAACCTGAAAAGAAAGTGATGTGTTAGTTAGACTCCTAGTCTCATCTATAGTGTGAGGAGTGTAGATTAACTGGGATCCTAGTTTACCATGGATAGGTGAATTCCTTGGTTCATCCTCAGTTGGTGGGACAGCTGGATCAATATTAATTGGAGTTGGCTCAAGGTGAAATTCAGCTCTTCCTTGGGGTTCATCATCCACATTTGTCCTGGGGACATCTTCACCTTCCACTCCTTCCATGTGGTCTTTATGTTCATCATCCTTCCTGGATTTCTCAACACCTTCTGCTTCGGTCTTCTTTGCCTTTTTCTTCTTCTTCAGCTCAGCCACCACAGAGGGTTGGCTCATGGGGAGGACTCTAGTTGACCTGTCCAATGTCCTAATATCCAATCTTTTTAAATAGTGGATATTGACACCTTTGATGGAGGAGAAATGGCTTGGGTATGCCTTCAGTAGGTAGAGTGATATGATCCTTCCTAAGTTAGGGGCCTGCAGGCATTCCTTCAGTCTTTGATAAAGAACATGCCCCCACCTAGTTCTTTTCTTCAAGATGATTCTTATAACCAGCTCAAACATTAGTTGAGAAATGGTGTCATGAGAGCCTGGTTTACACAGAAGAGCTTTCCCTACTATATCACATAGCAGCTTGCCCTTTTGACTAAAGATCTTCTTTTTCAGAGATGAGGTCTTGGGGTCACTGTATTTACACAGGCTCATGGCTTGCTCCTTGTCAGTATCTAACACCTCCTCTTCTGCGAATCTAGGTAATTGCAGTACCTTCTCTAGTCTCTTAGGGGACAACTTCACCCTTATCTCTCCAATTTTAGATGACATACCATCCTTAGAGGATGACTGCTTGGTATTGGTATAAAACTCCAGCACTTCATTCTTGAATATCTGAGAAGGGTCAGATAGCAGGAACTCCAAACCAGCTTCAGTGATGAGGGTGATGACACTGAGAATCTCTGATGAGGCATGGAGAAAGCCATCCCTCACCAACTCATATCCCTCAATCAACTCCTTCACGGTCTTGGGCGCCATTTGTCAAAGAGAAGTGCGCTAGGACGATGGGTGTGGGGAGTCGTTCCGTCGATTTGAGGGGCGCAAGTGAATGTGAAGAGTCTTTTATTACAGTCGGTTAGTTATATAGGAGTAGGAGTAGGTGAGTCTGGAAATGTTTCAGCAGTTCTGAGTGTTAACCTAGACGTCTCAGTGGTTCTGCTGAGACGGCAGGAGAACCCGCTGGGACTGTATATTACCGTCCATTGAGACAGGGAATTACTTATCCGCTGAGATGGGGTTTGGTCTCAGCAGTTCCGCTGAGATAGTATTGCCGTCTCAGCGCGGATCAGCTGAGAAGGTTCTCAGCTGAGGCCTTAGACTGTTCTAGTCTGTTTTGAGGAGACTTATCCGCTGAGATAGTGTGACTGTCTCAGCTGATCAGATTTTCAAAGCATTTAACATTTTAGGGAGGTTGTCTACCCTATCATGTGGACTATTCCTACTGTTTAAATAAAGTTGATTAATTCAGATTTCAATTTTCATAACATTACATATTGTGAGAATTGTACAATTGAAATTATAAGCAATTTAACAGTGAGTATAGAATCATAAGTGAACTCAATCTAAATTCAACATTCCTAAATTAATTTTGAAGGAATTGAATTTGGCCTCATCTAGTGGCTTGGTAAATATATTAGCTACTTGATTGTCTGTGGGGACATTCAAGTTTGATATCTTCACACTCTACATGCTCTCTAATAAAATGGTACCTAATTTCTATATGCTTGGTCCCGCTATGGGAGACAGGATTTTTGGCAATAGAAATAGCACTGGATGAGTCACACAGTAAGGGAGATTGACTAACCTTGATGTTGTAATCCTCCAATTGATGTTGGATCCACAGAAGTTGAGCACAACAGCTGCCTGCAGCAATGTACTCTGACTCAGCTGTGGATATGGACACACTGGTTTGCTTTTTGCTGCTCCAAGAGATCAGCCCCCTCCTTAGGAATTGACAAGTGCCACTTGTGCTTTTTCTGTCTTCTTTGCACCCTGCAAAATCTGCATCTAAATAGCCTATCAGTTCAAAGTCATTGTTCCTAGGGTACCAAAGGCCAAGATTCAGGCTGCCCTTGAGGTATCTCAAGATCCTCTTCACAGAGATGTAGTGAGATTCCTTAGGACAGGCCTGATACCTAGCACAAACACATGTAGAATACATAATGTCTGGCCCACTAGCAGTCAAATACAATAAGAATCCAATGATACACCTGTACATAGATTCATCAAAGGCCTTCCTCTTTTCATCCTTGTCTAGTGATACATTAGATCCCATGGGTGTTATGATGGTGGAGGCTGACTCCATCCCAAATTTCTTGATGAGCTCCTTGGTGTATTTAGTCTGGGAAATGAAAATTCCATCATCAGACTGTTTCACTTGGAGCCCAAGGAAATATTTGAGCTCACCCATACTACTCATCTCAAACTCCCCTGTATTAGATTAGCAAATCTCTTGCAGAGGTTGTTATCAGTAGACCCAAATATTATGTCATCAACATAGATTTGGACTAAGAGACACTTGCCCCTTGTTTCCCTAAGAAACATTGTGCTATCTATCTTTCCGCTCAAGAATTTGTTCTTGATGAGAAAACTAGACAAGGTCTCATACCAAGCTCTTGTAGCTTGTTTGAGACCATAAAGAGCTTTCCTAAGGAAGCAAACATGGGATGTGAGAGTTGGATGAACAAAACCTGATGGCTGCTCTACATATACTTCCTCTTTCAAATTTCCATTTAGGAATGCTAATTTGACATCCATCTGGTACACTTTGAAGCCTTTGTGGGCCGCATAGGCAAGGAATAATCTTATGGACTCCAACCTTGCAACTGGGGCAAAGGTTTGGTCAAAGTCTATTCCCTCCTCTTGCCTATACCCCTTTGCAACATGCCTTGCCTTGTTCTTGATGACTGTCCCATTTTCATCCATCTTGTTTCTGAAGATCCATTTGGTGCCTATGATATTGTGTCCTTGTGGTCTTTTCCCCACCAACTTCCATACTGATAAGTAATAAAATATATGTATTTTTAGTATAATTATTTGTAAAATTTTTATTAATATTGTAAATTTTATATGTAAATTAATGAATAATTGCTTGTTTTATTATTTCTGTTACTAACTTAGCTTTATTTCTTTTTTTTTTCAGATTTTTGACAAAATTTTCGCAGGTCACGCCCTCGGTCACGCCCGTGACCAAGGGCGTGTAAATTTAAAGTTCAAAATTTGTTGAATCCCGAGCTGAGGTCGACGAAAGGCGAGCTGAGTTCGACGAATGACAAGTCACGCCCTCGGTCACGCCCGTGACCAAGGGCGTGTAAATTTAAAGCTCTGCGCCCAACGAACCCCTTTCCAGCTCATGCCCGTGACTCTACAAGTCACGCCCGTGAGCCGCTAGCGCGTCACGACCCAAAGTCGCGCCCATGCTGCCGACATCTGCCGCCCATAGTCACGCCCGTGACTCTACAAGTCACGCCCGTGACATACCAAGTCACGCCCGTGAGCCTCCAGTGCGTCACGACCCAAAGTCGCGCCCATGCTGCCGACATCTGCCGCCATAGTCACGCCCGTGACTCTACAAGTCACGCCCATGACATACCAAGTCACGCCCGTGTGCAGCCATGTTTGACGGCTAGACCTTCCAGAAGGAGGCGAATACAACCGAGCAAATATCACGCCCTAAGTCACGGTCGTGACATCCAAGTCACGCCCGTGACCTAGGGCGTGTAAAAATAAAATTTTGCCTATAAATAGAGGGGCTCGGCTGAAGCATATTTCATCCAAATTTCGAGCGCTTTGTAATGTTTTTCTAAGTTCTTTGAGTGAATGTGAGTTTTTCTTTATACAATTAAGTTATGTTCGTTTGTATTTTCGCCTTTTAGAAATAAAATATTGTTTTCTCATTTGGATCATCTTCCTTTTCATTTATGTTAGTGTGTGTGTGTGTATGAGAATAGTTTTATTGCTTTTATAACTTAGTTTATTGCTTTCATAAAAGTAGTTTATCGCTTTCTTTTAACGCTTTATTTCGATTCAGTCTTTTATTACAAGTAGAGTGCGTGGGTTTATGAGATAGTATTTTTCTTTTTTGTAACTTAGTTTTATTTCAGTCTTTATATAATTGCTATATACCACCCCCATCTTGAATAAGAGGCTAATTTACTTTAGCACTTATTTAAGTCGGTTGGGACGGATATTATTTCTGCACCTTTATAAGTCTTTTCATTTCTATACCACGCCCATCTTGAATAAGAGGCTAAGAACTTTTTAGCGCTTGTTTAAGGCGGTTGGGACGAATATTATTACTGTTTTTATATAAGTCTTTTTATTTCCTTTTTATCCGCTTATATCCACTTTAATTATTAAACATGTATTTTCCAACTGATTGTGCCGTCTCCATTTCGAGGAGTGGCTAATTTCATTTAGCGCATGATGTCGAAGAGCATTGGGACACAAAAATAGCTTTTCTAAAAATAAAACATCTCTTTCTAAAATAATTAACGTTTAAGGTTTACCCGAGAATAACGTTGAGTGGAGCCACATAATCGATGTGTGGTTTTCATTTCCGTCTCCGTACACTAGTTAGCCGAGAGGCTCGTGCGTACGGACTGTGATGAATAGAAAATATTGCATATTTCTAATATAATTTCTAGCCTAATTTGGGTATTTTTGTACATGCAATATGTAAATTATTGAAATAATAGCTTGTTTTATCTTATTTGTAAATATATGTAAATATATGTAAATATTATAAGTATAAATAAATATTGATATATTTTTAATACATATATATTTATGTATATATATAATAATAATAGTAATAATAATAGTATATATATATAATAATAATAGTATGTATATAATAAATAATAATAAGTATACACATATAATAATAAATAATAGTATATAAAGTATAAATAATAATAATATATAACTATATATACAAATAAATATTCCTCAGAATTCCTCCCGTTCGACTAGAATTTTAGTCGATCTCCAAAAGATTTAGTCGAACGAAAATTTAGTCAATCTCCGAAAATTAGTCGAACATTTCGTTCGAATAAAATTTCGTCGATCTCTCCACTCCCTGAGTTTGACAAACTCAGCCCGAGCTGAGTTCGACGAACTCTTAATATCAAATATTATATATTATATATAAATATATACATCAGCAGGCCTGAGATCGACGAACTCAGCCCGAGCTGCGTTTGATAAAATCAGCCCGAGCTAAGTTCGACGAACTCTACTCTCCCTGAGTTCGACGAACTCCCTCCGTTCTATGAACTAAATATAATAATATATATATATAAATATATATAATATTGGCATATATATTTCTTCCCCAGTTCGGCTTTCGTCGAACTCAATCCTGTCTGACTTTCATCGATCTCTCCCTCTCCTAGATCGACGATCTCTAAATTAGATATATATATTATATCAACGTATTATATAGTGTCTGCAGGTGTTCGACGAATTCCGGCCAGCTCTTCCTTCCAGCAAGCTGTATTGCCACCTCTCTCCTTCTAGAATCTGCCCCTCCAGCTCTCCACTTCCAGCAAGTGCTCAAGTCAATATTTGCTTCCTCCAGTCAAACTCCAGCTGCCTCCCCCCAAGTTTTTTTCTTTTTTTGTTATTGGCACCCCACCTTTTGCCTATAAATAAGAGGGGTTGGCTGTTTTTTGTGGGTTCATAATTTCTGATTAATTTTGGGATTTGTGTTCCACTTTTGTCCTTTTTTTTGTAATATTTGTAAATTTCTCTCTTTGTTTTCCACTGTCTCCTCTCTAGGGTTCACAAATTCCAAACCTTGTAAGGGGTTTGTGTTCCACCTTTTGTATTTTTTTTGTGTTTTATTTCTCTCTCCTTGTTTCCCTTTGTCTCCCTCCTTTATAATATTTACTTTTGTTTAAATAAAATAAATAAGTTTTTACTCTTGTTCAAGTTAAAGTTCTTAATTGTTCTTCTTGTTCATCATGTTCTTGTTTTTCTTTTTCTTAATTTTTGTTGTGTGTGTGAGTGTATGAGATTAGTTTTTCTTCTTTTATTTTAATTTTCTTAATTTTTGTTGTGTGTGTGTGTGTGTGTATGAGATTAGTTTTTATGCTTTCATAGATTAGTTTTTATGCTTTCATAATTTAGTTTTTATGTTTTCATAATTTAGATTTTCATGCTTTCATAAACTTAGCTTTTCATGCTTTCGTAAACTAGATTTTATTGCTTTCTTTAAAGCTCTCATAATTAGATTTTCTGCTTATTTACAGCTTTCATAACTTAGTTTTTTTGTCTTTTCTATCGCTTTTCTTGGTTTTTGCTAAACGCACACCAAGCCCGCGATTGTTATCATTTTTGTTTTTAATTATTGCAAACACTCACTTATTTTTAATATCCGATAAAACAATAGCCGTAGCTCGAAGTAACAATACTCGATGGGACCCAGGACTAAATACGACCTTGATATGATTTTTCTAAATCGTATATACTACACGCGATAGGTGCGCTTGCCTCCTACGTCGCGTTATTTTCTTATC
The DNA here is from genome assembly GCA_033032865.1 of Dactylorhiza incarnata. Lineage (NCBI taxonomy): Eukaryota > Viridiplantae > Streptophyta > Magnoliopsida > Asparagales > Orchidaceae > Dactylorhiza > Dactylorhiza incarnata. The sequence goes on from JAWHQI010000023.1 coordinate 8,347,287, forward strand.
AAGTTTTTGGCGCCGTTGCCGGGGACTTTCATCGATATTGCGAAAAAAGTATACACTATTGATTTTATCATCTTTAAAAAAAAATCAAAAAAATTAAAAAACCCCAAAAAACCCAAAAATATATGTTTTCTCTTTTTCTTAAGCTCTAATTTGTAAATATAAAAAAAAATTAAAAACCAAAAAAATGATGAAATATTCTTATAAAAAATCCAAAAAAAAATATTTGTTCTTCTTTTTTTCTCTTTGTTCTTTTTATTAAGTTGCTTTTATTTTTATTAAGTTTTAATTTTGTATATAAATGTGCATATAAGAAAACTCGAAAAATGATAGGATTTCTATTTGTTTTTCATTAAGTTTTTTTTAAATGCATATTTGAAAACATATTATTTCAAATTTCAAAGTGGAAAAAAAAAATAATGAAAGACTTTAAAACCAAAATCAAAATGAATTCTAGGAATTTTAAGATAGGACAATAGATAGTTTTCTCGAAGTAGGATTACTCAACAGACCCGAAAGGGGATTTTTGTCGATATTTTGAAAAGAGGAAACCCCGTTGCTTTTACCTTATTATTTCTACGTTTTCTTCTTTGCTTTTCATTTTAAAGATTTTCTTTATTAATTTTTTTTTCTTATGTTTTAATATAAATTTGAATATGCTTATTTCAAAAATGATGAAAATACATTTAGAAAACTCCAAAAAAAATATATGTGGTTTTACTTTATATATATATTTCATTCTTTTTGTGATATAAAAAAAAACCAAAAATCATAAATGTTCTTTTCACTTTGTCTTTCTCTTTCTTGTTCTTATTATTTTTGTTCTTTTTTTAGTATCATTATGTATATAAATGTACATATAAGAAAAATCCAAAAAAATTAATATAATTATGTATCTTTCTTTTTGTAAATATCTTTTTCCTTTTTTTTTCTTTCTTTCTTATTTTTATTTTTAGGTTTTATATATGTAAATTATATATGTAAATATTTGGCTAAATTTTGAAAAATAAAAAAAACTGATGATGGGAAAACTAAAAAAATCCCACAAAAAAAATTAATTAATTAAGTATTTTTGGCTTTCTTATTTTTTCTTTTTTTCATCTTTCCTTTTTTCTTGCTTTTCTTTTTGTTAAGTGTTTATATATATTCTTATCATATTAAAAATCCAAAAAATGATGAAAATATTGATTTGAAAAATCCAAAAAAATATATGCTTTTTTTTCTTTCTTTGTTTTTTTTATCTTTCTTAAGTTTTATTACTTATTAAGTTTTATTTTGTATATAAATATGCATAACAAAAAAAAATGATTTGATTTCTATTTTATTTTCATTAAGATTATATATGCATATTTAAACAAAACAAAATAATACTCTAATTAAAATGATAAAATAGTGGAAAATTTTGAAACATAAATCAAAAAGAATTTTTGGAATTTTTGAGATAGAATAATAGGTAGTTTTCTCGAAGTAGGATTACTCGACAGACCCGAAAGGGGATTTTTGTCGATATTTTGAAAAGGGGAAACCCAATTACTTTAATCCTTTCATTTCACTTTTTTTTAAAGTTTCTCTTTATTTTTCTTATTTTTATTAAGTATAAAGGTTTTTATATATATGCATATTTTAATAATGATGAAAATATGTGTTAGAAAGATCTCCAAAAAATATATTTATATAGTTTGTTTTATGTATATATGTTTTATTTTTTTTGTAACTAAGAAAAATTGGAAAAGCAAATAAAAAAAAACTTATATATATATGCATATGATTTTATCATTTTTATCACCCCCCCATGTACATAAACCTTTATTATTATGTTTTAACATCTTTTGCAGGTAATTATTCCGGTTATCCCGTCTCCAAAATAGGGGCGTGCTTTTTCCCCCTTGTATTTTCTTTTTCGTCCTTTTCATGCTTTTGTACATATATAGAATTGTTCCCCATACTTACTTCAACATTGGGGACAATGTTGATTTTAAGTATGGGGGTATGGTATGATGATTTCCCCCTTTGTAATTATTGTCCCCAATTTTTACTTAGAAAAAACCAAAAAATGACAAAATAAATAAAATAGCAAAATTTGTTACAACATAAAAAATTATTTGTTATGACATAACAAAATTTGTTATGACATAATAAATTATGTTGCAACATCTATGTCCCTCTTATAAATGTTTATAAATTATGTTGCAACATCTTTGCAACATCTTTGTCCCTCTTGCATAAAATTCAAAAAATCCAAAAAAAGCATTAATTAACTTAGAAAAAACAAATTTTTTTTTTTTATGTTTATGTCTTTTATTTGTATATAAATAAATCTTATTTATATAAATAAATCAAAATCCAAAAAAAATGATGAAAAATCTACTTAAAAATTTGTTATAACAAAATTCATTTTGTCATAACACCAAAAATGTTTTTCCTTCTCTCTTTTCTTTTCTTTTCCTTTTTTTTATTAATGTACATATTTTTAACAAAATTTAAAAAAATCCAAAAATATATGATGAAAAAAAAATTTTCTTAGAAAAAAATTAAAAAAATATTTTGTATGTATTTTTGCTTTTCTTAATTTTCTTCTTTCTTTTTGTTACTTTGTTTTTATTAAGGATTTATATATGTATTTTGTTATAAAAAATCAAAAATAAAAAAATATCATATCTTAAAAACTAAAAAAAAAATGATGAAAAAACTTATCAAAAAAAAAAAGAATAAAACCCTTACTTAGCTTTTTGTTACTTCTAAGGCTAGGTTAGGTTTATCTTTAAGCATTTTTCATTATTTTGTATTTACTAAATCAATTTTATTTATTTCATAGTTTGAAAAATTTAAATCGAGGAATTTTCAGTAGTAAAGAAAATCTTACGATCTTAATTTAATTTTAGAACAGAATTTTTAGCACTACCTCAGGTTTACCCTAAATAGATTCCTTTTTGTATTATATTGGCAAACCATCTTTAGATTCAATTATTTTAACTCTAAACTTGTGAAACTTTAGGAATATTCTAATCTACTAAATTTTGCTCTCAAATCCTTTTTTATTATTCTAGTTTTTCTTTTGAAACCCTCACCCCTTTAGCTTGGCATAAAAAAGTAAAAGAAGAAGTTTTAAAAGAAATCCTGTGTCAATGAGAATAAAAAGATTCCGTAAACACAGGCACCCAATATTGTTAAAAGAAATCCCGTGTCAATGGGAATAAAAAATTAAAATTCCGTAAACACGGGCATTGGGTTAAGTTTAAAAAGATTTCAATTATCCCCCATAAACTAACGCTGGGAACCAAAGTAAACCACCAAAATGGTGGGGTGAGAGGATTAAATCCATCACCCCTAATCCAAGCACTCTTCTTTTTGCCAAGGCTACCTTTTTCCCCTACCCCTTAGCCAATAAAATTGTAAGCTAGATTTTAATTTAAAAAGTTTGCGAGATCATAATTAGTAGGTTTTATTTATTCTTAAAAATTTTCTTTAAAAAGTTAAAGTTTTATATAATTCTACTCTAATTAAAGGCGCCAAAGACTGCAATATTCGACGCTATTTAACTAACTTTAGAAGTCTCGCTAAAACTTTTTCGCTCTTTTTAAATCATCTTCATAATTTAGGACTTACCTCTTTAAATCTCCTAAATTTATTTCGATCTCACTTTTGATTAAATAAAAACTTTAGTAATTAGAAATTTTATTAAACGTCTTATAGGTATCCCTTACTTTTTGCTCTAGAATAGCAAAAGCTTAAGTATGGGGGTATTTGATGAATAGAAAATATTGCATATTTCTAATATAATTTCTAGCCTAATTTGGGTATTTTTGTACATGCAATATGTAAATTATTGAAATAATAGCTTGTTTTATCTTGTTTGTAAATATACGTAAATATATGTAAATATTATAAGTATAAATAAATATTGATATATTTTTAATACATATATATTTATGTATATATATAATAATAATAGTAATAATAATAGTATATATATATAATAATAATAGTATGTATATAATAAATAATAATAAGTATACACATATAATAATAAATAATAGTATATAAAGTATAAATAATAATAATATATAACTATATATAAAAATAAATATTCCTCAGAATTCCTCCCGTTCGACTAGAATTTTAGTCGATCTCCAAAAGATTTAGTCGAATGAAAATTTAGTCAATCTCCGAAAATTAGTCGAACATTTTGTTCGAATAAAATTTCGTCGATCTCTCCACTCCCTGAGTTTGACAAACTCAGCCCGAGTTGAGTTCGACGAACTCTTAATATCAAATATTATATATAAATATATACATCAGCATGCCTGAGATCGACGAACTCAGCCCGAGCTGCGTTTGATAAAATCAGCCCGAGCTAAGTTTGACGAACTCTACTCTCCCTGAGTTCGACGAACTCCCTCCGTTCTATGAACTAAATATAATATATATATAAATATATATAATATTGGCATATATATATTTCTTCCCCAGTTCGGCTTTCGTCGAACTCAATCCTGTCCGACTTTCGTCGATCTCTCCCTCTCCTAGATCGACGATCTCTAAATTAGATATATATATATTATATCAACGTATTATATAGTGTCTGCAGGTGTTCGACGAATTCCGGCCAGCTCTTCCTTCCAGCAAGCTGTATTGCCACCTCTCTCCTTCTAGAATCTGCCCCTCCAGCTCTCCACTTCCAGCAAGTGCTCAAGTCAACATTTGCTTCCTCCAGTCAAACTCCAGCTGCCTCCCCCCAAGTTTTTTTTCTTTTTTTGTTATTGGCACCCCACCTTTTGCCTATAAATAAGAGGGGTTGGCTGTTGTTTTGTGGGTTCACAATTTCTGATTAATTTTGGGATTTGTGTTCCACTTTTGTCCTTTTTTTGTAATATTTGTAAATTTCTCTCTTTGTTTTCCACTGTCTCCTCTCTAGGGTTCACAAATTCCAAACCTTGTAGGGGGTTTGTGTTCCACCTTTTGTATTTTTTTGTGTGTTTTATTTCTCTCTCCTTGTTTCCCTTTGTCTCCCTCCTTTGTAATATTTACTTTTGTGTAAATAAAATAGATAAGTTTTTACTCTTGTTCAAGTTAAAGTTCTTAATTGTTCTTCTTGTTCATCATGTTCTTGTTTTTCTTTTTCTTAATTTTTGTTGTGTGTGTGAGTGTATGAGATTAGTTTTTCTTCTTTTATTTTAATTTTCTTAATTTTTTTTTGTGTGTGTGTGTGTATGAGATTAGTTTTTATGCTTTCATAGATTAGTTTTTATGCTTTCATAATTTAGTTTTTATGTTTTCATAATTTAGATTTTCATGCTTTCATAAACTTAGCTTTTCATGCTTTCGTAAACTAGATTTTATTGCTTTCTTTAAAGCTCTCATAATTAGATTTTCTGCTTATTTACAGCTTTCATAACTTAGTTTTTTTGTCTTTTCTATCGCTTTTCTTGGTTTTTGCTAAACGCACACCAAGCCCGCGATTGTTATCATTTTTGTTTTTAATTATTGCAAACACTCACTTATTTTTAATATCCGATAAAACAATAGCCGTAGCTCGAAGTAACAATACTCGACGGGACCCAGGACTAAATACGACCTTGATATGATTTTTCTAAATCGTATATACTACAGGCGATAGGTGCGCTTGCCTCCTACGTCGCGTTATTTTCTTATCAGACTGATCGCTCGCGGGTAAAGAGAAGTGCACTCTACCCTCGAGAGAGGATGAGGTAAGTCTCCCGAATTGGAAGTAAAAACCCAATAGCGGGGTTTACAACATAAGGCGAGTATTAAGAAGATTCGATGGTCAAAAACTCATAATCTCAGGTGGGCGTATCCTCGAGAGAGGAGCGTTCATAATTATGGAACCTCCACAGCCAAGCCATTTTAATGTTTTAAAAAGTCATCTCTTTTACTTCTAAAAAAGACTATTTTTCGTCTCAAGGTAATTCGACATCGGGCGTTATTATCATCATCTTTTAGAACTCTAGTTATACGCTTATTATTATCGTTTTCTTTTAAAAAGCCCAACTAAAAACTTATTCCGATAAAATAATAGTTCGTTCCTCAAAGTAGGTTAATCAACACGATCCGCGGAAATATACGACCTCGATATTTTCTAAAACAAAATATCCTATATTACTCACGATAAGGTATACTTGCCTTTATTACATGGTTAGTTCGGATTAAAAAAATGAAACAAAAGCTTTTCAAACCAATTTAGTGCAAAACTCTCCTTTGCTATTTTTAAAATCAATAGAATTCGACGTTGTAGCTGAGGTGTAATCGTCAATATTTCGTAAACAGAAAAAGACCGTTACTTCTATCTTTCGATAGGATAACGTTTAATATCTCAAAGTAGGAGTACTTGCGAGACTCTTTGGAAACACCCGTCGAAATCTAATCTCATCAAATAAAGGTTAACCAAAACAAAGAAACAAGAAGCAATCCCGAACTAAATCATCACATACTTTGCACCTCTTGAATTGCAAGAGTTCTTGCTGCATTGCCTGAATCCAGAATGGATCCATGTTGGCCTCTTCAAACTTCTTGGGCCCTACCTGTGACAGGAAGCTGAGGAACAAGGCCTCATTGTGAGCCCTGCTCCTAGTTGTCACACCTTGTTGAACATCCCCAATGATCTGCTCCAAGGGATGATTTCTGTCAACCCTTAGAGCAGGAGGCAATCTGACAGCTACTATTTGTTGTTCATTCACTACATCCTGCTCAACTTCTTCCAAAGCAGTAGTTTCTTCATGCAGCTGAGGATCATCATCTTGTGCAACTTCTTCATGGTCAGTTCCAGTTGAAGTTGGAGGCTGACTTATGCTTGGTCTGTCCTGAAGGCTAAATTCCTGCAATTTCTCTGAAATACCTGCACTTGGAGGTTGGCTAGACCATTCCTTATGAACAAGGTCAAATTCATCAAAGACTACACGCATGGTTTCTTCAACAACATGTGTTGTGTTGTTGAAGACCCTATAGGCTCTACTATTAGAGCTGTATCCAACAAGGATACCCACCTTGGTGAGGGGTTGTTTCCCATTGATCAGGATGTAGCATTTGCAACCAAAGATTCTAAAGTAAGAGATGGTTGGTGTTGGATCGGTAGGCGCCCTTAGAGGGGGGGGGGGGGGGAGGGGGTGAATAAGGGTTTTAAAAAACTTATATTATATTTTGAAATACTTGCTTAAGATAAGAGATCAAAATAGTGATTTTGTTTAAAGATCTAAATTGTTTTATAATAAAGGAGAGGATAATAAACAATTTAGAGAAATTAAGAACAAATCAATTTTATTATACAAAGAGAGACATGATTATTATTAATAAAATTGATTACAAATTTTTGATTTCAATGACGCTAGAAATCAAAGCGAAATATGAAAGACTCTTTTCATTTTCTACACTGACTCGTATCCCCACGAACCGGTTGGCTTTAGCCGATCCTTCCCCGGATACGGCCTCAAGCCGCTCTAGCCAACCCTTCCTTGGATATGGCCTCGAGCACCCCCTAGACCTACACCCGAGACCTAGTCGCCAACACGAGGCGAATTTCAGCCCTAAGTCCTACCCAGACCTAGTCGCCAACACGAGGCGAATTTACTACTCGATTTAAAAGAAAAGATGTGAAATAGAAAGACAATAATATAAAAACTCCCTCTATGTGGATCTCTTGGAGAAGTAAACGAAGACGCAGAGTATGATCATAGTCGATGCGGTCTTTCGTCACGATGATGACGCGTGTTGAAATCTTCTCCACGGATCTACTTAAGCCTTCATGGATTTGTGGGAGTATCTCTCTGAACCTTCCTCTGTATGTTGTGGCACGAAGCTCTGGAATTCTGGATCTCAAGAGGATGATGAAGACGGAGCCAAGGGGTCCTTTTTATAGTCTCAGCGCTAGCGCCTGCGCTAGTGGTACCGCCGACGCTATCCCATATTAGGAAATATTATGCGCGGCAAAATCTTCCATCCGAGGAAACAATTCTCTCTTGCCTACTGTGCTCCTCGCTATCGCCTGCGCTATCAGATACCGCCTGGCGCTATCTCCTTCTATAAGTTCTCCTGGCAATTGCGCTTAAGCAACCATTTCGTCGATCGAAATTTCGTCGAACACAGCTAAGAGTTCGTCGATCAAATTTTCGTCGAATGCAGTTGTGAGCATTTCGTCGAGCGCCGCTAACAGTTCGTCGAATGACAGCTAGCGCCAGCGCTTGTACTACCGCCATCGCTACTAGGAGTTTTGGATTTGATGGCTCAACTTTGGGGGCAACCTTCTTATGTAATCCTTGAGTCATGTGGACTTTGTTATCCTGCACACTTAAACACGCAAGATCAAATACACATAGGATTTGTTATTCTCAAACCTAGGAGATGCGGAAGACCATGTTCCAACAAACTCCCCCTTTTGATAATAACAAATCCATTAATGATAAATCAGAGCATTAATATATAAGCATGAAGAAACATATGACTTAGGATAATTATCGATTTTAGCATATAGAATTGCTCCCCCTTAATACATGCTCCCCCTAAGTGAATGCTCCCCTAATATGTAAGCTATCATCTTAATTAAGCATTATATTTTGATAGCAAATTATATTTATCATATTAGTTCTCCCCCTTTTGTTATTAGCAAAAGCGGGTAAGGAGACACCACTTAAAAGTTGATAATAAGATAAAGCCATGATCGAGCTTTTAGAGAGAATGAAATGATAAGGAGTTTTAGAATAAATTTTTATAGAGATAGATCAGAGTTTTTAGCATTTTCAAGTATTATTATGTTGGTTCATCCCCCTTTTTATATAAGAGTTTTAAGCATAAAAAAATGTAATGATTTCCAAGTAACTAAACTACCCAGACAATATGTCTACACCCTAGCCCCGTACTAAGTGACGGATGGGCATGAGGAGCTGCAAACATGCCGTAGGTTGGGGTGTTAGTCCCATATGCAAACACTAGACAAAACTCAACCTAACACTCTTTCCCCCCAGTGCCTCGCAAGGCCCCACTGGAAACCTCCCCGGTTAAGGACAAGACATGACTAGAGATAAGGTTATGTCTACAACCCTACGCCCCCCCGCTATGGTGAGATATGAAGTCATTGATAATAATTATTGGAAACATTTAAGCGTTTTAAATCTAATGACATAGCCTATGGATTTATATTTTTATTTGAATTTATGAAAACACTCACATAGCTATTTTGAAGTCCATTAATAAATCAGAGTTTTAGCATTACAATATTTTAATAGAAATAAATCAGAGTATTATATAAGAAAATTCATGTTTAGAGTAACCAATATAAAGTTTACCATGCAAGTCCACCACTTGTTGAAAGAAAGGAATTTTAAGATACAAGCGATGATGCACACAAAATAAAAGACTTTAAGTAAGCATGAAAGCGCAAGGTAAAACAATTATATGGTTATGATGCGGAAGACTTATCGAAATACAAGAAACATCTTATTGTAAGACATGATGATTCATAAAAGATATATGAGTTAAATTTCATAAAGAAGATGTTTTGTAAATCATTGTTCAAGTAAAATCTTTAAATTCAATAGTAACGTAACCAAGCATGAAATCTTTAAAAGAGAGTACTACAATGATATGTTAATTCACAAATTCAAAAAACATACCAAACATTGTAGAAAACATGCTAGGTTATCTAGTGCATTTCATAAATAAAGAGTAGTATAGAATTAGCATTAGGATCCAATACTCATGAGAAGAAGTGTTATGGAAGATAATGATGTGCACATAAGTGTATTTTTGAGTAGAGTAAACAAATGTTTTAATCAAAAATACAAGTAATATGTAAAGTAAGAGCACAATAACACACAAATAATTTTACTTCCACATACTTTAATGCACAAACAAAATGTACAACTACCAAGGTGCTTTGCACACACAATGCTCATTAAGACTTATCAGGGTGCAAAGTAGTGCTTGGGGGATCACATATTTTTATTTTTTGTGTTGAGACTAGTGATCCGGTGTACTTAGGAGTAAGTGGTTTTTATTTTGAAAGAAAGATTTGGTTTGCACAAGATACTTTACTATTCTTTCCAAGGTGCTCAACCTCACAACGCTTATTAAGACTTATCAGGAGGTTCAAGTAGTGCTTGGTGGAGTTATCTTTGTCACTTTATTTTATGATTTTTGTCTTGTACAAAGTTCTCCGAATACACTTGTTTTGCAAACCAATAGAATTTATGAAAACATAACCACTTTTCTTAACTTTTAAAAGTGCAAATAAAAGTTGTGTAGGTAAGATAATTGTGCAATTTTAATTCATTGTACTAATACAAAACATACACAAGCATTCTTAGATTAAGCACATATGTAGACAATGCCAAAATAAGTGAGTGAATAAAGATCATTATTAAACATAAAACATTTACTCATACTTAGAGGCATGCTAAGCATAGTTCTACACAACTTTTACAATATAATTGATGCACATATTAATAGATATATCTAAGCATGATGAAAACAATGTTCAAAGTAGTTTGAAAAGATAAATTGCAACATCATAGAACTTTTAAATAATAGATTAAATCATGCTTGATTTTCTCAATGATGTCCATACAGTATTTTTGATAATTTAACGTTTGAACTCATAAGATTGATCTTGGACTTCCCGAGGACTACCTTGTGAGAGGTTCGCCCGGTACTAGGTGATATGATGGGATGATAGCCCAAATCACCCTTTCGCAAGATACATGTAAATAGAAAAGTTAAGTTCAAAATAATAATTTTTGATACTTGTTGTTTTTTTTAATATTTTTGTATTTGATTTTTGCTTTTAGAAATAGAATTTAAACAAATAACAAAAAACCTAAAAAATCAAAACATATTTTTTGTATTTTGGCATTTGTATTTTTGTATTTGATTTTTCAAAAATGAAATAAAAGCAGAAGTGCAAAAATAAATAGTACACATAGATTGATATATTTTTAAGAATTTTTCAAAATTTTAAAATACAAAAAAAACAAATAAGTACGCTAGCGCGGGAAACAGTACACGATTTTTTATGATTTTGAAAATTTTAATTGTTGATCTTGATTAAGTGTCCCAATAGTAGTTTCATGCTGAAATTTCAGAATTTTAGGAGATGTCTAGATAGTCCAAATTGCATGAAACATTAGCGATTTTGTATGACTTTTCCAAATAAACTTTGCAAGTGTTATATTTTATTATATCTCCATTTCAATATTTTTAAGGCTTATATTTACTAATGTAGTTTGAAAATGATAGGAAATGTAAGCATGAGAGGACATGAATGAACAAATCAAATATGCATGATTTTAGTGATTAACAATAATGTTCATGCTTAGTAATACCATGAATAAGCCTTAGATGAGAATACCCAGCTTGTATATATTGGTAAACAAATAAAGCCTAACATAAACACAAATCTTCTTTAGGCAACAATGTTAGTATGATAAGTTTGAGATTAATGTTATATCAAGGTTTGTTGATACAATGTTGCATGTATGTAACAATAAAGATTCAAATTTTAGACATAGAATAAAGTGATGATTCTAATTTATTTATTCATATAGATATAAAGTTGATTCTATGGTCTATGCAAAACATAATAGATTCATATAGTAATCATGATCACAGACTATATGTTTAGAAGGAATAAAATCTTTTATAGTTATATTTGATGTTTGACTTAAAAGATCATATGATTTTGCATGATTATTATATATGATCATTAATATTAATTCATAGTGATTAAATACTCGTAATTAATTATTCATGATAATGTACATGAGGAATTTTTAAAGAAAATTCATATTCAACCTTTTCAAATTATTAAATAGAAACGTTGTAAGGTGAATAGTGAATATGAGAAAATATGTTTATTTTGAAGAGTTCTATAAATTTTCTCTTTGGTTTTTGAATATTAAACAAATACATATATTTTTATTGATTTTTCAGAATTTTAAAATTATAGAAAATCAGATACTTGAGCTAGCGCCGGCGTTAGATCCTAGCGCCTGCGTTAGTTCACAGAGAGTGCTTATTTTAATCATATGGCCTAGATTTTCTTCGATTTTGCTTCCGATTTTTCTTAATTATGTTTGTGCAATGTAAGGCCTATCTAATGAAGTGATGAGACGAGAAGAAATCGCAAAAAGTTGCGGAAGTTAAAATTTTAGTACATGGGTTTCACATTCATTAAAGCTTCATACTCATTAGACCTTAATTCTTGAGTTTTGCACAACATATGCATGAGTGAAATGATCATAAATAAGTGACATAATATTCACGCAATTTTTCAATTCTGATTAGACATGATTATGATTAAACATACTAGGGGTAATAAAAAACTGACACAAATATATTAAATACCTTGTGAATTTTATAAATTTAGTCTAATACCCCTAAAATACACCTTTTAAATCCATTTTAACACTTATTTCATTTAGTCTTAATAATATCATATAACAAATTTAGTTTTTTAAGATTTCTATGACTTGTAGGAAATGGATCTTAGAAGGATAAAAATAAAAGGATGAGTAAATCACTTGAAAAATGATATGACTTTTTATTCAACTTTATTCAATTTCATTTATTTATAAATTTTGATTTTAAAATGTGAAAGTCATATCACAAGTTATATAAAGTGATCATATCATGATAGTTCAATAAAAATTAAAAACAAAAAGGAAATTGAGCATATCATGAAGTAGAGAATTGATATTTTATTTTGAGTTGATTTCTACTTCATGCAAATGATTGGATACTAATGGATAAGAGATTTAGGTATCCAAAGGGGACCAAGTGTGGTGGTTCCTTTGGGTACCCAAATATAACGTGTAGGTTTGTGGGTAGTTAGTGATGAATAGGTCCTTTCATGTGAAGTTAATGTTTCATTTTTAATTTTGGGCCTCCATTCAAACTTTGGTTTAGTGTTATTCTTATATGTGAAATTTCCATTGTGATAATCTTTATATTGATGATTATGATTGTAATGATTATTGAAAGTATTTTTCATAGGAAATTTGTGAGCATTTGATTTTATGTTGGGAGAAGATTGATGTTGTAAATGATAGTAATGATTGTATTTTGGAATTTCATTTTCAATCTTTTGAAGTTTGTTATTTCCATTGTTTGGCTTGTTCAACTTATGAGAAATCATATTCAACTTGCTTTTGGATTTTGCATTATTGTGAGAATGTATGTTTTGAGAATTTTTCTTTATGATTTCCTTAAGCAAGTTGATTTTAGTTTTTAATTCATTATTTTTAAATTTTAAATTATGTCTAGCTTTATTATAAACGATTGTGCTATTTTTATGAGTGGAAACAATTGAATCTATATGATCTTGATATTTATTTCTATATTCATCAAATGTTTCATCCATCTCTTTAATTTCAATTTTATATTCTTTACACTTAGCTCAATCATTTTCCAAGATGAATTTTCTAAACATAACTTTTTATTTTGTTCTTTTATAAAAAGAAGTTCCTTTTCAAGTTCCTTGCATTTTTCTTTCAAATCATTAAATTCTATACAAGGTGTAATGTTTTCAACTAAGGAGCCTTGGGTAGAAGTAGATAAATTAGAATTTGATTCTTCATTAATTTTTGCCTTTAAATTTTTATTTTCTAGGCGCAAATGTTTATTAGCACTCTTTAATTTCTTAATTTTACGCTTTGTAGTTTGAAGCAATTGTAATGTAGAAATAGAAGTACAAAAGATGGGATTTGATTTCCTTACATTGCTTTCGGGAGAGGCATGATTTGAACATATAGTTTCTTTTACATCTTTTTAGCACTCCTCTTCCGAAGACATTACTTCTTCTTCTTTTCCTTTGATGTGAGCTCCATTGATCCGTCATGAGAGGAGAATTCTTGAAGACTTGTGCAAGCTTGCATATTCTCCGGTTCTTGTGATTGTTCCATACCTGTAGAAGGAGAATCATACATTTCTTCAAGAAATTTCCATACTTTGTATGCACTAGAAAAATAGTATATTAATTTTGAAATGTCGTGAGATAAAGCACAGAAAATACTATTTAAAGCTTTTGCATATAGATGACGTTCCTTTTTATTTGTTTTATCCGCTGGTCTAACTATTGCTATATCCCATGCATTGATATCTAAATTTTTAATAAACTTTTCCATTAAAAATTTCCACCCTTTATAATTTCTCCCTTCGAATAAAGGTGGTTTAAGAGATTTTTCTTCTTCATAAAAATTTACCCAACTAATAGAAGTGAGATCATGAGATGCCATTATTCCCGGTTGTTAAGACGATTGGAATAAAACCGCTCTGATACCACTTGTTGGATCGGTAGGCGCCCTTAGGGGGGGGGTGAATAAGGGTTTTAAAAAAACTTATATTATATTTTGAAATACTTGCTTAAGATAAGAGATCAAAATAGTGATTTTGTTTAAAGATCTAAATTGTTTTATAATAAAGGAGAGGATAATAAACAATTTAGAGAAATGAAGAACAAATCAATTTTATTATATAAAGAGAGACATGATTATTATTAATAAAATTGATTACAAAATTTTGATTTCAATGACGCTAGAAATCAAAGCGAAATATGAAAGACTCTTTTCATTTTCTATACCGACTCGTATCCCCACGAACCGGTTGACTTTAGCCGATCCTTCCCCGGATACGACCTCAAGACGCTCTAGCCAACCCTTCCCCGAATATGGCCTCGAGCACCCCCTAGACCTACACCCGAGACCTAATCGCCAACACGAGGCGAACTTCAGCCCTATGTCCTACCCAGACCTAGTCGCCAACACGAGGCGAATTTACTACTCGATTTAAAAGAAAAGATGTGTACAACAATATAAAACTCCCTCTATGTGGATCTCTTGGAGAAGTAGATAAAGACGCAGAGTATGATCGTAGTCGATGCGGTCTTTCGTCACGATGATGACGCGTATTGAAATCTTCTCCACGGATCTCCTTAAGCCTTCATGGATTTGTGGAAGTATCTCTCTGAACCTTCCTCTGTATATTGTGGCACGAAGCTCTGGAATTCTGGATCTCAAGAGGATGATGATGACGGAGCCAAGGGGTCCTTTTTATAGTCTCAGTGCTAGCGCCTGCGCTAGTGGTACCACCGGCGCTATCCCATATTAGGACATATTCTGCGCGGCAGAATCTTCAATCCGAGGAAACAATTCTCTCTTGCCTACCGTGCTCCTCGCTATCTCCTGCGCTATCGGATACCGCCTGGCACTATCTCCTTCTATAAGTTCTCCCGACAATTGTGCTTAAGCAAACATTTTGTCGATCGAAATTTCGTCGAACGCAGCTAAGAGTTCGTCGATCGAATTTTTGTCGAACGTAGTTATGAGCATTTCGTCGAGCACCGCTAACAGTTCGTCGAATGATAGCTAGCGCCTGCGCTAGTACTACCGCCAGCGCTACTAGGAGTTTTGGATTTGATGGCTCAACTTTGGGGGCAACCTTCTTATGTAATCCTTGAGTCATGTGGACTTTGTTATCCTGCACACTTAAACACACAAGATCAAATACACATAGGATTTGTTATTCTCAAACCTAGGAGATGCAGAAGACCATGTTCCAACAGATGGTTGTTTGCCCTTGAGAATTTCATATGGGGTGATACCAAAAGCCTTATTGATGGAGGCCCTATTGAGGACATAGCAAGCTGAGTTGACAGCCTCAACCCAGAAATATTCTGGGAGAGAGAAGTCACTCAGCAGTGTTCTGCCAGCCTCAATCAATATTCTGTTCCTTCTCTCAGCCACTCCATTTTGTTGTGGAGTTCTGGGAGAGGAGAACTCTTGGGTGATACCAAGATCTTGTTAGAAATTTGTCATGGCTTCAGACTGGAATTCTGTGCCATGGTCTGATCTTATTCTGACCACTGAGCACACCAATTCATCCTGAATAGCCTTGACAAATGTCTTGAAGACATCCAAGGTATCAGACTTCTTCTTTAAGAAGTACACCCAGGTATACTTTGAGTGATCATCAACAATCACCAAGGTATACCTCTTCCCATTTAAGCTCTTAATTGACAAAGGACCAAACAAGTCCATGTGCAATAGGTAAAGACACCTTTCAGTATCTTTGGAGCCAATACTTTTAAAAGCGGCCCTTGTTTGCTTCCCCATTTGGCAAACATGACAAGGGCAGCTTTTAATACACTTGATCTTGGGACAGTCCCTCACAGGGTTTTTTGAAAAGAGCTTGTTCATTGTCTTGTAGTTTATGTGAGCAAGCCTCTTGTGCCATTGGACACAAAGAGACTCATTCTTATTAGCTACAAAGCAAACAGGCATAGAGGAATCTATATTAATGAAGTCTAAACTATAGACATTACCATACCTAGTGCTTGTGAGAATGACTTGGTTGTCACTCTTCTCTTTTATCAGACACTTCTCACTAGTGAATTCTACTACATGACCTAAGTAACATAATTCGCTTATGCTCAACAGGTTGTGTTTCAACCCATCAACATGAGCTATATTTGTGATAGCAATTATGCCATTTGAAATCATACCAAAACCTTTTATTCTTCCCTGTTCAGAGCCTCCAAAGGTGACCTTTCTTCCTTTGGGTTCTGGAATGAAGTCCTTAAGTACCTTCCTTTTTCCTATCATGTGCCTGGAACACCCACTGTCCAAGTACCAAATCATGTTGGCACTTGAACTATCCTGCAACCACAAATTTAGTAAGCCTTAGGACCCCAATAAGGATTGGGTCCTAGGAAATAGTTAGTCATTGGGTAGTTGTATTTAATGGCTGCACCTCTAGGAGGAAAGCTATTCCTAGCACTTGGGGCACTTGAGTTGTGCCAACAATCTATGGCAAAGTGTCCCACTTTACCATAACACCAGCACTCATGAATGTTGTATCTCCTTTTCTGAACCTTCCTGGAAGGAGCAGAAGTCTGCCTAGGTTCAGAGAAGGAGACAGCCTTCTTCTTAGGCTTTGCAGCTGGAGGAGGTGTGGCAGCTGTTTGGGGCTTGTGCACATGAGAGGATTTCTTCATGTCACCAACAGATTTCAGCTTTTCACCTCTCATACTGTTGATAGCATCAGAAATGCTCTGATGTGGGTTTGTCCCACTACAACAGTCAGCATTTTTCTCAGCTGGGCCATTCTTGGAAGAGTTGGCTTCCTTTCCCTTGAGTGGGGGTGCTGAGGTACCAAAGACAAATGGTCCAGGTTGGACCATCTGAATTTCCTCATGGGGAGCTTTCATTGCACTCAACCCAAGTCCCTTTCTCCTTGCAATGCTTGAATCATTCAGATTGTTAGGAGCCTTTTCATTTTGCCTCTGACCATATATGATTGCTTGGTCATACTTGTTAGAGGGCAACCACACTTTTTGAAAGGTATTTTAAGACTAGCTGAAGCCTTGCCCATTCTATCATTCCCAGCCTTGGTTGCCTTATTATTGTGACCTAATCCCCTCTTACTAGATTGGGAGGAGAAGGTCCCAATAGTGGGCAACACAGTTTTGGGTTTGGAGAATTGGGCTACTAAGTTTTGTTCTTTGAGAAGCTGATTGTTAAGCTTCTTGATATACACCCATATTTTCTGTTTCTCATCAAGAAGATTATCAATCACCTTCTGGAGATCTAAAGACTTCTGTTCATTTTGATGGAAGATGTCCATCTTGCATTGTAGCTCAGCCTTAAGTGGCCTTAGCTCTTTGAGCTCTTTAGCTTGTTCTTTAACAAGCTTTTTCTTCCTACCCAAGGCATCAATGAGGTCCCCATATCTGTCAATCAGATGATCAACATCTATGTTTGATCTTGATCCATCCTCACCTCCAGCCCTTCAAGATGTATCAGAATCTGGGCTGGTTTCATACTCAGAATCTGAATGGGATAGGTTGAAAACTGGTACCTCATCAGCATCAGATATTCTGCATGAGGAGCCTTCAGATATGGCCATCAGACCATTGTACTCCTCTTCTTCATCCACCTCATCATCACTTTCAGAGTGAGATAGAGGGGCCCTGATTGCACTCCTGCCAACAGCAGGTTCTTCAATAGCAACCAGCCCAATGATGGCTTCTTCCTTTTCAGATTCTGATGAGCTAGAGTCTGATTCACTCCAGCTCCTCTCCTTCTTAGCTAGAAAGGATTTTTCTCCTTTCTTGCCTCTTGGATGATGAGCCTTCTTCTCATCCCTCTCTCTTCTCTTGACTGGGCAGTCAGCAATGACATGCCCAGGCTTATTGCAGCAATAACAAACAACTTTAGAGGAATTAAATTTAGAGTTGGAGCCATACCTGTCACTCCTGGAGTGATACTTTGACTCCTTGCTGTGATATGAGGAGGAAGGCTTGTTCTTCCATTGCTTCCTCCTCAACAACTTTTTGAAATGCCTTGTGAAGGCAGCAATTTCCTCATTAGAAGAGGAGCACCCTGATGAGTTGGGCTCAGAAATTTTTGGTTCAGCAGATCTTCTGGGAGGTGAGTGACCCTTCTCCATCCCTCTTCTTGAGCTTTCAGCCTTGAAGGCCAGGGATTTCTACCTGGTATTACTCCTTGCATTCTGCTCTTCTTCTTTCCTAGCAGTCAGCTGCATCTCATAGGAGAGAAGCTTTCTATAGAGAGTATAGGGAGGAGTTTTAGCCAACTTAGTCATTTCCCTTATGGCACAGATTTTGTTGTCCCACTCTCTAGTAAGAGATCTCAGAAACTTGTCATTCAGTTCATAATTGTTGAACACTCTGTGATAGGTTCTTAACTCATTGACTATCCTAAAGAACCTTTCATAGCACACTGCTATTCCCTCCATGTTCAGCTGCCTAAAGGCTTCATACTCCTAGTTAAGGAGTGACTTCCTATCATCCCTAACTTCTTCAGTGCCCTCCATATAGACAATGAGGGTGTCCCACATCTCCTTGGCAGTTTGGCAATGGACAAGGTTCTGGAAGGTGGAATCATCAATAGCACTAACAATACTATTTTGTGCCCTCTTGTCCATGCCAGCCAGGATAATCTCATCCTTTGTCAGTTCAACATATGGCTTTGGCACCTGCACCACTGGCTCAGTAGTGGTAGACTTAGTGAAGGCAAAGGGACCTTCCACTACTGTCACAATTATCCTAGGGTCAGTTGCTTCCATATACAACCCGACCCTTTTCTTCCACATGCCAAAAGACTCTTTCCTACATATTGGCAACTTCATTGAACTCATCACCTTTTGGTAGCCAGCCATGGAAATAAACTTTTAATCTAACCCTTGGGATCTTGCTTAGTTGTTAAGCCTTTTTATGCAACCTCGCTTTGATACCACTTGAAAGAACTTAGGGGTTTAGATTAAATCACCTGGAGGGGGGGGGGGGGGGGGGTGAATAGGTTTTTATTATTTCTTTTAAGCTTAGAGCTGTTGGTAGCCTAATGAGCCTACACAACCAACATAAAATCACAGCGACAACACCAAGTATTTTATAGTGGTTCCCCAAGTGATGGGTAGTCCACTGCCCCCCTACACCCCTCTAACTCCAATGTTAGATAGGGTCAAAGATACTCCTCCAAGTTATCTTCTCAGCTTTTTGAGCTTACACCACAAGTTCCTCAGAACTTCTCAGATCACAGATGATCCTACCTTAGGACAATAGTCCCTACAGCTCAGAGCTATCACCAGCTCCTACCTCAGGCACATCAGCCCAACAACTTAGAGGAATCCACCTCCTACAACTCAGACCACCTCCTGGTCCTACTTCAGGCAACAGCCTATTACAATCTTCTCAGAGCTGAATAGCTCTTACAAAATAAATTAATGATAGAACAATAACCTTTACTACTAAATCAATCTGATTGGAAGCTTTGGAAAGGTATCAGTAGAATATCTCAGTTGATGCTGATCTTGAGCTGTTCCAGGACTGGTGGGTTCAGAGCAGCTCCACTGTCTTCTTCTTCAGAAGGAAGAAAGAAGACTCTTGTCTCTCTTGTGAATGAAAGCTTGAATCACTGATAGAGAGAACCATTGTTGTTCAAGGCAAGAAGGCTGTTTCAGCTTCAGGAAGATGCAGTCGGCTTTCTTTTACAGCTTGAACAACTTTTCAATAATCAAGGATGATTTTATTTGTTGCCCTAACTTTAGCTTTTATAGCACTGTACATCTTCAACGGCTATCTGCATGAACTCCCTTGCCCATGCCGACAAAGGCATTACTTTATTACTTTTTGTGCCTAAAAGTGAGGTTAGATCTTAATTTAACTCTAGAGGGGGGGGGGGGGGTGAATAGAGTATTAAAACTTTTTATTAGTTTTATTGCGAAATTGAAAATACTGATATATATATATGTGTGTAGCAGAGTGATTTAAGAAAATAAAACACAGCACAAGCACAGAAAAGTAAAGCAATCACAGAGCAAACAATGAGCTATAGTAGTTCCCCAATAAACCTGGGTATGTCTACTCTTCTACCACCCTTGGTAGGAATCCACTAGGATTTTTGATCAGGTGTCCTAACACCAATGAGCTTTTGATAAGGTGCCCAAAAACCAAGCAGGATTTTTTGATCAGGTGTCTTGCCACCAAGAGGTAAACTTTTGAAGGGAGTTTTAACCCTGTACAAGAGGGGATAGAAAAGTTAGGATGTTCTTCTCTGTCAACAATCTGAGAGAAGACTCTAGTGGATGTTGATGTAGAAAAGCTCCTCTGTCTGATATGAATTTGTTTGACAGTAGATTGGCTGGAAGCTTTCTTTTGAATGAATGATCTTCCTGTGTAGCTGATTAAACTGAGAGAACAAGCTCTTCAGTTTGTTGTTGCTCTTTTGAAGATCTAAACTTGCAGCAGATGACTGAGAGATGAATGTAGATGTTCTCAGAAAATGAATGCTGCTTGAGGAAGAAGATGAAGATCTGTTAGCTTTTTGTTCTTCTATTTCTTCCTGTATTTCTTCCTTTCTTTTTCTCTGTACAACTATTCTTGATATGTTCTGTACTCTTGTTGTCGTGTGAGCTGTAAGAGATAATCTATATATCTTCTTCCTTTTTCTCTTTTGAAAATCTCTGACAGATATTAAATTCAAATCCCTTATATTAAGGAATATAATATTCTGAAGAGATATTTTGAAACTGCAAATCTACTGCGTTGTTTATCTTTTTTCCTTTTTCATGGATATGTCCTTTTCCAAGAATATGTCAACGACTATAATCTTTAGAAATAAAAGGAAATAGATTATCCTTACTTATCTGATATAAAAGAGCCGTTGCTGTAGTCGATCTGAGTTCAGAGAATGAAATAATATGATCTTCTGAAATAATTCTGCTGTATACAATTTTCGTCGATCTCAAGATTTTTCGTCGAACACAATATTTAGTTCGTCGACCTCAAATGAATCTTGCTGGAAGAATTAATTTAGTTGAGCTGTGGAGAACTTTCGTCGATCTGAAGGTATTCGTCGAATGCAGAACTGAGTTCGTCGAACAGAAGGATTCGTCGACCGCTGAGTCGCTGAATAAAATCGTCGACCTCTGAGATGCTAACCCGCTGAGACGAGCTTGAAGCAATCCGTTCATCGAACGCAGAATGTAAGCCGTTCGTCGAACGCAGAGAGCAGTTCATCGAACGCAGTGTGGAGTTCGTCGAACGCAGAATCTGAATGTTTTCTTGAGTTCTTACAGCCTAAACTCTTGACCCATAAACTATACATTGGGGTCAACTTGATCCTAGTCAACATATAGTAATCCTAGCCCAAATCAGAAATAGGGTTGTTCCAACAATCTCCCCCTATTTGGGTTAGGACACTATTTGACAAAAAAACTTAAAAGAAACTAAAACAACAGAGCATATATATATCTGATATATTTTAAATATTTTACCAGATATAAAATAAATAATACTCTGAGTTCTGAAACATTTCAATGAAAACAGAAATAATAAAAACCTTTTGACTTTCTCTGAATCTGCTTTCTGAATTCCGAAATCTGAACTATCTGAACTGATTTTTTTGAATTCTGATTAGCTGAGCTTGTATCTGCTATATATTTCAGCTTTCTGAATGTTGATCTGAACTGAAACTTTATAATCTGAATTTGATATCTGCTCTAACTTAATTTGTTTTAACATCTTCCTAAATCTGTCAAAAACTAAATCTGAATCTGTATTGAATCTGTTGCTTCTTCATGCATCATTTATCTCTTTCATAAGATATGTTTGCATGAGAGCATCTCCCCCTGCGACTGGAACTTCTTCAGCTTTCTCTCCTTACCTAGTTCATAGGACATCTCCCCCTGAGCAAAAACTGCATCATATGGAGTTCTTCATAGAACTGCAAGCATGCTTCTTCATCAGCTTTTCCTCTTGAAGCTTGAGCATCTTCATAAAATAACTCCCCCTGTCAAAAAGGAACGTATCTCCCCATGACAAATAGGAGCTTCTTCAATACATCTCCCCCTGCCTAGTTTCAGGAAGACCTGGAGCTAGGCCCCTAGAAGAAGGGACTTTTGAGGAGGTAGGGAAGGATGCCATCTTTATATTTCTATTGTTCCTGCAAAATGAAATAGAGATCAAGTGCAAAGGGAACTAGAAAGAGAAGCAATTCTGTAGGCATTTAGTTAAAATGAAAAGGATTTTGATTATGAGAACATGTCAGAAATAAAAGCTTCATCATAACTAGGTTCGACGAAAAATGAGTTTTCGTCGATCTCGGTTCGACGAACTTGATGACTTCGTCGATCTCCGTTCGACGAAAAACTGAATTTTGTCGATCTCAGTTAGATGAAGAATGGGATAAGTAGAGAACTTAATTTTATCAGATTGAATCTCCATCTATCATTCCTAGCTGATTTATAAAGAAAATATGTTTCTTTTCATCCAAGGGCTTGGTGAAAATATTAGCTCTTTGCAAATCAATAGAGATGAATTGTAGGCAAATTTTATTTTTATCCACATTATCCCTAAGGAAGTGATGCCTAATTTCTATGTTTAGTCCTACTATGGAGAACTGGATTTTGTGCTATAGATATTGCACTAGTATTGTCACAAAATATAATTGAATTATTTAAGTTGACACCATAGTCTAGGAGATGATATTGTATCCACAATATCTGTGAGCAGCAACTGCCTGCAGCTATGTACTCAGCTTCAGCTGTTGATGTAGACACAGATGTTTTTTTCTTACAAAACCAAGACACAAGCCTATCACCAAGAAACTGACAAGTTCCTGATGTGTTTTTCCTATCTACTCTGCATCCAGCATAATCTGAATCTGAAAAATCCAGTTAATTCAAATTCAGATGCTGTTGGATACCAAATTCCTAGATTTGGACAACCCTTTATATATCTCAAAATTCTTTTTAATAAAATTAGGTGAGATTCTTTGGAGTTTACTTGGAACCTAGCACAAATACAAGTAGCAAACATTATATCAGGCCTACTTGCTGTTAAATAAAGTAGTGAGCCAACAATTGCTCTATATACTTTCTGATCAACAGGTTTCCCTGATTCATCAGTATCAACAACAACATTAGAGGGCATGGGTGTTTTCATGGTGGAAGAATCAGATATACCAAATCTTTTCACTAATTCCTTAGCATACTTAGATTGGGATATGAAGATTCCATTTGGAGTTTGCTTCACTTGAAGACCAAGGAAGTATGATAGTTCACCCATACTACTCATTTCAAATTTAGATTGCATTAGATTGGAAAATCTTTTGCATAAATTTGAATCAGTAAAGCCAAAGATAATATCATCTACATATATTTGAACTAGTAAAGTTTGATTTTTTATGTATCCTGAAAAATAAGATTTTATCTACTATGCCTCTACAGAATTTATTCTCTAAGAAAACTAGCTAAGGTCTCATACCATGCTCTGGGAGCTTGTTTAAGACCATAGAGAGCTTTATTAAGCTTAAATACAAAAGAGGAGTGAGTTGGAGAGATGAAACCTGGTGGTTGTTCCACATAGACTTCTTCTTTGATTTCTCCATTCAAAAATGCACTCTTCACATCCATTTGATAAACCTTGAACTTCTTGTATGCTGCAAATGCAAGGAAGATTCTGATTGCTTCTAACCTTGCAACTGGTGCAAAAGTCTGATCATAATCTATTCCTTCTTCCTGTGAGTATCCTTGAGCTACTAGTCTAGGTTTGTTTCTCACAATATTTCCATATGCATCTAGCTTGTTTCTGTAGACCCATTTAGTTCCAATGACTGGATGATTCGTTGGTCTAGGAACCAATTCCCAAACTTTGTTTGTCTCAAACTGATTGTTCTCCTCTTGCATAGCAATGATCCAGTTGGGATCTTGTTCTGCATCTTGTAGGGATTGAGGTTCAATCTGAGAGGGAAAACAAGTGTGCATCTGATTCTGATTAGCTTGATGCCTTGTTTGGACACCAGTTGATATGTCTCCAATTATTTGAGATCTGGGGTGATCTTTAATATTGACATAATCAACAGGCATAATGTGATCAACATTATTTGTAATTAATTCCTCTTGTGGAATGTTACTTAATGCTTCCTTTTCAGGTACAGTTTGACTGATTTCTTCATCACTTTCTTTACCATCCTGTTGTACAGGATTTAGAGATCCTTCCTTCTGTAGAGCTAATTGATCTAGCTGCTCACAGAGTGTAGGTACCTGCAGGTTTTCTTTGGTAGAAGAATTCTTCTCCTTGTTAAACATGTTAGTTTCATCAAAAGAAACATGCATAGATTCTTCAATTTTAAGAGAGGATTTGTTAAATATCCTATATGCTTTGCTGATTAATGAATAGCCTAAGAAAATTCCTTCTTCAGATTTTGGTTCAAATTTCCTAAGGTATTTTTTGTCATTATTGTGAACAAAACATTTACAACCAAATGTTCTAAAATAGTTAACTTTAGGTTTCTTCCCTTTAAGTAACTCATAGGGAGTCTTACTCTTAAGTTTGTGTATCAAACTCCTATTCAACACATAATTTGCTGTGCTAACAGCCTCTGCCCAAAAGGATAGGGGCAAATTAGCATCTGCAAGTAATGTTGTTGCTGATTCAATTAGGGTTCTATTTTTCCTTTCAACTACCCCATTTTGTTGAGGAGTTCTAGGAGCTGAGAAGCAATGCCTGATACCTTCCTTCTCACAGAATTCTTGCATGAGAAGAGACTCAAACTCAGTGCCATGATCACTTCTGATCAATGCAACTACAGTAGAGTACTCAATCTGAATGCTCTTAAGAAAGTTTGTAAGAACTTTAAAGTTATCTGACTTTTCTCTCAAAAAGAACACCCAAGTGAATCTAGAGAAGTCATCTACAATAACTAGAGTGTATGACTTCCCCCCTAAAATCTTTGTTGCTATAGGTTCAAAAAGGTCCATATGCAGCAAATATAAGATTCTAGGTGAATCACTTTTAGATAATGATTTAAAACTATTTTTAGTTTGCTTGCCTAGTTGACATGCCCTACAAAGACCTTCTTTCTCGTATGAACCTGAGGGTAATCCTCTAACAAGATTGTCCTTAGATAATTTAGCAATGGTCCTAAGATTTACATGTCCTAATCTCTTATGCCAAAGTTCACTAGGTTTGCTTAATTGATTAAATAAATAGATTTCTGATTTTGATGAGTTGAAATTTACTAAATAGATATTTCCTTGTCTAATACCTGATAAAATAGTAGTATTATCAGAAGAATTAATAAGGCATTTTGATTTATTAAAAGTTACCTGATACCCTTCATCACATAATTGGCTTATGCTGATGAGGTTGTGCTTCAGTCCTTTGACATAAGCTACCTCTTTGAAGGTGACTTCTCCAACCTTGACTTTTCCATATCCTTTTGTTTGTCCACAGTTGGAGTCTCCAAATATTACTGATGAAATCACCAAAACACATTTATTTTATAGTATTTTATGTTAGATTTTATTTAAAAACTATGCTTTTCACAGTATTTTTATTTATTAGTACGCGCAATTTATATATTTATTCATAGTTTCTTTTGTTATGTTCAAAATGGTACTTTTCACGGTATTTTTGTTTGTGTAGTTGCAGGTTATTAAATCAACAATATGAAGATAACAATGCGGAAACAAGAGAAAAATGCAGCAAGGAAGTCTAAGAGGTTAATGTCGGATGATCGTTTGAGCTGCGCACCGCATCTATCCATACGAGTGCATCAACATTCATTGCGCCAAAGTAAACCAGCGCCATGCGACACATTTTTATGACTGGGTGGGCATTGCTAGTTCAAGAGAGCGTTGACTTGTCAACACAACACAAAAGTTGACTTGTCAACGCTATATTGTTGTTTGCTGGAATAATTCCAATGCCCAAATGGCAAGAACATTCGATGTTATAATGGCTGCCCAAAGCTATTAAGAGAAAATAAAAAAAGAAACGCCAACATTAAAAATTGGCGTTATAAATTCAATGTTTTAATTGGCTGCCCAATGCCATTAAGAGAAAAGATAACGCTAACATTAAAATTGGCGTTATATATTTTTGTGCTCATGTTCTTGGATGAAAAGAGATGCTGGCCTATAAATTCTCCACATTTGGGAGGAAGAGAGGAGAATTATGGAGCTGAAAGTAGGAGCTTACTAGCATTTTATTTGTGAGTTTTTGAGAGTTATTGTATGAGAAGGAGATTTGGAGGAAGCTCATGTATGGGCTTCGCGCAAATTTGTAAGTCTTCGTTTATGAATCAATAAAATTATTTCTTTGCTTCTATTTTCTTCTATGATGATCTCTCTTATAATTTTTGTAAAACAAATCATGCGCGAGTAATCCTCTTTTGTCTCGGTTGCAATGTAAATAATCATGTTATTATATAATTATTATAACGATTCATCGCTTCATTCGAAAATATTTATGCCCAATGATTTTATTAAATAACTTTGATATTTTGTGTAGCATAAAACATATGTTATATTCCTACGAAAGTTCGATGTAATATAGAGCGAGTGCACACAAAATATTCTTAGCGATTTAAGCAAATATTTTTGAACTCATTCTTGGATCTCAATCAAGTTTTATCACTAAAGATTTTGTATTATTTTGCTCGCATATATCACATGCTTAAGAGATTTTGATGTAATATGTGGAAAGCAATATACAAATATTTTGATGATTTATATAAAAAGAATTTTCTATGTATAACTTCTATATATCTTGTATGCAGTGATGAATCCTTATTCAATAATTATTTATTAAACATTTTTAATAAAATTGCACCCGAGACACATTTCTCATAAATTATTTTTCTCAAATTAAGATCTCATTTTTGTTAGACAAATCAATCCAACCTTTTATTGATAATTCGCCTGGATTAAAGTAGAAAATTGAACTTCTCCGTGGATCGACCCGTACTTGCATTGTTATTACATTTGTGCACCGTACACTTGCAGTTTTTTATTACTTGAATTTTTATTGTACTATATCAACTCTAGCCATAACTGCTTATCATATTTTGTTAATATTTTAGTGCTTTGAAATTTCCCACCAAGTCTTTGACGCCGTTGCCGGGGAGGTTTTAATTTCTATTTAGTTCTTCGAATTATTAGATTAGAAAATAATTATTATAAAAAGTTAATTAATTTACAATTTTAAAATTTCCTAACTAGTTGGTGTCTAGGAAAACGGTTAGGGGTGAGCTAGTATCCCCCAAAAGAAAGGTGGTGTTTAACGGTACGTAGTGCGACAACTAACCTTACGTTTACCTGGCCGACAAATTTGTGAAAATTAAAAATTTTAAATTTCATCTTTATATTAAGCTTGTTTGTTGGTGTCTAGGAAAGTGGTTAGGGGTGAGCCAGTATCCCCCGGAAGAGAGGTGGTGTTTAACGGTACGTAGTGCGACCACTAATCTTACACTTACCTGGCTAATGAATAGATGAGATATAAATTTGAAAATTAACACAAAATAATAATAATAAAATAAGCATTTATTGAAAAATATATCTGAAAGGTTTTGAAAAAAAAAATCATTTTAGTTTTAATCACTTATCTTTGTTCTTATAGTGTATGCACATTTGGACTAGAGATTCAACAAAACGCTTAGTACGATCTGAACTTAAAAGTTTAATTATGGCTGAAGTAAATCCTAATGTTGCATTACGTGATAAGTGTTATCCAATGAGAACATCATTACCTTCATGTATTAGATTACCTATAACTACTGCAAACAATTTTGAAATCAAACCTCACGATGTGAATATGCTTCCAAAATACCTAGGAGCCGATAGTGAAGATGCTTACATCTTTATAAGTGAATTTGAAGAGGTGTGCTCTATGATGAAATTACAAAATTTAACTGAAGACGCACTTAAGCTTCGTTTTCTTCCATTCGCTTTAAAAGATTATGCTAAGAAATGGTTGCATAGTTTACCGGTTGATTCTATAAATACTTGGGATGAGTTTATTAAAGTGTTTCTAAGAAAATTTTATCCTAATCATAAAACTGCAAAAATTAGGAATGAAATAAATCATTTTTCCCAAATTCCTGGAGAAACATTTTGGAAGTACTTGGATAGATTTAAAAATTTATTAACATTATGCCCTCATCATGCTATAGAAAAATGGAGACTATGCCAAATTGTTTATGAAGGTTTGAACTTTAACACAAAAACTATGCTCGAATCTATGTGTCAAGGAAATTTTATGGATAAAAGTGAAGATGAGGCTTGGGAATTTTTTGAAAACTTAGCGGAAAAAACTGGGCAATGGGAAGAGAGTACTTATGATAGGTCTAATAAATCGATTAATGAAAAATCAATGGCCAATAAAAATGGTATGCATGTTATTGATCCAACTACTGCATGTGAGGCTAAAATCGACGCACTTGTCCGTAGATTAGATGAATTAGATATTAAGAATAAACAAGTTAATCACATCTCTGTATGTCCTAATTGTCAAGATCCGTCACACATAGGAGAAGAGTGCCCGTATTTAGAAAATAATTTAAATTATGAACAGATGAATGCTACTTTTCAAAATCCTAAGAATGATCCATATTCTCAATATTATAATTCAGGTTGGAGAAATCACCCAAATTTCTCATGGAGACAAAATGATAATTCAAACTTTCATTCACAAAATAATAACAATAACAATAATAATAATTCTAACTCTAAATCATTTAATCAAAATTTCAAAGAACCGCAATTTCAAAATTTTAATAATTTAAACTCTAATCAACAATTTCAACCTCCTGGATTTAATAATAAACTTTCTGATTTAGAGAAAAATGTGGACGTTTTAGTGAAAACAACATCGCAAACCTCTGATGCCCTAACTAAGTTCATGCACACATCTAGTCAAATAATGAGTACTAATTCACATGCCATAGCTAGATTAGAACTCCAAGTTGGGCAAATTGCGTCTCAAATTAGCGAGAGAGAGAGAGGAACTTTTCCTAGCCAACCCATCACTAATCCAAGAGATCCTAAGGCTATAAATCATATAAAAGAAAGTCAAGTTAATGCTATAACTGTTTTAAGATCCGGTAAAAAAGTGGATAATAAAGTAGATCAATGCAATGAGAAGCCTGAAACCACAACTGAAATAAATACAAATAATGAAATATCTCTTGAAGAATCAATTGAAATATCATCAAATGAAAATAAAATTCAAGAAATAAAGGCTCCGTATCCACAAAGATTAAAAAGCAATAAAAATTCTGCACAAATGGAAAAAATGTTAGAGGTTTTTAAGCAAGTAAAAATTAATATTCCTCTTCTTGATGCAATTCAACAAGTGTCAAATTATGCAAAATTTCTTAAAGATTTATGCACCAAGAAGAAACAAACTCATGTGCCTAAGAAAGTCTTTTTAGCCTCTAATATATCAAATGTGTTAACAAGCACAATTCCCGTTAAGTACAAAGACCCTGGATGTCCTACCATCTCATGTAGTATAGGGAATAAATTTATTAATAGAGCCTTATTAGACTTGGGAGCTGGTGTTAATTTGCTTCCTTATTCTGTGTATGAACAACTTGACTTAGGAGAATTAAAACCTACCAAAGTCACCCTTCAATTAGCAGATCGTTCTATTAAAATACCAAAAGGCGAAGTTGAAGATGTGCTGATTAAAGTTGGAGAATTTATCTTCCAGTGGATTTTATAGTATTAGAAACGCAACCAGTTGCTAACACTCATTGTCAAATACCTGTCATTCTCGGACGACCATTTTTAGCCACATCTAATGCATTGATTAATTACCGTAATGGATTAATGAAATTATCTTTTGGAAACATGACAATTGACTTGAATATTTTTAATTTAAATGGGCAATCATGTGATCAAACATTAGATGTAAATATGATTCACGAATTAGAAGATGAAGATTTAGGAGAATTAGACGAGGAAATATTTGATAAAAGTTTTGAAGAAAATTTTGAAGATGAGATTGCACTATTAGATGAACTTAATATGCATGATTTAATGTATGCTCATAGAGAACCGCTTCCAGAACCCTTGAGTGAAGAGCTTAGAGCCCCTAGCCTCCCTTCCATGATCGAAGCACCTAAATTAGAACTTAAACCATTGCCCGATCATTTGATATATGCATATTTAGGCGAAAACGAGACACTTCATGTTATAATAGCAAAAGATTTAAATGAAGAAGAAACTAAGAAATTAATTAAAATTCTTAAAACTAATAAGGAAGCCATTGGATGGACTATGGGAGACATAAAGGGGATTAGTCCAACCATAGTACAACATAGAATTCATATGACTGAAAACGCAAAACCTAAACGCGGCCCTCAAAGAAGACTAAATCCAACAATGAAGGAGGTTGTTAGACAAGAAATTATTAAATTGTATGATAACGGAATAATATATCCTATTTCAGATAGTCCATGGGTTAGCCCGATTCATGTTGTACCCAAAAAATCTGGAATCACTGTAATAAAAAATAATAACAATGAACAAATCGCAACTCGCACACAAACTGGATGGCGAGTCTGCATAGATTACAGGAAACTTAATGAATCCACTAGGAAAGATCATTTCCCATTACCCTTTATTGACCAAATGCTAGAAAGATTAGCAGGACATAAATTTTATTGTTTTCTTGATGGTTACTCCGGGTATAACCAAATCCCCATCTCACCGGAAGATCAAGAAAAAACAACATTCACTTGTCCTTTTGGAACATTTGCTTATCGTCGCATGCCCTTTGGATTGTGCAACACACCTGCTACCTTTCAAAGGTGCATGATGAGTGTATTTTCTGATATGGTTGAATAATTTTTGGAAATATTCATGGATGATTTTTCTATTTATGGAGACTCATTCTCTGACTGTTTAAATCATTTAGAGTTAGTATTAATAAGATGCAAAGAGAAAAATCTTGTGCTTAACTGTGAAAAATGTCATTTTATGGTAAAACGAGGGATCGTTTTAGGACATATAATCTCCAACCAAGGATTAGAGTTTGATAAAGCAAAAGTTGAGGTTATATCAGGGCTTCCTCCTCCTAAATCTGTTAAAGAAATAAGAGCATTTTTAGGTCATGCGGGATTCTATCGACGCTTTATAAAAGATTTTAGCAAGATAGCTAGACCTTTGACTAAACTCTTAGGTAAAGATGAGCACTTTAATTTTGATAATGATTGTTATAAAGCGTTCACAATTCTAAAAGAATAATTAACTTATGCTCCTAGAATTCAAGCACCTGATTGGACTAGACCATTTGAAATTATGTGTGACGCTTCTGACTATGCTGTAGGAGCCATCTTAGGGCAACACATAAATGAGATGCCACATGTAATTTATTATGCAAGTAGAACCCTTAATAATGCGCAATTAAATTACACTACTACTGAAAAGGAATTTCTAGCGGTAGTATTTGCTCTTGAAAATTTTAGATCATATCTAATTGGATCTCATATCATAATATACACTGATCATTCCGCAATTAAATATCTTTTAACAAAGAAGGACGCTAAAGCTAGATTGATCTGTTGGATACTACTACTACAAGAATTTGATTTAGAAATACAAGATAAAAAAGGGTGTGAAAATGTAGTAGCCGATAATATTTCTAGATTAAAAAATGACGAGTCTAATATAATACTGATTAATGAGAATTTTCCAGATGAGCAAGTTTATGTTGTTTCTCGAACTCCTTGGTTTGCGGATATTGTAAACTACTTAGTCACCAAGGAAACTCCATCATTTTGGACGAAACAAGATAAAGATAAATTTTTCTCACAAGTGAAATATTTTTATTGGGAAGAACCTTATTTATTTAAATATTGTCCCGATCAAATCATTAGAAGGTGTGTCCCGAATGAGGAGTTTAAAAGCATATTATCCTTTTATCACGATCAAGCTTGTGGGGGGCATTTTAGTGCAAAGAAAACATCATCAAAAGTATTACAATGTGGATTTTATTGGCCCACCTTATTTAAAGGCGCCTTTGAATATTGCAAAATATGTAGTAAATGCCAACACATGGGACGGATAACTAAAAGAAATGAAATGCCTCAACAATCAATCTTAGTAGTAGAAATATTTGACGTATGGGGAATTGATTTTATGGGGCTGTTCCCAAACTCATTTGGAAATAATTATATTCTACTAGCTGTGGATTATGTATCTAAGTGGGTTGAGGCAATACCATCTAAAACTAATGATAGCAAAATTGTGATTAAGTTTATTAAGGAAAATATTTTATCTAGATTTGGAACTCCAAGAGCTATTATTAGTGATAATGGAACACATTTTTGTAATCGTTCATTTGAGGCTTTAATGAAAAAGTATGGAATTAAACATAAGCTGTCAACACCATATCATCCAAAAACTTGTGGACAAGTGGAGGTATCAAATAGACAAATCAAGCAAATCCTAGAGAAAACGATAAGTGCGAATCGAAAGGACTGGACGTTAAAGTTGGTTGATGCTTTATGGGCTTATAGGACTGCATTCAAAACGAATTTGGGTATTGCACCATATCAGATTGTATATGGAAAAGCTTGTCACTTACCTGTTGAATTAGAACATCGTGCAATGTGGGCAATTAAAAAATTAAATTTTGACGAAAATGAGATTGGAGCACAAAGGAAGTTTCAATTATCAGAAATAGTTGAATTAAGAAATGATGCTTATGAAAACTCTAGAATTTATAAGGAGAAGACCAAACAATTCCACGATAAATTTATCTCTAGGAAAATGTTTAATATTGGAGATAAAGTGTTACTTCATAATTCTAGATTACATCTGTTTCCTGGGAAATTAAAAAATAGATGGACCGGACCTTACTTAGTAAAGAATATATTTGGAAATGGTGCTATTGAAATTGAGGATTTAAATAAAGAAAAAAGCTTTAACGTTAATGGTCATAGACTAAAACATTTTTTAGAATATGAGAATATTGAGACATTCGAACTCATGAATTTTCATGAGCCCGCTTACCCCGACTAAATTTTTAGTCTTCTTGATTAGCCTGTACTTAGTTTATTATAGTTTTTTTCTTTCTTTCTATTTGTTTGAAATAAAATTTTTAAAAAAAATGTATTTTGTGGTTTTACTACTATATTTCTCGAGGACGAACATAAATATAAATGTGGAGGGGTAGACTCACTTCATAGTTTTCTATAAAAAATTGTTGTTTGTTTGTTTGTTTTCCCTCTATGATTTGAAAAAAAAAGAGAGTTTTGATTTCTAATATTCATGGACAATGATTCTTATCCTTACAACTAAATGTATTACCACTTGAGTAAATATAAAGTCAATAATAATCATCAGTAACCAGGTATTAGTAGAGTATGTATCTCATTTATGCGTACTTAATTCTTAGTTGAGATGAGCCCACATTAGAAGATTTTGAGTGAAATAATCAATTGAATAATATGATTTCTTTTTACTTCTAGCAGGCCCTTATTTGAATTCTTTTTATGAGTTGGGTAATCCCGGTTATTGTTTAAGATGAAGATAATAAATCTTGTTGATTAATTCACTTAAGATTGATTAAGAGAACTATTATATTTTATTCATAAAGATAACAACTTGTCACTTGACTCCACGACTACATTAGTTAGCTATCCCAGTTAAATAATTTCTTTGGCTTTTTGTTCCCTTATAATTGTTTTTCATCTGTGGTTTTCAATATAATATGAGATCAAAAATTTTTTTTTTTGATAAATTCCTAGCACTACCATGGTTCCTGATAAGCCCTAATAGGCATTGTGGGGTATGGAACCTAGGTAATTTAATGATCTCCCCTAGCACTACTTTAGTCCCTGATAAGCCCTAATAGGCATTGTGGGCTATAACACCTAGGAATTATTTTTGAAAACTTAAATAAATGTTATAAGAACTCTTTGGTTTACTCCTTCACTAGATCTACCTCAACGTCTGATAAGACCTAATGGGCATTGTATGTTGAGGCACCTAGGGAGCTATCTTATACTATTATTGGGGAACATTTTGCTTTTAGCTTTTTCTGGAATCATAGCTTACGTTAATGTCTTCATGAAGCTCACGTGATAAAATGATCGTCTCTATGACTTTAATATACTTATTCTACGGTTTCAATATTAAGAGAATTCTTTAACATGTCTTTACAAATTTGTCTTTTGCACTAACTTTGGTTATTTTTCTCATAAATCGACTTTATTTATAACCTCTAGATTATGAGATTGAATTAAAAAACAATTGAGATAGAAGTGAATCACTAATGTTATAAAAATTTGCTCTCTCACGTAGAATTGTGGACGTAATATCTAAGATATATATTTAATTAATATTTGTTTAAAGGGTGAGAAAATTTGACTGTGTATTTATCAAAGTGTGTTGAGATCTAAGTCCTTAAAAATGATTTGTCCATGTTTGTTTATGAATTTCAATGTTCTCTTATGAAATATTTATATATTCATGTACTTGCAAACTATGGTTTGAATTTTGTGGGTGTAATTCACTGAAAACCCTCACGAGACACAACTCGTCCACTAGGGTAACCTAGGAGTTTAAAGGCTTATTGCACGTGCTAAGTGTAATCGTATATTCTACGAAAAGAATATTTATCTAGTTATTTTTGCTCGGGACGAGCAAAATGTTAAGTGTGGAGGGGTGATGAAATCACCAAAACACATTCATTTTATAGTATTTTATGTTAGATTTTATTTAAAAACTATGCTTTTCACTGTATTTTTATTTATTAGTACGCGCAATTTATATATTTATTCATAGTTTCTTTTGTTATATTCAAAATGGTACTTTTCACGGTATTTTTGTTTGTGTAGTTGCAGGTTATTAAATCAACAATCTGAAGATAACAATGCGGAAACAAGAGAAAAATGCAGCAAGGAAGTCTAAAAGGTTAATGTCGGATGATCGTTTGAGCTGCGCACCACATCTATCCATGCGAGTGCATCAACATTCATTGCGCCCAAGTAAACTAGCGCCATGCGACACATTTTTATGATTGGGTGGGTACTGCTAGTTCAAGAGAGCGTTGACTTGTCAACACAACACAAAAGTTGACTTGTCAACGCTATATTGTTGTTTGCTGGAATAATTCCAACGCCCCAAATGGCAAGAACATTCAATGTTATAATGGCTGCCCAAAGCTATTAAGAGAAAATAAAAAAAGAAACGCCAACATTAAAAATTGGCGTTATAAATTCAATGTTTTAATTGGCTGCCCAATGCCATTAAGAGAAAAGATAACGCCAACATTAAAATTGGCGTTATATATTTTTGTGCTCATGTTCTTGGATGAAAAGAGATGTTGGCCTATAAATTCTCCTCATTTGGGAGGAAGAAGGGAGAATTTTGGAGCTGAAAGTAGGAGCTTACTAGCATTTTATTTGTGAGTTTTTGAGAGTTATTGTATGAGAAGGAGATTTGGAGGAAGCTCATGTATGGGCTTCGCGCAAATTTGTAAGTCTTCGTTTATGAATCAATAAAATTATTTCTTTGCTTCTATTTTCTTCTATGATGATCTCTCTTATAATTTTTGTAAAACAAATCATGCGCGAGTAATCCTCTTTTGTCTCGGTTGCAATGTAAATAATCATGTTATTATATAATTATTATAACGATTCATCGCTTCATTCAAAAATATTTATGCCCAATGATTTTATTAAATAACTTTGATATTTTGTGTAGCATAAAACATATGTTATATTCCTACGAAAGTTCGATGTAATATAGAGCGAGTGCACACAAAATATTCTTAGCGATTTAAGCAAATATTTTTGAACTCATTCTTGGATCTCAATCAAGTTTTATCACTAAAGATTTTGTATTATTTTGCTCGCATATATCATATGCTTAAGAGATTTTGATGTAATATGTGGAAAGGAATATACAAATATTTTGATGATTTATATAAAAAGAATTTTCTATGTATAACTTCTATATATCTTGTATGCAGTGATGAATCCTTATTCAATAATTATTTATTAAACATTTTAATAAAATTGCACCCGAGACATATTTCTCATAAATTATTTTTCTCAAATTAAGATCTCATTTTTGTTAGACAAATCAATCCAACCTTTTATTTATAATTCGCCTGGATTAAAGTAGAAAATTGAACGTCTCCGTGGATCGACCCGTACTTGCATTGTTATTACATTTGTGCACCGTGCACTTGTGGTTTTTTATTACTTGAATTTTTATTGCACTATATCAACTCTAGCCATAACTGCTTATCATATTTTGATATTATTTTAGTGCTTTGAAATTTCCCACTAATTACTTTTGGTCTAAGCTTTGCCTTGTAGTTGTTCAGATTGGCCTTGTTTCCTGTCATATGCTTTGAGCATCCATTATCCAAGTACCATTGTTCTTTTATTCTTGGATAGCTGTGTACCTGCAAAAACCGAAAAACAATATATTTGTTCCTAACCCATACCTTGGGTCTTTTTGAATTTCCACAAAAATCAGAAATAAAGGATATTTCAGGCTGATCCTTATAGCCTTTTGGATGATATCTCCTTGGAGGAATTATCCATTAAGTGAAAGGTTTTTTAGTATGTTTAGAATAAGAATTCTTTAAATTTTTTGTATAATTTCTGTTCGACGAACTGGGCTGAGTTCGTCGATCGTCGTTCGACGAATGAATGAGATTTCGTCTAGCGCCGTTCATATAATAACTATACTGAAAATCTGTCTTCAGCTTTCGTCGATCTCCGTTCGACGAAGTGAATTCATTTCGTCGAGCTCCGTTCGACGAATTCTGCTGAATTCTATTATTCTTAACAGCCTTGCTTGAAATATCTTTATTTACTTCTACACCCTCTTTGCTCTTAGCATAGATGAATTTTATAGGTGTAGATAATATGTTCTTCTTAATCAGATGTGGCTCACTTGATGAAGCACCCAAGCCCAGTTTGCTATTAAGTCTAGCATTAACAGTACTTGTGATGTCCATCAGTTTGATGCTTCTCCCATTGAGGGATTCTTCAAACTTTTTAGCTTCAGATAACTTGTTCTCAATGAGAACAATGTGTTCCCTGGAGCCAGCCAAATCTTTCTTAAGATTGACATTTTTCTCACTTATTTGATTCATTTCAGCTAGCTTATGTCTGAGAGAGATTATTTCCTTCTCAGATTTGAGTAAGTCTAAGCAACGAACCTTGAATTCATCTTTGAATTCAACTGAATTGAAATCAAAATTAGAAATTAACTGATCTGCATCATTCTCAGCTTCAGCTTCTGATTCTTCTTCTTCTGAGTTGTTTGCTGAGGCATTGACAACCATCATGCAAAAGCTTCTTTCTTCTTCATTATCTTCATCATCAGAAGAGCTGGATATAGATGCAAGATCTGATTCAATGCTTGAGTCATAAATGGTCATCAAGCATTGGTCATTTTCTTTTGATTTTTCTTCATCTTCAGATGAGCTGGATGATGATTCGGATTCAGTGTCACTCCAAGTTTCTGCTACAAATCCTTTTCCCTTCTGTTGGTGTTTGTGGGAGGAAGACTTGCTGGAGTGCTTTCTTTCTTCTTTGTTCCTTTTCTTTTCTTTCTTGTCCTTCTTGTTTTGATTCTCTGGGCAGTCAGGTACAATGTGTCCTGGTTTCCTGCAAGCAAAACATATAATTTCTTTAGATGGAGCTTTGTCATACCTTGGTTTTTCATGGCTCCTGAACGACTTTCTCCTGAAGTCTTTTTTTGCCATCTTGTAGAATCTGATGGCAAGTAGACTCATCAACTTCTCATTGTTAAGAGTCTCTCCTTCTTATTCTGTAGCTTTGAAGGCAATGTTCCTTTCCTTCTTTGTTACTGGAGATGAAGTGGATTGTTCAGCTTCTCTGGACTTGACAAGCTGCTCATAGGATTTGAGCTTGCCTAACAATGTCTTAGTAGTAATTTCATTGAGGCTTCTGTCTTCCTTTATAGGCCAGATCCTAGAGTCCCATATGCTGGTGAAGCACATTAGGATCTTGTCATTGATCTCAGTGATAGAGATCACTTTGTCCAAAGATTTCAGCTCATTGATGATGAGACTGAGCCAATTGTACATATCAGCCACTATCTCAACTTCTCCTTTCTTGAAATTCTCATATTGAGAAATGAGATGTGATCTTCTGTCATTTCTTTCATCAGCAGATCATTCAACCATATTGTTGAGTGAAGTCCATATCTCTCTTGCAGATGTGCATTCCACCACTCTTTGAAAAATGTCATCAGACATTGTTTGAGCCAGAATGTTCATAGCTTTTGCATCAACACTTCTTTGCTTTTTCTGGGCTTCAGTCCACTCAGGAGGTGGAACATCATTGTTGGTAGTGGTGGTTTCAGCACTAGTTGTTACTGTGGGAGCTGGAGGTACTGTCAATATCACATTGAAAATTTCTTCATCAATTGAGTTCATATATAACCTAATCCTTGCTTTCCATAGTGCAAACTTATTGAGATTGCACATAGGAGGTCTTGTGCTTGAATACTCTTTATTTTGTGCCATGAGTTTTTAAACAAAAATAAATAAAATAAAAACTCTGAAAGAATTTAAGATCTAATTGATCTTTGTGATTCCGGTGTTAGCCTGTAAAAATCAACTACCCTCTGATTCCAATTGAAAGTGAGGTTAGATCTTAAATTACCTCTAGAGGGGGGGGGGGGGGGTGAATAGAGTATTAAAACTTTTTATTAGTTTATTGCGAAATTGAAAATACTGATATATATATGTGTGTGTGTGTGTAGCAGAGTGATTTAAGAAAATAAAACACAGCACAAACACAGAAAAGTAAAGCAATTACAGAGGACACAAGGAGCTATAGTAGTTTCCCAATAAACCTGGGTACGTCTACTCTTCTACCACCCTTGGTAGGAATCCACTAGGATTTTTGATCAGGTGTCCTAACACCAATGAGCTTTTGATAAGGTGCCCAAAAACCAAGCAGGATTTTTTGATCAGGTGTCTTATCACCAAGAGGTAAACTTTTGAAGGGAGTTTTAACCATGTACAAGAGGGGATAGAAAAGTTAGGATTTTCTTCTCTGTCAACAATATGAGAGAAGACTCTAGTGGATGTTGATGTAGAAAAGCTCCTCTATCTGATATGAATTTGTTTGACAGTAGATTGGCTGGAAGCTTTCTTTTGAATGAATGATCTTCCTGTGTAGCTGATTAATTTGAGAGAACAAGTTCTTCAGTTTGTTGTTGCTCTTTTGAAGATCTAAACTTGCAACAGATGACTGAGAGATGAATATAGATGTTCTCAGAAAATGAATGCTGCTTGAGGAAGAAGATGAAGATCTGTTAGCTTTTTGTTCATCTATTTCTTCCTGTATTTCTTCCTTTCTTTTTCTCTGTACAGTTATGTTATGTACTCTTGTTGTCGTGTGAGCTGTAAGAGATAATCTGTATATCTTCTTCCCTTTTCACTTTTGAAAATCTCTGACAGATATTAAATGTAAATCCCTTATATTAAGGAATATAATATTCTGAAGAGATATTTTGAAACTGCAAATCTGCTGCGCTGTTTATCTTTTTCCTTTTTCATGGATATGTCCATTTCCAAGAATATGTCAACGGCTATAATCTTTAGAAATAAAAGGAAATATATTATCCTTACTTATCTGATATAAAAAAGTCGTTGCTGTAGTCGATCTGAGTTCAGAGAATGAAATAATATGATCTTCTGAAATAATTTTGCTATATACAATTTTCGTCGATCTCAAGATTTTTCGTCGAACACAATATTTAGTTCGTCGACCTCAAATGAATCTTGCTGGAAGAATTAATTTAGTTGAGCTATGGAGAACTTTCGTCGATCTGAAGGTATTCATCGAACGCAGAACTGAGTTCGTCGAATGGAAGGATTCGTCGACCGCTGAGCCGCTGAATAAAATTGTCGACCGCTGAGCCGCTGAGCCGCTGAGATGAGCTTGTAGCAAGTCATTCGTCGAATGCAGAATGTAATCCGTTCATCGAACGCAGAGAGCAATTCGTCGAACGCAGTGTGGAGTTCGTTGAACGCAGAATTTGAATGTTTTCTTGAGTTCTAACAGCCTAAACTCTTGACCCATAAACTATACATTGGGGTCAACTTGATCATAGTCAACATATAGTGATCCTAGCCCAAATCAAAAATAGGGTTGTTCCAACAGTGCCTTTATCAAACTCTGGGCGGCGCCCGTCAATGGATAACATGCTTGAATCTGTCTCAGTGGATCCGCTGAGACGGCTCCTTGTCTTAGTGGATTAACAGCTGAGACATTCTTCTTCTCAGCGGTTGGTGCAAGCTGAGACAGCTACTCCTTTTCAGCGGTTCCACTGAGATGGCTCCTCGTCGCAGCGGATCTGACCGTTCGTCTCAGTGGTTCAGCTGAGAGAAATCTCCATCTCTTTGGAGTTGATATCTCTGGATCATAGGTCATGATTGGCCCTTTCTCTTTGAGTCACCTAAGCCTGTATATCTTACAAAAACATGACTTTATCAAATACATTTTGTACTTAGCATTGCATAGTGACCCCTCTTCAAATCAAGGGAATTTGAGGGCAAATTCCCAACAATCCCTTTTTCTCAGCAATTCTTGTAATCCAGCTGCTGTTTGATGATGAAGAAGAAGCAGCTGTATGTATTCCTTTGCAGAGAGAGCACTTATGTATATCTGTCTTTTAGGGTTTAAGGAGGAAGAAGATGAAGAACCTATTCGATAGACATAATGATAATGACTCTGTTCCGTGTTCTCTTCTCTTTCTTCACCTCTTTTTGCATACTTATTGTGTATGATTGAGATTTCAAAAACCTTTCTTCTTTTGGCTTGTCCTGAAAAGAATTACTCTTAGCCACCTAATTTCCTTTTTTGTTTTGTTCTCGACCCGTCCATTCATTTTTGAATACCTTCCAAAAGTGATTTGGTATGTCCTAGAAAGCATCATTCTATTCTTGGAAACAAATGAGCCATTGGAAAACTGTCTCTAGCGTGGTGGTCCTTCTGAAATATTCTCAAAGGGACAGCTGGAAAAGCTTCCTATTTCTGACTGTATTTGATGTTGCGTCGACTTCATCAATCTTCTTATCGATGCACCTCCAAGTTCTTATCGATGTAGCTTCTAATTCCTTCTTAGATTTAGCTGAACTCAGATGTCGACGTTACGTCGATTAATTATCGACGTATCCGTCGAGTTGAAGCCTTGGTCTTGAGCTTTAATTTTCTGCGTCAAATTGTAGTCGAAGTTGCGTCGACTTCTGAGATGGCTTCGACAAGCTCTTCCTTCTGCGTAGAGTTCCTTTCGGCATTGTGTCAACTTGACTTATACTTTAACAAACTGAATAAGTTGCTCTGACTTGTAGTCAGAGTTACGTCGATATCAAGTCGAAGTTGCGTCGACTTTTATTCGACGCAAGTCTTAACTTAACTTATTTTATGATTGTCTTGACTTGGCCTTGACACTCTAAGGTGAGTGTGACATCCTAAGATATCTAATGACCAATTCACCCTTACTATACAATGTGGGTGATATAACCTAAGAAGTAAAATCACTTATAGTTAATTTGTTAAGTTAAATCAATGGGAGTTTTTCCCAACAATCTCCCCCTGTTTATCTTAACAAATTTTATAAATTATATAAAGTGATTTTACAGATACATTGACATAAACACAAATTCAAATAAAACATACATAGACAATATGATATGATAGAACAAAATCATATGCCATTTCATTCATTGTTAAGTAAATATATTGTTCACCATAGTTGTTTGACAGAATACCCGAGCTTCAACATTCCTTCTC
The DNA here is from genome assembly GCA_033032865.1 of Dactylorhiza incarnata. Lineage (NCBI taxonomy): Eukaryota > Viridiplantae > Streptophyta > Magnoliopsida > Asparagales > Orchidaceae > Dactylorhiza > Dactylorhiza incarnata. The sequence goes on from JAWHQI010000023.1 coordinate 8,389,394, forward strand.
AGAAGTTTTCCTTTTCCTTGAGAATACCTTTGGAATTACCTTCCTTGCAGCAAATGTAAGAGGTTCTTCATCCTGAGCAGCTTCTTCATTGATTTGATCTTCCTTGAGAAGCCCCCCTGAGATTGTGCATTCTCCTCAGCATCCTGAGCAGCTTCCTGTGCAATTTTTGATACTTCATTTAAGAGTAGATCATCTTCAAGGAGCTCCCATGAGTTGATGGAAGCTCTCCCTAGTTTACTGCAGGCAATACTTAAGCATTTTGTACTGGATTATCTTGAGGACTTGTATGAGTCCCCCCCTGAACATTTGCATATGGACTTATTGTTTGGAATACAGTAAGTTTATCAGGATTTTCATCATCCTTATCCTTTTGTTGGTCATTCTTTTCTAGAGTAGACCTTTCCTCCGCCTGAATTTTCTCACCCTTCTTAACCTTGCTGAGAAGAGAGGTTAAGAACTCTTTAGTGACCATGGAGGAGGACACAAATTCTTTGAGAGCCAGGAGAGACCCTCTTGAATCAAGTATTTCATTTTCCATCTGAGAGTACTTTTTATTAAACCTTCTAGCATGAGTGGGCATTAGGTCAGCAAAGGTGCTAGAAGACAACCCTACTGCCTTTGCAATTTCTTGCTCAATATCAATTGGGGGTCTAGAATGGGAGGTAGAGGCATGTGGAGGTGTGGATAGGATTGCTGGATGAATTGGAGTGAAATTCTCATTCAGATTTGGAGTGTCTTGGTGAACAGGGGAGAGAGATTGATAGGTTTCTGGAGAGATATGGTATGATGGTGGTGGTGGAGGAGCAGACTGATTGTCTGGGAGTAGGGTGGATGGTTGCTGCTGAGGCTGGAGATGAATTTGAGGTGCATGATCTGTGGCAGGGATGGATGAGCTGTCCTGGTAGAATGGGGTTGGTTCAGCATCTGGAACAACATCCTGTTGGGTTGCTGGATTGTCCTGAGGAGGAGAATTATACCTTGTGGGATCTGGTAGATGTCTCTCTAAATCTTGAGGAGCTAGATAAGGAGGAGGAGAAGGTGCAAATTGACCAAGCTTCAGAATCTGCCTGGTCCATTTGGAGAATATTCATATATTCATCCTTTTACCTAGAGGAATAGGCACTCCTTTTGACCTGCACACCATTGGATAATGGTGGAAGAGAACATAGCTCATGATTCTCATGTATGCATTTTCTTTGTGAGCATATTTGTGCCCAATCATTTTCAGGAGGCATCTCCCCCAGTTTATCTTCTTCTTAAGGACAAGAACTCCCATTATTTGAAGTTGTTGCTTGGGAATAACATCATGTGTTGAAATCTTACACAACAAAACCTTCCCTACTATGTCAGTAAGGAACCTGTATTCTTCTCCAAGATCAATCTTCTTCAGATTGATGTCCTTGTCTTTCTTGAACTTCATGATCTCCAGAGCTTTCTTGATCTCATCCCCTGTCAATTCATCTGAGTCATTCCCAGTTGTAAGATCATATGTCTGATTTAGTAACTCTTCTGTTATCTGTACATCTGTCTCAGAAATTTTCCCCTTGAGGGATCCGTCCTCTTCTATTTGAACATTATCTTTGAACTCGGTCAATTCAATATCCAGGATCTTGCATCTTGTTGAGATCAGTTTTGTTAATCCAGCATCTTGAAACAAGCTGAGAATGGCTTTGAAGCTTTCGACAGCTGCACTGAAAGAGTCAACATCCACATCAAAACCTGAATTCACTTTAGGTGGAGCCATCGATTTTGAGGTACCTGCAAACACATGAGAAAATGAGAGAGAGAGAGAGACAAGAGCACGAGAGTAGGAGAGAGAGAATTTCAAAAGCGTAATGAATTCGACACCAATGGTGCTTAAAAGAAGATGATTCACCACACCTTAGGGTTTTATCTGAAGCACCGTCGAAAAGATTAATAGACAGCGCGCCAAAATGTGTCTAATTAGCTTCTAGAAGTGAAGCTGCGCGTGATACGCCCAAAATGGAATATATATTAACACAAGTATACGCGTCGGATCAAGTAATAAAGTGTAAGTGAGATCGTTCCCTCGGAGATTTGGTTAATCTAAAGCTTACAATTACTAGCGACTCCGTTCTCTAAATCCAAACAAGTCGAACGAGGTAGTTCTTTTCAAAACAATAAAGATTTTAACAGAGATTTAAAACAAACTAAAATATTGCGACAGTTTTAGAAATACTATTTATCAGCTGGAAAGAAAGTAGTCTTGTATTTCAGATTTCTTGTGCATGTTGAAATGATGCATGCAAATAATATTAAGTGAGAATGTTTGACAAAATAATCCTGCAACGACTTATATGGAATAACTCCTCATCTCTCGAATCTCGGAGATCTTAATATTAAATATTCCCCTAGTCATCGCTAACTTAGGACGAATAACGAATATTGCATAGAATAGATGTCGAAAATGCTAGCAAGAGGAGGGAATCTCTTCCTCTCTTCTTTACTACGATAAACTTATGAACGATTGTGTTTCTCCTCTCTCGAATCTCGAAACACACCGTAAGGGTAGAAACTTTTGGTTAAAAATTTACACCACTCATCTCTCAAATCTCGCGGTGCAATATGATAGCCTTCAAACTAATACTACGCACCCATCTCTCGAATCTCATAGCGAAATAGAAGAAGAAAACATAAGCCAAAAGTTTCATTAATAAATTCATAAGTACATCAAGGATAATTCATGAAACAAACCCACAAAAGAGAAATTTATACCATCAAAACACACACAACACTCTCTTTATACAAGACTAGAAGAGTTTAGTTCATATATAAAAGAGAATGTAGCAAAACTAGAGAGATCTTACAGTACATCGCGCCTTAATTCCAGTTTTCCACTTCCTTCCCTGGTTTTCTCCTTTTTTTCAAAAATGGAGAAGTTGAAATGATGAAGAAGATGATGTTTCTCTCTCCTCCCTTCCTTAAAGAGTCATACGCCACTTTAGAGACACTAATTGGCCAAACATGTGTGACTTTACGTCGAATAACTGCTGCAAATTTGAATAATTTCGGAAGTGATAATTCAGATTTCGGAAAATTTGTTGTAACAAATTTTAATTTGTTGCAACAATTTTTTCTGCACAGTTTTGCCTTGAATTTTTTTGAAACTGGATTTGTTGTAACAAATCTTCTGTTGTATTCTCTTCACAAAAACTTTACTGGATTTGTTGTGACCTTGTTGCAACATCTTCTTGGCTTTAATATAAGATTAACCTTTGATGCTAAGTTGGAATCTTTGTATTTCCTGCGATAAAACATAAGGAAACAATAATATTAACCGAACTTGATCCAAATAATAATATATTCATTTTTATATACCTTTTATTCATTTTGATCAAGTAAATTCGTTAAATGGGAAAAATAATCGATCAAGATAACTTCTTTTTGGGAAGTTATCACACCCCCATACTTAGCTCTTTGTTAGTCCCTAGCAAAGACAAATCATTGCAAACCATTGAATGAGTGAATATCAACCGACATGTAAGTTCGAGATTTCTTACTCTTGAATATAATGTCAAGATTACTCAAGTAATTCGCATTAACAAATGGTGGGCATGTCAATCGTTAAAACTTCAAATATGCATAAATCCATTAGTTTGATAAGAGTTAAAGCTCAATTATGATTTCCTGGTGTTGTGTGTGTTATTCCGTAAAATTATTCACTCCCAAACAACTTAACTCATTAAAATATCACATAATTGGAAAGGACAAGAATAAGACATGTCTTTGCTTTAGCTTCCATAAGAGTTTAGTAGTTCAATTTGACAAGAAATCATAAGGGCTTGCAGTAGGAATTACTTTGGCTTGGTAAGGAAGTTAAGGATAAAATTTGATAGTGGAAGAAATTTTCCTAGTTAATATTCTTAATAACTCTCCAAACTATGAGGGTTATTTCTCAATCATCAATTTTTTAGTCCATAGTTGGGATCATTCCAAGTAGGCGTACACACATTTAGGCCGCATATCACTATGTCATTATACATTTTTTTCCTTTTTATTTTTATGATTTTCTTTTACTTTATGATCATAGTTGGGATCATTCCAAGTAGGTGTACACACACTCGGGCCACATATCACTATGTCATTATACATTTTTTTTATTAAACACCCAAAGTTGGAAAGTTAACTAAGAAATAACTAGTAAAATCATAGGGAAAAGTATGCATGGTTAAATGGTGTCAAATGACAAGGCTCAAGTTCAAAGGGTTATGGATAAGCTAAACAAATGTTGGCTGCGTGGTGTGAACTGATCCAAAGATGGCCTTAATCAATTTTATCAATTAACTACATACACTCCATATTTTAGCTTACACATTGACTCAGTTCTTGCTCATCCTTCCACCATTATGTTAAAAGGTTAATAATTTTATTTTGTAGGGAGCAAATTCTTTTAGTGAATATAGTGTGTAACGCCCCAGGTTTTCTCTTATAATTAATCTAAGCGGGTTTGTGGGGGATGATAGTGGTAAAATGTTTGGTATTGTTGTTGCAAAGTTTCGGGGCGAAACTTTTTGTTAGGAAGGGTGGTTGTAACGCCCCAGCTTTTCTTATAGTCTTTTAAGTGGGGATTCGAATTGGTAATGTCCTAAATACTAAATTTATCATTGCGTAGTGTCAATGTGAGGGGGGCGTTACCGTTTCGGAAGCGTCGGCGTCGTCGTCCGGCGAGTTAATTCTAGGTTGAGTCAAATATGCAAACTTATATATATATACATATACCTTATATAATTACATGTCCACTGGTTATATATAAAAAAAATTTTTGTATACATACATACATATATGCAATGTTCATAAATTTGTGTAAAATTTAATGTGCAAAAGGCTTTATATATATATATGTGAGGATTCATATAAGAGTTTATGCATGAATACACTTATGCAATATACATATATGTATAAAATTTGTATACATATGGTTATGATATATATGTATATATATGCCTTGAGTTCAGGAGATTTTATTTTTTCCCCTTTTCCCTTCCCCGATGGCTCCAGCGTTTTCGAGAGAGAGGTAAGTGTGATCTAGGGCTTTCGCCGGAGTCTCCGGGTGCCGGAGGTGTTGGCCTCCAGAGGAGTTTTAGAGGTTGTCGGGGCTTGGTTTCGTCGCCGGAGTGGGGTTGCGGAGAGTTCCCGTTGGGTTCGACAGTGGTTGTGGGTCTTCCGGCCATAGATTTCACTCCGGCGAGTGGCGTCCACTCCCGAATCAGGCAAGAAAACTCTTCCCTTCCCTCCCCTCCATCTCTTTTCTAGATTCTCTCCTTCTTGATTGGTAGTTCTGGATATTCAAGTGGCAGAAATTCCGATTTCTTTTTTACAAAAGCTTTGGATCATTAAGGGCTTGATCTTCTAGTCTTTCTTTTTCGTTGGCAAAATTTGTGGGCTTTATGTGGTATTTCCTCTTGGTTGTTAGCAAGGTTCTCTATAATTTTTTAATGGCAGTTTCCCTATCTTGATTAGCAAATTTCTGGATTTCACTATGGGGGACTGCTACATGTTTATTCATATAATCTAGTTGGTTTTTATTTAGGGGCTGCAATATATATTTCTGATCTATTTGGTTTTGGGGGCTGCTTCTTAAGTATTGTTCAATTGGGGGCTGCTATACTTAGTTTTAGTTTGGATTTACAAACCATCATGGGGGCTGCCTTGTAGAATCTGTTGGGGCTGCCTTATAAAAAACTGTTTGGGGGGCTGCTGTTTTATAATCTGATTGGGGCTGCCTTATATATGTTATAATTGGGGGCTGCTGTTATATATGTTATAATTGGGGGCTGCTATTATATATATTATAATTGGGGCTGCTGTTATGTATATTCTAATTGGGGCAGCTATATATATCATCTAATCAGGATTTCAATTGGGGGATGCTATATATATAATTATAGTTTGGATTTGTTAGGGGCTGCGTCCTATATATATTTCTTCTTGTTCGGGGGCTGTTATATAAATATAATTCCAGGTGGATTTTTTAGCGGCTGCTTTGCATCATTCCTGTTTGGATTATTCTGTTTGGGGCTGCCTTGTAGAATCGGTTTGGGGGTTGCTGTTATAAAATTATGTTCTGTTTGGGGGCTGCCATATGTTGTTCCAGTTGGATTTTGTTAGGGGCTGCTTTGCATCATTCCTGTTTGGATTATTCTATTTGGGGCTGCCTTGTAGAATCAGTTTGGGGGTTGCTATTATAAAATTATGTTCTGTTTGGGGGCTGCCATATGCTGTTCCAGTTGGATTATTTTGTTTGGGACCGCTATGCGTAGTTTCTATTAGCTATATATATAGTTCTATTTTTAGAACTATATGGGGGTTGACATGTCTAATCCTATTCTTGATATTACATTCCATTGTTGTTATATGATCGCTGGTCCACTTCCGGGTTGCAAGCCTCGATAATTCAAATTGCGTAATCGACTCTTAGCTCAGTTTTATTCTTTCTATATGGCATTTAATTGCTTTGGTTATACGGCCCTGGGTATAATAAAATACGGTTGTCAAGTTCGACAATTATTTAAACATTGGCTATCTTGCAAAACCACTCATAGTCTCGCGCTAGTAGTCTAGCTGTTGAGGTCATCTATTGCCTGTTCCCTTCTCTTTTAATCCTTTTCCCTGGTTTTCAGTGTAATCTGCCTTTTGTTTTTGAGTATTTTAAACCCTTTCCGACTCGGTCTTTCATGAAATTTTTGTGTTAACTTTCTCAGTGAAGGGTAATGCTTCCTTCTCACTGTCTTAGCAAGCTGATTGAATGTAAAGACTTCTCTTTTAGTGGTTGTGGGCTGCAAATAGCGGTCTTTTTCCTTAATGACTTTGTTTCCTGAAGCTTAGTTATGCTAGGCTCTCTTGTTTGTTGTGTCCTTCAAGTAGTAGTAGTTCCCTTGGCTTGATTTTGCTGGGTGATTGAAAGTCCTTCATTTCAGTCCTTTCTTCTTCCATGTCTGACTAACCTGTTGATTTTAGGTTAGGGGCTGTTGTGTTTCCCTTTTGGGGTCTTATTGGTGTTCTGGGTTCTTGATTCCTGATGTCATCCCCTTGGAATCTGGATAGCTTCTATACCTATTTAGTTATGCTACTCGGTAGTCTGATAAGACTTCCCTAGGTTTAGAAAAGTTTGCTCGCCCTAAGATCGTATAATTTCTTCTTCTTTTATGAAGTTTCCCATCGACTTGATATAAGTCTTTCTCGTCGACCTTGATGTAAATCTTTCTAGTCGATTTCTTCGCTTATTCTGAATTGTTTCCTCATATATTTATATGTTCTTTTGTCGGGTGTTCCCGGGTATCTTAAACGATGTTATTAAACCATTTAAGTCCCTTTGGCTGAGACTTTTGATAAAGCTATGCTCTAATCTTTGAGTTGCCCTGTTTTTGGTTAGTGTTCATCATTGTGTCTTGTCGTGCCTTATTCATCGTACTGTTACGGGAAGTTCATTGGGAGTCAAGTTTGGACTCACCAAGTGTTTTCAAATGAATCATTGAGTAGTGTTTATTTCTTTGTGACCCTATTCTTAGGGTGATATGGTGCTGATATCTCGGGTTACGTCTCGTGTCTTAATTGAAACATAATTTGATTATTTAGAACCTTTGTCTTAAGCCTTGCACGCTGGGTAGTTTTGGGTGGGAGTGGATAAAGGACCACCACCCAGTTTTGGCTTTTTGGGTGGCAGTGGATAGAGTACCACCACCTGATTTTGGCTTTTTGGGTGGCAGTGGATAGAGTACCACCACCCGGTTTTGGCTTTTCGGGTGGCGGTGAATAGAGTACCACCACCCGATTTTGGCTTTTTAGGTTGGCAGAGGATAAAGGACCGCCACCTATTTTATTTGAGCTGATTAGTCTCAAGTTCTTATAAACATATATGCTTATATATGTGTATTATGATATTATATGTATAACCACCACCTCTGAGCCGCAATGGCGGACACATGGTTGGCTTTGATTGCTTTGGCTCTTACCTTCTGGTGCAGGCTTTTCCTCTTACCGAGTGCACTCGTTTGAGCTGGCTCGAGTTGTTGTAAGATTATTGATGTTTATCTGCTTAGTTCTCCTTTCTGCAATCTTTTATTTCTGATTGTTGCTAATCTTGGTTTTCTTGCACCCTTTGGGCTGAGACATTCTTTTCTTATGAATGTCTCAGGTTCAAGTCTTTAGCTGCCGCAGGAGTTAGAGCGGCGTCGTTCAGTTTTCCTGTCGAGGCCCTTCCTCTCTTCTAGGTAAGGGGCAGTTCTTTAGTTATTGCCTCTTTTGGGTGTTTTCCTTCTTTTCTATGGGCTTGTGTCAGTTGTTGACGCCCATAGCTCTAGTTTTCTTGTGCTAGTTTACTTGCTAGTTGTTTTGCTGTTACTTTCAGGTTGTTTACCTACTTGCTCTCTGGGAAGCTTTATGCTAGGATGCATTAGTTACTTTATTGGTATAAAAATGTCATTTTTGCATATCATGATTTTTATTAATTGTCACATACTTTGAAGATCGTAGAAAATCCTTTCTTACTATACTAAACATAAACATGTGCATATCATTTCTAGGATGTGGATCTTCATGCTCATGTAGGCTAAAATGAACCTATTTTCTGCTGCGTATGTATAGTTTTCTACTTGTGGACTAGATGATCCACCGGGCCGAGGGACACAGTCCTAAGCTAAAATGAAAAATTTTCTTTTTAATCCAAGCACATTTATGTCTTTTATAAAATAATCGTAAGGAGTGTTTGCCTGAGCATCGGTAGTTGTCCCCTGCTTGACGTGGCATCATAGCACGTATTTTCCCCTTGCTCTGATAATATTTATTAAATTCGTGGGAAAATGCGGGTTGTGACATAGTGCATAATAGAAATACTTAAGAGAGCTCTAACATATCTTGCTAACTTCAAAATCATAAGATGAACTCTTAGGATTGACTAGTCTACCAATCAATTCAACTTGAGGAAATGTAAATAATATTCTCTCATTCGGTGGAGGTTATCTCACCCCCAACATATGTCTTTGCTAGTCCCTAGAAAATGTTGTAATAAATATTGAAAATAAAATTCCATAGAAACAAAGGACTCCCCTGAAATGTTCCGGTTAAAGTATCCATCCCGCACCACCTTGCTGTCTGTTTATAGGTTGTTAATGGTTCGGTTGAAATCCAACCGCAACAGTAAGTCCATTAGTGACATGCAAAAGGGGTGTACACAAAAACAGAACCCAACTAGTTCCCCAGTTTAGGCCTTAACATCATAGTTAAGCAATATGGAAGTGTAACAGTTAATCATATAAATAGAGCATCACAAATAAACATCATGACAGAAAAAACATCATCCAATTCTCATTAGACATGCCATTACTGAAATAAAATTCTGAGTGCCTATGGGTGTGTATATTTAACCAGCAGCACAATAAATTAGCATACTATCATAATGAGAGGATTATGTCTAATAGGGACATCAAAATAAACTGAAAGTAGCACACTAGACTATTTGCACAAAAGACCAAATGTTGAACTAAGATCACATAAACTAATATCATAATAAAATAATACTAGCAGGAAAGTCAATTGTCCAATAAACTAACAGCAAAGGTATAGTCATCACAGAAATAGCCACAAAGCAGTATTTGATAGACATCAAAATGTAACAAAAACTAAAAAGAATAAGAAACTAGTTAATCCTTGTTGTTGTCGTCATCAGCGTCCTCATCTTCATCGTCCTCCTCATCTTCATCTTCATCGCCGTCGTCACCCTCATCTTCATCTTCATCTTCCTCGTCTTCATCTTCATCGCCTTCATCTTCCTCATCCTCCCTCTGTTGTCGATCCCAATAATCATCATCACTAAGGCCTTCCTCTTCTGGTGATTTGTAAGGATTTGCATGTTCGCCCTGAGCCGTACATAAATAACCATCAGCATCAAACAGGTCAAGGATAGGTAGGGATTGATTATTTATCTGGATATTTGCTTGCTGCATTAACCTGTGCTGATTTCTTTGTAGATTTTGCAATCGATGCATGACCTCATTGTGATGATGTATTTGATATTCAGAATGATGTTTCAAATACGATAGTACTTGTGTTAAATTAGGTGTACTTTGAAGGGTGTAAGAAGAGTCGGGTTTGGTAGGGGTGGATGGCTGGGGGTCGGGGTTGGGCTCCATTAGCATGAGTTTATCCTTCGTAGAAGAAACCTTGATATTAGAAGATATAACTGTTGCAGTAATATGGTGTCCGACAGCCGTTATGACTGCGTCTTTCTCCTCTACTCCAACAAAACGATATAAGGATGTAATAAGAGTTGGGAACCACAACTGTTGACCGACCTTAGATTCAATCCTTACTCTCAGTTGTTGAGCAATTAGTCGTCCCACATTAACCTTAATTCCTTTTAGGATACAATAAATGAGCACTGCTCATTGGAAGGATACTCGATTTGGGTTCTTGGTAGGAAAAATGTTTGTATTAACAAACAATAGCCACACTTTTGCCTCACGCGTGAATCCTGATGACTGAATCACTTTCTTGGCTTTGTTAGCCCACTCAATTTGAGACGAATTTGACAAAGCAGTGGAAACTTTGAGTGGGGGTATCGTTGCTAGCAATTGCTCGTAACAATCTTCATTCTTGATGTCAAAGTATTGATTAAGAGCCTCTACAGAATAATCAACTTCCTTTCCTCGCATTAAGGCTTTATTATTTTCCTGGAAGAGGGCATTTGAGTAGAACTCATAGACCCATTGTAGATTTGTTGCATTCCGTGGATGGCAAAAAGAATCCCATCCTTGCTTTCTAATTTGATCAATATATCTCTTGCTCCAACTTCTAATCTCAATGAGAAACCCTCGCTCGTAAATAACTGGTTTTGACTTGAGTTACTCATAGCGAGTTTGGGCTTCTTCACTAACAAAACAAACATCCTTATGTGCCATCGATTTTCGCTTGTTCGTTTGCGTGAATGCCATCAAAACCTACAGAAGTATTAACAGGGAGAGGTGAGCTTATTTGCAGGATGTCTTATTTAGTAATGCGTAGTCGTGAGGGGAAGGATTACTGGGTGGGGTAGGGGTGAGACTATCGCCGACCTTTCAAACTGGTGATGATCGCCGCCCTTGTGAACTGGTGATTCTCCGCCCGCAATGATGTTCCTGAGCACTCGGAATTGCATCGATGGCGTTCTTCGTCGTCCGTGCCCTAACACGAGGTCGGTCCAACGGTTTATTGTTTCTGGGATAACCGTACTCAAACGACGCTCTATTGCCCATCGTCGAATGACACTTTATTGCCGATCGTCGAACCACACTGCATTTCCAATCGTCGAACGACGCTGAATTGTCGATCGTCGAACGGCGTTGAATTGCCGATCGTCGAACCGCGCTGTATTGCCGATCGTCGAACGACGCTGAATTGCCGATCGTCGAACGATGCTGAATTGCTGATCGTCGAACGGCGTTCCTTCGGTTCAGTTGAACCAATTTTTTAATAGTTCGATAGACTTTTTAGACAACAACCTTTTTGTTGGAACTAGATTTATTTTATTGCAACAAATTTTGTTCTTTAATATAAACGCAACCAGATAATAATTAAACTGAAAAATATCATCAAAAGACATGCACCGTAAGATTCAATGTATTAAACGTATGAAAATGAAAATAGAAATATCTAAGAGTTGTGTTGCCTCCCAGAAGCGCCTGATTTTATGTCCCGGCAGGACATTCAGACTTTAGTTCGTTATTTCAAATGCATGACCGACACCAATCGTTCATTATCACCATTTTGATAAATTTTTAAACGCTATCCATTAACTTTAAACTCAGAATTATCTTTCTCATTCATAATAGTCACTACTCCATATGGGTGCACTTCTTTTACCCAGAACGGTCCTGACCAACGAGATTTAAGTTTTTCGGGGAATAGTCTTAATCGAGAATTGAATAATAGAACTAAAAGCCCGGGCTCGAACTGTTTTTGTTTCAAACGTTGGTCATGCCACTTTTTAGTTTTTTCCTTATAAATGCGAGCATTTTCATAAGCATTCATCCTAATTTCTTCCATTTCATTCAATTGCAAAATCCTTTCTTTTCCAGCTTGGTCATAATCAAAATTAATCTTTTTAATGGCCCAGTGGGCTCGATGTTCCAGTTCTAGAGGCAAATGACAAGGCTTTCCATAAGCTAATCAGTAAAGAGTTAAACCTATTGGTGTTTTATATGCAGTCCTATATGCCCACAAGGCATCGTTTAGCTTTTGGGACCAATCTTTACAGTTTAATCTCACCGTTTTTGTAAGGATTTGCTTTATTTCTCTGTTTGATACTTCGGCCAATCCATTAGTTTGAGGGTGGTATGCTAATGCTACCCTATGTTTGAATCCATATCTTCTTAAAAGTGAAGCAAATTGATGATTACAAAAATGACTTCACCCATCGCTTATTATCGCTCTTGGGGTTCCAAAACGGTTAAATATGAAGTTCTTTAAGAAATATAGCACGATTTTGGCATCATTTTTGGTGGTAGCAATTGCTTCCACCCACTTAGACACATAGTCCATGGCTAGTAGTATGAAAAGATTACCATTAGAATTAACAAAAGGTCCCATGAAATCTATACCCCATACGTCAAACAACTCAACTTCCATGATTGTATTCATCGGCAAAGAATCATTTTTCTTTATATTATCACTACTTTGACAACGATCACATTGCTGTACATAATCCTTAGCGTCTTGGAAAAGCGTGGGCCAAAAGAATCTGGCTTCTAATACTTTCATGACCGTTCTATTTCCCATAAAATGACCTTCATAAGGAGAGTTGTGACATTTTTCTAAAATAAACTTCATTTCTCCTTCCATAACACAACGTCTTATCATTCCATCGCCTCCAATTTTAAATAAGTAAGGGTCATCCCAAACATAAGATCTAACTTGATGCATAAATCTTTTCTTTTGTTGGAAATTAAAATCATAAGGGATAATTTTACTTGCTAAATAATTCACAAAATCAGCATACCATGGTAAAGAATAATCAGAGATAGCTAAAATTCGTTCATCACGAAATCTTTCATCAATTTCAGAACGTAATAAAGGAGTGGTAGATTCTATCCTGGATAGATGATCAGCTACTGGGTTATCTACCCCTTTCCTGTCTTTGATCTCTAGATCAAATTCTTGTAATAATAGAACCTAACGGATTAATCTAGGTTTAGCATCCTTCTTTTCCATGAGGTATCGAATAGCCGCATGGTCAGTAAATACAATAACTTGAGTGCAAAGAAGATAGGATCTAAACATTTTGAAAGCAAACACTACGACTAATAATTCCTTTTCGATAGTGGTGTAATTAATTTGAGCCTCAATTAAAGTTTTGCTAGCATAAGCTATAGTGTGGAAGATCTTTTGTCGTACCTAGCCTAATACAACGCCTACGGCGTAATCACTAGCATCGCACATAAGCGTAAAAAGCTCTCCCCAGTCGGGAGCCACTACAATCGGTGCCGTAATCAATCGGGTTTTAAGTTGGTGAAAAGCATCAAGACAGACATCAGCAAAATCAAATTTAACATCCTTTTCTAATAAATTACTTAACGGTTTGGCAATTCTAGTAAAAACCTTGATAAATCGCCTATAAAAGCCAGCGTGTCCTAGGAAACTTCGTAGCGTTTTAATATTCTTTGGAGGTGGTAATTTTTCTATAACCTCAATTAATTCTTTGTCAACCTCTAACCCATTTTTAGACACATGATGCCCAACGACTATTCCTTCCCGCACCATAAAGTGACATTTTTCCCAATTCAACACAAGGTTAGTTTCCACGCATCGAGAAAGCACTCTCTCCAAACAACATAAACATTCATCAAAGGTTTTTCCAAAGATGGAAAAATCATCCATTAAAATTTCTATGCCATGATCCATAAGGTCAGAAAATATTGCGATCATGCAACGTTGAAAAGCTGTCGGTGCATTGCACAAACCAAATGGCATCCTCCTAAAAGTGAATGTTCCATAGGGACATGTAAAGGTGGTCTTTTCTTGGTCTTCCAGATCTACGGTAATTTGATTGTATCCAGAATACCCGTCTAAGAAGCAAAAGAAATCGTTACCGGCTAATTTATCAAGGACTTGATCTATGAAAGGCAATGGAAAGTGGTCCTTCCTAGTAGCTTTATTAAGTTTTCGGTAATCCATGCATATTCACCATCCCGTGATAGTCCTAGTCGAAATTAATTCATTTTTATCATTTTTTATCACCGTAATTCCCCCTTTCTTAGGTACACATTGAACCGGGGAAATCCATGGACTATCGGAGATGGGATAAATTATTCCCGCATCTAACCACTTAATTATTTCTTTCTTTACTACCTCTTGCATGGGTGGACTAAGGCGTCGTTGAGGCTCTATGGATCCTTTATATGATTCCTCTAAGAGAATTTTGTGCATACATAATGAAGGACTAATTCCTCTAATATCCGCTATAGTCCATCCTATAGCCAATTTATATTGCTTTAAAAGATTTATTAATTGTCTTTGTTGTTCCGGCAATAGATTGGAGTTAATTATAACTGGCAACGTGTCATTTTCTCCTAAATAAGCATAAGAAAGATGTTCCAGCAAGGGTTTTAATTCAAGGATGGGTGGGGTTATTATTGATGGTTCGGCGGTACTAGGTCCCTCTTTCATATCTAAAGGCTCCGGAGTACGGGTGAATGCCGCTTGACATGCATCCAATTTCAAACACTCTTTACTTTCTTCCTCATCGGCAAATAATTCAGTAATATCCAATAAGGATTTTAAATCATCATCTTCACTATCAAATTCATACTCCCTCCTAAAATCATGAAGTGTTAAACTATTTACTTCTTCCATCCGGTCTTCTTCTCTATCGGGAAATTTCATGGCTTTAAGAACATTAAATGTAACTTGCTCATCATTAACCCGCATGGTTAACTCTCCTTTATGGACGTCAATCAACGTTCTCCCAGTTGCTAGGAAAGGCCGACCTACTATTATGGGGACCTCCTTATCTTCCTCCATGTCAAGAACTACAAAATCTGCCGGAAAAATAAACTTTTCCACCTTAACTAAAACAACTTCCACAATTCCTCTTGGGAAAGTAAGGGACTTATTTGCCAATTGTAAAGTTAAAGATGTTTTAGATATTTCCCTTAAACCCAATTTTTTATAAATTGAATACGGCATTAAATTTATACTTGCACCTAAATCACACAAAGTCTTCTTTCGAATTGATATCCTATAGAGCAAGGAATAGTGAAACTTCCCGGATCTTTCAACTTAGTAGGTAATTTCTTTTGAAGAATAGCACTACTCTCATGGGTGAGTGCCACTATTTCATTCATGCCAAATTTTCTTTTCTTATTCAAAATATCCATCATGAATTTAACGTAACTTGGCATCTGCTCTAAAGCTTTGGCGAAAGGTATATTAATTTGCAGTTTTTTAAATATTTAAATAAATTTTTGGAATTGGTGATCTAGTTTGCTTTTCCTTAGCCTCTGGGGAAATGGTGGTGGTGGGTAAGTAATTACTTTTTCGTTCTTTGTAGAAAATTCTATATTATTTTCATTCTTGCCTTCATTTACTTCTTCTAACTCCTTCTCAACTCATTTACTACGTTCTTGATTTAATTCTTTAGCAAGTTTATTAAGATTGTTACTCTCCACTTTATCTTGAACATTATTATTTGGGAGTTGATTGTCATTCTGACCACTTAATAACTCTCGTCCACTCCGCAATGTGACAGCCTTACAATGTTGGTTATCACCCTTAGGATTGGGTGTGGTATCCGATGGTAATGTACCGTGTGGTCTAATGTTTAAAGCGTTTGCAATTTGGCCCAATTGTGTTTCAATTAAGCGCATCGAACCTTCTAAACTAGAAAATCGGGCTTCGTTCTTTTGCATAGACTCTAAAATGACTTCTTCGGATAACTTCTTAAAAGGCCCCGCTTGATTAGAATTATAATATTTATGAGGAGGATTAGAGTTTGTGTTAAACAAATGTGAAGGCGTCGCACCGGAATTGTTTTTCTAAGAGAAATTAGGGCGGTTTCTCCATTCTTGATTGTAATTATTTCCATAAGCATTATGATTTTGTTTAAACTGTCCCCCAACATAATTAACTTCTTCATTATTACTTACCAATTGCTCAATTGTTAGAGTGGGGTTAGGTGTGACTGTAGGAGTGACAATGCTATTGACTTGTGGGTTCATTTGATTTTGGTGTAGAGTCAAAACATCTAACCTCTTATTAATGGTATTAAATTGAGACGTCATTTGGGCTGCAAATGACGTTAATTGGTCTACTTGATATAATCCGGCAGTAGAGGATCCTTGTCGTTCAACAAGTTGATAATTATTAGAGGATAAATCCTCTAATATGGCATAGGCATCCTCTGGTATTTGTTCATAAGCGACCCTCCTGCGGCTCCATCTACTTGGATCATGGTGGATGTTTGGAGACCATTGTAGAAGGTCCACACTTGCTGATGAATAGCTAAGCCATGATGGGGACACTTCCACAATAGTTCTTTAAAGCGTTCCCAAGCATCATAAAGGGTCTCTCCATTACTTTGCATAAAAGTCGAAATATCTCGCTTCAACTTAGCAGTTTTAGATGGGGTGAAGTACTTGTCTAAAAAGTTTTCTATCAGAAGGGCCCAAGTGGTTATAGATCCATTGGGTAACGAGTTCATCCAATCATTTTCCCTCCCCTCTAAAGAGAAAGGGAACAAACGTCACTTAATTGCTTCTTCCGAAGCGCCGTTAATCTTAAACGTATCACAAATTTCCATGAACGTCCTTAGATGAGAGTTGGGATCTTCGTGATTAAGGCTACGAAATTTATTATGTTGAACAAGTTGCATAACGGAAGAATCGGTTTTAAAATTATTAGCCTCGACAGCAGGTCTAGCAATACTAAATTGTAACCCTCCCTGTAAAGGCATATTGTAATCGCGACATGTTCTCCTATTTTCGATGGGGTTCCCATTATGTTCTACTTGTCCTCCTAGATCATGACCTTCCTGATGATTATCATTCAGATTCATAGCTAAAGATTGGATTTGTTCTAAACGAGAAGATTTACAATTTTTCCTACACGTCCTTTCAATCTCTAAATTCAACGGTAATAGTTCAGTAAGTCGAAATCTGGACATGCACTAACAGAGCAGCAAAAATCAGTAACAACAAATTATAAGAAAACAAAATTAAAAGTTTGACCTCTAAATACTAGGGTTTACTAATATTGCAAGAAAAATAAAACAATAGATTAATATCAAATCCCCAGCAACGGTGCCAAAAACTTGATACGCCCAAAATGGTATATATATTAACGCAAGTATACGCGTCAGATCAAGTAATAAAGTGTGAGTGAGATCGTTCCCTCAGAGATTTGGTTAATCTAAGGCTTGCAATTACTAGTGACTCCGTTCTCTAAATCCAAACAAGTCGAACGAGGTAGTTCTTTTCAAAACAATAAAGATTTTAACAGAGATTTAACACAAACTAAAATATTGCGACAATTTTAGAAATACTGTTTATCACTTGGAAAGAAAGTAGTCTTGTATTTCAGATTTCTTGTGCATGTTGAAATGATGCATGCAAATAATATTAAGTGAGAATGTTTGACAAAATAATCCTGCAACGACTTATATGGAAGAACTCCTCATCTCTCGAATCTCGGAGATCTTAACATTCTATATTCCCCTAGTCATCTCTAACTTAGGACGAATAACAAATATTGCATAGAATAGAAGTTGAAAATGCTAGCAAGAGGAGGGAATCTCTTCCTCTCTTCTTTACTATGATAAACTTATGAACGATTGTGTTTCTCCTCTCTCGAATCTCGAAACACACCGTAAGGGTAGAAACTTTTGGTTAAAAATTTACACCACTCATCTCTCAAATCTCGCGGTGCAATAGGATAGCCTTCAAACTAATACTATGCACTCATCTCTCGAATCTCGTAGCGAAATAGAAGAAGAAAACATAAGCCAAAAGTTTCATTAACAAATTCGTAAGTACATCAAGGATAATTCATGAAACAAACCCACAAAAGAGAAATTTATACCATCAAAACACACACAATACTCTCTTCATACAAGACTAGAAGAGTTTAGTTCATATCTAAAAGAGAATGTAGCAAAACTAGAGAGATCTTAAAGTACATCGCGCCTGAATTTCAGTTTTCCACTTCCTTCCCTGGTTTTCTCCTTTTTTTCGAAGATGGAGAAGTTGAAATGATGAAGAAGATGATGTTTCTCTCTCCTCCCTTCCTTAAATAGTCATACGCCACTTTAGAGACACTAATTGGCCGAACAGGTGTGACTTTACGCCGAATAACTGCTAACAATTTGAATAATTTCGGAAGTGATAATTCAGATTTCGGAAAATTTGTTGTAACAAATTTTAATTTGTTGCAATAAATTTTTCTGCACAGTTTTGCCTTGAATTTTTTTGAAACTGGATATGTTGTAACAAATCTTCTACTGGATTCTCTTCACAAAAACATCACTGGATTTGTTGTGACCTTGTTGCAACATCTTCTTGGCTTTAATATAAGATTAACCTTTGATGCTAAGTTAGAATCTTTGTATTTCCTGCGATAAAACATAAGAAACAATAATATTAACTGAACTTGATCCAAATAATAATATATTCATTTTTATATACCTTTTATTCATTTTCATCAAATAAATTCGCTAAATGGGAAAAAATAATCGATCAAGATAACTTCTTTTTGGGAAGTTATCAGTGCGCGCTTGTCATGTCGACGTTGCGTCGATTAGAAGTCGACGCATCTTCGAATTTGACGAGTAGCTGTTAATTCAACGCATCAGTTGATATGAAATCGTCGTTGCATTGAATGCTTTTCAAATTATCTGCTTTGGACAGCTCTCGAAGCTAGCGTCGAATATAATTAGACGGTGCATCAAATTCTATTCAACGCAACTCTGAATTAGCAGTTGCATATTGCTCTTGGAGCAAGCATTGAGTATAATTAGACAGTACGTTGAATTATATTCGACGAAAATCTGAATGAATAGTTCTATTTACTTAGAAAGCTCCTGCTGTTTTTCCCAGCAATGCTTTTTATTGAAAATAGTATTTATACTAATATTTTCATGAATTATAATTTCATCAGAGAATTTTGGAGTAGAGATTAGTCCCTTTGCATATGAGTTGTTTATAATTGATCATCAACTTATTTCTTTTCCCTTCACATTCTCTGAAAAAGAACTCTACATCTTCCTGCACAAGTAACTCAAACAGCAGAAGGTATCCAGGTTATCTTGGGTCCTTTGCTTTTACCATTATAGGATTCTATGAAAGAGTAGAAGGGTCTTTCATGATATCTCTTTGGATGGCAGAGAGTGAGTTTATCAAACCTTGATCTATTATTTTGATACTTCAGATGTGTATAAAATACATCTAAATATAATAAATCAGCAGAATGTTTAATTATTTTACTTTTGGTCTTAACCTTTTGATTATTATTGGTTAGTTTCTCTACATTATTCTTACCTAGAGGTTTCTTCTCATTGTTTAGAATTACTTTGTTAAGCACAGTTAATTTACTTAGATTAGTAATATTCTGATCATTAAATATTGCACTCTTCTCACTTGATTGATATTCACTAGGTCTAATGAATCTAACTGGATTTTTCTAGGCTGGTCTACTAGTGACTTCAGTGTTAGTGCAAGGGCATGCTCCTAGACTTAGATGTTTAAATCTCATGGAGAGATTTTGTGTAATATCTTTGAGCTTTTGACTCCTCTCATTGAGAGAGTCATCAAAGGCTTTTGCCATTGTTAGCTCTTCTTTTAGTGTTAGATTTTCATTCCTTATTTCAATTAGTTCTGATTCCTAATTATTAACTTCATCTATTAAGTCCTAATTTCTCAAGTATAAGACATCTTTCTTAAATTCTTCTAACTCTTCTCTAACAACAGTTATTTCTTTTTGAATATTGAGGAAATCATTGCAAAATTCTTTAAAGCATTTTTTAGAGTCATCAGATTTGAAATCAAAATCATCAAACAAAGATACATATTCTTCCTCATCATCTGAGGATATCCCCAATGCCATTATGAAGGCTACTTCTGCATCTCTTTCTTCATCACTCTCTGATGAAGAGGAACTTAACTCTACTTCAGAGTCGCTCCAGGTTTCAGCAATGAAACCTTTGGCTTTCTTCTTGTCTTTCCTCCTGAAAGACTTCTTCTTCTTTTCATCCTTGTTGCTGCTTCTATCCCTTTTTTCCTGTGGGCACTCAGGGTCTATGTGCCCTGGCTTGTTGTAGGAGAAGCAACTCACCTCCTTCTTTGGAGTCTTATCATATCTGGGCTTTGAGCTCCTTTCTCTTCTCCTTGAATCTTCTATCTTGACCCATTTTCTGAATCTCCTTTCTAGGAGGTTGAACATTTCATCTTCAGGAGTGGAGGGCTCTCCTTCAGCAGCCTTCAAAGCAAGGTTCTTTTATATGGGAGTTAAGATTGTTTCCCTTGCCTCTGATTCAGCTATGCTCTTCAGAAGCATCTCATATGACTTAAGATTTTCTAGCAAAGCATCAATTGAGATTTCTCTGTGGCATCTGGACTCTCTGATGACCCAGATCCTTGAATCCAATGAACTAGGGAAGCACATAAAATCTTATCATTGATCTCTGTAAAGGAAATTTCCTTGTCCAGACTCCTTAGCTCATTAATAATGATGCTGAATCTGTCATACATTTTAACAATATTTTCATCAGCTTACTTTTGAAAGTTCTCATATTGAGATATGAGAAGGGACTTCATGTCCTTTCTTTTATCAGAGCTTCCTTCTACCATTCTGGTGAGAGATTCCTAGATCTCTTTTTCTGATTGACAGTCAATATCTAGGCTTTGAGCTCCTTTCTCTTCTCCTTGAACCTTCTGTCTTGACCCATTTTCTGAATCTTCTTGCTAAGAGGCTGAACATTTCATCTTCAGGAGTGGAGGGCTCTCCTTCAGCAGCCTTCAAAGCAAGGTTCTTTTGGATGGGAGTTGAGGTTGTTTCCCTTGCCTCTGATTCAGCTCTACTCTTTAGAAGCATCTCATATGACTTAAGATTTCCTAGCAAAGCATCAGTTGAGATTTCTCTGTGGCATCTGGACTCTCTGATGGCCCAGATCATTGAATCCCAGGAGCTAGGGAAACACATACATATCTTATCATTGATCTCTGTCAAGGAAATTTCCTTGTCCAGACTCCTTAGCTCATTAATAATGATGCTGAATCTGTCATATATTTCTGCAACACTTTCATCAGCTTTCTTTTGAAAGTTCTCATATTGAGATATGAGAAGAGACTTCCTGTCCTTTCTTTCGTCAGAGCTTCCTTCTACCATTCTGGTGAGAGATTCCAAGATCTCTTTTGCTGATTAACAATCAGCAACTTTCTGAAAAATGTCATCTGACATGGTGGAAACCAGAATATTCATAGCTTTGGCATCACATGCCTTCTGCTTCTTCTCTGTCTCTGTCCACTCAGCCCTGGGTACAGGTTCCTTTGTTTAAGATCCATTGGCATCTTTCTTTTATGGGTCTGGAGGACCTGAAATGATAACATCAAAGATGTCTTCATCAATAAAGTTCATATACAATTTTATTCTGGCCTTACATAATGTAAACTTATTCAGGTTACACACTAGTGGTCTAGTTGATGCATAATCCTTAGAACTCATTTTCTTTTAGAAAATAGTTATAATTAATTTTAAAATAAAGAAAAGAGAGTAGGAGATCTTTTGATCAAGGTGTTAACCTTTTGATAATCAACCTCCCTCTGATACCAATTGAAAGTGCACATTGTGTCTCTGAGAATTATCTAGAGGGGGGGGGGGGGTGAATAGAGAATTAAAATATTTTTTATTCTTTTTATGCACACACAATAAAAATGCTAAGGTATTATGCAATCAGCAAAAACCAAAGGTAGAATAAATGAAATAAAGTTTGCTGAAATAGACACAGAATAAGTAAATGAGACAGCACAGAAAATCACAGAGCAAAGACACATGAATTTTATAGAGGTTCCCCAATATATGGGTAGTCCTCTCTTCAACCTCCCTGGTAGGATTACACAATCTGTGCCCGAGTCTTTTGATAAGGAGACTCTCAGAACCAATCTAGATCTTTTGATAAGGAGATCTTGAACCACTGAGTCTTTTGATAAGGAGACTCTTAGAACCACTGAATCCTTTGGAAGAGGGATTAATAAAACTCTTTACAAGAAATAGTAAGAAGAAAATAAGAGGGAGAAGAAAAGAATTTTGTTCTCAGAATTCTTTTGAAGCTCTGATGCTGCTTCTGTCTTTCTTTCACTTGATCTATAATGATGAACCCTTGCTTATGATAGTGATGATTTGCAAGAGTTGTTTTGCTTGATCATTTACTCTCAGCACTTCTTATAATCCAACTGTTGTATGATGATGAAGAAGAAGCAGCTGTATGTATTCCTGTGCAGAGAGAGCACTTATGTATATCTGTCTTTTAGGGTTTAAGGAGGAAGAAGATGAATTCCATATTCGTCAGACAGAATGATAATGACTCTGTTATGTGATCTCTTCTTTTTCTTCTCTTCTTTTTGCATACTTATTGTGTATGATTTAGCTTTTAAAAATCTTTCTTCTTTTAGCTTGTCCTGAAAAGGAATTTCTCTTAAACACCTAATTTCCTTTCTTCTTTTGTTCTCGACCCGTCCATTTATTTTTGAATACCTTCCAAAAATGATTTGCTGTGTCCTGGAAAGCTTCATTCTATTTTTGGCAACAAACGAGCCGTTGGAGAACTGTCTCTAGCCTGGTGGTCCTTCTGAAAAGGTCTCAAAGGGACAGCTGAAAAAGCTTCCTTTTTCTGACTGTATTCGATGCTGCGTCAACTTCATCAATTTTCATGTCGACGCACCTCTGAGCTCTTATCAGCGTAGCTTTGAATTCCTTCTTAGCTTTAGTTGAACTCAGATGTCGACGTTACGTCGATTTGACTTATACTTTGACAAACTGAATAATTTGCTCCGACTTGTATTTAGAGTTACGTCGATATCAAGTCGAAGTTGCGTGGACTTTTATTTGATGCAAGTTCTAACTTAACTTATTTTGTGAGTGTCTTGACTTGACCTTGACACTCTAAGGTGAGTGTGACATCTTAAGGCATCTAATGACCAATTTACCCTTACTATACAATGTGGGTAATATAACCTAGGAAGTAAAATCACTTATAGTTAATTTGTTAAGTTATATCAAAAGGAGTTTTTCCCCACAATGTGTTTTGATAATGTATACAAATGTATAAATCAAACTACATGAAAGTATGTAATGTAAGAACAATCTTTTACTAAGCATAAATAATTTTACTTTCACAATTTCAATGCACAAAAAATTGTTAAAAACGAGAAGTGGTGAAACTTTTGGTTTGCACAAAACACTTTACAATTCTTGGCCAAGGTGGTCAACCCCACAATGATCATTAAGACTTATTAGGAGGGCGAGTAGTGCTTGGTGGAGTTTTCCTTGGCATATATTTGTATTTGATTTTGATTGTTTTTTTTGGAAAATTTTGTGACCAAGGACTCCAAATTAACTTTGTTTTGCAAACATAGAAATTTTATTTTATATACCACTTTTCTTTAATCACAAGTGCATGAAAACAAAGAATTTTAATAAAGAATTCAATGTTGTGTAGGTAATCTATTTATACAATTCAATATGATAAGTTCTTACACTACACAATCATGCAAGAATATGATTTAAAAAATACATGTAGATTATCAAAAAGGTGTAAGTGAGTTAATCATTATCAAATATAAAACTTTACTCATCCTTGGAGGTATGCAAAAACAATTATACACATGTATTCTACAACCAAAATTCATCACACATTTTATGATAATACTCAAGGCATGATATATTCAAGAATATTGTTATAAAGAAACTTGAAATTAAAATTAAACATTGTAAATCATTTTCAAGTAAAAAATATAATCATCCTTGATTTTAAGCAATGAAGCATTAAGCAATTTTTTGTTTTAATTTTTTAGAAAAAAATAGAAATAAATAAACAAATGTAATAAAAGACAAAAGCATATTTTTGTATTTTTGGAATTGTTTTGAAGTTGTATCTTTGATTTTGATTTTTAAGGGCAATTTCAAAAACTAAAATACATGAAGCTTTCTGAAACCAGTGTAAATACAATAAAATAATTTCTCAAAAAAAAATGAAAGTGCACAGTGTGCCTCTGAGAATCCTCTAGAGGGGGGGGGGGGGGTGAATAGAGATTTAAAATATTTCTTTCCTAACTGTGTAGACAATAAAACACACTAAGAAATTATGCTAACAAACAACACACATGCATAATAATTATTGCAGGAAATAAAAAAATTAAGAAGTAAAATTGGGACAACACAGAAAAGCACAACACAAACACAAAATATTTTATAAAGGTTCCCCAAAATGTGGGTAGTCATCTCTTCTACCACCTCGTAGGAATGCACCACTTGTGCCTGAGTCTTTTGATAAGAAGGCTCTCAGAACAACTGATCTTTTGATAAGGAGATCATGAACCAACCGGATCTTTTGATAAGGAGATCTTGAACCAACCAGATCTTTTGATTAGGAGATCTTGAACCATTGAATCCTTTGGAAGAGGGATTCGTAAAACTCCTTTACAGTTGAGAAAAGTGAAGGAAAGGAGAAGGAAGTAGAGAAATGAATTATGCTATCAGAATTATGATAAAGCCTTCTGCTTTAATTTTCTCTTTTCAGGATCTGATAAAGATGAGCACCTGCTTTTGATAGAGATGATTAGCAGAGGTTATGAGCTTCAGATCCTATCACTTTCTTCTATTGAAATATGGCTGCTATATGATATGTGATGAAGAGCAGCCTTCTGTTAATCATTGTACTTCAGAGAGAGCAGTATTTGTTCTTCACTATCTTTTAGGGTTCAGGAGGCAGAAAAAAAGCAGGAGAACCCTAATCGACATAATTTTAATGTGTGTGTTGAATGCTTTAATTTCTTCTCTCTGATCTTCTTATTTATTGTCCAACCTTTAATTTGAATTAATTTCCTTTTTTATAGTATGCTGAAAAGGTATTGGCCTGGACACATTCTCTTCCTTTCCTCATTTGTTCTCGACCCGTTCACCAGCTGTATTGATCCTTTCCAAGAAATCTTTTGTTGTCTTCATTATTGCTCTTTTCTATTCTAGGCAATAAATGAGCTGTTGTAGAATGGTCTTCTGTATTGTGGGCCATGAGAGAGAGATCCAAAATGACAGCTGAAAAGGTTTCCTTTTTCGATTGTATTCGACGTTGCGTCGAGTTCTCTTTCTCACTTATCGACGCACCTCCGAGTTCTTGTAAAAGCAGCTTCGAATTAATTCTTGCTCTGATTGAAGTCTTCTTGTCGACGTTGCGTCGATACCTTATCGACGTAACCGTCGAGTTGAGGGATTGACTCTGAACTTCATCATCTGCGTCGAATTTAAGTCAACGTTGTGTCGACTTCAGATGGCTTCGACAGATTTTTCTTCTGCGTTGATTTGAAGTAGAAGTTGCGTCAACTTCTCATGATACTTCGACATGTCCATTTCCTCTACGTCGACATAATTTCAACATAGCGTCGACTTGATCTACTTCGACAGAAAGTTGAGTTGCTTGGACTTCTAGTCTATGTTATGTCGACATGATTTCGATATTGCGTTGATTTCTATTCGACACAATTGTTAACTTAACCCAAATTCAGCTTGTCTTGATCTGGTCTTGTCACCCTAAGTTAAGTGAGATATCCTGTAAGGTCTCTTTTTCCAAAACCCGCTCGGGTACTTGAAAACTCGAACCTCTCCCGCATCGCACGGTTGAGGTGGACCTTCGCCCAGAATCGCTGCCTTGCGGTGTCACCAACACTCGGGTTGACTAACACCGCTTAGCACCAACCCTGCTGGCTATACGATCATAAGTAAAATATGCCAAAAAGTAAGTACATAAAAGAAGGCATGTCCACAATCACAGCATCATATATAAAGAAAACAGAAAGTCCATAAGAGAAGTACAACTAAAGGGGCTTAAGCCCGATACATATGCAAAGTAATATACTATCTCTCTCTCTCTACAACATGCGGAAGTCTACAACAAAAGCTCTCAAAAACCGAAAGTTTAACTATCTAATCATCAACCTGTGGCGTCGTGGTAGTGCGCTGCATCTGCTGCTCAGGTCCTGCCATCTCGTCCTGCTGCGCGCGGGACAACTCCGCCTCCTCGGACTCCTGCGGTCACACCGACCGTTAGTCATAAAGACTAAGCCGTTTTGTCCTCGCCTCCTCCCACGACTCCTAGGCACCGAGCGGGAGGAAGAAGCGGAGGACAAACAAGGGGTAAGCAAGAAGGTGGTGACATGGCACTACTCTAGCAGGTATAAGTAAAGCAGTAAAATCTAGCTAGCAGTATAGTGCAGGTATAAGGCAGTAAAGTAGAGCAATGAAGTAAGCAGTAAGTAGAATGGAAATGCAGTGCAGTAAGTAAATCTAAACTACCATCACAGATTCGTACCTTAACTTATATGAACGCCCATACGACATATAAGTTGTAAGACCCCACCCCCTTTTTTTTGAAGTCCGGGTCTTACCGCCCAGAACTGCCGTCTTGTGGTGGTACCCTCTCAAACATGGTCCCCACCACAACACGCCAATCCTGCCGGCTATTCAACTATATCCAGGCCAACCAAAATCATAAAAGGAAAAGTGAATTAATAATACAAGTCCACAATAATCACTTCAAATAGAGAAACATGTCCAACATGAGATATTTATATAAAGTAAGAGTACATCAGAGTGCGGAAATTGAAATAATAGTACAACATGGCCTAAGCCCGGTCCTTGGACGCTTTCTTCGCCTCTCTCCTGGCGAAGATATAACAATCTAAGCATCCACAAGGCTCGACTCCTTCGATGGCATATAACTCCGGCTTCTGACCTGGGTAGATGTGTAGCGTAGGAATATGAGGGGTCTTGCTTACCGGGGCTCTCCCGGCGGCAGCTGAGAGTCCGACTCCAGGCTTGTTCACTGTCTCAGGCACCTCCCTCTGGGGGTTGACCTGCTCCTCCTGGTCCTCCTGTAATAATAGGGTCCACTGACCGTCAGTCTAAAAGACTCAGCATATTCCTCACCGCCTCCACCCGCGACTCCTAGGCACCGTGCGGGAGGAGGAAGCGGAGGACATCAAGGGGTAATCCAAAGAAGCAGGTGGCAGTGGCGAGACTAGCAAGTATAAGGTACTAAACAAGTAATGTAAGCATATCTACCCAAGCAGGAGTATGTACGTAAGCAAAAGTGAGAAGCAGTATAAGTAACAGAGCAGTATAAGTAAAAGAGCGGTATAATTAAGGAGCAGCTACGAAAGTAACCTTAACTTATGTGCACACACAATAGCACATAAGCTAAGGGATCTGGCAAGCAATAAACTCATCGTATAAAAGAGCCCACACTGATTTATACGACGAGGTCTCTGTTTATGCAGAAATGCTATGCTATGATATGCAATGCAATGGTGCAATGTTTGCATTATTATTTCATACACATGCAACTCACACACACGACTCTGTACGCACAGACCTTTAGTTCCCACTTTTCGGAGGTAGCTAACCTCTCGGGCACCTCCCGTCGTGGTCAAACGGTGGCAGAGGAGCGGGCGTCTCCTCACCTAGGTGGGTAAGTCACACTACCAGACCTAGGCCCAAACGTACGCTGTGATACCGGTACCCGGTACTCATGAGCTCCTGCGTACTAAACTGAACTGGCCAGGCAGGGTTTAGGGAATTCGTCCCGTCGGACGCGCAGTAAAACAACCTGGCCCCAATACAACCACTAGCACTGCCGAGTCAACGAACTGCTGTCGGTGTGACGACAAGGGCAGAATTGAAGACCCACCACATCTTATACACAAGCAAAAAGTATTAGCCATTTACTACCGAGCCTCCAGCTCGCAATTCTATATCAACATTTATAAAGTAGAGCCTACCGCTTGTCAGACTATTCCAGTCTTCCTTATAACCCGAGCCTAACGCTCGCAGGACTATCCCAGTCCTTCCTATAAGTAACGTCCCGGTTCGGGATGGAAGTTAACTTGCCGAGTTCTCCTACTTAACTAATCTTGTCTATGATTTAGTTGAACCTAGAAGCTTTATGGTTAACCTTGGACATCCGGAGGGTTACCCTGTGAGGGGCTCGCAGCGGTACTAGGAAGTGTGGCGGGCTGTCACCCCGAACTTCCTACTCCCAAGGCACTTAATCTTGTTGGTGTCTTCCCCTTTTTACTCGACCCCCATTTCCTCTCCAATTACGTTACATCTCTAAGATGAGTTAAACTTGGCAATTATAAGTGGGGGAGTTCCTTGAATTCCAACACCTCCAGCTGTGACCGGGAGCTGACTCTCCCGTCGTCACATTTTAACTCGAGTCCCCTTTCTTCACCGAGGAACTGCTCACATTCAAATAACATTCTCAACCTTACTTGGACCCACACTCCTATTCTTCGTCATCCTTAAACCAGGGTTTGCCTTAGATACTTCTCGACTCCTCCCTCGAGTACTACCTTAAAATGGCTCCCCGGCTAAGGGTAGTTTTGCTTCCATACAATCGTTTAACACTGATGAGTTGTGTGCGGGGCCCTTGATGAGGTCTAACCTCCTTTTTATATCACTGTAAACTCACACACCTATAGCTTTGCTAGACGTGCCCCAATCCTTATTTCCCAAGATGCCCTTAGAGATGCTCTTCCAAGTGACCTGAGCCTTCATAATTACTAAAGAGTTAACAGTTCTACGTGTGGAGGTCAGTGGTGGTCTAATTCATGTAAATCAGTTTCGCTATTCGCAGACCGAAACAAGGTTGATCTAGATTAGACTCCTATGGTGCGATCTTGATCGCATCATATCCAAGCGAGTTCCAATTATCACCATAGGTTCGCAATGAGTAGTGATCTAACAAACTCAAATCCTAATTTCATAAATCCTCCAGGGGATCCTAAGTCATAATTTCTATTAAAGATAGGAGGTGTGCAAATAGAGGTTTACACGACAAGTATTTGATTATGATCTCAATGATCTCAGGGAAGATTACCATGACATAACGCTGGTCTAAAAACACCAAAACCTGAGTTTCACATTTTTAGCAGGAATATTTGACCATAATTTCTATTTAACCTAGATGGGGTGCAAATAGGGGTTTGCACTACATGTATTAGGTTATGACCTAAGTAAGTTTTGGGAAAATTACCATAGCACCGAATTGGTCTAAAAAGAAACACCAGATCCTAAGTCTCATATTATTCCAAGTAATATTTACCCTTAGTTATCATTTAATACATTAGGTGTGCGTATAAGGGTTTACACTACAAGTGCTATGTTAAGACTTCACTAAATTCTGGGAAAACATTATAGCACCATATTAATCTAAAAGCACCAGATCCTAGGTCTCATATCATTCCAAGTCCATATGACCGCCTTTTTATTTTATAACCTAAATTAGGGGTAATTTAGTAAATTCCTTATCTTGGGACTTTTGTACCCAAAAATCCCAAATAACTTTTGGGGAAGGCATATTGCTGCCAAGGATCCATGTCCAGCATTTCAAGCCATTGGGTCAACCCCAAGGCATAGGGCTCACTCCACCCAAATTTGCTAATAGACATAAAGAGCAGTCCTAGAAAAATGGCTCTACAAGGAGCTGTAGAGCTCCAAATCACTTGATCTCAAATCCTACAGAAAGTAGACCCATAGGGATACAATTGTTGTCTCTGGCAACTTTTCATGATATGGCCTCTAAGGCCTTCAAAATTAGCATGTAAACTACATTAAACATCTAGGCAGGATTATGTGGTTTGCTAATAGACAAAATGAGCAGTCCTAGAAAAATGGCTCTACAAGGAGCTGTAGAGCTCCAAATCACTTGATCTCAAATCCTACAGAAAGTAGACCCCTAGGGCTACAATTGTTGTCTCTGGCAACTATTCATGATATGGCCTCTAAGGCCTTCAAAATTAGCATGTAAACTACATTAAAAATCTAGGCAGGATTATGTGGTTTGCTAATAGACAAAATGAGCAGTCCTAGAAAAATGGCTCTACAAGGAGCTGTAGAGCTCCAAATCACTTTATCTCAAATCATACAGAAAGTAGACCACTAGGGCTACAATTGTTGTCTCTGGCAACTTTTCATGATATGGCCTCTAAGGCCTTCAAAATTAGCATGTAAACTACATTAAAAATCTAGGCAAGATTATGTGGTTTGCTAATAGACAAAATGAGCAGTCCTAGAAAAATGGCTCTACAAGGAGCTGTAGAGCTCCAAATCACTTGATCTCAAATCCTACAGAAAGTAGACCCCTAGGGCTACAATTGTCGTCTCTGGCAACTTTTCATGATATGGCCTCTAAGGCCTTCAAAATTAGCATGTAAACTACATTAAAAATCTAGGCAAGATTATGTGGTTTGCTAATAGACAAAATGAGCAGTCTTAGTAGAATGGATGCCCTGGGGTCCACAGTGCACCAAATTAAGAGTTTAAGGTGGCAAATGAAAGTAGATCCCAAGGGCTACAAATGTTATCTCTGCCTATTTTTCATGTTATGGCTTCTAAAGCCTTCAAAAATAGCATGCAAGGTACATTAAAAACCTAGGCAGGATTATGGTTTGCTAATAGGCATTATGAGCAGTCTTAGTAGAATGGATGCCCTGGGGTCCACAGTGCACCAAATTAAGAGTTTAAGGTGGCAAATGAAATTAGATCCCAAGGGCTACAAATGATATCTCTGCCTATGTTTCATGTTATGGCCTCGAAAGCCTTCAAAAATAGCATGCAAGGTACATTAAAAACCTAGGCAGGATTATGGTTTGCTAATAGGCATTATGAGCAGTCTTAGTAGAATGGATGCCCTGGGGTCCACAGTGCACCAAATTAAGAGTTTAAGGTGGAAAATGAAAGTAGATCCCAAGGGCTACAAATGTTATCTCTGCCTATTTTTCATGTTATGGCCTCTAAAGCCTTCAAAAATAGCATGCAAGGTACATTAAAAACCTAGGCAGGATTATGGTTTGCTAATAGGCATTATGAGCAGTCTTAGTAGAATGGATGCCCTGGGGTCCAAATTGCACCAAATTAAGAGTTTAAGGTGGCAAATGAAATTAGATCCCAAGGGCTACAAATGTTATATCTGCCTATTTTTCATGTTATGGCCTCTAAAGCCTTCAAAAATAGCATGCAAGGTACATTAAAAACCTAGGCAGGATTATGGTTTGCTAATAGGCATTGTGAGCAGTCTTAGTAGAATGGATGCCCTGGGGTCCGCAGTGCACCAAATTAAGAGTTTAAGGTGGCAAATGAAAGTAGATCCCAAGGGCTACAAATGTTATCTCTGCCTATTTTTCATGTTATGGCCTCTAAAGCCTTCAAAAATAGCATGCAAGGTACATTAAAAACCTAGGCAGGATTATGGTTTGCTAATAGGCATTATGAGCAGTCTTAGTAGAATGGATTCTCTGGGGTCCAAAGTGCACCAAATTAATAGTTTAAGGTGGAAAATGAAAGTAGATCCCAAGGGCTACAAATGTTATCTCTGCCTATTTTTCATGTTATGGCCTCTAAAGCCTTCAAAAATAGCATGCAAGGTACATTAAAAACCTAGGCAGGATTATGGTTTGCTAATAGGCATTATGAGCAGTCTTAGTAGAATGGATGCCCTGGGGTCCAAATTGCACCAAATTAAGAGTTTAAGGTGGCAAATGAAAGTAGATCCCAAGGGCTACAAATGTTATCGCTGCCTATTTTTCATGTTATGGCCTCTAAAGCCTTCAAAAATAGCATGCAAGGTACATTAAAAACCTAGGCAGGATTATGGTTTGCTAATAGGCATTGTGAGCAGTCTTAGTAGAATGGATGCCCTGGGGTCCAAAGTGCACCAAATTAAGAGTTTAAGGTGGCAAATGAAAGTAGATCCCAAGGGATACAAATGTTATCTCTGCCTATTTTTCATGTTATGGCCTCTAAAGCCTTCAAAAATAGCATGCAAGGTACATTAAAAACCTAGGCAGGATTATGGTTTGCTAATAGGCATTGTGAGCAGTCTTAGTAGAATGGATGCCCTGGGGTCCACACTGCACCAAATTAAGAGTTTAAGGTGGCAAATGAAATTAGATCCCAAGGGCTACAAATGTTATCTCTGCCTATTTTTCATGTTAAGGCCTCTAAAGCCTTCAATTTCAGTATACAAAATAGGCTAAACGTGTGACAAATAATCAACATTGCGATTTTATTCATTTCATGGGCTGCGAATAACAGAATCCGCCAGATCGGACGGCCAGGGTTCATCGTCCCCGATGAGCCAACAGCCCAGATCTCACGCGCCTGGGCCATTTTGCGGGGCATTTTTCCGGCAACCTGCAGCACCCTACCGCCGACCACCGCCTCCACCACCTCCGTTGAGGTGGTGGCTAACGCCAGGCGGCGACACGGCCACCGGAGATGGCCTCTCCGGCGATCCCGAGCAAGAAGAAATGCTCGAGAAATCTCCCTCTGTCTCTCATGGGATCGGGCTCAATTGAGCCCGATTTCTCTCCTAAATGAGTCTAGATACTAGCACGGGTGGAGGGGGGAAAGGAACTTGCCTGAGCACGGCCTTGGCGGCGGGTGTTGCGGCGGAGGAAGGTCGCGTTCCTATTCCCGGCATCCATGGCGTTTTCTGTGCGGCTGAGCTCGAAAACTTCTTCTGAAGAGGGGGCTCGACTGCTCTGGGAGTTCTGAACGTAGTGAGAGGGAGAAGGAGGGGGAGGGAGTGTATATGGCCGGTTGCCATTAAGGCCATTCGACCAACCTCCTTGCCGCCCAGGCAGCCAATCCAAACCTCCTCCCCACTGCCCCAAACTGACGGGAATTACTCCCCCTGCTGGGAGAAGAGCTTGGGGAATGATAATGGGGTGCCATTTGGCACCCACTCCCTAATTTCCTCCTCCATGTCCCCTTTGTCTTTTTCCCCCATTTCAAGTCCAAATTTCTTACCATTAATCCCTCCATTTCGAATTTTCAGTGGTCTTTGGGTTCAGTTATCATGAGGGCTGGTTATTGGAGTCATGGGGTTGGCTAAGCCCACTTGATTTGAGCTTTGGGCTCACTTGACCCAAATAGGGCAAATTGGGGATTTTTAGGTTTGAGGCTTGACTCAAGCTTACACCCTCAATATGATTGACTCACATTGCTCCCTAAGACCCTATGGACCTACTCTACAAAGAATTGATTCAAGATGGGGTCAATTGGGGCTTGAGTGCACTTAATTGCCTATAGGGGCAATTTGGGCATTTTGGTGATTTTGCCTTAATTCTCCAAATTGAATGTGAACCTTGGCTTGCTTATGTCTCACTCACTTCCCTTAGTGTTTGGGTAGGGTTGTGCTAGGTCAATTTGGTCAATTTGGGGCTAATTAGAACCCAAAGGGGTGTAATTGGTAATTTGGGGCAAATTGGTAATTTGCCCAATTTCCTCAAAATTGGCTTACACCAAGGGTCCAATGTGGGGCCATTAGACTCCCTTTAGGTCTCACATACTCCCTTTAGGTTTTGGTGGTGATCAATTTGGTCCTTCTAAGTCCCTTGAAGGTTAATTTGGGTTTTAGCACCTTTTAGGTCAATTTGGGGCTCTCAAGAAATTGACCCAATTTCCCCAAATTGATGGCCCTATGATGGGGCTTTTGGGTCCATTAGGTCCCTTAGGGAGGTTGCCATAGGAGAGTGGCTTCAATTTGATCAATTGGGGTTCAATTGCCCTTAATTATGGTGATTTGACCTAAGATTGCTCACAGTTGACTTTTGGTCAATTTGACCAAATTGGTTGACCCCAAGGGTCCCTAGTGGCCTACTTGCCCTCCTAGTTGGTTATAGGGATCATTTTGAGGTTGTGTTGGCTTTTTGAAGTCTTTTGGTCACCTCTAGGCTAGGACATCCATTTCTGCTATTTGCACCCCAAAGTGCATTCCTTCCCATTTTAATGAGTTCATAGGGCCTTCCTGGCCCACTTTGTGTACTTAACTCACCATATGAACTATTCATGGTTATGTGGGGTTTACAAGATATTTTATCCTCCCCTTTTGGTTCACTTCTCAATAGGGTGGATCATGATGGCTAAGTGCACACCATGTGTTTTTTTTTTCACCTCTTCCATTTTCATCCTAGGGTTCTAGGTCACTTATCCTATTTTTGTCATGACTTGTCATGACAAAAATCATCTAGGGGCCTAGTAGTTTGGGGGATGTTACAAATCCCAATACAAAACAAAACAATTTCGTCCCCGAAATTTAGGATCGGGTGTACGAGTTTTCAGATCAAGCACAATAAAATGAAAATCAGATACATTCTGCAATCGAGTTTTACCTGATTCAAATAGTTTCGGGTAGCGTTGCTGCATTAGATCCAGTGGTTCCCAAGTATGTTCCTCCTGCCCGTGGTTGGACCAAAGGACCTTTACTAATGGCACCTTCTTTCGTCGTAGAACCCGGATGCTGGAGTCGTCAATCCGGGTAGGCTCCAAACGGACTGACCGATCTGTGTCTACTGGGCCTGAGGTACGAGTGATCTGTTGTTCTGGCTTAAGCAGAGCCTTCCGGAGCGAAGAGACGTGGAAGACGTCGTGCAGGTTCTCTAATTCTGGTGGTAGCTCCAGTCGGTATGCCAGAGGGCCAATCCGCTCCAGGATCTTGTAAGGTCCCATATACCTAGGACTGAGCTTCTTTAACCTCCGTACCCGTGTGACACCGTGCACTGGACGAACCTTCAGAAACACCTTGTCTCCCACCCAAAATTCTACCTTACGATGCCGCGCGTTGTAATATTTGGCCTGTCGACTCTGGGCTTCTAGCATCCGCTCCCGGATTAGTCGCACCAGAGCGTCCGTGTCCTCTTCAAACTTCGACCCTGGCACCCCTGGAAAATTATCCTGAACCCATGACAGCGGGGTTCTGCATTTACGACCATACAATGCTTCGTAGGGGGCCATGCCGATGCTGGATTGATGGCTATTATTATAAGAAAACTCGGCGAGTGGCAGTAACCTTTCCCAAGGTTCGTTGCGGTCCAGAATGCAGAGGCGTAGTAGGTCTTCCATCGTCCGAATTGTACGTTCAGTTTGACCATCTGTCTGTGGGTGGAAGGCGGTGCTGAAGGTCAGCCGAGATCCCAGATAGGCTTGAACAGCCTTCCATTCCCGAGACGTAAACCGGCCATCCCGATCGGACACGATCGACTTAGGGACTTCGTGGTACCGAACAAATTTCTCTACAAATAGTCGTACTAACGTTCCAACCGGAGCACCCTTCCCGACTGGAATAAACCGAGCCACCTTCGTCAGCCTGTCAACAATCACCCATACTGAGTCATTCCCGGAGTGGGAGCGAGGTAGCCCATGCACGAAGTCCATAGATATGTCATCAAACTTCCACTCAGGCACAGGTAGAGGCTGCAATAGTCCCCCTGGCTTCTTGCATTCTGCCTTCACCTGCTGACAAGATACACAGTGCGTCACAAAACGGGCAATGTCTTTCTTCATACCGGGCCAGTACATTGACTTTCTCAGATCCGTCGTCATTTTGGAGACGCCCGGATGTATGGAGTACTTGCTATTATGTGCCTCAGCCATGATATCTTCCCAAATCCTGTCTCCTTGTGGTATGAGTATCCGTCCACGGAAGTGAATGAGACCATCACACAAGGTAAAGTTCCCGGAGGGGCCTGACTCCAAGGCCGCAAACACTGGTTCCAATGATGCATCTTGTCTTTGCCCAAATTTAATGCGATCTTGGATATCACAAGTCATGCACATGGCTGCCAAGTATTCTGCATAGGTCTCGGGGTTGGCCTTAGACATCAGTGTGACTTGCGTGTCCTGAAGTACCCTTATCAGCTCCATAACCATTAATCGAGGTTCCGTGTCGGATGCACTCGCTCTTCGGCTAAGTGCGTCTGCTACCGTGTTCGCCTTCCCGGGGTGATAGTGCATTGTGTATTGATAGTCACACAAGAACTCTAGCCATCTCCGTTGGCGTAGATTCAAGTCCTTCTGGGTGTCGATGTACTTGAGATTCTTGTGATCCGAGAAGATCTCGCAATGAACCCCATATAAGTAGTGCCTCCAAATCTTCAAGGCGAAAACCACTGCTCCGAGCTCTAAGTCGTGTACCGGATAATTCTGTTCATGTTTCTTTAATTGTCTCGAGGCATAGGCAATCACATGACCATGTTGCATGAGGACAGCACCCATTCCTTGATAAGATGCGTCGGTGTAGATTTGAAATCCCTCCTTTCCGGATGGGAGGGTAAGAATGGGGGATGTGGTGAGTCGGTTCTTCAACTCCTGAAAGGCTGCCTCACACTTATCTGTCCACTCAAATGCAGCATCCTTCTTTGTTAACGACGTGAGGGGAAGTGCAATCCTTGAAAATCCCTCCACGAACTTACGATAATATCCGGCTAGTCCTAGGAAGCTGCGGACATCCGAGGCCGACTTCGATTGCGGCCAATCCCTTACTGCCCGTTCCTTGGCCGGATCCACTGCCAATCCGGCCCCACTGATCACGTGCCCTAGGAAAGCCACCTCCCGTAGCCAAAATTGGCACTTCGAGAACTTTGCATACATTTGATGTTGCCGTAACTTGCTCAAGACTTGAGTCAAGTGCTGGGTATGCTCCTCCTTTGTTTTGGAGTAGATTAAGATGTCATCAATAAACACGATAACGAACCTATCTAGGTAAGGTTCGAATACATGGTTCATTAAGCTCATGAATGCAGAGGGAGCATTCGTGAGCCCGAATGGCATCACTGTAAATTCATATAATCCGTAACGAGAACTGAAGGCCGTCTTTGGGATATCTTCCTCTCGTATTCGCAACTGATAGTATCCGGACCTCAAATCAAGCTTAGAGAACCAGAAGGCCCCCTGTAGCTGGTCAAATAGCTCATCAATCCTCGGTAGCGGATATGTGTTCCGTACCGTCAGCCGATTCAGCTCTCGGTAGTCGATGCAGAGACGAAGCGACCCATCCTTCTTCTTTACAAATAGTACCGGTGCTCCCCAGGGTGATGAACTTGGTCTGACGAACCCTGAGTCCACCAGTTCCTGGAGTTGAGTCCTGAACTCAGCCAATTCTCTTGGTGCCATTCTATATGGTGCCCGAGACACCGGTTTTGCTCCTGGTACTAGTTGAATTTGGAAGTCCTTTTCCCTGTGTGGCGGTAGTCCGGGTAATTTTTCTGGGAAGACATCAGGAAATTTTTGAACTACGGGAATATCAGTCAGGGGCTTACTTTCCTCCTTCATTTCAAAGCAGATCATGAAGACTTCATCTCCTTGCAAGTGGGCCTTGACAGCTTGAATTGATGAGATTAAACGACGAGAGATAGGTTTAATACCTTCGATCACCACATCA
Source organism: Dactylorhiza incarnata (assembly GCA_033032865.1). Classification (NCBI taxonomy): domain Eukaryota; kingdom Viridiplantae; phylum Streptophyta; class Magnoliopsida; order Asparagales; family Orchidaceae; genus Dactylorhiza; species Dactylorhiza incarnata. The sequence continues at coordinate 8,426,865 of JAWHQI010000023.1, forward strand.
TCGCCCTCGTGTTTTAGAGTGATTTTCTTTGCCTGACAATCGATCTTGGCGTGGTTCCAGTATAGCCAGTTCATGCCTAAGATTAGATCGTAGCCCTTCATCTTTAGCAGTGTTGTCGGCGCTTCGAACATCTTCCCTCCGATCTCCACATTCATGTTGCACTTAGCACATGTTTCTATCTCTGACCCGTCCGCCAGTCGCACCTTTCTTTCGACGCCTTCGAAATGTTGTACTTGGTCCAAGTCGTCCACGAATTCCGCCGAAACGAATGAGTGGGAAGAGCCCGTATCGAAAAGGGTGTACGCAGGCTTTTTACATACTAGCACTATACCTGGGTGATTTGCGATTTAGTTTATTGTTTGACGTAAGCTAAAGGTTGGCAGGTAATTAAACAATTATGTAGGGAAAACTGAGGTACCTGTGATCACATCCTCTGGATTTCTGGGTTCGGCAAGATCCAGTGCATACATTTGCTCCGGCTGCCTGCCTCTACCCGGTGGCCCTCGACCTCGTCCACGTCCTCGACCTCGGCCCCTGATTTGTTGTACCGGTGGTGCTGCTATAGGTAGGGGTGGGGGGTTACCCCATCTCTGAGGGCAGTGAGCCTGCACATGTCCTGGTTGGTGACACCAGAAATACACTGGCGGGGGATGTGCTCTACCTTCTTGTTCTCGGGGCCCCTGCATCCGCAACGGCTGAGGTGCAAGTACAGCCGGGGGTCTCTGGTCCGGTCGGGGGTCTGGATGAGGTTGTCCTCTGCCTCTTTGATGTCTAATGAATCCACCGCGCTGTCGGTGGTCCCGTCCTCTATTCCCGTTTCCATCTTCCGCTGGCCTTTTTCCTCGGCCCTTCACCATTTGCTGATCTGCCTCCAGTCTTCTTGCTGCTTCACTGATTCGTGCTAAACTGGAGTCCGCCACATATTGTAGGGAGTGTCTGAGATCGTCTCGTAGACCCTTGAAGAACCTCTTGGCGTACCCAGAGTCGCTTAATTGATGTGATGTAGCGAAGCAAGCCAGGTAAGAGAACTCCCGCTGGTAATCCAATACTGAAAGATTCCCCTGCCTCAGATGCAAGAACCTTTCCTCCAGTTCATCTCTTGCTGTTTGAGGAACAAAGTGCTCAAGTAGTGCCTCCTTAAACTCTTCCCACGTGATGTCCGTGTACTCAAGACCGGCAAAGGTGGTGTCTAAAGCTGACTTCCACCATCTCTTAGCATGAGATTTTAGGGCAGAAACAGCTAAGGACACTGCAACATCCGTCGGGCAACGAATCCCTGCCAGCATTTCCTGGATTGCATCCAGCCATTCCTCCGTTTGCACCACTGACTCAGATCCTGTGTAAGATGGGGGGGGGGGGGAGAGACCCCGGAAGACGCTCAACCAGTTTGCCCCTGGGTTGGGGGCCTGAAGTGGGACCTGTTGCTGAGTAAAAGCTTGCAGGATAGCGGTCAGGGTCTGACCCAGCTCCGTTTGTTGGAACTGGACGGGAGCCGGTGGGGGAGGGACAGCATTCTGTGCGGGAGGTACTTCGTCTTGCAGTGGGGGAACCGTAGCCTGTTCTGGAGGGACTTCATCTTGCACTGGGGGAATCACGACCTGAACATGGGGAATCGTTCTCTGGTTGGGAACATTTACCGGAGGCTACATAAGAAAAGTGTTTAATTAGAAAGGTTGGCCCTAAGCATCTCGTTCGATGGACAATTTAACGTGATTTCTCCTATGGGCACACCATTGCTTCCGCTGCTAGTTTGTCCTCAAACTAACTCGAGCAGGGTTGCCCTAGGGTTGTGGACTCCTTCTTTGGATCGGTTTTGGCTAAGCTGATACCAGTTTGTAAGACCCCACCCCCTTTTTTTTGAAGTCCGGGTCTTACCGCCCAGAACTGCGGTCTTGTGGTGGTACCCTCTCAAACATGGTCCCCACCACAACACGCCAATCCTGCCGGCTATTCAACTATATCCAGGCCAACCAAAATCATAAAAGGAAAAGTGAATTAATAATACAAGTCCACAATAATCACTTCAAATAGAGAAACATGTCCAACATGAGATTTTTATATAAAGTAAGAGTACATCAGAGTGCGGAAATTGAAATAATAGTACAACATGGCCTAAGCCCGGTCCTTGGACGCTTTCTTCGCCTCTCTCCTGGCGAAGATATAACAATCTAAGCATCCACAAGGCTCGACTCCTTCGATGGCATATAACTCCGGCTTCTGACCTGGGTAGATGTGTAGCGTAGGAATATGAGGGGTCTTGCTTACCGGGGCTCTCCCGGCGGCAGCTGAGAGTCCGACTCCAGGCCTGTTCACTGTCTCAGGCACCACCCTCTGGGGGTTGACCTGCTCCTCTTGGTCCTCCTGTAATAATAGGGTCCACTGACCGTCAGTCTAAAAGACTCAGCATATTCCTCACCGCCTCCACCCGCGACTCCTAGGCACCGTGCGGGAGGAGGAAGCGGAGGACATCAAGGGGTAATCCAAAGAAGCAGGTGGCAGTGGCGAGACTAGCAAGTATAAGGTACTAAACAAGTAATGTAAGCATATCTACCCAAGCAGGAGTATGTACGTAAGCAAAAGTGAGAAGCAGTATAAGTAACAGAGCAGTATAAGTAAAAGAGCGGTATAATTAAGGAGCAGCTACGAAATTAACCTTAACTTATGTGCACACACAATAACACATAAGCTAAGGGATCTGGCAAGCAATAAACTCATCGTATAAAAGAGCCCACACTGATTTATACGATGAGGTCTCTGTTTATGCAGAAATGCTATGCTATGATATGCAATGCAATGGTGCAATGTTTGCATTATTATTTCATACACATGCAACTCACACACACGACTCTGTACGCACAGACCTTTAGTCCCACTTTTCGGAGGTAGCTAACCTCTCGGGCACCTCCCGTCATGGTCAAACGGTGGCATAGGAGCGGGCGTCTCCTCACCTAGGTGGGTAAGTCACACTACCAGACCTAGGCCTAAACGTACGCTGTGATACCGGTACCCGGTACTCATGAGCTCCTGCGTACTAAACTGAACTGGCCAGGCAGGGTTTAGGGAATTCGTCCTGTCGGACGCGCAGTAAAACAACCTGGCCCCAATACAACCACTAGCACTGCCGAGTCAACGAACTGCTGTCGGTGTGACGACAAGGGCAGAACTGAAGACCCACCACATCTTATACACAAGCAACAAGTATTAGCCATTTACTACCGAGCCTCCAGCTCGCAATTCTATATCAACATTTATAAAGTAGAGCCTACCGCTTGTCAGACTATTCCAGTCTTCCTTATAACCCGAGCCTAACGCTCGCAGGACTATCCCAGTGCTTCCTATAAGTAACGTCCCGGTTCGGGATGGAAGTTAACTTGCCGAGTTCTCCTACTTAACTAATCTTGTCTATGATTTAGTTGAACCTAGAAGCTTTATGGTTAACCTTGGACATCCGGAGGGTTACCCTGTGAGGGGCTCGCAGCGGTACTAGGAAGTGTGGCGGGCTGTCACCCCGAACTTCCTACTCCCAAGGCACTTAATCTTGTTGGTGTCTTCCCCTTTTTACTCGACCCCCATTTCCTCTCCAATTACGTTACATCTCTAAGATGAGTTAAACTTGGCAATTAGAAGTGGGGAAGTTCCTTGAATTCCAACACCTCCAGCTGTGACCGGGAGCTGACTCTCCCGTCGTCACATTTTAACTCGAGTCCCCTTTCTTCACCGAGGAACTGCTCACATTCAAATAACATTCTCAACCTTACTTGGACCCACACTCCTATTCTTCGTCATCCTTAAACCAGGGTTTGCCTTAGATACTTCTCGACTCCTCCCTCGAGTACTACCTTAAAATGGCTCCCCGGCTAAGGGTAGTTTTGCTTCCATACAATCGTTTAACACTGATGAGTTGTGTGCGGGGCCCTTGATGAGGTCTAACCTCCTTTTTATATCACTGTAAACTCACACACACCTATAGCTTTGCTAGACGTGCCCCAATCCTTATTTCCCAAGATGCCCTTAGAGATGCTCTTCCAAGTGACCTGAGCCTTCATAATTACTAAAGAGTTAACAGTTCTACGTGTGGAGGTCAGTGGTGGTCTAATTCATGTAAATCAGTTTCGCTATTCGCAGACCGAAACAAGGTTGATCTAGATTAGACTCCTATGGTGCGATCTTGATCGCATCATATCCAAGCGAGTTCCAATTATCACCATAGGTTCGCAATGAGTAGTGATCTAACAAACTCAAATCCTAATTTCATAAATCCTCCAGGGGATCCTAAGTCATAATTTCTATTAAAGATAGGAGGTGTGCAAATAGAGGTTTACACGACAAGTATTTGATTATGATCTCAATGATCTCAGGGAAGATTACCATGACATAACGCTGGTCTAAAAACACCAAAACCTGAGTTTCACATTTTTAGCAGGAATATTTGACCATAATTTCTATTTAACCTAGATGGGGTGCAAATAGGGGTTTGCACTACATGTATTAGGTTATGACCTAAGTAAGTTTTGGGAAAATTACCATAGCACCGAATTGGTCTAAAAAGAAACACCAGATCCTAAGTCTCATATTATTCCAAGTAATATTTACCCTTAGTTATCATTTAATACATTAGGTGTGCGTATAAGGGTTTACACTACAAGTGCTATGTTAAGACTTCACTAAATTCTGGGAAAACATTATAGCACCATATTAATCTAAAAGCACCAGATCCTAGGTCTCATATCATTCCAAGTCCATATGACCGCCTTTTTTATTTTATAACCTAAATTAGGGGTAATTTAGTAAATTCCTTATCTTTGGATTTTTGTACCCAAAAATCCCAAATAACTTTTGGGGAAGGCATATTGCTGCCAAGGATCCATGTCCAGCATTTCAAGCCATTGGGTCAACCCCAAGGCATAGGGCTCACTCCACCCAAATTTGCTAATAGACATAAAGAGCAGTCCTAGAAAAATGGCTCTACAAGGAGCTGTAGAGCTCCAAATCACTTGATATCAAATCCTACAGAAAGTAGACCCATAGGGCTACAATTGTTGTCTCTGGCAACTTTTCATGATATGGCCTCTAAGGCCTACAAAATTAGCATGTAAACTACATTAAACATCTAGGCAGGATTATGTGGTTTGCTAATAGACAAAATGAGCAGTCCTAGAAAAATGGCTCTACAAGGAGCTGTAGAGCTCCAAATCACTTGATCTCAAATCCTACGGGAAGTAGACCCCTAGGGCTACAATTATTGTCTCTGGCAACTTTTCATGATATGGCCTCTAAGGCCTTCAAAATTAGCATGTAAACTACATTAAAAATCTAGGCAGGATTATGTGGTTTGCTAATAGACAAAATGAGCAGTCCTAGAAAAATGGCTCTACAAGGAGCTGTAGAGCTCCAAATCACTTGATCTCCAATCATGCAGAAAGTAGACCCCTAGGGCTACAATTGTTGTCTCTGGCAACTTTTCATGATATGGCCTCTAAGGCCTTCAAAATTAGCATGTAAACTACATTAAAAATCTAGGCAAGATTATGTGGTTTGCTAATAGACAAAATGAGCAGTCCTAGAAAAATGGCTCTACAAGGAGCTGTAGAGCTCCAAATCACTTGATCTCAAATCATACAGAAAGTAGACCCCTAGGGCTACAATTGTTGTCTCTGGCAACTTTTCATGATATGGCCTCTAAGGCCTTCAAAATTAGCATGTAAACTACATTAAAAATCTAGGCAAGATTATGTGGTTTGCTAATAGACAAAATGAGCAGTCTTAGTAGAATGGATGCCCTGGGGTCCACAGTGCACCAAATTAAGAGTTTAAGGTGTCAAATGAAAGTAGATCCCAAGGGCTACAAATGTTATCTCTGCCTATTTTTCATGTTATGGCTTCTAAAGCCTTCAAAAATAGCATGCAAGGTACATTAAAAACCTAGGCAGGATTATGGTTTGCTAATAGGCATTATGAGCAGTCTTAGTAGAATGGATGCCCTGGGGTCCACAGTGCACCAAATTAAGAGTTTAAGGTGGAAAATGAAAGTAGATCCCAAGGGCTAAAAATGTTATCTCTGCCTATGTTTCATTTTATGGCCTCTAAAGCCTTCAAAAATAGCATGCAAGGTACATTAAAAACCTAGGCAGGATTATGGTTTGCTAATAGGCATTATGAGCAGTCTTAGTAGAATGGATGCCCTGGGGTCCACATTGCAACAAATTAAGAGTTTAAGGTGGCAAATGAAAGTAGATCCCAAGGGCTACAAATGTTGTCTCTGCCTATTTTTCATGTTATGGCCTCTAAAGCCTTCAAAAATAGCATGCAAGGTACATTAAAAACCTAGGCAGGATTATGGTTTGCTAATAGGCATTATGAGCAGTCTTAGTAGAATGGATGCCCTGGGGTCCAAAGTGCACCAAATTAAGAGTTTAAGGTGGCAAATGAAAGTAGATCCCAAGGGCTACAAATGTTATCTCTGCCTATTTTTCATGCTATGGCTTCTAAAGCCTTCACAAATAGCATGCAAGGTACATTAAAAACCTAGGCAGGATTATGGTTTGCTAATAGGCATTGTGAGCAGTCTTAGTAGAATGGATGCCCTGGGGCCACAGTGCACCAAATTAAGAGTTTAAGGTGGCAAATGAAAGTAGATCCCAAGGGCTACAAATGTTATTTCTGCCTATTTTTCATGTTATGGCCTCTAAAGCCTTCAAAAATAGCATGCAAGGTACATTAAAAACCTAGGCAGGATTATGGTTTGCTAATAGGCATTATGAGCAGTCTTAGTAGAATGAGCGCACTGGGGTCCAAAGTGCACCAAATTAAGAGTTTAAGGTGGCAAATGAAAGTAGATCCCAAGGGCTACAAATGTTATCTCTACCTATTTTTCATGTTATGGCCTCTAAAGCCTTCAAAAATAGCATGCAAGGTACATTAAAAACCTAGGCAGGATTATGGTTTGCTAATAGGCATTGTGAGCAGTCTTAGTAGAATGGATGCCCTGGGGTCCAAAGTGCACCAAATTAAGAGTTTAAGGTGGCAAATTAAAGTAGATACCAAGGGATACAAATGTTATCTCTGCCTATTTTTCATGTTATGGCCTCTAAAGCCTTCAAAAATAGCATGCAAAGTACATTAAAAACCTAGGCAGGATTATGGTTTGCTAATAGGCATTGTGAGCAGTCTTAGTAGAATAGATGCCCTGGGGTCCACAGTGCACCAAATTAAGAGTTTAAGGTGGCAAATGAAAGTAGATCCCAAGGGCTACAAATGTTATCTCTGCCTATTTTTCATGTTAAGGCCTCTAAAGCCTTCAATTTCAGCATACAAAATAGGCTAAACGTGTGACAAATAATCAACATTGCGATTTTATTCATTTCTTGGGCTGCGAATAACAGAATCCGCCATATCGGACGGCCAGGGTTCATCGTCCCCGATGAGCCAACAGCCCAGATCTCACGCGCCTGGGCCATTTTGCAGGGCATTTTTCCGGCAACCTGCAGCACCCTACCGCCGGCCACCGCCTCCACCACCTCCGTTGAGGTGGTGGCTAACGCCAGGCGGCGACACGGCCACCGGAGATGGCCTCTCCGGCGATCCCGAGCAAGAAGAAATGCTCGAGAAATCTCCCTCTGTCTCTCATGGGATCGGGCTCAATTGAGCCCGATTTCTCTCCTAAATGAGTCTAGATACTAGCACGGGTGGAGGGGGGAAAGGAACTTGCCTGAGCACGGCCTTGGCGGCGGGTGTTGCGGCGGAGGAAGGTCGCGTTCCTATTCCCGGCATCCATGGAGTTTTCTGTGCGGCTGAGCTCGAAAACTTCTTCTGAAGAGGGGGCTCGACTGCTCTGGGAGTTCTGAACGTAGTGAGAGGGAGAAGGAGGGGGAGGGAGTGTATATGGCCGGTTGCCATTAAGGCCATTCGACCAACCTCCTTGCCGCCCATGGCAGCCAATCCAAACCTCCTCCCCACTGCCCCAAACTGACGGGAATTACTCCCCCTGCTGGGAGAAGAGCTTGGGGAATGATAATGGGGTGCCATTTGGCACCCACTCCCTAATTTCCTCCTCCATGTCCCCTTTGTCTTTTTCCCCCATTTCAAGTCCAAATTTCTTACCATTAATCCCTCCATTTCGAATTTTCAGTGGTCTTAGGGTTCAGTTATCATGAGGGCTGGTTATTGGAGTCATGGGGTTGGCTAAGCCCACTTGATTTGAGCTTTGGGCTCACTTGACCCAAATAGGGCAAATTGGGGATTTTTAGGTTTGAGGCTTGACTCAAGCTTACACCCTCAATATGATTGACTCACATTGCTCCCTAAGACCCTATGGACCTACTCTACAAAGAATTGATTCAAGATGGGGTCAATTGGGGCTTGAGTGCACTTAATTGCCTATAGGGGCAATTTGGGCATTTTGGTGATTTTGCCTTAATTCTCCAAATTGAATGTGAACCTTGGCTTGCTTATGTCTCACTCACTTCCCTTAGTGTTTGGGTAGGGTTGTGCTAGGTCAATTTGGTCAATTTGGGGCTATTTAGAACCCAAAGGGGTGTAATTGGTAATTTGGGGCAAATTGGTAATTTGCCCAATTTCCTCAAAATTGGCTTACACCAAGGGTCCAATGTGGGGCCATTAGACTCCCTTTAGGTCTCACATACTCCCTTTAGGTTTTGGTGGTGATCAATTTGGTCATTCTAAGTCCCTTGAAGGTTAATTTGGGTTTTAGCACCTTTTAGGTCAATTTGGGGCTCTCAAGAAATTGACCCAATTTCCCCAAATTGATGGCCCTATGATGGGGCTTTTGGGTCCATTAGGTCCCTTAGGGAGGTTGCCATAGGAGAGTGGCTTCAATTTGATCAATTGGGGTTCAATTGCCCTTAATTATGGTGATTTGACCTAAGATTGCTCACAGTTGACTTTTGGTCAATTTGACCAAATTGGTTGACCCCAAGGGTCCCTAGTGGCCTACTTGCCCTCCTAGTTGGTTATAGGGATCATGGTGAGGTTGTGTTGGCTTTTTGAAGTCTTTTGGTCACCTCTAGGCTAGGACATCCATTTCTGCTATTTGCACCCCAAAGTGCATTCCTTCCCATTTTAATGAGTTCATAGGGCCTTCCTGGCCCACTTTGTGTACTTAACTCACCATATGAACTATTCATGGTTATGTGGGGTTTACAAGATATTTTATCCTCCCCTTTTGGTTCACTTCTCAATAGGGTGGATCATGATGGCTAAGTGCACACCATGTGTTTTTTTTTCACCTCTTCCATTTTCATCCTAGGGTTCTAGGTCACTTATCCTATTTTTGTCATGACAAAAATCATCTAGGGGCCTAGTAGTATGGGGGATGTTACATAAGTTAAGATGTCCAGGTAACCCATCATATAAAAGAGCCCATACTAATTTATATGATGGGGGTATGCTAATGTATATGTTATGCTATGTTATGGTTATGATGTTTTAATGAGTTTATGCAATGTGACTCACCCACACGACTCTATGCGCACAGACCTTTATAGTTCCCATTTTGTTTGAAAGGAAGCCAACCTTTCGGGTACCAACCGTCGTGGCTCACAGTGGTAGTGGATCAGGCACTCCACATCCTAGGCGGGTATAGTCACTACCAAGCCTAGACCTCATGTACACCTCAACGCTAAGAACACAACAGCGGAGCTCCTGCGTACTATTGCTGGAATCCACCAGACTTTAAGGTCGGGGTGGGTTATTAGGGATCGTCCTCTAGACCGCGGTACTCAAACTTACCGGCCCTCTAAACCTCACCCTCACCTGAGTCAACGTACTACCGTCGGTGACACGACTAGCCTAGCACCGAAGACTCGCCACTACTTGAATAAGTAACAGGTGTTAACATGTCCACCCGAGCTTCCGGCTCAGGGACTAACACGCAAGCTGATCCAACCCATCTCCTTCCCGGAGGAGATCCATACCAGTCTGCATACCCACTTAGGCTACTCTTGCCTACAATTTAGTTCATGTTATACTTAGGGTGAATCTTGGACTTCCCGCGTTGTACTCCATAAGGGGCCCCTAACGGTACTACAGATCAATGGGCTCAACCCCACAATTCTCTTCAAGACAATTACTTTAGTTGGTGATTAATGTTTGGTTCACCCTTCATCATTATATATAGTTAAAGTGACTTAGCTCATCCCCCGTCCCACCCAATCAGGTTGGACGTACCTTCATTCCTTCTACGTTAACTCTAGCACCACCCCACAAGTATCCCTAGGATTGACCCTACTTGAATCATGGTGTGCTACATCTCATTTACTGATTGGATATACCTCCTAAACCCAACTTAGGGGTCTGAATTGTCCAATTTCTATGGTATTTATTTTAATTCAAAATAGTTAAGGACTTAAGCCAAATTACACATGAACAACCCTCAAAATGATTCCTCATGTAACATGAAAATTATCAGTAAGGTAATATCCCAAATAAAGGTGGTTCACTGAGTATCATGACCCTAGAATGTCATTTGGCCTACCATAACATCATAATTGTATAATTACCAAAATGCCACTATAATTAGGAAAAATAGTAATTTCACTTCTGAAAATTCTACAGAAATTACCCAATATTTATATGGGGACCTAGAGTCCTCTGCCAAAAGAATGTGTCATTACCAAGTGATTTGACATTTTAAAAAGATTAAATACTCAAGTGTTGTAAATGTTAATTTCTACATGAAGTATATGAAATACAATTCCAATAGCTTCCAAACAATTATCATGAGTATAGATTAACCTAAAACCACAGATCACCAAGTATCATGCCAAAGCCCTATGATTTTATATTTTAAAAAGATTAAATACTCAAGTGATGTAAACCTCAATTTTTACATGAAGTATATGAAATACAACTCCAACAGCTTCCAAACAATTATCATGGGTATAGACTAACCTAAACTCACAGATAACCAAGTATCATGACAAAGCCCTATGATTTGATATTTTAAAAACATTAAATACTCAAGTGATGTAAATCTCAATTTCTACATGAAGTATGTGAAATACAATTCCAATAGCTTCCAAACAATTATCATGGGTATATAATATCATTGAATGACAGTTAACCAAATATCACATTTTTGCCCCATGATTTGATATTTTTCAAAATTAAATTCACCTAAGCTAGCAAGAACTTAAAATTTCCTACACAAGGAATAACACCTCAATAAATTACAACAAAATTACTATAGTACAATTTCATCCCTAATCAGCCACTGATGGAGTTTCCACACCATACAAGGTCCTATGACCATGCATTTCAATTTATTAAGGGAAAGGGTGGCTATTTCATTTATTAGGTAGAAAATACTTAAATGCCTCTAAAATTACCATTTAAATTTCCTAAGACATTTTATGCCCCCACAAACATATCCACAAAGTCTTAAGCCATGGCAAGAACTTTTGATCCTAGGTTCCTCTCAAACCCCACCTTGCACCCTTAAGGGTTCACCCTTAGGGTTTTAGGTCACAACACCCTAATGGCTCCAAATGGACCATTAGGGTGAGCCTCAAGCATTTTAATGTCCATACCAACATATCCAACAGATAGGAGGAGGCTAACACACTCCACTCCTCAAAATGATGCAAACCCTACCTTGACCCTTAAAGGTCCTCATTAGGGTTTCAAATTTACCATAGCAAATCAACTCCAAATGGAGTGAAATTTTAGGCAGGCACTACACATATACCAAAGAGCCATCCACCAAAGTTTGGTGTCATTTGGACATCATATGCTCTAAAAATCAACTTAATTTAAATATTCAAGTTACCATAAAAACCCTAGGTAAATGTGTCCACCAAGGGCTGCCCTTTTGGCAGGGGGTGCCCCTATGGTATACCTAGCCATGGTTAAAAGCACAGCTCCTAATGATGAAGGGTTTGACCTAGGTAATTTTTCTAATGGATTGACCTAGTGTAGGACCAGTCCTAGTACAACAGCTCCCTAGGGAGCTGTAGGTCACCAAATGACCTAAACTCAAGGCCAAATGAAAGATAAGACCAAGGCCTACAACTTTCATGTTGGGCACTTTTTCTAGTTCAGCACTTAAGAGGCCCTAATTTCTGTTTGAAGATGACTAAATATTTGAGGCAGAATATCAAATAAAGGGAATTAATTAAATGCAAGAAAAGGAGATCAGCACGAATCTTAAAGCACATCCAACCCCCTTCCTTCATCTTATTCCTTCAGCCGACAGCTGGGATTGAACCGACCTGGGCCATCTTCCTTCCTCCTTTCCCGGCCACCTGGTGGGCACCACGACCGGCCACCACCTCCACCACCTTCGTGGTGGTCGGGGCTACGACTCCCGGCGACATGGCGGTCGGAGGAGGCATTTCCCGGCGGTTCTGGGTGTCACGAATCGACCCGAAATCCATGGATTTTGGCAATGGATCCGGGCTCAATTGAGCCCGATCCTTCAGCATTAAGAGATGGGAAGCTAGCATGAGGGGAGGGGAGGAGAAACAGACCCTTGTTGGCGCGTGGCGGCGGCTCCGGCGGCGGCTGGCCATGGAAGTGTGCAGCTCCGGCGATCCTGCTCCCGATCCCGATTCTCCACCAAAAGCTTAGCTCCAGGTATCGTTTCCGTCTGCTCTCAGAGCTCTGAAGCTAATGGAATGGGTAGGTTGTCGTGAGGAGGGCTCCTTGGTTGGTTTTGAGCTTGGGCCTCCTCGGTTCTCCCATGGATGCCACCCTCATGCAGCTGCCAGCCTCCCTGCTTCCACCTGGGTCAAGGGCAGATCCCCAGCAATCAGGGAAGGGCCCTAGGTTGATTGGAGATTGAGTGTGGAGGAGGGGATGATAGCTTTTTCCTTTTTGCTTTTGCTTTTGCTTTTAGATCAAGCTTTTGGTCCCCGCCCCCCTTCCATTGATCAATCCTACCAAAGTTTAGGGTTCAGTCTAAGGGCTGAATGCAAGGCCTAAGGTCCATGATTAATGGTTTGATGATGGTGCTAAGGTTCATTTCAATCTAGGCTTGAAATTCACCTTTGATGGCCTATGTTGACCATGGTTGACTTTGGTCAACCAAGGTGAGTGGGTTGACCCCACTTGGGGGTCATGGGTCCCTTAACATCACCCAACATAGGTTGGTCCATGGTGGGGCTCCAATTGGTTCAATTTAATCAAAGGGTGTAGATTTGACAAAAATTGGGTAAAGTTTGACTTTGGTCAATTGGGGTCAATTGGTCCCACCATGATGGGGCTTTTTGGTCCATTGGGTTCCTTAAGGTGTTTAGAGTGTGGTGGTAAGGTCAAATTGAACATTTGAGGGTCAATTGAACCCTAATTGACTTGGTTTGGTTAATGTTGTCTAATGTTGACTTTGGTCAATTTCATGCAATTGGGTCCCACCCAAGTGCAATTTCCATGGTTATGGTCTTCCTTAGTGGTTAGGGTGGTATGGGGGAGGTCAATTTGGTGAATTGAGGGTCAATTGGCCTAAGGGAGTGGTATTGGGCTATGTTGATTTTGTGCCCTTGGTGTGCACTTAGCACACTCCACTTGGCCCAAGGGCCTTAGTGGCCATTCTGCACACCACCCATGCCCTAACACCATCTAGGGGTCTAGAGGGATTAGGGATGTTACATATCCTAAGACATCTAATGACCATATTACCATCACTATACAATGGGTAATTAAATCCTAGGAGATAAAATCACTTTAGGTAATTTGTTAAGTTAAATCTAAGGGGGTTTTCCCAACAATCTCCCCCTATTTATCTTAACAAAATTTATAGATTGTTTAAAGTGATTTTACATATTCCTTTTACATAATTCATTCAACACAACATAAACATAGAATATGACAGACTGAAATCACAAGCTATTTCATTCTCTTGTCAAGAAATTATATTGATTGTTGAAACCGATTTCTCGGTCTCTTGTGAAGCTCGGGCCCTCAACAAGTTGAGGTGCATCTATCCCTTACTAGTCCCTCGGAAGGAGCATACTGGGGACTCGGAAACAGACTAAGACCTTAGCCACAACGAGGAGGTCCCACCGCAAACCCGGAAGATCGTTGAGCGCTTCCCCTCCCAAGCCAAAACTGAGACTTGGGCACCTTGGAGAGCTAGAGAGCTAAACCAAAGTAACCAAGGGAGGAAGAAAGCTCAGAGAACTGAGATCGGAATCCTCTCCCAAGGTGCCCTTTAAGGTCTATTTATAGTTTTTTGCTCGTGGTTTGTCAATAGCGGAATTCCGCCTTTTGGTTTTACTAAACGCACCCCAATTTGGCCTGCTAACAGCCAAACTCCGCTGTTTGGAAAGGCTAGTGGCAGACCACCAGGGGCAGAGGGGTAATTTTGCCTCTTTAGCCTATGGGCAAATGACCTGCGAGAAGGAGACTCCCGAGGGCTCCCGCGAGTCGCCTCGCGAGTATGGCTCGCGAAACCTCTCTTAAACGAGCGCTCTGCGACGACTCCGCTCGTGCCTCTTCTGGCGACATCCATCGAGGCCAGGTATCGCATGCCTCCCTGCGAGCTCCCCTCGGCCCTGAGTAAATCTGCTGAACTTGCTGGAAAATTGAGTTCATCGAGCTGAGAAGCAAGTTCATCGAACTGAGGATGGACTTCGTCGAACGCCGATTGAAGTTCGTCGAACACAGAAACTTTCGAAAGAATCTGGCTCGTCTGCTTCCTCGCGAGCAGTTGGCGTGCCCCGGCTCTCCTGCCTTCTTGCGAGCGGCCCTTGAGGCTCTGGATCGCCTTCTTTGTTACTTATACGCTGAACACTGTTGAATACGCCGAACTCAAACTAGAGTTCGCTGAACTGGCTGGGGATGGAGTTCGTCGAACGGGGAAGCAAGTTCGTCGAACTGAAACGTGACGCGAGTTCGTCGAACGCATAACGGATTTCGTCGAACGCCGATTGAAGTTCGTCGAACATGGGAACTTAGAAGGAATCCGGCTCGTCCGCCCTCTCGCGAGCGGTCGGCGAATACCCGACTCGTCTGCCTTCCTGCGAGCGGCCCTTGTGGCTCTGGCTCGCCTTCTTTATTACTTACACACTGAACACAGTTAAATACACCAAACTCAAACTAGAGTTCGCTGAACTGGCTGGGGATTGAGTTAGTCGAACGGTGAAGCAAATTCGTCAAACTGAAACGTGACACGAGTTCGTCGAACGCAGAATGGATTACGTCAAACGCCGATTGAAGTTCATCGAACAAGGGAACCTGGAAGGAATCCGGCTCATCCGCCTTCTCGCGAGCGGTCGGCGAATACCCTGCTTGCCTGCCTTCTTGCGAACGACCCTTGTGGCTCTGGCTCGCCTTCTTTGTTACTTACACACTGAACACAGTTAAATACGCCGAACTCAAACTAGAGTTCGCCGAACTGAGGACAAAATCTGCTGAACTGGCTGGGGATTGAGTTCGTCGAACGGAGAAGCAAGTTCGTCGAACTGAAACGTGACGCGAGTTCATCGAACGCAGAACGGATTTCGTCAAACACCGAATCTTGGAAAGAATTTGGCTTGCTCAGGAGACCACCGTAAGCGGATCGCGAGGATCTGGCTCGCTCACCTTCCTACTTGCGGTCGGTAAGTGCCCATCTCGCCCGCCTTCCTGCGAGCGATCGGCGAATGTCCGGCTTGCCCGCCTTCACGCGAGCGACACTTGAGACGCTGGATCGCCTTCCTTGTTACTTCCTTCGCCTGTTGACTCCCCAATCTATGCCCATCTCCCGACGAATATCGGGGTTGTACACAATCCCCGCTCTTTGTGAGGCTACCTAGGCTCGCAAAGAAACATCCAACCCCTCGTATTCGCCAGCCTCTGGATGACGTGGCATAAATCTTTTAGTGGGGCTCAGGCCTGTAGTCATAAATTCCATTCCTCCCAGCTGGTGTCCAAACTTTTTCTTCTTCCTGTGAAGCTTTTCCCCCTCGCCGTGAGACTCGGTGTGATGTTCAAAAAGGAGGAGATGCTGGCCCGCCTTAGGGTCTCGCATGCGGCTCAGAAGGCCAAGGCATCCTCGCTCGCTTCCTGGGCCTTGCCGCAGCGTGCTTTGCCTTAGACGAAAACGGCAAAGACCATCCGTCGCTCGTTCAGCGAAGATGGGTCTTTTCCTACATCTCCATCCTCCCGTGACGAACTCGTCATGTAGGTATTAATACCAAACTCGCTACTTTAACGTCTTTCTTATCTGACGTTGCTTCTTCGCTCACAGAACACTCCCCCGGGAGAGAATGCATTGGAGAAAACAACCATAGAGATTCGCACCTCCACCCCTGGGAGGGTTGGCCCTGCATCCCGGGTCGCGGGGACCTCTGATATGCGGGCCCCGCCTTCCCAGTCAGGTGACTAGTTCTCCTCGCTCTCCTTTATAATATATTTTCATACTTGCTAAGTTTCCTTGATCCCTTATGCAGTGCCCCCTCTCGCCAACTTGGAGGAGCGGATTCCTCCTCCCGCTGACCCGCCAGCCCCGCCGAATCAGACCATCATCACTCCCGGATTTGGCACTCTGGGGCAAAGGAGCCCCGGAGGGACATTACTTGTCGAGCCCGGACACGCTGCCAAAGCTGCGTTTCCCCCAGTCTGGGGATGGTTGTTACCCCTGCCTTCATCGAAGCGTTCCAGGGCTGGCCGAGCACCTCTCGTCAGCGTCCTAGTACCCAAAATCCCCCACCAGGTTAGAACATCCCTGTCGAGTGCCATTTCTACCTCCTCCTCGCTAATTTCTACCTCGCAGGTGATCCCCCGAACCCGCTCACCGATTCAGAGTATGGAGAGGTGGAGATGTCGCCACCCCCCTGGCCGGGTCAGGTCGCGGATTTTCTGGGGGACCCCGGCGATCTAGAGCAAATGAAGAGGCAGGTTGCCGAGATATTTCAGAAGCACACCTCCATGTTGCGGGAGCTATACGAACATAATCGGCTGGATCGGCTCGCGTATGAAGAGAGATTTTCTGCGAGGGAGGACGCGAACGCGCGCCTCCTTGCCGAGGTGCGGCCGGTCGATAGCAGCGAGGTGACCTCCCCCGAGGTGCACATCGCGCGGGTTGAGGATTGCGTGCAGGTGTTAACTCGCGAGGCCCAGTTGGTTCGCGAGTACCACTATCCTTGAGTCCCTCCGCGCTCGGGTGTGCGGTGTCGCGGATGCTGGAAGTGGCTCCATTATTGAAGAGCTCCCCTTGTTAATCCGTCGTTGGCTTCTTCTTCCCCTCCTCTTTACGGGGGGGGGGGGGGGGGGGGGGATTAAACAATTTCATGATTTGTAATATTAATACTTTCCTGACTCACTTGCGAGCCCACCATTTATGTTTTTATTACGTCTATCGCCATGTCCGCCTCGTTCGCTCTTTGCAAACTTCTCTCTTTATAACTATATTTGGTTGCCTTACTCTCGCGACTCGCTCTTGCGGCTTGCTCTCGCGGATCGATCTCGCTCTTCTTCTTTATACAGGTCTTGCTCCCCCAGGGCTAGCTGGAGGGACTTACTTTTGCGAGGCGCCAACTCGCCAGGTGCGGATAAGGCTCCGGGAGGTTTGAAAAATACAGCGCGGATCCTCTATCCGCAGCCCCTGGCTCTTCGTATTCTTCTCTCCATTTTTGTTTCTATAAATAGACTCCGCTTTTATTTATCAACCACTGCATTTACTGCTCTCCCTTTGCTCTCTTCTTATGACCCTCTCGCAGATCTTAGCTCGCTCTCGCTAATTCCGCGCTTCACAGCTCTCTAACATCATGGTCGCAGACGTGGAGGCGGAGGGGCGGGCCAAGTCTGTCAGAGCCTTCCTCGAGGGCCCTTTCTTCTGCGCCAACCTCACCTCAGAGGATTTTCTCGCCACTGTAGACCAGTATATCCCTCCTGGATTTGTGGCTCGCTGCCCTACTGATCGAGACACCATCAGCGACCTGCACCCCGACGAGCTTGCTATCCTCATTGCTCCCTTTGAGATTGGGTTGCGACTCCCCCTCTGGATTGAAGTGCGCCAGGTATGATTATTCTTTGGACTTAATATTCTTGGCTCGCTTCACGAAGAGTGCTCTAACCCTTGCCGACTCTTCTAGGTACTCAAATACTTTGGAGTTCTGCCGAGCCAGCTGACTCCGAATGCGATCGCCGTGGAGGTCGCGTTCGCCAGCTACCTTCGGGCAGAGAGGATCGAGTTCAGTTTGCCCGTCTTCCGCAAGGTATTTTCTTTCCGCGCATACAAAGACGGGACGACTCACTTCGCGAGTCAGCACGTCACCATCTGCGAGACAGTGAATAAGGAGCACTATTGGACGCAGAAATATGTCCTAGTGAAGGGTCCTTTCGGCAATGTCTCCTACTCTCCCCTTCAGCAGGACGATGCCACCTACCGCCCTCCCGCCTCGTTAGGGGGCGACGACGCCAGACTATACCAGTACCTGCAGGGGAAGAACTTCGAAGTAGTCTTCCTTTGGCAGAGGGTGGACTCGCTGTCATCCGTTCTCCAGGGCGAAGGTATGACCCGCCCTCGCAGATTTTCTCTCCTCTTCTCTCTCATGTCTTTGCTAACCTTTCTAACATCTTCCCAGGAGAACGCGATATTCCGCTCAACCCCCACACACGATCCCATCCGCCCTTGCTACTGGCTCGCTTGCAAGCGCGGCCGCCGAGGCGTACCGCGATCGCCCGAGCTCTTCCTCCAGAAAGAAACGCCCACCTCCACCAAGCCGGCCCGCCTCGCAGGGATTGGCGAAGAAGACCAAGAAAGCTCCCCCCGCACCTAAGGGGAAGGAGGTCGTGGATCTGTCAGATCCAGATACCATCCCCTCTCCTTCGGCGAACTGGGAGCCTGCTTACGGGTGTGGCGAGCCGGGCGGTTCCGCCGATAGGCCCAAGCCGACAAGCCACACAAACTTCGGGCTCGGGGCAAAGCTCCCAGACGTAGTTGGCGAGCCGATGCTCGCGTGGGACCCTGAGTAGAATAAGATTCTCAGCTCTTCCCTCCTCCCATCCTGGGTGGAGAGTGACAGAATTGGGGGCGAAGCGTTCGCCCTCGCCTTTGGACTCTACAGTCGCGAGGACGCCTCCCTCTTCAGGGCCTTCACGCAAAAGGGGCTTGTATATGAGGCCATGCTAGCCCAGTTCTGGGCGACGGAACTTACCCACATGGTGGGCCGCTGATACTTCATCGCGGATAGGGAAATCAGAGAGCTCAACGGCGAGCTCCGGAAGTCCGCGGACGAGGTCGCAGAGCTTAAGGGAAAGGTGGACCTGACTGAGGGCCTCCTCGCCAGCCTTCAAGGCGGCTTGGTAAGTAATGCCTGCAAAGAGTTTTTCCCTGTCTCGCTACCCATCGCCTCTTTCTGACATCCTTCCCGCAGGATGCCGAGTCCGCGAAAAAACTTACCGCGAGGATCGCTGACCTGGAGATGGAGAACTCCTAATTCAAGGCTCACGCTCGCGGTCTAACCATGGCGGTGCTCCCCCCACCTCCTTCACGAGTCAGGGCTCGCAGCCAGTCGCGAGGTGAAAAGGAGGCCTCCAACAAAAACTCGATGGGGATCGCCGAACTCGTCTTCGACACCCTTAAAGGGGCGGACCTGATCGTTCTTGACGCTATGGAGCTTACCGCGGAAGACATCGTCCCCGACCTGTTTGCGCCGGTCACAGAGGCGGAAGATTGCGAGAGCGAGTGAGGAATTCTTCAGCAGGTAGCTTTGACCCTTTAATTTTTTTAAGTGTAAAATTTTGTTTTGGTCGGCGAGTTCGCCGTTGACTGTAAAACCTTTTGATCAATGATATAGAAACATTTTGTATCTCTTGAATGTCATTTCATTTTTATTTCATTACTCACACTCGCACCTGTATGCTTGCTCGCGCAGATGTATTTTACCACGCTTGCGTTAATATGCTCGCGTCTCCACTCCTTTGTTTCTGCGTTTCTGCGTTTAGTCAGGCTCGCGCTCGCGCATTGTCAATACAACGTTCACTTAGCTTCTCTAGCTTAGAAGCTTCGCTCGGTAAACCTGCTCTACCCCCACACCTGGGAGAAGTTTGGCCCACTTCGCGAGCTTCCAGCGCTACACGCTGACCCCCTATTTTGCGAACTAGGTCCCGACTCGGCAAGCTTTGTGAACCCCATACTCCACTGCCACGCTTTTATCCTCGGACTTAGGTGTTTTTCATCCGCCGTGGGCTTCTGTTGTTATGCGAGCGAGCCCCAGGGCTCGCCTCGTCTAGGCCTTGAGAGAATTTATGCCTTGATATGAATAACCTTAGTAGTTGGTCCTTGGGGCCGACTTCCCCCACCGGCTAGTAAGGGCCCGGCGGCGGAATCATCCGCGGCACTCTGGCACCAACATTTGCTACCTTGCCAGCCTCTCCAGAGATCAACCTGGCCCACCGTCTATGAGAGCCCGACAACAAAATTGATCTGGGGCATTCCAGCACCAAAGGACTTGTTACTTGCCAGCCTCTCCAGAGATCAACCTGACCCACCGTCTATGAGAGCCCGACAGCGGAATCGATCTAGGGCATTCCAACACCAAAGGACTTGTTACTTGCCAGCCTCTCCAGAGATCAACCTGACCCACCGTCTATGACAGCCCGACAACGGAATCGATCTGGGGCATTCCAGCACCAAAGGACTTGTTACTTGCCAGCCTCTCCAGAGATCAACCTGACCCACCATCTATGAGAGCCCGACAGCGGAATCGATCTGGGGCATTCCAGCACCAAAGGACTTGTTACTTGCCAGGCTCTCTAGAGATTAACCTGACCCACCGTCTACGGGAGCCCGCCAGTGGAATCGATCTGGGGCATTCCAGCACCAAATGACTTGTTACTTGCAAGCCTCTCCAGAGATCAACCTGACCCACCGTCTATGAGAGCCCGACAGCGGAATCGATCTGGGGCATTCCAACACCAAAGGACTTGTTACTTGCCAGCCTCTCCAGAGATCAACCTGACCCACCGTCTATGGGAGCCCGACAACGGAATCGATCCGGGGCATTCCAGCACCAAAGGACTTGTTACTTGCCAGCCTCTCCAGAGATCAACCTGACCCACCATCTATGAGAGCCCGGCAGCGGAATCGATCTGGGGCATTCCAGCACTAAAGGACTTGTTACTTGCCAGCCTCTCCAGAGATCAACCTGACCCACCGTCTATGAGAGCCCGACAGTGGAATCGATCAGGGGCATTCCAGCACCAAAGGACTTGTTACTTGCCCAAGAACTACTTCAAAATATATGTATTGAGGAGGAAACATACAAAAGTCAGTTACAAAAGATTGCTAAGGATAAAATCTCTTTAAATCATCCCCACTCCTGGCTCGGCTGAGAGATACCCCTTCCACATCCTAGAGGTGGTACCCCCCCCCCCCCCCCCCCCGACTTGAGCACTTCGCTTATAATGTAAGGCCCTTCCCAATTGGGCTCTAACTTACCTACGACCGCTCCTCTCCCTGCCGCATCTACCTTCTTCAGGACCAAGTCTCCTTTCTCAAATTGCTTTATTTTGATATGCTGATCAAAGTACCAGGCCATCCACCTCTTGACTTCCTCCTGTCGGACAGTAGTGAGGTCCCGAAGCTCTTCTACCAGGTCTAGGGACAACCTTTGCTCTGCATCATTTTCTACTAGCCATTCTTCATCTCCTTCGCCCGCGGTGATCACCCTGGGGGTTTTGACTTCGAATTCTATCCGGATGATGGCCTCGGACCCATGAGACAGTTTGAAGGGGGTCTCCACCGTGGTCGTGTTTGGAGTAGTCCTCAAGGCCCACAGGACCGAGGGCAGCTGTTCTACCCAGTTGCCCCTGAGATTTTCCACTTTCTTCTTCAGCAGGTTGACAATTATTTTGTTCGCTGCCTCCACCTGACCATTACTCCTCGGGTGGTGGACCGATGCGAACCTGAGATCTATGCCGAGTTGGGTGCAAAAACTAACAAACTCCTCGTTGGCAAATTGTGGTCCGTTGTCCGTCACTATGGCCAACGGCAGCCCGTGCCTGCAAATTATCTCACCCCATACAAAATTCCTTACCACTTGGGACGTTACCTTGGCCAGCGCTTTCACCTCTACCCACTTGGAGAAATAATCAATCATTACCAATAGGAACCTCCTTTGGCCACTAGCTTGCGGGAAGGGACCTACCAGGTCCAAACCCCATATGGCGAAGGGCCACGGAGCTGTGGTAGTCCAGAGCCTTTGAGCTGGGAGGAGTTGGAGCGGAGCATTTAGCTGACATTTTGAACACTTCCTTGCGAATTCTGCTGCATCCTTGCTAAGGGTAGGCCAAAAATAGCCTTGCCTCAGCACTTTTCCCTCCACGGTCCGGCTCCCTGAGTGACTACCACACTCCCCGAGTGGATCTCTTTGAGGACTCTCGGGACCTCCTCCTCCGATACACAACGGGCCAAGAGCCCCGAGAGTGTTTTTCTATATAGTCCTCCTGCATGCAAGGAATAATAGGCTGACTTGTACCTGAAGAGCCGTTTATCCATGTCCCCTTCAGGGAACTTTCCCGATGCCAGGAAGGTGACAAAGGGATCCATCCACGATGCTCGCTGATCCACCTCCATCAGCTCCTCTTCTTCGATGGAAGGTCGGAAGAGTTCCGCTACTGTCCCTCCAGCCCAAGGACCAAACTTGGCTAGGAGATCTACCAGGGTGCTCTCCTCCCTCGGCACATGTATGATGGAGAAAGTGCAAAATTGGCCGATGACCCCCTTAACCTTCTCCAGGTAGCGTTGGAGGGTCGGCTCCCTTGCTTCAAATTCTCCCCTGATTTGGCATGCCACCACCATAGAGTCCGTTGAGACCTCCACGTCATGCACTCCCAGCTCCATGGCCAGCCGCAGGCCCGCCATCACTGCCTCGTACTCAGCCTGGTTGTTGGTAATCGGGAAATGGATGCTCAAGTCCTGCGCGATCTTTGTCCCTTGGGGGATTATTAGGATAATTCCCCCTCCATAGGAGTGCTTCCCTGACGCGCCATCCACCAACATCCTCCATGCCACCGGGGGAGGTGATTCATGCTTCTCCACTTCAGTCGTGTAGTCCGCCATGAAGTCTGCCACCGCTTGTGCCTTGATTGACATCCTAAGCACAAACATGATGTCGAACTCACTTAGCTCCACGAACCATTTGGCTAGCCTCCCCGAATGCTCCACCCCTTCCATGAATTTGCGAAGCGGGTGGTCGGTCACCACTTTGATTGAGTGTGCTTGGAAGTATGGCCAGAGCTTTCGAGCCGATACCACCAAAGCAAAAGCCAACTTCTCCAAGATTGGGTATCGGAGCTCCGCCTTCCTCAGCACCCGGCTAACGTAGTAGATGGGGAACTGCCTCCTCCCTTCTTCCCAGACCAACACCGAACTTACCACTTCAGATCCTACCACCAAGTATAGGGATAGATCCTCCCCTTGCCTTGGTCCTTGGAGTAGGGAGTCTGGGTGAGCTTCCCTTTCAAAGCTTGAAAAGCTTCCACACATTCCGAGGTCCACTCAAACTTCTCATTTCCCCGTAATACCTTGAAGAAAGGTGCACACTTCTCACCCGCCTTAGAGAGGAACCTGCTGAGTCCGGCCAATTTTCCCATGAGGCGCTGAACCTCCTTCGCGTTCCTTGGCGACCCTAACTCCAAGATGGCTTTAACCTTATCTGGGTTAGGCTCCACCCCTGCTGAGGTGAGCAAGTGACCCAGGAACTTTCCCCTACTAGCCCCGAAGACACACTTCAGGGGGTTGAGTTTCATCTTATACTTCCGCAAGGTCCCGAAGGTCTCTTCCAGGTCTTGGAGGTGAGACTTGAGATCCTGTCTCTTTATCATGAGGTCATCAACATAAACTTCCAGGTTTCTTCCCTTCTGCTCTCGGAAGACCCTGTCCATCATTCGTTGGTAAGTAGCCCCTGCATTCTTGAGCCCAAATGGCATCATCTTATAACAGTAGCACCCATCACCTGTGATGAAGGAGACATCTTTGATGTCGGGGGGGGGGGGGGGGGGGGGTGCATTCAGATCTGATGGTAACATAAAAAAGCATCTAGAAAAGACATTACAGGGAAACCAACGGCTAAATCAACCAGCGTGTCGATTCTAGGCAAGGGGTAACAATCCTTGGGGCATGATTTATTAAGTAAGGAAAAATCGATACACATCCTCCACTTACCTCCTCCCTTTTTTACCATCACCACGTTGGAGACCCAACATGGGTACTGGATCTCCAATACAAAACCCGCCTGTAGGAGCTTACTCACCTCCTCTCGGATGGGTCCCTCCAACTTGTCTGTTGTGGCCCTCTTCTTTTGACGGATGGGGTGGGTGCCTGGGTCGAGGTTGAGGCGATGGAAAGCCACATCTGCATTGATCCCGGGCATCTCCGCGACACTCCAAGCGAAGACATCCACGTTTTCCTGGACGCAATCCAGGATCTGCTTCTACTCCTCGAAGTCGAGCTCCCCGCTGATGCGGACCTTCTCCACCACCCCAGCTCGGGTGGTGACCTCGAGCTCTACGAATTCCTCCACGGCTTCTAGTTGGGACTGATCTCCCCAAACTTCTTCCTTCTCCTCTTCTTCTCCTTCCTGGAGCTTCATCACCTCTTCCGCCCCTTCCTCCTGGGCCCGACTCTCTACCTCTTCCTTCTCCTCCTCCATCGGCTCCTCTGACCCTTCCACCCCTTTATCCTCCTCTGCTCCGAGACCCTCCGGCTCTCCCACCTCCTGATCCCATTTCTCCGCCTCTGTCATCCAGGAGATGGTGTTGACCGCCGTCACGTAGCACTGCCTTGCTACCTTCGGATCCCCTCTTACTCGAATCTGGACTCCCCTTGAGCTGAATTTGAGGCATTGGTGGATGGTGGAGGTGACGCAGTGGAAAGCACTGATTAGTGGTCGTCTGAAGATGGCGCTATAGCTGCTGGGGGCATCCACTATGACAAAGCGGGAATTCCGAGATTGCCCGCCCAGGACTACATGGAGCCCCACTCCCCCTTCGACCTCCTTCCTCTCTCCGGAGAACCCGAACAATGGGCCATCCGAGGCTAACACCCTCTTGGCTTCCACCTTTATCTCATCGAATGCCTTCTTGAAGATGACGTTAACGGAGCTTCCGTTGTCCACGAGAATCCGGGACACCGTGAAGTTCTCGATGGCGGTCTGGATGACCAACGCATTGCAGAAAGGGTCCTCATGACCCGACATGTCCCTTTGGGATAAAGTAATTTTTTCTTCTGGGGGTGGGGCCGTGGATGTCAAAGCCGCGCTCCGGCGGTAGATAGTATGGAGACTCACCTTGCGGGTTGCCTCCACCCCTACACCCCCGTGGATCACTCCAATCCCTCCTCGGGTCCCAAAATCAACCCTGTCCTTACACCTCTCCTCCTTCCCGAGGTAGGACCTCTTCGATCCTCACCTGATGTTGCTGCCGCGGCGCCGACATTCTAGCCCTCTTTGTCTCCAGGAACTCTGGGAAAGTGGCCGTCGCGTGACCTTCCTCCTCATGGAAGTCACAGTATGGCAACACCACCTCTCCCCTCTCGGCCTCCACTGCCCTATTTCCCCTTCTTCTTCCTGCTCCTGCTTCTGCTCCTTCTCTCCTTCCTCTTCCTCCTCTTCCTCGCATAATCACCATAGCCTGCTGAGGCAGGGGAGGCATCTGCCTCGGAACCTGCCTCCATCCCAACTGTTGGGGTCTTCCTTGCCCTCCATAGAAGTTACCCCCTCACGGGGCATAACCTCTTCCTTGACCTTGCATCCCCCCGCCATGCTGCCTCCATCCCCCCTCCACGGCCGAGGGCTCTTCCTTTCTCCATTCCTCCTGCTGCTTGACCTCCGGCTCACTGAGCCTTGCTAGCCTCTTGGTGAGCTTCAGATTGGCCTCCTTACTCTCAACTTCCTCCACCACCCTCTCCATCAACTCCTCGTAGGAGACAGGGGCCTTTCTCTTCAGTCCCATCTTGAAGATACTCTCCCTCAGCCCCAACATGAAGGCGAGCTGAAGGGAGAACCCGGGCATCTCCTGGGTCATTAATACTTCCTCCTGAAACCGATCTGCATAATGAGCCAACGACTCCTTGGGCTCTTGCTTCACCTTGAAGAGGGACTCAACGTCCTTCTTCCTCTTCTTCGAAGTTGAAAACTGCAACAAGAAGCTTCTACTCAAGTCCTCAAATGCGTAGTTTGACCTGACAGGGAGTTGGTGGAACCACTCCCGGGCCTTCTCCTTTAGGGTGACGGCGAAGAGCCGGCACTTAAAGGCGTCCGACATCGGCCTGATAGAAACCGAGTCCTCGAACGACTCCAGGTGCTGGACTGGGTCATCCCGGCCATGGTAGTAGACCATAACCCATTCCCTGAACCCTTCCGGGATGGGTGTGGAAAGCACCAGCTCGCAGAAGGGGATTCCTCCACCTACTATCCTTTCCTGCTCCACTCGCCCCCCGAGCTCCCTCGCTAGGCTTGAACTCGCTGGGGCCATGCTCGCGAGGTCCACACTCGCCGGAGCCGCTCCTACGGGCGTCGTGCCCGCCAGGACCGCGCTTGCCTGCCCCGCACACGCCTGCGCCGCACTCGCCTGTGCCACACTTGCATGCGTCGCGCTCGCCTGCCCTGTGCTCGCTGGCACCAAACTCGTCAGACTGGCAAACAACACTCGCCCCTTTAGGTCCTGCACTGACCCCCTGACCACCTCCTTTCCAGCCCTTCCTCCCCGGGCATCCTCGCCAACCGCTGCCGGAGGATGGAACGCCTGAACTACCGGGGTCGTGAACTCGCTACGCAACGCTGCGACCGCGAACCTGAGGGTGTCGAGGACTTCCCTCTTGAAATCCGAGAACATCCTTGCCGTCACCGCAGGGTGTGACCCGCAGAACTCCTCGCCCTGCTCCTCATCTCCTGCCATGTCCCTTCCATGGAATTTTCTTGGACTAACTACACTCCACGCACACCGCACCAAAATGTTTAAACCGATTTCTCGGTCTCTTGTGAAGCTCGGGCCCTCAACAAGTTGAGGGGCAGCTAGCCCTTACTAGTCCCTTGGAGGGAGCAGACTGGGGACTTGGAAACAGACTAAGACCTTAGTCACAGCGAGGAGGTCCCACCGCAAACCCGGAAGATTGTTGAGCGCTTCCCCTCCCAAGACAAAGCTGAGACTTGGGCACCTTGGAGAGCTAGAGAGCTAAACCAAAGTAACCAAGGGAGGAAGAAAGCTCAGAGAACTGAGATCGGAATCCTCTCCCAAGGTGCCCTTTAAGGTCTATTTATAGTTTTTTGCTCGTAG
Organism: Dactylorhiza incarnata; assembly: GCA_033032865.1. Classification (NCBI taxonomy): domain Eukaryota; kingdom Viridiplantae; phylum Streptophyta; class Magnoliopsida; order Asparagales; family Orchidaceae; genus Dactylorhiza; species Dactylorhiza incarnata. The sequence continues at coordinate 8,454,081 of JAWHQI010000023.1, forward strand.
TCTATCAATAGCGGAATTCTGCCTTTTGGTTTTACTAAACGCACCCCAATTTGGCATGCTAACAGCCAAACTCCGCTGTTTGGAAAGGCTAACGGCAGACCACCAGGGGCAGAGGGGTAATTTTGCCTCCTTAGCCTATGGGCAAATGACCTGCGAGAAGGAGACTCGCAAGGGCTCCAGCGAGTCGCCCCGCGAGTATGGCTCGCGAAACCTCTCTTAGACGAGCGCTGTGCGACGACTCCGCTCGTGCCTCTTCTGGCGACATTCACCGAGGCCATGTCCCGCATGCCTCCATGCGAGCTCCCCTCGGCCCTAAGTAAATCTGCTGAACTCGCTGGAAAATTGAGTTCATCGAGCTGAGAAGCAAGTTCGTCGAACTAAGGACGGACTTCGTTGAACGCTGATTGAATTTCGTCGAACACGGAAACTTTAGAAAGAATCTGGCTCGTCTGCTTTCTCGCGAGCGGTTCGCGAGACCCCGGCTCGCTTGCTTTCTTGCGAGCGACCCTTGAGGCTCTGGCTCGACTTCTTTGTTACTTATACCCTGAACACTATTGAATACGCCGAACTCAAACTAGAGTTTGCTGAACTGGCTGGGGATTGAGTTCATCGAACGGGGAAGCAAGTTCGTTGAACTGAAATGTGACGTGAGTTTGTAGAACGCAGAACGGATTTCGTCGAATGTCGATTGAAGATCGTCGAACACGGGAACTTGGAAGGAATCTGGCTCTTCCGCCTTCTCGCGAGCGGTCGGCGAATACCCGACTCGCCTACCTTCCAGCGAGCGGGCCTTGTGGCTCTGGCTCGCCTTCTTTGTTACTTACACACTGAACACAGTTAAGTACGCCGAATTCAAACTAGAGTACGCTGAACTGGCTGGGTATTGAGTTCGTCGAATGGGGAAGCAAGTTCGTCGAACTGAAACGTGACACAAGTTCGTCGAACGCAGAACGGATTTTGTCGAACGCTGATTGAAGTTCGTCGAACACGGGAACTTGGAAGGAATTTGGCTCGTCTGTCTTCTCACGAGCGGTCGGCGAATACCCGGCTCGCCTTCCTTCCTGCGAGCGGCCCTTGTGGCTCTGGCTTGCCTTCTTTGTTACTTACACACTGAACACAGTTAAATACGTCGAACTCAAACTAGAGTTCGCCGAACTGAGGACAAAATCCGTTGAACTGGATGCAGATTGAGTTTGTCAAACGGAGAAGCAAGTTCGTCAAACTGAAATGTGACGCGAGTTTGTCGAATGCAGAATGTATTTCGTCGAACACCGAATCTTGGAAAGAATCTGGCTTGCTCAGGATGCCACCGTAAGCGGATCGCGAGGATCTGGCTGGCTCACCTTCCTACTTGCGGTCGGCGAGTGCCCGGCTCGCCCGCCTTCCTGCGAGCAATCGGTGAATGTCTGGCTCGCCCGCCTTCACGCGAGCGACCCTTGAGACTCTGGCTTGCCTTCCTTGTTACTTCCTTCGCCTGTTGACTCCCCAATCTATGTCCATCTCCCGGAGAATATCGGGGTTGTACATTGATCTCCATAGCTGTTTGTTTCCAGGAAGTATAATGATTACAGGATACCTGAGCTTCATTTCTCCTTCTCAGGAGTTTTTCTTTTTCTTGAGAAAACTTTTGGAATGTTCCTTGGGGCACTTTATAGAGGCTCATCATCTTTAGAGGACATTACCACATCTTCAGCAACATTGTCTTTGAAAAGCTCCCCCTGAATTTGTGCATTTAGCTCAACAATATCAACAGCTTCCTTGGCAATCTTTGCTACCTCATCCAGTAGGTTTTCATCCCGAAGCTCCCCCTGATCCACTATTGTACCTACAAATGCCATTTCTTCTTCCAGATTCCTTTGGGCTGCTATTTCTTCTTCTAGATTCCTTTGGGCATCTGGGATAGGCTCCCTCTGAGTTGATGGGAGCTCCCTCTGGTTATCTGCAGCAATTTCCACCTGATTCTCTGGCTCTTTTTCATTTTCTTGCTTTTCTTGATGATCTGAAGTTGGCTCCCCCTAGACCTTTGGACTTTGGAAGATGGTCACTTTCTCAGGGACTTCATCATCTTTCCCCTTATCATGGCCTCTCACCTCTAGGACAGGCCTTTCTTCCTCCATAATATTCTCCCCCTTCTTAACCTTGCTGGCAAGAGAGGTTAAGAATCCCTTTGTAACTAGGGAGGAAGACATGAAGTCCTTTAGGCCCTAGAGGGATCTTTTAGAGTTTAACAGTTCAGCCTCCATTTGGGAGTATATTTTATCAAATTTTCTGGCTTGAGTGACTAATAGATCAGCAAAAGTAGTGGAGGCCAAGCCAACTGCCTTAGAGATGACCTGCTCAAGGTCAATTGGAGGGATAGGTTTGGTGGATGGAGGAGGTGATGGTGGTAAGTCCTCTTGGATGGGAGAGAGTGCATGGTAGGTTTCAGGAGAGATATGAATTGATGGTGGTGGTGGCGGAGGAGCATGCTGAGAGTCTGAGGTAATAGTGGATGGTTATTGTTGAGGAATATGAGGTATTGGAACTGGGACTAAAGTAGATGGGATGGATTGGAGGTTTTGTTGTTGTCATTGTGGAGAATGTTATGCTGGAGTATCATCCCTTGGGGGATCTGGGACAGAGTCCCGTGGAATTGGAGAGAGGGGAGGATGAATATTATCCCTTGGAGGATATGGTATATGTCACTCTGAATCTTGAGGAGGTGGAGAGGGAGGAGGTGAAGATGGATCTTGACCAGGCTTCAAGATCTGTCTGGTCCATTTTGAGAATATTCCTATATTTAACCTTTTTCTTGGAGGAATGAGCACTCCCTTAGATTTGCACACACTGGGGTAGTGGTGGAAGATCACTTAGCTCATGATTCTCATGTAGACATTTTCTTTGTGGGCATATTTGTGCCCAATCATTTTTAGGAGCAATCTCCCCCAATTTATCTTCTTTTGAATGACCAAAATCCCCATGATCTGCAACTGCTGCTTTGGAATAGCATCATTGGCTGATATCTTGCATAACAAAACTTTGCCAACAATATTAGCTAGGAACCTATACTCTTCTGCCACATTAATTTTCTTAAGATTTATCGGCTTCTCCTTCCTGAACTGCATGAGCTGCAAAACCTGGCTGATTTCTTACCCTGTCAGTTCATCTGGGTCACTCCCAGTGGGTAGAACAAATGTTTGAGAGAGAATTTCAGCAGATATACTGATATCTTGTCTAGAAATTGTCCTTTGAAGGGACCCATCATCTGCTACAGAAACACTATCCCTAAATTATGTAAGTTCTATATCTAGAATCTTACACCTGGTAGAGATAATCTTTGTTAAACCAGCAGACTAAAAAAGGCCTAGAATGGCCTTGAAACCTTTTGTAGCAGCATTGAATGAATACACATCCACGTCGAAACCAGAAATGATCTTGGGTGGAGCCATTGGATTGTAGGTACCTGCAAAGAACAAGAGAAATAGAGAAGCATGCGAGAACTGGAGAACAAGAGAACAAGAGAGCAAGGAGAGGAAAATTCGAAAGCATAAATGATTCGACGCTGAAGTTGCTTACAAGAAGCTGATTCGTCGAAACTTAGGGTTTAAGTTGAAGCTGCGTCGATAAGAATTTATATTTGGTGCGCAAAAATATGTTGAGACTGCTTCTAGAAGCTACTCTGCGCGCGCTGTTATATCGATGTTGCGCCGATTCATATTCGACGTTGCTTCGAGATTGTTCAGTTATTCTCAAGTCGGCGCTGTAATGTCGATGCTACATCGAGTTGTTATCGACGCAACCTCAAATTTAATCAACAACTTTTAAGTAGATGTATGCGTCGATATGAACTTGACGCTGCCTCAAATTCCATTCGAATTATCCACTCTAAGTGCTTCTTGACGTTGGCATCGAGTAGAAGTCGATGGTACGTCGACTTCTATTCGACGCACCTCTGAATGAACAGATCTATTTTCTTGGAAAATTATTGCTGTTTTCCCGGCAATTTTGTTTATTGAAAATAAGTTTATGATATTAAATTTATGAACTGTATGGAAGATTCAAGGCAGAAAACACTCCCTTGGATGAATTTTGTTCCTTATTCAAGACCTACAACTTTCTTCCCACTCTATTTTCTCCTGAGTGAGACCCTACCTAATCCTGCACAAGTAATTCAATCATTAGAAGGGACCCAGGTTACCTTGGGCCCTTTGCTTTTACCATTGTAGGGTTCAATGAAAGAATAGAAGAGCCTTTCATGATATCCTTTTGGATGATAAGGTATGGGTTTCCCAAACCTATTATTTTTATACTTAAAGTGGGTATAAAAGGTATCTAAATACAGAAGATCAGCAGAATGTTTTATCATCCTAGGTTTGGCTTTAGCCTTTTGAATGTCTAGTTTAACTGTATTATTCTTCCCTTGAGATTTCTTTTCTTTGTCAAGATTGGTTTTATTACCTCTACTTGTTTTCTTTGGTTGATTAGCTTCCTGACCCTTATCTTTTGCACTGTCCTTACATGATTCATAATCACTAGGTCTAATGAAGCTAACTGGATGTTTCTAGGTAGGTTTCGTAGGGATTTTTGTGATAGTGGATGGCTCTGCTCCTAGCCCTAGGTGATTGAATCTCATGGAGAGATTTTTTGTGATGTCTCTGAGTTTTTGACTCCTCCCATTGAGTGAGTCCTCAAAGGCTTTTGCCTTTGCTAGCTTTTCCTTTAACTTTAAATTTTTTTTTTCTGATTTCAATTAATTCTGATTCTTTATTATCCAATTCTTCTACTAGGTCTTGATATCTCACATATAGATCATCCTTCTTAAGGTTTTCTAATTCTTCCCTACCTGCTTCTAATTTTTTTTGAATTTTAATAAAATCATTACAGAATTCTTTAAAGCATGTTTTAAAATCATCAGAAGTAAAATCAAAATCATCAAACAGTGATACCTATTCTTCTTCATCATCTGATGACATCGCCAATGCCATCATGTAGGCTGCTTCAGCTTCAACTTCATCATCACTTTCAGATGATGATGAACTTAACTCTGCTTCAGAGTCACTCCAGGCTGCTCTTGTCTGTTTGCTCTTGTGGATAGTCAGGGGCTATGTGCCCTAGTTTGTTGCAGGTGAAGCAGATAATCTCCTTCCTTGGAGTCTTATCATATCTGGGCTTTGAGCTCCTTTCTCTTCTCCTTGAGTCTTCCGTCTTAACCCACTTTCTGAATCTCCTTGTTAGGAGACTGAACATCTCAGCTTCAGGAGTAGAGGGCTCTCCTTCAGTAGCTTTCGGAGCAAGATTCTTTTGGATAAGAGCTAGGGTTATCTCCTTTTCCTCTGATTCATCTCTGTTCTTTAGAAGCATCTCATATGACTTAAGCTTTCCTAGCAAAGTTTCAGTAGAGACTTCTCTATGGCATCTGGATTCTCTAATGGCCCAGATCCTTGAATCCCATGAGCTTTGGAAGCATATGAGTATTTTATCATTACTTTCAGTCAAGGATCTCCTTGTCCAAGCCTCTGAGCTCATTAATGATAATGATGAATCTGTCATACATGTCAACAACTGTCTCTTCAGCTTTCTTCTGAAAGTTTTCATACTAGGATATGAGAAGGGACTTCCTATCCTTTCTTTCATTAGAACTTCCTTCTACCATTCTGGAAAGAGATTCCCAGATTTCTTTGGCTGATTGATTGTCAGCAACTTTCTGGAAGATGTAATCTGACATTGTGGAGACCAGAATATTCATAGCTTTGGCATCACATGCATTCTTCTTTTTCTCTATTTCAGTCCACTCTGCCCTGGGCACAAGTTCCTGAGTTGAGGTCCCACTGACATCTTTCTTATATGGAGTTGGTGGACCTGAAATTATGACATCAAATATGTCTTTATCAATAGAATTCATATATAATTTTATTCTAGCCTTCAAGAGTGTGAACTTATTCAAGTTACACACTGGAGGTCTTGTTGAGGCATAATCCTTAGATCTCATTTTCTTTATAAACTTTTTATAGTAAAGAAATAAGAGTAGGAGGTCTTTTTGATCAAGGTGTTAGCCTTTTAATGATCAACCTCCTTTTGATACCAATTGAAAGTGCACAGTGTGCCTCTGAGAATCCTCTAGAGGGGGGGTGAATAGAGATTTAAAATATTTCTATCTTAACTGTGTAGACAATAAAACACACAAAGGAATTATGCTCACAAACAATACACATGCAGAATAATTATTGCAGGAAATAAAAATGCTAAGAAGTAAAATTGGGACAACACAGAAATAAGACACACTTGTTTTCTTGTATAGAGGTTCCCAAAAATGTGGGTAGTCCTCTCTTCTACCACCTGGTAGGTATGCACCACCTGTGCCTGAGCCTTTTGATAAGGAGACTCTCAGAACTACTGATCTTTTGATTAGGAGATCATGAACCAACCAGATCTTTTGATAAGGAGATCTTGAACCAACCAGATCTTTTGATAAGGAGATCTTGAACCACTGAATCCTTTGGAAGAGTGACTCTTAAAACTCTTTTACAGTTGAGAAAAGTGAAGGAAAGGAGAAGGAAGTAGAGAAATGAATTCTGCTATCAAAATTATGATGAAGCCTTCTGCTTCAATTTTCTCTTTTCTAGATCTGCTAAATATGAACACCTGCTTTTGATAGAGATGATTTGCAGAGGTTATGGGCTTTAGATCCCATCTCTTTCTTCAATTGAAATCTGGCTGCTATATGATATGTGATGAAGAGCAGCCTTCTGTTTATCACTGTACTTCAGAGAGAGCAGTATTTGTTCTTCACTATCTTTTAGGGTTCAGGAGGCAGAAAAAAAGCACGAGAACCCTAATCGACATAATTTTAATGTGTGTGTTGAATGCTTTAATTTCTTCTCTCTGATCTTCATATTTATTGTCCAACCTTTAATTTGAATTCATTTCCTTTTTAAGAGTATGCTGAAAAGGTATTGGCCTGGATATATTCTCTTCCTTTCCTCATTTGTTCTCGATCCGTTCACCAGCTATATTGATCCTTTCCAAGAAAGCTTTTGTTGTCTTCATTATTGCTCCTTTCTATTCTAGGTAATAAATGAGCCGTTGTAGAACGGTCTTCTGTATTGTGGGCCATGAAAGAGAGATCCAAAATGACAGCTGAATAGGTTTCCTTTTCAGACTGTATTCGACGTTGTGTAGAGTTCTCTTTCTCTCTTATCGGCGTACCTCCGAGTTCTTGTAAAAGCAGCTTCGAATTCATTCTTACTCTGATTGAAGTCTGCTTGTCGACGTTGCGTCGATACCTTATCAATGTAATCGTTGAGTTGAGGGCATGACTCCGAACTTCATTGATGCGCAAAACTATATCTGCAAACGACAACGACAAGTATACCGTATCGAATGTAGTATAGGTTGTAAAAACCAAGGTCGTATTAGACTCGGAGAGGTTGAGTACTCTTACTTCGAGAAAATCTCTATTATTCAATCAACAATACTTTGGGTTGGTTTTGCAAAAAGGAGAGATAAATTAAAATAAAGATTAGAACAATAAAAAGGATGATTAGCACTCGATCTTTGAATCACCTCGGAGATAAAGAATCGGAAGAAATAATAGAATCGCATTCTCCTACTAAAATAACATTGACCGTGGGGATTCCAGAATTATGAACGTACCTTGGGTCGAGGATATGTCCAACTAAGATTAGGAAATATCAACTGAATTCTCATTCGATAGTCGATAACCTAATGCTCGCTTACGAGGTGAATCCCGCTATTGGCTTTTACTCCAATACGGAAGGGTAACGTCGTCCTCTCTCGAGGATTGCATTCTACTCTTCTTTATCCTTGAGTGATCGATTCGTCTTACGAGTCTCTCAGATAATTAAAGAACGAAAATAAGAACAAGAATTATATATCGAAAATATAATCTCGTTATCTTAAAATCAAGGATAAATCTTAAGTTTATTTTTAGAAAAGAGAAAGAACATTTCTAAATTACTTCAAAACTTTTATTATTCCTTGGATCATCTCGATCGAGTACTAATAATGTTTTAGTTACTCATTGAGATGGAGGAATCAAAAGAAATAAAAGAATACAAGAAGTAGGAAGAAGAGAATATATGAATAAGAAGAATTATTTTATTAATTGCAAAATGAAAAGAAATACAAGCTATAGAAATGAAAATTATAACTATTGAAATTGAATGTACAATTGCAAGAAATAAAGAAGGATTACAAGAACTACTAAAAACATTAAAATAATACAAGTAATGAAATGTCTAAGTCCTAAAAATTACTCCCTTAAAATCCCCCCAATGAGCCCTATTTATAGGTGCAAAACAATAACAGCCGGCCCAAGCATTTGAAGAAATGTAATCAATAGGGGGTGGGGCCATGGCTGATTTAATGGAGATGTTTCTTGGAGCAGGCCGGACAGCTGGTGGAGCTTGGGCGGAGGAGGTGCACATGGATTATTGTAAGGTGGCGGTGGCGTAACTGCATGGAGGTAACGGCGGTGATGTTGAACATTCGTCGAACGCAGTTCGTCGAACTCTCGCCCGTTCGTCGATCGGAGGCCGCCAGACGATAGTTCGTCGATCACAGATCAATTCATCGAACGCAGTTCGTCGATCTCACGCACATTCGTCGATCGGAGGCCGCCAGACGACAGTTCGTCGATCTCAGTTCAATTCGTCGAACGCAGTTCATCGATCTCACACATGTTCGTCGATCGGAGGTCGCGAGACGACAGTTCATCGATCTCCTGCAATTTCATCGAACGGAGGTCGCCAGGCGGCGGTTTGTTGAACGTAGTTCGTCGAACGGAGGTCGCCAGGCGGCAGTTCGTCGAACGGAGGTCGCCAGGCGGTAGTTCGTCGATCTCACGCCAATTCGTCGAACGTAGTTCTTATCCAATGGTCATGCCCCCAGGTCACGCCCGTGACCTTGGGCGCGTACTTATAAATTTCGTCCAAAAATGTCTAGAAAACTTGAAAACATAAAATGAGCTTAAATTAGTTAAAGAAATAAAAATGAATGAATTCGATTGGATAATTCATGCTATTTATTCAAATTCATATAAAAAATATCCATAAAATTATATTAAAGGATGAGTACAAAAAGTACTCATCAAACACCCCCATACTTGAGTTTTTGCTATTTTAGAGCAAAAGAGTGAGGATAGAATTTACAAGACATCGATATTATTTTTAATTAACTAAAATTTCATTAAACCAAGAGTAAGTTAAAAGTAAATCATAAGAATTCAAGAATTAAGTCATAAATTATGGTGATAATTTAAAAAGAGAAAATTATTTAGCTAACTACTTCTCAAGATAACTATTTAGCGATCGAAATTATAGAAATTTTCAAACAACATTAGATTGAAATTATAGACACTATAACATAAAAGAAGCTTAAGGAAAAGACACCTACCAAAATACTGCTCTCTTAATAATTTAGTTTAGGACTAGAACCAATGAAATTTGCTAAGGATGGAGGTTTACTTGAAAATGGCAAATGAAGAGATACAAAAATAAAGGTGATGAATTTTATCCTCTCACCTTATTTGAATACGAGTTTGTATATGTTTAGGAAAATAAAGAATTTTTCCATGCCATATAATCTTTTAAAATTTCTCTTCAATTAAAAACCCAAAATGTATATGTTTAAAAATAATGAATTTTATCCTCTTACTTTATGACATATAATCTTTTAAATGATTTTGGGTGCATATGTTTAGGGGATAATGAATTTTATCCTCTTATTCCCATGACATATGATTTTTTTCTACATTTTTTTTATTTGCCAAAAAAGGGTGAGGGGGGGGGGGGGGGGGGGGGGGAGAAATATTTCTAGTTTATAAATTAAACTATTTTGAGAGCAACTTTTTAGTGGAATGAAATTTCCTAAGATCTTAAAGTTAAAAGAGAAAATAATAGAAATCTAAAGATGTTTAGCCAATTTACCACAAAGTGAAGCTATTTAAAATTAAATGGAGAAATAGTGCTAAATAAATTCTCTATTTGAATTAAAAACATAAAGTGTTTCTTAAAACTAAATTACATCAAATTTAAGTTTAACAAATTCTGATAAAAACAAAAAAATTAGCTAAATTAAAAATGTAAGAATACTTATAATCAAACCTCAAACTAAATTTCTAGAAAAATAAAAACAACAAGGCTAGGCATATTTATCGCAAGGAGGAGGTGCTTGCAAAACTATATGATTAAGCTCCGGTTGTTCCTTTTCTAAAATAAATATTTCTTTTGAAAAATCTAGTGCATTACCAAGCGGAATAAAATTTCCGGACACAAGATTTTCATGAATTTTTGGTTGAATAGAAGAGATTTGCAAAAATTCATGACAAAGAAAAGAAGATCCGGGTGAATTAGGGGAAAAAACTTGTTCTTCTTCTAGTTCATCCGAGATGCCCACAACATGAAAAAAATCTTGGCAAGAAATTTTTTCTTCATCTTTGGTAAAAGAAGTTATGGGATTACATGAAAGCACATGTTTCTCCATAACTAAATTATCAAAGGATGGAGAAAAAGCACTAGAAGAAGTCATATTTTTATCTAAGTTTTGGGGGGAAGTATCTATTTGAATCTGCGAAATTTCCCCAAAATTAGAGAATGAAAATTTCGGTGCAAGAGAAGATGAACAAAAAATTTGGATCTAAAAATTTATCTTCATCGCTCCGAGAACTATTCGGGTGAGCTTGCCACCAAGAATAATCGACTTCGGTGCTAGAAGAACAATTATCAAACGTCGAAAAATTATTCTTATGAAATTTAGAAAAAATATTTTCTTCAAAGTTTGAAAATTTATTTTCTTAAAAAGATGAAAAATTATAATTGTAATTATTATACTCTAAATTTTTTGGGGAAGTATAAAATTGAATCGATGGAAATTCCCCAAAATTAGAGACAGAAAATTGTGGCGCATAATAAGAAGAACAAAATTCGGATCTAAAGATTTATCTTCACCGCTCCGAGAACTATCCGGGTGAGCTTGCCACCTAGAATAATCGACTTCGGTGCTAGAAGAACAATTATTAAATGCCAAAAAATTATTATCATGAAAATTAGAAAAAATATTTTCATCAAGGTTTGAAAAATTATTTTCATTAAAAGAGGAAATATTATGATCGTAACAATAATCAAAATTATTTGCATAATATTGAGAAAATTTATTTTCATAATAATTATTTTGAGAATATGAATGTAAATAACATTCCTCACTTTGATGAGCCGCACCACAATAATTACAATTAATTTGGCGTTTTCGTGCGGCTTCCCATAGATTAACTTGGTTTTAAATCTCAGCAACTTTTACGACCAATTCAGATAACTTCATTTAATAAAATAAAAAGAGAACAACGTTTACTTAAATGAATGGAATTTTAGAGAATAATTATAATAAAAAAAATATTTATATAATAATTTTTTTTCAAAAAGCGGGTTAAGTTAGTCCCGGACTTCCCAAGGTCAACCCGGTGAAGGGCTCGCAAGGTACTACTAGAGGCTTTGATGGGAATTCAAGCACAAAGCATCCTTTCCGAGAATTTAGATTACGTTTTTTTAAGATTTTATAAAAAATTTATGAAAAGGGGGAGAAGAAGGAGAACGATAAAATTAATAGATATTTCTTTTTTCGAAATATCAATCGTGTTCCCCGGCAACGACGCCAAAAACATGATGCGCAAAACTATATCCACAAATGAAAATGGCAAGTGTATCGTATCGAATGTAGTATAGGTTGTAAAAACCAAGGTCGTATTAGACTCGGGGCGGTTGAGTACTCTTACTTCGAGAAAATCTCTATTATTCTTTCAACAATACTTTGGGTTGGTTTTGCAAAAAGGAGAGATAAATTAAAATAAAGATTAGAACAATAAAAAGGATGATTAGCACTCGATCTTTGAATCACCTCGGAGATAAAGAATAGGAAGAAATAATAGAATCGCATTCTCTTACTAAAATAACTTTGACCGTAGGGATTCTAGAATTATGAACGTACCTTGGGTCGAGGATATGTCCAACTAAGATTAGGGAATATCAACTGAATTCTCATTCTCTAGTCGATAACCTAATACTCGCTTACGAGGTGAATCCCGCTATTGACTTTTACTCTAATCCGGAAGGGTAACGTCGTCCTCTCTCGAGGATTGCATTCTACTCTTCTTTATACTTGAGTGATCGTTTCGTCTTACGAGCCTCTCAGCTAATTAAAGAACGAAAACAAGAACAAGAATTATATATCGAAAATATAATCTCGTTATCTTAAAATCAAGGATAAATCTTAAGTTTATTTTTAGAAAAGAGAAAGAGCAATTCTAAATTACTTCAAAACTTTTATTATTCCTTGGATCATCTCGATCGAGTACTAATAATATTTTAGTTACTCATTGAGATGGAGGAATCAAACGAAATAAAAGAATAAAGAAGTAGGAAGAAGAGAATAAGGGAATAAGAAGAATTATTTTATTAATTGCAAAATGAAAAGAAATACAAGCTATAGAAATGAAAATTATAATTATTGAAATTGAAAGTACAATTGCAAGAAATAAAGAAGGATTACAAGAACTACTAAAAACATGAAAATAATACAAGAAATGAAATGTCTAAGTCCTAAAAATTCCTCCCTTAAATTCCCCCCAATGAGCCCTATTTATAGGTGCAAAACAATAACATCCGGCCCAAGCATTTGAAGAAATGTAATCAATAGGGGGTGGGGCCATGGCTGATTTAATGGAGACGTTTCTTAGAGCAGGCCGGACAGCTGGTGGAGCTTTGGTGGAGGAGGTGCACATGGATTGCTATAAGATGGCGGTGGCGTAACTGCATGGAGGTAACGGCGGTGCTGTTAAAAATTTGTCGAACGCAGTTCGTCGAACTCTCACCCGTTCGTCGATCGGAGGCCGCCAGATGATAGTTCGTCGATCGCAGATCAATTCGTCGAACGCAGTTCGTCAATCTCACTCACGTTCGTCGATCAGAGGCCGCCAGATGATAGTTCGTCGATCTCAGTTCAATTCATCGAATGCAGTTTATCGATCTCACGCATGTTCGTTGATCGGAGGTTGCTAGAAGACAGTTCGTCGATCTCCCGCAATTTCGTCAAACGCAGTTTGTCAAACGGAGGTCGCAAGGTGGCAGTTCGTTGAATGCAGTTCGTCAAACAGAGGTCGCCAGGCGGCAGTTTGTCGAACGTAGTTCATCGAATGGAGGTCGCCAGGCGGTAGTTCGTCGATCTCCCGCCAATTCGTCGAACGTAGTTCTTATCCAATGGTCATGCCCCCAGGTCACGTCTGTGACCTTGGGCGTGTACTTATAAATTTCATCGAAATATGTCTAAAAAACTTGAAAAATATAAAATACTTAAATTAGTTAATGAAATAAAAAGGAATGAATTCGATTGGATAATTCATGCTATTTATTCAAATTCATATAAAAAATATCCCTAAAATTATATTAATGGATGAGTATAAAAAGTACTCATCATTCATCATCTGCGTCGAATTGAAGTTAACGTTGCGTCGACTTCAGATGGCTTCGACCGATTCTTTCTTCTGCGTTGAGTTCAAGTAGAAGCTGCGTAGACTTCTCATGATACTTCGACATGTCCATTTCCTCTACGTCGACATCATTTCGACGTAGCATCGACTTGATCTACTTCAACAATAAGTTGAGTTTCTTGGACTTCTAGTCTAAGTTACGTTGACATGACTTCGATGTTGCGTCGATTTCTATTCGACGCAATTGTTAACTTTAACCAAATTCTGCTTGTCTTGATCTGGTCTTATCACCCTAAGTTAAGTGACATATTCTAAGACATATAATGACCATATTACCATCACTATACAATGGGTAATTAAATCCTAAGAGATAAAATCACTTTAGATAATTTGTTAAGTTAAATCTAAGGGGTTTTTCCCAACAAAAAAATTCAGAGAGGGATCATATATATGAAGAATCAGGCTAATGCTAGCGGTAAGAATTACCGCCTGGCGGTAGTAACCGAACATGATTTTCATGGAAAAATTCATATCTTTCGAGCGCACTTGGAGGTACATATTCCTCTTTTTCTTCCTCTTTTTCTCCAAGCGATTCATTATCCTCATGCTCCAAAGGAGGAAGCGGTTCCTCTTTCTTTCCTATAGAATTAGCATCTACACAAGGAACAAGCTCATCAAATCTTACATTGATAGACTCTTCAACTGTTTTAGTTCTCTTGTTATATATTCTATAAGTCTTACTAGTTGAAGAGTAGCCAATGAAAATTCCCTCATCACATTTTTCATCAAATTTTCCTAATGCATCTCTAGTGTTTAAAATAAAATATTTGCAACCAAAAATATGAAAATAAGATACATTAGGTTTCTTTTTAAAACATAGCTCATAATGTGTTAGTTTTATGATTGGGCGAAGTATGACACAATTAATAACATAACATGAAGTATTAACAACTTCTGCCCAAAATGATCTGGGCAACCCATATTCAGAAAGCATAGTGCGTGCTAGTTCTTGAAGGGTTCTATTTTTCCTCTCCACTACACCATTTTATTATGGGGTGCGTGGAGCAGAAAATTCATGCTTAATTCCTCGATCATTACAAAAAGAAGAAAACATATCATTTTCAAATTCTCCTCCATGATTCGATCGTATGCATTTAATTTTTAAATCAAGTTTGTTTTGAATACGAATGCATAGCTTAATAAATTCAAGAAAGACATCAGATTTGGAAGATAGAAATATAGTCCATCAAAATCTAGAATAATCATCAATTAATACAAAAGTGTATTTTCTTTCTCCTAGACTAGAAGTGCTAACTGGTCCAAATAAATCCATGCGAATTAATTGAAGTGGTCTAAAAGTAGAAATTACATTTTTGCTTTTAAAAGAACTTTTTGAAAATTTTCCTTTTTGGCACGACGTGCAAAGAGAAGATAAATTTCCATTAAGCATAGGTAATCCCTTAATTAATTTATCTTTTGATAATTTCAAAATAAGCTTGGTGCTATAGTGACCAAGGTGTCTATGCCAAAGTTCTAATTCTTCATTTTTAGAAATAGAGCATTTTAAAGAAGAATTTGAAAGATCATTAAAGGCAATCATATAAATATTATACATCCTAGGTACAGTGAGTACAACTTCATTTATTTTGTAATTTATGATTTTACAAAGGTTTGTAGAAGATTGAAATAATACATTAAAACCTTCATCACATAATTGACTAATTGAAATTAAATTATGCTTCAAACCGTCTACAAACAAAACATTAGAAATTGAAAAAGATTTGTTACCCACTATGCCGATGACCACAATCCTTCCTTTTATGTTATCTCCAAAAGTCACCATCCCTCCTTTCTTCATCTCAATGCTAAGGAACTTTGCTCTGTTGCCTGTCATGTGTTTGGAGCATCCCGAGTCCAAATACCACAAGTCTTCTTTATTCTTAGCCTGCAAACATACCAATAAAGGAGATGAGAGTATAAATTTGGATACCCAAGAGGTTCCTCCCATGGAATAGGTGGAAACCTTAGGCACCCAGATTTGTTTTAAAGCACTACGACCCTTCTTCATACATGAGTCCGAGGTCAGTCCAAATATATGACATTTGGCACACGAAATAAAGGGGGTTGAGACCCTTTTTAGAGTTCTGTATAAACTCTTGCAGGAAGATGAGGTTACATCGAAATTTTGAAATGATTTTTTATTATTAGAATTATGATTTCTGGATTTACTGTTACCGCCGGCGGTAAGAGTTACTGCTGGGCGATAACTTCCAGAAACATAACCAAGCCCATATTTAGCACTGCCATGGCATTGGTTGGACAAGATCATGTCTAGAGACCTTTGCCCAACTCCAAATTTTTAATGACCGCGTTTAAATCATGAATTTTAGCTTTAAGAACGGTGTTTTCCATTACTAACATAACGCACTGATTCACAAAAGATTTTTTCCTTCTTCTATTTGAGAAAGAGAGGTTTTTAAAGTTCTTTCTAAGTCCCCTTTTTCCTTAGTAAGTAATTCAGTGGTGGAGTGGGACTTAGAAAGAGATTTTTCAAAATCTTTCATTCTTGCAAAGGAGTGATTGCACTCTTGGCAAGCTACTTTATCTTTCCCTAATAGTTGAGCTTCTTTTGTCAATTTTTTGTTTTCCTTTAACAAAAGTTAATTTTGAGTTTTTAGAAAATCAATATCTTGTAAACGTTTTATCAAAATATTTGCAAGTTTGTAAATACTCAGAATATAAATCATCAAAAGTAGGAGGAGGTACCTCGGTGTCGCTTTGGACACTACATTCGTCATTAGATAATGTATTGCTCCTTGTCATGAGGCACATGTTGGCCTCTTCTTTACTGCTGGATGATGATCCGCTCGATTCCTCGGAGGAAGAGTCATCCCAAGTAGCCGCCTTTAGTACCTTCTTTTTCTTATTGCCATTGTGCCTCTTTCCTTTTAGCTCTTTCAGATGTTTCGAGAACTGGATCCGGATATGTCAGGTTCTTCTACAATGGTAGCACTCCGGTGATGGCCGCTCATCACCGCCATCATCGCTACCTTTTCCTTTCTTCGATGAGGATCCCTTGTAGATGAAATATTTCTAGAAGATGTTTCTCCTTTCTGGATTCTTCATGAATCTCTTAAACTTCTTCACAAACAGGCTCTCCTCGTCCTCTTCATCACCATCTTCTCCATTGGCCTCCTTCCTTGATTTCAATGCCAAAGCCTTCTTCTTTGGCTTCATGTTGCACTCTTATTGTTGAATTTTTAGTTCAACCTCATGGGTTTTAAGATTTCCAATGAGGCTCTCAATTTGAAGCTTCTTTAGATCGTGCGATTCTGAGATGACCGTCATCTTTGGATTGAACTTTAGAGGGAGAGACCTAAGAATTTTTCTCACCAAGTTACCGTTGGAGAACATCTTCCCAAGCACTTTTGAGTCGTTGACAATCTTGGTGAACCTTCTGTACATTGAATCTATGTCTTCATCCGCCTCCATCCAGAATTTCTCATATTTAGGTTCTAGTTGGAAGAGCTTTGAATCCTTAACCTGTGAAGTACCATCATTAGTAATTTCTAATAAATTCCATATATCATAAGCAGTTTCACAAGCACAAGTTCTATTAAATTCCGTTCTATCCAAAACACAAAATAAAGAATTCATGGCTTTAACGTTATTCTTGCATCTCAACTTATCATCATCATCCCATTTGTCTCTCGGTTTTTCCATAGTAACTTCTCCAACAACAAATGTTGGTGGAGAGTATCATTTGTTTACCCAGAAGACCGCTTTCAATAGAAATACTCGCAGACCGGGCGGTTTGAAGATATAAGTCGCCCGGTTCAGGTTTTACGAGGTCCATCAACACCAAACAGCACATGCCGAGCGGTCTGGCATGACTCAGATCGCCTCCAAGTATTGAAGATTACACAGGCCCAAGTTCAAAAGGCAAGCCGCGGTCTCAAGTCTGAGACCGACCGGGTTGCACCATGAAGACAAGCCAAGGTTCGAGTCCAAAGAACAAGCCGCGGTCTCAAGACAGAGACCGCTCGGATTGCGTCGTCACCTTGGTCGTAGCATCTTCAGCCACTGGTCAGACAGGTCAGAAGGGCAAGTCGCCATGCCGCGCGGCTTCTTTCCTTTCTTCTTTGTGTATCCCGTCACTGCCTGCCCGTTTCTCCTGTACCCGGGCAGGCGGTTATTTTATCCCTGCCCATTCGGGCAGGCCCCCAAGCCTATAAATAGGGGGCGGCACCGTCCCAAGGCATGCACACTAGAATCCAGGAGCTCGCTTGTTTGAGTTGCGGTCTCGAGTTTCCCGTCTTGCGGACTGTCTGACCGGCCGGCTTCTGCTTTCCTGCACTTGTAACCCGTTGTAACCGCTTCTTCTTAATCAAAGGAAAGCCTGTCACAGGAATGACATTCGCCGTGACGGGCGAAGTTTGGCCTTGACCGCTGCTAGCGGTCTCGTTTTCTCCACCTAAAAAGTAACCGGCAACCCGCAGCCTCCGATTTCCTTCGGAAGTGCGATTTCGTACTCAACAGAAACATGCGACCTTCAGATCGCGGATTGTCGGTGAAATCCTTGCCGTAATGTCAGACCGTCAGTATCCTCTTGGAGACCGCTCCGATCATAGTGAGGACTCTTTGTGGGAAGCCTTGGAGCAATCAAGGAGAGAAGCCGAGCGGGCTCAGAAGGCGACCGATCAGTGTTTGGACGCTATCAGTCAGACTTTGGCTTTCTTAACCGAGCGGTTAGTTACACAACAAGCCGCGGTTAATCAGGCGGTGACCCCAGTCCCTCCTCCACCTCCTCCTTACCCGCTACCACAAGCCGCTAACTTCCAGCCCCAGCAAGAAGGTTTTGCGGCTAGGCAAAACTTCTATCAGAAAGCCGCGCACAGCATGCCGGCTCGGGTCCTCGACTTCCAGGGGCGGCTTCTCATGCTGCCCACGTTTCTTACCCGCAAGAGGGCACGGCCCATCATTCCTACCCGCCAGAAGCTGCTGCCCGGTCCTCTTACCAAGCGGCTTGTCCGCGATTAGCCGCAGCTCCGGCTGCTTATCCTACTCCTTTATATGAAGATATAGAAGAAACTTCTCCCTTTGTGGACGAAGTCCGAGGGGAGCCTGCCCCTAATAATTTCAGAGAGCCTCGATTGCCAGCTTTCAATGGGGAGACTGATCCCACTGTTCATTTACAAGCCTTCGAGTTAGCCATCGCTCTTAGAACCTTAACTGATGCGACTAAGTGCAAGCTCCTTGTGACCTCCTTTGAAGGACAAGCAAGGGAGTGGTTTTATGGGTTGCACCCCAGGTCGATCAGTTGTTTTGCTGAATTGCGAAGGGAATTTCTGCTGAGATTCTCTACTTCAAGGAAGAGGAAAAGTGGCCCGGCGGCCCTTTTCGATATAAAGCAGCGGGAAAACGAAACGTGGGACCATTTCGTAGACCGCTTTCAGAAGGAGATAAAGGAAGTTCAGAACGTGGATCCAGAGTTGTATAGGGTTGCCCTCATTCATGGTTTGAGAGAGGGCCCCCTAAAATTTGAAGCGAATATAAGGGAGCCTCGAACTTATCAGGAAATGATAAGTTTAGCAAACATGTTTATCAGAGGAGAGAAGAGCAATCCAGGCTACGTCGCAAAGCTAGTAAGCGACAAGGAGCAGTTAAATCCGTCCTTTCACAACCAACCATCAAATCAGTCCCACTTTGAACCCCGTTCCCAAAGGGGGAGAAATTAAAAAAACAAACAACCCTTTATGGGCCATCAACGGTTTCAGGATCAGAAGCCGTCGTTGGCCATCGCTTCCGTTCCATCCGTTCCTCTTCCGCAAATCATGCTGGTATACTTGCCACAGTATACCGCGCAGCCACCTCTAGTCATTCCATCCACTCAATATGATGACTCGCAAGAGTCATTCACTCCCTTAAATGTCACCATGGACGAAGTGGTCCAGATTCTACAGAAGAGGCCAGATTTCAAAAGGCCTGCTCCTCTAAAGTCGGATATCCGCAATCAAAATCCGAACCTTTATTGTGAATATCATAAAGAAGGGGGCATCTTACCGAAGACTGTCGGGCCCTTCGCTTGCTGATAGAGAGACTCCTGGGAGAAGGAAAGCTCCGGGGTTTAGTTCGGAAAGAGGCAACCGCTGAGCCAGTTGCCGAAAAGAGAAAAGAGAAAGAAGCAGTGGAAGTAACCTGGGAATGCGCCGACATCGAAGACGCCGGCTGCTATGGTGACATCCATCCTTCCACCGAATGCATCGAAGTCAATGATGTGGGCCCCTTGGGGGACATCTATTATATTCATGGAGGAGCTGGAGTGGAATCATCTCGCAAGTCCAGCATCGCAAGAGTTCTGAAGCAGGAAGTGGCGGCTACTACAAGTTCTCCTCCTAAAGGCACCATTGTCACTTTTGGTCAGGATGACCTTCCACCAAATGCCAATCCCTTCGATGATGTTGTGGTCATCAAAGCTGTCATCGAGAATTATACAGTTTAGAAGATCATGATTGATACAGGCAGCTCCGTCAATCTCCTTTTCCGCCCAACTTTCGAAGCCCTGAAGACCGGAAAGCCTTTGCTTTCCACCGACGGGCTCCTCTACGATTTTTCTGGGGAGAAGAAAGAAGTAGAGGGTTCAGTAAAGCTCCTGGTCTCTCTTGGAGGAGTGATAAAGTTAATCAATTTCGTGGTAGTGGATGGCCCAAGCAATTACTGCGCCATCTTCGGGAGGCCTATTCTTAATGCATATAGGGCAGTAGTGTCTACCTTTCACCTTGCTCTTAAGTTCGCTGCCGAAGGAATGCAGTATCGGGTTAGAAGCAACCCAAAGGTGGCTCAGGAGTGCTACGTCCGAACTGTCAACATGATCACCGACGCTCCACTTCCCGAGGCCGTGGCTGAAGTTCTAGAGATTGCTGAATCCTCAAGGGCTGCTGAGGAAGAAAAGATCGCGAAGGGGCTCACCTGGAACCTGCCCAGGCAACCCAAGAAGTTCCTATTGCTGAAGGGGAAGAAAAGAAGCTGGTTATCAATGCTGAGTTGCTGGAGAAGGAGAAAGTGGAGCTAATCTCCTGCCTTTTGGAGAACTTGGATATCTTCGCTTGGTCAGCGGAGGATATGCCAGGAGTGGATCCAGACGTGGCATGTCATCATCTGAACATATCTCCCGAGTTCAAGCCCATCCAGCAAAAAAAAAGAGAAGTGGCGACCAAGCTGGCGTTGCCCATCAAAGAGGAGGTTTCCAAACTCCTGAAGGCGGGTTTCATTTCTGAAATTCAATATCCCACGTGGATGTCGAATGTTGTAATGGTTAAGAAATCTGGTGGGAAGTGGCGCATGTGCGTGGACTTCACCAAACTTAATAAAGCGTGCCCTAAAGATTGCTACCCTCTGCCTCGGATAGATCTCTTAGTTGATTCCGCGGTTGGGTATGGTTTTATGAGTTTTCTCCATGCCTTCTCTGGGTATCATCAAATTAAAATGCACAAACCCGACATCTCGCATACCTCATTTATCACAAACGATGGGTGTTACTGCTATCTCGTAATGCCCTTCAGTCTTAAAAATACGGGCGCAACATACCAAAGAATGATGGATACCGTCTTTAAGCATCAAAAAGGCATGAATCTCGAAGTTTACGTTGATGATCTCCTTCTAAAAAGTAAAACATTCTCATTGCACTTGAAAGACCTCGTAGAGACGTTCGCTACTCTACGGAGGTTCAAGTTAAAATTAAACCCATTGAAATGTGTGTTTGGGGCAAACAAAGGAAAGTTTCTTGGGCATCTCTTAACTCCTAACGGCCTTGCACCAAATCCAGATAAGGTGAAGGCCATCCTTGATATGACCCCTCCTCGAAATACCAAAGAAGTTCAGCAACTTGGGGGGAGGTAGGCGGGATTGAGCAGGTTTATCTCCAAATCTGGAGATAAAAGTGCCCCATTCTGTAAAATACTGCGGGGGTGGGGGGGGATCAAAGTTTGAATGGAGCGAGGAGTGTAACAGGGCTTTTGAGCAGCTAAAAGTATAGTTAACTTCGACTCCGCTACTCCAAAGTCCCCATGAGGGAGAAATACTATTCTTATATCTAGGAGTCGCCGGATGCGGTGAGTTCTGTCCTCGTTCGAGAAGAAAAGAAGAGGTAGTTTCCAATATACTATGTCAGTCATATTCTCAAAGATGAAGAAACCAGATATTCGATCTTGGAGAAACTGGCCTTGGCCTTGGTTATGTCTGCGCGAAGGCTTCGTCCTTATTTTCAGGCTCATTCTGTCCAAGTTATTACAAATCATCCTTTGAAAAATGTTCTTGAAAAGCCAGACCATTCAGGGAGGTTGGCTAAATGGGCTATTGAATTAAGCGAATTTGAGATATCATACATCCCTCAACAGCAATCAAAGCACAAATCTTGGCAGACTTCTTGGTGGATACAGCAGAACCTAGTCCAGAACAAGTGGTGCAATCTCCTTTGGCTTGGGTCATTTATGTGGATGGGGCTTCTGGCAGAAACTCCGTGGGAGCTGGGGTAGTTTTGATCAGCCCAAATGGCATCAGGCTGGAGCAAGCTATCAAATTCTTCTTTCCAGTTACAAATAATCAGGCAGAATATGAAGCACTTCTGGCTGGGCTGAGGCTTGCGAGAGAGCTGGGCATAGAATATGTACATGTTAGAACTGATTCACTGGTAATGGCCTCCCAGGTCTTGGGGAATTATGAGTCAAGGGAGCCGATTCTGAGAAAATATCTGCTGTTAGCCAAAAAGGAATTCGGAAGATTCAAGTCATTTATTATCGAGCACATCCCAAGAACGCAAAATGAGGAGGCAGATGAGTTGTCAAAGTTCGGTCTTCCATCCGGGGGAGTGACCTTTGAACTTTTCCATCCGGCAACAGATGAAGCGGAACTTATGCAAATCGATCAGAACCCTTCTTGGAAAGATCCTTACGAGCTGTTTTTGTCAAAAAGAGAGTTCCATCATTCCATCAAAGATAGGAGAAAGTTCAGAAGGAAAGCGGCATACTATTATCTGATAGCGGGAGTTCTCTATAGAAAGACTTTGATCTCTCCCTCAGCATGATGTGTTTCCGAGAAAGAAATCCCAACCGTACTTCAGGAAGTTCATTCTGGGAATGTGGTAGCCATTCAGGAGCGAAGACTCTGGAAAACAGAATCTTAAGGCAGGGGTATTTCTGGCCAACCATGAGGAAGGATGCTGAAGCATTTGACAAGCGATGTGTTCAGTGTCAAAAGTTCATTCCTCTTCAGCATTTGCCTGCTCAGTCGCTCAGATCGATAACTGCGTCATGGCCCTTCGCAGTATGGGGGATGGATCTTATCGGACCCTTCCCAATAGCCAGCGGCCAGCGTCGTTTTATCATTGTGATGATCGACTACTTCAGCAAGTGGATTGAGGCGAAAGTGTTGGCGAGAACTACAACCCAAATTATCAGAAACTTCATCTGGGGAGAGATAGTCTGCCGGCATGGAATTCCACTAGCAATTATCACTGATAATGGTCCACAGTTCAATAATCCAGAGATGATCAACTTTTGTGATCAGGTGGGAATTGATCTTCGATTTGCCTCGGTACATCATCCAAGGACCAATGGTCAAGTAGAAGCAGCAAACATGCAAATCCAGCAGCTCCTGATGAAAAGAGTTTTGAATCAAAGAGGAAATTGGGCGGACCAACTTCCTTCCATCCTTTGGACTCTTCGTACTACCCCGTCTTCAGCTACAGGGGAGACACCATTCAAATTATCTCATGGTTCAGAAGCTGTTGTTCCTGTAGAATTTGAGGTGGTCACTCCAAGAGTTATGTATGCAAAAGAGGGAGGAGAAGCATGGATAGAAGATAATGACGAGGCTATCAAGTATAGTCTGGATCTGATCGAAGAACTTCAGGACGAGGAAACCATCAGGCAGGAAGAAGTTAAAAGAAGGATGGCGAAGTACTTCGACAAAAATGTCAGGGTAAAGCATTTTGCAGTCGGGGGCGTTGTCCTAAAGAAAGTTGATGCAGCAGCCAGAGCAGGCAACGTTGGGAAGCTAAATCCTAATTGGGTTGGACCTTTCATCATCAAGGAAGTACTAAAAAGTGGGGCTTACCGCCTCCAAACAAGTGAAGGAGAAGACATCTCACGCACCTGGAGCGGTGACGATCTCAAACGGTTCTATCCTTAAAATGTCTTCTTTACTTTCCTGCAATTTTTTAGATGTTTCAATGAGAAGCCCCATACTGACACTTCTCCATGTCTGATGTTTCCTTTTTACATTTTCTTATATATCAACCTCACTGAACCGCGGAGGCATCGCCAAATTCTGCTCGAACCCCCTCGTATTGTAGTCATTAGCGTAAAACCATGAAGATCATGTGTAGCGGGGAGTTTTCGCACACGTGTAGTGGTAGCTTGCCAATTCCCGTGCGGTGGTCTTCAGAACCTTGGATCCCGGATGATATCCGACACACCCCTGCATCAAGGGAGGTCTAAGTGAATGTTGGCTCTATCATGCCCCGAGAGGGATATAGTTACAACTTTAATGATCTTTTTGAGGAAAGCAATGTCGGTATAGCCCCCGCGGCATAACCACACCTACCCAACTGATCATCTTAGTATGTGACCATCGAATACTCCTAGGTACTCTCAAGCGATGCCTAAGCGGGACCCACAACTGAGTTGATATCTCTGAGGAAAGCAATGTTCGCCGCCTAGGCCCACCTGCCCAATTGATCAACACGGCTTGTAGCCCTAGGCAAGAGAGCAGTCGAGTCGCTTACAGCCCTTATGACCACTTGAGGAAAGCAATGTTCGCCGTCTAGGCACACCTGCCCACTTGGTCATCTGGGTCTGTACTTGTCTTTTTCTTTATTCCCACAGCTCTTATGACCACTTGAGGAAAGCAATGTTCGCCGCCTAGGCCCACCTGCCCACTTGGTCATCTGAGTCTGTAGCCATCTTTTACAGGAAGTTATCTCATCCTATATGGTCATTCTAGACCGTTTGGAGAAAAAGCAGGATCCTTATGTACATCACAAACCGGCCGGCTTGATACTTAAACCGGGCGGTTTGAAATAAGCAGGTACCAAGATTATCGGGCTGTCTGGTTATTAAATCGGGCGGTTTAAAATAAGTAGGTTTCAAATATATTATGCGGTCTGGTTTTCAGACCGGACGGTTTGGAATAAGCAAGATATCGTAAAATATCACAAGGCAAATACCAAAGGATCAAGCATAAACATAACTGGTCGATCTCATCATTTGGTTTATGAATCTATCATCTTCATGGGCTTCGATTCGATCCGTCCGGTTAATAATGGACTCTTCACAGAAGCAATTATGATGCTTATGAGTCTCTCTGCAAATATCAAGCTACTAACCGCTCAAAGTATGTATAACCCGAGCGGATTTATCAGCCGATGTTATGTCACATAAACCATTCAGGTTAAATGTTAATCGCGCGGTCTACCCATTGTCTTCTTATGGCTTAATATCCTATCTTGCGAGGCAATTACAAAAAGCCATGTCATAATCGCGCGGCTTGGTTATAACAATTTCCTGTTCGGTTATCAGTTAAGTTCACAGGGATGAAGCTTGCAGCAATCTGAGTTGCAAGCCGCTCGAGTTAAAACGCTGGTCGCTCGACTTGTTAACTATTCATATGACTTGGCATTCTAAAGCAATTATGCAAAGTCAGCAATCTGAGTTGTAAGCCGCTTGAGTTAAAATGCTGGCCGCTCGACCTGTTGGTTGTTCTTATGACTTAGCATTTTTTATCCTGTAAAGAAATTATACAAAGTCAGGTAATAATCGCACGGCTTGGTTATGTTCGGCTTCCTGGATATCACAAGGCATTCATAATAGGGTAAGGCAGAACTTGGACTTCTATCAGCTCGATCAAATATCCAAACCGCATCGACTACATGACATAACATTAAAGTTGACACTTTCTCGGGATGAATCAAATCAACTCGATCCGGATTGAAGAAACAAGCTATGCGAATAGGTTTTTTGCTAATGATTATTTGACCAGAATCCTATGAAGATCATTATCCTAACCGGCTGAGTTAATAATAAGTCGCATGACTTGGTTAGAAGAGTCAATTATCCGAAGCAAAAAGAGATCGCAAACAATCACAAGTAAGTTGCAGAAAGTAGACAGCCAGACAGGTAAAACTTTCCATTTCATTATCGAAATACTCTTACATTATACTTTAGTCGATCGGCTAACAAGATCAAGCCATCGACTATTCAAAATAAGAAAGCAAAAATAGAACTACTGGTTATCCGACTTGAGTTTCTTAGAAGCAGGAGCACTCGAGTGTTCACTGCCATCAATTGAAACGTCAGGGGAATAACCCACGCTACCCGACGAAGATGAGCTGCTCAGTTCGCCCGACTTGCGCCCAGTTCCTTCTTCAGAATCGCTGGACTCGGAGTCCGAGCCACTCTCATCACTCTTAGCCGCTACGGGTTCTTCGGCTTCATCATCCTCGTCGTCACTTTCCTCCGAACTAGATCCGTCGGCTTTGTTCTTTCCTTTGGCCTTCCGCCTAATCTTCTCCAGTTTCTTTTGCAAAATCAGGTAGGCATCTGAGAAAGTGAAATGCTCGAAACCGGGCGCGAGCCCTCCGAGCTCCCACAGGCGGTTAAAAGCATTGTCAATTCCCTCGGCGACATGAGGGAAAAGTTCCTCTTGGTAGACCGGATCGGTCTCATCATACTTTTTCTGCAAACAAAAAGGTAAGGTAAGAGACCGCGCGATCTGGAAAATTCAGAGGGATGGTCGACCAGGTGATAACTTACCAACTCGGCTTCCTTTAGCCGCGTGTTTTCCTTCTTCAATTCGGCAATTTCCTTCTCTAGATGATCATTCGCTCTGATCAACCTTTTGAAGGTCATTCCCATGAAGACATTGGTGATGAGGCTCTCAGCACCAACCCGCGCGGCCTCCCGGGCGAGCTCGTCTTCAGGAATCTTCAGCATGCTGGCCCAACTTCACATTCGCCCAGTGGGGGAGCACAGTAGAGACCTGGACGCCGTCGCCATCCGGATGCCAGGTCAAAACTGTGCGGCCTTTTAAATCCTTCACCTTGCTGAAGGAACGAAGGGCGGAGAAGTCGCCCGAGGAGGCCGAATCCTCCCCATCGGATGGCAGCGGCTTGTTCCTGACTTGTCTCTTTCTATTCTCCGTCTGAGTTAAGACCAAACTGGCCGGGCTGACCGACTTGTTAGCAGGGACAATGGCCTCGACTGCAAAAAAGAGAAGAGTCAGCACAAAAAATCGAGCGGACAACATTGAAGTCGGAAGTGGATTGAAGGAAAGCTTACTATCTTCAGGCCGAACATTCTCTAACTCGGCGAGCAGCGGGATGTAATAGCTTACATTAAGCCGCTCATCCTCGAGTAGCTTGCAGGTTTTCTTCTCGATTTCGCTTATAGCGACCTGTTGAAAGGCCTCCTCCATCCGCACTTGTGGATTCGGGTTCAGTAGGCCGAGTCGGCCTTCGAAAATCAAGTACCTCTCCGACCAGGCTGTGACCTTGTTCGCAAGGTTGACCATCTTCAACCCCCGGCAGCCGAAGTAGAGATGGCTTTTGAAGACATTCGACTCGGAGTACGGGATAGCCCGCACCGAGAATATCTTTCTAAAAATGTCCATAGAGAAGCGGACTCTCTCGGACTGCAGGTAGGAGATGAAGCTGCAAATCTCGGCCATCGAGTTAGGGGAGATTTGGCCGGGGACAACTCCATAGTGGTCAAAGACCGTGGCGAGCTCGATTGAAATGGGGAACTTGAAGCCGCAATCGAAATGATCGATTGAGATGGCGATTTGGTT
The DNA here is from genome assembly GCA_033032865.1 of Dactylorhiza incarnata. Taxonomy (NCBI): domain Eukaryota; kingdom Viridiplantae; phylum Streptophyta; class Magnoliopsida; order Asparagales; family Orchidaceae; genus Dactylorhiza; species Dactylorhiza incarnata. The sequence continues at coordinate 8,481,400 of JAWHQI010000023.1, forward strand.
CGGGCCAGAAGAATTCATCTGCTCATCACGGAGCGGAAGCCGCGCGAGCAGCGGACTGTCAACCATATGCTTCTCAACGAATTCATCCAATTCGGACTTTGTCAAACGACATTCCTCGAGATCGGCCGAATGAAATGCCAGAGCGGTTTCAGAGCGGGTAACAGAGGTTTTCACAGGTCGCTTCGGCTGGCGCTTTGCTCTCATCTTGAAATTCTAGTAAAAAGACCTTCGGAAAGGCGCTACTTATAAGAACGGTTGATCTGCATTTAGCAAAGGTCAAATCGCGGCTAGACTAATCAACCCGCGCAGCCAAATTTCAATACAAGGATAAATCATTAAAACACAAGTAAAATCCAAGCAAGAGGATTAAAAAGGCAACAGAAACAAGCCGCTCGGCTTATGAAGCAATTCGCAGGCATCAACTAACATACGAAAGATGAGTATAAAGCACATTCAAATACACAGACTGAGCGGTCTGAAAGACAAACCGAATGACATAAAATCAAGCTCAAGCAGTTAAGTTGTCCAAAGGACCGAATAAAATATTATAAATAATTTTCTCCAAACCGTTTATCACTGGCGGGCATCACTCATCGCGTCTTCTCTATGAAGTCGCGCGACATGATCACCTATCTGAAGAACTGTCCCTTGCATTTGATTGATGCTGTGATTGAGGTGATTTATCATGCTATGAAGTCATGCGACATCCCTCTCTACTCGCACCGCTGGAATCACGCGAGTAGGTAAGGCCGCTGCGGGCTCATTTGCACTAGCAATATGGTGGATCGCCCCGGCTACCGGAAGAGACGAGCTCGTCCCAGCATCCGGGCGGCGTGACCCACGCTGACCTTCATCAGCCGCATTAAGGGGACGCCGGCTTCCGCCGACCTCCCTCGTCAAATGAAGGTATTTATCTCGGTAATAGGCACAGTCTCCTTCGAGTTTTTGTATCTCCTTCTTTCCGCGATCAACCTGGGCGGTCAGTACGGCCACTTGATCTTGTTGCGCCTTCTCCTTTTCCTGGTGCTCTCTCCGCTCGGCCTCAAGCACAGCCCGACTCTCCTTCCTCTCAGCTTCCATTTCTGCCCGCAGTGCAATCTTTTCCTCCTGAGCGGTCTTCTCCCGCTCCTCAAGGGCCTTCAGCTGCTTTGTAAGGGCTTCAAAGTTCCTTTGAAGACGGGTCATCTCATCTTCCATCCGTGTATCCGGTACAACCGGGGATCTCGGCAAAGGTGGATCAAGTGGAAGGAGATAGGTCACCAGTTCGCCCGGCTTCGGAATGGAGTCACGATCATCTGCAATGGAAAAGACAGTCAAATGATGTCGGCTGAATATAGCTTCGTATAACAGGTGTATTGTCAAAAGAAGATCTCTCTCTACAAATTTTCCTCGCTTACAAGCTGCAGCAATTCAGGTAGAATTCAGGCAGATAGATCGCCTTGCTTGCTCGGTATCAAACTTTCGGCGTTGTTCTCTCCACGACCTCTCGCTTTGCCTCCGCTTGGCAGCAGAAAATTGAGCAGCGGAGGGAAAGAAGCTGGGTGATGGATTCAACAACAAGTCGCGCGACTTGTTTCGAGACCTCATCTTGAAAAAATGAACGGGGCGGTAATCCGCAACCCTTTTACCTTGCAACAGAAGATTGGGTGGTGGCAGTGGCGGCCTGGTAAGCTGATCCCTTACTCTCTCTGCCTTCACCTGCATAAGTCGGAGACCGGTCATTACAGTATCTTCGGGAGCCGGTGCAGTTTTCTCGGTTCTAGTCGCCACCTCATGGAGGACTGCCTACTTAATGCTGGTCGCATCCTCAGCCAGGGCGGCCTCTTTCTCTCCTGGCGGGTTGGCAGCCTGCAGTTCGGAAGAAGATCTCAATAGGTCGTCTTGTTTCTGAAGGGAATCCAGGTCCCTGATGATATCACTTACAGAGATGTTGTGAGCATCGACGGGATCCTGGTCGTTCGACTTGGGGGAGGGAGTAATCACACACTCCAAAACTTCCTTCTCGCGCGACTTGCCTTGCAGGCTGTCCGCTCCCGGTTTCCCGGACGCTGCCTTATTCTTGGCCTTTAGCCTCTTCGCCTTCTTTAGAAGCCTATCCGCCGCGGACTCCTCCTTCTTCCTCTTCTTGGTCGATTTCTGGGCGGCCGGCTTCGGGGAAACCGGGCTGTCCTCGATGTTCACTACTAAAGCTTGCTGGTCGCTCGGCTTGGGGGAGTCAACCGCCTCTCCCCCTTCGTCTCTTATTTTTAGATGGAAAACCCCGGATGGGGTGACCTCCATTTTGAAAGACTCATCCCCATCGCCCTTCGGGATGACGGCCTCCGAGTCCGTCTTGTTCGGCGGAGGGGGCGGGTTGTTTCCCTTGTCAGAGAGGGCTGGAGGATCAGCTGGGGGTGGGTTCGTACAAGTCGTCTCGTTCTTAGTCGACAAGTCGACTGTCAGCTCAGGAAGCAGTTCGGTTGGCTTACTCGTAGAAGCAATTGTCACTGTATTATCGGGTCGCGTCTTCCTCTTCTTCTTCTTATCCTTCGGACGGTCTCCCTCGCAGTCTTTACCGGGTTTTTGACGAACTTCGAGCTGGGCCATTAAATCCACCATCTTTTTTGGGCTGTTCAACCTGAAAGTTCTAACCGCAAGAGGCGAGTAGTGACTCGTGATAGAAATGAAGTTATGCAAGAATAGAAGCTTCCAGAACATTTATAACCCACAGGGCAAGGTCGTCGCGGTCTCCGGCTAGAACTAATATTTCCGAAATCTTAGAATTTTAAAATATGCGGGGATTATGTTTACCCAGAAGACCGCTTCCAATAGAATTACTCGCAGACCGGGCGGTTTGAAGATATAAGTCGCCCGGTTCAGGTTTTACGAGGTCCATCAACACCAACCAGCACAGGCCGAGCGGTCTGGCATGACTCAGATCGCCTCCAAGTATTGAAGATTACACAGGCCCAAGTTCAAAAGGCAAGCCGCGGTCTCAAGTCGGAGACCGCCCGGGTTGCACCATGAAGACAAGACAAGGTTCGAGTCCAAAGAACAAGCCGCGGTCTCAAGATGGAGACCGCTCGGATTGCATCGTCACCTTGGTCGCAGCATCTTCAGCCTCTGGTTAGACAGGTCGGAAGGGCAAGCCGCCAAGCCGCGCGGCTTCTTTCCTTTCTTCTTTGTGTATCCCGTCACCGCCTGCCCATTTCTCCTATACCCGGGCAGGCGGTTATTTTATCCCTGCCCGTTCGGGCAGGCCCCCAAGCCTATAAATAGAGGGCGGCACCGTTCCCAAGGCACGCACACTCGAATCCAGGAGCTCGCTTGTTTGAGCTGCGGTCTCGAGTTTCCCGTCTTGCGGACTGTCTGACTGGCCGGCTTCTGCTTTCCTGCACTTGTAACCCGCTGTAACCGCTTATTCTTAATCAAAGGAAATCCCATCATAGGAGTGGCATTCGCCGTGACGGGCGAAGTCTGGCCTTGACCGCTGATAGCGGTCTCATTTTGTCCACCTAAAAAGTAACCGGCAACCCGGATCCTCCGATTTCCTTCGGAGGTGCGATTTCGGACTCAACAGCATTGTTCTACCATACCCCAAACATCATTATCTAAGATAGTCAAAAACCAACGTATTCTTATTTTCCAATAATTTTAATCGATACCGGTAAATAGAGGTGGTCTACTAATCCTTTGACCTTCATGAAAAGCATGATCATGATGCACCATTATTCCCGGTTGTGAAACTTTTTTTGAATAACCTCGCTCTGATACCAAGTGTTGGATTTGTAGGCGCTCTTAGAGGGGGGGGGGGCTGAATAAGGGCTTTTAAATTTTTGTATAGTAAACATAAAATAAGTTCTGAGATTAAAGTTGAAAGGAAACAAAATACAAACATCTATTAATAACGCCAGCGGTAGAGTTAACGCCCGACGCTAGCTCTCAGAAATTTAGAACTTTTTAAAAAGCTTGCCAAAGTGATTTCTCTTAAAATCTTTTGAATGAAATAAAATCCCCAAAAAATCAGAGAAGATGAAAATTGATTTTATTTCAGAAGATAATTACAATAATGATAATTTCAATAATGCTTGAAATTTAGGCGATGATAAAATCACTTTTTGATTTTCACCGGTCCTTCTCCCAACGACCGGTTGGTTATAGCCTATCTACCCAAGATTTGGCCTCTAGCCTCCCCCTAGATCAAAACCTAGACCTAGTTGCCGCACACACAGCGACGAATTCACCCAAAACCTCGCAAGTCCTAGTGGTCAACAACAACGATGAATTCACTACCATTTCAATAATAAAAAGATGAATGCAAAGTAAATTATGAAATAAAAACTCCCTAATATGAAGTGCTTTGAAGGAGATAATGAAGAGTCATCGTGAACATCATCGGAGTTGATGTATGCATCCTTCTTAAAATATGACCGTGTGGAAATCTCCTTCTCACTCTTGTTCTTCAATGATGGAGTTTGGAGTGCTCTGAAACTCAGGATGAAGGATCTCATGAAATGTTGGAGTTATGGCTTGAAAGGTCGTAACATAGATCAAAGAGATCCATTATTTTTATAGACTCCGGAAACCACCGCCTGCGGTAGTTCTACCGCGCTAGCGTCGTGCCCTCTATCGTGCTACAATGTGTCCACCTTGGTGGAGATCGTGCTAATCGCAATGGATTATAGACCTACCGCGCCACGGTAAAACCTAACGCACCGCATTAACTTATGTCATTTTATCGTCGAGAAACTATCTACCGTCAGTCTTCAGTTGTCATCCCATATACCACCAGTGGTAGGAGTTGCCGCTCCTTGGTAGCTCTAAATTCAGAGCTCCATGATCATTCTACATCGCTCTTTTTAGGAGTATAGTTCCTGTACACTATAAACACACTCCAAACAATATCGATAATAGAAGAAGAAAAGTACAAATGAACAAATATAAGTTTAAGTCCACATCACATAATATATAAAATCATAATGGTAGGTGTCCACATAAAAATAACTGAATTAAAAGAGTAATAATAAAAGGGCTCCTGCCCAGTACATCATGTACTCACTATAAAATTACTCACAGAAGCAAAACTACTAATGGTCGTACACTGTCACAGTAGCTGGTACTCCTGAGTTAGATTGGCCCACCTCCAACTTCACTGGCCTCTAGTGGTACTGCGTCTCCTGGTGCTACTCCTCGATCCCTAAAATGATATGGTCCACCGACTGTTAGTCAAAAGACTACGCCTTATTTCCCACACCCCCTCCCCCAATGGCTCCTAGGCATCATGCGGGAGGAATGAAGCGGAAGGATAGCAAGGGATATAAATCAAGCGGATGACGGTGGTCCTAGTCTACAGGAAATTTCTACCACTACGCAGTATATATATAAATGCAGAACAGTAAACAAGACAGTAACAAGTAAAGCAAGAACTACCTCTATAACCACAGGTAAAGTATGCAAGTAAAGACAAGTAAAGAAGAGTAACCTTGATTTATAGGAATCCCATACAGACCTATAGACCAAGGGGTCGTTTAGCAAGTCCTATCAAAGTCCCACACCAGTTCATACGATAGGGGTAGGGGTTTAAATGCAATGCTTATGTTATGACATGCAGTGTTATGCAGTTTAATGTTATGTTCACACAAGTGCAACACACACCCGATTCTATGCACGCAAACCTTTAGTTCCCCCTTTTTGGAGCAAGCAAAACTCCCAGTATACCTCTGTAGTGGCAAACAGAGGCGGTGGGTTGGGCCTCGCCCACCTCTAGATTGGCATTCACACTACCTAACCTAGACCTTTCGTATGCCTCAATGCGAAGAACACAACCGCGGAGCGCCTGCGTACTCTTACTGGCTGGTCCACCAGACTTTTCCGTGGCTAAGTGATAACCACACTTGTCGAGTCATTGTATCGACATCGGTGCGAACGACTGTCCAATACCGAATACCCATCACCTTTATGAACATGCAATTATGATTAACATATACCTCTGAGCCATAGGCTCCCCGGACTAACCCATCTGTCACAACAACCTTCCGAGCCACCGGCTCGCCGGACTAACCCGTCCGTTCCTACAACCACCGAGCCTATTGCTCGTAAGACCAAACCAACTAAACACCCATAACAATGGGATGTGGGTGAGTGTATTATTAAGTTAAGCTTGCAAACCAGTTTACACCTACAGTTTATGGTTAGAATGGACTCATTATTATATACTATTAATATAGTCACCCTTTTAGGACGTGTGGATTTGATTAAAGGCCCAAATAGTCCGTGAATAGTAAAAATTGAATTAGGTGATTTAGACCACTCCTGATCATCACACATAGAATTATTAACTCCTGATTATTGTGTAGGCATAGCTTGATTAAAAGATTAAACATTAGAGGCATGCACTAGAAGTAAGGTTTGGGGTGCGTTTAGCAAAACTATCAATTCGGGATATGGCATCGATATGATAAGAGATGTAAAGAGATCCACCAAAAACTAGAGGTCATGATTGATACTAGGATAGAACCTTCGAATAAAGATTGAGAGCTGATGTGAATGTGTATCTAGTCACTAAGAAAGGGCAAAGGTTGACGTTTAATTGAATATAGTTGCATCCCTTCCCCGATATTTATAAACCACCTTATGAAGTTAGAGTAATCAGAGAGTTAGTGGTTAAGTAAGAATGGGTAGCCACCAAAAAGATTAAATATCTTGAGAAAGGGAGGTTTGGGATATCACCCCATCATACCTCCTAGTACCGCTGCGAGGCCTTCACCGGGTAGCCCTCGAGAAGTCCAAGGTTAAACCTAAACTTCTAAGTTCAACTAAACAATGGACAAGAGTAGTTTAAGTAGGAAAACATGATATGATAATCCCCGTCCCAAATTGGGATGGATTGGTATAAGAAAGGACAACTTAAGTCCTGCGAGCGGTGGGCTCATTATTACATAAGGAAGGACGGGATAGTCTGGCGAGCTAGAGGCTCCGGGGAAAATATAACCTAGAGGTGGTGCTTTCCAGATAGTACGCGAATACCCTGTGTGTTCTTAGGGGCATACGTAAGGTCTAGGCTGGGAAATGTGTGACATAAGCCTAGAAGTGGACATGCCCGATCCACTGCCCTGTTTGCCTCAACCGGGTACCTAAGTTGACACACTCGAACAGAGGGAACTAACTAAAGGTTTGTACGTACATAGTCGAGTGTGCGAATTGCATCATTGCATTGCACAGCATAGCATAACATTATTGCATAAACACAACCTCATTGTATAAATTAGTATGGGCTCTTTTATACGATGAGTTTACCTTAGTGTCAGATCCCTTAACTTATATGTTTGTATGCGCATCCAAATAAGTTATGGTTACTATTATAGTTGCTCTCCTTATATAGAATTACACATTCAGATACTTTTGCTATTATTACTATGGCTTGGTGTTTCATTATACTATTGTTTTGAACCTTCTGAATTGTTGTATTGTATATATGGCTCACTTATTGAAATTGCTAGAGTTAGAATATACATTATTCATAAATATGCTTGCTAGCTAGTTCCACGTCACCTTCTTATTTTACCCCTTATTGTACTTCTTTTCACTCCTCCCACCCGGTCCTTAGGAGTCATTAGGGAGGGGATGGGGAATTTGGCTTAGTCTTTTGACTAACGGTCAGTGGACCATATCATTTTAGGAGTCATTATGTCGGAGCAGTAGGACCCCATTCAGGAGACCGTGATAGGAGGACAGGATGAAGAAATGCAGCCAATACCCATTGTTGCAGTATTAGCTACAGAGATGAGTGACTTTTTGGTAGTGAGGATGTTGATGTACTGGGCATAAGCCACTTATTCATTTTAGTACTTTCTCATTGTGGACATTTGTATTATGATATATATAATGTGATTTTATGGACTTGTTTCATTTAACGCTTCTATTACTGTGATATATGGTTGGCCTGGATGATGTTGACTAGACAGTAGAATCAGGGTATTGTAGTGGTGACCATCCTGTGAGTTGGTGCCACCACAAGCCGGAGGTTCTGGGCAGTAAGACCCGGGAATGAATGCAAAAAAGGGTGTCTTACATGTCTAAGTCAAACAAAGGAAATGAAAAACATCAAAAGCTTGTAAATGAAATTCCAAAACATTATCATCATTATCATTTACAACATAATTTTTCTCCCAACATAAAATTGAAAATGAACAAATTTCTTATAAACAATGTTTTAAGAAATCATCATGGAAAATTGAATTATAAGAACATTAACCCAAGGTATGAATGGAGACCCATACTTAAGAATTATGCCTTAATGTCAATTGAAAGGGTCCACTCATCCTTGTCTCCATGAAAGCCAACACGATGTATTTGGGTACCCAAAGAAACCATCCCACTTGGTCCTCTTTGGATACCTAAATCTCTTATTCATTAGGTATCATAGAATTGCATGAAGTAGAAACAAATCAAAAATGAATAGCATTACTCTACTTCATGATATGCTTAACTTTCTTTTTGTTTTCTTATTTTTTCTTTTATCCTTTCTTGAGCCAACATGTTAAGGTCACTCCATAACTTGTGATATGACTTTTCACGCATTAAGCCTAAATTCATTAATAAATCAAATTAAATAAAATTAAATAAAAAGTCATATCATTTCTCAAGTGATCTATATATCTTTTTTATTTTTATCCTTCTAAATCATTACCTATAAAAGTCTTGTATCATCATTATATGATAAATTATAAATGTGTTATATGATGTTATCAAGACTAATGAAATAATTGTCAAAATTGGATTTAAAAGGAGTATTGGGGGTCTTAGGCTAAATATATAAAATGCACAATTTATTGCTTATTTATTGAATATCCTTGTGTTATTTGATAGCCCCTATCATGTTTAACCATAATCATGAAAAATTGGAATTAAAAAATCGCAAAAAAACATATGTTTTAAATAAAAGAAAAATTCACTATTTGCTAGTGTCTAGCGTTAGTTTCTAATGCTGGTGGTATCACAATTATATTGAAAATTCTAATTTCTATAAATATTAATTTCTGTAAAATTATATTACTACGTTAATTATCATTCTCTTCTACTTCAAAAAAAACTTATATATGTTTTGGTCATATTCACATAAAATCAAAAACAAAGAGAAAGTGCAATACTCTTTGCAAATGACCAATAACATCTTCACAATTAATTTTTCAATATAAATAATTAAAATAAATATGAATAATTTATCATACGATGAAGTAAAAGATAATATATCTATCTCATGTTTAAAGTTTTCAACTCATCATAAGAATTAATGATCTTATAAAAATTCTTATAATAAACACAATTGGAATTGATTCTATTGTTTTCATAACTTGTTTTACGTATGAATTATGTCTTGAATTTGCATGTATCTCATTCTTGTTTAGACCTTAGAATCAACCTTATACTTATTGAAAATAACTCAAAAGATTAAATCACATCATTCTAGGTCTATGAACATTTAGGTTGAAGCTCCAAGTTAAATACATGCAGATCAATCATATGCTTGTAATCTTTACATAACATTGCACCTTGTTACCATATCTTTTCATTCTGTAATCATCACTTACTATAAGTAGAAATCAATGTCTATGTTAATTATATCATGCCATGTTATGTTAAAGAAAAATAGAATAATGAAAGTTGAAAGTCAAGAAAATTTTATATATATATATTGTTTAGTATTCAAAAAGAAAATTTACAAATCCTTTCAAAATAACCAAATATATTTTCTCACTATATTCACCATTTCACCTTTCAATCTTTCTATTATGTATTGTGTGTGCATGTATCTCACTTATTTATAGACCTTAGAATCATCCTTATATCAATAAGAACAAATCAAATAGAATCATCACTTCATTCTAGGTCTAAAAATTGAAACACTGTTTTTGTAAGTACATGCAACCTTATCACAATTAATCATATGGCATAACATTACATTCAAACTCATCATTATAGCATTATCAACTTATAAATATTATCACTCATGCTAGTTATTTCTTATTGCCACAATGAATTAATTTTAAATAAGGGTCGAACAATTGAAAGATAAAATTCATAATAATTATGTGACTTTAAAATCAAATACAATTTGAAGTCCATCTCTCATAAAAACCATAGTTTATAAATTGTTTCCATAGGATTAAATGTTTAGTATGTCCATGATCATTCACCCACATTATGTGTCTCATAATATCGAGGGCGTAGGATTGTATGCATTAGAAGACCTAACCTCTAAGTCATGTCTTGTCCTTAACTGGGGACAGTTCTAGTGGGGCCTTGCGAGGCACTAGGGGAAAGAGTGCTATGTTGAGCATTCTCTAGTGTGTGTGTATATATGGGATTAATTAACACCCCAACCTATGGCATGTGTGCAGCTCCTCATGCCCATCCATCACTTAGTATGGGGCTAGTGTGTAGGCATATAGTGAGGGTATTATAATCTAGGACATACCAATATCATATATATTGCATACACTCATTATGACTACACTATGTTGGGAATTTTGCCCACATGATTCCTGATTTGAAGAAGTCACCAAATCAAGAATACTTCACTTTGTATTTGATCACTTCTCTAGCTTATAAATCTCAGGAAATTAGAAGAACAAAATTCGTCGAACGCAGAAGGAAGTTTGTCGAACAAAGAATGGTGTTCGTCGACCGCTGAGACTTGGCGAGTTAGTCGAACGCTGAGACTAGACAAGATCGTCGAACGCAGAAGCAAGTTCGTCGAACGCAGACTTGGCGTGTTCGTCAAACACTGGATAGAGTTCGTCTAATGCAGAGACGGGACAGAAGAATGAAGTTCGTCGAACACAGATTGTCATTCATCGAACGCAGAGAAGATTGAAGACAAAGGAAGACATCGTCGTGAAGAAGCCTTGTCGCTGAAAAGGCTAAGTATGACTGATGGCGTAGGACATCATCGTAAAGAAGGCAGATCATCGAGAAGACTGAAGAAGGACAGCTGAAGACAAGCAGTTGGTCATAGTATGATCTGTCGACATGCTGTCACTCATGTCGTCGAGAAAGCAACGTGTTTACGACGACAGCCTGCAAGAAAGAAGATCACGACGATATAGTCAAAGATAACATATCGCCGTATATGCAGAATCGCCAGAATGTCTCGTATCGTCGAGATACCTGCTTCAGAGGCAGAAGCAAAAAGATTTGAAGGGATACCAAGGCGTAAGGCATCGACAAAGACCTATCGTCGAGATATCATCCATGTCGTCGTAACATTGGAAATATCATCGAGACAGATTCAAAAGGTGCGGACGCGCGGTCATCATTTAATGCCGCTGCCTGATTATCAAATCAGTGCGTGCTCTTAAGGAATGGAGCGTCTGACACTTAAGGAATATTTTCAGAAGACCGTTGGGAGCCTCGCAGTCTTATAAAAGAGATAAGAGGTCGCCCTAAAAAGGTTAATGATCAAGAAAGAACTTGCGCATACAACGAATAGAACAGTACAAGCAGCGCAAGAAAGAAAGAGAAAAAGAAGAACTAGTCATCTCCATAGACTGATAAGAAGCCAATCCTCATCAGGCTAAGGAGGCTGAAGAAGATCCAGTGTTGAAACTCCAGATCAAGAAGCATCTTATTCAACCTAAAGAAGCCGATCTTCAACTGGCTAAAGTTGCCGATCTTCATCCGGCAGAAGTAACACTCTTTTATTACTGTAATCTTTGTAAGGCTTGCGGGCCTATTTGTCTAGCTTGAGGGTTGGAGAGTTGTGAGGCTTGAGGGCCAGGGCAGTGGACTTGTGGGTCCGACACCGTCTAGCTTGAGGGCTGGAGAGCTGTGAGGCTTGAGGGCCAGGGCAGTGGACTTGCGGGTCCGATCTTGTCGAGCTTGAGGGCTCGAGCGCAGTAGAGGCTTGCGGGCCTAGGCTGTAGACACAGGAATTGCGGGTCTGTGTTGTGTAGGGCTTGATGGCCTGAGTGTCGAGCTTGTGGGCTTGGGTGCAGTAGGGGCTTGCGGGCCTAGGCTGTTGGACTTGCGGGTCTGTGTTGTAAGGCTTGAGGGCCTGAAGTTTTTGGCGGCGTTTGCCGAGCCTAACACACTGCTGGGTAGGCGCAGAGGGACAGAGGACTACTCAAGACACCCAGTCTTGAGGAACCTCTATAGATCTTGTGTCTTCTGGTGTGCTTTATCTGTGCTTATCTGTACGATATCTTTGTTCTGTGCTTGAATATTTGAAACTCCTGCAAGTAGCTTAAAAAGAACCCAGATCACCTAACACACCCAACCCCCCCACCCCTAGGTGAACGTTCCATTCCTAACAAGTGGTATCAAAGTGAGGTTGATCAAAAGAAAACTTAACCGTCTGATCTAGATCATGGAATGACTCACTATGGCTGGTGGTGATCTGAATCAGGAGATGAGATCCATGAAACTTCCAATCTGTTCAAAGGAGAACTTTCCTATCTGGAAGGAAAGGGTTAGGCTGTTCATGGAAGCGGTTGATCCAAGAATCTATTTGACAATCCAACAGGGTCCCTTCATCCCTACAACTGCTTCCACCGTTGATCCAACAAAGAAGGTGGTAAGGAAATATGAGGACATGACCAAGGACGAGCTAGCCTTGGCAGTCCTAGATAAGAGGGCCCAGAATGTCATCATGAGTGCCGTAGATGACTCAACCCTCCAAAATCTGATTCACTGCAAGACGGCCAAGGAGATGTGGGACTCCCTGATCTTATACATGGAGGGCACTTAAGAGGTTAGGGATGATAGAAAATCCCTTCTCAACCAAGAGTATGAGGCCTTCAAGCAATGCAAGAATGAAACAATCTCCAACTGCTATGAGAGATTTTTCAAGATAGCGAATGGATTGAGAAACTATGATAGAGAGTTCACAAACTCAGATCTTAATGACAAGTTTCTCAGATCCCTCACAAAAGAATGGGACATCAAGATCTGTTCCATCAGAGAGATGGGTCAGTTGGGCGTCATGGAGCCCAAAAATCTGTATGGGAAGCTGCTGTCTCATAAACTTCAGCTCAATACCAGGAAAGCTGCAGAAGAAAGCTCAAAGGTGAGCTCAAGAGAAAGATCTGTGGCTCTAAAGGCTGAAAGCATCAGATGAGCCAAGGGCTAGACCTCTACAACTCAGAGCAGATCTGAGAGCAGTGAAGAATCAGAAGCCAGCTCCTCTGATTCTGATGATACTGATAGAGAGGTGGCCCTTCTCTCAAAACAATTCAGGAAGTTGATACACAGAAGGTGGAGGTATAATCATAGAAATTCCTCCTAAAGTAACAGAAGATCTGATTATTGGGACAGATCTAAAGCCCCTAGGGTGGAAAGGTATAGGTCTAACTCTCGTAAACATGATTTAAGTAATACTGTTTGCTATTCCTGCAGCAAGACAAGTCACATGGCTGCTGACTGCCCCTCTAAGGAGAAGGATTCAAGGAACCATGAAGAAAGAAGAAGCTCAAGGAGCAAAAGGAAATCAAAAAAAGGATTCATGGCAAAGAAGGTCAGAACACTGAGTGATTCTGACTCAAGCTCCTCGGGCACTGAGGAAGATGCACTCATTTGCTTGATGGCCATAGGTGAAGACAACCAGGATGACATCTCTCCTAGGAAGGTAAACAACAAAACTCCTCTATCTGACTCTGATTCTAAATCAAGTAGTAGATTTTGTGCATGATGATGAGGGTGTGTCTACTGCCAACAACACAGCCTCAAGATCCCAATATGATGTTGAATCTGAACTAATAAGGCAATATAAAGCCCTATGGAAAGCCTTCAAAAGCTGTAAGAAACTCCTCAGAGTCCAGACCAAGGAGTTAGATTCCTTGAAGCCTGTTCAATCTGAGCTCCATGAGACAGCTGAGAAGCTGGCTGCTATGAGCAAAGAAGTGAACAAATTCAAGGAAGCCATAAGGCTTAAAAATGTTGAATTGGGACAGAAGAACAAGGTCATCAAGGACCTTGAGGAAATGTTGTTGGCTGAGAAGAAACTGGCATCCAGCTTCTTGATGCCCAAAACTATCCTGCCTATCATTGACACATTCTCTGGACAGTTCAGAGCTGGTATTGGTTTTAATCAGGAGACAGTTAAGGGCAACGATTCTGAAGCTAGAACTTCCTATAAGAAGGTGCTGGTGTCAAGTCCTTCAGCCAACAAACCTGTAGCAACAGCAATCAAAAGTAGGGGAAAGGCTGTTCCTACAAAGCCTGTTCCCAAGAAGGTGAATCAAAATGTGGTGAGACCGATTCCACCCCAAACTCACACATATGAAGTTCACCTAAGATCTATTAGGCAAGAAGCATGCTCTTCTACTCATCAGCACTGCCACCCCACTCAGATGGTGAAGCAGAAGAGAAGATACAACAGACATGAATGTTGGTGTTGTGGGAAAGTAGGCCACTTTGCCTTGGACTTTTGGTTCAACCCAACAGGGCTCAATGCAAAGAGAGTGCAGAACCCTCTGTGGTTTAGTGTTCCTTTATACCAACCTAACAGAAACCGAGGACCCAATCTATATTGGGTACCTAAGGGGAAGTAATTTGTCTTGCAGGTAGGTCCAAATGCCAACCAATCTCCAATTTGGTATTTGGATAGTGGCTGCTCCAGGCACATGACTGGAGTCAGAAGGTACTTGAAAGAGTTCACCCCTATGGAGAATGTACCAACAATGATTTTTGGAGGTTCAGAAAAGGGAGTGACCACGGGCTATGGTAGCATCTCAAATGGGTTAGTTACAATCACAAAGGTGGCTTATGTGGAGGGATTGAAACACAATCTCATAAGCATAAGTCAACTTTGTGACTTAGGCTTTGTTATTACCTTCCACAAGGACAAGTGTCTAATTAAGAAATCCTTAGATTCTGAGGATACCTTAACTGGCACTAGGAGTGGGAATATTTATTGTCTAAATTTTCTCAATACAAATTCTTCCATGCCCATATGTCTTGTGGCTGGTAGTAAAGAGGCTCTCTGTGTTCAATGGCACAAGAGACTTGCACACATCAACTATAAGACAATAGGCAAGCTATTCTCACAAAACCTAGTTAGAAATGGACCTGATATTAAGTGCATCAAAGATGGTCCATGTTAAGCTTGCCAACTTTGAAAGCAGACTAGGACCACCTTTAAAAGCATATCTAACAAAGAGTCCACTAGGTGCTTGTTTCTACTGCACCTAGGTTTGTTTGGTCCTATGTCAGTTCATAGCTTAGGAGGGAAGACCTACACCCTTGTAGTTGTTGATGATTATTTAAGGTTCACTTGGGTATTCTTCCTCAAAAAGAAGTCAGATACCCTTAATATCTTGAAAAATTTTGTCAGGCAGATCCAGAATGAGATGGACTGTACTGTGGTCAAACTCAGAAATGACCATGGGACAGAATTTCAGTCTGGGACCATGACAGAATTCTGCCAAGAACTAGGTATGTCCCAAGAATTCTCCTCACCCAGAACTCCTCAACAGAATGGGATTGCTGAAAGGAAGAACAGAACCTTGATAGATGCTAATAGGACAATGCTAAGTGACTCCTCTCTACCATAATACTTATGGGTAGAGGCTGTCAATACAGCTTGTCATGTGATAAACAGGGCTTCCATCATCAAAAACCACAAGAAAACTCCCTATGAGTTAATGAAGGGCAGAAAACCAACCTTATCCTACTTTAGGATCTTTGGAAGCAAATGATATGTCCTTAATAATGGGAAATCCAAGCTAACTAAGTTTGCTGAGAAAAGCAGTGAGGGTATTTTTGTTGGCTACAACTCTAATAGCAAGGCCTATAGAGTGTACAACATCAATAACCAAGTAGTGGAAGAATCTATTCATGTGGTATTTGATGAGACTAGCCTTATACATAAAGGCTGGTCTAGTTCTCTAGTGAATGCAGGTACAGTGGAGAGACTAGAGAAGTTATCCATTGAGGACAATGCTGGTACCTCACTCAGAAATAAGAATCAGTCAGTGACAGTCGAATCGAGGAAGAACCTGCAGAAAGCTCAGAAATGAATGAAGAAGTGCAACCTGAAGAAGTTGCTAATGCAGAAGTGCCCAGAATATTACCAACTGCCTTGAGACAAGTAAGAGATCATCCCCAAGAGCAGATAATAGGAAATGTCAACCAAGGTGTGATGACAAGGAGTAGAGCTGCAAATGAAGCATTGCACCTAAGTTTTCTCTCTCAAATTGAACCTAAGAAATTTGAGGAAGCAAATCAGGATCCATTTTGGATTGCAGCAATGCAGGAGGAACTGAACCAGTTTAAAAGATGCAAGGTTTGGAAACTGGTTCCAAGACCCCAATGACAGAACATCATAGGGACTAAATGTGTCTACAGAAACAAGTTGGATGAAAATGGAATCATCACTAAGAATAAAGCAAGGCTAGTGGCAAAAGGCTACAGACAAGAGGAAGGGATAGATTTTGATCAGACATTTGCTCCAGTAGCCAGAATTGAAGAAATAAGACTGTTTATAGCCTATGCAGCATACCAAGGATTCAAGGTCTACCAGATGGATGTGAAGTCAGCCTTTCTAAATGGTGACCTCAAAGAGGAGGTATATGTAGAGCAGTCATCAGGTTTTGTAGATTCTACCCATCCTGATTATGATTATTTTCTTAGAAAAGCTCTTTATGGCTTAAAGCAGGCTCCTAGGGCCCGGTATGAGACCCTATCAAGCTTTATAATTGAGAACAAGTTCTCAAGGGGAAAGATTGATAAGACATTGTTCCTAAGGGAAGTGAAGGGCAAGATCTTGCTAGTGCAGATCTATGTGGATGACATCATCTTTGGCTCTACAGATAACAATCTCTGCAAAAAGTTTGCCAACTTGATGCAGGGAAAGTTTGAGATGAGCAGTATGGGTGAGCTCAAATACTTCCTAGGTCTCCAAGTGAAACAATCTGAAGATGGTATATTCATCTCCCAGACCAAGTTCACTAGGGAGCTAGTCAAGGAATTTGGATTGGAGAGTGCTTCTTCAATGAAGACTCCAATGGGAACCAATGTGTCTCTGGACAAGGATGAGAAGGGCATACCCTTTGATGAAACCAAGTACAGATGCATGATTGGATCCTTGCTCTATCTAACTGCAAGTAGGCCTGACATAATGTTTGCTACATGTGTATGTGCTAGATATTAGGTGAATCCTAAGGAATCTCATCATGTCTCTGTCAAGAGAATCTTAAGATACCTAAAGGGTACAACAAATCTTGGCCTATGGTACCCTAGGAACAATGGTTGTGAACTAACTAGCTACTCATATGCAAATTATGCAGGGTGCAAGGAAGATAGGAAGAGTACATCAGGGACATGTCAATTCCTTGGTGGAAGACTGATCTCTTGGAGCAGTAAGAAGTAGACTAGTGTGGCAATCTCAACAACAGAATCAGAATATATCTCGGCTGAGAGCTGATGTGCCCAACTGCTATGGATCAAACATCAACTTGAAGATTACAACCTAAAGATGACCAAAACACCACTATTTTGTGACTCTTCAAGCGCAATCTCAATTGCTAAGAATCCTGTCTCTCACAGCAGGACTAAGCATATTGAGATCAGGTATCACTTCATCAGGGAGCATGTGGAAAATGAAGATATCACCCTTGAGTTTGTCCCAACAGACAAACAAGTGGCTGATATATTTACAAAGCCCCTAGATGAAGCTAAGTTCAACTTCTTCAAATTCCAACTGAGAATGTTGAACTTAGAGTAATCCTCTACATATTTATCACTAATCCATTTCTAGATGATTTTTTAAAAAATCTCTCAGGGTTTGGATAACCAATGACCAAGCAAGGGGGAGCCTTGGACTATTGTCTACTTAAAAAGAGCTCCAGGAAAGAAGTCAGAAAGGGGGAGAAAGGGCATCAAATGTTCAAGATCTTTTTCAAGACAAAGATGCTCAAGAAGACCTCAAAGTTAGGGGGAGCAAAGAAGTAGGGGGAGCCATACAAGAAGAGACATAAAATCAAGGCGGAGCTACAAGCTTGATGTACTCAGAGAGTTCAGCAAAGATAAGTACAATTTTACATGCTCAAAAGTTAAGATTATAATATCTATTGTCAAGTGAAAGTAGTCTTGAATTGAGATTCTGACTTCTTCAAATAGGGGGAGATTCTTGGGAATTTTGCCCACATGATTCCTGATTTGAAGAAGTCACCAAGTCAAGAAAACTTCACTTTGTATTTGATCACTTCTCTAGCTTATTAATCTCAGGAAATTAGAAGAACAAAATTCGTCGAACGCAGAAGGAAGTTCGTCGAACAAAGAATGGTGTTCGTCGACCGCTGAGACTTGGCAAGTTAGTCGAACGCTAAGACTCGGCAAGATCATCGAACACCGAAGCAAGTTCATCGAATGCAGACTTGGCGTGTTCATCGAACACTGGATAGAGTTCGTCTAACGCAGAGACGGGACAGAAGAATGAAGTTCGTCGAACATAGATTGTCATTCGTCGAACGCAGAGAAGAATCAAGACAAAGGAAGACATCGTCGTGAAGAAGCCTTGTCGTTGAAAAGGCTAAGTATGACTCATGGCATAGGACATCGTCGTAAAGAAGGCAGATCGTCGAGAAGACTGAAAAAGGACAGCTGAAGACAAGCAGTTGGTAATAGTATGATCTGTCAACATGTTGTCGCTCATGTCATCGAGAAAGCAACATGTTTACGACGACAGTCTGCAAGAAAGAAGATCACGACGATACAATCAAAGATAGCATATCGCCGTATATGCAGAATCGCCAGAATGTCTCATATCGTTGAGATACCTACTTCAGAGGCAGAAGCAAGAAGATTTGAAGGTCCACTAAGGCGTAAGGCATCGACAAAGACCTGTCGTCGAGATATCATCCATGTCGTCGTAACATTGGAAATATCATCGAGACAGATTCAAAAGTTGTGGACGCGCGGTTAGCATTTAATGTCGCCGCCTGATTGTCAAATCAGCGCGTGCTCTTAAGGAATGGAGCATCTGACACTTAAGGAATATTTTCAGAAGACCGTTGGGAGCCTCGCAGTCTTATAAAAGAGATAAGAGGTCGCCCTCAAAAGGTTAATGATCAAGAAAGAACTTGCGCATACGGCGAATAGAACAGTACAAGCGGCGCATGAAAGAAAGAGAAAAAGAAGAAGCAGTCATCTCCATCGACTGATAAGAAGCCAATCCTCATCAGGCTAAGGAGGCTGAAGAAGATCCAGTGCTGAAAGTCCAGATTAAGAAGCATCTTCTTCAACCTAAAGAAGTCGATCTTCAACTGGCTAAAGTTATCGATCTTCATCCGGCATAAGTAATAGACTTTTATTACTGTAATCTTTGTAAGGATTGTGAGCCTATTTGTCTAGCTTGAGGGCTGAGAGTTGTGAGGCTTGAGGGCCAGGGCAGTGGACTTGCGGGTCCGACACCGTCTAGCTTGAGGGCTGGAGATTGTGAGGCTTGAGGGCCAGGGCAGTGGACTTGCAGGTACAATCTTGTCGAGCTTGAGAGCTCGGGCACAGTAGGGGCTTGCGGGCCTAGGCTGTAGACATAGGACTTGCTGGTCTGTGTTGTGTAGGGATTGAGGGCCTGAGTGTCGAGCTTGCGGGCTCGGGGGCAGTAGGGGCTTGCAGGCCTAAGGTGTTGGACTTGCGGGCCCGTGTTGTAAGGCTTGAGGGCCTGAAGTTTTTGGCGGCGTTTGCTGAGCCTAGCACGCTGCTAGGTAGGCGCAGAGGGATAGAGGACTACTCAAGACACACAGTCTTGAGGAACCTCTATAGATCTTGTGTCTTCTGGTGTGATTTATTTGTGCTTATCTGTGCAATACCTTTGTTCTGCGCTTGAATCTTTGAAACTCCTGCAAGTAGCTTACAAAGAACCCAGATCACCTAACACCCCCCCCCCCCCCTCTAGGTGAACGTTCCATTCCTAACACACTTTTCATGCATTCTTGGTTTGATTGAACATGCTTCTCTTGTGTTTCGCATATTTTATCATTTTGAGCGTTAATGATCTTGTAAAACAGAAGTATTTGAAAACCTAAAGAAAATATAAAAACCATTTTTAAAACTACCTAAAACATGTTTAAAAGCCTTCTAATTGTCTCTAAATTATCTGAAATTTCTACAATAAGAAGGCATATATATATATATATCAACTCTAAGTCAAAGAAAAATTTCCCAAAACCTAAGGAAATCATGGTATGTTTGGGCGTTAGAAGTCAATGTCATGTGTTAGCTTCTTTGGCCCATTTTCATTCTGTTGTTTCTAAAATATTTCTGGTAATTTTCTCGTGCATTTTCTCTGTTTGTTTCTCATATTTGATTTTTTTAATGTGTCTTATTTCAAAAATACAAAAAATATTCAAATAGTTCAAAATGTTGAAAAATATGTTTTTGTCATTTGTTTGTTTAAAATGTTTACAAAATTATGGTTTGACTATAAGACTCATATGAGCAAACATCTTTGTCTTTTTTCTTACAAATGGTAAAAATTGATTAGGCATACACTTCAAGATTTTTTTAAATGTCTAATTTTCATTTCATGTTTCCTAAATATTATTTTATCTTGTCATGCCTTGACCTTAATCATATTATGTGCAATGAAACAGTCTAAAGAAAATTGTGTAAGATTGCCTAGCATGCCTCTATGTACGAGTAATGTTTTATGTTAAATAATGATTCTTTCACTCACTATTTTGGTAATCTTCATGTGCTCATAATCTTATTCTTGCATGATTGTGTAGTGTAATAACTTTAACACATTAAGTTGTATGTCTAAATTACCTGCACCTTCTTTCAAACAATAAATTTCTTGCACATATAGATGTGTTATTTCAATATTGTTAGTGTTTGCAAAAACAAGTGAATTCGGAGACCTTTGTCCCAAAATTAAAAATATGAATTACAATGACAAAGATAACTCCACCAAGCACTACTCACCCTCCTGATAAGTCTTAATAAACATTGTGAAGTCGAGCACCTTGGAAAGAATTGTAAAGTGTATTGTGCAAACTCATCTTTTATCACTTCTATTTTGTAAACCGAATCACTCAATATAAAAAAAATGTTAAAAGAATGCTTATGTGATCCCCCAAGCAATACTTCGCCCACTGATAAGTCTTAATGAGCATTATGTGAGTGAATCCCCTTGGTAGTTGTACTCCTTATTGTGCTTTGAAATATTATTCTAGAATTGATGTGTGAAAGTGATTCTAATATTACAATCTTAATATTCTTTTACTATTCCCATACATATGTCACGTGTTTTGATTATTTCACGTGTATACTCTTATCAAAACATTATTTGCACACATCATTGTTTTTCATAAAGCTTTTACTCATGAGAATTGGTTTCTAATGCATATTTACATGATTCTCTAAAAACTTAAGTAAAAGCACTACATTGCAATGCATGATTTCTACAATGTTTTCTTTACTTGAAATATAAATTAGTTACATTGTAGGTATTATCTTTTTGCATATGTTAAATCATGCTTGCCTATTAGTTATGGAAAAATTTCAAGGATATGTTCATTATATGTGAAAAGTCTAGAAATATTGTTGGAATTATCAAACCAAAACAAAAATACCTCTTTTAATGCTTATCTTGGTTACCTTACTTTTCTGCATTATTGATTTGATCATGTATTTTTACCATGCTTTATCATGCTTATTTTGAAGGTCTTTTCTTCACTTGTGTCTTTCAAACTCTTTTTCATTTTTCAACAAGTAGTATCTTTCAAACTCTTTTTCATTGTTTTCTAACAAGTGGTAGATTGGCTTGGTAAAGTACATGGGATGTTGTTACTCACGCTTATCATATTTCTTTCCGTTTTGTTACTCTCTCTTAGCTCGATCATGACTTTATTTTCAACAAAACTCTTAATCCTCTCTTAGTTGTCCAAACTTTCACCTCTTTATCCTAGTTTTTGTTTCACTCCACCCACTTTTGCTAATAACAAGGGGGGGAGGAATAAAATGACAAATCTTAATGATTGAGTAGGATTCACTAGATTAAGGGGGAGCATAAATCGATTCCATATGAGAATACACTAAGGGGAGCACTTAAATAGGGGGAGCACATATCTCTAAATGTATTTCTTGACTGAAATCTCTTTGTAGCATAGTGTCATACCTTTTTATAAAACACATATTTTATATCTGAATCTGATTTATCTTAATCGGATTTGTTATTATCAAAAGGGGCAGATTGTTGGAACATGGTTTTCCGCATCCCTTTGATTTGAGAATAACAAATCCTACTTGTATTTGATCTAGTTTATCATTATGTTTTTAACATGCAGGTTTGAACAAATATGACACTAGGTTACTATTGTTGGTCTGGACTTGCTCTCAAGCTGAATAGAAGGAAGAAGGCTAACGCGAGGCGTTAGGGCTAATGTTAGCGTTCACTTTCGTTCCAACCAAGATGAAAATGACATGGAGGGAAGTTGTCGTGATTGCAGGTGCATTTTGGGAATGATTTAACTTAACGCTAGGCGTTAGCCTCAACAGCAGCGTTAAAGTTACCTAAAATGAAATGTTTCCAAAGATGCAGAATCTCCTTCCTATTTTGAAGATTCGAGCCATTAAGTTATTTCTATACAGAGTCAACGCGTGGTGTTATCCCTAATGCTTGTGTTAGCTTCCTGTCCTATAAATAGCTGGCATTCGTTCTCTTCAATCATCTATGCCAAGGAGCCCTATTCCAGCACTCTGAAAAAACCTTGAGGGATGAAATTTCTTGACCGCATCTCCCACTCAATTTGAAGAGAAGAATTCAAAGGAGGATCAGATCAACGCTAACCCAACATGAAGAACGCACGCTTCAACTTCGACAATATTTAGTGGATCTTCGCTGTCTCCAAAATTCTTCATAGGGAGTTTTTAATTTGTCATTTATATTTTGTTGTATCTTTATCCTTTGTGAGTTTTAGTGAACTCGCTGCGGTTGTTGGGGGCTAGGTCTTTGTGTGGCTTAGGGGGAATTCATTGTGGTTGTTGGCGATTAGGTCTAGGAGTTAGATCTATGGGGTGATCGAGGCCTTTCTGGGGGATAGAAGGGCTAGAGCGGCTTGAGGCCGGATCTTGGGATAGATCGGCTAAAGCCAACCAGTTCTTAGTGAGAAGAGTCGGTATAGAAAACCAAAGAGTCTTTTATATTCAACTTTGATTTCTAGCGTCATAGAAATCCATTTTTGTAATCAATTTTATAAATGATAATCATGTCTTTTCTTATTCAACAAAATTGATTTCTTGCTCTTTACTTTTGATTAAATTTACTTCATATAAAATATCAAAAGATTGTATTAAAATCCTAAAGTTTTCAAAAAACTTTATTCACCCTCCCCCCTCCCCCCTTGTTGGGAACAGTGCCCAGCAATGTTCCTGATTTGAAGAAGTGCTCTGGTCAATGATAAAAGCATTATGTATTTGATGGTATGCTTAGTTTATACTTGCATAGATTAAATCATATGTCCAGTACTTCTCCATTCTTACTAAGTCTAAAATCGTCGAGAAATACTAGGCATACCGTTGAATAAACACACATATATCGTCGAGATTACTCTCAGAGATAAGCAGAAGGTTCATGTCAGTTATCGTCGAGATAAAGTGGAGAATTCGATGATACCATTGTGACATAAAAGTACACATGACGATATCATCGTAAGAACAAGAGGATTTGATCAAGTCTAGTATCGTCGTGTCAACCAGAATCACACGACGATATCACCATAAGGTCTAAAAAGACTTAAGTCAAAGTATTCGGCAATGTCGACGACATCGTCGTAACGAAGCCTAGTTGTCGAGAAGGCTAAGGGAGAACTCATGAAGATAGTTTATGGAAGAAGAATCGCTTGTCGTCAAGATGATCAAAATAATATCGACGAGAAGTCAGAATGATCAAGACGATATCATCGATAAGACTGAATGGTTTCATCGACAATGTCGAGAAGACCGCAAGTCGACATCAAGATTATGACAACATCTTAAGATGACTTCATATCATCGTAAGTGGAAGTGCAGTTGTGATATCTTGTATCGTCGAGATATCATTCTCTAAAGATGTTTGAAGAAGACTTGAAGATTTGTGCAAGTCCAAGATGGATCGGCGTAACGACAAGTTTTGTCGTCGAGACAGATCAAGATATTTCAAATCACGCTGACTACATTTAATGTAGCCGCCTGATGGTCCAATCAGTACGTGTCATTAAGTAATGGGCCTTTAACACTTAAAGGGCATCATAAGAGACTGTTAGATGGCTCCTCAGTCATATAAAAGAGATAAGTGTCAGCCCAAATTCACATAAGTGAAGAACGAAAAGAATATATGCACGAATCAATAGAACAGTAACAAGACTGTGTGAAGAAGGAAAAAGAACCAGAGAACAAAACGATCTTTATCAAGTGTTCTCCAAGTTTCAGTCCAGCAACATCGGATGATAAGAATTGTTCCAGATTGAAGAAAGGATTGAAGAGGAATCTGTGCTGACCAAGAAAATATCAAAACATTCTCTTCAAGTCCAGAAGATAATCTTCATACAGCTAAAGAAGTATTTCTTATTCTTTCTCTGTAGGGCTTTTACAAGCCTGAGTTTGTAGGATCTGTTTCAGATCTGAGTTGTAGGGCTTGCGAGCCTGAGCTGTAGGGCTTGAGGGCTTGAGGGCCTGAGTATTGTAGGGCTTGAGGGCCTGAGCTGTAGGGATTGAGGGCCTGAGTATTGTAGGACTTGAGGGCCTGAGATTGTAAGGCTTGCAGCCCTGAGTTTTGGCGGAGATTGCCGACCCTAGCACACTGCTAGAAAGGCGCAGAGGGATAGTGGACTACTCAAGATACCCTTGTTAGACATGTGTGTCACATCTCTTTGTTTGAGAATAACAAATCTCATAATGTATTTGATCTTGCTTGTCGTGTGTTTATAGTGTGCAGGAACTATAGGTGCAATACTCCACAAGTAGAAAGCAGCTTGGAATCAAATTCTCTGAATGGAGCACTACCACCAACACTAAGATATATCGCAGGAGTTAGCGCTACCGCAAGCGCTGGCGCTACTGCCTAGCGCTAGCTCCAGCTCGTGCCACAATGCCACGCCGCGATGGTTTCATAACCGCTTCTACACGGCCGCTACCGCGGGCGCTAGGAGCTACCGCAGGTGCTAACTCCAAGTTCTATAAAATGAAGCTTTCTCTCTCGTTTTGGTAAGACATCCCAAAGAAAATTCCTGTGCCAAATTTCAAGAGTTGTTACTCTACCAAAAAGTCATCTCCCACTCAAAGCTAAAGAAGATTTCTGGAGAAGGAAGCCATCACGGTGCATCCGAAGAACGATCGCATCAACTTCGCTTATGCTACAGTGATCCTTCATCGCCAACTTTGGAAAATCTCATAGAGGGAGTTTTCATTTTTGTTATTTCATTATTTTGAATCTTTGTAGTTAAATCGCCTTGTATTGGTGACTAAGTCCTTGCGCGGCTTAGGGGGAATTCGTTGCGTGTGTTGGAGACTAGGTCTAGGTGATTATATTTAGTGGGTGCTCGAAGCCATATCCGGGGAAGGATTGGCTAGAGCGGCTTAAGGCCGTATCCGGGGAAGGATAGGCTAAAGCCACCGGTTCGTGGGGATATGAGTCAGTATAGAAAAGGAAAAAGTATTTGTATTTGTACGCCTCCAATTTCTAGCGATATTGAAATCAAATGTATGTAAACACTTTTTTATCTAATACAATTATGTCTCTATTTGTGTTTACTTGATCTCCTTCATTTGGCTAAAAGTCTAAAATTGTAAATTACTGCATTTTCTTCTTTTACCTAAATTGTTATTTCGCACTCATTTACTTTAAAACAATTTAGTAAATTGCTTAATCATATAAAAAGAATTTTATTCCCTTATTCACCCCCCTAAGGGCGCATATCGATCCAATAACCCTATCTTGAGGAACCACTATACATCTGGTGTTCTTGTGTGCTTTGTTTCAGTGGTTTGTTGTCGTGTTATGGTAGACTTATTTAGTTCTTGTGCATAAAAATCAAAAACAGATATATCAACTATCCCCCCCCCCCCTCTCTCTAGCTGATAGTTCCATAACTAACAAGTGGTATCAGAGGTAGGTTGATCAAAGAGTGACTTAACAGTTAGATCTAGATCTTGGAACTATTCATTATGACTAGAGGTGATCAACACAGAGAAATGAGATCCATGAAGCTCCCAACCCGCACCAAAGAGAACGTTCCTATTTGGAAAGAAAGGGTAAGACTTTTCATGGAAGCTGCTGATCCCAGAGTATTTGTAGCTGTTCAAGAGGGTCCCTTCACCCCAATGACTGCATATACCATTGAACATACTCAAAGAGTGCCAAAGAAATATTTTGGTATGAGCAAGAATAAGCTTGCACTGGTAAGCCTAGATAAGAGAGCACCGAACATTATTGTGAGTGCAATTGTTGACTCAACCCTCCAAAACCGTACTCACTGCAAAACTGTCAAGGAGATGTGGGACTCCCTAGTTGTTTACATGGAGGGGACTGAAGAAGTAAGGGATGATAGGAAATCCCTTCTGAATCAGGAGTATGAGGCCATCAAGCAAGGCAAGAATGAAAATATATCTAACTGCTATGAGAAATTTTTCAAGATAATAAATGGGTTGAAGAACTATGGAAGAGAATTTTCAAATTCAGATCTAAATGATAAGTTCCTTAGATCCCTCACTAAGAAATGTGACATTAAAATTTGTGCAATTAGAGAAATAGGTCAACTGGGCAACATGGAGCCAAAGAACCTATATGGGAAGTTGCTCTCCCATGAGCTTCAGCTTAACACCAAAAAGGCTGAAGAAGAAAGCTCAAGGGGGAGCACAAGAGAAAGATCTGTAGCTCTTAAGGCTGACAGCATGAGGAGATCCAAGGACAAGTCTCCTGCATATCAGAACAGATCTGAAAGCAGTGAAGCTTTTGATGCCAGCACATCAGAATCTGACAACACTAACAAAGACATGACCCTCCCATCTAAGTAGTTCAAAAAACTGATCTCTAGAAGGAGAACAGACAGCTACAAACCATCCTCTTCAAGATCCAGAAGATCTGGTCAATATGGCAGATCTAAGCCCTCAAAGGAGGACAGGTACAAATCAAAACCTAGTAAATTTGATTTAACTAACACTGTCTGTTATTCCTGCAATAAAGCAGGTCAAATGATTGTTGATTGCCCTTCCAAGAAGAGGGAATCAAAGAACTATGAAGACAAAAGGAGGTCAAGGGATAAGAAGAAATCTGAAAAAGGGTTTATAGAAAAAGAAATCAGAACCCTAAGTGATTCTGATTCAAGCTCTTCAGAAACTGAGGAGGAAACACTTATTGGCCTTATGGCCATAAATGAAGAAATCCAGGATGACAATATATCTCATGGGAAGGTACTAATCAAAGCTCCCCTATCTTCTTCTGATTCCAAATCAGTGGCAGATTCCTTGCATGATGATGAAGGTGAGTCTGCTGTCAACATCACATCCTTAAGATCCTCATATGAGGTTGAAACTGAGCTAATACAGCAATATGAAGCTTTGTGGAAGCTTTCAACAAAAGCAAGAAACTCCTTAATGCTCAGACTAAGGAGTTAGATTCCTTGAGATCTACCCACTCTGAGCTCCAGGAGACAGTTGAGAAGCTGGTTGCTATGAGCAAGGAAGTGGACAGATTAATGGAAGCCACAAAGCTCAAAAATGTTGAGCTGGCTCAGAAGAACAAGGTCATCATGGACCTTGAGGAAATGTTGTTGGCTGAAAAGAAAATTGTTGCCAGCTTTTCCAAACCCAAGAATGTCCTTCCCATTATTGACAGTTTTTCTGCACCATTCAGAGCTGTGTAGGATTCAATAGTGAGACAACCAAGGGTAAAGCCTCTGAAGAGCAACCCTCTTTTAAGAAGGTGTTGATGGCATCAAACCCCTTTGACCAGGAATCTTCATATGGTCATCTGACCAATGCCTGCTTGGCAAGTGGTAGTAAGCCCTCTATCACAAATAGAAGAGCAAGCTTTGGGATAAGTTCCTTGAAAGCACCTCATGAGGAGATTTAGATGAATAATCCAAGTCTCTTTGTCCATGGACCTGGAGCAACAACACTCAAAAGCAAGGGAAAGGCTTGTCCTACCAAGCTTGTTCCTAAGAAGGTGAACAAAAAGGCGGTGAGACCAACTCCACTTTATACTCACATTTGTGAGGTTCACCCAAGACCCGTTAGGCTAATTGTCTTCACACCTTCCCACCCACATTTCCATCCTACTCAGATGGTGCGGCAGAAGAGAAGATACAATAGGTATGAGTGTTGGTGTTGTGGGAAAGTGGGTCACTTTGCCTTGGACTGTTGGTTCAACCCAACAGGGCCTAGTGCAAAGAGAGTGCAGACCACTCAGAAGTGTGGTGTCCCATTTTATCCCCCCTAACAAAACCAAGGACCCAAATCAAATTGGGTTCCTAAGGGTAAGTAATTTTTCTTGCAGGTATGTCTAAATGCCAACAAATCTCCCATTTGGTATTTGGACAGTGGATGCTCCAGGCACATGACTGGAGTGAGGAGCTATCTAAAAAAGTTCACACCTGTGGAGAATGGACCAACAGTCATATTTGGAGGTTCAAAAAAGGGGTGACCAAAGGCTATGGTAACATCTCTAATGGCTTAGTCACTATCACAAAGGTAGCTTATGTGGAGGGATTGAATCACAATCTCATAAGCATAAGTCAACTTTGTGATCAAGGTTATTTTATTGTTTTCCACAAGGATAAGTGCTTAGATAAGAAGTCCTTAGACTCTAAGGCTACCTTAACTGGTACTAGGAGTGGAAATCTATATTGTTTAAATTTCTTTCACTCAAATTCTTCCATGCCCATATGTTTTGTGGCTAATGAGAAAGAGGCTCTATGTGTTCAATGGCACAAGAGACTTGCTCACATTAATTAGAAAATCATAAGTAAGCTTTTCTCTCTAGACCTAGTTAGAAATGGATTCAACATTAAGTGTATTAAGGAAGGTCCTTGTCAGGCATGCCAACTTGGTAAGCAAATTAGGACCAGCTTTAAGAGCTTCTCTAATAAAGATTCCTTAAGGTGCCTATTTTTGTTGCGCATGGATTTGTTTGGTCCTATGTCAGTTCTCAGCTTAGGAGGGAAGGCTTATACTCCTGTTGTAGTTGATGAATATTCAAGGTTCACTTGGGTGTTCTTCCTTAAAAAGAAGTCAGATACCTTAGATATCTTGAAGAACTTTGTAAGGCAGATCCAGAATGAGATGAGCTGCACTGTGGTCAAGTTCAAAAGTGACCATGGTACAGAATTTTAGTCAGGGGCCATGACAGAATTCTGCCAAGAGCTGGGTATCTCCCAAGAATTTTCCTCACCTTGAACTCCTCAACGGAATGGAGTTGCGGAGAGGAAAAATGGAACCTTAATAGAGGCTAGTAGGACAATGCTGAGTGACTCCTCTCTACCAGAATACTTCTAGGCAGAGGCTGTCAATATAGCTTGTCATGTGATAAATAGAGCCTCCATCATCAAAGACCACAAGAAAACTCCCTATGAGCTGATGAAAGGCAGAAAACCTACATTATCTTACTCCAGAATCTTTGGGAGCAAATGATATGTACTTAACAATGGGAAATCCAAACTAACTAAGTTTGCTGAGAAAAGCAGTGAAGGTATTTTTATTGGCTACAACTCCTATAGCAAAGCATATAGGGTGTACAACATCAATACCCAAGCAGTAGAAGAATCTGTACATGTTGTATTTGATGAGACTAGCCTTATTCATAGAGGTTGGTCTAGTTCTTTAGTGGATGCAGGCACAATAGACAGATTGGAAAAGCTATCCATTGAAGACAAGGCTGAAATCCAAGGAGAGATAAAGACCATTCAATAACATTTGAATTGGAAAAAGATGTTGTTGAAGGATTAGAAATAGCTGAAGAGGTATAACCTGAAGAACCTGTCATATAAGAGATCCCTAGAAGACTGTATGCTGCACTTAGACAAATCAGACATCATCCTCAAGTGCAAATTATAGGAGATGTCAATTAAGGAGTGCTAACAAGGAGCAGGGCTTTAAATGAAGCATTGTACTTGAGTTTTCTTTCTCAAATTGAACCCAAGAAATTTGAGGAAGCAAATCAGGACTCATTCTGGATTGAAGCAATACAAGAGGAACTAAACCAATTTAAGAGATACGAAGTGTGGAGGTTAGTTCCCAGACCCCAAGGACACAACATTATTGGAACAAAGTGGGTCTATAGAAACAAATTGGATGAGAATGAGGTCATTATAAAGAATAAGGCAAGGCGAGTTGTTGGGGAAATGATTTATCTTAACCTAGAATTGAGTAGAATATAAATTCTAAGTTTGGAAAATTAGGCTAAGTAAATATGCGTCGAATAGTATTCGACGCACCGTCGAAATATAGTCGACGTTTCTCTCAGAATGAGTCGAAGTAACTCTAAGAAGAATTCGACGTAATCTTAGTCGACGTACCTCTAACTTCTAGTCGACGCATTTGATAAAGTCGACGCACCTTTGTCGATGCACCTTCCTTATTCTCCTCTCGACGTCCAGCCAGGATGAAATCAACGTTTACGTTGAATAGTAATTGACGCACCTTCCTTATTCTCCTCTCGACGTCCAGCCAGGATGAAATCGACGTTTACGTCGAATAGTAATCGACGCGCGTCGATATCTATAAGTAATTCAAAAACACGACAGATCTCTTTCCTTCTTTCTGTAGATCTGATTTTTATGGAATGATATTATTCTTTTATAGTCGTTCTGAATCAGTCTTTCCTTCTATTTGATTCTTGGCTAATTTGATTAAGATTATTATGGATATTATTTGAAATCAGAATGAATTCTTTTCCTTCTACAGAAATATTGATTATGGAAACTCTTATCTCTTTCTAATTCTCTGTCTGTTAATTGATTATTCTCCTTTAGCAATATATTTTAAACAGAGCTATAAATAAGAAGGAGGTCGGCAGAGAATGACAACAAGTGATCCACCATATACATTTGAAAAAGAGGAAGAGATCCCAAGTGAAGTGTGAGAAAGTTGAGAAAAGAGATAGTGTGCTGCAGCAAAGAAAAAGCCTTCATCTTCTCAAGCCATTCTGCTGCAAATTCTGAAAGCTCTCACAAAAGAGAGAAAAGCTTACAATCTCCTTCTCACTATAGAAGAGAGATCATATTCATTATACTTGTGCTTCTAATCTTCTTGCTAGGAAGAAGATTCTTTCTTACATATATTGTTTTCTGTTCCTCTACTTGTTCTACTTCTTCTTCTCATTCTTATTTCATTTTCAAACTGTGTAAAAGAGTTTTTAGAATCTCTCTTCAAAAAATTCAGTTGTAGTGGTTCTAAGAGTCTCATTATCAAAAGACTCAGTCTGGTTCTAAGAGTCTCCTTATCAAAAGACTCAGTGCAAGTTAGTGAATTCCTACCAAAGGGGGTAGAAGAGTGGACTACCCAAAGTTTGGGGAACCACTATATTTCTTTGTGTTGTGCTGTGATTTTCTTCTTGTTATTTTTCTTCTTTACTTGCTTAATTCTTGTTGGTGTGTGGGAATCTTAAATCTGTGATTATTACACACATATATATATAATTGCACAAAGTATTTTTAATCTCTATTCACCCCCCTCTAGAGAATTCTAGTGAGGTTAACTGTGCACTTTCAATTGGTATCAGAGGGAGGTTGATCTAAAAAGGTTAACTCCTTGATCAAAAAGATCCTACTTCTTATATATATATATATATATATATATATATATTTCTAAAAATTATTTTTCACATGGCACAAATCAAAGATTATGCTTCCACCAGACCACCAATTTGCAACCTTGAAAAGTTTGTACTTTGGAAAACAAGAATTAAAATTTATCTAAACTCTATTGATGGAAAATTATTTGATGTTATTATGACAGGTCCTCCCAAGCCATTCAAGAAGGACTCAAGTGGAAAGGTCACACAAACACTTGCTCCAAAGGCTGAATGGACAGATGAAGAAAAGAAAGCTCAAGCATGTGATGCCAATGCTATAAATATCTTAGTCTCAACCCTCTCAGATGAAATCTTCCAAAAGATTGCTGAATATGAGTCAGCTAAGGAAATATGGGAAGCTCTCAATAAAATGGTAGAAGGGAGTGCTGATGAGAGGAAGGATAAAAAGGCATTACTCATCTCTCAATATGAAAACTTCCAGAAGAAAGAAAATGAAAGTGTTGCTGACATGTATGCCAGATTCAGCCTCATAATAAATGAGCTAAAAACACTTGAGAATGACATATCTCTCACTGAGATAAATGACAAATTGCTAACTTGCTTCCCTAGCTCTTGGGATTCAAGAATCTGGCCAATTAAAGACTCCAGAAGTCAAAAAGAAATCTCAACAGATGTCATGTTGGGTAAATTAAGATCTTATGAACAGCTGTTGAAAACAAGAGCTGAGAAAGAAGAGAAAGAAAAGGCTTCTCCACTCTCAAAAGAAAAGAGCATTGCTTTGAAGGCTACTGAAGGTGAACCCTCTACAAATGATGAAGAGTTGATCAGTCTACTGGCCAGAAGGTTCAAGAAGTGGATCAAAACAGAAGGATCCAGAAGGAGAGACTCAAGAACCAGGTATGACAAAACTCCTAATAAAGAGATTATATGTTACTCTTGCAGGGAACCTGGACACATTGCACCTGAATGTCCTAAAGAGATCAGCAATAAGAAAGATCTGAAAAGAACAGATCTAAAGAAGAAGAAGAAGAAAGAGAAAGGGTTCATTGCTCAATCATGGAGTGATTCAGAATCTGAAGGGAGTACCTCATCTGAAGATGATCAGGAAAAGGCTAAGCAAGAGGAAACCTGTTTGATGGCTACTGAAAAGCCTGAAGATACATCTCTGGTAAATATATTTGATGATATAGATTTCCCTTCCACTGATTTCAAAAATAGTTTCAAAGATTTCTGTTTAGATCTAGTCAAATCTGAGAAAGAGGTAAAGGAACAAAGAAATGATCTAAACAATCTCAAACAAATGAATACACAACATAAAAACTATGAGCTCAGTCTAGGACTCTCAGAGGAACAACTAAATAAAATCAATACTGAAAATCAAGCACTAAGAAATGAGCTAGCAAAGGCAAAAGCTTTTGAAGACTCTCTAAATGGCAGAAGTCAGAAGCTCAAGAATATCTCTAACAATCTCACTGATAGATTTAGACAACTAGAATATAACACTGACTTAGAAGCCAAACCTCAATCACCCAGCAAATCTGTCTGGAGACATCCTATTCACTTCACTAAGGAAAATCATTTGACAGGAGAAAGATCACAAACAACCACTGTTTTTAACAAAAATAGTCCCACTATATATGAAGGAATCCTAGGAAAATGTCCTCAGAAAAGAAACAAATTTGCGTCGAATCATTATCGACGTACGTCGAATTCTACTCAACGCAACTCAAATAATGCATCGATTTCTAATCAACGCAGACACCAAAATACGTCGACTTCCAATCGACGCAATCTCTCATATGCTTCGACTAAAAGTAACCACAGAATGAAGGAAGCGTCGACTTCCACTCGACGCAACTTTAAACATACGTCGAATTCATATCGACGCAACCAATCTAACAGAAATGTTTCCTTTTCCAAAAAGTCTTCTCAATCCATTTCCTTTTATTATGAACACTATTTCTGCAACATTACCAAAGACAATTGGTATGATAAGACCATTCCCCTAAAGGAGGAAGGATATTCTGAAAAACCCACTTATTCTTTCATTAAACCTTTCACTGTTGGGAAGAAGGGACCCCAGCTTAGGAGGGTCCAAACTAATGTTTAAAATCTTATGTGCAGATGTATCATATCTCCAGGCTGGTGTGGTACTTGGACAGTGGATGCTCCATGCACATGACAGGGTACAAAAACCTATTAATCAATTTTGAGGATAGAATTGGACCACCAGTTACTTTTGGAGACTCTAGCTGTGGCCAAACTAGGGGCTTTGGAGATTTCAAAGAAGGGAAAGTCACCTTCAAGAATGTGGCAGTAGTCAAAGGACTGAAGCACAATCTGATAAGTATAAGTCAGATATGTGACAGTGGTAAGTATGAGGTAAAATTCACCACACTATTTTGCCATATTATTGATATCAAGACTGTGCCATAGTACTCAATGGAATTAGAAAAGGGAAGGTATATATAGTAGACTTTAGCTCCTCACCCACAGAAGTTTGTTTGTTCAACAATATTATTAATAAAAGTGAATTATGGCATAGGAGACTGGGTCATCTAAACCACAAAACCATTAGTAAATTATCAAAGAATAACCTAGTCAGAGGCCTACCAAAGGGTAGATTCTCTAAGGACTCTCCATGCAGACCTTGCCAACTAGGAAAACAGACCAAGTCATCCTTCAAACCAATTGGTAAGGATGACTCCCCTAGGATCCTCTACTTACTGCACATGGATCTCTTTGGTCCCATATCCACTCAAAGCTTGGGTGGAAAGTCTTATACCTTAGTCATTGTAGATGACTATTCTAGGTTCAGCTGGGTATTCTCTCTAAGGGCTAAGTCTGAAACCCATAAGATTCTCTCAAGATTCATAAGACAGATTCAATCTGAGTTTAATACTCATGTTTCAATTATCAGGAGTGATCATGGGACTGAATTTGAAAATCAGTTAATTAGTAGTTTCTGTGAGGCTATAGGTATTAAACAAAGTTTTTCAGCCCCCAGAACTCCTCAACAAAATGGAGTTGCTGAAAGAAAGAAAGAATAGAACTTTAATTGAATCAGGAAGGACCTTACTTGCAGAATCAGGATTACCAACAACCTTCTGGGCTGAAGCAGTCAACACTGCAAATTATGTTCTAAATAGAAGCCTCATACACAAAACTAAGTCAAAAAATCCATATGAGCTTCTGAAGGGAAAAACACCCATTGTTAAATACTTTAAAATATTTGGATGTGCTTGCTTTATCCTAAATAATGGGAAAGATCATCTTGCCAAATTTGACAAGAAGTCTGATGATGGAATATTTCTGGGGTACTCATCATCTAGTAAAGCTTATAGATGCTATAACAGGAGAACTCTCAGAATTGAAGAATCTATGCACATTACATTTGATGAAACTAACATGCTGTTTAAGGGGGAGGAAACTTCCACCAATCCTTTTCCACGGGAAAATAGCAGCATAGAGACTCAGCTTGAACAACTGACTCTAGAGAACAAAAACCCTGGGAAAGAAAACCAGCTACAGGAACCAAGTGAGGAGTCTGAACAAGAGCATGAAGAAGGTTCAGAGAAGAGCAATCAAAACCAACTCCCACAAGAGAACATAGTTCAGGAAGAACAGTTTGACAATGATCCCATTGTTAATGAGGAAGAAAAGCATCTGACAAATTCAAGCAGGACAGGGATCAATATGAAAAATCATCCACAATCCCAAGTAATTGGAGACCCTAATACTAGAGTAAGAACAAGACACCAAGTCTCCAATGGGATGATGCTCCAATGCTTCTTATCTCAAGTTGAACCAAAGAAGTTTGAGGAAGCAAATTATGATCCTCACTGGATTATAGCCATGCAAGAAGAACTAAGCCAATTTGAGAGAAACAAAGTATGGAACTTAGTTGAGAGACCAAGAAACTACCCAGTTATTGGTACAAAATGGGTATACAGAAACAAACTAGATTCCACTGGAGTATTTGTCAGGAACAAGGCAAGACTTGTAGCACAAGGATACAGACAAGAAGAAGGAATATACTACAATCAAACCTTTGCTCCAGTAAGTAGATTGGAAGCAATCAGACTCTTTCTTGCCTATGCAGCCTTCATGAAGATGAAAGTCTACCAGATGGATGTCAAGAGTGCTTTTCTGAATGGTGACCTTCAAGAAGAGGTGTATGTAGAGCAACCACCAAGTTTTGTCAATCCCTCCTCCCCTATCTTTTTTTATAGATTTAACAAAGCACTTTATGGTCTTAAGCAAGCACCTAGAGCCTGGTATGAAACTCTCTCCAATTTCCTTTTAGAAAATTCTTTTGAAAGAGAAAAAGTAGATAAAACACTTTTTACTAGAACCCATAAAAATCAACTCCTTCTTGTTCAAATCTATGTAGATGACATCATCTTTAGCTCAACTCATCCCAAGCTTTGTAAAAGATTTGCTAATCTAATGCAATCAAAATTTGAAATGAGTAGCATGGGAGAACTCTCTTATTTCTTAGGGCTACAAGTGAAACAAAGCAGTGAGGGAATCTTTATCTCACAATCTAAATACACTAAAGAATTAATCAAAAAGTTTGGTATGGAATCAGCTTCTACAATGAAAATACCTATGGCAACTAATGTCATTATAGAAAAGGATGATAAGGGAAAATTAGTAGATCAAAAGACATATAGGGCAATCATAGGATCCCTTCTCTATCTAACAGCTAGCAGACCTGACATTATGTTTGCAACCTGCATATGTGCTAGATTTCAGGTTGATCCAAAAGAATCTCATCTCACCTCTGTAAAAAGGATTCTTAGATATCTAAAGGGAACACGTGAACTAGGTCTGTGGTACTCAGCAGAAACAAACTTTGAATTAATAGGATTCTCAGATGCAGACTATGATGGTTGTAGGGTTGATAGAAAAAGCACATCTGGTACTTGCTAATTCCTAGGTGACAGATTAATTTCATGGTTCAGTAAGAAACAAACTTCAGTCTCAACCTCAACAGCTGAAGCTGAATATATAGCTGCTGGGAGCTGTTGTTCACAAATCCTCTGGATGCAAAATCAGCTTCTTGACTATAAATAGGAAGTAAATAACTCTAAAATTTATTGTGATAGCTCTAGTGCCATATCCATAGCATCCAACCCAGTTCTTCATAGTAGAACCAAACATATAGAGATCAGACATCACTTTCTTAGAGACAATATAGAAAAAGGTAAGATAACCTTAGAATGTATTCCTACAGATAGTCAAAGAGCAGACATTTTTACCAAACCCTTAGATGAAACTAAGCATACTTACTTTATCAACACCTTGGGAATGCTTGATGGAAGCTTGTAAACATCATTGTTGGGGAAAACTAAAAGAGATCAGAATAACTAAGGAAGTACTTACAGATACGTTGATTACCTATTGACGCACCGTCGAGAGAAACTCGACGCTAGCATTGATTTCTTAAAGACAAAGATACGTCAATCCCTTATCGACGCACCGTCGATCAAAAATCGACGTAAGTCTGCGACCACGTCGACAGGACATTAGGCTGACAATGTTTCGATGGAGCGTCGACTCCATATTGACGCATATGTCGACATCAATGACCAACGTCACAGATGCTCTGACACATTGACCATGCGTCGAATCCAATTCGACGTAAACGTCGACTTCATAATAAAATAGGAAACAGATATTCCCTTCTTCTTTTGACGATTGGTTAACTAATATACCTTGATTTCTGTTTCCTTTTCGACGTTTCACCTCCTTTAAATAACACTTCTTATTTCATAACTCATACTCTCCCAAACCGCCGAAATCTTCGTCTTCTACCTATCTCTCTGCATCAATGGCGCCAACCCCTGCTCAATCTGCTCTCCTCAAAACAATAAATGATGCTCTGGAACAACTTTTGAATGACTTCCAGACACGTCTGACCACCTTCTCCAATGAGTGCGCCGACATGCTCACCACCTGTGAAGCCAAATTGGCCAACCTCTCTGCCTCTCTTCCTGAGCTTCATGTTCTTCTTCAAGAACAACCTCTGTCGCCAAAAGGGTTTACATCCTTTCTTAAGGATATAAACCAGGGGGAGAGTTTCTCCAGAAACCCCCCTATCCAGGTTTTTCTTAAAGCTCGGGGCTAACTCTTCTCCAATCTCTAAATACTATCTTTAAGTATTAAATCAACTTCATTTTTTTCTTTTACCATAGGCTCAAATCTTCTCCAATCATTCTAATTACACCTTCAACAAACACCTTGGTGAATCCTCCTCCTATCATACAGAAGGAGACCATGCTGTGGATTCAGCATTCAGAATAGATGCCCCATATGTTCAGGGGGAGATTGTTGCAGTACAAAATATAGAAGTACAGGGGGAGGAAGAAAAAACTTTCTCTGATGACCTAGAAGGGCAAGTCTGGATTGAGGCACCCTTGTGTGTGGAAGAATATCAGCATCATTCTCCTGGCTTCTCTGTCAGCTATATCAAACTCAAGACACCCTTACTTGAGGATATTCCTCCAGAGGACATTTTGCATGTTGTTCCCTCTCCTACAAAAGTCCCTTCTCCACCTTCACCTTCTAAAGAGAAAACTACATCTCCACCTCTGCCTCTTCCACCACTTCAACCTCCATCTCTACCTCCTCTACTACCTTTGCCTCCACAAAATCTATCTAGGGAAAAACCAAGAGAACAAATGAAAAGAAGAAGTGAAGCCATCCCTCATTGGCAAAAATTCTCCAAAGAAGAAAGAAAAGACTATGCAAAGGAAAAGAAATATAGAAAGGTTGTTGAGGAGATAAAGAGGTTGAAAAAATGCCTAATATCACTCCTAACAGTCCTATAAAGGAGTATCATGATCCTGACATGGAAAAGATGCATGAAGAAATAAGAGAAACAGAGATGTATGAATATGAAGCAGCTATGAAAGAAGTGGAAGATAAGAGGAATGTCTGGTTGGAAAAGATCAAGAAGGGGATGACTAAAGAACAGATTCTTGCTGAATCTTCCATCAAACTTCCAAAGAAATTGTTTGATGTTGAAGCTTATCAAAAGAAAAATCCTCAGGCAGGGCTCATCCTAGAAAAAGGACAAAAACACAAGAGGGGTGTAGGGTGTGCAGAAGATATTTACATTCCCTATAAGAAGCCCAAAAGACCTGCAAGATTAGACAAATGGCATGACTCACCCTGGAAAGGGAAAGGAAAAATGACTGAGATCCCTGAGAAACAGCAATCAGAGAAGAGAAAATATAGGCCAAGGGTTGACAACAAAGGACCACCTGAGCCCAAGCCTACTGAAAAGAAACCTCAAAACATTACAATTGAGATGATTGATGAAAAGGCAGCAATTATCATCAGCAAGGGCTATTCTATAAATGATACTCTCCCTGATGCTGACAAAGTCCTAGAGAAACTGCACACAATCATCAGAAATGTCCAAGAGCATCCTGATAGAGCCAGGGGCTATATTTTTTATGCTATTAAAAATTTATCTAGAAAACTCTATTCTGCCTTTGTCAATTTCATGTATAACAAGAAATTTCTAGTTTAAATCTTGTGAAAGACAATTACTTGTTATATGATTTCTTCTGATTGCTTAGCATATTTTCTCTATATAAATGCTTTGCTTTGTTGATTAAAAACTGATACAATTTCTCTCTATATAGGGTTAAGACAAATATGGGGAGATTGTTGGGGAAATGATTTATCTTAACCTAGAATTGAGTAGAATATAAATTCTAAGTTTGGAAAATTAGGCTAAGTAAATATGCGTCGAATAGTATTCGACGCAACGTCAAAATATAGTCGACGTTTCTCTCAGAATGAGTCGAAGTAACTCTAAGAAGAATTCGACGTAATCTTAGTCGACGTACCTCTGACTTCTAGTCGACGCATTTGATAAAGTTGACGCACCTTTGTCGACGCACCTTCCTTATTCTCCTCTCGACGTCCAGCCAGGATGAAATCAACATTTACGTCGAATAGTAATCAACGCACCTTCCTTATTCTCCTCTCGACGTCCAGCCAGGATGAAATTGACGTTTACGTCGAATAGTAATCAACGCACATCGATATCTATAAGTAATTCAAAAACACGCCAGATCTCTTTCCTTCTTTCTGTAGATCTGATTTTATGGAATGATATTATTCTTTTATAGCTGTTCTGAATCAGCCTTTCCTTCTATTTGATTCTTGGCTAATTTGATTAAGATTATTATGGATATTATTTGAAATCAGAATGAATTCTTTTCCTTCTACAGAAATATTGATTATGAAAACTCTTATCTCTTTCTAATTCTCTGTCTGATAATTGATTATTCTCCTTTAGCTATATATTTTAAACAGAGCTATAAATAAGAAGGAGGTCGACAGAGAATGACAACAAGTGATCCACCGTATACATTTGAAAAAGAGGAAGAGATCCTAAGTGAAGAATGAGAAAGTTGAGAAAGAGATAGTGTGCTGCATCAAAGAAAAAGCCTTCATCTTCTCAAGCCATTCTGCTGCAAATTCTGAAAGCTCTCACAAAAGAGAGAAAAGCTTACAATCTCCTTCTCACTATAGAAGAGAGATCATATTCACTATACTTGTGCTTCTAATCTTCTTGCTAGGAAGAAGATTCTTTCTTACATATATTGTTTTCTGTTCCTCTACTTGTTCTACTTCTTCTTCTCATTCTTATTTCATTTTCAAACTGTGTAAAAGAGTTTTTAGAATCTCTCTTCAAAAAATTCAGTTGTAGTGGTTCTAAGAGTCTCCTTATCAAAAGACTCAGTCTGGTTCTAAGAGTCTCCTTATCAAAAGACTCAGTGCAAGTTAGTGAATTCCTACCAAAGGGGGTAGAAGAGTGGACTACCCAAAGTTTGGGGAACCACTATATTTCTTTGTGTTGTGTTGTGATTTTCTTCTTGTTATTTTTCTTCTTTTCTTGCTTAATTCTTGTTGGTGTGTGGGAAGCTTAAATCTGTGATTATTACACATATATATATAATTGCACAAAGTATTTTTAATCTCTATTCACCCCCCCCCCCCTAGAGAATTCTAGTGAGGTTAACTGTGCACTTTCCCAAGTAACAAAGGGCTATAGATAGGAAGAGGGCATTTATTTTGATCAGACTTTGCCCCTGTTGCAAGATTGGAAGCTATCAGATTGTTCCTAGCCTATGCAACCTATAAAAGATTCAAAGTTTACCAGATGGATGTGAAGTCAGCTTTTCTGAATGGTGACCTCAAGGAAGAAGTATATGTGATGCGCTAATTCGGCACTGCTAATTAGCAGGCACGAAATGCGATACGACGGCAGTGCACCGGTCGCTCAAGTAATAAAATAGGGAGGAACTCCCCGAATATCGTTCTCAAAGGATCGCAAGTTGGGTAGTACGATTTGCTCAAACCAGGAAATCAGTTAAAAGGGTTATTAAGTAACAACGGGAGGTTTGGTTTGGGATCCTATGCTATTGCAGAATAAAGAGAGATGCGGGTCAAAACTCCGCTTCGCAAGGCGAGATGGATGCAACGGCCACGATGCCGTGCTTCGGAAGGCGCGTGGACGGAATGTAACTATGACAGTTAAGGGTAGCACACACCTCTTCTCTAAACATCACCACTAGCAATTGCTAGTGGCTTCACACACAACGAATCTCAGAAATCACTAGGAAAAAGGGCTATTCATGCCATCACAACAACATTGCATATGAATACAAGCAATAATCCTTAAGATTAACTTAACAAGCATTCATAAAACAACAACAAAGAAGTTCAAGCATCAAAGGTTAGACAGGACCACAAAGAAGAAGTCACGTCTTGGGTTCACGGCCAGAATGAGAGGTTGTCGGGCTCTCTCCGGACTCGGACCTCAGATGGTGAGCTTGGCTCGAAGGAGGCTGTCACCGCTCCTACGATCTTCAGCGCTTCTCTGATCTCTCGGCGAGGAATGCTTGAGCTAATGGTGGAGGAAGCTTCCTAGTGCTCCCGGATGGATGGATGGAGGTGGAAATCACCGGAAATAGCCTCTATGGTGGTGGAGATGAAGGGGAAGCCTTCAGCACTCAAGAGCAGCGAGAAGGAAGTGATTTCCCGCTCTCTGAATCGCTCCAGTCTGCCTCCAATCTCTCTCTCGTCGACTGCCTCGATTCCTGCTTTTTATAGCAAACGGGCTGAAAAACGGTCACGCACGGTCGAACGCACGACCGTGCGCAGACCGTGCGATATTAATGGATAAAATATGGCTTGGGGAAGAAACTGCGCCGCCCGTGCGATTTTCTCTCGCACGACCAATACCGCCCGTGCGTTCAAACGCACGGGTAAACTCTGACGCTCTGAAATCACAAAGACACAGTTCGACCGTGCGTTTTACTCACGCATGGGCGAATCCGCCCGTGCGTCAAAACGCACGAGTAAACTCCGACGCTCCATTTTCTGCCCAGACACAAACACACAACCGCAACCGACCGTGCGTCAAGGAAACGCACGACAGTGCGATATGCACAGAAATTACTTCTGGGGAAAACGGGACGATCAGGTCACCTGCATACAAGATATAACAGCTGGGAATACACGTCCAGCAACAGAAAAACATAAAAGAAGGGAAGGGGAGCACCATGTGCTTACCCCCAACAACAAGGAATGCAATTGCACACTGAAATGAGCTTAATAGTGCACCTAGCATGGAATAAAACATATGAATGAAAACGTGCCTAAAATGTGGTGCAAAGACTAGAATATCAGCCCAAATGAGTCCAAATATATATATATATATATATGGGACTCATCACACCCCCAGACTTAACCATTTGCACGTCTCGGGCAAACTACTCAGCTCTCCTGTCGGAACAATTGAATGTTAGCATGAGTTTGAGCGGTAGAGAACAATGCGAGGTCGCATGCTCTCGCGCATAGAAATGCATTAGAACAGAATTAAACTCAAGATTGTATCTAATTATTTCGAAAATAGTAAACTGAAATTTAATTTACTTGGATGGTGAATCATGGTGAATCTTTCGATCGCGCAAAAGGGGCAATAGCGTGACTAATGAGTAGAGTATTACTCGAATCGAAGATAGGGACAAACTCCTAAGAAATCCATCAAAGTCGGTGTCCATAGGCTTGCACATCCGCACTCTCTCTACTGCATGAGACGACTCGTGTCTAAATCCAATAGGACTGATAGGCAATTATTGGGCTTAGGTTGAGTATAGGCTAGGTAAGTAGAAGGACGATGGGAATCGCACTTAACACAACCTGAGCACTCAAGATAATAACAATCACCAATACAATATTTTCAGTAATTACAAGACACCCCCAGACTTCAACTGAACACTAGGTGCGTGCTGAGCCAGATATAAGAAGAATTTGCCGAGAGAGTATCATTTTTGCACCACTTTTTTTTCTTTTCTTTTCTTTCTCTTCTTTTCTTTTCTCTCATTGACAAAATGACGTTTGTACGCACAATAAAACAACTCCCTTAGGTAATTTGAAGCTGCCATACATAACAAAAATGACACCAAATGTGATCGAAAAAGAAATTTCTTTCAGCTCAAAGGTTGGTGCGGAAATAGGTTCGACCGTATGGCTTTGGTTAAATTTTTAGTGGAGCTAAACAAGGAGGAAAGGTAGGCTCAAGTGGGCTTGCAACGGTGATTACGTAGGTAAGGATTTCCAAAGCTCAACCGGATCAAGAAATGGCCTATATCGCATTTTATGACGAGTACTTCAACACAATCGTGTCGAGAGTCGCCTAGTGCAAGTTCTAGCCACCGAGAAAGGTTGTCCTTCCTTCCGACCCTAGTAATAAGCTACTACTAGTCTGCTACACTCAACCTTATGCTATCGTTGGATACACCGGATTCACCACTAAAGTAAAATAAATTTCATCTACTATAGAAGAAATAACTAAATTATAATTCTGAATTTCATTCTACTCTAATTGAATTTCTAAGCGTGACGGGAGCACTTAACTAGAGCACTACTCGAGTCAACATTTTTCTCTACTCCTCACTCACATGCTAACAATTCAATTCTTACGAGTGGGAAAACCTCGCAGCTTTACCCAAAAAGCACGCGTGATCAAGTGCGCGTGAATTAGGTGCAAGTGTATGCAATGTGCGCAACAAAATATAAATCCTAACTCAGCACATTCTAGCATGTCATGCAACGTGTGTGCACGTGCACAACTCGCTCTCTCCCCCAGACTTGATTAAAACCATCTAAATTAAACAATTCAGCAATAAATAAGAGAGGGGTAGAATTGACCTATGCTCATAAAAGAGCATGCCAGAAGTGCGGTAATCCCATTTTGAAAATATTTCTTCTTCATCATCATCCACCACGCAAGAGCTTAGCTTCACCAACAAGGTTAGCAAACTGAAATAACAGTGCACAAAAAGATTAAAAAGAAAGACGGAACCGGGTGGTTCCCCATGGGTTGTCTCCCAAGAAGCCCTTTTGTTTACCATCCTTTAAGGTGGACCAAATACCTGTATTAAGCATTGTTCAAAGAGCAGAAAGATATTGTTCCAAACTGAAATAAAAACGACCAACACAACGAAGTGACATGATATAACATAAAGACAAGATGGAAGAAACAGCACAA
This sequence comes from Dactylorhiza incarnata, assembly GCA_033032865.1. Taxonomy (NCBI): domain Eukaryota; kingdom Viridiplantae; phylum Streptophyta; class Magnoliopsida; order Asparagales; family Orchidaceae; genus Dactylorhiza; species Dactylorhiza incarnata. The sequence goes on from JAWHQI010000023.1 coordinate 8,525,688, forward strand.
TCACAACCCCGAGACCCCATCACGCATCAGTTGTATGCTAATTTGTGGTGGTTCTCCCCCGCTACGCGAGATGGGAAAGAGGTGAAGGATTTAGGGCCCAAGGAGGATGTCTCCACCTTGCCCCTAGCCTCTTCCTTCCCGCGCCGGAGGGCAGCAGAGCGTGATTCACGCAGCAATTTTTCTTTCCTCAGCTTCTCCACAGTTGGAGAGCACCAACGTTGATAACTGGCAGAATTTCCCGCCTTAGTGGTGGGTGGCTTCACTTCCGTTGCCGCTGTGGCAACCGGATCAGCCCAATGGACCTGCTTAAAATGTTTACAATTTTTACTTTGACTTGGGCAAATTTTCATAAGGCGCTTTATTCCGCCTTCTCCCTCGTCATTCAACATTCTGGTCTCAGTGTTGTCTTCTGCCTTCGTCCCCTCGTCCATCACAACTTGGAACTTCTCTTCATTCTTTGCTCCTTCTAGCGATTTTGTTCTTTTCTCAGCTTCTGCATCACTAGATGGTTTATCAGTAAAAACAAGGGGGGAGTGGATTACCGCTTCTGATACAATCTTGGGACAAGTGGAGGGCATCACCTTACAGGGTAAGACAACACACCCCTTAGAAAAATCTAAGGTGGCACCGCTCTCTTTTAAGAACGGTACTCCCAAGATGGGAATGGATTGATTCAGAATTGGTCCCAAGACTTGGAAGTCGGCAACTACTACCGTCCCTTCAATTGTAACTTCCACATTCCTGACTTCTCCCTCAGCCTTAACTACGGTCCCATTAGCAAGCACTAGTGACTTCCGTTCATCCGTATCCATATTAAGTTGCAGTTTAGCAACATCCTGCAAGGCGAGGATGTTGCGAGATGAACCGGAATCACATAGGGTTGCCATTTCAATATTTTTAATGGAGCAAGCAACTACCAACTCACTTAGTTCACCAACTCCCGCGTCGGAGAGACTCTTCCCTTGGTTAATTGGATTTTTTTCTGTATTACTGGGAAGGGTCCCTTGCGCACGCTCGGTTAGCACTTGAGCCAGTTGGCCTACTTGCATCTCCAAGTTGCGCATGGACGCGGTTTGGTTCACCATATTAGCGTTGGTGACTTCCATAAACCTCTCCATCAACTCTTCCATATTACTTTTCTTAGGGACCGGGGCACCTTGATTATAACCTGGCTGAGGCGGCCTTGGTTGACTTCCGGATGCTTGAGCATCGTTTTGATGCTGGCCCGGTTGCCATCGTTGGCCTGCAGCATTTTGGTTCCATGAAAAATTGGGATGATTTCTCACACCCGGATTATAAGCATTTCCGTAAGGTGCCCCCTAGCTTGATTTCCAACGAAATTCACAGATTCATTTAAACTTAGGTGAGATAATTCACCTGAAAGCCCGCTAGCTGGGCACTCGTATGAGTGGTGACCACCACCTCCACATCCTTCACATGTAATGTTAGACGCGGGCGCAGCAGCGGGAGGTAGTGAATCCACCACGAATAGTCCCTGAGCGCTTCTAGGCGCATTTCTCCCCGCAGTCCAGAAAGTGTCGTGGGACGCGATGTCCTGCAGAATTCTAAGAGCTTCCTCAGGCGTGTGGTTCATCAAGGTTCCTCCTGCAGCAGCGTCAATCATCGCCCGATGGTTGGGCTCAATGGCGAAGTAGAAGGTCTCCACAATGTTCCACGGCTGGAGCTCGTGATTTGGGCATTTGCGCAGGAGGTCACAAAGACGCTCCCAAGCTTCTGCGAGGGTTTCCTGCTCAGCTTGCTGGAAGGTGGCGATCTCACGCCGAAGGCTCACAATCTTGTCCACAGGGTGGAATTTGGCGAGAAACTTGGACGCGAGCACATCCCACGTTGCAGCAGTTCTTGGAGGGATAGAATGGAGCCACACCTTGGCTTTGTCACGCAATGAGAATGGAAACTGTCTCAACCTGACTGTTTCAGCAGTGATTCCAGCATACTATAAGGTACCGCAAATGTCGGCGAATTCAGCTAAGTGAAGATGTGGGTCTTCACTGGGCATCCCAGAGAACTGCGCGTTGTTATGGATGATGTTCAGGATGGCGTGCTTGATTTCAAACTGATTATTCATGAAGTCAGGCCCGAAACCAGGATACACACTCGCAACTGTAGGAGTGGTGTAGTCTCTCATGGTCCTAGGTCTCGGCCTGACCACTTCATTTTCGTCAGCTACCTGACCCACGACCGGTGCATTTCCCACTCCAGGATTAGCCTGATTTCCATTAACATCCATGGTGGCAGCGGCACGGAGACGCACCCGCAGGGTACGCTCTATTTCAGGGTAAAATGATGCGCACTCACCAGGATCTCTTCTATGCATACACCGCTATTCAACACAAAACAAAAAAGTAATAAAAAAGACCATAAAACGGATCTCCAAAGAAAAACAAATCGTAAACGCTTGCAGTCCCCGGCAACGGCGCCAAAAACTTGATGCGCTAATTCGGCACTGCTAATTAGCAGGCACGAAATGCGATACGACAGCAGTGCACCGGTCGCTCAAGTAATAAAATAGGGAGGAACTCCCCGAATATCGTTCTCAAAGGACCGCAAGTTGGGTAGTACGATTTGCTCAAACCAGGAAATCAGTTAAAAGGGTTATTAAGTAACAACGGGAGGTTTGGTTTGGGATCCTATGCTATTGCAGAATAAAGAGAGATGCGGGTCAAAACTCTGCTTCGCAAGGCGAGATGGATGCAACGGCCGCGATGCCGTGCTTCGGAAGGCGCATGGACGGAATGTAACTATGACGGTTGAGGGTCGCACACACCTCTTCTCTAAACATCACCACTAGCAATTGCTAGTGGCTTCACACACAACGAATCTCAGAAATCACTAGGAAAAAGGGCTATTCATGCCATCACAACAACATTGCATATGAATACAAGCAATAATCCTTAAGATTAACTTAACAAGCATTCATAAAACAACAACAAAGAAGTTCAAGCATCAAAGGTTAGAGAGGACCACAAAGAAGAAGTCACGTCTTGGGTTCACGGCCGGAATGAGAGTTTGTCGGGCTCTCTCCGGACTCGGCCCTCAGATGGTGAGCTTGGCTCGAAGGAGGCTATCACCGCTCGTACGATGTTCAGCGCTTCTCTGATCTCTCGGCGAGGAATGCTTGAGTTAATGGTGGAGGAAGCTTCCTAGTGCTCCCGGATGGAAGGATGGAGGTGGAAATCACCGGAAATAGCCTCTATGGTGGTGGAGATGAAGGGGAAGCCTTCAGCCCTCAAGAGCAGCGGGAAGGAAGTGATTTCCCGCTCTCTGAATTGCTCCAGTCCGCCTCCAATCGCTCTCTCGTTGACTGCCTCGATTCCTGCTTTTTATAGAAAACAGGCTGAAAAATGGTCACGCACGGTCGAACGCACGACCGTGCGCAGACCGTGCGATATTAACGGATAAAATATGGCTTGGGGAAGAAGCTGCGCCGCCCGTGTGATTTTTTCACGCACGACCAATACCTCCCGTGCGTTCAAATGCACGGGTAAACTCCGACGCTCTGAAATCACAAAGACACGGGTCGACCATGCATTTTACTCACGCACGGGCGAATCCGCCCGTGCGTCAAAACACACGAGTAAACTGCGATGCTCCATTTTCTGCCCAGACACAAACGCACGACTGCAACCGACCATGCGTCAAGGAAACGCACGGCCGTGCGATATGCACAGAAATTACTTCTGGGGAAAACGGGACGATCAGGTCACCTGCATACAAGATATAACAGCTGGGAATACACGTCCAGCAACAGAAAAACATAAAAGAAGGGAAGGGGAGCACCATGTGCTTACCCCCAACAACAAGGAATGCAATTGCACACCGAAATGAGCTTAATAGTGTACCTAGCATGGAATAAAACATATGAATGAAAACGTGCCTAAAATGTGGTGCAAAGACTAGAATATCAGCCCAAATGAGTCCAAATATATATATATATATATATGGGACTCATCAATATGTAGAACAACATTCAGGTTTTGTTAATTCTACTCACCCTGACTTTGTTTATTTTCTTAGAAAGGCCTTATATAGATTGAAACAGACTCCTAGAGCCTGGTATGAGGCCATGTCAAGCTTTCTTATTAAGAAAAAATTTTCAAGGGGAAAGATTGACAAGACATTGTTCCTAAGGGAAGTGAAGGGCTAGATCTTGCTAGTGCATATCTATGTGGATGACATTATTTTTGGCTCTACAGATGACAATCTCTGCAAGAAATTTACAAATTTAATGCAGGAAAAGTTTGAAATGTGCAGTATGGGAGAGCTCAAATACTTCCTAGGTCTCCAAGTGAAACAATCTGAAGATGGTATATTCATCTCACAGACCAAATTCACTAAAGAGCTTGTCAAGAAATTTGGATTGGAGAGTGCTTCTTCTATGAAGACTCCCATGGGATCCAATGTGTCTTTGGACAAGGATGAGAAGGGAATACCCTTTGATGAAACCAAATACAGATGCATGATTTGGTCTTTGCTTTACCTAACTGCTAGTAGGCCTGGCATAATATTTGTCACATGTGTCTGTGCTATATATCAGGTGAACCCCAGGGAATCTCATCATACCTCTGTCAAGAGGATCTTAAGATACCTGAAGGGTACACCTAATCTTGGCCTATGGTAGCCTAGGAACAATGGGTGTGAACTAACTGGCTATTCAGATGCATACTATGCATGGTGCAAAGAAGATAGAAAGAGTACTTAAGGGACTTGCCAATTCCTTAGAGGAAGACTAATCTCATGGTGCAGTAAGAAGCAGACAAGTGTAGCAATCTCCATAGCAGAATTAGAATACATATATGCTGGGAGTTGCTATGCTCAGCTGCTATGGATACAACATCATCTTGAAGACTACAATCTAAAGATGACCAAAACACCCCTATTTTGTGACTCTTCAAGTGTTATCTCAATTTCTAAGAATCCTGTCTCACATAGCAGGACTAAGCATATTGAGATAAGGTATCACTTCATTATGGAGCATGTGGAGAATGAAGATATCACTCTTAAGTTTGTCCCCACAGACAAACAAGTGACTGATATATTCACAAATCCCTAGATGAAGCTAAGTTTAACTTCTTCAAATTCCAATTGGGGATGTTAAACTTAGAGTAATTTCCAACTCACTTTATTTTTATCACTAATCACTTGTTGCTTAGGAGAAGGTCGGGCTAAGTGCTAAAGGAGCCTCTTAAGAAGGGCTGAACATTGTCTAAGCCAAACAAGCATCTGATGATTATCTTTATGACACAATCAGTTGTCTCGACGACATGCAATATATCTCGATGATAAATGGACCAAGTTTGAAAGAAGCATAATGACGATATGTCTCGATGACATACTGGAGTATCGTCGAAACAGGATACGGCTACTAAACACGATACTGGATCGGCAAATAAGAGCCGTCCGATGAAATATTAATCAAATCATTAGTACAAGTGATAAGGTGTACGCCTTCATCTACCTATATTATAAATAGAATGAATGCTTTGGATAAAAATTATGCTCTCATTTTCCCTAAGACATTCCTAAGACAAACTTCTATTTCGTCTCCAACAATTGCTACTTCTCAAGATTCTTCTGCAATGGCTCCCAAAAAAGAAGAGTCTTCAGTAATTTTTGGGTCTGAGCTTCAGCGAGGAGGCTTCAACTCCTGCTCAGATGAAATCAGGTCCGTAATAGGGTTACTGGAATCAACGGGCCTCAAATATCTATTGAGTGAACCCTGCGTCCTTCTCAACAGAGAGCTCTTGGAATTCTTTGGAGGAGCAAAATTAATTAGTTCTAGATCCTCAGTATCTGCGAAGAGCCTGGGAAAGGTATTGCGACTGCCTCGACTGAAGGCAGAAGATGAAGAGGAATAGGTGTCTACTCATGACATATCTGCGAGTTATGAATGGTGTGGGCACTCTGGAAAGACCTATGGATCTATCAAAAAGGCAGACTTCAACCAGAAGGGGAAGCTTCTCGCAAAGATAATTGGAAAAGTCATGTTATGCAAACCGGGTTCTCATGACCGGATCTCCATGGAAATGTTTGAAGTGATGTGCAGGATCATTCTCTCCAAAAAGACTGACTGGAGGGAATTTGTATTCTAGAAAGTAAAAAGCAGTCTGAAGACCCCCTCGTTTGGAAGAATTATCACTATCTTCTTTCTGAATTCCCTTGGGGGAGTGCTCGACAGAAAGATGGGAGTGCCTCTGCACTATTCCAAGAGGCTGGACTCCAAGATGTTGGATAGGTGGGATGGGTCTATATCCAAAGGACTTATGGCTACTTTTTCAGTTCAATAGAAGAAGTCAAAGAAAGTTTCCAAGGTGGTTGCCTTAGAGTAGGAGGAGTCCTCTAGTAGCTATGAGGAAGGAAGAGCCCCATCCCAACAGAATCCTGATCAGATTGAGGGGAAGATGTCTCTACATCAAGATATCTCGGAGAAAGAAGTTGAACCTGCTAGCAAAGAGGTGACTGAAGCGAGGAGAAGTCCAATCCTAGAGAGTAATCCAGTTGAGGGGGAGTTCCAACCTGGGAGCTCAGCCCAAGATACTGAAATGGTTGAGGGGGGGACCAATCTGGGGTGCTCTACCCTAGGATCTCAAGAAAATCATGTCCAGCTGGAGGTCATCCCAGAAGAAATAAATGAAAGCATAGAACAAGAGCCAGAAATAGTTGAGAATACTGAACCCTCCACTAGGCTTGAACTGGCTTTTGGAGGAAATATAGTAATCATAGTAGAAAGTGAGTCAATGAATGTAGCATCTCCTAAGAAGTCGACAGTTTATATTAGTGACTGCTCATCTGACGGTGCTCCCACAGATGCCCCCGAAGAAAGAGTTGCTCTAGAGGAAAATGCTGCTGAAACATCCTCTGCTCACTCATGATCCTTATTCCACATGATCTCAGCATTAGTCAATGTTCAAAGGCAGAAAATGGAAACCTTCATCCTGAAAATAGTAGATGGCCTGAGGAAGGACATGAAGGCTGAGCTAACAACTGCGAAGAAAGAGATACTTCATTTAAACACTCAGTACGCTCACTTCTATCACCTGGCAGCTCCAGCCATGGAGCTTGTTGGTGAAGAGATCAACAAGGTTGGTCATCAAACCCATCAGATTATGCAGAACCAAGTAACCTTCTCAGATAATGTGGAGTGTGCCTTTGGGCAGATAGAAACAATCATTCATGACGATAGAGATCGCATTCTGAACTGAGTAAATGTGAATGCTCAGACCTTGGATGCACATATGCTGGAAGTTCAAAATAACTTGGATGTCACTGAACAACAAATACATGAAAGGCTCATTTAGATGCAAGAAACCCTTGATGATCGTCTAATTGAAGAAGTCCTAAAAGAGGAGAAGGCAATCATAAATGCAGGTTCACATCAAGCTATGTGGACTGTAAGTCAAGTCAAGCAAGCCTTGCAGAAGCCTCCCTCATGTTATGAATTAGCCTAACCATCTGTAAGCACAGATTCAGAAGAATATGGTTCTGGATTTGGAGAGTCAGCATCTTCAAAGAAAAGGAAGAACTTCATTGCGGGAAGTAAAAACAGAAGAAACTGAGGGAAATTGAGCAGGATCCACAAGTAGGCAAGTGGAGTCCTACCTCCAGGGATATTATCTCAGAAAGCTGGATAGAATTTGGATACCCTCAAGAAAGCTCTGAGAGAGTATACTACTCGGCTGACTAGAATCAACATCTCAAGCAAATGGAGAAAAGGAGGAATCACAAGCTGGCATTCCCTGATGGTCCTCCTCCCACTCCAAAGAAGATTCCCAAGCCCATCCATTTCTATGAAAGGCAGAAGAGGAAAGGCAAAGGCAGCAGCAGCAGAGGTTGAAAGCTACTTTCAAAGAATGTTTAGTCTAAGAATGGAATGGGCAAATGATTGAATTTTTTTGCTTAAAAAACATTCACTCTATTGATATAATGTTTGGTAGTTGAATCAATTTGAATTGCCTCAATTTCAATTTTTTATGTGTGTGGAATTTATCATTGAGGTGAGTTAGAACTTCTTCAAATAAGGGGAGATTGTTGGGAACTGTGCTCAGCAATGTTCCTGATTTGAAGTAGTGTTCAGGTCAATGATAAAAGCATTATGTATTTGATGGTATGCTTAGTTTATACTTGCAGAGATAAAATCACATGTCCAGTACTTCTCTATTCTTACTAAGTTTAAAATCGTCCAGAAAGACTAGACATATCGTCGAATAAACACTAATATATCGTCGAGATTACTCTCAGAGATAAGCAGAAGGTTCATGTCAGTTATCATCGAGATAAAGTGGAGAATTCAACAATATCGTTGTGACATCAAAGTACACACGACGATATCATTTTAAGAACAAGAAGATTCGATCACATATAGTATCATCGTGTCAACTAGAATCATACGACGATATCGTTGTAAGTTTTAAGAAGACTTAAGTTAAAGTATTCGGCAATGTCGACGACATCGTCGTAAAGAAGCCTAGTCCTCGAGAAGGCTAAGGGAGAACTCATAAAGACAACTTATGGAAGAAGAATAGCTTGTCTTCAAGATGATTAAAACAATATCAACGAGAAGTCAGAATGATCAAGACGATATCAACGATAAGACATAATGGTTTCATCGACATCGTTGAGAAGACCGTAAGTCGACATCAAGATTATGACAACATCTTAAGATGACATCATATCATCGTGAGTGCAAGTTCATCTGTGATAACTTGTATCGTAGAGATATCATTCTCTAAAGAAGTTTGAAGAAGACTTGAAGATTTGTCCAAGTCCAAGATGGATCGACGTAATAGCAAGTTCTGTCATAGAGACATTCTGTCATAGAGACATTGCAAATGTCGTCGAGACAAATCAAGATATTTCAAATCATGTTGTCTCCATTTAATGCTGCCTCCTGATGGTCCAATCAGCGCGTGTCATTAAGGAATGGGCCTCTGACACTTAAAGGACATCATAGGAGGCCGTTAGATGGCTCCTCAATCATATAAAAGAGATAAGTGTCTACATTAATTCACATAGGTGAAGAACGAAAAGAATATATGCATGAATCAATAGAACTGTAACAAGGTTGCGTGAAGAAGGTGCAAGAACCAGAGAACAAAATGATCTTCATCAAGTGTTCTCCAAGTTTCAGTTCAGCAACATCGACTGATAAGAATTGTTCCTGTTTGAAGAAAAGATTGAAGAGGAATCTGTGTTGACCAAGAAAACATCAAAAGCATTCTCTTCAAGTCGAGAAGTCAATCTTCATCCGGCTAAAGAAGTATTTCATATTCTTTCTCTATAAGGTTGTTACAAGCCTGAGTTTGTAGGATCTGTTTCAGATTTGATTTGTAGGGCTTGCGGGCCTGAGCTGTAGGGCTTGAGGGCCTGAGTATTGTAGGGCTTGAGGGGCTCAGTTTTGTAGGGCTTGAGGGCCTGAGCTGTATGGCTTGAGGGCATAAGTATTGTAGGGCTTGAGGGCCTGAGATTGTAGGACTTATGGGCCTGAGTTTTGGCGGAGAATGCTGACCCTAACACATTGCTAGAAAGGCGCAGAGGGACAGTGGACTACTCAAGACACCCTATCTTGAGGAACCACTATACATCTGGTGTTCTTGTATGCTTTGTTTCTGTGGTTTGTTGCTGTACTGTAGTAGGCTTATTTAGTTCTTGTGCATAAAAATCAAAAACAGTCATATCACCTATTCTCCCCCCCCCCCCCCCTCCCTCTAGGTGATAGTTCCATAACTAACATGTAATATCCCAATTCGAGCTAGACCCCTCGGGAGTGTGTTGTGCCTCCGAGAATTTACTCGGGCTCGGTAGAAGCCCTAAGACCTTGAGGTGGTTAGGTTTGAGTCACGGTCAGCAAGTGAGGATTGATTTACCCTACTCTAATTATAATGTTGTAAGTATAAGTATGTCCTGGCAGTCCAGAAATAGGCTTTGATAGAAGTATGTTAGGTTAGTCTAGAAAAATATTGGAAAAGAAATGTGCCAAGTCAAAATCGAAGGGGCTTCCCATCGATCGATGGGATCGTCCCGTCGATCGACGGGAGCTCCCGTCGATCGACGGGAGCTCCCGTCGATCCTTTTGCATCAGCTGGGAATGATGTTTCCTTAGTCTCTAAGTGGAAATCGACGAGGCTTCCCGTCGATCGACGGGACTTCCCGTCGATCGATGGGAGCTCCCATCAATCTTTGCCATTAGCAGGGAAGATGTTTTCCCTAGGCCGGCAGAACAGTACCAATTGCAAAATTCTAGGCTAAAAGTGGAATTAATGTCCAATAAGGAGCTGACACCTAACTTTGGAGTTCCAAGGCATGACATGGGAAGTTGTTGCCATTAATGCTTATTAATGCAAATCAAATCCCACTTACTCTCCTCTCTTAAGCCATGAGCCTCATTCCTTTACCTAAAAGGGCTGGTCAGATTATCATCTCCTTCTTCTTCCACATCTTCTTCCACCCTCACACCTCAAGGAGCTCCAGCAACTTTCCTTGAAGGAGCAAAGCTCTTGGAGAAGAAGATTTGGAGCTTGGCCGACCACCACCATGCTTCCATGAAGAAAAGCTTGAACCATGGCCGAATTAAGGTGACTTCTGACCCCTCTCCCTTGGTGCTAGATTTATAGATCTAATTAGGAGAGACATTGAGCTCAAATGAGGTTGAAATAGCGAGATAAATGGAGTTTCGTAGGAAGTGGCCATGCTAGAGCATATGTTCTAGGGCATCGTTTGTCGTGTGTATGTCTTCGATCAACTCCCCTTTTCAATACAAAGTTTACAGAGTTGATTTCGTGAAGATCTGTGGCCTAATGAGGGAGTATTGGAGGAGAGAAGGTGAAATGACCTAATTCTTGTTTGGGGAAGATGATGAATAGTCCCTTGTTAAAGAGAGCTTTAATTATAAATATTGCACTTGATTAATAAGGGGACATATTAATAGTGGTGAAAGTCAAGCAACTAAGGGAAGAAAGAATTGATCTTAATTGGAGCTGAGAGTTCACGGGAAGAAAATGGGATGTGTTTAACAGAGGATTTGTTCTCTGTTAGATAGCGCCCGGCGGTAGCGCTACCGCCGACGTTAGCGTGTCGCCTTGACGACGGGAAGGGATAACTTCCCATCGACACTTAATGTCGATGGGAAGGAGTGTTGATAGAGTCACTAGCACCCGGCGGTAGCACTACCGCCGGCAATAGCGGGTCGACTTGTCGACGGGAAGGGATAACTTCAGGTCGACACTTATTGTCGACGGGACGGAGTGCTGATAGAGTCACTAGTGCCCGGCGGTAGCGCTACCTCCGGCGCTAGTGGGTTTACTTGTTGACAGGAAGGGCTAACTTCCCGTCGACACCCATTGTCGACGGGAAGGTGTGTCGTCTGGATCACTAGCGCCCGGCGGTAGCAAACAGAGAACTTCATGTTTCCCCCTTTGGGTGTTAGCAATTTCTGGACTCCCATGTCAATTGAGCGAGACATAGATGAACGTTATGATTCGGAAATAGGACATTGCGATGCATAATTATGGTAATAATTGATGAGACTTAAATTTGGGGGAGATGTTCAAAATGACGGGTATGAGCTATGATAGAAATTTTAGAGGATTTGATTCTGAAATAATCTCTTGATTAAATATTATGTTATAAATTACTACATGAATATGAATCCTTATGGAATGGGCATATGATGATTATAGATGATATAAGCCTACTGTTGAAGTACGACCCCTAGAGGGAAGGAAAGTAGATCATGTTCGGAGCTGAGTAGAACTTCTTGGATGTGCATTTAGACTGAACGAGTTGTGGGCAATTATTATGATGAATGAAACATTAATATGAGCATCTGAATATAGAGTGTGGCGAAACATGTATGAATTAATATTCATATCACTGGATGGTTTTGATTGGTGATAACCTCTCAATAAGGTTGATAGCTTTAATCGTATTGAAACACGTTGTGATTTGTGCATGAGGATTGAATCTTGGTGATATGTTCGGGCTTACTTATTTAGTAAAATATGAATTTGACACCATACACACAAGTAGTCCTATAGGATCTTGTAAAGTAATTTCCATGTTTGGGCTTACTTATTGGTGATATGTTCGGGCTTACTTAAGAGTTATGATAACTCGGTATGGGTAGCACTGATGGCTTGGTATGGATTATAAGATATGGTTATATCTTATGGTGAAATGATAAGGACCCGGTTGTTGGGGGCCTTGGATGATAATTAGCATCGGTTGAACTTGTATGATGTGAAATGTAAGAAGGCTCCATTCGTGAGTCCTCGGGTGCTTGATAGCACGGGTTGTGCTTGGGACTTACATAAATGTGCATGGGAATTGCATGAATGTGCATAGTTTACACCTGGTTGTGTAATGATCCCGGTTGGAGGATTACTTGTGGCGAGTCTACCGGATTGCTAGTCGTGACACCGATAAAAGGTGGCAATTCGACTCTAGACCGGTTGGGTTAGACTCTTGGTGCTCACTTCCTAAAGACCCCTTCCGTGTTATGAAGACTCAGCATGATGCGTTCAATACGCATGGTCTCCGTTGTGTGTTCTTAGCGTCGAAGCGTACATAGGCCTAGGTCTGGTAGTGTTCATAGCCACCTAGTAGTGGAGGATCCCATTCCACAGTCTCTGTCAGGCCATGACGTGAGGTGCCTGAGTGGATATCTACCCTCGAAAAGTGGAAAGTACATGTCTATGTAGACATAGCAAATATGCATGGGTGAGTCATCATATCATAATCATTGCATGGCATTCATCCTTTCGTGATCATAACATTGCACCGCATTGGATCCTCATCATATAAACTTGTATGGGCACCTTTATATGATGGGTTACTTTAGGTTTGGATCCTAAACTTATAAACTTGTATGGGCATCCTTATAAGTTAAGTTCAATTCAGTTATCTATATACTCTGCTTGCTTATACTCTATCGCTGGTCATATTACTTGTTAGATACACATTTTATACATTTGACGTACTGTTGTGATTACATCTTTCATTGCCACCTGCTTTTGCTACTACTGTCTATATTGCAACTTCTCTTCATTCCCTTCCGCCCGGTGCCTTGGAGTCATCGGGGGAAAAGATGTGAAGCCACTTAGTCTTTATGACTAACGGTTGTTACACCACTATTTTTAGGAGCACACTCAGGTGGAGCAGTAGCGTACGAAATAGGAGGACAACCATGCCAGGGTGATAGGGCCTGTGACTATGATACCTTTGCTACCTCCAGTGGCAGATGTGAGCGAGTGTTTGAGATGTAGCCTTGGGGAAAGTTTGTACTCTGATGTTTTATAGGAGCTTTTGTAGCTACCTGTCCTTTTGTACTTGATCAGACATTATTACTTAGTTGTGAATCTATGGCTTCTATTGTTTTTCTATTATTGGTGGGTTGGCATGATGATATCTGAGAATAGCCGGCAGGATAGGCGTTTTGTGGAGGGGGGTTAGCCCATGTGCTGGCACTTCTGCAAGGGGTTGTCCTGGGCATAGGACTCCCATCGGTTGTGTCTTGTGTTCCGGGAGGGGGGTCTTACAAGTGATATCAGTGTGCAATGATCCTGAGATATTTAAGTCCATTAGACCACTAGGCCACCCCTGCTAGCTAGATCAGTTTGAGGACAAACTGATGCAGCAGAAGCGGTGGTGTGCCCATGTGTGATTCACATTAAGTATGTCCACTTTTTCCTATAGAAAGTGCCAACATAAGCCAAACTCGTACCCTTACGTATAGATGCTGGCTCATTCTGAGACAGTAATTGGTATTCCCATTCCAACAGTCAGAGTTGGTTTGGTATAGGATTGATGCCAACCTAACTAGGATACCATTTTGGTCGACTTAGCATGACATGTCGTGACGTATCCTAGCCTTATACCGATCTTGGGGATGATTTGGCCAAGCAATAAGTGACCTCAAGTGACTAAGTGAATATTTTAACGTGACTGTAAGTGTAAAAGACTCGCACTCTGAGTTTCTACCTCGGATATGGAGTAATATTATCACCCTTGGCCAAATATTAGGACAATCTCAATGAGATTGGCGCTTGTAATCTATTATCAGCTTAGTAAGAGACCACTAAGCGTGACTTTAATATTGTATGTGGATACCTCCCACTTCTAATTATGTAGAATGTTTCATATAGAGAAGATATGATAAGTATTTGAATCTGAAATAGGCATATTTTTGACTTGGTCACATGTTGACCTCGAAAAGGGTGTTGTATAGTAACCCTAAGGGCCTAAAGAATGAATTAAGTTCAAGATAAAACTCCGAGTCGAGGATGGTATGCCCTCATAATTGTGTGCACATGTAGGGTGATTGTACCATGTTGGTGGTCGAAGAGACTCAGCCCAGGAATTCCGGGAGGGCTTATCTCTTCGTTTATTGGGCTAGTGACCTACCGATTGCGGTTTCTCGGGGAATTGAAAATCTTCACAATTTTTCAACACTAGAAAGTCGTAATCCTTGAAGAATTAGTTCATCTTGAGCAGAGTGGACTGCTAACTCCATGTTTTGATCGAGAGAAAACTTCACAATCGGAATAAGAAAATAGAACATTTGAAGGATGAGCATTGTTTTTCTATGCTTCCCTGAGACTTTGTGGATAAGTAAACGAGGAAAATAGTAAGCTAACCCTTTGGGTGTATGCATCTGTATTTGTCTACACGTGAACTTTTAATAACATAATCATCTAGGACTTGATAAAATTTTGTACATACAAAAGGATAAAATAAAAATGTTGTATATGGGTGATTGGTATGATGATGACTATATTTAATCAGTAATAAAGATGTGGTAACGTGAGACTAGGGATTTAAAACGACATTAATCCTTGAGGTTTCGACCTAGAGAGAAGCTATGTATACCTAAGGTACAAATAACAGGAACTTACATCTTGAATTCCTCTCCCGATAATTACCCAAGGATTTGGGAGTTGTTGCATATCATCGTACCTGCCTTAGGAAGAGCTCCAGATTGGCAGAGTTGCTGGGGGGGCATGATTCCCTTAAGTTTAGAAGTTTAATTGGTAATCATTTGTGGTGAGGATAACACGATTAGTATGACTTGTTTGGTGATTTGACATCTCAACTTTATCTTAAAATAAACATGCCATGAATGATCGTGGGCAGGGATTGAGGGGCATATGGAATTGTTTTGAATTAGTTATCATGTTGTGAATTATGCCCTTTACTTTTGGTAGTCTAAGGAAATCATCTTGAGCTATCTTTGATTCAGGTCAAGTTCAAAACATAGGTAATGGATGATGATCCTCTCCTCTGTATAGTGCAGTTGTAAATGCACTAAGAGATTGAGCAAATTGCCTCCAAATGGTAAAATTTTGGGACGACCTTGGAAGTTTGGGAAGAATATCGGAGCAAGTAGGAGTACGCGTAAGTGTATTGCCTCGGCAAGGCAGTCCTCTAGAGGCTTGTGTCGTAACCCAACAGTTGGATAAGAGTTATGTTCACAGTTGAAGATCCCTAAAATGAAATGATTTAAATCACGAGATAAAAGTAGCACCAATTTTTGAATTTGGTCCAAATCTAAGTAGGACCAGGAGTAGACAAAAGTAACACTTGACTCGAGGTCACATGTTTTTAGAAGGGAATGATGTGATTATAACCCATGCGAGGTGTAGAGTCATGGATTCACCTTACTTTGAGCCACGATAATGATTTGTAATATCAACAGAACCAATTTATAAGCATCATCGGATGACCACATGCGGAATTTGGGAACTGTTTGGAAACATAAAAGCCTTCAGAGCTTAAACCCTTGAGGTTGTAACATCATGTTTGGTAATTGATGGATTGAAAGGGCATAATGTCATGGCAAGTGAGGTGGGGTGATTGCGGAACTTGACTATTATGTGAATTTGAAGTCAAGAGGTAAACATCCACGATGTTTGACCATTTTAATTATCTTGTCATGACTTGATATTGGAAATAAAAGGACCCTCGAAAATGTAAAACCGAGTAGGCATCATGCTATGTTTGGAAGATGTGTACTATAGGTATGATCCTTTGGATATGGTTTGGGGAACTCAGAATTTGACTGGGCTTGGTTGGTGGATTTGCATGAATGTTCTTGTACATGAATTATTATAACGTGATGCCAGACATTGCTAAGGAACACCAACTAGGGTTCACTAGTTTAGATAAATATAGGTTAAATGAGGAAATGTTAACATATTGAATGTTATGAAGAGTGTACATGATTATTACATATTAGAAGGCGGAGGTACGAAGATTTTTCCACTGCTTGACTCATATAGTTAAGCCACGTAATCATAACGATTGTTGAAACTTAATATCAAGTGGATGTCATGTTAAGTGTAAAAGATGTGTGTTGTATGAATGATTGCCTCGGACGAAATAACATTGAAGGAATCGATTGATAATGATATGGATGATGATGGTTTGTACTAGAAGATGAGATTAAAGCTTGCTTCTACTTATTTAATACATAAGAGAGACAATCTTGCGGGTACAATAACAGTTTGGGTATTTGGGGATATGACATCGTGAATTTTATGGTTGATTACCCGCTTGACTTTGAGGCCAGCCTCAGTGAATGTTGGAACAACCCTATTACTCATTTGGGCTAGGATCACTATATGTTGATTAGGACAAAGTTGACCCAATGTATAGTCTTAAGTGTCAAGGTTTTAGGCTGATAGATCTAAGGGAAAGTTAAGTTTTCTACGTTCGACGAACTCCATACTGCGTTCGATGAACTCAATCCTGCGTTTGACGAACGGAATGCTCTTGTGTTCGACGAACTTGCCAAAGTTTGGCGTTCGACAAACTCTAGTCTGCGTTCGATGAAATCCTCTCAGCAGTCGACGAAATGCTCTCAGTGGTCGAAGAAAGCTCGTCTCAGTGGTTGTTGAACCTCGTCTCAGCGGTCGATGAACCTCGTCTCAGCGGTTAACCAAGTCTCAGCTGTTGACCAAGTCTCAGCGTTCGACCAAGTCTCAGCGGTCGACGAATTGGTTCAGATCGACGAAAGTTCTTCTCAGTTCGACGAACTCAGTTCTTCCAGGCAGATTTAGCAGTTATTCTTTCAGTTCGACGACCTCCAGCTTGAGGTCGACGAACTCCAGATTGTGTTCGATGAAATTTGTTCAGATCGACAAATTTCTATTTCAGTTCAGAATTTCAGAAGGATTATTTTTATTTCATTCTCTGAACTCAGATCTCTCATCAGCAACGACTCTATTCTTCCATATAAGTAAGGATATTATATTTCCTTTTATTATTATCCTATTTCGAAAATAGCCATTGACATTTTTTGGAAAAGGATGCTTTTCATGGAAAAGGAAAAGAAATAAAGTGTGTCAGGTTTGCAGTTCCGAGGATATCTCTTTCAGAATATTTTATTCCTTAAATCAAGGGATTTGAATTTCAAATCAATCAGAGATATATTATCAAAAGAAAATAAGGAAGAAGGATATACAGTTTTCACGACATATTACAGAACAGAACATTACAGAATAACTGTACAGGAAAAAGAAAGAGGAAGATGATAATACAGTCGAGAGGAAGAAGAAAGAAATATACAGAAAAAGCTTTTCAGTCTTCATCTTCTTCAAGCAGCAATTTCATTCACTGAGAACATCAACACCTTCTCTCAGTATTTCTGCTGCAAGTTCAGATCTTCAAAAGAGCAACAAATAATCTGAGAAACATTTGTCTCTCAGATTTATCAGCTATCAGGAAGATATAGGAAGAAATTTGTTTCAAGTGAAAGCTCCATCCTCAAGTTGTCAACATATTTCAATCAGACAGAGGAGCTTTACAACATCATTCCACTAGAGTCTTCTCTCAGATTATTGACAGAGAAGAACATTTAAACCTTCTTTATCCCCTCTTGTACAGGGTTATAACTCCCTTCAAAAGTTAACCCCTTGGTGGCAGGGCACTTGAACAAAAACCTGTGGTTTGGTTAGAGCACCTGATCAAAAGCTCCTTGGTGTTTTGGGCACCTGATCAAAAATCCATTGGTGATAGGGCACCTGATAAAAAACCTTGTGGAATCCTACCAAGGGTGGTAGAAGAGTAGACGTACCCAGGTTTATTGGGGAACTACTATAAAATCCTTGTGTCCTCTGTGTTGTGATTTTCTGTGTGTTGTACTGTGTGCTGTGATTTATTTTCATTTGTTTTATAACTCACTCAATACACATATAAGTATCACTATTTTAATTCCGCTATAAAAATAAGTGAAAACTTTTTAATACTCTATTCACCCCCCCCCCCCTCTAGAGTAACTTTAAGATCTAACCTCACTTTCAATTGGTATCAGAGGGCTATTGATTGTATACAGGCTAACACCTTAATCAAAAAGATCAATTAGATCTTAAATTTATTTTAGAGTTTTCTTTTGCTTAAAAACTCATGGCACGGAACAAAGAATATTCAAGCACAAGACCTCCTATGTGCAATCTAAGTAAGTTTGCACTATGGAAGGAAAGGATCAGATTGTACATGAATTCTATTGATGAGGAAATTTTTAATGTTATTTTGACAGGACCTCCTACACCTACAACAATAACAAGTGCTGAAGCACCAACAACAAACAATGATGTTCCACCACCTGAGTGGATAGATGCACAAAAGAAGCAGAGAAGTGCTGATGCCAAAGCTATGAACATATTGGCACAGACAATGTCTGATGACATTTTCCAAAGAGTTGTGGAATGCACTTCAGCAAGAGAAATCTGGATCTCACTCAACAATATGGTTGAAGGATCAACAGATGAAAGAATGGACAGAAGATCCCACCTTATTTCTCAATATGAGAATTTCAAAAAGGGAGAAAATGAAACAATGGCTGATATGTACAACAGGCTCAGCCTCATAGTCAATGAGCTGAAATCTTTAGACAATGTGATCTCCATCACTGAAGTAAATGATAAGATCCTAATGTGCTTCCCCAGCACATGGGACTCTAGAATCTGGCCAATCAAGGAAGCCAGAAGCCTTAATGAGATCTCCACTGAGAGCTTGTTAGGTAAACTCAAATCCTATGAGCAGCTTATTAAATCCAGAGAAGCTGAGCAATCTACTTCATCTTCAACATCCAAGAAGGAGAAAAGCATAGCTTTCCAAGCTAATGAAGGAGAAGTGGAGTTCATGAGCCTTCTAGCCAAAAGGTTCTACAAGATGGCTAGAAAGGATTTCAGAAAGCTAGATTCCAGATCAAGAGAAAAGCCATGGTATGACAGGTCAAGTTCTAAAGAAAATATTTGTTTTGGCTGCAGGAAACCTGGACACATTCTGCCAGAGTGTTCAGAGAATCAGAAGAAGGAAAAGAGAAAAGACAAAGAAGACAATAGGCACTCCAGCAAGTCTTCCTCCCACAAGCACAAGCATAAGGGAAGAGGATTTGTAGCTGAAACTTGGAGTGAAACAGAGTCAGAGTCTTCATCCAGTTCTTCTGAAGATGAAGAAGAATCAAATGAAAAAGACCAATACTTGATGGCTGTCTATGACTCAAGCAGTGAGTCAGAACTTGCATCTTCATCCAGCTCTTCTGATGATGAAGATAATGAAGAAGAATGAAATTTCTGCATGATGGCTATCAATGCCTCAGCAAACAACTCAGATGAAGAATCGGAATCTGAAGCTGACCGTGATCAGGTAATCTCAAATTTTGATTTTAATTCAATTGAATTCAAAGATGAATTCAAAGTTCTTTGCTTAGGCTTAATCAAATATGAGAAGGAAATAATCTTTCTCAGAAATAAGTTTGTCGAAACCGTCAACCGGTCTCTGAGTTCGGACCCACCGGGGGTGTAACCTGCGCATACTTCTCCCGCACTAAACTCTCCTGACTTTGGATGGAAAAACTGGAACAGACCCAAGGCTGCAGCGAGGAGGTCCCGCCACACACCCGGAAGATCTTAGAGAGCTTCCCCTCCCAAACCAATGCTCAGTCGGGCACCTTGGAGGGCACTAGCAGCCAACTCCAAAATTTGTCTGGAGGAGAGAGCTTGAAAAAGATTTGATCCTCCTCCAAGGTGCCCTTAAGGGTCTATTTATAGATTTTCTAATCTTGGACTGCAAATAGCATGAGTCCGTTGTTTGTTCTTACTAACCGCACCCCAAATTGGTCTGCTAACAGCCTAAGTTCGCAGTTCTGAATGGCTATTAGCAGCCCACAGGGGGTATCTAGGTCATTTTGCCCCAAGATCCCCTTGTGCGAGTGGTCCCTGAGGGCACCAGTCACCTACCTGGGTGAGTGGTCTGTGAAGGCACCATTCGCTTACTTCCTGATTCCCCAAGCAAGCGGGGCCTCGACCCTCATACGCCCGTCCGTCCGCGCTCCAGCACGTTCTCGCCAGCGAGTGCTTCCACATGCTCTTCGGTCCAAAGCCCCTTTTGGCTCATGTGAATGCTTACTTATCCCAAACATCTCTCCTTCTAGTGACCTTGAGTCTGGGTGGGACCTCTTGGAGAATACGGGTTGTACACAATCGCCGCTCTTTGCGAGCTGATCTTCCGCTCGGAAAGAACATTCCAACCCAGTATTCGAGGAGTGTCCTACTGATCTGGACAGAATCTTTATGTGGGTCCCACCGCTGTGCTATATATATATCCCTGCCCCAAGCATTTTCTTCGGAGCGCTCTCTTTTCTTCGGCACAACTTCCTCCTACATTTTGAGCTTTCGCCGCTTTGAGATGGCCTTCGTGAGACCGTCCCCGAAGCCGATCTCGCAAGAGATGTTGGATAGCCTGGCCGCAGCCCAGGAGAAAAATGCCCCTAAAACTGTCTGGTTCGCCCCCTGGCGCTCTTCGAAGAAAGACCATAAATCCGCCTTCCGCTCTAGGAGAGCCCTGGCGGTCCGGCGGGACCGTGCGGGAGGCGAGTCTTCCTCGGAATCTCCCCATCCGGCAAATAACCCCCCGCCCGATACCCAGATACAGGTATTCCTACTTCCTTTGATACCCCTGCCGACCCTCGAGATAGTGTCATTACCATGGTGCTAACCATTCGCAGGAGGCATCCATTCTTGAGAAAGGTCGTGAGACCGCTCCGGCGAAAACCGCAATGCCCCGGCCTGATGATGTGAGACCCCCTCCTGACGAGAACCCTGCTCCTTTGAGTACTCGGGGCGAGACTCTGCAGCAAGCAGGTAATGGGAAAATAGTGTAATTATTCCGCAAATTTCCCACCTCTGATCGCTACTTTTCGCAGCACTTAATCCTGACGCCGCAGAACGGCCTGCCACCCCTCATCGCTCTCCTCTTCGACAGGGAACTCCTACCTCAGCAAATGGGCGCAGAGTCTCTCCGGGTCGAGACCTTGGCCGTATTACTACAGTCGCCACCCAGGTGCCTTACCCCCCCCCCCCCCCCCGGGAGAGGGAAATCCCTGCATCCTACCACTAGCTTATTCGAAGGGCAGCCTTCCACGCTCCCTCCCCCCAAGCAAGGCGAGTCCGTGCCGGGTTAGTGAGCCTACCCGTCCTGACACATGTCTTTCTCTTTTTTACTTGTCAAGACTAACATTTCTGTCTTCGCAGTTTTCCGAGAGGCCTCCCCCATGGGATCCTACTATGAGGGGGGAGAAGGGATGGTCTCGCCGCCTCCTTCCCCTGGAGAGCTTTCGGATTTTTTAGGTGACCCTTCCGACGCCCACACCATGAAGGAGCGAATGAAAGAGGTGCTCGGCAAACTCATATTCATGCAGCGGGACCTCGCAGGACAGCTGGACGGGCAGCGGATCGACACAAGGCGTGAGCTGAAGTCTCTTCGTCGGGATTGTGCGTGCCTCCTTGCTGAGGTGGATCGCCTGGGTGATAAGGGCGGGGAACTTTCTCCCGGGAGACACGCTGCGCGAGCCAGGGACCAGCTACATTTGGCCACCTGGGAAATCACCGCTATGAATGCTTATTACTACCCGTGAATGCCTCCAGAGGCGGGGACGCGAGGTCGGGGTCGATGGCATTGGATTGAGCATTAGCCTACCGACACTCGCTCCCTTGGCTCCGCTGCTAGCGTTTCGCAAAGACGTTACTAGACTCCTTTGGTTCTGTAATAATTTTCTGATTGTTCTGTGAATGACTCTTTTCTCCTCCTATTCCGTCTTGGTTTCTTGTAGCTTTGTATGCTTCCGCCGAATGCTGGCATCTCGTACGCCATCCAAATATATATATATTTTTTCTTTTATCGCCTTACTTCTCATCGGGCGACCATTCGTTCTGTCTTCGCTTCCAATAGGTGAGAAGCCTTAGTGCGGGTTCCGAGGCGTCGGAGAAGCGCGGTCACTATGTGCACACCCGTTGCCTAGGAAACCCCCCGAGTTTTACTTTTCTATAAATAGTTGGTCACCAACTTCATTTATTACGTTTCACTTTGATTGTCCATCTCTCTCCTCTCGCAAGCACTCGCCCTTCTCTCATCCGCGCAACCTCGGATTTTCCTCACTCTCGCGAGATGGGTGGCGAACCAGATGGCAGAGGTAAGTGCGCGAGTGCGTTTGCTCAGCAGGATTTCGACCCCTGTGATCTCACCGAAGAGGAATACATGACCACTGTTGCGGACTACATTCCGCCGGCCTTTTCTGCAACCCGCCCTGGGCAAGACGACCGCATCAATACCTTTGCCCCGGGCACCGTCGCGGTTCCTCTGGAACACTTTGAGGTGAGCTTCCGCCTCCCCATCTGGCTGGAGCTTCGCCAGACGCTCCGCTACTTCAGAGTCGTTCCCGCCCAGCTTAATCCGAACTCTATTGCCATGTTGGTGGGGTTCTCCTGCTACTTGCGCGAGGAGGGAATATAGTTTAGCCTCCCCGTTTTCTGCAAGCTCTTTACCTTTCAGGCAAAGAGCGGGACGGCCTTCTTTTCGGGCCAGAGTCCAATAAAAGTGGCCGGTCTCGCAAACAAGAACCACGATTGGACCCGCAGCTTCGTCTTCATCCGAGGGAACTTCGGTAACGTTCTCTTCGCGTCGGTGCAAGAGGAAGACTCGACCTTCAAACCCCCGTCCCTAGGCGGTCATGAGGCCAAGCTCTACCAGTACATATTGGAGCACGGGATGGATGTTGTCTATCTCCGGCGAAACGTCAACTCGCTCCCGCCCATTTCTCCCCGAGAGGGTAAGTTTGGGTGGTTTCGGTATGCTCAAATTTATCTCTTCCCTTCTTTTTATAGCTGAGTGAACTTGTTACGGACGCAGGTGTGCGCGACTTTCTGCTCCATCCCCCTCTTCCGGCTAGGACGGCCTTGGGACTTTCTCTGTCTGTAGCGCGGGCTGCCGCAGAACTCTGTCGGGATGACCTGGAAGCTTCTAAGTCTGGTGGCCAGAAGCGGAAGCCGGATGCTCCCCCTCCCGCCCTTTCCTCTAAGAAATCTAAAACCCCCACCTCCACAAAAGGTAAAGCACCCTCCCCTGCGAAGGAGATGCCCCCCCCCCCCCACCCGCAAAGGATAAGGGTACCTTAGTTGAGGCTCCTACCACGAATGCTCCGGCCGGAACCTCGGCTCTGCAGAAGGAGATTCGTTCGAAGCCGCTGTTGGAACACGATCTTCCGCATCTCCTAGGTTTAAGAATAACAAATCCTATGTGTGATCTAAGTGTGCAGGATAATAGGTCAAAATGACTCAAGGTTTACATATGGTGGTTGCCCCCGAAATTGAGCCATCAACTCCAAACTGATCACTAGCGCAGGCGATAGTGGATAGCGCCGGCGCTAGCTCGATGCACAAAAGGCATGCTGGAATTGTTGCCTCAGATTGAAGATTCTGCCGCGCAAAAAGTCTCCTAATATGAGATAGCGCAGGCGATAGTGGATAGCGCCGGCGCTAGCTCGATGCACAGAAGGCATGGTGGAATTGTTGCCTCGGATTGAAGATTCTGCCGCGCAAAAAGTCTCCTAATATGAGATAGCGCCGGCGGCAGTGGCTAGTGCAGGCGCTAGCGCTAGTCTATAAAAAGGACCCAAGTCCTCTCGTTTGAGACACACATCAGAGAGATATATTGAGTGCCAGAATTCTAGAGGCTATCTTGGCCGAAAGTTGATGTGCTAGCGAAGCTCTGCAAAACTTCTGAAGGAAAATCTCGTCACGCCGGATCAGATCGAAGTCCGCTTCTACAACGCTTATTCAATGGCGGATCTTCGTCTCCAACTTCAGAAGTCCATCTTGAGGGAGTTCTTATTTCTTTATTGTTATTTCATATTCCTCTTTGTAAACGATTAGTGAAATCGCCTCGTGTTGGCGACTAGGTCTGGGTAGGACTTAGGGGGAAAATCGCCTCGTGTTGGCGACTAGATCTAGGCTAGGTCTAGGGGGGCTCGAGGCCACATCCGGGGAGGGATTGGCTAGAGCGGCTTGAGGCCGAATCCGGGGAGGATAAGGCTAGGGCCACCGGTTTGTGGGGAAGCGAGTCGGGATAGAAAACCAAAAGGTTTCTTTTCTATTTAGCTTTGATTTCTAGCTTTCATAAGAGATCAAACTTTGTAATCATGTTTCTCAAGTTAATAAAATCATGTCTCTATTTTTACTTTATTTGATTAGTCTTGATCTTCTTTATTATCATATTCAAAGCTTTTTCTAAAATATTCAAAATAATTATAAAATCTTTAAAACCCTTATTCACCCCCCCCCCCCCCCCCCCCTCTAAGGGCCCCTACCGATCCAACAAGTGGTATCAGAGGCAGGTTATTCCAATCGGCTTAACAACCGGGAATAATGGCGTCTCATGATCTCGCTTTTCCTGAGGGTCAAGGGGTTAGTCGACCACCTCTCTTTACTGGGTCAGATTTTAATTACTGGAAAAATCGAATGATGTGTTTTCTTATGACAATGGATGTAGAAGTATGGAACATGGTAGAAGTACGGTACTCTCCGCCTACAACTGTAGTAGGAGATGCGACATTAGCAAAACCTAAGGATAAATGGGATGACAACGATAAACTAAGGTGTAAAAATAATGCTAAAGCAATGAATGTCTTATATTGCGCTTTAAACAGAACTGAGTTTAATAGAATTTCTGCATGCACTACTGCTTATGACATTTGGAATCAATTAGAAGTAACTCACGAAGGTACATCGCAGGTGAAAGATGCAAAGCTGTTTCAACTGGAATCTGAATACGAGAAATTCAGGATGGACACGGAAGAGGACATCAACTCCATGTACACTCGCTTCACAAAGATTGTCAACGCATCAAAGGCACTTGGAAAGACCTACTCCAACAGGGACTTGGTGAGGAAAATCCTTCGTTCCTTACCCCCAAGGTTCAACCCGAAGGTGACAGCCATCTCGGAGTCGCACAACTTGAGGACACTCCAGATCGAGAACCTTATTGGGAATCTAAAAACCCATGAGGTTGAACTCCAGATTCAACACGATGAATACAATAAAGAGCCAAAGAAAAAGGCGCTTGCACTAAAGTCAAAGAAGGAGAACGTCGAAGATGATGATGAAGATGAAGAAGGTCTCCTGGTGAAAAACTTCAGGAAGTTCATCAGGAATCCGGAAAGAAGGAACACTTTCCGCAAATACTTCCAAAAGGATACCCGATGAAAGGAATCTTCCTCTTCATCAAGGAAAGAAAAAGGAAGCGAAGATGAAGAAGAAAGACCACCACCCGAGTGCTACCACTGCAGAAAGACCGGACACATTCGAAGCCAGTGCCCAAAGTATCAAAAGGAGCAAAAAGAACAATACAAAGCAAAAGAGAAAAGAAAGTACTGAAAGCCGCAACTTGGGATGACACTTCCTCTGGAGAATCAAGCAAATCTGAATCAAGCGACGAGGAAGAAGCAAACCTGTGCTTAATGGCAAAGAGCAACGATGACGACACCAGTGTTCTTAGCGACACTGAGGTAACTCCTCCCTCTTTTGAAGAACTTTTTGACGAATTTGTTCAAACCTGCAAAGCCTACAATAAAAGTGTAAAAGATAATATTATCTTAAATCGTGAAAATGAATCAATTATGGAAGAAAATCATAAACTAACAAAGAAATTAATCTCACTTGAAAAGAAAAAGATTTCCTGTGAAGAGTGTGAGCTCTCTTTGTACAAAACAAAAGAACTTGAAAGCTCTCTTTCTAAAGCCCTCCTACAAGTTAAAACTATTGCAAAAGAAAAGGGGGAATTAGAAAGAAAGCTAAACTCCTCTCTCCTACAAATTAAAAATAATCAGAAGGGATTTGAAAACAAATGCGTTACAATAGTTCAAGAAAACACCTTTCTTAAAAAACAAAATAACGACCTCAATGTAGCCATACAAAAAATTGGGATAGGCCAATAATCCCTGGATATACTTTTGGGATACCAATGTTATGACTCTACAAAATCTGGGCTCAGTTTTCAATGTTAGCCCTACCGCCCGGCGCTAGCCTCTAACGCCGGCGGTAGCTCAACTCTAAAAAATTCTTCTGTTGTTCAAACATCATCTAGCAAGGGTAAGAAAGAAATTCAGAGAAGTGTCTCAACCCCCTTTATTGCTTGTGTAAACTGCCTTTTGTTTGGACACACTTCTAGCTCATGTAGAAATGCAAAACAGCGCTTTTTAAAACAAATCTGGGTACCTAAGAAATCCACTTACTCTATTGGTGGTAACTCTTGGGTATCCGGATCTTTACTCTCATCTTCTTTCTAGATTTGCAGGAAGGCTAAGGAAATAGAGGACGTGTGGTACTTGGACTCAGGTTGCTCCAAGCATATGACAGGCAATAAAGCTAAATTCCTTAGCCTAGAAAAGAAGAAAGGAGGGATCGTAACATTTGGAGATAACGGTAAAGGAAGGATCATGGGCGTAGGCACAGTGGGTAACGAATCGTTTCTTATCTCAAATGTTCTTTATGTAAAAGGATTAAAATATAACTTAATATCTATAAGTCAACTGTGCGATAAAGGATTAGACGTACTATTTGAATCATCCACTAATCTTTGCAAAATTGTTAATCCTAAATCAAAAGATGTATTACTCACTGCACCTAGAATTCATAATGTTTACATAGTTTCGTTTCATGATCTTTCCAAATCATCTATAAAATATTTTATAACAAAAAATGATGAATTAGAACTTTGGCATAGACGTTTAGGTCATGCTAGTACAAAGCTTATTTTAAAACTAGCAAAAAGAAATTTGATTAGAGGACTACCTAAGCTAAATGGCAATCTATCTACATTATGTTCTCCATGCCAAATGGGAAAATTCACAAAATCATCCTTTAAAAGCAAAAACGAAATTTCTACATCAAAACCTCTGCAATTAATTCATATGGATCTTTTTGGTCCCGTTAACACTGCGAGTCTTGGTGGTAGATTATACACTTATGTTCTCATAGATGACTATTCTAGATATTGTTGGACTATATTTCTCTCCTCTAAATCTGATGCGTTTTGCGAATTTTCAAAATTATGCACTCGCATTCAAAATGAATTAGACTTAAAAATAAAATGCATTCGTTCAGATCATGGAGGCGAATTTGAAAATGAAAATTTTAAATCTTTTTGTGACATGTTAGGTATTAAGCAAGAGTTCTCCGCTCCACGCACACCTCAACAAAACGGTGTTGTAGAACGGAAAAATAGGACAATACAAGAACTTGCACGCACAATGCTATCTGAATATAAATTACCTATATTTATGGGCAGAAGCCGTTAGCACTGCATGCTATGTAATGAATAGAGTTATACTTCGCCCATCTTTATCTCTCACACCATATGAACTCTACTATCAAAAGAAACCTAACGTTTCATATTTTAGAGTTTTTGGGTGTAAATGCCTCATTCTTAATACAAAAGACTCCTTAGGAAAATTTGACGAAAAATGCGATGAAGGAATATTTCTTGATTATTCTTCAACTAGTAAAGCATATAGAATATTTAATAAAAGATCAAGCAAGGTTGAAGAGTCAATTAATGTCAGATTTGATGAGTTTGTTCCATGTGCAGAAAAGCTCCCTACAGGTACCGATGATGAACCTTTGCCATCCTTGGAGCACGACGAAGAAGTACCATCCAAAGAAGAGGAGGAGAAGTCAAAAGAAGATGAATATGTACCTCCAAGCATTCTCAACTTCTCCAAAAATCATCCAAAGGAGCTAATCATTGGGGAACCTTCTACTGGGGTAAGAACTCGCTCCTCCCTTCATGAAACATTTTCAAATATTTGCTTTGTTTCGGAAATAGAACCTAAAAACGTTTCCACCGCTCTAAATGACGATTTTTGGTTCATGGCTACGAATGAAGAGTTAGGACAATTTGAAAGAAATAAAGTTTGGAATCTAGTAGAAAGACCATCTAATCATCCGATCATAGGTGTTAAATGGATCTTTAAAAATAAACTAGATGGTGAATCTAGAATTATAAGAAATAAAGCACGCCTAGTCGCTCAAGGATATTCTCAAATCGAGGGGGTAGATTTCGAAGAAACTTTTGCACCCGTTGCTCGCCTAGAATCTATACGAATATTTTTGGCATTTGCGAGTTTTAAAAGAATAAAATTATTTCAAATGGATGTTAAAAGTGCCTTTTTAAACGGGTTTATAAAAGAAGAAGTCTATGTAGAACAACCCCCCGGTTTCATAAATGAAAAATTTCCTAATCATGTTTACAAACTAGAAAAAGCGCTTTATGGATTAAAACAAGTGCCCCGTGCATGGTATGATAGACTTACATCGTTTTTGTTAAAGCACGGTTATGTTATGGGAAGTGCCGACAACACACTCTTCATTAAGCATAATAATAACGATCTAATTATTTTACAAATCTATGTTGATGATATCATTTTTGGAGCCACTAATGAAGAGTTGTGTAATGAAGTAGTACTAAAAATGAAAAAAGAATTTGAAATGAGTCTTGTAGGAGAATTGTCTTATTTTCTTGGTTTTCAAATCTCACAACAAAGTGATGGTATATTTATTTGCCAAACAAAATATGTTCACGATATGCTTAAACGATTTGGATTTGAAAATCTTAAACAAGCTTCTACTCCTATGAGTGCTTCTTTAAAACTAGGAAAAGATGAATCCGGAATTTCAATTGATCAAACGTTATATAGAGGAATGATAGGATCTCTTCTTTATTTAAGTGCATCTAGACCAGATATAATGTTTGTCGTATGTTTATGTGCTCGCTTTCAAGCCGATCCAAAAGAATCTCATTTAAAGGCGGTAAAACATATTTTTCGTTATCTAATAGGGTCATCTAAACTAGGATTATGGTACCCACATAATGACTCCTTCACACTCCACGGCTATTCCGATTCAGACTACGCCGGGTGCTCACTAGATAGAAAAAGCACTAGCGGTACGTGTCACTTTTTAGGACCCTCTTTAGTTGCTTGGTCTAGTAGAAAACAATCTTCGGTTGCACTCTCCACCACGGAGGCCGAATATATCGCACTTGGTAGTTGTTGTGCACAAGCGTTATGGATGAGCCAAACACTAGAGGACTTTGGATTTCATCTCAAAAACATAGATCTTAAATGTGACAACAAAAGTGCAATAGACCTCACATATAATCCTGTACACCATTCTAGATCCAAACACATCGACGTTCGTCATCATTTCATTAGGGATCACATTAAGAAAGAAAATGTAAAAGTAAGCTTCATTGGGACAGACTCTCAACTCGCTGACATATTCACTAAACCTCTTCCCGATGCATGATTTCGTTTATTACGACTTGAGTTAGGTGTGCTAGATCTTACAAGTTAAAACATGCTCACAAATACAAACTTCTTCAGTTTTAACCATCAAAAACATCTCCTAAAAATCTGCACTTTCAGCATGAAACTACTATTGGGACACCTAATCAGGATCAACATTCAAAAATTTTAAACTCCTCGAAAATCGTGTACTGTATTCCGCGCTAGCGCTAGCGCCGGCGCTAGCGTGACTTTCTGATTTTCTGCATTTTTAAAATTTTGAAAAATTCCAAAAATTATGTTACTAGATATGTACTATTTGTTTTTGCACCACTAATTTTATTTAAATTTTGAAAAATCAAAAACAAACCTATGAAAGACAAAATTCCAAAAATATGTTTTGCTCTTGTTTAAAGCCTTTGTCATTTACCAAAATCAAATATAAAATTACAAAAGACAAAAACCAAAAAAAAAATATGTTTTTTTGCTTTTATTTAAAGTTTTTTTTAAATCAAAATACAAAAACATAAAACTTGAAAACAAATCCAAAATTTTGTATGTTTTTTTTATGAACATCAAGCATGATTTAAATCTATTCTTTAGAGTCTCTATAATGTTACAATTAATTTTTTCAAACTTCTTTAACATTGCTTTTATCATGCTTTGATCTATCTATTAATATGTGCATCAATAATAATTAGAAAAGTTTGTGTAGGACTAAGCTTAGCATGCCTCTAAGTATGAGTAAATGTTTTATGTTTGATAATGATATTATTTCACTCACCTTTTGGCTTAGTCTACTTGTGCTTCTTAATCTAAGAATGCTTGCTAATATATTGTAATTGTACATAAAATTAAAATTGCACAAGTATCTTACCGACACAACATTTATTTGTACTATTAAATATTAAGAAGAGTGGTTAAAATTTCTTCTTTATAGTGTTTGCAAAGCAAGTGTAATCGGAGAACTTTGTTCAAATCAAAACTCATCATAACCTTGACAAAGTCACCTCCACCAAGCACTACTTGAACCTCCTGATAAGTCTTAATAAGCATTGTGAGGTTGAGCACCTTGGATAGATTAGTAAAGTGTCTTGTGCGAACTCTTCATTTTAAAAATAAAACCACTTCTTCTTAAGTACACAGGATCACAACAAAAAAAATCAACCTTGATAAATTAACTTGTGTGATCCCCCAAGCACTACTTTGCACCCTGATAAGTCTTCATAAGCATTGTGTGTGCAAAGCACCTTGGTTGTTGTAAATTTTAATTTGTGCTTAAAAGTGTGTGGAAGTAAAATTATTTGTGTTTTATTGTGCACTTTACTCTATATTTGTCTTGTATTTTTTTTGGTTAACACACTTGTTCACTTTATTCAAAATACACTTGTGCACATCATTATCTTCCATAACACTTCTTCTCATGAGTATTGGATCCTAATGCTAATTCTATACTTACTCTTTATTTATAAAATGCACTAGATAACCTAGCATGATTTCTACAATGTTTAGTTTGTTTTTGAAATTATGAATTACCATAACATTGTAGTACTCTCTCTTTGATAATATTTATTCATGCTTGGTTTCTTCATTGGTGAAATTAAACTCTTGTTTAACCTTTGATGTACAAAACATCTTCTTTATGAAATTAAAACTTCAATATTTTTTGAATTATCACTTCTTATACAAGATGTTTTCTTTTAAGTCTTCCGCACCTTTGCATTATGCTACAAAACTCTGATTTATGAAAATACAGATACTCAAACTTTAATCTAATTCAATGAAAAGAATTCTACAACTCCTTATCATTTCCTTCTATCAACGCTCGATCATGCCTATTAAACTTATTACAACAGCTTGAAGTGGTGTCTCCCTACCCGCTTTTGCTAATAACAAAGGGGGAGAACTAACATGATAAAATGCAAAAGGGGGAGAACAAACATGATAACATATCTAACATGCTTAATTCAGTTAAGAACATATTAGGAGAGCATTCACTTAGGGGGAGCATGTATTTAGGTATTTAGGGGGAGCAATACTAAAATGTTATAATCATTATTTATCCTAAGTCATCCTTGTCACACACACACAAATATGCTTCTTCATGCTTATTTAGATTAATGCTCTGATTTATCATAAATGGATTTGTTATTATCAAAAGGGGGAGTTTGTTGGAACACGGTCTTCCGCATCTCCTAGGTTTGAGAATAACAAATCCTATGTGTGTATTTAATCTTGTGTGATCTAAGTGTGCAGGATAACAGGTCAAAATGACTCAAGGTTTACATATGGTGGTTGCCCCCGAAATTGAGCCATCAACTCCAAACTGATCACTAGCGCAGGCGATAGTGGATAGCGCCGGCGCTAGCTCGATGCACAGAAGGCATGCTGGAATTGTTGCCTCGGATTGAAGATTCTGCCGCGCAAAAAGTCTCCTAATATGAGATAGCGCAGGAGATAGTGGATAGCGCCGGCGCTAGCTCGATGCACAGAAGGCATGGTGGAATTGTTGCCTCGGATTGAAGATTCTGCCGCGCAAAAAGTCTCCTAATATGAGATAGCGCTGGCGGTAGTGGCTAGCGCAGGCGCTAGCGCTAGTCTATAAAAAGGACCCAAGTCCTCTCGTTTGAGACACACATCAGAGAGATATATTGAGTGCCAGAATTCTAGAGGATATCTTGGCCGAAAGTTGATGTGCTAGCGAAGCTCTGCAAAACTTCTGAAGGAGAATCTCGTCACGCCGGATCAGATCGAAGTCCGCTTCTACAACGCTTATTCAACGGCGGATCTTCGTCTCCAACTTCAGAAGTCCATCTTGAGGGAGTTCTTATTTCTTTATTGTTATTTCATATTCCTCTTTGTAAACGATTAGTGAAATCGCCTCGTGTTGGCGACTAGGTCTGGGTAGGACTTAGGGGGAAAATCACCTCGTGTTGGCGACTAGATCTAGGCTAGGTCTAGGGGGGCTCAAGGCCACATCCGGGGAGGGATTGGCTAGAGCGGCTTGAGGCCGAATCTGGGGAGGATAAGGCTAGGGCCACCGGTTCATGGGGAAGCGATCGGGATAGAAAACCAAAAGGTTTCTTTTCTATATAGCTTTGATTTCTAGCTTTCATAAGAGATCAAACTTTGTAATCATGTTTCTCAAGTTAATAAAATCATGTCTCTATTTTTACTTTATTTGATTAGTCTTGATCTTCTTTATTATCATATTCAAAGCTTTTTCTAAAATATTCAAAATAATTATAAAATCTTTAAAACCCTTATTCACCCCCCTCTAAGGGCGCCTACCGATCCAACAGCCGCTGCCCAGAGACCATCAAAATTTCGCGCACGGCGAAAAGTTCATGGATCCCACAGGAGCCCCGCTCGTTCAGTGGGACAGGAATGCGAACAGGGTATCGCTGTCCACCCTCCATTCTTCTAGGATCGAGATCGATGTATCTAAAGGTGAAGCCCATGCCATCGGTTATGCTATCTACGGCAGAGATGACGCGGACGTCTTCGATGCCGAAAAGACCCAGGTGCTCGCTCACGAAACCTCGCGAGCGTTCCTCCGAGCCTTCGAGCTCGCACATATGTCTTCGCGCCGCAGCATCAACCTTGCGCGGAACTTTAGCGATGTGGAGGCTACTCGATCCCTCGCTTCCGCCGAGGTCTTGGAGCTGAAGCTCAAGTTGGAGGCTGCCGAGACCCTTCTTGCTCATCGCCCCGTTCGGGAGGTACGCAATTTCCCGAAAGCATTTGTGTTTTCGCTTTTCTGCTCCCCGCCTTACTATTTCCCTCATCGCAGGATACTACCAGCGCCGCCATGCTCCGCGTGCGGGTGGCCGGTCTGGAGGACGAGGTTCGGGAGTCAAAAGCCAAGATCCAGCATCTGCGAGATGCTGCGGCCTTAAACCTCGGGGAATGGAGTAAGAAACATCTTTACTCCGATTATGAGTTTGAGGAGTTGCTGCAGGAGAGTGCGCAGGATGCCACGGAGCACACGCTGCAGGTACTTCGCGATGTCGTACACCTGAAGGAAGGCGCCAAGACGCTCTCCGCCCGTCAGGTCGTGCCAGACATCTTCGTGCCAGTTCCCGTCCCCGAGGATGAGGATCCTCTGCGGAAATATGGGACCATCCTCGTCGACTCAGACGAAAGCCGCGACCTTTCTGGTGATAGCCCTAGGAATCCCTGAATGTATTTCGTGATGAACTTTTATCTCACGCTTCTATTTTGAAATATATCGGGGGCGGAACCCCCCTCTCTTTTTTATTAACGCTGGCCCTCTTTTGCGAATGCTTTTCTATTACATTTTCGCGTCTCGCTAGGCTCTTTAGGACATTGCATTATTCGCACGATTGTTGCTGCCGCTCAACAAATTACGTGGGGAATCGCCCTATTTCCACGATGTAGGTTAGTCGCGGGACGTTTCGCCCTCCTTTCACCGGGTCACTCGCCAGAGACAGTCGTTTTGTGTGATTAGTCGTCGCGCGAGAGGCTGATCACTTGGCTAGGCGGAGTTCTTGCCCGTTCATCGCGGGGCGTCTCGCAACCCTCAGATCGGTCGGAGTTTTGCCGCGCGCTTCGCTTGCCGAGTGGCAGTGTATATCTATACCATTCGGCCGCGATTGCCTTTGGTACGAGCTCCATTCGCTGATCTTATGTCCAGACTTGTCCCCACTTACTTTTTGCCTTTAACTTCCCTTTCTTACCCAGTCAATCTTGGGAGCCTTTAGAATCTGCCGCCGAGTGTGCCTTCGACCCCGCCAGCTAGGCGAGTGCCTGGACAGCGGGTCTGCTCGGGGCCAACCTTTGGAACTTTGGGAACCTTCCACCGAGCGAGCCTTCGGCCCTGCCAGCTAGGTGAGAGCCTAGACAGCGGGTCTGCTCGGGGCCGACCTTTGGAACTTTAAGAACCTGCCACCGAGTGAGCCTTCGGCCCTGCCAGCTAGATGAGAGCCTGGACAGCGGGTCTGCTCGCGGCCAACCTTTGGAACTTTTAGAACCTGCCACCGAGTGAGCCTTCGGCCCTGCCAGCTAGGTGAGAGCCTGGACAGCGGGTCTGCTCGGGGCCAACCTTTGGAACTTTGGAAACCTGCCACCGAGTGAGCCTTCGGCCCTGCCAGCTAGGTGAGAGCCTGGACAACGGGTCTACTCGGGGCCAACCTTTGCAACTTTTGGAACCTGCCACCGAGTGAGCCTTCGGCCCTGCCAGCTAGGTGAGAGCCTGGACAACGGGTCTGCTCGGGGCCAACCTTTGGAACTTTGGGAACCTGCCACCGAGT
The DNA here is from genome assembly GCA_033032865.1 of Dactylorhiza incarnata. Taxonomy (NCBI): domain Eukaryota; kingdom Viridiplantae; phylum Streptophyta; class Magnoliopsida; order Asparagales; family Orchidaceae; genus Dactylorhiza; species Dactylorhiza incarnata. The sequence continues at coordinate 8,560,590 of JAWHQI010000023.1, forward strand.
GAGCCTTCGGCCCTGCCAGCTAGGTGAGAGCCTGGACAGCGGGTCTGCTCGGGGCCAACCTTTGGAACTTTGGGAACATGCCACCGAGTGAGCCTTCGGCCCTGCCAGCTAGGTGAGAGCCTGGACAGCAGGTCTACTCAGGGCCAACCTTTGGAACTTTGGGAACCTGCCACCGAGTGAGCCTTCGGCCCTGCCAGCTAGGTGAGAGTCTGGACAGCGGGTCTGCTCGGGGCCAACCTTTGGAACTTTTGGAACCTGCCACCGAGTGAGCCTTCTGTTGGATCGGTAGGCGCCCTTAGAGGGGGGTGAATAAGGGTTTTAAAAACTTATAATATATTTTGAATAACTTTGAAAAAGCTTTGATTATTAAACTAGAAAAGATCAAGACAAATCAAGTGAAGTAAAAGTAAAGACATTATTTTATTAACTTGAGAAGCATGATTACAAAACTTGATCTCTTATCGAAGCTAGAAATCAAAACTAATAGAAAGACTCTTTTTGTTTTCTATACCGACTCGTATCCCCACGAACAGGTGGCCCTAGCCTATCCTCCCCAGATTCGGCCTCAAGCCGCTCTAGCCAACCCTTCCCCGGATGTGGCCTCGAGCACCCCCTAGACCTAGCGTAGATCTAGTCGCCAACACGAGGCGAGTTTCCCCCTAAGTCCTACCCAGACCTAGTCGCCAACACGAGGCGATTTCACTAACCGTTTATAAGAAAAATATGAAATGAAAATAAAAACATCAATAATAAAAACTCTCTCTAAGAACTTTTGAAGTTGGAGACGTTGGACCGCTGTAGTATAAGCGTTGTTGAATCGGTCGCCGGTCGGATGAAGCGTGAAGAAGTCCCCCTTCAGAAATTCTTTCTATGCTTTTGGTGGGAGTATCTCTCTGAACCTTCCTCTATATGTTGTGGCACGAAGCTCTGGAGTTTAGGGTTGATAGAAGAGTGAGGAAGACGGAGCCAAGGGGTCCTTTTTATAGCCTCAGCGCTAGCGCCTGCGCTAGTGCAACCGCCGGCGCTATCCCATTTTAGGACATATTCTGCGCGGCAGAATCTTCAATCCGTGGCAACTCTGCTGAGATTACTCTTGTGTTTTGAGCTAGCGTTATCGCTACCGCCGGCGCTATCTCAGATTAGGCAATATTCTGTGTGTGCGAATCTTTTATTCCAAGGAAACCTGCTAAGATTCTTTTTCTGTTTTGCGCTAGCGCTATCGCTGCCGCCTACTCTAGCAGCTACCGCTGGAGCTACCGCCAGCAATAGCGGCCAGTTTTGAGTTTTCGCTTCAAACTTGGGCGCAACCTTCTTATGTTATCCTTGAGTCATATGAACTTGTTATCCTGCACACTTAAACACACAAGATCAGATACACATAGGATTTGTTATTCTCAAACCAAGGAGATGCGGAAGATCATGTTCCAACAAACTCCCCCTTTTGATAATAACAAATCCATTAATGATAAATCAAAGCATTAATATATAAGCATGATGAAACTTACTTGTGTGTGTGTGTGAGAGTGATGACTTAAGTTAAGTGTTGATTTTAGCATTTAGAATTGCTCCCCCTAAATACATGCTCCCCCTAAGTGAATGCTCCCCTAATATGTAAGCTATCATCTTTAATAAATCATGGTAGTTTCTATTTTGATAGCGGATTATATTTATCATGTTAGTTCTCCCCCTTTTGTTATTAGCAAAAGTGGGTAAGGAGACACCACTTAAAAGTTGATAATAAGATAAAAGCATGATCGAGCTTGTAGAGAAGGAAGTGATAAGGAGTTTTAGATTATTTTTCATTGAAATAGATCAGAGTTTGAGTTATTACAACATTTTCATAAATCAGAGTTTGTAGCATAAACAAATACAAGGTAAATGATTTCCGAGTAACTAAACTACCCAGACAATATGTCTACACCCTAGCCCCGTACTAAGTGACGGATGGGCATGAGGAGCTGCAAACATGTCGTAGGTTGGGGTGTTAGTCCCATATGCAAACACTAGACAAAACTCAACCTAACACTCTTTCCCCCCAGTGCCTCGCAAGACCCCACTGGAACCCTCCCCGGTTAAGGACAAGACATGACTAGAGATAAGGTTATCTAATGTCTACAACCCTACGCCCCCGCTATGGTGAGATATAAAGTCATGGATAATAATTATTGGAAACATTTAAGCGTTTTAAATCTAATGACATAGCCTATGGATTTATATTTTTATTTGAATTTATGAAAGCACTCACATAGCTATTTTGAAGTCCATTAATAAATCAGAGTTTTTAGCGTAATAATATTTTCATAGAAATAAATCAGAGTTTTATAGCAAAAAAAATTCAACCAATATAAAGTTTACCAAGCAAGTCTACCACTTGTTGCAAGAAAGGAATTTGAAGATTCAAGTGATGATGCACACAAAATAAAAGACTGTAAATAAGCATGAAAGCGCAAGGTAAAACAATTATATAGTTATGATGCGGAAGACTTATCGAAATACAAGAAACATCTTATTGTAATCAATGATGATCCATAAAAAGATATGAGTTAAATTTCATAAAGAAGATGTTTTTGTAAATCATTGTTCAAGTAAAATCTTTTAAGTTTAACTATAAAGTAACCAAGCATGAAATAATGTTATCAAAAAGAGAGTACTACAATGTTATGTTAATTCACAATTTCAAAACATACTAAACATTGTAGAGAGCATGCTAGGTTATCTAGTGCATTTCATAAATAAAGAGTAGTATATAATTTGTATTAGGATCCAATACTCATGAGAAGAAGTGTTATGGAAGATAATGATGTGCACATAAGTGTATTTTTGAGTAGAGTAAACAAATGTTTTAATCAAAAATACAAGTAATATGTAAAGTAAGAGCACAATAAAACACAAATAATTTTACGTCCACACACTTCAATGCACACAAAAAATGTACAACTACCAAGGTGATTTGCACACACAATGCTCATTAAGACTTATCAGGGTGCAAAGTAGTGCTTGGGGGATCACATATTTTATTTTATTTTACTATTGAAACTAGTGATCCGGTGTACTTAAGAATAAGTGGTTTTTATTTTGAAAGAAAGATTTGATTTGCACAAGATACTTTATTATTCTTTCCAAGGTGCTAAACCTCACAATGCTTATTAAGACTTATCAGGAGGTTCAAGTAGTGCTTGGTGGAGTTATCTTTGTCACTTTATTTTATGATTGTTGTTTTGTACAAAGTTCTCCGAATACACTTGTTTTGCAAACCAATATAATTTATGAAAAAGATAACCACTTTTCTTAACTTTTAAAAGTGCAAATAAAGGTTGTGTACGTAAGATACTTTTGCAATTTTAATTCATTGTACTATTACAAAACATACACAAGCATTTTTAGATTAAACATATATGTAGACAATGCCAAAATAAATGAGTGAATAGCGATCATTATCAAACATAAAACATTTACTCATACTTAGAGGCATGCTAAGCTTAGTTCTACATAACTTTTTCACAATAATTGATGCACATATTAATAGATATATCAAAGCTTGATGAAAGCAATGTTCAAAGTAGTTGAAAAGATAAATTGCAACATTATAGAAGTTCTAAATAATAGATTAAATCATGCTTGATTTTCAATGAAGTCCATACAATATTTTTGATATTTTTGAAGAATAATTTTTATTTAAAGTTTGAACTTATAAAATTGATCTTGGACTTCCCGAGGACTACCTTGTGAGAGGTTCGCCCGGTACTAGGTGATATGATGGGATGATAGCCCAAGTCACCCTTTCACAAGATACATGTAAATTAAAAAGTTAAGTTCAAAATAATAATTTTTTGATACTTGTTTTTGTTTTATATTTTTGTAATTGATTTTTGCTTTTAGGAATAGAATTTAAATAAATAATCAAAAAAAAAAAAAGGCAAAACATATTTTTTGTAATTTTGCTTTTGTATTTTTGTATTTGATTTTTCAAAAATGTAATAAAAGCAAAAAAGTGCAGAAATGAATAGTACATATAGATTAATATATTTTTAGGGATTTTTCAAAATTTTAAAAATACAGAAAACACATAGGTGCGCTAGCGCCGGCGTTAGCGCAGTCGCAGGAAACAGTACATGATTTTTGATGATTTTGAAATTTTTGTTTGTTGATCTTGATTAAGTGTTCAAACAATAGTTTCATGCTGAAATTTCAGATTTTTAGGAAATGTCTAGATAGTGCAAATTTCATGAAACATTAACGATTTTGTATATGACTTTACCAACAAAACTTTGCATGAGATGACATGAATGAACAAATCAAATAGTGATTAACCATAATGTTCATGCACAGGAATACCATGGATAAGCCCTAGATGAGAATACCCAGCCTATATGTCTTGGTAAACATATGAAGCCTAACATAGACACAAATATTCTTTAGGCGACAATGTTAGTATGATAAGTTTGAGATTAATGTTATACCAAGGTTTGTTGATACAATGTTTCAACTTATAGACCTAGAATGGAGTGACGATTTTATTTGATTTGATATCAAGATGATTCTAAGGTCTAAACTAGAAATAAATCACAATATACACCAACCATTATAATATCAATTGTCATCAGTTAATATATCAATTATAATTCACATAAATGTGATAGAAATAGTTCATTTTAGAAGACTTTTGATATGACTTATGATGTTAGAGAATTTTAGCAAAGGACATCAATAGATCATAGTGGTGTTTGTGAATTCAATATTCATTATGAAGGTAACTTCTTTCAATACATTTTAGTGATTTTCCTTTAATTAAGAATTTTGAATATATATATATATATATGTGTGTGTTTTTTGATAGGTGAACAATAGTGATGGTTTAGATCATGTTTGACATCAAGGAGTGAACACAATATAATTTTTGTTGTGAACAATGACAATCATATTGAAAGTTGAGCTTTTATTTAGATCTTGAATTTTCTTTTAGATCAAGTTATTTCACTAAACCACTTTTTGGTGAAGGCTAAGAATCTTAATATCCTAATAACTGGATTTAATTTGAAATATCTTATAGCAAATTTAGAGTTTGATTCATATGGATAATATAAGATATTTAGAAGAAATGAATATAAGAATAAAAGATAGGTCATCAAAATAAAATATGATTTTGAATTTTGATCAATTTGATTTTATAAACATATTAAGCTTTTAAGAGATAAAATCATATTTTTAATACTGTATAGGATGACCATGACATGATAGTTCAAAAGAAATACGAAAACAAGAAAAATTAAAAGACATGAAAGCATATCATGAAGTAGAACTTTGTATATTTCATTTTGAAGGGGTTCTACTTCATGCAATTGATGATACCTAATGAATAAGAGTTTTAGGTATCCAAAGGAGACCATGTGGGATGGTTCCTTTGGGTACCCAAAAACATCGTGTTTGCTTTTGAGGTGATGGAAGTGAATGGGCCCTTTTGAGTGGAGTTTGTGTTTCATCTTTAACTTTGGGTCTCCATTCAAATCTTGGTTTAATGTTATTCATATTCATCAAATTTCCATTGAGATTATCTTTATATTGATCATTATGATTGTAATGATTATTAAAAGTGTTGTTCATAGGAAATTTGTGTAGTTTTATTTTTAAGTTGGGAGAAACACGATATTGTAAATAATGGTGCTTTTGATTTTAATTTGCAAATCCTTTATGTTCCTTACTCCCATTATTAAACTTAGTTAAGATGTTCATATTCCTTTTCAACTTGTTTTTAGATATAGTTTGATATTGTGAATTTGTATTTACAATTTTCATAAGCAAGTTGATTTTTTATTTTAATTCATCATTTTTAATCTTTAAATTATGTCTAGCTTTATTATAAGCGATTGTGCTATTTTTAAGGGTTGAAACAATTGAATCTATATGATCTTGATAATTGTTTCTATATTCATCAAATGTTTCATCCATATCTTTAATTTCAATTTTATATTCTTTACACTTAGCACAATCATTTTCCAAAGATGAATTTTCTAAACATAATTTTTTATTTTGTTCTTTTATAAAAAGAAGTTCCTTTTCAAGTTCCTTGCATTTTTCTTTTAAGTCATCAAATTCCATACAAGGTGTAGTGTTTTCAACTAAGGAACCATGGATAGAACTAGATAATTTTGAATTTGATTGTTCATTAATTTTTGCCTTTAAATTTTTATTTTCTAAGCGCAATTTGCAATTTGCATTTTTTAATTTCTTAAGTTTGCGCTTTGTAATTTGTAGCAATTGTAAAGTAGAAATAGAAGTACAAAATATGGGATTTGATTTCCTTACATTGCTTTTGGGAGAGGCGTGATTTGAACATATGGTTTCTTTTAAATCTTTTTGGCACTCCTCTTCCGAAGACAGTACTTCTTCTTTTCCATTTGATGTGCACTTCATGGATCCGTCATGTGTGGAGCTTTCTTGAATACCTGTGCAGGCTTGCATATTCTCCGGTTCTTGTAATTGTTCCATACCTGCAGAAGGAGAATCATAAGTTATTTCAAGAAAATTCCACATCTCGTATGCAGTAGGAAAAGTATAAATGAGTTTGGAAATATTATAATCTAACGCACAAAATAGACTATTCATAGATTTTGCATTTAAAACCATTTCGTTCTTATTTAATACGCTAGGTGGTTTTTTGATAGTAATATTCCAAACTTTTTCATCTAAACGTTTAAGAAAATTTTCCATTACTATTTTCCATCCTTTATAATTTCTTCCTTCAAATAACGGTGGTTTAAGAGATTTTTCTTCTTCATAAAAATTTACCCCACTAGTAGAAGCGAGATCATGAGACGCCATTATTCCCGGTTGTTAAGCCGATTTGGAATAACCTCGCTCTGATACCACTTGTTGGATCGGTAGGCGCCCTTAGAGGGGGGGTGAATAAGGGTTTTAAAAACTTATAATATATTTTGAATAAGTTTGAAAAAGCTTTGATTATTAAACTAGAGAAGATCAAGACAAATCAAGTGAAGTAAAAGTAAAGACATGATTTTATTAACTTGAGAAGCATGATTACAAAACTTGATCTCTTATCGAAGCTAGAAATCAAAGCTAATAGAAAAACTCTTTTTGTTTTCTATACCGACTCGTATCCCCACGAACCGGTGGCCCTAGCCTATCCTCCCCGGATTCGGCATCAAGCCGCTCTAGCCAACCCTTCCCGGGATGTGGCCTCGAGCACCCCCTAGACCTAGCCTAGATCTAGTCGCCAACACGAGGCGAGTTTCCTCCTAAGTCCTACCCAGACCTAGTCGCCAACACGAGGCGATTTCACTAACCGTTTACAAGAAAAATATGAAATGAAAATAAAAACATCAATAATAAAAACTCCCTCTAAGAACTTTTGAAGTTGGAGACATTGGACCGCTGTAGTATAAGCGTTGTTGAAGCGGTCGCCGGTCGGATGAAGCGTGAAGAAGTCCTCCTTCAGAAATTCTCTCTATGCTTTTGGTGGGAGTATCTCTCTGAACCTTCCTCTATATGCTGTGGCACGAAGCTCTGGAGTTTAGGGTTGATAGAAGAGTGAGGAAGACAGAGCCAAGGGGTCCTTTTTATAGCCTCAGCGCTAGCGCCTGCGCTAGTGCTACCGCCGGCGCTATCCCATTTTAGGACATATTCTGCGTGGGAGAATATTCAATCCGTGGCAAATCTGCTGAGATTCCTCTTATGTTTTTAGCTAGCGCTAGCGCTATCGCTACCTCCGGCGCTATCTCAGATTAGGCAATATTATGTGTGTGCGAATCTCTTATTCCAAGGAAACCTGCCAAGATTCTTCATCTGTTTTGCGCTAGCGCCTGCGCTAGCGCTACCGCTAGCGCTATCGCTACCGCCTGCTCTAGCAGCTACCGCTGGAGCTACCGCCGGCTATAGCATCCAGTTTTGAGTTTTCGCTTCAAACTTGGGCGCAACCTTCTTATGTTATCCTTGAGTCATATGAACTTATTAACCTGCACACTTAAACACACAAGATCAAATACACATAGGATTTTTTATTCTCAAACCAAGGAGATGCGCAAGACCATGTTCCAACACCTTCGGCCCTGCCAGCTAGGTGAAAGCCTGGACAGCGGGTCTGCTCGGGGCCAACCTTTGGAACATTGGGAACCTACCACCGAGTGAGCCTTCGGCCCTGCCAACTAGGTGAGAGCCTGGACAGCGGGTCTGCTTGGGGCCAACATTTGGAACTTTTGGAACCTGCCACCGAGTGAGCCTTCAGCCCTGCCAGCTAGGTGAAAGCCTGGACAGCGGGTCTGCTCGGGGCCAACTTTTGGAACATTGGGAACCTACCACCGAGTGAGCCTTCGGCCCTGCCAACTAGGTGAGAGCCTGGACAGCGGGTCTGCTTGGGGCCAACATTTGGAACTTTTGGAACCTGCCACCGAGTGAGCCTTCAGCCCTGCCAGCTAGGTGAAAGCCTGGACAGCGGGTCTGCTCGGGGCCAACCTTTGGAACTTTGGGAACCTGCCACCGAGTGAGCCTTCGGCCCTGCCAGCTAGGTGAGAGCCTGGAAAGCGGGTCTGCTCGGGGCCAACCTTTGGAACTTTTGGAACCTGCCACCGAGTGAGCCTTCGGCCCTGCCAGCTAGGTGAAAGCCTGGACAGCGGGTCTGCTCAGGGCCAACCTTTGGAACTTTGGGAACCTTCCACCGAGTGAGCCTTCGGCCCTGCCATCTAGGTGAAAGCCTGGAAAGCGGGTCTGCTCGGGGCCAACCTTTGGAACTTTGGGAACCTGCCACCGAGTGAGCCTTCGGCCCTGCCAGCTAGGTGAGAGCCTGGACAGCGGGTCTGCTCGGGGCCAACCTTTGGAGCTTTGGGAACCTGCCACCGAGTGAGCCTTCGGCCCTGCCAGCTAGGTGAGAGCCTGGACAACGGGTTTGCTCGGGGCCAACCTTTGGAACTTTGGGAACCTGCCACCGAGTGAGCCTTCGGCCCTGCCAGCTAGGTGAGATCCTGGACAGCGGGTCTGCTCGGGGCCAACCTTTGGAACTTTCCATCTTCCCCTTGCAAGTCATTCCTACCACACACATATATAAAAATCAAGTAGTAAAGCGAAATATTTTTATTACATGGACTTAGGGATAGAAACGTTTTAAATCATCACCGCTCCGCGTGTGATTGAGGGACTCGCCCTCCACATTTTGGAGGCGGTACCCCCCTGATTTCAAGGCTTCTTCTACGACATAGCGGCCTTCCCAATTTGGGTTGAGCTTGCCTACCACGGCAGATCTTCCGGCCGCGTCGACCTTCTTCAACATTAGGTCACCCTTCTCGAACTGTTTGATCCTGACATGCTTGTCGAAGTACTTGGCCATCCGCCGCTTGACTTCTTCTTGACGAATGGTGGCGAGATCTCGGGCCGCCTCGATCAGATCCAAGGAGAGTCGCAGCTCCTCCTCGTTTCCTGTCCTCCATTCTTCATCACCTTCCAAGGCTGCCCCTACCCGCGCCGTCTTGACTTCAAACTCCACGGGAATGACATCCTCCCAACCATGAGAGAGCTTGAAGGGGGTCTCACCAGTGGCGGTGTTGGGCGTAGTACTTAGAGCCCATAGGACCGACGGGAGCTGCTCCACCCAATTCCCCATCAAGTTTGCCACCTTTTTCTTGAGCAGGTTCACTATAACCTTGTTTGCTGCCTCCACCTGCCCGTTGCTCCTGGGATGGTGGACGGATGCAAACCTGAGGTCAATCCCCAGCAAGCTGCAGAAGCTTATGAACTCCTCGCTGGCGAACTGTAGATCGTTATCTGTGACTATGGCTTGAGGGAGCCCATGCCGACCGATAATCTCTCCCCATACGAAGTTGCAAACTACCTGGGAGGTGACCTTTGCTAGAGCCTTGACCTCCAACCACTTCGAAAAGTAGTCGATCATAACCAAGAGAAATCTTCTTTGCCCACTGGCCTGAGGAAAAGGTCCTACCAGATCCATACCCCATATGGCGAAGGGTCAGGGCGCGATGATGCTCCTTAGCCTCTGTGCTGGCAAAAGTTGAAGTGGGCGAACAGCTGGCATTTTCGACATTGCTTGGCGAATGCCGCCGCATCCCTGCTCAGGGTCGGCCAGAAGTATCCTTGCCTCATTATCCTTGCTTCCAACGTCCTGCTCCCTGAATGACTGCCACATTCGCCGGAATGAACCTCCTCTAGGACCCTCGGAGCTTCTTCCTCTGAGACGCATCGTGCTAGGAATCCCGAGAGGGTCTTCCGATACAAGTCCCCCTCATGGAGTATGTAGTAGGCAGACTTGTACCGAAAGCGCCTTTGATCTGGAACCTCTTCCGGAAATTTTCATGTTGATAGGAAGGTCACGAATGGATCCTTCCACGAGGGTCGTTGTTCTATTTCCATGAGCTCCCCTTCCTCAATCGAAGGGCGGAACAGATCTGTCAAGGTTCCCCTGACCCGGGGACCAGACTTGGCCAGCCGATCGACCGAGACACTCTCCTCCCTTGGGACGTGCCTGATGGAGAAAGTTTTGAAGGCTCCGATGAGACCCATCACTTTGGCGAGATACCGTACGAGTGTGGGCTCTCTTGCCTCGAATTCACCCTTTATCTGCGAGGCTATTACCATTGAGTCGGTGAGAACCTCCACATCATGAACTCCTAGCTCCTGGGCCAGACGTAGGCCGGCAATCACCGCTTCGTACTCCGCCTGGTTGTTGGTTACGGGAAAATGTATAACCAGTGCTTGCTCGATCCTCACTCCGTGAGGACTTTCCAACACCACCCGTCCTCCTAAAGAATTCTTGCATGAGGCTCCGTCGACCAGCAGCTTCCACGGGATGTGGTGTAAGACTTGCTCCTCCTCCGTCTCGACCACGAAGTCTGACATGAAATATGCAACTGCTTGGGCCTTCATTGACAATCGTGGGAGGAAGGTGAGGTTGAACTCACTTAACTCTATCGACCACTTCGCGAGTTTCCCTGAATGCTCTACCCCCTCAAAGATTTTGCGAAAGGGGTGATCGGTCACTACTTGGATGGAGTGGGCTTGGAAGTATGGCCTGAGCTTCCTTGTCGAGATGACCAGGGCGAAGGCTAGCTTCTCCAAAATCGGATATCGGAGCTCCGCCTTCTTCAAAACCCTGCTCACATAGTAGATAGGTAGCTGCTTCTTACCCTTTTCCCGGACCAGGACGGAGCTTACGGCTTCAGCCCCGACTCCGAGGTATAAGGCTAGGTCCTCCCCCTCCTTAGGGCCTTGGAGCAGCGGAGCCTTGGTGAGTTGGCTCTTTAGGGCCTGGAAAGCCTCCTCGCATTCCTCCGTCCATTCGAATTTCTGATTGCCTCGTAACACCTTAAAAAACGGGGAGCATTTCTCCCCTGCCCGGGAGAGAAACCTACTTAACCCTGCGAGCTTTCGAGTTAGCCGCTGGACTTCCTTAGCGCTTCGCGGTGATCCCAACTCCATTATGGCCTTTACCTTGTCCGGGTTAGGTTCTACCCCCGAAGGGGTGAGAAGGTGATCCATGAACTTTCCCTTTCTTGCCCCGAATATGCACTTCAGGGGGTTGAGCCGCATCTTGTACTTGTGCAGAGTAGCGAACGTCTCCTCAAGGTCCTGGAGGTGGGAACTCACGCTCTTGCTCTTCATCATGAGGTCGTCTACGTAAACCTCCAAGTTTCTTCCTCTTTGCTCCCGAAAAACCCGGTCCATCATCCTTTGGTAGGTTGCTCCGACATTCCTCAGCCCGAAGGGCATCATTTTGTAGCAGTAGCACCCCTCCTGGGTGATGAACGAGACATCTTTAATGTCTGGGGGGTGCATCCTGATTTGGTGATAACCTGAAAAAGCATCCAAAAACTCATCACAGAAAAACCGACGGCTGAGTCAACCAGCGCGTCGATCCGAGGCAGGGGATAACAATCCTTAGGGCAGGCTTTGTTTAACAAAGAAAAGTCAATACACATACGCCAGCGGCCATCGCCTTTCTTTACCATGATGACATTGGAGACCCAGCCTGGATACTGGATCTCTGATACAAAACCTGCTTTGAGGAGCTTTGCCACCTCCTCGCGGATCGGTCCTTCGAGCTTGTCGGCTATGGTCCTTCTCTTCTGTTGGATGGGGCGGGCCCCCGGCTCAAGGTTGAGCCAGTGGCAAGCCACGTCTGCATCGATGCCTGGCATGTCCGCCGCATTCCATGCGAAGATGTCCATGCTCCTTTGGATGCACTCCAGCATCCTTCTTTTGTCTTCTGGGTCGAGGCCCCCGCTGATCCACACCTTCTCCACCCTTCCTCCCTGGGTGGTGACCTCCATCTCGACCACTTCTTCAGCCGCCTCAAGACGGGCCGGCTCTTGCCATTTACTCTTCTCTTCCCTCCCCTTGGGCAGGGTCTTCTCTTTCTCCGGATCCTCCTCTTTCATCGGTTCGACTCGCTCCTCCGGAGCCACTTCCTCCTCCCCTCCAGGGATGTTGTCCTCTTCTTCTTTTTCCACTCCGTCTTCACCTGGCCCCCTCGGCCCCTTCATCTCCCTATATCCACCTTTTCGGACTCCGCTATCCAGGAGATAGTGTTGACGGCAGTCACATAGCACTGCCTCGCCAGTTTCGCATCCCCCAGATCCGGACCTGAACTCCTCCAATGCGGAACTTTAAGCATTGTTGGAAATACAAGGGAACGCACCAAAAGGTGCTGATGAGAGGGCGTCTGAATATGGCGTTGTAGCTGCTCGAAGCGTCAACAATGACGAACCGACAGTTCCTGGGGACTCCTCCCAACGTCACTTGGAGGCCACTCCTCCCTCGACTTCCTTCCTCTCCCCTAAGAACCCAAACAAGGGTCCATCTGAGGCCTGCACTCTCTTTTCTTCCACCTCTGGCACGTCGAAGGCCTTCTTGAAGATAACATTCACCGAACTCCCATTGTCCACCAAAATCCGAGTGACGGTGAAGTTTTCAATTGCCACCTGGATCACCAAGGCATCACAGAATGGGTCTTCAACGTCTGGCATATCCTCCGCCGAGAAGGTGAGCTTCTCCGAGGGGGTGGGGTTTGGGAGGTCGACGCAACGCTTCTCCTGAACATCGCCTGGAAGCTTCTCATACGAGTCTCTTATATTCCCACCCCACCATGGATCGCTCCGACCCCTCCCCTAGCTCCCACGTCCGTCCTGTCTTCGCATTTGTCCTCTTCATCTCTGGGTAGCACCTCTTCGATCCTTACAGGCCGCTGCTGCTGCTGGCCTCTTCCCCTCATCTCCAGAAATTCTGGGCAGGTGGTCGTCGCGTGACCCTCTTCCTGATGAAAGTCACAGTAAGGCAACGCCACCCTGCCCCCTCTTCCACCTCCTCTTCTTCCTCCTCTTACTCCTCTTCCTCGGCCCACCGCCATGGCTTGCTCTCGAGGGGGTTGAGGTGGCCTGGGATCTTGCCTCCACCCCGGAACCCTTCCTTCTCCCCTTCGTTGGTGATCTCTTTCCTGAGCTCTCCCTGGACCCTCCTGGGGCCTCCAAGCCAGCCAGTTATTGGGCTTCTGATGACCCCAATCCCGTTGTTGTACCCTAAACCCCTGACCTCTGGGTTCTTCCTTTCTCCTTCCCTCCTGATGTCTCACTTCCGTCTCGCTCATCTTTGCTAATCTCTTATAGAACTTCGGGTTGGTGGCCTCTCCTTCTATCCCTTCTGCTGCCCACTCCATTAGTTCCTCGAAGGATAGAGGGGCCTTCCGCTTCAGATCCATTTTAAAGAACCCATCTCGCAGCCCCACTATGAATGCCATCTAGAGGGTGAACCCCGGCACCTCCTGCACGAGGAGGACCTCCTCCTGGAACCTATCCACGTAATGGGCCAATGACTCCCCCGGCCCTTGCTTGATCTTAAAGAGCGCCTTTGCATCCTTCTTCCTCTTCTTTGACGTTGAAAAGTGCAACATGAAGCTCCGCCGCAAGTCCTCGAAGGCGTAGATGGAACCCACGGGAAGTTGGTGGAACCAGTCCCTCGCCTTCTCCTTCAGAGTGGTGGCAAAGAGCCGGCACTGGAAGGCATCTGTCATTGGAAGGATCGAGACCATGTCCTCAAACCACTGCAGATGCAGGAATGGGTCATCTCTGCCGGTGTAGTAAGAAATCTCCGGCCCCCTGAACCCTTCTAGCACCGGGGCCGAGAGGATCAACTCACAGAAAGGACTCCCATCCCCTGCTCGGCGAGTGGTCCTCTCGCGCGGAGTTAGCTCACACACCTCCGCACTCGTCGGGCGGTTGAACAGCTGCCGCCCGGGGAGATCTCGTGCCCTTGCTTCCACCGCGACCTCCTTTCCCAGCCGCTGGCCCGGAGCATTCTCGCCAATCTGCTGGGGCGGAACCACCGGGACCACGGGTGTCTCGCACTCGCCCCTGCCGGCGAGAGCTACTTGCATGGTCTGCATGACCTCTCGCTTGAACTTCTCGAACATCTCCAGCCACTCCATTGTTGTCGGTGGCTGCGAGTGGCCTGGGTCAGAACCATTTCCTCCATCTCCTGTCATCGAACTCAACTTAGGATTTTCTTGCACTGGCTACGGTCCACGCTCACCGCACCAAAAATGTCGAAACCGTCAACCGGTCTCTGAGTTCGGACCCACCGGGGGTGTAACCTGCGCCTACTTCTCCCGCACTAAACTCTCCTGACTTTGGATGGAAAACTGGAACAGACCCAAGGCTGCAACGAGGAGGTCCCGCCACACACTCGGAAGATCATAGAGAGCTTCCCCTCCCAAACCAATGCTCAGTCGGGCACCTTGGAGGGCACTAGCAGCCAACTCCGAAAATTGCCTGGAGGAGAGAGCTTGAAAAAGATCTGATCCTCCTCCAAGGTAACCTTAAGTGTCTTGTTGGGATCATTGCCCACAATGTCTTAGATTTGGATAAGTCCATTCCTAAGTCAAAGATATATCTCAGAATGTATTTGATATACTCTCTAGAATCAATGTGCAGGAGATCAGGTCAGGCAAAAAGTTTGTGGAATTCATTCAAGTTCACAAGCGTCGAGACATCATACATCGCTCGACGCCTGTGACCCAGAGGCGTTGACTCATGTCTACTACTCAAATAGACAAGGTCGCCGCTGAAGTTCTGAGACCAAGTTTGGAAGCATCGAGCCATGTTATATCGCTCGACGCCTTGGAAAGAGAAGTGTCGACTTAACTTTAGTCAGCTCAGGGCCAACAAGAAGAGTCGAGTTATGAAGGCATAGTTAAGAAGCGTCTAGCCCCTGTACGTTGCTCAACTTCTTCAGATAAAAAGCGTCGACTAAGTGATTATTGCTCAACGCCTAAGAAGGAGGAGTCAAGAGCTTCAGTCTAAGGAGTATGCGTCGAGTGTTTAAATATCGCTCGACGCCTAATTGAAAAAGCATCGACAGAGATGCTCAGTGCTCAACGCCTCTTCTACAAATACTCTGAACTGAGGAATATCTTCTACAGCTTGCTGAGCCTTTATTTCCCTTGGATACATTGAAGACCGTTGAAGACTTAACGTCATGCTGACGTGGAGGAGCGTAACAGACGTTGCAGATGGCGGGCTATAAATAGAAGGCATGACCTATGGGTTAAGTAGACTAGTCAAGTGGAGTTAGTTTTTTTTTTCCTATCTTTTCGAAAGCCATTATCGTCTCAATCAGTTTGAGAGAAAGTTTGAGAAAAAATCTGGAGAAGTCGTCTTCCCCTTCAGAGCCAATCTAACTTGAAGATTTTATTCAGCAATCTGGTGCTGATACATCTTTCTGAAAGAAGAAGATCAAGAAGGAAGAATCTGTCTTCCTAAGAAGAAGAACAGTTATCACAGCCTGTCGAATCAAGAAGATCATGTGTTGCTGCTGTTCTATTGAAGATTCCTGTCTGATCATTCAGGCAGATCAAGAAGTCTCAACAATCTGAAATCTGAGACTAAGTATTTGTTATTCTCTTTTTAAATTCCTGTAGGATCTGAGTTGTCAGATCTGAATGTAGGATCTGTCAAGGATCTGAGTTGTAAGATCAGGTGTGATCTGAGTTGTAGGATTCAGGGGTGAATCTGAGCTATAGGCCTAGTTATAAAGGCTGAGGTAGGATCTGTGTGATCTGAGTTAGTAAGATCTGTGAGATCTGAGACTATAAGATCTGTTGGGATCTGAGCTGTAAGACCTATTTGTGGTCTGAGATCCGGAGGAGCTATAAACCCTATCTAGCACACTGCTAGAAGGGGAGAAGGGGGAAAGTGGATTACCCAAGATAAGGGGAACCACTATAAAAATCTCTGTGTATTTTTCTGTGTGTGTTCTTATTTCTTGAAAGCTCTGATCAGTTTTATCTTGGTTATGTTCAAGAACTGCAATAGTTTTTAAATAACCTATTCACCCCCCCCCCCCCCCCCCTCTAGGTGATTAGCTACCCTTAATTAAAGTCTTTCAAGTGGTATCAGAGGGTTGTTGTTCAAGAAAAGGTTTAACAGCCTGAACAAGATCTTCTAAGGGTAGATTTCTGAAGTCGTGATGGCTAATACAGAAGGAAGCAAAGAATTCACATCTATGAAGCTTCCAATCTGCAGAAAAGAAAACTTTGGGATTTGGAAAGAAAGGGTCAGACTTTTCATGGAAGCATCTGATCCTAGGATTTACATAACTGTTCTAGAGGGACCTTTTGTTCCTATGAATGTTTCATTTACAGATGGAAGTATAAAGACTCCTAAAACCTATTCAGAAATGACCAAAGATGAAGTGATTCTGGCCTCCAAGGATAAGAGAGCTCAGAACATCATTGTTAGTGCTATTGAAGATTCAACTTTCCAAAATTTAGTCCATTGCAAAACTGCCAAAGAAATGTGGGAATCTCTTATTGTCTATATGGAAGGGACTGAAGAAGTCAGAGATGATAGGAAGTCACTTCTAAGTCAGCAATATGAAGCCTTCAGACAAGACAAGAAAGATTCAATAGCAGTCTGCTATGAAAAATTCTTCAAAATTGTAAATGGTCTAAAAACTTATGGAAGAACTTTCACAGATTATGAGCTGAATGATAAATTCTTAAGATCACTGAACAAAGAATAGGATATCAAGATCTGTGCAATCAGAGAAATGGGAAATATGGGAAACATTCAGCCACAGAATTTATATGGGAAACTCTTGTCCCATGAACTTCATCTAAATACCAGAAAAGCTGAGGAAGGACACAGCAGGGAAAATACTATTGCTCTGAAAGCAGAAAGCTCCAAGAAAAGCAAAGAAAGAATGTCATTATCCCCCAGGATTCCATCTGAATCAGAAGAGTCAGAAACCAGTAATTCTGATTCTGAAATATCAGATGGTGAATTGGCACTCTTTACCAAACAGCTAAAAAGAATGTTGGGAAGAAAACAACACTGGAAAACTAGACCCTCTCAGTTATCCAGATCTAAGAAGCATTCAAATTCTTCAGAGGGATTCAAACAAGACTCCAAGAAGGACAGGTACAATTCTAAAAACAATAAAATTAATTCAAAAAAAATTGTGTGTTTTGGTTGCAGGAAATCAGGACACATGATTGCTGATTGTCCTTCAAAGAGAAAGAACAACAACAAATCTGATGAAAGAAAGCACAAATCTGACAAGAGACATGAGAAGAGTCTAATAGCCAAAAAGGGCAAGGTCACTCTTAGTGATAGTGAATCTCAGTCATCAGACTCAGATAGTGAGGAGGCACTCATAGCTCTGATGGCTGCCAATGAAAATGAAGACAGTCTAAATCATAGATCTATGATAAAAGCCCCACTATCAAGGTCTGATAGTGAAGAGGATGAAGAATAAAATGCAGGACTCATGGCATTGAGTGATCAAGAAGATCAGGAGACAACTACTGATATAAAGGTACTTGATAAAACTCCTCTATCTGATTCTGATTCTGAACCTGAAATAGATTCATTCTCTTTTGATGAAAATGATTCACAATCTAAACTTCATGTAGATGAAATTATTGAAAAATATCAATTACTTCTCAAAGCACTCAAGAAGAGCAAAAGGCACAATAAAAGGTTACAAAAAGAAATATCTGAATTAAAGCAAACTGATTCTCAAAACTCTGAGACAGCTGAGAGGCTGAATCAGACAAGCAAAGAACTTAGCAAACTAAAAGTCATGTCTATTATTCACATACAGACTTTGAGCACCAAGGAAAAGTTAATAAAAGAACTTGAAGCAAAACTCCTAGCAGAAAGGAAACTTGTAGCAAAGTTCTCAAAACCACAAACTATTCTTCCTATAATAGACACATTTTCTGCACAATATAGATATGGCATAGGATATGATAGGAATGCAGATAAAAACCCTAAAAGTAATGACAAGGCACCTATACAACCTTTAAAGTTTAACAAAGCCATGCCTATCACAAACAAGCATGATCAAAAAGGTGTGCATAAGTTGTATAAGGGTGAATGTTCTAATAGCAAAGATGATTTAATTCAACCAAGTAACAATAATGCCAAACCTCTATGCAAAGAAAAAGTATTAACTCATCATGACTCATTTGTATTTAAAGCAAATACTAAATTCAAAAGAAAGGAACTAAGACCTGAAGTAAAAACCACTGATGGTAAGAAAACTGAACCAGTAAAAGTTACTAAAACAACTTACATAGCTCCTTTGAATAAAGCAATTAAGCAAAATATAAGTCAACATAAAGAAGCAAGAAGACCTCCAAAGAGATATAATAGATATGAATGCTGGTGCTGTGGAAGGGTTGGGCATTTTGCACTTGACTGTTGGTTCAATCCAACTGTTCCAAGATTCAACTCTGGGAGACCAGTATTTAGACCTATGGCAACTCTCACAGTACTAAGGATTATTCAACAAATAAATGTTCCAGCTCATACTAACAAGGTTTTAGGACCCAACTTGGTGTGGGCTCCTAAGAATAGGTAATTTCTGTTTGCAGGGTTGTCCAAAGACCAATCAACTTCCAATCTGGTACTTGGACAGTGGGTGCTCTATGCACATGACAGGAACAAAAAGTCTGCTGAATGATTACACTCCTGTAAGGAATGGACCAAAGGTTATCTTTGGAGGGTCTGAAAAAGGTAAAACTAAAGGTTATGGTAATATCATAAATGGAATTGTCATCATCACCAAAGTTGCTCATGTTGATGGATTGCAACACAATCTCATCAGCATAAGTCAATTATGTGATATTGGGTATGACATTTCATTCCACAAGGATGAATGCCTGATTAAGAAAGAGAATGAGATAATTCTCTCAGGCACTAGGAGTGGCAACATTTACTGCCTAAACTTCATATGTTCTGATCAAGTTAACTCCATATGCTTAGTAGCAGAAAATAAAGTTTCTAGTAGTGTTCAATGGCATAAAAGGTTAGCTCACATAAATTATAAGACTATAAATAAACTTATTTCAAAAGACCTAGTGAGAGCTGGGCCTAAGTGGAAGTGTGTGCAGGAGAGTCCTTGCCATGCTTGTCAAATGGGTAAGCAGACCAAGTCATCCTTCAAACCAATTGGTGAGAAGGATTCCATTAGATGTCTATACTTACTTCACATGGATCTATTTGGACCAATGTCAATCCATAGCTTAGGAGGAAAATCAAACACCCTTGTAATAGTTGATGATTATTCCAGATTCACATGGGTATTCTTCCTCAAACATAAGTCAGACACTTTAGAAATATTTACCAATTTTGTTAGGCAAATCACCAATAAAATAGGAAATTCTGTAGCCAAAATTAGAAGTGATCATGGGACTGAATTTCAGTCAGGTGCAATGACCAAATTTTGTGAGAGTCTAGGAATCTCTCAAGAGTTCTCATCTCCTAGAAATCCCCAACAAAATGGGGTTGCTGAGAGAAGAAATAGAACCCTTATTGAAGCTAGCAGGAGTATGCTGAGTGATTCTTCTCTTCCTGAGTATTTCTGGGCTGAAGCTTTAAACACAGCATGTCATGTGCAGAATAGGGCTCTTATAAACAAAAGACTGGATAAGACCCCATATAAGCTGTTGAAAGGTAGAAAACCCACTTTAGCCTATTTTAAAATATTTGGTAGTAAATGCTTTGTATTAAATAATGGAAAGCACCATCTCACTAAATTTACTGAAAAAGCACATGAGGCAATTTTTGTTGGGTATAGCTCTCAAAGTAGAGCCTATAGAATTTTCAACAAAAAGTCTAATAGGATAGAAGAATATATACATGTTGTATTTGATGAAACCAGCCTTATTTATAAGGATCTGGGAAGTTTATCTAGTTGTGCAGGTTCTACACAGAAATTGAAGGAGATGAATATCAATGAACTGCAAAATGAGGATAATGAAGAAACTAATGAGACTATAATTGTAACTAGAGAGGATGAACCTCAAGCAGAAGACAATTATGAAGAACCTATTGCTGTTGAAGAACCACCTCATCCAGAACCTCTAGAAGAATCTACTCAAACAGATGCACCAGAATCTCAAAGAGAAAATGAAAGGTGGAGGAATGAAACCAAACATCTGAAGGATCATCCAAAAGAACAAATCATAGTAAATCCAAATGATGGTGTGCAAACCAGAAGAGGAAACTCAATACATGAGGCTTTGCATCACAGCTTTCTATCCAAAATAGAACCTAAGAAGTTTGATGAAGCCAATAAAGACACTTCATGGATATCAGCTATGCAAGAAGAGCTAAATCAATTTGAAAGGTGCAAAGTCTGGATATTGGTTCCAAGACCAAAGAAACACAAAGTCATAGGGACCAAATGGGTATTCAGGAATAAGCTGGATGAAACTGGTGTGATCATCAAAAACAAAGCTAGGTTGGTTGCCCAAGGATATAGACAGGAGGAAGGCATAGATTTTGATCAAGTGTTTGCTCTTGTGGCAAGATTGGAGGCAATCAGGTTATTCCTGGCATTTGCAGCACACACTGGATTCATAGTCTATCAAATGGATGTAAAGTCAGCATTCCTTAATGGAACAATATTGGAGGAAGTATATGTTGAACAACCCCCAGGTTTTATTGACTCTACTCATCCAAATCATGTCTATCTATTATTAAAAGCATTATATGGTCTGAAACAGGCACCTAGAGCCTGGTATGAGACATTATCTAGATTTCTTATTGAGAACAAATTCTCAAGAGGAAAGATAGACAAGACATTGTTTCTCAGGATAGTTAAAGGTCACATTATTCTAGTACAAATTTATGTAGATGATATAATATTTGGCTCTACTGACAATAACCTTTGCAAAAGGTTTGCAAACCTCATGCAAGGGAAATTTGAAATGAGCAGCATGGTTGAGCTTAAATACTTCTTAGGACTCCAAGTGAAACAGTCTGAGGAAGGAATTTTCATTTCTCAGACCAAGTATACAAAAGAAATTATTAAGAAGTTTGGAATGGAAAATTCCACTGTCATGAAAACACCAATGGCAGCAAATATGTCACTGGACAAGGATGAATAAGGGAAACCTATTGATGAAACCTTGTACAGAGGCATCAATGGCTCATTGCTTTACCTAACTGCTAGCAGGCCAGACATTATGTTCTCAACATGTGTGTGTGTGTGCTAGATATCAAGTGAACCCTAAAGAATCTCACTACACTGCTGTCAAAAGAATCCTGAGATATCTGAAGGGCACTCTTAATCTTGGCCTTTGGTATCCTAGAAGCAATGATTTTGAACTAATTGGTTTTTCAGATGCTGATTTTGCAGGATGGAAGGAGGATAGAAAAAGTACATATGGTACATGTCAATTTCTTGGCAAAAGACTAATATCTTGGAGTAGCAGGAAGCAGACCAGTGTGGCTATCTCTACAGCAAAATCTGAGTACATCTCAGCTGGAAACTGCTGTGCTCAGCTACTATGGATTCAACACCAACTCCAAGACTATAAAGTTCAGCTAAGTAAATCTCCTCTATTTTGTGATTCAACTAGTACTATTGCTATAGCTAATAATCCTGTATCACATAGCAGAACTAAGCACATAGAAATAAGATATCATTTCATTAGAGAACATGTAGAAAATTGAGATATCTCAATTGAATATGTTCCCACTAACAAACAAGTTGCTGACATATTTACTAAACCCCTGGATGAAACTAAATTCAATAACTTTAAAATTGAATTAGGTATGTTAAAAATGGATTAAAGTTGTATTGAATTAAATAAATGAAAATAATGTTTGAGTCCTAAAAAGCAAGTGGAGAAGTTATCTGGCGTCGAAAGAAGATACATGGCGTCGAGAGAAATCACCTGGCGTCGAGAGAAATTACCTGGCGTCGAGAAGATATCTGGCGTCGAGAAGACACATGGCATCGACTGAAGATAAATGGCGTCAAGCTATCTCAACGCTTGAGCGAACATAGCTAGGCCGTCTCGACAGGGTCAATTTGAACCATTAGATCAATCTTGTCAAACAAGTTCAGCGCACGGCTATTCATCTTCTTGAATTAGAAATTCTATAAATAGGGTAGACACTTCGTTAGTGCATATGCCCTAGTTCTCTAAGTTCGAAATTGGCTGCCCTAGAAAATTTCTCCATCAATTCTCTCTCTCTTCGATCATCAACAACAATGCCTCCCAAAAGCAGTGAGTATCTCTATGAAGGAAGTGAACTTGTTTGAAATGGATTCCAATCAGCTTCAGTGGAGATCAAATCAACAATCGAATTAATCTACAATGCAGGACTGGAATTTGTGCTATCTGAATCAACTCTCATCTGGAAATGAGAGGTATTAGAGCTTTACTCCAATATAGTAATAGACTCCGTCAATTCAAAGATTAAGACCAGTGTGAATGGTAAAAAGATTAAGATAACTCCTTCTAGACTCGCTAAGGCACTAGAGCTGCCTAGGTTAAAAAGGAATGAAGAAGAAGAAGAGGTGACCTCTGAACAGATCAAATTAGCACAAATCTGGTGCGGAATTGAAACTTCACGAGAAATCACTGGAAGTATTCTGAGAAAAGGAATGAATTCGAAAGGAAAATTGATAACAGATATGATAGGAAAGGGTCTGCTGTGCAAGACGGGATCACATGACAAAATTTCCAGAAAAATGTTTATTCTACTAACAAGGATTATTCATTCTCTGAGAACAGATTGGGGGAGAGTAGTGTATGACAGGATAGTTGAATGTATCCAAGTACCCAACATGGGTAGGATACTATCTTTGTATTTAGTAAAAGTCATTCCTGATTCCTTGAATAACAAACTTGGATCCAAGATAAACCATATGAAGAAAATGGATATTAGAATGATAGAGAGATGGGACAGAGTCTTATCAAATCATCCTCCAGCAGATCTTTCACCAAAACAGAAGAAAGCCAAGAAGCAAAAGAAGAAGAAGGTTTCTTCAAGTTCATCCAGCTCATCCTCCTCCAAAAGAAAAACTAAATCTTCTCCAATTCATGATCCAAACCTTACAACATCTGAAGAAGAAGAAGAAGAAGGAAACAATGCAAGGGACAGTTCTCCTGATACACCAAAGGATGAGAATGAGAAAGAAAAGGATGAGAGTGAGAAAGGAGAAGAAGAAAGAGGAAGTCTTCATGAATCCCCTGCTAGACTTGAAGGGGTTTTTCAAAATGAGAAAGAGACTCAAGATGAGATTCCTGCTCAGAACAATTCTGAAATAAGCAAAGCAGCGGTTGAGGGGGAGGCTCAGGATGAGATCCCTGCTCAGGATAAAATTGATCTGATCAATGCAGAGACTGAGGAGGAGCCTCAAGATGAATTTCCAACTGAAGATAATGCACCATTTGAGGGGGAGTCTCAGACTGAGATCCCTGCTAAAGAGAATTCTATAGTTGATGCTATGGAGGTAGAAGGAGAGCCTGAAGCAACAAAGAAACCTGTTGAGAAGGTTATCAAGATAGAATCCTCTAGCTCCCATATGAGCCAGAGAGATGATTCTTTAATCAGAGAAGAGAGCAGTAAAGGTGTTGAAATGGAAAAGGAAATCCATGTGGATCTTAGTCCTATTCTACCTCAGCTGGAGGTGTTACTGAATAATCAAAGAAGATTATTAGAACAATATATTGAGGAGAATAATACAAAAATGAAAAATGAGGTAGATTTCCAATTGAAATTGGTTAGATTTGAAGTAAATCATCAGATATCTGCATTGAGAAAGGAGATGGTAAAGTTCTTTAAGAGAGCTGGTGTTTCAGTAGATTATACAACTGCACAACTTGATGTAATCAAAGAAACATCAAAGGTTCTTAAAGAATCTCAAGCTGGAATTACAAAGACAGTGGATGATGTTCAGACAAACCAAGGAATACTAAGTAGCAACATGCAAGTTCTGTACAAAGAACAGGTAGCACAAATCCTAACATATACAAATAAGATTGAAGCTAGACTGCAACAGCAGAATGCTAATATCTTGGCTAAAATTGATGAGAGCTCCACAGTTCTAAAAGATCAAGCAAAGTTGCATGCAGATACTATAGATGATCATCTCTTTAAAGTAAGAAAACAATTGAAAGTGGAGTTAATCACTTGGAAGGTCAAGTCAGATTTCAGAAGAATACTTTAAGAGATCACATTGTTGAAGAAGTCCTAAAGGGGGAGAGGTCAATGATTCAAGCTAGTTCTGAACATGCTGTGTGGACCTCAAACTCTATAAGAGAAACTCTTGGATATCCTCCCATAGACTATGAGAATGATCAAGTTTCTGAGACAAGGCCAGCTTCTCTTACTCAGGTTCAAAAGCAAATTGCTAAAATGTATAGTCCTGAAGATAAAAGCAAAAGAGAGCACTTTACTAGTGAGCAAGTTGAATCTAGTAAAAGAAAGTTCAGAGAGGAGGTTCAATCAAGAGTTGATTTTGAACATTGGTCTCCTTCTTCCAGAGAATTGATTCTGTCAGCATGGGAAGCTGTGAAAAGTAACCCAGAGAAAAGAGGAAAGTGGTATTCTGAAGCTAAATGGTTAAAGCATAGGGATCAAGAGGAACAGAAGATCAAATTCAAGGCTGACAAAATGGCTGGGAAGGCCCAGGCAGGAGAAATGGAGCCAATCAGATACTTTCCAAAGCCATTTGGCTATTTCAAGAGAAGAAAGGAAGTTGCTGAAGCACTCTCCAAAAGAGCCAAAAGAGGAATTGAATTCAAGGATCCTGAGCAGCTTTAGAAATTTAATCTTTTCTAAATATTTTCAGAAGAATGTAATTGATATATTTTTGAACAATCTTGATGAATTCCCAGTGTTAACTATTTTTTATGATCATATATATATATATATATGCATGTGATGCGATTCTGTCTCTCTTTATGACATGTCTTATTCTGAATTGCTTATTTTTTATGCTTATATGAGAAATCATGTCTGAAATATTTTCTGTGGATAGAATGTTTTGGTAATCTAATTTTATAAAGTATTATACTCTTTATGATTGATTACTTGTATAGAAATTTGAAAATATTGATTATCCTTGAAAAGAGAGATATATCATTGACTGAGATTATGACTTCTTCAAATAAGGGGAGATTGTTGGGATCATTGCCCACAATGTCTTAGATTTGGAGAAGTCCATTCCTAAGTCAAAGATATATCTCAGAATGTATTTGATATACTCTCTAGAATCAATGTGCAGGAGATCAGGTCAGGCAAAAAGTTCATGGAATTCATTCAAGTTCACAAGCGTCGAGACATCATACATCGCTCGATGCCTGTGAACCAGAGGCGTTGACTCATGTCTACTACTCAAATAGACAAGGTCACCACTGAAGTTCTGAGACCAAGTTTGGAAGCGTCGAGCCATGTTATATAGCTCGACGCCTTGGAAAGAGAAGTGTCAACTTAACTTCAGTCAGCTCAGCGCCAACAAGTAGAGTCGAGTTATGAAGGCATAGTTAAGAAGCGTCGAGCCCCTGTACATTGCTCGACTTCTTCAGATAAAAAGCGTCGACTAAGTGATGATTGCTCAACGCCTAAGAAGGAGGAGTCGAGAGCTTCAGTCAAAGGAGTATGCGTCGAGTGTTTAAATATCGCTCGACGCCTAATTGAAAAAGCATCGACAGAGATGCTCAGTGCTCAACGCCTCTTCTACAAATACTCTGAACTGAGGAATATCTTCTACAGCTTGCTGAGCCTTTATTTCCCTTGGAGACATTGAAGACCGTTGAAGACTTAACGTCATGCTGACGTGGAGGAGCGTAACAGACGTTGCAGATGGCGGGCTATAAATAGAAGGCATGACCTATGGGTTAATTAGACTAGTCAAGTGGAGTTAGTTTTTTTTTCCTATCTTTTCGAAAGCCATTATCGTCTCCATCAGTTTGAGAGAAAGTTTGAGAAAGAATCTGGAGAAGTCGTCTTCCCTTTCAGAACCAATCTAACTTGAAGATTTCATTCAGCAATCTGGTGCTGATACATCTTTCTGAAAGAAGAAGATCAAGAAGGAAGAATCTGTCTTCCTAAGAAGAAGAACAGTTATCACAGCCTATCGAATCAAGAAGATCATGTGTTGCTGCTGTTCTATTGAAGATTCCTGTCTGATCATTCAGGCAGATCAAGAAGTCTCAACAATCTGAAATCTGAGACTAAGTATTTGTTATTCTCTTTTTAAATTCATGTAGGATCTGAGTTGTCAGATCTGAGTGTAGGATCTGTCAAGGATCTGAGTTGTAAGATCAGGTGTGATCTGAGTTGTTGGATTGAGGGGTGAATCTGAGTTGTAGGCCTAGTTATAAAGGCTGAGGTAGGATCTGTGTGATCTGAGTTAGTAAGATCTGTGAGATCTGAGACTGTAAGATCTGTTGGGATCTGAGCTGTAAGACCTGTTTGTGGTCTGAGATCTGGAGGAGCTATAAACCCTATCTAGCACACTGCTAGAAGGGAAGAAGGGGGAAAGTGGATTACCCAAGATAAGGGGAACCACTATAAAAATCTGTGTGTGTTCTTATTTCTTGAAAGCTCTGATCAGTTTTATCTTGGTTATGTTCAAGAACTGCAATAGTTTTTAAATAACCTATTAACCCCCCCCCCCCCCCCTCTAGGTGATTAGCTACCCTTAATTAAAGTCTTTCATGTCTATTTATAGATTTTCTAATCTTGGACTGCAAATAGCGTGAGTCTGATGTTTGGTCTTACTAACCGCACCCCAAATTGGTCTGCTAACATCCTAACTCCGCTGTTCTAAAAGGCTATTAGCAGCCCACAGGGGGTATCTAGGTCATTTTGCCCCCAGATCCCCTTGTGCGAGTGGTCCCTGAGGGAACCACTCGCCTCCCTGGGCGATTGGTCCGTGTAGGCACCATTCGCTTACTTCCTGATTCCCCAAGCAAGCGGGGCCTCGACCCTCATACGCCCGTCCGTCCGCGCTCCAGCGCGCTCTAGCCAGCGAGTTCTTCCACATGCTCTTCGGTCCAAAGCCCCTTTTGGCTCAAGCGAATGCTTACTTGTCCCAAACATATCTCCTTCTAGTGACCTTGAGTCTGGGTGGGACCTCTCGGCGAAAACGGGTTGTACAATGTTGGCTGAAATGAACCAACTCAGTGAAGAAAATGCTAATCTTAAGAAAGATTTGGCTGCCTCCAGAGAACATATTATTCTCATTGAGAACAAACTATCCGAGGCTAAGAAATTTGAAGAATCCCTAAATGGGAGAAGCATCAAACTGATGGACATTACAAGCACAGTAAATGCCAGATTAAGTGGCAAACTAGGCTTGGGTGCATCATCAAGTGAGCCACCGCTTATTAAGAAGACCATACTTTCTACACCAATAAATTCATTTCTGCCAAGAGCAAAGAGGTTGTAGATGTAAATAAAAACATTTCAAGCAAGTTTGTTAAGAATAAAGGAATTCAGCAGAATTCTTCGAACGGAGCTCGACAAAATGAATTCACTTCGTCGAACGGAGATCGACGAACTCTGAAGACAGATTTCCAGTATAGTTATTATTCGAACGGCGCTCGACGAAAGCACTTCACTTCATCGAACGGAGATCGACGAACTCAGCTCAGTTCGTCGAACAGAAAACATACAGAAAATCAAAGGAATTCTTATTCTTCACATACAAAAAATCCTTTCACTGAATGGATAATTCCTCCAATGTAATATCATCCACAAGGTTATAAGGATCGGCCTGAAATGTCTTTTATTTCATATTTTTATGGTAATACAAAAGGACCCAAGGTAGTCTGGGTCAAAAACAACTAGTTTATTTTTTCTGTTGTGCAGGTACAGGGCTATCCAAGCAAAAATGAACAATGGTATTTGGATAGTGGATGTTCAAAGCACATGACAGGAAACAAGGCCAACCTGAGCAACTACAAGGCAAAGCTTGGACCCAAGGTGATCTTTGGAGACTCCAACTGTGGACAAACCAAAGGATATGGGAAGATCAATGTTGGAGCAGTTACCTTCAAGGAGGTGGCTTATGTCAAGGATCTGAAGCACAACCTCATCAGCATAAGCCAGTTATGTGATGAAGGTTATCAGGTAACTTTCAATCATTCCTTATGTCTTATTACCAATAATAAAAACTTTAATGTGTTATCCGGTATTAGACATGGAAATATTTATTTAGTCAATTTTGACTCTGCCAATTCTGATATTTGTTTATTTAATTTTATAAGTAAAACAAATGAATTATGGCATAAAAGGCTAGGACACATTAACCTTAGAACTATATCTAAGCTTTCTAAGGACAATCTTGTTAGAGGACTTCCTTCTGGTTCATACAAGAAGGAAGGACTCTGCAGGGCTTGTCAATTAGGTAAGCAAACTAGAAGTAGTTTTAAATCTTTATCCAAGAGTGATTCACCTAGGATTTTGTATTTACTACATTTGGACCTTTTTGGACCTACTGCAATACAAAGTCTAGGAGGGAAGCATTACTCTCTAGTTATTGTAGATGACTTCTCAAGATTCACTTGGGTGTTCTTTCTTAGGAACAAGTCTGACACCTTCAATGTTTTGACAGACTTTCTCAGGTCCATCAAGATTGAGTACTCTACTCTAGTTGCATTGATCAGAAGTGATCATGGCACTGAGTTTGAATCTCTTCTGATGAGAGAATTCTGTGGAAAAGAAGGGATCATGCAATGTTTCTCTGCACCTAGAACTCCTCAACAAAATGGGGTAGCTGAAAGGAAAAATAGAACACTTATTGAATCAGCAACTACATTGTTTGTTGATGCTCACTTGCCACTCTCTTTTTGGGCAGAGGCAGTGAACATAACAAATTATGTGTTGAACAGAAGCCTGATGCATAAGCTTAAGGGTAAAACTCCCTATGAATTACTTAAGAATAAAAAGGCTAAGGTTAACTATTTTAAGATATTTGGATGTAAATGCTATGTGCATAACAATGATAAGAAGTATCTAAGGAAGTTTGAAGCAAAACTGCTGAAGGCATATTCCTTGGATATTCTCTTTCTAGTAAAGCATATAGAGTTTACAACAAATCTATTCTTAAGATAGAAGAGTCCATGCATGTATCTTTTGATGAGACTAACATGTTAATTGAGGAGAGGAATACCACCTCTACCAAAGATATCTTGCAGGTACCAGCTCTATGTGAAGAGCTAAATGGATTGGATCTACAGAAAGAAGATTCTCTACTTCCATCAACTCAAAATATTGAAGACAGTGAAGAAGAGGATAATCCAGATCTTGCTGACAGTTCAAATCAAGTGACAGCTGAACAAATTCCCCAAGTGGATACCATTGTTGAACCAACGCCAACTGTTGATCACATCACAGTTAGAGATCATCCAATATCCCAAATCAGATGTTCAAACAAGGCATCAACTACACCAAAATCAGATGCACACTTGTTTTCTATAACAGATTGAACCTCAATCCATAAAAGATGCAGAGCAAGATCCAAATTGGATTCTTGCAATGCAAGAGGAGCTCGATCAATTTGAAAGGAACAAGGTATGGGATTTGGTTCCAAGACTGAAAGGCCACCCAGTTATTGGCACCAAGTGTGTCTTCCGGAACAAGCTAGATGATCAAGGCAACATAGTCAGAAATAAAGCAAGATTGGTAGCCCAAGGATATTCACAGGAAGAAGGAATTGACTATGATCAGACCTTTGCTCCTGTTGCAAGACTTGAAGCTATCAGGATTTTTCTGGCCTTTGCTGTATTCAAGAAGTTCAAGGTATATCAGATGGATGTGAAGAGTGCATTTTTGAATGGAGGCATCAAAGAAGAAGTCTATGTGGAACAACCACCAGGTTTCATCTCTCCAACTCACTCCTCTTATGTATTTAAGCTTAATAAAGCTCTTTATGGTCTCAAGCAAGCTCCCAGAGCATGGTATGAGACCTTAGCTAATTTTCTTTTGGAGAACAATTCCTGTAGAGGCATAGTTGATAAAACTTAATTTTTCAGGATACATAAAAATCAAACTTTACTAGTTCAAATATATGTAGATGATATCATATTTGGCTCTACTGATTCAAATCTATGCAAAAGGTTCTCCAACCTAATGCAATCTAATTTTGAAATGAGTAGTATGTGTGAGTTGTCATACTTCCTTGGTCTTCAAGTGAAGCAAACTCCAAATGGCATATTCATATCACAATCCAAGCATCTTAAGGAAATAGTGAAAAGGTTTGGTATGTCTGATGCTTCCACCATGAAAACACCCATGCCCTCAAATGTTGTTGTTGATAATGATGAATCGGGGAAACCTATTGATCAGAAAGTATATAGTGCAATTGTTGGCTCACTACTTTACTTAACAGCAAGTAGGCCTGATATAATGTTTGCTACTTGTATTTGTGCTAGGTTCCAAGTTAACCCCAAAGAATCTCACCTAATTTTACTAAAAAGAATTTTGAGATATATAAAGGGTTGTCCAAATCTAGGACTTTGGTATCCAACGGCATACGAATTTAAATTAACTGGATTCTCAGATTCTGATTATGCTGGATGTAGAGCAGACAGGAAAAGCACATCAGGAACTTGTCAGTTTCTTGGTGATAGGCTTGTGTCTTGGTTTTGTAAGAAACAAACATCTGTGTCTACATCAACAGCTGAAGCTGAATACATAGATGCGGGCAGTTGCTGCTCACAGATATTGTGGATACAAAATCAGCTCCTAGACTATGGTATCAATCTAAATAATTCAACTATATTTTGTGACAATACTGGTGCAATATCTATAGCAAAAAATCCAGTACTCCGTGGTAGGACTAAACACATAGAAATTAGGCACCACTTTATCAGAGATAATGTGGATAAAAATAAATTTTGCCTACAATTCATTTCTACTGATTTGCAAAGAGATGATATTTTCACCAAGCCATGGGATGAAAAGAAACATATTTTCTTTATAAATCAGCTAGGTATGATTGATGGAGATTCAATCTGCTAAAAAAATTCTACTTATCCCATCTCTTCCTCGAACTGAGATCGACGAAATTGAGTCGTTCGTCGAACGGAGATCGACGAAGTCATCTAGATCGTCGAATCGAGATCGACGAAAATTTATTTTTCGTCGAACCCAGTTTTGATGAAGCTTTTGTTTCTGAATTTATTATAATCAAATATTTTAACTAAATGCATTCAGAACTGCTTCTCTTTCCAGTTCCTTTGCACTTGATCTCTATTTTATTTTGCAGGAACAATAACAACATAAAGATTGCATCCTTCCCTACCTCCTCAAATGTCCCTTCTTCTAGGGGCCTAACTCCAGGTCTTCCTGAAACTAGGCAGGGGGAGATGTATTGAAGAAGTTCCTTTTTGTCAGGGGGAGATACTTTCCTTTTTGACAGGGGGAGTTGTTTTGAAGAAACTCCTTATGATATGGGGAGTTGTTTTCTGAAGATGCTCCAGTTTCAAGAGGAAATGCTGATGAAGAAGCATGTTTTCAAATCTTGAAGAAGCTCACAACAATTTATAGATTTAGGGGGAGATGTTGCAGATTCAGTTATGTCAGATTCAGTTATGTCAGATTCAAATTCAGATTGGTAGAAAAGCAGATTCAGATTATAAAGCTACAGTTCAGATCAACAAATTCAAAAAGCTTAAAAATAGTAGATACATCTCAGATATCAAATTCAGATATAACAGATACAGTTCAGATCAACAATTCAGAAAGCTGAAGGAAATGTCAGAATTCAGAGAAAGATCAAAGGTTCTATTTATTTGTATCTATTCTTTTGTTTTCAATGTAAAATCTTCAAAACCCAGATTATCATATTTTATATCTGATGAAATATTTAAAATCTATCAGATATATATGCTCTGTTGTTTTGCTATTTGTTTTATTATTCAAATTTTGTCAAATAGTGTCCTAACCCAAATAGGGGGAGATTGTTGGAACAACCCTATTCTTGATTTGGTCTAGGATCACTATCTATTGATTAAGACAAAGTTGACCCAATGTATAGTCTTAGGGGGCAATGTTTTAGGCTGGTAGATCTAAGGTAAAGTTAAGTTTTCTGCGTTCGACGAACTCCATACTGCGTTCGACGAACTCAATCCTGCGTTCGACGAATGGCATGTTCCTGTGTTCGACAAACTTGCCAAAGTTCTGCGTTCGACGAACTTGCCAAAGTTCTGCGTTCGACGAACTCTAGTCTGCGTTCGACTAACCCCTCTCAGCGGTCGATGAAATGCTCTCAACGGTCAAAGAAAGCTCGTCTCAGCGGTTGATGAACCTCGTCTCAGCGGTCGATGAACCTCGTTTCAGCAGTTGACCAAGTCTCAGCGGTTGACCATGTCTCAGAGTTCGACCAAGTCTCAGTGGTCGACGAATTGGTTCAGATCGACGAAAGCTCTTCTCAGTTCGACGAACTCAGTTCTTCCAGGAAGATTTAGCAGTTATTCTTTCAGTTCGACGACCTCCAGCTTGATATCGACGAACCCCAGATTATGTTCGACGAAATTTTTTCAGATCGATGAATTCCTATTTCAGTTCAGAATTTCAGAAGGATTATTATTATTTCATTCTCTGAACTCAGATCTCTCATCAGCAACGGCTCTATTCTTCCATATAAGTCAGGATATTATATTTCCTTTTATTATTATCCTATTTCGAAAATAGTTGTTGACATTTGTTAGAAAACGACGCTTTTCATGGAAAAGGAAAAGAAATAAAGTGTGTCAGATTTGCAATTCCGAGGATATCTCTTTCAGAATATTTTATTCCTTAAATCAAGGGATTTGAATTTCAAATCAATCAGAGATATATTATCAAAAGAAAATAAGGAAGAAGAATATACAGTTTTCACGACATATTACAGAACAGAACATTACAGAATAACTGTACAGGAAAAAGAAAGAGGAAGATGATAATAAAGTCGAGAGGAAGAAGAAAGAAATATACAGAAAAAGATTTTCAGTCTTCATCTTCTTCAAGCAGCAATTTCATTCACTGAGAACATCAACAGCTTCTCTCAGTATTTCTGCTGCAAGTTCAGATCTTCAAAAGAGCAACAAATAATCTGAGAAACATTTGTCTCTCAGATTTATCAGCTATCAGGAAGATACAGGAAGAAATCTATTTCAAGTGAAAGCTCCATCCTCAAGCTGTCAACATATTTCAATCAGACAGAGGAGCTTTACAACATCATTCCAATAGAGTCTTCTCTCAAATTATTGACAGAGAAGAACATCTAAACCTTCTTTATCCCCTCTTGTACAGGGTTATAACTCCCTTCAAAAGTTAACCCCTTGGTGGCAGGGCACCTGAACAAAAACATGTGGTTTGGTTAGAGCACCTGATCAAAAGCTCCTTGGCGTTTTGGGCACCTGATCAAAAATCCATTGGTGATAGGGCACCTGATCAAAAACCTAGTGGAATCCTACCAAG
Source organism: Dactylorhiza incarnata (assembly GCA_033032865.1). NCBI lineage: Eukaryota > Viridiplantae > Streptophyta > Magnoliopsida > Asparagales > Orchidaceae > Dactylorhiza > Dactylorhiza incarnata. The sequence continues at coordinate 8,594,321 of JAWHQI010000023.1, forward strand.
GGTGGTAGAAGAGTAGACGTACCTAGGTTTATTGGGGAACTACTATAAAATCCTTGTGTCCTCGGTGTTGTGATTTTCTGTGTGCTGTGCTGTGTGCTGTGCTGTGTGCTGTGATTTATTTTCATTTATTTTATAACTCACTCAATACACATATAAGTATCACTATTTTAATTCCGCTATAAAAATAAGTGAAAACTTTTTAATACTCTATTCACCACCCCTTTAGAGTAACTTTAAGATCTAACCTCACTTTCAGTGAATGCTAAATTTTGGATACATTGAAATGATGATGTTGAAAGTGTTACACATTATTTGGATAACGATGTCTGGGATTAGAAAAATCAATTTATTTTTGCAAAATCTGGAAGCACATTATTCTCTTGAAGGAGGATTCTAAATTTTATCTGGAGACAAGAGTGGCAACCTTTTGCGTATCGGGTTCACTGACCTTAAAAGATTTTAGATCAAAGGTGCAATGAAAGTTGGTTTATTAAGTTGAGGGAACAAGGGATTATGGGTTTCGGTGATTTGGAGCTTGGCCGACCACCACCATGCTGCCATGAAGAAAAGCTTGAACCATGGCCGAATTAAGGTGACTTCCGACCCCTCTCCCTTGGTACTAGATCAATAGATCTAATTAGGAGAGACATTTATCTTAAAAGAGCTTGATTTAGCGAGATTAATGGAGTTTCATAGGAAGTGGCCATGCTAGAGCGTATGTTCGAGGGTGTTGTTCGCCGCGTGTATGTCTTCGATCAACTCCCATCTTCAATATGAAGTTTAAGGAGTTGATTTCGTGAAGATATGTGGCCTAATGAGGGAGTATTGGAGGAGAGAAGGTGAAATGACCTAATTCTTGTTTGGGGAAGATGATGAATAATCCCTTGCTAAAGAGAGCTTTAATTATAAATATTGCACTTGATTAATAAGGGGACACATGAATAGTGGTGAAAGCACAGCAACTATGGGAAGAAAGAATTGATCTTAATTGGAGCTGAGAATTCACGGGAAGAAAAAGGGATGTGTTTAACAAAGGATTTGTTCTCTGTTAGATAGCGCCCGGCGGTAGCGCTACCACCGGCGTTAGCGGGTCGACTTGCCGATGGGAATGGATAACTTCCCGTAGACACCCAATGTCGACGAGAAGGAGTGTTGATAGAGTCACTAGTGCCCGGCGATAGCACTATCGCTTGCGCTAGCGGGTCGACTTGTCGGCGAGAAGGGATAACTTCCCGTCGACACTTAATGTCGACGGGACGGAGTGCTGATAGAGTCACTAGCGCCCAACGGTAGAGCTACCATCGGCGTTAGCGGGACGACTTATCGACGGGAAGGGCTAACTTCCCGTTGACACCCAATGTCGACGGAAAGGTGTGTCGTCTGGATCATTAGCGCCCAGTGGTAGCGCTACCGCAGGCGTTAGCAAACAGAGAACTTCAGGTTTCCCCTTTTGGGTGGTAGGAGTTCCTGGACTCCCATGTCAACTGAGTGAGGCGTAGATGAACGTTATGATTTGGAAATAGGACATTGCGATACATAATTATGGTAATAATTGATGAGACTTAAATTTGGGGGAGATGTTCAAAATGACGAGTATGAGCTATGATAGAAATTTCAGAGGATTCGGTTCTGAAATAATCTCGATTAAATATTATGTTATAAATTATTACGTGAATATGATTCCTTAGGGAATGGGCATATGATGATTATAGATGATATAAGCCTACTGTTGAAGTCCAGCCCCTAGAGGGAAGGAAAGTAGATCATGTTTGGAGCTGAGTAGAACTTCTTGGATGTGCATTTCGACTGAACGTGTTGTGGGCAATTATTATGATGAATGAAACATTACGATTAGCATATGAATATAGAGTGTGGGGGAACATGTATGAATTAATATTCATATCACTTGATAATCTATGGGATGGTTTAGATTGGTGATAACCTCTCAATAAGGTTGATAGTTTTAATCGTGTTGAAACACATTGTGATTTGTGCATGAGGATTAAATATTAGTTATATGTTCGGGCTTACTTATTTAGTAAAATATGAATATGACATTGTACACACAAGTAGTCCTACAGGATCTTATAGAGCAATTTCCATGTTTTGGCTTACTTATTGGTGATATGTTCGGGCTTACTTAAGAGTTATGATAACTCGGTATGGGTAGCACTGATGGCTTGGTGTGGATTATAAGATATGGTTATATCTTATGGTGAAATGATAAGGACCTGATTGTTGGGTGCCTTGGATGCTAATTAGCATCGATTGAACTTGTATGATGTGAAATGTAAGAAGGCTCCATTCGTGAGTCCTCAGGTGCTTGATAGCACGGGTTGTGCATGGGACTTACATAAATGTGCATGGGAATTGCATGAATGTGCATGGTTTACACATGGTTGTGTAATGCTCCTGGTTGGAGCATTACTTGTGGCGATTCTACGGGCTTGCTATTCGTGACACCGACAGAAGTTGGCAGTTAGACTCTAGACCGGTTGGGTTAGACTCTTGGTGCTCACTTCCCAAAGACCCCTTCCGTGTTATGAAGACTCAGCATGATGCGATTAGTACGCATGGTCTCCGCTGTGTGTTCTTAGCGTCGAGGCGTATATAGGCCTATGTCTGGTAGTGTTCATAGCCGCCCTGTTGTGGAGGAGCTCGTTCCACTGTCTCCATCTAGCCATGACGTGAGGTGCCTGAGTGGTTATCTACCCTCGAAAAGTGGGAAGTACAGGTCTATGTCAACATAGCAAATATGCATGGGTGAGTCATCATATCATAATCATTGCATTGCATTCATCCTTTCATGATCATAACATTGCACCGCATTGGATCCTCGTCATATAAACTTTTTTGGGCACCTTTATATGATGGGTTACTTTATGTTCGGATCCTAAACTTATAAGCTTATATAAGCATCCTTATAAGTTAAGTTCAATTCAGTTATCTATATACTCTGCTTGCTTATATTCTATCGCTGGTCATATTACTTGTTAGATGCACATTTTATACATTTGATGTACTGTTGTGATTACATCTTTCATTGCCACCTGCTTTTGCTACTACTGTCTATATTGCAACTTCTCTTCATTCCCTTCCGCTCGGTGCCTTGGAGTCATCGGGGAGAAGATGTGAAGCCACTTAGTCTTTATGACTAACGGTTGTTACACCACTATTTTTAGGAGCACACTCAGGTGGACCAGTAGTATACGAAACAGGATGACAACCATGCCAGGGTGACAGGGTCTGTGACTACGATTCCTTTGCTACCGCCAGTGGCAGATGTCAGCGAGTGTTTGAGATGTAGCCTTGGGGAAAGTATGTACTCTGATGTTTTACAGGAGCTTTTGTAGCTACCTGTCCTTTTTACTTGATCAGAAATTATTACTTAGTTGTGAATCTATGGCTTCTATTGTTTTTCTATTATTGGTGGGTTGGCATGATGATATGTGAGAATAGCTTGCAGGATAGGCGTCTTGTGGAGGGGGGGGTAGCCCGTGTGCTGGCACTTTCGTAAGGCGGCTGTCCTGGGCATAGGAGTCCCATCGGCTGTGTCTTGTGTTCCGGGAGGGGGGTCTTACAAATGGTATCAGAGTGCAACGATCCTGATATAAAGAAGACCATTAGACCACTAGGCCACCCATGCTAGCTCGATCTGTTTGAGGACAAACTGATGCAGCGGAAGCGGTGGTGTGCCCATGTGTGATTCACATTAAGTATGTCCATTTTTTCCTATAGAAAGTGCCAACCTAATCCAAACTCGTACCCTTACGTATAGATGCTAGCTCATTCCGAGACAGTAATTGGTATTCCCATTCCAACAGTCAGAGTTTGTTTGGCATAGGATTGATGACAACCTAACAAGGATACCATTTTGGTCAACTTAGCAGGACATGTCGTGACGTATCCTAGCCTTATACTGATCTTGGGGATGATTTGGCCAAGCAATAAGTGACCTCAAGTGACTAAGGGAAGATTTTAACGTGACTGTAAGTGCAAAAGACTCGCACTCTGAGTTTCTACCTCAGATATGGAGTAATATTATCACCCTTACCCAAATTTTAGGACAATCTCAATGAGATTGGCACTTATAATCTATTATCAGCTTAGTAAGAGACCACTAAGCATGACTTTTATATTGTATGTGGATACCTCCCACTTCTAATTATGTAGAATGTTTCATATGGAGAAGATATGATAAGAATTTGAATCCGGAATAGGCGTCTTTTTGATTTGGTCACATGTTGACCTCGAAATGGGTGTTGTAAATAGTGACCCTAAGGGCCTAAACAATGAATTAAGTTTAGGATAAAACTCTGAGTCGAGGATGGTATGCCCTCATAATTGTGTGCACATGTAGGGTGATTGTACCATGTTGGTGGTCGAAGAGACTCAACCCAGGAATTTCGGGGGGCTTATCTCTTCGTTTATTGGGCTAGTGACCTACCGATTGAGGTTTCTCAGGGAATTGAAAATCTTCACAATTTTTTAACACTGGAAAGTTGTAATCCTTGAACAATTAGTTCATCTTGAGTAGGGTGGACTGCTAACACCATGTTTTGATCGAGAGAAAACTTCACAATTGGAATAAGAAAATAGAACATTTCAAGGATGAGCATTGTTTTTCTATGCTTCCCTGAGACTTTGTGGATAAGTAAACGAGGAGAATAGACCCTTTGGGGGGTATGCATCTGTATTTGTCTACACGTGAACTTTTAATAACATAATCGTCTGGGACTTGATAAAATTTTGTACATACAAAAGGATAAAATAAAAATGTTGTATATGGGTGATTGGTATGATGATGACTATATTTAATCAGTAATAAAGATGTGGTAACGTGAGACTATGGATTTAAAATGACATTAATCCTTGAGGTTTCAACCTAGAGAGAAGCTATGCATACATAAGGTACAAATAACAGGAACTTACATCTTGAATTCCTCTCCCGATTATTACCCAAGGATTTGGGAGTTGTTGCATATCATCGTACCTTCCTTAGGAAGACCTCCAGATTGGCGGAGTTGCTGAGGGAGCATGATTCCCTTAAGTTTAGAAGTTTAATTGGTAATCGTTCGTGGTGAGGATAACACGATTAATATGACTTGTTTGGTGATTTGACATCTCAACTTTATCTTAAAATAAACATGTCATGAATGATCGTGGGCAGGGATTGAGGGGCATATGGAATTGTTTTGTATTAGTTAACATGTTGTGAATTATGCCCTTTACTTTTGGTAGCCTAAGGAAATCATCTCGAGCTATCTTTGATTCAGGTCAAGTTCAAAACATAGGTAATGGATGATGATACTCTCCTCTGTATAGTGCAGTTGTAAAAGCACTAAGAGATTGAGCAAATTGCCTCCAACGGGTAAAATTTTGGGACGACATTAGAAGTTTGGGAAGAATATCGGAGCAAGTAGGAGTACGTGTAAGTGTATTGCCTCGACAAGGCAGTCCTCTAGAGGCTTGTGTCGTAACCCAACTGTTGGATAAGAGTTATGTTCACAGTTCCTATAATGAAATGATTTAAATCACGAGATAAAAGTTGCACCAATTTTTGAATTCGGTCCAAATCTAAGTAGGACCGGGAGTAGACAAAAGTAACACTTGACTCAAGGTCACGTGTTATTAGAAGGGAATGAAGTGATTATAACCCATGCGGGGTGTAGAGTCATGGATTCACCTTACTTTGAGCCACGATAATGATTCGTAATATCACGAGAACCAATTGATAAGCATCATCGGATGACCACATGCGGAATTTGGGAACTATTTGGAAACATAAAAGCCTTCTTAGCTTAAACCCTTGAGGTAGTAACATCATGTTCTGTAATTGATGGATTGAAAGGGCATAATGTCATGACAAGTGAGGTGGGGTGATTGCGGAACTTGACTATTATGTGAATTTGAAGTCAAGCGGTAAACATCCATGATGTTTGACCATTTTAATTATCTTGTCATGACTTGATATTGGAAATAAAAGGACCCTCGAAAACGTAAAACCGAGTAGGCATCATGCTATGTTTGGAAGATGTGTACTATAGGTATGATCCTTTGGATATGGTTTGGGGAACTCAGAATTTGACTGGGCTTGGTTGGTGGGTTTGCATGAATGTTCTTATACATGAATTATTATAATATGATGCTAGACATTGCTAAGGAACACCAACTAGGGTTCACTAGTTCAGATAAATAGAGGTTAAATGAGGAAATGTTAACATATTGAATGTTATGAAGAGTGTACATGATTATTAAATATTAGAAGGCGGAGGTACGAAGATTTTTCCCCTACTTATTGACTCATATAGTTAAGCCACGCGATCATAACGATTGTTGAAACTTAATATCAAGTGGATGTCGTGTTAAGTGTAAAAGATGTGTGTTGTATGAATGATTGCCTCGGATGAAATAACATTGATGGAATCGATTTATAATGATAGGGATGATGATGGTTTGTACTAGAAGATGAGATTAAAGCTTGCTTCTACATATTTAATACATAAGAGGGACAATCTTGCGGGTACAATAACAGTTTGGGTATTTGGGGATATGACATCGTGAATTTTATGGTTGATTACCCGATTGACTTTGAGGCCAGACTCAGTGAATGCTAAATTTTGGATACATTGAAATGATGATGTTGAAAGTGTTACACATTATTTGGATAACGATGTCTTGGATTAGAAGAATCAATTTATTTTTGCAAAATCTGGAAGCACATTATTCTCTTGAAGGAGGATTCTAAATTTTATCTGGAGACAAGAGTGGCAACCTTTTGCGTATCGAGTTCACTAACCTTAAAAGATCTTAGATCAAAGGTGCAATGAAAGTTGGTTTATTAAGTTGAGGGAACAAGGGATTATGGGTTTCGGTGGTTTCCAACCTGCACATAGTGAGAGCGTGGCTATAAACCCAACCATGTATTTTCACCACAATATTTATGTTTTCATCAGGATGAGAGACACTTAAGATTTCTCTGTGCATAATTTTGATTATAAGTGTCATGAAGTATATCGAAAGTACACATAGGAGAAATTGGAAGTGAGGTGATGTGAATGAGTTGTGACCCTCACTAGTGGTGCGCGGGATTTAAAGTGTACTCAAGATGACTTTTGTGATCTGAACTTAAATCCTCATAGACCCAACTTAAATTTCGGGGATGAATTTGTTTCTTCGTTTATTGGATTTGTAACATCCCAATTCGAGCTAGACCCCTCGGGCGTGCGTTGTGCCGCCGAGAGTTGACTCGTGCTCGGTAGAAGCCCTAAGACCCTGAGGTGGTTAGGTTTGAGTCACGGTCAGCAAGTGAGGATTGATTTACCCTACTCTAATTGTAATATTGTAAGTATAAGTATGTCCTGGCAGTCCAGAAATAGGCTTTGATAAAAGTAGGTTAGGTTATTCAAGAAAAATTTAGGAAAAGAATGTGTCAAGTCAAAATCGACGAGGCTTCCCGTCGATCGACGGGACCGTCTCGTCGATCGACGGGAGCTCCCGTTGATCCTTTAGCATCGACTGGGAATGATGTTTCCTTAGGCTCTATGTCGAAATCAACGGGGCTTCCCGTCGATCGACGGGACCGTCCTGTCGATCGACGGGAGCTCCTGTCGATCTTCGCCATTAGCAGGGAAGATGTTTTCCCTAGGCCAGCAGAACAGTACCAATTGCAAAATTCAAGGCTAAAAGTGTAATTAATGTCCAATAAAGAGTTGACACCTAACTTTGGAGTTCCAAGGCATGGCATGGGAAGTTGTTGCCATTAATGCTTATTAATGCAAATCGAATCCCACTCACTCTCCTCTCTAAAGCAATGAGCCCCATTCCTTCACTTAAAATGGATGGTCAGATTATCTTCTCCTTCTTCTTCCACATCTTCTTCCACCCTCACACCTCAAGGAGCTCCAGCAACTTTCCTTGAAGGAGCAAAGCTTGGAGAAGAAGATTTGGAGCTTGGCCGACCACCACCATGCTGCCTTGAAGAAAAGATTGAACCATGGACGAATTAAGGTGACTTTCGACCCCTCTCCCTTGGTGCTAGATCTTTAGATCTAATTAGGAGAGACATTGAGCTTAAAAGAGCTTGATTTAGCGAGATTAATGGAGATTCGTAGGAAGTGGCCACGCTAGAGATTATGTTCTAGGGCTTCGTTCGCCGCGTGTATGTCTTCGATTAACTCCCCTCTTCAATATGTTGTTTAAGGAGTTGATTTCGTGAAGATCAGTGGCCTAATGAGGGAGTATTGGAGGAGAGAAGGTGAAATGACCTAATTCTTGTTTGGGGAAGATGATGAATAGTCCCTTGTTAAAGAGAGCATTAATTATAAATAGTGCACTTGATTAATAAGGGGACACATGAATAGTGGTGAAATCCCACCAACTAAGGGAAGAAAGAATTGATCTTAATTGGAGCTGAGAGTTCACGGGAAGAAAATGGGATGTGTTTAACAAAGGATTTGTTCTCTGTTAGATAGCGCCCGACGGTAGCGCTACCGCCGACGTTAGTGGGTCGACTTGCCGATGGGAAGGGATAACTTCCCATCGACACCTAATGTCGATGGGAAGGAGTGTTGATAGAGTCACTTGCACCTGGCGGTAGCGCTACCGCTGGCGCTAGCGGGTCGACTTGTCGACGGGAAGGGATAACTTCCCGTCGACACTTAATGTCGATGGGACGGAGTGCTGATAGAGTCACCGGCGCCCAGTGGTAGAGCTACCATCGACGTTAGCGGGTCGACTTGTCGACTAGAAGGGCTAACTTCCCATTGACACCCAATGTCGACGGGAAGGTGTGTCATCTGGATTACTAGAGCCCGGCGGTAGCGCTACCACCGGCGGTAGCAAACAGAGAACTTCAGGTTTCCCGCTTTGGGTGGTAGGAGTTCCTGGACTCCCATGTCAATTGAGCGAGGCGTAGATGAACGTTATGATTCAGAAATAGGACATTGTGATGCATAATTATGGTAATAATTGATGAGACTTAAATTTGGGGGAGATGTTCAAAATGACGGGTATGAGCTATGATAGAAATTTCAGAGGATTCAGTTATGAAATAATCTCTTGATTAAATATTATGTTATAAATTATTACGTGAATATGATTCCTTAGGGAATGGTCATATGATGATTATAGATGATATAAGCCTACTGTTGAAGTCCAGTCCCTAAAAGGAAGGAAAGTAGATCATGTTTGGAGCTGAGTAGAACTTCTTGGATGGGCATTTTGACTGAACGTGTTGTGGGCAATTATTATGATGAGCATATGAATATAGAGTGTGGGGGAACATGTATAAATTAATATTCATATCACTTGATAATCTATTAGATGGTTTAGATTGGTGATAACCTCTCAATAAAGTTGATAGCTATAATCGTGTTGAAACACATTGTGATTTGTGCATGAGGATTGAATATTGATGATATGTTCGGGCTTACTTATTTAGTAAAATATGAATATGACACCGTACACACAAGTAGTCCTACAGGATCTTGTAGAGTAATTTCCATGTTATACACACGCTACTGCATAAGAGTTATGATAACTTGGTATGGGTAGCACTGATGGCTTGGTGTGGATTATAAGATATGATTACATCTTATGGTGAAATGATAAGGACACGGTTGTTGGGGGCCTTGGATGCTAATTACCATCGGTTGAACTTGTATGATGTGAAATGTAAGAAGGCTCCATTCGTGAGTCCTCGGGTGCTTGATAGCACGGGTTGTGCATGGGACTTACATGAATGTGCATGGGAATTGTATGAATGTGCATGGTTTACACATGGTTGTGTAATCATCCTGGTTGGAGGATAACTTGTGGCGGGTCTACGGGCTTGCTAGTCGTGACACCGACTGAAGCTGGCAGTTAGACTCTAGACCGGTTGGGTTGGACTCTTGGTGCTTACATCCCAAAGACCCCTTCCATGTTATGAAAATCCAGCATGATGCGAGCAGTACGCAGGGTCTCTGTTGTGTGTTCTTAGTGTCAAGACGTACAGAGGCCTAGGTCTGGTAGTTTTCATAACCGCCTAGTAGTGGAGGAGCATGTTCCATTATCTCTGTCTGGCCACGACGTGAGGTGCATGAGTGGTTAACTACCCTCAAAAAGTGGGAAGTACAGGTCTATGTCGACATAGCAAATATGCATGGGTGAGTCATCATATCATAATCATTGCATTGCATTCATCATTTCATAATCATAACATTGCACTGCATTGGATCCTCATCATATAAACTTATGTGGGCACCTTTATATGATGGGTTACTTTATGTTCGGATCCTTAACTTATAAGCTTGTATGGGCATCCTTATAAGTTAAGTTCAATTCAATTATCTATATACTCTGCTTACTTATACTCTGTCGCTGGTCATATTACTTGTTAGATGCACATTTTATACATTTGATGTACTACTGTGATTACGTCTTTCATTGCCACCTGCTTTTGTTACTACTGTCTATATTGCAGCTTCTCTTCATTCCATTCTGCCTGGTGCCTTGGAGTCGCCAGGGGATAGGATGTGAAGCCACTTAGTCTTTATGACTAACGGTTGTTACACCACTATTATTAGGAGCACACTCAGGTGGATCAGTAACGTACGTCACAGGAGGACAGCCAGGATAGGGTGACAGAGCATCTGACTATGATAACTTCGCTACCGTCAGTGGCATATGTGAGCGAGTGTTTGAGATGAAGCCTTGGGGCAAGTTTGTACTCTGATGTTTTACATGAGATTTTGTAGCTACCTGTCCTTTTGTACTTGATCAGACATTATTACTTAGTTGCGAATCTATGGCTTCTACTATTTTTCTAATTTTGATGGGTTGGCATGATGATATGTGAGAATAGCTGGCAGGATAGGCATTTTGTGGAGGGGGGCTAGTCCGTGTGCTAGCACTTCCGTTAGGTGGCTGTCCTGGGCATAGGACTCCCCTCGGGCGTGTCTTGTGTTCCGGGAGGGGGGTCTTACATAACACCCCTCTAAGGGCGCGCCTAAAGATCCAACACCCAACTCCAGGACATGAGAAACGAACCGAACTGCCGGTTCTATTTTTTTAGGAACCGTACCCGAACCAAACAACTTGGGAACCGACCTGAAAGTCCAATTGATATGCTTTGATACCAATTGAAAAGAGTGTTTTAGTTCTTATATATTTTAAAGATCTTTGTTTAAGTTTATTTCAAAATAATGTTATATATAAATATATGAGTGATGGGTTAGTATTAAAATCAAACACCTAGTAGGCACAACAATACAGCACAAATAATAAATAAAACATAAAACAAAGCAAACAAGGCAAACATCCAGATGACACAAGATATATAGTAGTTCCCCAAAACCTGGGTACATCTACTCTTCTACCCACTGGTAGGAATCCACTAGGAGGTTGTTGATAAGGTGCCCTCACACCAATGGAGGTTTGATCAGGTGCCCAAATCACCAATAAGCTTTTGATAAGGTGCTTAAAAACCAAGGGAGCTTTTGATCAGGTGCTCTAACCAAGATGCAGGTTTTTGCTAAGTTGGCTTGTCACCGGGAGTTAACTTTTGAAGGGAGTTATAACCCTTTACAAGATGGGAAGGAGAAGGGGAAAAGATATATTGTTCTTCTCTTTTTGCTTAGAAGACTCTTGATGATCCTGATGAGATGTTGTGTTTGGATCTTGATGATGATGTTGAATAAAGCTCCCCCTGTCTGATTTAGATTGATGACAGCTTGTGGATGGAGCTTCTTCTCTAGAATGTGATACTCCTCTTTTCTTCTTGCAGTTTAGATCCCTGAGAACTTGATATAGATTGGTGTCTCAGGTTGTAGATGATCTGCAAGGAAAGAGTTAGCAAAAACAAAACAAGATAGAGTAATAATGTTGTTCTCTGTTTTTGCTGATGTTCTTCTTTTTCTCTTCTTCTTCTTCTTCTCTTTTCTCTGTACAGCAAATGTAATATGTTCTGTATATAATCTGTCGTGAACCTGCTGTCTTCTTTTTCTCTTCTCTGCTCTGTATATGTATTCTGGAGAGCTTTCGGCTGATTTGAATTCTTGTCGACAAAAGAGGAAAGAGATAATATCTCTTTTATTTCCCAAATCCTCGAGCAGATAAATTGCTGTCTTTGACTTGCTGCAACGGCTGTAATGTCAGATTTATAAAGGCAGCAATATATATAGCAATATATAAATAGAATTAATAAAATATTGCTTAAATAAATCTGACAGCATATTAGTCGAGCTGAGAATGATATAAAATAAAGCTGAAGATATTTCGTCGAGCTCAGCTTCATGTTCATTGACCTGATCATTTGATTCATCGTTTTGAGCCTCTATTGAAGATTCGTCGAACGCAGACTTGAGTTCGTCGAACGGAAGGATTCGTCGACCGCTGAGCCTGGATAATTTCGTCGACCGCTGAGCTTGAGCAAAAGTGTCGGCCGCTAAGCTGGAGCAAAAGCGTCGACCGCTGAGCTGGAGCAAAAGCATCGATCGCTGAGCTTTGATCGTCAAGCGCTGCTCTTAGACAAATTCTTCGACCGCTGAGACGGGGTCTGTTTGTCGACCGCTGAGACGATCTGTTCGTCGGCCGCTGAACCGCTGAGACGGGATCGTTGAATGTTGAACCGCTGGATTTCGTCGAGCGCAGAATGAATACCATTCATCGAGCGCAGAGCGTCGTTTGTCGAACGCAGGTAGTCGTTCATCGAACGCAGAGAACATATGTTATTTTTATTCTTCTCTTATTTTCTTAGCCTATTAATTATGTCTCTTTTCAGCCTTCTTTCTTAATAGGATTTGATCTAAGTTATAAGATATGTTATGATAGAAACTTAGACATTAAAGGTGGATCCTAACTCAAATCAAAACTAAGGTTCCAATAATCTCCCCCTATTTGAGTTGGGATCTTAATCCAAATTAAGATTAGGTTCTAACAATCTCCCCCTATTTGGTTTAGGATACCTAAGCATAAAAAGTCTTGAATAACTTAAGGCTTAAGGGTCAGAGATTATAGAAAATTTATTGTTCTGTTTGAAAACATTTAATCATAAATTATATTGTTTTCTTCTTTTTTAAAATACATTTGGGCAATACTGATTCCTAGATTGTGATTTAAATAGGAATTTAATATTATGATTTGCTAGCTGTTATTGGATTCTAAGAATTTTAAAATCAGAAAGACAATGCATGATAGCTTCTTTCTATAGAATCCCCTTAATCAGAAGAGACTCACACTCAGTGCTCTGATCATTTCTGATCTATGCAATTTGAGTAGAATGCTCAACTTGATTTTGGAGAAAATCTGGAAGAATGTGAAGTTATCTGATTTTGTCTTTAAGTTAGGAAATTCCAAAAGAATCATTTAACTGCTGTTTAATTTAATTATAATTTAAGTAAAAATATTAAACAGTTAAAACAAATTTGCCTTATAGATAGATATGTTGGCCTTTTTATTTCATTGAAATATAAATTTGAAATTTTAATCTGATTTTGCTGAACATAAAGAATTTCTTTTTCTTTAAAAGTTTGTTTAAGCTTATCAGCCTTAATTAACTTATTTTCTAAACAAATAATTTGTTCTGGTGTTATTTTAAAATTTTCTTTAGGTTTGTTATATTCAGAAGCTAATTTGTTTATTATTTGCTCTTTTCTGATTCTATTTTCAGAATTTATTAAACCTATACAAGATGATTTGAAAACAGATTTAAAATCAGAGATAAGATTAGGAATTGTAGTTACCTCTGTTACCTTGTCTGTTTTAGATTCAGCATCTGAGATATGATATGAACCATATATGGCCATCATATAGAAATTTCTGGCCTTTTGTTCTTCTTCTTCACTTAGAGTTGAAGATGGTTCTGCATCAAAAATGCAGTTAGTGGAAGAAGTAGAAGAGGGTTCATTTACCATCCTTGAGAGGGAGTTCTAGATGCTTCTTGCTGAAGTGCGGTCATTAACTCTTTGATAAATGTCATTTGACATTGATTGAGCTAATATTTTCATGGCCTTTGCATCAGCACTTTTCATCTTTTCTTGATCATCTGTTAAGGAAATTGAAGATGGAATTCCTGTCAAAATGGAATTGTAGATATCTTCATCTGGCATTGATATATAACTTAATTCTAACTTTCCATAAAGAGAATCTATCTAGATTACAGATAGGTGGATATGAATTTGAAAAATCTGCTTGTGTCATTAGATTTTTTAAAAACCCTTTTAAAAAAAATCTTAAGAACTAAGTGATCTTTGTGATTTCAGGTGTTAGCCTGTGTGAAAAATCAACCTGCTTTGATACCAATTGAAAGTCCAATTGATATGCTTTGATACCAATTGAAAGGAGTGTTTTAGTTCTTATATATTTTAAAGATCTTTGTTTAAGTTTATTTCAAAATAATGTTATATATAAATATATGAGTGTTGGGTTAGTAATAAAATCAAACACCTAGTAGGCACAGCAATACAGCACAAATAAGAAATAAAACATAAAACAAAGCAAACAAGGCAAACATCCAGATGACACAAGATATATAGTAGTTCCCCAAAACCTGGGTACATTTACTCTTCTACCCACTGGTAGGTATCCACTAGGAGGTTGTTGATAAGGTGCCCTCACACCAATGGAGGATTTATCAGGTGCCCAAATCACCAATAAGCTTTTGATAAGGTGCTTAAAAACCAAGGGAGCTTTTGATCAGGTGCTCTAACCAAGAGGCAGGTTTTTGCTAAGGTGGCCTGTCACCGGGAGTCAACTTTTGAAGGGAATTATAACCCTTTACAAGATGGGAAGGATGAGGGGAAAAGATATATTGTTCTTCTCTTTTTGCTGAGAAGACTCTTGATGATCCTGATGAGATGTTGTGTTTGGATCTTGATGATGATGTTGAAGAAAGCTCCCCCTGTCTGATTTAGATTGATGACAGCTTGTGGATGGAGCTTCTTCTCTAGAATGTGATACTCCTCTTTTCTTCTTGCAGTTTAGATCCCTGAGCACTTGATATAGATTGGTGTCTCAGGTTGTAGATGATCTGCAAGGAAAGAGTTATCAAAAACAAAACAAGATAGAGTAATAATGTTGTTCTCTGTTTTTGCTGATGTTCTTCTTTTTCTCTTCTTCTTCTTCTTCTCTTTTCTCTGTACAGCAAATGTAATATGTTCTGTATATAATCTGTCGTGAACCTGCTGTCTTCTTTTTCTCTTCTCTGCTCTGTATATGTATTCTGGAGAGCTTTTGGCTGATTTGAATTCTTGCCGACAAAAGAGGAAAGAGATAATATCTCTTTTATTTCCCAGATCCTCGAGGAGACAAATTGCCATCTTTGACTTGCTGCAACAGCTCTATTAATTAATGCTTCAACGGCTGTAATGTCAGATTTATAAAGGTAGCAATATATATAGCAATATATAAATAGAATTAATAAAATATTGCTTAAATAAATCTGACAGCATATTAGTCGAGCTAAGAATGATATAAAATAATGCTGAAGATATTTCGTCGAGCTCAGCTTCACGTTCGTCGACTTGATCATTTGATTCGTCGTTCTGAGCCTCTGTTGAAGATTCGTCGAACGCAGACTTGAGTTCGTCGAACGGAAGGATTTGTCGATCGCTGAGCCTGGATAATTTCATCCATCGCTGAGCTTGAGCAAAAGCGTCGACCGCTGAGCTAGAGCAAAAGCATAGACCTTTGAGCTGGAGCAAAAGCGTCGACCGCTGAGCTTTGATCGTCGAGCGCTTCTCTTAGACAAATTCTTCGACCGCTGAGACGGGGTCTGTTCGCCGACCGCTGAGACGATCTGTTCGTCGGCCGCTGAACCGCTGAGACGGGATCGTCGAACGTTGAACCGCTGGATTTTGTCGAGCGCAGAATGAATACCATTCGTCGAGCGCAGAGCGCCGTTCGCCGAACGCAGGTAGTCGTTCGTCGAACGCAGAGAACATATGTTATTTTATTCTTCTCTTATTTTCTTAGCTTATTAATTATGTCTCTTTTCAGCCTTCTTTCTTAATAGGATTTGATCTAAGTTATAAGATATGTTATGATAGAAACTTAGACATTAAAGGTGGATCCTAACTCAAATCAAAACTAAGGTTCCAACACGACCCGAACCACCCGGTTCGGTTCGGTCTTGGTTTGGTTTTCAGGTCTTCGGTTACTTTTGCACACCCCTAGGTAAGAGTGAACTTCAGTCCCTCTACACCCTCTGGTATGAGTGGACTTTTGTCCCACTATGCCCTCCTATAAGAGCAAACTTCGGTCTCTCTACGCCTTCTAATAAGAGCAGACTTAGCTCCCTATACACCCTTTGATAAGAGTGACCTCTACGCTCTATGATAAGAGCAGACTCTAGTCCCTCTACACCCTCTGGGAAGAGCAAACTTTGGGCCCCTATGTACTCTGGAATGGGTGGATGAGAGTCCTCATGCGCCGCATCCGAGCGTCTACCTCCGGTATGAACACCAAGTGATTACCTCTGAAACTAATATTAAAGCACTATGCTTGTCAATCTCTGGTAAAAGCGAATGAAAGTCCCCCTACACCATATTTGATAATCTACCTCTGGTATCGACGCTTAGTGATGACCTCCAGAGTCGAGCAACAAGTTAACCAACTGGCAAAAGAGGACAAAAGTCCTTCCACGCCACATCCGACCATCAACCTCTAGCTCTAATGTCGAGCAATGACATCTGGAGTCAAACGACAAGTTACTCCACCAGTAACGACATGTGAAAGTGTTGGAATCTTCTGTGATCTAGAAGTAATCAAGGATTTAGTTTTACTGACAACATAATATGAGTATATGGGGTCGCACATAAGAACGTACGGAAAATGGATAAAAGGTCGTGTTGGTTTTTAGTTAATTGGATATAAGTGAAAGACCATGCCTTAAATAATGTTTAATTAATTTGGAATTGATTAAATAATTATTGGGAGTAATTGTATATCGAATTAGATTCAAAATGGAGCTGTTAAACCACTACTCAATGTATGCTGACTTGAGAAGTCAATGTGCGTTGACTTAGTGTGCGTTTAACATAAATACATGCTTTTCTGGATACTAGTTAATGTATGTTGACTTGTGCAGTCAAGATATATTGAGTTGTGAGTTTCCAGACTGAACTCAATACATGAATACTTATGAAGTCGAGTACGTTGAGATGGTGTGCACTTAGTAAAGCTTCTATACTATGTGATGATACTCAACATATGCCTGACTTGTGAAGTCAACGTACATCGACATTTATTGGCTTGTGTAGTCAATGTACTCGGCATATGTTAGCATGAGAAGTCGACGTACGTTGATTAGTAAATAGAAGTCAAGGCACAAACAGCTCTGTTCACTCCCTCTTATGATGCACAAATACACAGTTTTCGAAACTGCTATATATATAGTGTTTTAGGGTTTTCAGATAACAATACGCATCTTTTGAGTGAGATTCTAATGACAACTAAAAACATGCAGTTGCATCCTCTCCTAAAAACGAAATTAGTATTTCGTGGAAACGAAGAAGGACGATCATCTTCCAATCGTGTTCGTTGGATAAATAGCGAAGTGCTTTTGGCATTCGTGTAGTGAAGCGTTTCAGGTGTTCGGGTGGATACACGTAGAGACGTGGATCTCGTTCTATGCTTGAGTACTCAAACGACAATTATCCTTCTCGAATATGATCCCGGCGCAAGTATATTCCCATTTCTTGATTTATTGGTTTATGCATGGTCGAAATAGAAATTGGTCTCTTGAATTTATCCACTATGCATGTGATGCCTGAGAACCCAATAGTGGTATGAGAGCGAGGATGCATTTACCAATTTTTCAGAAATTCCTCCCTTTCGCAGTAACCGTCTATCTCTATGTAGTTTGTGAAACTAAAAGCACTAATATGCGAGCTTGTCATCTGTATAAGAAGAGATGAATATATATGATAAATAAGTGTAAATCTGAAGATTTAGAACTATTCTGAATGTTCAGATCTATTCCTAGAATATCAAATATTGATGATTTTTTTCTATAAAATACGGTGGATTTTTGTCAAGGTTTCGGGGAACTGACCCGAGCACCGCAAGGGCTCTGCCCCTTGAACTCGTTAGGGGATCTACCCCTAAGACCCGCCAGGGGAGCAACCCCTTCGAACCCCGCAAGGAGCACATTATATTTTGTTGTGGTATATGTGTATATTTGGAATGTATCTGCAATGCGAATGGTTTAATATTTTTCATGATTTTGTTCAAATATGTGCAATGATTAAGAGTTAATCATGATTAAATGTTAATCATTTGTCATAAAAATCCCATAAATTTTATATTAAGTATTCAGATGTCTTCTGATGGATGACACTCTTCCTGCCTTGATCGATGAAGTGTGACTTGTCAAAGCAAGTGCATCAATCTATCTTGGCGGGGTGCGAGTGGATAATTGTGATATACTACTATTGATATTGAGTCTATCTTAACTAGGTGACCTCAACCGTTGAGTGTCTAGAGGCATAGGGTTGCAATGCACCATAAGATGGATGTGAATAATGGTTATTCACAGCCATATAAGAGTTGCATGATGATGCAATTGACAAAAATTATCTACTTAAATAACCACATTATGGGTGATCAGCCAAAGCTGACTTATGATGAGGGTGAAATACATATTGTTGGAACATGGTCTTCCGCATCTCCTAGGTTTGAGAATAATGAATCCTATGTGTATTTGATCTTGTGTGTTTAAGTGTGCAGGAAACAAAGTCCATATGACTCAAGGAAAACATAAGAAGGTTGCCCTCAAACTTGAGCCAGCAAATCCAACATGCCCACTAGCGCCGGCGGTAGTACCTAGCGCCCAGCGCTAGTGATGATTAGTGCAATTCTGTGAGCACATTTAGAAGGCGCTAGCGCCTGGCGGTAGCGCAGAGCATGGAAGGCAAAAAGAAAATGTTTCCTCAGATTGAAGATTCTCCCGCGCAGAACATTTCCTAATATAGGATAGCGCCGGCGGTAGAGGTATAGCTGAGGCTATAAATAGGACCCTTCTTCTCTCATTTCACACACCCATTATAGAGAGAGGTTGAGTGCTAGAATTGCAGAGCCTGATTTGGCCGAATGTTGATCTCCCACCAAAGCTCTGCGAATTTCTAAAGGAGGACTTCTTCGCGCCGAATCCAAATGATGTCCTCTTCAACAACGCTTATCCTACATCGGATCATCGTCTCCAACTTCAAAAGTTCTTCAAGAGGGAGTTTTTATTATTATCATTTCATATTTCTTGTAAGCCGTTAGAGAATTTGCCTCGTGTTGGCAACTAGGTATGGATAGGACTTAGGGTAGAAATTCACCTCTTGTTAGCGACTAGATCTAGGTTAGGTCTAGGGGTTGCTCAAGGACATATCCGGGGTTGGATTGGCTAGAGCGTCTTGAGGCCAAATCCGGGGAAGGATAGGCTAGGGCCACCGGTTCGTGGGGATTCGAGTCGGGATAGAAAACAAAAAGAGTTTATTATAATTTGCCACCGATTTCTAGCGTTATAGAAATCAACTTTTGTAAAACCTTATTTCATATTAATAAAGCATGTCTCTACTTTATTTTAGTTGTTTTGTTTGATTTCTCACCTTCTTAATCACGCATTATTTCAAAGATAAACAAAATATAATATAAGTTTTAAAAACCCTTATTCACCCCCCCCCCCCTCTAAGGGCACCTACCGATCCAACAAGTGGTATCAGAGCAGTTTTATTCCAATCGGCTTAACAACCGGGAATAATAGCATCTCATGATCTCGCTTCTATTAGTGGGGTAAACTTTTATGAAGAAGAAAAATCACTAGCACCACCTTTATTTAAAGGGTCAAATTATTGAGGATGGAAAGTTTTAATTGAAAATTTTATTAAAACTATAGATATCGAAGCATAGAATTTAGCAATAGTTAGACCAGCGGATGAATCAAATAAAAAGGAATGTTACCTAAATGCAAAAGCCAAACACTATTTATTTTGTGGTTTATCAAATGAAATTTGCAAATTAATATATTGTTTTTCTAGTGCATATAAAGTTTGAAATTTTCTTGAAGAAATGTATGATTCTCCATCTACTGGTATGGAACAAATATAAGAAGTGGAGAACATACACGATTGCTCAAATGAGAAAGAAAGCTCCTCTCATGATGGATCAATGGAGTGCACATCAAAGGGAAAAGAAGAAATCTCATATTTGGAAGAGGAATGCAAAATAAATGAAGACAACAAAGAAAATCCATGCTCAAATCTCACAGCATCCAAAAGCACTGTAAGGAAATCAAATCCTCTTATTGATTGCAATTCTATTTCTACTTTACAATTGCTACAAATTACAAAGCGCAAAATTAAGAAATTAAAAAATGCGAATTGCAAATTGCGCTTAGAAAATAAAGATTTAAAAGCAAAAGTTAAAGTAGAATCAAATTCTGATTTATCTAGCTTTACCCATGTCACTTCAATTGAAAATACAAAACCTTGTTTTGATTGTAATGATATTAAAGAAAATTTTAAGTAATTTGAAAAAAATTTATTTGTGTAAAAGAACATAATGAAAAATTATTTTTAGAAAATTCATCTTTGAAAAGTGATTGTGCTACGTGCCAAAATTATAAAATTGAAATCAAAGAGATGGACGAAACATTTGAGGAATTTAGAAACGACTATCAAAATCATATTAACTCTATTGTTTCCGCTCTTAACAATAGTACAATAGCTTATAATAAAGCAGGGCATAATCTAAAAATCAAAAATGATGAATTAAAATCAAAAATAAACTTGCTTATGAAAATTATAAATACAAATTCACAATATCAAGCTACATCTAAAAACAAGTTGAATATGAATATGAATATCTTAAATAAACCTAATAATGGGAGTAAGAAACACAAAGTATTTGTAAATCAAAATCAAAATCACCATTATTTACAAAATCATGTTTCTCCTAACTTAAAAATAAATTTACACAAATTTCCTATAAACAATACTTTCAATCATAATCTTCAAAATAAAAATAATCACAATGGAAATTTGATGCATAAGAATAACATTAAACCTAAGTATGAGTGGAGACCCAAAATTAAAGATGAAATGTTAACTCCACTTGAAAGGGTTCTTTCATTCTCATCTCCTCAAAAGTCATCTCATTATATTTGGGTACCCAAAGGAACCACCTCACTTGGTCCCCTTTGGATACCTAAATCTCTTATTCATTAGGTATCACCAAAAGCATGAAGTAGAATTTTTTCAAAAATGAAATATACAAATTTTTTACTTCATGATATGCTTTAATGTCTTTTTCTTATTCTTTTTGTTTTCTTATTTTTTTAAGCTATCATGTTATGGCAATCTTATATATTATTGGAAATATGATCTTATCTCTTAAAACTTAATGAGTTTATAAATCAAATTGATCAAAATTCAAAATCATATTTTATTTTGATAACCTATCTATTTTCTTATATTCATTGCCTATAAATATCTTATATTATCCATATGAATCAAACTCTAAATTTGTTATGAGATATTTATCTAAATTAATAAAATCATGAACTTCACTTTTTTCTCTTTCAAATTTTTTTTTGAGAGATGTCCATAGTTCATAAATCATTCTTAAACCTATTTTTATGCATGAACATCACTTTACATTAAAATCATTTAAATCATGCTTATTTGGCTTTTTTTAACATAATATCCTGTGCTTACATTTCCTATCATTTTCAACATACATTATTTTGATAAATATAAGCATTAAAAATGAAGATATAAGAAAATATATATCATGGCATGGTCATCTAATATAATATTTGAAATTTGACTTTGTCCCCTAAAGCCAAAATGAAGTTTGCAAATCAAAAGTAAAAGTCAGGTTTTCATTTATAAATGACCAATCTATTATCACTAAAATCATGCATATCTGTATTGTTCAATCATGTCTTCATTGTTTGTATATCCTATAATATTAAGCTTAAATGGTTGTGCAAAACTCAAGAATTAAGGTTTAATGAATATGGAGCTTTAATATGGAGCCCATGTTCAAAATTTTTAACTTCTACAACTTTTTGTGATTTCTTCTCGTCTCTTCACTTCATTAGACAGGTCTTACATTGCACAAACATAATTAAGCAAAATCGAATGTGAAATTGAAGAAAATTTGGGCCAAATACTCACAATAGGCACTCTCTGTGAGCTAACGCAGGCGCTAAGACCTACCGCCGACGCTAGCTCGAGTGTCCGATTTTCTGTAATTTTAAAATTCTGAAAAATCACTAAAAATATATTATTTTATATGTACTACTCATTTTGGCATCTATGCATATAGTTGATTTTTGCAAAATTAAAATACAAAGTTACAAAAGCCAAATTACAAAAAAAATATTTTTCTTACTTCCTTTCTTTGGTTATTTGTTTGATTTCTATTTCTATATGCAAAAATCAAATACAAAAATATAAAACAAAAAACAAGTATCAAAAATTATCTTTTGAACTTAACTTTTCTATTTACATGTATCTTGCGAAAGAGAGATTTGGGCTATCATCCCATCACATCTCCTAGTACCGGGAGAACCCCTCACAGGGTAGACCTCGGGAAGTCCAAGATCAATTTAAAGAGTTCAAACTTTAAATCAAATTTTTTAAAAAATATCAAAAATATTGTATGGACTTTATTGTGAAAATCAAACATGATTTAATCTATTATTTAGAACTTCTATAATATTGCAATTCATCGGTTCAAACTGCTTTGAACATTGTTTTTATCATGTTTTGATATATCTACTCATATGTGCACCAATTATAATAAAAAGGTTGTGTAGAACCAAGCTTAGCATGCCTCTAAGTATGAGTAAATGTTTTATGATTGATATTGATATTTATTCACTCACTTATTTTGGCAAAGTTTACATATGTTTTTAATCCAAGAATGCTTGCTTGTGTATTGTAATTGTACAACGAATTAAATTTGTACAAGTTTCTTACCTACACTACATTTATTTGCACTCTTAAAAATTAAGAAAAGTGGTTGTGCTTTCAAAATTACATTGGTTTGCAAAACAAGTGTATTCGGAGAACTTTGTATAAAAAATAATCATGAAATAAATTGACAAAAATAACTCCACCAAGCACTACTTAAACCTCATGATAAGTCTTAATAAGTGTTGTGAGGTTGAGCACCTTGGATAGAATAGTAAAGTGTCTTGTGCAAACCTTCATTTTTACACCACTTATTCCTAAGTACACCGGATCACAAAAATCAATATTGAAAAATAAAGTATGTGATCCCCAAGCACTACTTTGCACCCTGATAAGTCTTAATGAGCATTGTGTGTGCAAAGAACCTTGGTAGTTTTACATTTTTTATGTGCATTGAAGTGTGTGGAAGTAAAATTATTTGTGTTTTATTGTGCACTTTACTCTACATATGTTTTGTATTTATGATTAAATCATTTGTTTACTCTATTCAAAATACACTTATGTGCACATCATTATCTTCCATAACACTTCTTCTCATGAGTATTGGATCCTAATGCTAAGTTCCATACTACTCTTTATATATATAAATGCACTAGTTAACCTAGCATGCTCTCTATAATGTTTTGTATGTTTTGAATTTGTGAATTAATATAACGTTGTAGTAATCTCTTTTTGAAAACATTATTTCATGCTTGGTTACTTTATTACTTAAAGATTTTAAAATGAAAAATGATTTACAAAAACATCTTCCTCTTTGGAATTTAACTCATATATCTTCTTATGAATAGACATGATTACAAAAAGATGTTTCTTGTATTTCTATAAGTCTTCCGCGTCATCACCATATATTTTTTGCCTTGCGCTTTCATGCTTATATCAAAGTCTTAAATCTCAAAAATTCCTTTTTCAACAAGTAGTAGACTTGCTTGGTAGAATTTATTTTGGTCATTCTAAACACGCATATCATTTTTATGCTAAAAACTCTGATTTAATAATGGATTTCAAAATAGCTATGTGAGTTTTTTTTAATTCAAGCAAAAATATAAAAACTCCTTGGCTATGAAATTATAATTAGATTTAAAATGCTTAAATGTTTCCAATAATTATTATCCATGATTACATATCTCACCATAGCGGGGGCGTAGGGTTGTAGACATTAGATATCTTAACCTCTAAGTCATGTCTTGTCCTTAACCGGAGAGGGTTCTAGTGGGGCCTTGCGCGTCACTGGGGGGAAAGAGTGCTTGGTTGAGTATTTTCTAGTGTTTGTATATGGGACAAACATCCCAACCTACGACATGTATACAGCTCCTTATGACCATCCGTCACTTAGTACAGGACTAGAGTGTAGGCATATTGTCTAGGTAGATTGGTTACTTGGAAAACATTATCTCTTTATGCTTCAAACTCTTATACAAAAGGGAGAACTAACATGATAATATTGATTACTTGTAAAATGTTATATTGTTCATCTTTATGCTAAAAACTCTGATCTATTTCTATGAAAATATTTATGCTAAAAACTCTAATTTATTTCTATGAAAAATATTCTAAAACTCCTTATCATTTCCTTCTCTCTAAAAGCTCGATCATGCCTTTATCTTATTATCAAATAAAAATTGTGTTTTGCTTCCTTACCCACTTTTGCTAATAACAAAATGGGGAGAACTAACATGATAAATATAATCTGTTATCAAAATGGAAAACTAACATGATTAATTAAGATGATAGCTTACATATTTGGGGAGCATTCACTTAGGGGGGGCATGTATTTAGGGGGAGCAATTATAAATACTAAAATTGATAATTATCCTAAGTCATCACTCTCACACACACACAAGTAGGTTTCATCATGCTTATATATTAATGCTCTGATTTATCATTAATGGATTTGTTATTATCAAAAGGGGGAGTTTATTGGAACATGGTCTTCCGCATCTCCTAAGTTTGAGAATAACAAATCCTATGTGTATTTGATCTTGTGTGTTTAAGTCCCTATGACTCAAGGAAAACATAAGAAGGTTGCCCTCAAACTTGAGCCAGCAAATTCAACATGCCCACTAGCGTCGACTGTAGTACCTAGCGCTCGGTGCTAGCGATGATTAGCGTAATTTCGTGAGCACATTTAGAAGGCGCTAGCACCTGGCGATAGCAGATAGCGCAGGCGGTAGCGCGAAGCACAGAAGGCAAGAAGAAAATGTTTCCTCGGATTGAAGATTCTCCCGCGCTGAATATGTCCTAATATGGAATAGTGTCGGCGGTAGCGGTAGCGCTGGCGCTAGCGTTGAGGCTATAAATAGGACCCCTCTTCTCTCGTTTCACACACCCTTTAGAGAGAGGTTGAGTGATAGAATTACAGAGCCTGATTTGGCTGAATGTTGATCTCCCGCCAAAGCTCTGCGAATTTCTGAAGGAGGACTTCTTCGCGCCGAATCCAAACGACATCCGCCTCAACAACGCTTATCCTACAGCGGATCATCGTCTCCAACTTTAGAAGTTCTTCAAGAGGAAGTTTTTATTATTATGATTTCATATTTCCTGTAAATTGTTAGAGAATTTGCCTCCTGTTGGCAACTAGGTCTGGGTAGGACTTAGGGCAGAAATTCACCTCGTGTTGGCGACAAGATCTAGGTTAGGTCTAGGGGGTGCTCAAGGCCATATCCGGGGTTGGATTGTCTAGAGCGGCTTATGGCTGAATCCGGGGAAGGATAGGCTAGGGCCACCGGTTCGTGGGGATGCGAGTCGGGATAGAAAACAAAACGAGTTTATTATTATTCGCCACTGATTTCTAGCGTTATAGAAATCAACTTTTGTAAAACCTTATTTTATATTAATAAAACATGTCTCTACTTTATTTCAATTGTTTTGTTTGATTTCTCACCTTCTTAATCACGCATTATTTCAAAGATAATCAAAAAATAATATAAGTTTTAAAAACCCTTATTCATCCCCCCCCCCCCACCCTCTAAGGGCGCCTACCGATCCAACACATATCTTGTCCACTAAAGAGTAGCTCGCATAAGCTCTCTGAATGATATTAAGGGTTATTAATTTGAAAAAAATAGTGAGAGTATTTAATAAAGTCCTTATTAAATAAAATATATTTTGAAATATAGTACTAATTAACCTTGTACTTAAGATAATTGGGTATACTGAGAACCTTGAAAATTTTGATTTTCTCTTAGGTCAAGAGTTGGTCACTAACTTAATCATGCAATCATTGTCGGATAGTTATGAGGAGTTTGTCTTGAATTACAACATGAATGAAATTGATAAAACACTGACCGAGCTCCTAGGCATATTAAGAATTGCCAAAAATGATATGAAGAAGGTCAAGCCTACTAACCCCATTTTGATGGTGCATAAAGGTAAGGGCAAGTCCAAGAGATTCAAGAAGACTAAGATAATATCTAAGTCGTATCTTGATCCCAAGTCTTCAGCACTAAAAAGGAAAGGACTATCCAAGGAAGAGAATTGTCATCATTGTGAGAAGATAGGGCATTGAAGGAGGAATTGTCCTCTTTACATTGAGGATCTGCAAAAGAAGAAGGGGAGTGTGATTTTCACTTCAGGTATTTTTATTATAGAAATTAATCATTCTACTCCTACATCTTGGGCATTGGATATCAGATGCGGTTCTATCATTTACATAAATGTGCAGGAACTAAGAAGGAGAAGATGCTGGATAAAGAAGAGGTAAACCTACGAGTTGGAAATGGAGCAAGAGTTGATGTCGTTGTCGTATGAACTTATCATCTTTCTTTCCTCACTGAACTAGTAATATAATTTGAGAATTTCTATTACGTTCATGTTATAACTAGAAACATTATTTTTATTTCATGTCCACACATGAAAGATTTTTCTTTTATTAGTAAGAACAATAGTTGTTCTATATTTTTGAATGATGTTTTTATTGCATAACACAAATATTTAATGGTATGTATATTTTGAACTTAAACCAGCTCATCTAAAACATTGATAATACTAAAAGAAAAGAAAAGAAATGACTCAAATCATACGTACCTTTGGCGTTGTTGCTTAGGTCATATAAATGAGAAATGAATATCCAAACTCCATACAGATTAATGGACTATTGGACTCGTTTGATTATGAATCATTTGAGAAATGTGAATCTTGTTTGTTAGGGAAGATGACTAAATCCACTTTCACTAGTCATACCGAGAGTGTTGATGATCTTTTGGGTGTAATACATAATGATGTATGTATACCCATTAGTTCAATGACTAGAGGAGGGTTTTACAACTTCATTACATTTACTGATGATTTTAGTATATACAGATATGTGTATCTTATGATGTACAAATATGAATTCTTTGAAAAGTTTAAAGAGTTCAAGAATGAAGTACAAAACCAACTAGAAAAAACAATTACAGCACTCGAATTTGATCGAGGTGGCGAATATTTGAGTCATGAGTTTTATGATCATCTGAGAGAGTGTGGTATTGTATCACAACTCACTCTACATAGAACACCACAACATAATGGTGTTTTTGAGAGGAGAAATCGTACCTTGTTAGACATGGTATGATCGATGATTAGTCATGCAAATATATTAGTTTACTTTCGGGGATATGCTCTAGAGAAGGGTTCTTTAACACTAAATCGTGTTCCTAGTATGTCTTTCATAAAGATTTGGGGTTGTGAGGCATACATGCAATATCAAATGCCTAATAAACTAGATGCCAAATCTGATAAATATTTTCTCGTAGTGTATCCTAAGGAAACTAGAAGGTACTATTTCTATAAACACTATGGGGGTAAAGTGTTTGTTGTGAAGACTAACATCTTTCTATAGAAGGAGTTCATATCTAGAGAGACTACAAAGATAGAGCTTGAAGAGGTTCAAAAACCACAAACAATAAATGAACCATAATTGAAACTTGAGCAAGGACTACAAGTTATTGTAGCTAGAGAGCCTACTAAAGAAACATAAGTTCAACGTAGATCTGGTTACAACATTTTGAGCTTAAAAGATAAGGATTTCCCATGTCTCAAATAGGTGATGTGTTGCTTATGGATCATGATGATGAGCCTGCAACCTACCAAGAAGCTATGAATGGACCGGACTCCAAGAAGTAGCTTGAGACCATGAAATCTGAAAATGGACTTACATGTATTTAAACCAAGGTTGGACCTTGGTGAAACAACCTGAAGGGGTACGATCCATAAGGTGCAAGTGTGTTTTCAAGAAAAAGAATGACATGGATGGGAATGTACAGACATTCAAAGGGTGATTAATAGCTAAAGGTTTCAAGCAAATTCATGGTGTTGACTATAATGAGACTTTTTCCCCTATTGTCATGGTTAAGTCCATTAGAATTCTGTTTGTTATTGATGTGTACTATGATTACGAGATCTGACAAATGTTTGTCAAAATGATTTTCCTTAATGGAAACCTTATTGAGGATGTGTACATGACACATCCAGAGGGTTTTGTATATCCAAATGATGCCACTAGAATATGCAAGTTGTAGAGGTCCATTTATGGATTGAAGCAAGCTTCTCAAAGTTGGAATCTTCTTTTTGATGAGAAAATCAAAGAGTTTGCTTTCATCAAGAATGAAGATGAACATTTTGTTTACAAGAAAATTTGTGGGAACATTGTTGTATTCCTAATATTGTATGTAGATGACATACCATTGATTGGGAATGACATTCCAACCGTAAAAGCTATTAAAAAAAGCTAGGGGACTGCTTTTCTATGAAGAACTTGTGAGAAGACACTTATATACTTGGTATAAAGATCTATAGAGATATATCAAGGAAGTTGTTGGGTTCGACCCAGCGTACATACATTGAAAAGGTAATGAAGCGGTTCAACATGCTTGAGTATAAGAAATGATTCTTACCCATGTCACATGGAGTGAGTCTCTCTAAGGACCAGTATCCTAAATCTTTAGAAGATAAGGACCATATAAAGTTGATTTTATATGCTTCTTCAATTGGATCAATTATGTATGCAATGTTATGTACCAATCTCGATGTCTCACATGCTTTGAGCATGACTAATAGATATCAGTCTGATCTAGGTAAAGGCCACTAGACGACAGTTAAGAATATCCTAAAGTACTTGAGAAGGACTAAGTATGTATTTTTGGTGTATGGTGGTGAGGAAGATCTCATTGTAAAGGGTTATATAGATGCTAGCTTCCAAACTGATAAGGATGACTAAAAGTCTCAATCAGGTTTTGTGTTTTTCCTAAATGGAGGCAATGTGAGATGGAAGAGTTCAAAGCAAGAGACAATTGCTGATTCTACAATAGAAGTTGAATATATCGGTGTTGCTAATACGGCCAAGGAGACCATATGTATTAAGAAATTCA
Organism: Dactylorhiza incarnata; assembly: GCA_033032865.1. NCBI lineage: Eukaryota > Viridiplantae > Streptophyta > Magnoliopsida > Asparagales > Orchidaceae > Dactylorhiza > Dactylorhiza incarnata. Next base: position 8,623,614 of record JAWHQI010000023.1, read on the forward strand.
TCGATGTGCATGACATAGTTCCTAGCATTGTTGATCCAGTGACTCTTTACTGTGAAAAAAATGGTGTCATTGCATAGGCCAAGGAACCTAGATCTCATGAGCACTCCAAGCACATACTTCGGCGGTTCCATCTCATTTGAGAGATTGTCAATCGAGGAGATGTGAACATTTGCAGAGTACCAACTGATGGGAATATACCAGATCCACTAACAAAGGCTCTTCCTCAGAGGAAGCATGATTGTCATACTCGATCATTGAGTATTTGATATTTGAATGATCAACTCTAATGGGAGGCTCATGTATTTTGGCTTTGTCGGTTATATGTTCATGTGATGACTTGTACTATGTTATTTCACTTACATTTAAAAGATATGTTCTTTTATTATGTCTATTTATTGCTATATAAATAGATTAATTAAACATAATAAATGTCCTTGGGATGTTTTCTTAGAATTCAAGTGCGCGACTTGAATATGAGATCATGTGTTCATATGAAGCATCATTGTTAAATAGTCCCTAGTCAAGGTATCATTGTAGAAACTTGTGCAATGATGATACATTGAGACTAGTGTGTGGGATTGACTGATGACTGAGTCTCATAGGTCATGATATTTGATATCATGTCATTATACATGTAATTGTTAGAGAACGAGTTGCACTGCACAGACTCACCATAAGATTACTTTGTGGATTGTTATATAAATGTGTCACAAGTAGTTCCCATAGTGACAATTGTGTATGTGGTTCTTTGACATGAAGTCATTACAATCATTATATGAGTAGGAGCACACTTTGATGTCATCTAAAGTCTTCCTTGAGAAAGGTTGATGATAAAAGTGGTTATTGAGTACGTTACGAATCATATAAGTGATTATGGGTTGATGTAGATGAGATTTGTCCTCTTATATGGCAGGAGTTGCATCCATGGGCCCTTTGATGGAGTGATACTATGAAATGCATGGTCATGCTAAGTCGAGTCAATATGTGATATTGGGCTCACTTATTTCTAATAGTCTAGTCTAGATCAAGAAACATAGATTGAATTATTAAGAGGGTGGCACACTCCATGCCTCGAGTTCAGTCTGGATGTAAAGAACAAATGGACTAGACTATATTGATACATTGGTCACTGTCATGCTTCATTGAGTTACCAACTTTTGTATTACTTGTGCAGCGATGATGCATCGCTAGATATCACATTATTTGTGAGCTATAGTTGATACGTTCTAGCTCAAGTGAGAAATTATTGGAATATTTTGTGGTCTAGAAGTAATCAAAGATTTAGTTTTATTACCTATATAATATGAGTCTATGGAATAACACATAAGAACGTACGAAAAATGAATAAATGATCGTGTCGTTTTTTACTTATATTGGATATAAGTGAAAGACCAAACCTTAAATAATGTTTAATAAATTTGGAATTGATTAAATAAATATTGAGAGTAACTATATATCGAATTGGATTCGAAATGAGGATGTTAAACCACTACTCAATGTATGTTGACTTGAGAAGTTAAAGTGCGTTTGACTTGGTGTGCATCTAACATAAATACAGGATTTTTTGGATACTAATGAATGTACGTTGACTTGTAATGTCGACGCATGTTGAGTTGTGTGTTTCCAGATTGAACTCAACGCACGAACTTATGAAGTCGACGTACGTTGAGATTTTGTGCGCTTAGTAAAGCTTATATACTATGAGATAATACTCAACGTGTGGCCGACTTATGAAGTCCATGTACGTAGACATGTGTTGGCTTGTGAAGTCCACGTACCTTGATATATGTTGGTTTGAGAAGTCGACATAGGTGGACTTGTAAATAGAAGTCGACGCATAAACAACTTTGTTCACTCCCTCTTACGGTGTATAAACAACGAGTTTGTGAAACTACTATATATATAGTGATTTAAGGTTTTCAGATAATGATACGCGTCTTTTGAGTGAGACTCTAACGACAACTGAAAACCTGCAACCGCATCCTCTCCTAAAAATGAAATTAGTATTTCATGGAGACGAAGGAGGACGACTATCTTCCAGTCATGTTAGTTGGATGAACAGCGAAGCATTTCTGGCATTCTTGCAGCAAATTGTTTCCTGAATTTGTTTGGATACACGTAGAGACGTGGATCTCGTTCTACATTTGAGTACTCAAACGACAGTTATCCTTCTCATATTTGATTTCGGCGCAGGTATATTATCAGTTCATGGTTTATTGGTTTATGCATGGTCAAAATAGGAATGGGTTTCTTGAATTTATCAGTGGCGCATGTGATGCATGTAACACCCTGCCAGTACGAAGAGTATAACAGCAGGTCCGGCCGGGACCCCACGCCATACAAACCACACTAGCTAGGAGTTAAAAGGTGATAACCAGAAAAGTAACAACTAAACGAGAGTACAAAACGTAAGCGGAAGCATTAATTAAATCATTCAAATAGAACTGTCCACTATCATAGGAATGTAACCTGAATAAGAGTTACGGCCTTAAGGCCTTACATTCATCCAATGCACAAAACTCCATAAGCATACATCGGCACGCAGGCCGGCCATACATGAATAACAGGAAAAGGGCTGGCCTTCGAGGGCCAACATTGCAAAGGGCCATCGCCCGCTATTTCCCGCTAGGCTCACCTGCACCTGCATAAGAACATTCCACCAAGCGGTGGCAAACAAAGTAACGGTCAGCACAGCTGACCAAATTATAACGACCCCACCCCTTTTCCGGGGTGGCGGAGCTTCTACCCTGCAAGAAAGCCATACTAGCACAAGTACTAAATATAAAGAAAGTGCAAACTACACAAGGTGAGGTTTCAAGCACAATCAATCTTCTAGGTTGAGCATCAAAAGAGAGGGGAACCTAGGTATGCACACGATGTTGGTTGGGTTCACCCGAAGGTTCCCCACCACCGCCTAAGCAATCGCATGAGGCTAATCATAACATCCATTTCACAAAACACTCCACCGTAAGGGCCACAACCTTGGGTGGAAACAAGAGCTTTTGGTCGGTCTAGGTATGACACCTTCCACGACCTCTCCCATGATCACACGGCTTTCCTGAGGAAGGGGCCTCTTACCGATCTGCATGGAAACGGGTTCGGTTTAGCTTTGCACGTGCTCTAATCGTCGCGATCTATCGCACGACGTGGGTACGGCTTCGCCTCAGCCCGTAAGGGTTTAGCACTTTCAAGTGCTACACTAATTATACGCTACGCACCTAACCCCTTCACAAGGGTCTAGGTTTCGCGAATACTCAACAAGGGAGGTGCAATACGCTCCGCATCAATTTCGTGGTGAAGGTTTGCCTTCAACCAAACTCAAAGCATGGGGCTTTCGTTAGCATCTTCACAAGACGCCTATACTTATTTCCCGCATTACTATAGATGATTTCACGGAGTCATTCTCCGGCATGCATTCTAGGCCTAACCTAAATGCAACGTCGCAAATCAAGCATCACCGATTCGGGCTCACGGCCATGAATAGGCTTCACACAAAATGCCTAAATTCGCACGACTACCGGATTTTCTACTTGTAATAATGTCGGGGACGGACACAATCTACCCGGAGTTCCGAAGAACTTGAGGAGATCCTACACTTCACCCATTTGGTGAAAGGGATTCCTCATGCAAGCATAGAAAGAGGAATGAAAGGACAAATACAAGTCCAAAGTTCGGGAGGAAGAATCGTTACCCTAGACGCGTTCTTTTTCGCCATAGATCCGAGATTCTACACGGAGAGAAACGACCGCACCGGGCTGCACTCTCCAAATCTGGAAACGGCTCGCGAAACGGAGCTCCGGAGCTCCGTCAATGGCGGGATCTACCTTCTTCTTCCTTGGCTCCTCCTTCTTTCTCTAGGGTTTGGAGAGAGAATGGCTTAGAGAATATGAGGGTTTAACCCCCTCTCATCAGCCCTAAAGGTCTCCCGCAACTAAACCTAGCCGTTGGATCAATTTCCAAAAGATTTGGACGGTCCGATCTTCTTCTCCGCTCAAAATCGCGGAACAGAATAAACAGGGCGCACGATCGCTGGCGCACGATCACTGGTCGTGCGCGAAGAGGGAAATGATCGTGCGCACTGTCCGAGACAGAACTCGATTCTCTTCTGAATTAACGCACGATCGCTGGCACACGATCACTGGTCGTGCGCGAAGAGGGAAATGGTCGTGCGCTAAGAGCAGAAAGGGAAGATTTAGCCTGCTTCAAGTGCAGCACTACCACTCCGCCTACTTCGCTGAACCACGATTTTTGGGGTGTTACAACTCCACCCCCCTTAAAAGAATTTCGTCCCGAAATTTATAAAACAGAAATAGCAAGAAATTCAGCTATAAATTACCTGAGAGAAATAGCTCGGGGTACTCCGCAAGCATCGCTTGCTCTCTCTCCCAAGAGAGCTCCTCTCGGCCGCAATTATCCCACCGGACTTTTACCATCCGAATGGACTTGTTCCGCAGCTGCTTTACTTCGGTATCTTCGATGCGTAAGGGCTTGACCTTCGTCGACAACCCACTATCAACCGGAACTTTGCCGACCGCAACGATATGAGTAGGCTCTTGCACTGCCTTCCTCAACACTGAAATGTGAAACACGTCGTGCAGACCGCTCAGCTCTGCAGATAATGCAAGCCGATAAGCCGCATCACCAACACGCTCCACGATCTCAAACGGTCCTAAGTACCTTGGACTGAGCTTTTTCAAGCGTCGGATCCTTGATACCCCTTTGCACGGTTTGATCTTCAAGTAAACCCGGTCACCGACGGCAAACTATAGGTTCCTATGCTTGGCATTGAAGTACTTTGCTTGCCTATCCTGGGCAACCAATAGCCTTTCACGTAGACCGGATCGTCGAAGTTGCTTCTTCAACATCCTTTCGCTTCAATAGCTTAGTATCGCCCGTTTCCGCCCAAGACAACGGCGTACGACACTTCTTAACATAGAGGGCTTCGAAGGGAGCCATCTTTATACTGGCTTGATAGCTATTATTGTAGGCGAACTCGATCATGTAGAGATGATCTTCCCACCTCTTTCCAAAATCTAGAGTGCACATTCGGAGCATATCCTCCATAGTCCTGTTGGTTCTCTCGGTCTGTCCATCCGTTTGCGGGTGGAAGGCCGTGCTGAACTTCAATTTCGTGCCCAACAGTTCATGGATAAGTCTCCAATCTTTCGATGTGAAACGCCCGTCACGATTGCTGACGATACTACGGGGGACACCGTGCAGCCTCACAATACTATCAACATAGAGCTTTGCTAGCTTCTCTACAGAATCATCCTTTCTGTTCGGAATGAAGTGTGATACCTTCGTCAAACGGTCCACGATCACCCAGATGGCGTCGTTTCCATGCTGCGATCTCGGCAATCCGTGCACGAAATCCATTGAAATATCATCAAACTTCCATTCCGGAATCGGCAGGGACTTCAGAAACCCACCGGGACGTTGACATTCCGCTTTCACCAACGCGCAAGTATGACACTTGGCCACGTAAAGGGCAATGTCTTTCTTCATACCCGGCCACCAGAAAAGCTTCTTCATATCCATAAACATTTTAGTGCTCCCCGGGTGGATTGAGTACTTGGTATGATGAGCCTCGTACATCAATCCGCCCGTAGAGTGCCAACGTTTGGGATGCACAACCTTTCCTGTTTCCACATAAGGTCATCTTCGAAGGAGAAATCAGTGTTTAACCCCTCAACGGTTTCCGCCTTATAGCGTTTCATGCTCTCGTCCAGCTCCAATGCTTGTCGAACTCGGTCGGCAAGGTCGTATTGAACCTCCGTCCAGTTCAAGCATGTTGAAGTAGACGTTCTCCTATCAATGCAAATGATCTCCATATCTTCCAGCTCGCGGATTAGACGCTCATCGTGCATCAAAATCCAATTTGCTTGAGCGGGAGCCCGACGACTCAGCGCGTCCGCTACTACGTTTCCCTTACCGGGAGTATAATTGATGTCGAAGGTGTAGTCCCCAAGGAACTCCATCCACCTCCTTTGACGCATATTCAACTCCCTTTGATCCAGCAAGTACTTGAGGCTCTTGTGGTCGGTAAAGATATCGATCTTCACGCCATATAAATAATGCCTCCAAAGCTTAAGAGCAAATACCACGGCCGCTAGCTCCAAATCATGGACCGGGTAATTCCTCTCATGAACCTTCAGTTGCCGGGAGCCATATGCAATTACCTTTCGGAACTGCACTAGGACACAACTCAAACCACTTCCTGAGGCGTCGCTATAAATTTCGTAGCCTTCCGTACCTTGTGGCGAGCATAGAATGGGCGCCGTGGTCAGACGGCTCTTCAGTTCTTCAAAAGCTCGTGCGCACTCGGGCGACCAAACGAACTTATGATCCTTCCTAGTCAGTTTTGTGAGAGGAAGTGCGATCCTCGAGAAGTTTTCCACAAAGCGCCTATAATAGCCGGCAAGTCCTAAGAAACTTCGGACTTCCGCTACGTTTCTCAACAAAGGCCACGCTCGGATCGCTTCTATCTTCGACGGATCTACTGCAATTCCATCTCCACTAACGACGTGACCAAGGAATGCTACTGACGGTAGCCAAAACTCGCACTTGGAGAACTTGGCATAGAGCTGACTCCTCCTCAAGGTGCTTAGAACGGCGTGCAGATGCCTTACATGCTCCTCTTCCGATTGAGAGTATACCAAAATGTCGTCGATAAAGACGATCACAAATTGATCCAAATACTCACGGAACGTCCTGTTCATTAAGTCCATGAATACCGACGGTGCATTGGACAGACCAAACGGCATCACCGTGAACTCATAGTGCCCAAAGCGGGTACTGAACGATGTTCTTGGAATGTCACATTCCCTTATCCGCAGTTGGCAATAGCCGGACCTTAGGTCCAGCTTGGAGTAAACCGTCGACCCCACCAATTGGTCGAATAGATCATCGATTCTTGGAATCGGATATCGGTTCTTCTCGGTCAACTTGTTTAGCTCTCGATAATCAATACATAGACGCAAGCTCCCGTCCTTCTTTTTCACAAAGAGGACCGGTGCACTCCAAGGCGATGAACTTGGACGTACGTAGCCTTGCTCTAGCAGCTCTTGCAATTGAACCTTCAGCTCTGCCAATTCCTATGGCGCTATCCGGTACGGTGAGCGGGCCACAGGTTTGGCACCTGGCACCAACTCGATACAGAAATCGATCTCCCGCTGAGGCGGAGCCCCAGGGAGTTCGTTAGGAAACACGTCGGCGTACTCCGCTACAACTGGGACATCACATAACCTGGGCATTGGCTCTGAAGTCTCCAACAAGGTGAAGAACAACTCGGCGCCTTTTCTCACCACCTTAACCACCTGGAGAGCAGACATCAGCGTCTTGCTCGCTCCTCGCATACCGGCGAACATGGTTTCTCCTTCGGTGTCCCTTCCCAGAGTGATCTCCTTTGTATTGCAATCTATGCATGCCCGCTGCTCCGAGAGCCAGTCCATGCCGAAGATCACATCAAATTCAGCTAACGGTAATAACGACGCTTCCAAGTCGAAATCCTGACTTCCGATCCGCACCTTCACACGGCTCTTCCTATCCGCACTCATTCGAGATCCATTGGGTAGCACTACTTCCAATCTATCCTCTACGAAGGTAGACGGCACTCCGATTCGCACAACGAAGTCCTCGGACAAAAAAGAGTGTGATGCACCCGTATCAAATAGAGCTCTCGCCGGATAGTTGAAAATTAGGACGAAACCTAATTGCACGCAAATAAAGCATATAGTCGTACCACAGTATGAATTATATATATCGCTAAAAAAGCTAACTTCTAATTCGTACCTGTGACGACATCAGTTTGTCGTATAGCTTCTTGTTGGCCAAGCGAATAGACTCTCGGCTGAGTCGGAATGTGCTGGGAAGCCAAAGACTCCGCAGCTTTACCCTTTTCGGCAGCACGAGCATAATCCACCGCTCGAATACCAGCCTTCGGGGGACCACTTTGACACACCGCAGCTTTGTGTCCCACCTTCCCGCAGGTGAAACACGTAATAGGAGTCCGCGCGGTCGTGGCTCCCGAAACATTTGAAGGAGCTGGTTCCGCCTGTTTGAACTTCCTTTTGTTCCTTCTGAAATTCGACTTGGACTGAGAGGCCAGCGCATGAAACTCAGGTTTCTTTACAACACCCCTTGCTTGTACCCTCTTCATGTCCAACTCCAAAGATCTGGCAGTTTGCACCATCACTTGGAAGCCAAACGTCATAGGGCCTGCAAGGAGCAGCCTCAACTCGTCCCGAAGCCCTTCATAGAAATTATTTGTCTATGTCTCCTCATCCTCCACCAAGGACCCCGCATAGCGACTCAGTCTGGTAAACTCATGCAAGTAATCATCAACGGAGCGATCACCTTGTGTCAACCTCAAGAACTGGTTTTGCAACGCAATGCGCTGGGCAGAGGGGATAAACCTTTGGAGGAACGACTTTGAAAACTCAGCCATTGTAATTTCAGTAATATCTCTACCGCAGAACTTATGCAGCTCCTGCTCTTCCCACCACAGCACAGCCTCTCCATCAAGAAGGAAAGTGGCTAAGGTGACCATCATGGCTTCGTCCGTCGCTATCGCCCTCAGAGTTCTTCTAACTCTTGACAACCAGTCTTCTGCCTCCGTTGGGGACTCAGATCCCGAGAAGGTAGGAGGATTAAAGCTCAGGAAATGCTTTAATTGATGGCCACGCGCTCGCCCCGCAACTACTTGCGTAACTTGAGGTTCCACCCTCGGCGCTACCGCAGGTTCTACTGCAGCTACAGGCACAGGGGCCTCCACCCTTGGTTCCGCCGCAGGTTCCACTGCAGCAACAGCCTCAGGGGCCACATCCGGAGTAGGAGTGGCAGGCTGGACTAGCCTTTGGGGTTGAGCGTTGATCATCGCGAAGACCGCTTCTGCGACTAATTTGATCATTTCAGCAGAAGGAGTGGTCGCTGGCACTTCAGCCGACCCACTACTTTCAGCGGTGTTACGGGGTCGAGACTACCCCGCAGCACTTCTAGTCACCTATAATCATGCAAAGCACAATTTAGTGACCCAAAACATATCAAACATCAATCAAGGGACGCTCAGGTTCCGCAAACAAGTATGTTTTCTTTTCATTCCTAAGTGGACATTCTTATTAGTTTTTGTCGTTTTAGGTGAATGCACAACCCGTGCGCACCACCCCTTAAAAGGAATTCGTCCCGAATTCGCTGAACTACGGATCGACGCCTTAAGTCCGATACCAAATTGTAACACCCTGCCAGTACGAAGAGTATAACAGCAGGTCCGGCCGGGACCCCACGCCATACAAACCAAACTAGCTAGGAGTTAAAAGGTGATAACCAGAAAAGTAACAACTAAACGAGAGTACAAAACGTAAGCGGAAGCATTAATTAAACCATTCAAATAGAACTGTCCACTATCATAGGAATGTAACCTGAATAAGAGTTACGGCCTTAAGGCCTTACATTCATCCAATGCACAAAACTCCATAAGCATACATCAGCACGCAGGTCGGCCATACATGAATAACAGGAAAAGGGCTGGCCTTCGAGGGCCAACATTGCAAAGGTCCATCGCCCGCTATTTCCCGCTAGGCTCACCTGCACCTGCATAAGAACATTCCACCAAGCGGTGGCAAACAAAGTAACGGTCAGCACAGCTGACCAAATTATAACGACCCCACCCCTTTTCCGGGGTGGCGGAGCTTCTACCCTGCAAGCAAGCCATACTAGCACAAGTACTAAATATAAAGAAAGTGCAAACTACACAAGGTGAGGTTTCAAGCACAATCAATCTTCTAGGTTGAGCATCAAAAGAGAGGGGAACCTAGGTATGCACACGATGTTGGTTGGGTTCACCCGAAGGTTCCCCACCACCGCCTAAGCAATCGCATGAGGCTAATCATAACATCCATTTCACAAAACACTCCACCGTAAGGGCCACAACCTTGGGTGGAAACAAGAGCTTTTGGTCGGTCTAGGTATGACACCTTCCACGACCTCTCCCATGATCACACGGCTTTCCTGAGGAAGGGACCTCTTACCGATCTGCATGGAAACGGGTTCGGTTTAGCTTTGCCCGTGCTCTAATCGTCGCGATCTATCGCACGACGCGGGTACGGCTTCGCCTCGGCCCGTAAGGGTTTAGCACTTTCAAGTGCTACACTAATTATACGCTACGCACCTAACCCCTTCACAAGGGTCTAGGTTTCGCGAATACTCAACAAGGGAGGTGCAATACGCTCCGCATCAATTTCGTGGTGAAGGTTTGCCTTCAACCAAACTCAAAGCATGGGGCTTTCGTTAGCATCTTCACAAGACGCCTATACTTATTTCCCGCATTACTATAGATGATTTCACGGAGTCATTCTCCGGCACGCATTCTAGGCCTAACCTAAATGCAACGTCGCAAATCAAGCATCACCGATTCGGGCTCACGGCCACGAATAGGCTTCACACAAAATGCCTAAATCCGCACGACTACCGGATTTTCTACTTGCAATAATGCTGGGGACGGACACAATCTACCCGGAGTTCTGAAGAACTTGAGGAGATCCTACACTTCACCCATTTGGTGAAAGGGATTCCTCATGCAAGCATAGAAAGAGGAATGAAAGGACAAATACAAGTCCAAAGTTCGGGAGGAAGAATCGTTACCCTAGACGCGTTCTTTTTCGCCATAGATCCGAGATTCTACACGGAGAGAAACGACCGCACCGGGCTGCACTCTCCAAATCTGGAAACGGCTCGCGAAACGGAGCTCCGGAGCTCCGTCAATGGCGGGATCTACCTTCTTCTTCCTTGCTCCTCATTCTTTCTCTAGGGTTTGGAGAGAGAATGGCTTAGAGAATATGAGGGTTTAACCCCCTCTCATCAGCCCTAAAGGTCTCCCGCAACTAAACCTAGCCGTTGGATCAATTTCCAAAAGATTTGGACAGTCCGATCTTCTTCTCCGCTCAAAATCGCGGAACAGAATAAACAGGGCGCACGATCGCTGGCGCACGATCACTGGTCGTGCGCGAAGAGGGAAATGGTCGTGCGCACTGTCCGAGACAGAACTCGATTCTCTTCTGAATTAACGCACGATCGCTGGCGCACGATCACTGGTCGTGCGCGAAGAGGGAAATGGTCGTGCGCTAAGAGCAGAAAGGGAAGATTTAGCCTGCTTCAAGTGCAGCACTACCACTCCGCCTACTTCGCTGAACCACGATTTTTGGGGTGTTACAATGCATGAGAACCCAACATAAAGTCTCCCTACGCCACATCTGAGTGTCTACCTCCGACGTCAAAGCCGAGCAACAAGTTAACCAACTAGCAAAAGCAGACAAAAGTCCCTCCATGCCACATCTGAGCATCAACCTCTAGCACTAATGTAGAGCAATGATCTTCAGAGTCAAACGACAAGTTAGTCCACCGATAATGACATGTGAAAGTATGCACATCTGAGCATCTACCTCCGACGTCAACGCCAAGCGATGACCTCCAGAGCCGAGCAACAAGTTAACCAACTGGCAAAAGTGGACAAAAGTCCCTCCATGCCACATCCAAGCATCAACCTTCGGCACTAATGTCGATAAATGACCTCCGGAGTTCAACGACAAGTTAGCCCATCGGTAGTGACGGGTAAAAGTTCTTCTATGCCACATTCAAGTGTCTACCTTTGGCATGAACATCGAGCAACAAACTCTGGCACTTATGCAAAAGCTCGCAATCCAGCGCGGCATGTCGCCATCGTTCGCCGACGAACCTTCCCGGGCAGCCCAGGGGTCATGCCTGTCATTTTCTGGAAATTGGGGATCCAGGTGATCAAGATCGTGGAACCTCATTCACCGGTTCAAATCTCAAGACAACGTGATTACTAATGCGACTCTCAGAAAAACAATAAAAAGGCACATAGACCTTCATTTGAATACAAACAACCAAGAGGCATGGTGAGAGCTCTGAAGTTTCCCGGCGAGAAACCTCTGAGAAATCTCCTTCAAAGTTGGAAGACCTCCTTCAACTCTCAAGTCCTCATTCAAGAGGGACTTAGAGATCTCCTTAGGAGCATGTGCCATCTCAAGTGCCTTCTTAGGTGCCTTCTCAAGTGCCACCTTAAGTTCATGTGCCAGAGCCTGCTCTCGAAGCCGCTCCTATGAGCAAGAAGGAAGAATTTTCATTTTTGTTTACTTTCAAGCACTTGTAATTTGAGTGGTGGTCTGTCACCCTCTCGAATAATCAAACACTTGTAACCTCAAACAACTAGTGGAATTGTTCGGCATTGAATTGACCCAGTAATTTAGTCATTTTTTGGATATTTTCACGTAAAAAAGTCATTTCGTCTCCGCTGTTGGTTCTCTTAACTGTTTGTGCTTGACTCAGTCTCGAGCTAAGATGGTTCGATTCTATAGACTGGAAGAGCGCTAAATGACCTGTAAGAGGTCCGATCCGGTTTTCAAAACATGCATGCTACTTATCTACTATTAAAACGTACTTATTTCTTTTGAATACGAGACATATATCTCCACCATATATAAAGAAATATCAAATCTATGAATTTTAAAGTCGTTGAAATGATTACGGTCGTCGAATCTGGCATGATATTTCATCAGCAGTAGGACCAAACCTCTCTCTCTCTCTCTCTCTCTCGCCACTTTTTTATAGGTCTCCTAAACCTACTAGGGGGTGACCTAAAACTATGAAGGTGTATGGTACCCTACAACATGAAATTACGATTTTACCCCTAAATTTATTGGAAAAAGGAGTGTCATATGACCCGTTTTTTAATCTCACAAAAATTGTCAATGGTGAGAATTGAACTCAGGTTTCCACTATGTCAAGCAAAGAAGGAAACCATCACACCATATGGTTTTTGTTGAACAACATTGAATTAGGTTTTCTATATACGTATATATATAGACCGCCCCCGCCGAAAGTTGCCGCCCTTGCCGAATGTCGCCTACCCTGCCGAATGTCGCCCCCGCTGAATATCGCCGCCCTCACAAAATGTCGTCGCCTGACGGGGGCCCCCTATGCCCTGTCACTCATATATATATAAATATATATATATATATATATATATATATATATCTTTAACTACTAAATGCAAGAACTTGCCTTTGGTGCAACATTCAGCTTGGGTCAATTATAACCTCAGCCTTTTACGCCAATGACTTAACATAACTCATAAAAAAAGGGAATTTTATAAAATATAAGGGATATTGATGTAATAACACAATATCAAAATAATAAAAAAATTAAAACAAATTCAGAAATTTAAAAAGTTTTTACTAGAGCTCCTAAACCTACTAGCCTAGCTTATCATTACCTACTAAATAATACTTTAAAATTCTATCCGGAGCCCCGTTCGACTAACGGGTCCCGTTCGATGAACGCGGGATTCCGTTCGACTAACGGGACCCGTTCGACTAACGGGCGGGGTTCGAAGAAATCCCCGGTTCGACTAACGGGCAGGGTTCGACTAATTTTTTTAATAAAATTTCTTAACGTAAATGCGGGCGAAGCCCTCCGAGGGGGCGGGCGAAGCCCGCCGCGGGGGGGGGGGGGGTGAAGCCCGCCTTGAATGCCAAGTGGGCGAAGCCCGCTTGATTACGAGCCCCGTTCGACGAACGCGGGATTCCGTTCGACTAACGGGACCCGTTCGACTAACGTGCGGGGTTCGACGAACGCGAGATTTTTATTAAATTAATTCTATCCGCACCCCAGCTAAAAAATTAATTCTATCCAGAGCCCCGTTCGACTAACGGGTCCCGTTCGACGAACGCGAGATTCCGTTCGACTAACGGGACCCGTTCGACTAACGGGCGGGGTTCGAAGAAATCCCCGGTTCGACTAACGGGCAGGGGTTCGACTAATTTTTTTAATAAAATTAATAAAATTTCTTAACGTAAATGCGGGCGAAGCCCTCCGAGGGGGCGGGCGAAGCCCGCCGGGGGAGGGGGGGGCGGGTGAAGCCCGCCTTGAATGTCAAGTGGGCGAAGCCCGCTTGATTACGGGCGAAGCCCGTAGCGACGCATCGAGAACGGGCGTAGCCCGTTCGAAGATGCTAGTTATTCTATAAAGGAAAAGTACCATTTGGTGCAACATTTGGTAATCCTAAAATGCCCTTGAATTCAGATATTTCCCCCTTTAGTTCAACATTCGAAATTCAAAATTAAAGGTCATTCCCGAGAATATACAAATCCCGCCGTAGCTTTCGCTTCAAGTACCGCTTTTTCCCATTACATCTGCCTTTTCTCATGGCCATCCCTCCTCAATCAGCATCTGTGCAAAGGCAGATGTTGGCCTCATGCTTCTTCGCTCCGCTCAACTTCAAAGTTCGATGGATTCCTTTCTTGTATCAGGTAATTATGACGGCATCTTCATTTTCCTCCGGTGAGGTTTGGCCGCAACTTCTACGATCTCTCTCTCTTTCTCTCTCTCTTCTCCGCTATTTTTCTCGGTGATTCTCAGTCTGACCATCCCTCTTCTCTCCATCTCCTACTTTTTCAGACCCTGGCAAACATTAAGAGCAGTTTTGGCCTACTTTTTCAGACCCTGGCAAACATTAAGAGCGGAGAGAGAGAGGAAGAGGTCTGGGTTTGGGATGGGGGGCTTCCCACAAAATACATCTTGCTTGGGGAAAGGAAGGAAGAGGTCTGGGTTTTTGGTGGGCTTCCCACTACACATCTTCCCTGTATTTCTTATCTCCTTCACAGGTTTTCGGTGGGCTTCGCAGTTTTGGCCTTCGATGTTCCTCCTTTCTCCTAACTGCACATGCCCTACTATTTCACCAGCAACAAAGTAGATGGGGTCGAGGACAAAGGTGGAAGGAAAAAACATTAGTGTTCAGGTTCTCTGTTCCTTATTGTCCTTATCTTTCCTTTTCAATGTTAATCTATCAGTATTAACCTTTTATAAACCTTCTTTGAAATCATTTTTGATCTTTTTGCAGATGACAGCAAAGCTTGGGGAAAGGAAGAGGTCTGGGGTATATAGATATGTGTTCGTAGATCTTCATCCTCCCTTTTGATCTACTTTTTTGGTTATTTTTCAGTTGGTCCTTCTCCTACATACATCCTTCATCAGCTCATTCCGATCAGGTATCCTCATGGTCCCCCCCCCCCCCCCCCCCCCCCCCCCCCCCAAATTCATCAAACGAGAATTAAGTATCCCAAGTTTTAATTTCTCTCAATTATGTCTTTTCCTGTTTCTAATTTGTGCCATGATTTTTTTTCTCACTTTTAAATATGTATATGGATTTACAGTATTAAATTTATAGCATGATAGGTGATTGAACAACATCTGAAGTATTGCGCTCTGCCCACAAAAATGTCCAGCATAGAGGCGGAGCCCCGTGCATATCGTGCCTGGCCGTAGGGGTTTGAGTTGTGTGAAATAGTGTTATAAAATATTTGCCTCATTTCGCCACCCACGACAAATGTCGCTCCTACGACAAATGACACCTCCCCAAGAAAAAAATCACCCCCATAAAAAATTTCGCCCCCCAAGACACGAATGACGCCGACCACACCCAAATGTCGTCGCCCCCAAACGAATGTCGTCGCCCCTCGACCAATGTCATGGCCCCGAACGAATGTCTCCACCTACAACTGATGTCACCGCCCACGACTAATATCGCCACCCACAACCAATGTCGCCCCCCTGACCAATGTCGCATCCCATGACATGTCGCCGCCCACGACAAATGCAACCGCCCACGACAAGTGTCTCCCCCCATGACAAATGTCGCACCTCACGACAAATATCGCCCTCAAAACTAATATCGCCCCCACGACAAATGTCTCCCCCACAACAAATATTTTTGCCCACAATGTCACTCTAACAAAAAATGTTGCCTCCCACGACAAATGTCGCCCCCACGACAAATGTCTCCTTGGATAGGGGCGGAGCCCCATGTCGGGCACGACAGATGCTGACGCAGCCCACTAAGAGTCAGCGAGCACGGGCATAACCCGTGCAGAGCTTCTCGTATGTGTATATATATATATCTTTAACTACTATATACAAGAAGTTACCTTTGGTGCAACATTCAAAAGTGCCAAATATAGCCTCATTCTTTTACTCAAATGACTTAACATATATTATGAAAAAATGGAAATTCGTAAAATATAATTACTATTTGTGTAATTACACAATATCCTAATAATAAAAATAATGATGGGAATTCATAAAATTCAAAAAACTTTTTAGTAGACCTCTGTTGGGAAAATGATTTCTCTTAACCCCTGAAAATGAGTTGAATATGAATTCTAAGAAAGAAAATCAAGGTTAAGTAAATATGCGTCGAATAGTATTCGACGCAACGTCGAAGTGGTGTCGACGTTCCCTTCAGAATGAGTCGAAGTAACTTTAAGAAGAATTCGACGTATCCTATGTCGACGTAGCTCTGACTTCTAGTCGACGCATCTTGAGAAGTCGACGCACCTTAGTCGACGCACCTTCCTTATTTTTCTCTCGACGTCCAGCCAGGACGAATTCGACGCTTACGTCGAATAGTAATCGACGCATGTCGATTTCTATGTTTAATTCAAAAATCGCCAGGTCTCTTTCCTTCTTTTATAGATCTGATTTATATGGAATCAATTTATTCTTTATAGCCGTTCTGAATCATTCTTTTCCTCTAATAGATTCTTGGCTAATTTGATTAAAACCATTATGGACATTATTTGAAATCAGAATGAATTCTTTCCTTCTATTGATATAATTATTATGGAAATATTTCTATCTTTCTATTTCTCTGTCTGCTAATCAACTATCCTCCTATAGTATTTTTTGAATGGACAGAGCTATAAAATAACAAGGAGGTCGGCAGAGAACAAACAACAAGTGATCCACCATTTTACATTTGAAAAAGAGGAAGAGCTCCCAAGTGAAAAGAGAGAATTGAGAAATAGTGTTGCAGCAAAGATCAAGCTTCCTTCTCCTTCTCACTCTGAATCCATAATGCTGCAAACTCTGATAGCTCTCACAAAAGAGAGAAAAGTCCTACAATCTCCTTCTCACTATAGAAGAGAGATTTCATTCACTACTTCTTGTGCTTCCAATCTTCTTGCTAGGAAGAAGATTCTTTCTTGTCTTAAATACTTCTTCTCCTTTTTCTTATTTCACTTTCACATATTGTAAAAGAGTTTTTAGAATCTCTCTTCAAAAAATTCAGTTGTACTGGTTCTAAGAGTCTCATTTTCAAAAGACTCAGTTGGTTCTAAGAGTCTCCTTATCAAAAGACTCAGGGTGGTTCTAAGAGTCTCCTTATCAAAAGAGTCAGTGCAAGATAGTGAATTCCTACCAAGGGGGTAGAAGAGTGGACTACCCAAAGTTTGGGGAACCACTATATTTCTGTGTGTTGTGCTGTGATTTTTTCTTCTTGCATTTATTTTCTTTACTTGTTTAATTCTTGTTGGTGTGTGTGAAGCACTAATCTGTGGTCACTACACTTATATATATATATATAATTATTAACTTTGCACAAAAATATTTTAAATCTCTATTCACCCCCCCCCCCCTCTAGAGAATTCTAGTGAGGTTAACTGTGCACTTTCAATTGATATCAGAGACAGGTTGATCTAAAAAGGATAACTCCTTGATCAAAAAGATCCTACCTCTTATTTATATATATATATATATATATATTTCTGAAAAATATTTCTTTTCACGTGGCACAAATCAAAGATTATGCTTCCACCAGACCACCAATGTGCAATCTTGAAAAGTTTGCAGTTTGGAAAACAAGAATTAGGATTTATATGAATTCTATTGATGAAGATTTATTTAATGTTATCTTGACAGGTCCTCCCAAGCCTTATAGAAAAGACTCAAGTGGTGAAGTGACTCAAACACTTGTCCCAAAGGCTGAGTGGACAGTTGAAGAGAAGAAGGCAGGAACATGTGATGCAAAAGCTGTAAATATTCTGGTCTCAACCCTCTCTGATGAAATCTTTCAAAGGGTTGTTGAGTGTGAATCAGCCAAAGAAATTTGGGAGGCTCTCATAAAGATGGTAGAAGGAAGTGCTGATGAAAGAAAAGATAGGAAGGCTCTATTGATCTCTCAATATGAGAACTTCCAAAAGAAGAATGAAGAAAGCATCTCTGAGATGTATGACAGATTCAGTCTGATCATCAATCAACTAAGGGACTTGGATAGAGAAATCTCTCTCACAGAGATCAATGACAAATTGCTGATGAGTCTCCCAAGTTCATGGGACTCTAGGATATGGGCAATAAGAGACACAAGAGGACAAAGGGAAATTTCAACAGATGCTCTCTTAGGAAAACTCAGATCCTATGAGCAACTGCTGAAAACCAGAGAAGAGAAGAAGAGAAGAGAAAACACCCCAACTTCTTCAAAAGACAGGAACATTACATTAAAAGCAACAGAAGAAGGAAGCTCTGTCACTGAAGAAGAACTATTCAGTTTCCTGGCCAGAAAATTCAAGAAATGGGTCAGGACAGATGGATCAAGAAGGAGAGAGTCAAAACCAAGGTATGACAAAACTCCTACTAAAGAAATTATTTGTTATTCTTGCAGGAAACCTGGACATATTGCCCCAGAATGTCCAGAAAATGCTGAGACAAAGAAAGATCTGAAAAAGAAAGATCTCAAGAAAAAGGGGAAGAAGAAAGAAAGAGGCTTTATTGCAGAAGCCTGGAGTGAAACAGACTCTGAGGACAGCTCCTCTTCTAAGAGTGACAATGAAGAGCCTAAGCAAGAAGACATATGCTTAATGGCACTGGAAGGCTCAAATAAAGATGATGATGCTAAATCATGGAGTGAGACAGGATCAGAAGAAAGCATATCTTCTGAAGATGAAAGAGAAAATAGCCTTATTCTCATAGAGGAATCTGAGGATAAGGATGAGGTAAGCATTTTTGATGAAATAGATTTTCAAAGTGATAATTTCAGAAATGATTTTATGGGAATGTGTCTAGATCAACTAAAAGCTAAACAAGAAATTAAGGATCTAAAAGAACAAATTAATATGGCTAAAAATCAGAGAAATAGAGAAGTTAAATGCTCTAAAAATTATGAATTAAGGGTTAACATCATAGAAAAGGAAGTAGAAAGGGCTAGAATAGAAAACCAGCTCCTTAAGGATAAGGTATCCCAGGCAAAAGCCTTTGAAGAATCAATAAAAATGAGAAGCCAAACTCTCAAGGAAATCACTGAACAACAAACAAGGAGACATAAGAATCTTGGTCTAGGGGCTGATCCCTCAACCAGCCAAATTCCATCCAACAAACCTGCTTGGATGATCCCCGTAAAATTCACCAAACCCATCAAATCAAACCAAGAGAAAGACTCACTAAATAAGGAAGAAGACACCCTCAAGGAAATAAAACAATTTGATGAAACATCATATTATTCAGCTGATGACTCTCAAACTTCATCTGAAGAAGCAACTAAGCCAAAAGAAACAATACATAAAAGAGCAAAATCAGAAAAAGGGAAAAAGAAAATTTGTGAAGATACAGTTGCGTCGACTTCATATCGACGTATGAATGATAGTGCGTCGAATTCCACTCGACGCAATCTCTCAGATGCCTCGTGAAAGTGCACAGTTAACCTCACTAGAATTCTCTAGAGGGGGGGGGGGGGGGTGAATAGAGATTTAAAATATTTTGTGCAAAGTTAATATATATATATATGTGTATGATCACAGATTATAGCTTCCCACACACCAACAAGAATTAGACAAGTAATTAAAGTAAATGCAAGAGAGAAAATCACAGCACAACACAAGAAAATATAGTGGTTCCCCAAACTTTGGGTAGTCCACTCTTCTACCCCCTTGGTAGGAATTCACTATCTTGCACTGAGTCTTTTGATAAGGAGACTCTTAGAACCACCCTGAGTCTTTTGACAAGGAGACTCTTAGAACCAACTGAGTCTTTTGACAAGGAGACTCTTAGAACCAGTACACTGAATTTTTTGAAGAGAGATTCTAAAAACTCTTTTACAATATTTAAGTAAGAAAGAAAGAAAGAAAGAAACAATAATGAATCTTCTTCCTAGCAAGAAGATTGGAAGCACAAGAAGTGAATTAAATCTTTCTTCTATAGAGAGAAGAAGATTTGTAGCCTTTCTCTCTTTTAGTGAGAGCAATCAGATTTTGCAGCAGTGAGATTTCAGAAGCAGAAGAAGAAATGGTTGAATATTGCTGCAGAGCTTTTTCTCAATTTCTCTCTTTTCTCTTGGGAGCTTTTCCTCTATTTCAAAATGTATGTGGTAGATCACTCAACTCTTTTTCTTTTCTGCCGACCTCCTCTTTATTTATAGCTCTGTGTATTCAAAATAATGCTATAGGAGGATAATTAATTAGCAGTCAGAGAATTTGAAAAAATAGAAATGTTTCTATAATTAGCATACCAATAGAAGGAAAGAATTCATTCCAAATTCAAATAATATCCATAATGAGCTTTATCAGATTAGCCAAGAATCAAATAGAAGGAAGGAATGATTCAGAACGGCTATAAAATATTAACATTATTCCATATAAATTAGATCTACTGAAAGAAGGAAAGAGATCTGGCGCATATTTAAATCTGTCATATAAATCGACGTGCGTCGATTACTATTTGACGTAAGCGTCGAATTCATCCTGGCTGGACGTCGAGAGAGGAATAAGGAAGGTGCGTCGACTAAGGTGCGTCGACTTCTCTATATGCGTCGACTAGAAATCAGAGTAGCGTCGACAACACATACGTCAAAATCTTCCTAAAGTTACTTCGACATAACCTAAAGAAAACGTCGACTACATTTCGACGTTGCGTCGAATACTATTCGACGCATATTTACTTAGTCTTGTTTTTCATTCATAAAACTCTTTCTTTAACTCATTTCTAGGGGTTAAGAGAAATCATTTCCCCAACAATCTCCCCCTATTTGTCTTAACCCTATTTAGAGAGAAATTGTATTAGCATAAGAAGTATGTCACTTTAAAAAGCGAAATTTAGATAAGGAGATCAAATACTCCAGAATCATATAAATAGATTTCATTTTCATACCAATTCATTTTCAACTATAGGATGAGATATATCAGCAATGTTTTCAAATACTACTCAGGTGGGGTAGGAGGAGTCTTTCTTTTTCTCTTGAATACTAATGTTTGAGGAGAGGAGGATTTCTCTTTCCCACTTGTAAGAAGTTCATTTAGCTCCCCCTGAGCAGGTAGCTCCCCCTGGGATAGAGCTCCTTTTATTTCTTCTTCTTCAGCCAACAGAATATCTGTCTCTTTTTCTTTTCCAGTATCAGCTTCATTTCCTTTCTCAATGACATCAGCTGGTTCTTTTCCATCTAGATTTGTACCAGCTTCATTTTCAGCCTCATTCACTACTCTGCTTCCTTCCCCCTGTAGTGGTGTCATTTGATTTGCAGCATCTCTTGCTATGTTGAGTATCTCTATTGTTTGTTCATCAATATGGAGCTTAGGTACTATCTCATTCCCAAGGGTTTTGAGCAGTGCTAGACTGTCAGTTTTTGAGGTAGGAAGGGATTTGTGAGAAGGAGATTTAGGATTGGAGAGCTGATCTTCATCTAGATTCTCCCCCTTCTTGACCTTCTTGGCCAAGGAGGTTAAGAAAGACCTAGTCACTCTAGAGGAAGAGAGAGATGACTTTAGATCTTGCACAGAGGCACTGACCTCATCTATTTGGGTGTGCATGTGAAGGATGGAGGAATGAATCTGGGAGCAATGCTCATCTAGCATTGCCTGGAATTTTTGAGCTGCAGATTGGATGCACTGAGTGAGTAGAGCCTCAGTGGATGCAGATGGTGGAGAGTGAGGAGATGATGAATGTGGAGAGGGGATTCTATCATCTTGAGGAGGTATATTTGATGGAGGAGGTGGAGGAATAGATGAGACTTGGGCATGTGGTTGAGATGGTATTTGTGTGGATGAAGAAGGTACAGAAGATGTGACTGTTTGAGAAGGAGGAGGAGG
This sequence comes from Dactylorhiza incarnata, assembly GCA_033032865.1. Lineage (NCBI taxonomy): Eukaryota > Viridiplantae > Streptophyta > Magnoliopsida > Asparagales > Orchidaceae > Dactylorhiza > Dactylorhiza incarnata. Next base: position 8,645,534 of record JAWHQI010000023.1, read on the forward strand.
AGTAGGATGAGCAGGAGAGATAGGAGGAGATGGAGTCCTTTCAGGAATGGAACCAGGCTTAGGGATTTGCCTGGCCCATTTAGAAAATAGGGCTATGGACATCCTTTTTCCTGGAGGGATGGGAATTCCTTTTGACCTACATAGGTCAGGGAAGGAATGGAACAGTACTTGACTCATCATTCTCATGTAGGCATTCTCTTTGTGAGAGTATTTAGAGCCTATCATCTTGAGTAGCCATGTGGCCCAGTCTACCTTCTTCTTCAACACAAGGGCCCCCATGATGTTCAGTTGTTGTTTTGGTACTGCATCATGTGCTGAGATCTTGCACAGTAGAACTTTCTCTACTATATCAGCCAGCAGCCTATATTCATCAGAAAAGTCTACCTTTTTCAGATGGATTGGTCTATCTTTTGAGAATTTCATGGTGGTAAGTAAATGCTTGACTTCATCAGGTGTGAGTTCAATGGATTCATCACCTAATAGGGGAATAATTTATACTAGTTGAGTCATTCATGAGAGGCTCATTTTTTTTCCTATTTTATTGAAATGAATATGACATTAGGATATACCTGATGGGAGGTCAAAGGTGGTCCTAATGTGGTCTGCTGAGATTGAGACTAGTGTCTCATAGAGTGTTCCTTGGATTTCTCCTTGTTCAGAAATCTGAACATGAGTTATGAGCTCAGTGAGCTCAATTTCCAGGAGCTTGCACCTAGTGGAGATGAGCTTGTTCAGTCCTGCTTCAGTGAAGAGAGCAATGATGCTTTTATAGTTCTCTGTTGCTGCTTGGAAGGATTCGAGATCGATGTCGAACCCAGAATTTATTTTGGGAGCCATTGAAGATCAGTGAGAGAGGAGCAAGAAGAATCAGCTGGACAAAGGATCACGGAGGATAAAAGATGCAGAGTAGTGGAGGTTTCTGAAGAGTCTTTTTAAGTCAGGTGAAACGTCGAGACAGGGCTCAATTCGAGGCTTTTTCGGTACTCCAGTGGATGTGACCGAAAATATTCTAATGTTGCCGCTCTTTATCATGAAGTCGACGTTACGGCGAGTGGAATTCGACGTGATCGTCGATATGGTCTGATTTGGTATGATAGGGTTTCCTATCGACGTATGCGTCGATAGTAGTCGACGCATGTGTCGATTACACCTGTTGATCTGAGTCATCGACGGTGCGTCGATTAGAAGTCGACGTGACTTTTGGGTTTTCAGAACCACTCTATGTTCTTATTTCTTGTTGTCTCTTCCTAATCCTAAAGTTTTCTAAGTCAGCCTAGAACTAGATTTTATAGATAGTTTGATTGATTATACCAACATTGTTTGGCAAGGTGGCCATTTTTGTTGCATATACAACATTTGAGTATTTTGAGATTTTGAAAGTTTGAGTTTAGATAGGGATGGTGGTATTGATTAGAATAAGAGTCTTGATTTTGATAGAATCTTTGTTTAGGATGGAAGTTTTGTTTTGGATAGAAACTATGGTTATGAAAAAAATTAGGATGAGAATTTTGTTTACTAAGTTTTGGGTAGAAATTTTGGTTAGAATAGAGATGTTGATCATGATCAGGTTGAATGGGTCCTGAATGGAGGTTAGGGTGAAAGGTTTTTGGATGAAAGGTATTTAAGTTGCTCTGAACTTTTGTGCGTCGATATCCATTCGACGCATGTTGATAGTCGCGTCGATTTGTATTCGGCACTTTCTCCAGATGGCGTCGATCTGATTTCGACGCATAAAAAAAGTTGCGTCGATTGGAAGTTGACGTGCTTTTGTTCAGCCGTCTAGAAGAGATCGAAGCATCTGAAAGATTGCGTTGAGTAGAAGTCGACGCACTATCGTGCATGCGTCGATATGAAGTCGACGCATCTGTGCCTTCACAAATTTTCATTTTGCCTTTCTCTGTTTTTACTCCTTTATGTGTTGTTTTTCTCGGATTGATTGTTTCTTCAGATGAAGTTTGTGAGTCATCAGCTGAATAATAAGATGTTTCATCCAATTCTTTTATTTCTTTGAAGGAGTTTTCTTCCTGTGGGTCTTTTTCTGGGTTTAACAAATTAACAGGTTTAGTGAATTTTACAGGGCTCATCCAAGCAGGTTTGTTGGATGGAATTAGGCTGATTAAGGGATCAGCCCCTAGCCCAAGATTCTAGTGTCTTAGTTTTTGTTTTTCAGTGATTTCCTTAAGAGTTTGGCTTCTCATTTCTATTGATTCTTCAAAGGCCTTTGCCTGGATTACCTTATCTTTAAGGAACTGGTTTTCTATTTTAGCTCTTTCTATTTCTTTAGCTTTTAGTGCATAATCTTTTGAGCATATTTTCTCTTTATCACTTTGGTTCTTAACCATGTTAATTTGTTCTTTTAGATCTTTGATTTCTTGTTTTGTTTTTAGTTGATCTATGTACATTCCCATAAAATCATTTCTAAAGTCATCACATTGAAAATCTATTTCATCAAACATGCTTACCTCATCCTCATCCTCAGATTCCTCAATGAGAATGAGGTTCTTTTCTTTTTCATCATCAGAAGATATGCTTTCTTCTGATCCTGTTTCACTCCATGATTTATCATCATTCTTTGAGTCTTCAAAGGCCATCAAGCATAGGTCTTCTTGCCTAGATTCTTCATTATCACTCTTAGAGGATGAACTATCCTCAGAGTTTGTTTCACTCCAGACTTCTGCAATGAAGCCTCTTTCTTTCTTCTTCCCCTTTTTCTTCAGATCTTTCTTTTTCAGATCCTTTCCTGTTTCAGCATTCTCTGGACATTCTGGGGCAATGTGTCCAGGTTTCCTGCAAGAATAGCAAATAATTTCTTTAGTGGGGGTTTTGTCATACCTTGGTTTTGACTCCCTCCTTTTTGATCCATCAGTCTTGACCCATCTCTTAAATCTTCTTGCTAGGAAACTGAATAGTTCTTCTTCAGTGACAGGAGTCCCTTCTTCTGTTGCCTTTAAGGCAATGTTCCTGTCTTTTGAGGAAGTTGAGGTGTTTTCTCTTCTTTCCTTCTCTTCTCTAGTTTTCAGCAATTGCTCATAGGATCTGAGTTTTCCTAAGAGAGCATCTGTTGAGATCTCTTTTTGTCCTCTTGTGTCTCTTATTGCCCATATTCTTGAGTCTCATGAACTAGGGAGACTCATTAGCAATTTGTCATTAATCTCAGTGAGAGAGATTTCTCTATCCAAGTCTCTTAGTTGATTAATGATCAGACTGAATCTGTCATACATTTCAGAGATGCTTTCTTCAGCCTTCTTTTGAAAGTTCTCATATTGAGAGATCAATAGGGCCTTCTTGTCTTTCTTTTCATCAGCACTTCCTTCCACCATCTTTGTGAGGGCATCCCAAATTTCTTTGGATGATTCACAGTCAACAACCTTTTGAAAGATGTCATCTGAGAGAGTTGAGACAAGTATGTTCATGGCCTTTAGATCATGAGTTCTTGCCTTCTTTTCATCTTCTGTCCATTCAGATCTTGGAACAAGTGTTTGTGTGATATTGCCATTTGCATCCTATCTGTAAGGCTTTGGGGGACCTGTTACAGTAATATTGAACAAGTCAGCATCAATGGAATTCATATAGATTCTGATTCTTGTTTTCCAAACTGCAAACTTTTCAAGATTGCACATTGGTGGTCTGGTGGAAGCATAATCTTTGATTTGTGCCATGTGAAAAATAGTTTTGAAGATATATATATATATAAGAGGCAGAATCTTTTGATCAAGGAGTTATCCTTTTTAGATCAACCTGCCTCTGATACCAATTGAAAGTGCACAGTTAACCTCACTAGAATTCTCTAGAGGGGGGGTGAATAGAGATTTAAAATATTTTGTGCAAAGTTAATATATATATATATATATATGTGTATGATCACAGATTAGAGCTTCCCACACACCAACAAGAATTAGACAAGTAATTAAAGTAAATGCAAGAGAGAAAATCACAGCACAACACAAGAAAATATAGTGGTTCCCCAAACTTTGGGTAGTCCACTCTTCTACCCCCTTGGTAGGAATTCACTATCTTGCACTGAGTCTTTTGATAAGGAGACTCTTAGAACCACCCTGAGTCTTTTGACAAGGAGACTCTTAGAACCAACTGAGTCTTTTGACAAGGAGACTCTTAGAACCAGTACACTGAATTTTTTGAAGAGAGATTCTAAAAACTCTTTTACAATATTTAAGTAAGAAAGAAAGAAACAATAATGAATCTTCTTCCTAGCAAGAAGATTGGAAGCACAAGAAGTGAATTAAATCTTTCTTCTATAGAGAGAAGAAGATTTGCAGCCTTTCTCTCTTTTAGTGAGAGCAATCAGATTTTGCAGCAGTGAGATTTCAGAAGCAGAAGAAGAAATGGTTGAATATTGCTGCAGAGCTTTTTCTCAATTTCTCTCTTTTCTCTTGGGAGCTTTTCCTCTATTTCAAAATGTATGTGGTAGATCACTCAACTCTTTTTCTTTTCTGCCGACCTTCTCTTTATTTATAGCTCTGTGTATTCAAAATAATGCTATAGGAGGATAATTAATTAGCAGTCAGAGAATTTGAAAAAATAGAAATGTTTCTATAATTAGCATACCAATAGAAGGAAAGAATTCATTCCAAATTCAAATAATATCCATAATGAGCTTTATCAGATTAGCCAAGAATCAAATAGAAGGAAGGAATGATTCAGAACGGCTATAAAATATTAACATTATTCCATATAAATTAGATCTACTGAAAGAAGGAAAGAGATCTGGCGCATATTTAAATCTGTCATATAAATCGACGTGCGTCGATTACTATTCGACGTAAGCGTCGAATTCATCCTGGCTGGACGTCGAGAGAGGAATAAGGAAGGTGCGTCGACTTCTCTATATGCGTCGACTAGAAATCAGAGTAGCGTCGACAACACATACGTCGAAATCTTCCTAAAGTTACTTCGACATAACCTGAAGAAAACGTCGACTACATTTCGACGTTGCGTCGAATACTATTCGACGCATATTTACTTAGTCTTGTTTTTCATTCATAAAACTCTTTCTTTAACTCATTTCTAGGGGTTAAGAGAAATCATTTCCCCAACACCTCGACCTCAACTCGACGCTTGAATAAAAGTACGTCGACATCAAATCGACGCAACTTTGTTCATGCATCGATACCAGATCAACGCAATCTGGAGAAAGCGCCGAACATAAATCAACGCAACCATCAACATACGTCGAATAGATATCGACGCATAAAAACTCAGAGCAACTTAAATGCCTATCCTCCAAAACCTTCCATCTTAACCCCTATTCAGGACCCAGTCATCCTAATCATGATTTCTATCCTAATCAACACCTCTATCCTAACCAAACTTTCTATCCTAACCAAAATTCCCATCTAAATCAAACTTACTATCCTAATCCACTCTTCTATCCCTCTCTGAACTCAAATTCTCACAATACTAAGATAATCAAGTGCTACATATGTAACAAAACTGGCCACTTTGCCAAACAATGTTGGCACAATCAATCAAACTATCTGTGAAAATTAGTCCAAGACTAACTTAGAAACCTTTAGGATTAGGAAGAGATAAAAAGAAATAAACACTAGAATTTTTCAGGAAAATTAAAAGTCACGTCGACTTCTAATCGACGCATCGTCGATGACTCAACTCAATAAGTGAAATCGACGCATGCGTCGATTACAATCGACGCATATGTCGATACGAAACCCTAGCATCTTAACGCGGGCTGTATCGACGCTTATGTCGAATTCCACTCGACGTAACGTCGATTTCATGAAAACGAGCGGCAATACTAAAATATTTTCGGTCACATCCACTGAAGTACCGAATAAGCCTCGAATAGTGTCGCATTTCGACGTTTCACCTGACTTAAAAGACTATTCAGTTAGAAACCTTCACTACTCTGCATCCTTCATCCTTCTTGCTTCTCAGTCCAGCCGATTTCTTCCTCTCTCTCTCACTGACCTAAAATGGCTCCAAAGACCAACTCTGGTTTCGACATTGACCTTGAATCTTTCCAAGCCGCCGCAGAAAACTACAAGAGCATCATTGCTCTGTTCACTGAAGCTGGACTAGATAAGCTCATCTCCACAAGATGCAAGCTCCTGGAAATAGAGCTCACAGAGCTGATAACTCATGTTCAGATATCTTAACAAGGAGAAATCCAAGGAACAATCCATGAGACATCTGTCTCAATATCTGCAGAACACATTAGGACAACCTTTGATCTTCCATCAGGTACACCCTAATATTATCTTTGTTCAAAGCAAATAGGGAAAGAAAATCAGCTTCTAAAGAACAACTAAATAAGTCTTCATCACTCCCTTATAGGTGATGAATCTATAGACCTCACACCTGATGAAATCAAGCATCTGCTAACCACCATGAAGTTTTCAAAAGATAGACCAATCCATCTAAAGAAAACAGACTTTTCTGAGGAGTACAGACTGCTAGCAGATATAGTAGGAAAAATCCTGCTATGCAAGACCTCAGCCCATGATGCAGTGCCCAAGCAGCAACTGAATATCATGGGGGCCCTGGTGCTGAAGAAGAAGGTGGACTGGGCCACAAGCTTGCTCAAGATGATAAGCTCTAAATACTTACACAAAGAAAATGCATATATGAGGATTATGAGTCAAGTACTCTTCCACTCCTTCCCTGACCTATGTAGGTCAAAAGGAATCCCTATTCCTCCAGGGAAAAGGATGTCAATAGCTCTATTCTCCAAATGGACCAGGCAAATCCCTAAGCCTGGTTCCATTCCTGAAAAGACTCCATCTCCTCCTAACTCTCCTGTTCATCCATCATCTCCTCCTCCTCCTCCTCAAAGAGACAATCCTTCTCTACCACCATCATTTACTCCACTAGTCTCTACCACTCTCACAACCCCTTCTCTACCTACCTCTTCTCAAACACCTACTCAAACAGCAGTTTCTCCTTCTCTTCCTCCTCATACTTTCTCATCCTCTCCACCTCCTTTATCACCTATACCTCATGTATCAACTAACTTCTCTCCAGCTTCATCACCACCTCCACCACTCTCTCCTCATCACCAACCACAACATGAACCATATGCATCCACTGAAGCTCTCCTCACTCAGTGCATTGCATCAGCAGCTCAAACATTCCAAGCAATGTTGGATGAGCACTGCTTCCAGATTCATTCCTCCATCCTTCACATGCACACCCAAATAGATGGGGTCAGTGCCTCTGTGCAAAGTCTAAAGACCTCTCTCTCTTCCTCTAGAGTAACCAGGTCTTTCTTAACCTCCTTGGCCAAGAAGGTAAAGAAGGGGGAGAAGCTAGATGAAGAGCAGCCCTCCACTCCTAAATCTCTCTCCCACAAGTCACCTCCTACCTCAAAAACTGATAGTCCTGCACTGCTCAAGACAATTGGAAATGAGATAGTACCTAAGCTACAAACAATAGAGGTACTCAATATAGCAAGAGAGGCTGCAAGTCAAGTGGTGCTATTACAAGGGGAGGCAAGCAGGGCAGAAAATGAAGCTGAAAAGGAAGATGTGGCAGATGGTGAGAAAAATAAAGAAGCTGAAACTCAGGGGGAGCTAGATACTGTGAAAGGTGAAATAGGAGCTCAGGGGCCAGATACTGCTATGACTGAAGCTGGAACTGAAAAAGAAACTGAAGAGGCAGAAGTAGAAGTAACCAAGGAAGTTCCATCCCAGGGGGAGCAAACTGATGTAACTCAGGGGGAGCTGAGTGAACTACCTGATGCTGAGAAGGAGTAACCCCCCTCTCTTAAAACAGTTGTATTCACTAGAAAAAGGAAGACTCCTCCTACCCCTCCTGAAATGCCTTAAAAACAATGACTGATATATTTATGGTTGAATACTAATTGATCTGAACATGAAATTTGTTTATAAGATTTCCTTTTCTAATTTTTCTTCTACTTGCTTAAATGCTTTGCTGTGATTGATCATATGCTGATACAATTTCTCTCTAAATAGGGTTAAGACAAATAGGGGGAGATTGTTGGGAAAATGATTTCTCTTAACCCCTGAAAATGAGTTGAATATGAATTCTAAGAAAGAAAATCAAGGTTAAGTAAATATGCGTCGAATAGTATTCGACGCAACGTCGAAGTGGTGTCGACGTTCCCTTCAGAATGAGTCGAAGTAACTTTAAGAAGAATTCGACGTATCCTATGTCGACGTAGCTCTGACTTCTAGTCGACGCATCTTGAGAAGTCGACGCACCTTAGTCGACGCACCTTCCTTATTTTTCTCTCGACGTCCAGCCAGGACGAATTCGACGCTTACGTCGAATAGTAATCGACGCACGTCGATTTCTATGTTTAATTCAAAAATCGCCAGGTCTCTTTCCTTCTTTTATAGATCTGATTTATATGGAATCAATTTATTCTTTATAGCCGTTCTGAATCATTCTTTTCCTCTGATAGATTCTTGGCTAATTTGATTAAAACCATTATGGACATTATTTGAAATCAGAATGAATTCTTTCCTTCTATTGATATAATTATTATGGAAATATTTCTATCTTTCTATTTCTCTGTCTGCTAATCAACTATCCTCCTATAGTATTTTTTGAATGGACAGAGCTATAAAATAACAAGGAGGTCGGCAGAGAACAAACAACAAGTGATCCACCATTTTACATTTGAAAAAGAGGAAGAGCTCCCAAGTGAAAAGAGAGAATTGAGAAATAGTGTTGCAGCAAAGATCAAGCTTCCTTCTCCTTCTCACTCTGAATCCATAATGCTGCAAACTCTGATAGCTCTCACAAAAGAGAGAAAAGTCCTACAATCTCCTTCTCACTATAGAAGAGAGATTTCATTCACTACTTCTTGTGCTTCCAATCTTCTTGCTAGGAAGAAGATTCTTTCTTGTCTTAAATACTTCTTCTCCTTTTTCTTATTTCACTTTCACATATTGTAAAAGAGTTTTTAGAATCTCTCTTCAAAAAATTCAGTTGTACTGGTTCTAAGATTCTCCTTTTCAAAAGACTCAGTTGGTTCTAAGAGTCTCCTTATCAAAAGACTCGGGGTGGTTCTAAGAGTCTCCTTATCAAAAGACTCAGTGCAAGATAGTGAATTCCTACCAAGGGGGTAGAAGAGTGGACTACCCAAAGTTTGGGGAACCACTATATTTCTTTGTGTTGTGCTGTGATTTTTCTTCTTGCATTTATTTTCTTTACTTGTTTAATTCTTGTTGGTGTGTGGGAAGCACTAATCTGTGGTCACTACACTTATATATATATAATTATTAACTTTGCACAAAAATATTTTAAATCTCTATTCACCCCCCCCCCCCTCTAGAGAATTCTAGTGAGGTTAACTGTGCACTTTCAACCTCCTACACCTACTATGGTAGGTAATTATTATGCCTCAAAAACTAATTTCGAAATATAATGGTTTGTTGGAACATGGTTTTCCGCATCCCTTTGATTTGAGAATAACAAATCCTACTTGTATTTGATCTTGTTTGCCATTGTGTTTTTGGCATGCAGGTTTGAACAAAGATGACACTAGGTTGATGTTGTTGATCTGGATTTGCTCACAAGCTGAAAAGAAGGGAAGAGAGCTAACACCCGACGTTAACTCTTAATGTTGGCATTGACTTTCGTTCCCACCAAGATGAAAATAGCATGGAGGGAAGCTGTCGTGATTGTAGGAGTATTTTGGGAATGATTTGACTCAACGTCAGCGTTAAGGTTGCCAAAAATGAATGTTTCCAAAGATGCAGAATCCCCTTCCTATTTTGAAGATCCGAGCCATTAAAACATTTTTGTACTGGGTCAACATCATGCGTTAGCCTTAACGTCGGTGTTAGCTTCCAGTCCTATAAATAGGTGGATTTCGTTTTCTTCAACACCCAATGCCAAGGAGCCCTATTCCAGCACTCTGAATTATTTATGAGGGTCGTAATTCCAGACCACAGAGGATCTCCCACTCAATTTCAAAAGGAGGAATCAAAGGAGGCTTGGATCAACACGCTAACTCAATGCGAAGAACGCACGCTTGGACTTCAACAATCTTCAGCAATTCTTCGCCGTCTCCTTCAGATTATCTCATAGGGAGTTTTTATAGTTGTCTTTTATATTTATCTTTGTAATCGGATCGTGAATTTGCCTCGTGTTGGCTACTAGGTCTGGATAGGACTTAGGGAGGAATTCGCCTCGTGTTGGCGACTAGGTCTAGGTAGTAGATCTAGGGGGTGCTCGAGGCCTTAAAGGAATAGAAGGGATAGAGCATCTTGAGGCTGTATCTGGGGAGAGATCGGCTAAAGCCAATCGGTTCTTAGTGAGAAGAATCGGTATATAAAATGAACAGATAATTTCATATTTCGCCTTCGATTTCTAGCGTCATAGAAATCAGATTTTGTAATCAATTTTATAAATGATAATCATGTCTTTTCTTGTTTAATAAAATTAATTTTATTTCTAATTTCTATCTCCTTACTTTTGATTTAACTTACTTCTAATCAAATATCTAAAGTTTCTTATAAAAGATTAAAGTTTTCTAAAACCCTTATTCACCCCCCCCCCCCTCTAAGGGCGCCTCAAGATCCAACAAGTGGTATCAGAGCTAGGTTATTTCAAATCGACTTAACAACCGGGAATAATGGCGTCTCATGATCTTGCATATATTAGTGGGGGGAATTTTTATGAAGAAGAAAAATCTCTTGCACCACCTTTATTCGAAGGGAGAAATTATAAAGGGTGGAAATTTTTAATGGAAAAATTTAACTTTAGATGTTGAAGCATGGAATATATCAATTGTAAGACCAGTGGATGAAAGAAATAAAAAGGAACGTCACCCAAATGCAAAGGCTTTGAATGGTATCTTTTGTGCTTTATCTCAAGAAATTTTCAAATTGATATATTGTTTTTCTAGTGCATACAAAGTATAGAAATTTCTTGAAGAAATGTATGATCTTCCTCTCACAAGTATGGAATAATCACAAGAACCGGAGAATATGCAAGCCTGCACAAGTATTCAAGAAAGCTCCTCACATGATGGATCCATGGAATGCACATAAAGCGGAAGGGATGATGACAACACATTTTTGGAAGAGGAACATGAAGATGTCAAAGGAACTTTATGTTCAAACCTTTCCTCATCCAAAAGCAAAGTAAGGAAATCGAATTCCCTTATTGTTTGCAATTCTATTTCTACATTACAATTGCTACAAATTACAAAGCTCAAAATTAAGAAATTGAAAAATGTGAATTGCAAATTGCGCATAGAAAATAAAGGTTTAAAAGCAAAAGTTAAAGTAAAATCAAAATCGGATTTATCCAGTTCTACCCATGTCTCTTCAATTTAATATATAAAACCTTGTTTTGATTGTAATATTCTTAAAGAAAAACTGAAGGTATATGAAAAAGAGCATCTTAAAGAACACAATGAAAATTTACCTTTAGAAAAGTCATCTATTACAAATGATTGTGCTATGTGTAAAAGTTATAAAATTGAAATTAAAGAGATGGATGAAACATTTGATGAATTAAGAAATGACTATCAAACTCACATTGATTCAATTGTCTCCACTCTTAAAAATAGCACAATAGATTATAATATAGCTAGACATAATCTTAAGATAAAAAATGAGGAATTAAAATAAAAAATTAACTTGCTTATGAAAATTATGAATAACAATTCACAACACATAAATTCACAATCTCAAGGAATATGTAAAAGCAAGTTGAATATGAATATGAATATCTTGAATAAACCTAATAATGGGAGTAAGGAACACCAAGTCTTTGTAAATCAAAATCCGAGTCACTATCATTTAGAAAATCCGTTTTCTCTAAATATAAATTTAAATGTTAACAAATTTCCTATACGTAACACTTTTGAAAATCATTATGGAAATTTGAAATATAAGAATATGAAACCAAAGTATGAATGGAGACCCAAAATTAAAGATGAAACATTAACTCCACTTGAAAGGGTTCATTCATACTCATCTCCCCAAAAATCATCTCGATATATTTGGGTACCTAAAGGAACTGTTACACACCCTTTGGATACCTAAATCTCTTATTCATTAGGTATCATCATATGCATGAAGTAGAATCTTCTTTAAATAAAATATTCAAATTTCTACTTCATGATATGCTTCAATGTCTTTTTATTTTTATTTTTATTTTTCTGTTTTCTTATTTTTAAGCTATCATGTCATGGCACCTTATAGATTATTGGAAATATGATTTTATCTCTTTAAAGCTTAATAAGTTTATCAAATTGAACAAAATTCAAAGTCATATTTTATTTTGATGACCTATCTATCTTCCCTAATTCATTGTCTATAAATATCTTATATTATCAATATAAATCAAATTAAAAAATTTGCTATGAGATATTTACCTAGATTTATGAAATCATGAACTTCACTTTTTTCTCTTTCGAAAATTTTGAGTCAATAAATTTTAAATGGTTTGGGTAGCAACCAATAACACTTAAATATCTTGAGAAAGGTCACCCCATCATATCTCCTAGTACGGGTGCGAACCCCTCAGAGGGTAGACCTCGGGAAGTCTAAAATCCACTCTAAATTGCAAAGTCCAACCAAAGTCTAGCAAAGATCAAATTGATTATAGACCCATGCGTACTCTTGTAATGACCGAAAAAGAAAACTATCATTATCTTGCATTTTCAGAAAAATAATATAGGCCTTTGGTAACTTTATCTAATAATAAATAAAAAATAAAAAATATGCGAGATTTTGACCCAAACTTCAAACGATCATAAATTTTGATCCGCTTGTCAGAATTTCGCCCATAATAGCTTTTCAGAACGAGGTCGAGAAGCTCTATGCAATGACAAACTAGATTTGCTAGTTTGAATTCATTTCGACCCTCAAAATTGCCAAAATTCAACTCCGTTTAGAAGTTATCTTAGTTTTTTTTCTTTTTCGGCAATTTTTGTGTCTACAGATTTTATGTCACAGGCTCATGTGTCCCCTTCCAACTCATTTATGAAAGTGCACAGTGTGCCTCTGAGAATCCTCTAGAGGAGGTGAATAGAGATTTAAAATATTTCTATCCTAACTGTGTAAACAATAAAACAAACTAAGGAGTTATGCTCAAACAAAATCACAGGCAGAATAATATAGTGCAGGAAATAAAATGTTGAAGAAAAGAATTGGGACTGCATAGAAAATCACAACACAAACACAAGAGATTTTATAGAGGTTCCCCTAAATGTGGGTAGTCCTCTCTTCTACCACCTGGTAGGAATGCACTACCTGTGCCTGAGTCTTTTGATAAGGAGACTCTTGAACCAAAGATCTTTTGATAAGGAGATCTTGAACCACAGATATTTTTATAAGGAGATCTTGAACCACAGATATTTTGGTAAGGAGATCTTGAACCACTGAATCCTTTGAAAGAGGGATTCTAAAAACTCTTTTACAAGTGAAGAGAGAGTTGTTGGTGCCAAAAATGGTACCTCCAAAATTCACACTAAAAGGGGGATGGGAGAAAACTGCGAAGTGCAGGCTACTAAGACAGAAGATGCTGGAACAAATAGAAACGATCACGAAATGGCGATCACGAAGAAATGAGACCGCTTACACAGGTTGTAAGCTGGAGCCTCGGAGCAAAAAGTCCCTTTTCAGGTACCCCTACCCCTCTATTTATAGACGAGGGGGCTGCCCAAACGGGCAGAACTGAAAACTACGGGCTGCCCGGGGTACAGGAGAGCCGGGGCAGGGAAATGGGGTACAAATAGCAAAAATAAGGAAAACGATCAGGCCGCTTAAGCTGGTGGTCTCGCACTGCCCTGACCGCTTGGCACTTAGAAAATTCTGGTTGAGGAGGCAGCTGGCGATCTGGGCGGTCACCGAAACTGAGACCGCTGAGACCGAAAAATTTGACCAGCAAGAGGAGGTCGCAGGCTTTCCGAACAAACATAATCCCCGCACATTTTTAAGTTGCACCTGGAACTTCGAAAATGTAAGCTTTGACCGCTGAGACCGCGACCGTCATAAATGCAGCTTGGTCTATAAATACCGGCTGAAATCTTCATATTCCAAGACATTGAGAAATTCCAACCCTCGAGCGGTCTCTGAAAATTAGGTAGGCGCGATATCTTTCAAAGATGACTATGCTCGATCTTTTAAAGGCTCTCCCATCGAAGGTGAACTCTCCTGGGAAAAAGGAAAGCGTCAGTTCGAAAAAAGGAAAGAAGGTGTCGAAGGCTTTAACGAAAGCGAGCATTTCAAAGGGTACCGCCCGATCTCCATCAAAATCTGAACTTCCTGAGGGTTTAGTTGCGCCGGTCTCTGTTGTTTCTGAACCATCTAATGCTTCTTCAGACCCTGTATGGAAAGTATCTTACTTTTCCATTTCCTTTGATTGTCAGAAGTCCCTGGAAGTGCTAGATCAAAAAATTTCCAAGCCACCTGAGACCGCCTCTACCGAAGCCATTTTGGCCGGTCTGCGCCAGAAATAGGCCGAGGCAGAATCCTTAAGGCAAAAGATTGCGGATCAAGTGGGAGCTGCCAAGAGCAAGAAGAGAAAAAATTCAAGCCCATCTAGTTTGACTTATAAGAGAAGCAGAAGAAATGAGGAAGAAAAAGACGTGATCGCCTTGGGGGCGACCACACTTTCTGAATCTACCAATCTGGAGAACACCGCGGAAACTTCCAAGGTGAGTGCTAAGGGCGATCTCTTCTTCCCCCCTGCGATCTCAACTTTATCAAGAGAGGATGATTCCGGATTAATCGCCTATCTTGATGAGGTTTCTTCTAATAATTCATCTTTTTCATCGTTGTAGGTGTTGGATCCCCTTGAGGCTTCAGCTCTCAGAAATGTCGTTGTTGAGAAGGAGATCGCGGACAGGGAGAAGGAGATCGCTGACGCAGCGATCAAGGCAAAGGAGGAGGAAGAGAAAAAGAAGGAAATGGAAGAGGTGATGAAGAAGAAGAAAGAGAAAGAGGCAGAGGAACAGAGGGAAAAAGAAGAGAAAGAGAAGAAGGAGAAAGAAGAAAAATATAAGAAAGAAAAGAGGGAGAAGAAGGAGAAGAAAAAGAGAGAGGACGAGGAGAAGAAGAAGGACAAGGAGAAGAAAGAGAAAAAAGAAAGAGAGGAAGAGGAAAAGAAGAGAGAGGCGGCTAAGACCGTTGAGGAGAAGGAGAAGGAGGCGGTCAGGGTCGCTAAGGAGAAGGCGGCTCTGATCGCTGAGGAAGAGAAGAAGAAAGAGACGGTCAGGGTCACTGAGGAGAAGGCGGCTCTGATCGCTGAGGAGGAGAAGAAGAAAGAGATGGTCTTGCAGACCGCTGAGAAGAGAAAAACTGAAGAGGAGATCGCAAAGAAACTGCAGATTGTAAAGGAGAAAGCTGCACTTTCTAGCGATCTCCCTGGCAATTCTTCTCAGGAAGACCGTCTGAACAAGGCTGCAACAGATCGCGCGGCGGCAGTCTCAGCTTTCCGAGCTGGTAAGGGTCAGAAGACTCTCCAGTCGGTTGAATTCCTTTCATTGCCTGTGGTTCGACCTGTCTCTTTAGAAAGAAAACGTGAGGTCATCCTTATTGAGACCGATGATATCCTTTTGAGTAATGAAGAGTTAAAAAGAAGAAGAAAGGAGGGAGAAAGATCGCAAAAAAGAGAATTGGAAAGAATGGATCTGGAGCGTTTAAGGGGATCAGATCGCCTTTCACTGACCGCAGATCCCGCGGTCACTAAAGATGTTGGAAGAGCTTTATGTGACTGCGGTCTCGACTTCTTTCCAAGTACTCTTTCTGCTTATTAAAAGAATTTATTTCATCGTTTGTTAATGATTGAAGTAACCCATTTCTTGTGACCGCAGATGATGATAATGCTGAGATCGAGGAGGGAGAACTTCTTCAGCACATCGCGACCTCTCCCCAGCTCGCCAGCATTCTCAATCCAATGTTCGAGGATGTTCATTCCATGCTGATGAGGGAGCGAACTCAGAACGATCAGATCCGCAATCTTGAAGAGAAACTGCGCTCTAATGAGAAGAGGGTTCGAGAGGAATGCGATCTGAAGATTGCAGAGATCGCGCGAGCTCTCAAGAAGGCTGAAAAGGATGCTGAGTATTACAAGGGGAAGGCTGCGGCGCTGTCTGCGGAGAATGAGAGGCTGAGGGGCGGTCACGCAAAGATGCTGATGAGACCGGGTACCTCCAGCGATCATCCAGCGGAGAGACCGCAGCCTGAAATTGTGCTAATCCCCATGGAGCAGGTGGATAAGGAAATGTCAAAGATTCACCGAGCTGCAATGCTGGCTAATCACAGTTTGGTATCGGTTATGGCCGCAGTGAACGATATGCAGGATGTCGCGGCTCATGTAGGGAGAAATAGGCCTTTAAGGAAATAAACATTAATTTGAGACCGAGCGGTCTCGGGATTTAAACAATTTGTCTTGTAATATTTTTACTATTACTGTTCCATATATTTTTGTGGTTCCTTTTAATTCTGTTTTGTGCGGTCCTGATTTCTGTGATTTCGATCTCTTTATGTCTGGATTGTCTGTATTATTACTGCTGTGTATGTGTTTTATTAATTGAGACCGCCAATGTAACATGCTTTCGCGTAGCCTTGCATAGGTCGAGCGATCTGAGCATTTTTTGCTGGGCGGTCTGCAAAAGGTAATGATTACGAAATGACCCTTCGACTTCTATAAATAGCTGCCTTCATAACCTTCATTTTATGCTTTCTTGAATGCGCTCTAAGCACCGATCTCAGCGATCGCTTAAAATGGTGTCCGCTCGTGCTTCTTCTGCCAACATTTTTCTGAATGCCGATCACAAGCAAGGTCGTTTATCAAAGGATGAGTACATTGAGTTTATAAAGAAGTATATGATCCAGACTCAGGTAGTTGTGAGACCGCCAACTGAACAAGAAAGGTTGAACTTCGGAGAGGAGAAGAAATTTGTCATTCCCATCGATCACTTCGATCATGGATTAAAAATCCCCCTCCCATGGGAATGGCTAGAAATACTTGACTACTGTGGTATGATACTTGCCCAGTTGACCCCGAACTCCATCGGTCTGGTCAACGTTTTCATTAATTACTTGAGATCGGAGAAGGTGAAATTTACGATGAATCTGTTCCGCGCAACCTTTACCGCGAAGATTCTGAAGGAAGGCAAGAAGAAGGAAGAGTTTAAAGGGCTGATGTATTTTTCAGCAGAAGGAATAAAGATCCTTAATCTTCCCAACAAAATCTCTTTCTGGACAGAGAGATTTCTCATTTTTGAAGGTGACCTTGGCGGTCTCAAGAGCTCGCCATCTCCGCGACCTGACAGCGTCTTTAAGAAGATAAAAGCGGTCTCAACTGAGGAGCTGAAGATTTTGGCCTTCTTGGCGGGCAAGAGGATCGACCTCATTCATTATCTAGCGATCTGGCCCGAGATCGCTGAGATCACCGCAGCCGAGAGTAAGTCTTCCTTGCGGTCTCGAGTAGATTCTTTTCATGTCTTTTGTATCTTTTTCCTAACTTTTTCCTTTTTCCTAACTTTTAGCGACCTTTGCGGTCCCTGAAAAAGATCCCATCTCCCCAGCAATGGAAGTTCTTACTCAAAGGGAGAGGAGGCTGAAGCGCGAGGCTGACGTGTTCGGCACCACCTCTGAGACCGCTGAGCGAGATTTTCCCTTGGTTGGTTTTAAAAGAAGAATGAAGGACATCAAAGGAAAACCCCTCCTCAAATGGGCGGCTAAAGGAAAATCTGTGAAGGTGTCCACTGATCTACCATTGTGGAGCAGGAAGGTGATCTGTCACGCCTACGCGGTCACTTCGGCTTTGTACGGGAGAAAGAATACGAACGAAATATTGAGAATTGAGACCGAAGAGCTCCCCGATCTCTGTGCTCAAGTGACCGCTAGAAGCACCATCCTAAACCACCATATAGGGCGGTCTCTTCGCAGCGCTCTGGACGAAATAACTGCTTTGTAAGAGGAAAGAAAGGTGAGAATTTTACCTATATTTTATGAATGCATTACTTGTGATCGCGCGGTCTAATATATTTCCTTTTGGCAGCAATTTGAAAAGGCAGCCTATGACCCTGAAAATCCAGCTTTTCAAAGGGCTATGATGCACCATATAAAAGAGACCGCTGACCAGGTGCTGGATGAGGTTCGCAACCGCGGTGGATTTACTGAAGAATTCAAAGATATATCATTTGCCGATCTCTTCCCTGATGCGGCACAGAGAATTGAAGAACAATCTGTGACTGCTGAAGAGACCGCGGATGTTGCCGATGAGACCGCAGGTCAAGATGAAGATGTCGTGATCGAAGACGAAGAAAGTGGAAGCCGCTATACCCTGGGCCTGGATTCCAGTTCGAGCTCAAGCTCTGGATCTAGAATTCCAGGGAATAGCTTAGAAGAATCTTCCGCAGAAACTGGTTCTTCCCCCTCGAGCGAGCGGTCTTCTAAGAGATCAAAGAGAGGATAAATTGTAATTTTTTCCTTTTTCTTTTTTGGAGACCGAGCGGTCTCGTTGTAGTAGACATTTCAGAATATATATAAAAATTGAATTTCTGTTAGATTCTGTCTAAGTGAATGAATTTGTTTTTGATGCATATATTTATTTGTTCTTCTGAGTTAGAATCGGCATTCGATCTCAATGCCTTAGGTTTATTACATGATTTTCTTTCAAAATTAAAGAACTTCAGGTGGCGATCTCTTGGAAAAGACACTAAAGATCTTGAAGGAAAACCGAAACTTTATATAAACAAGACTACTTTGCGATCTCGAGATAATCAGATTGCTAAAAAAGAAATTCAGCAACTCAACTGTTTGATCAGAAAGTAACCAACTTATCCATAATAGTTATGCGGTCTCAGATTACACAGGTCGCAATATAAGGAAACTATAACTTGAAGATGATTCGAACTCATCGAACTCTGGATGATCGGCGCCCAAATGACTTTCACGAAACCCGTTTGACGACCCATTGATAGCCAAGATCATTACTTGAAAAGGAAAATAATAACTCCTCATGAATTCCAGTTCAGCGATCATATTATATACAGACCGCCATCTTGAAGAAAACCCAACTTTCACTTGGTGAGGAATATAAAACCATGATCATTCCATATAGCTTTGAATAACAGAGAACATCGGGATCTCGATCTTACTAAGACCGGGCCGACCTCTATCAAGCTGGCATAAGAGATTCCTAAATAGCGACCTCAATTGTCCTGAAAAATTATGCCCGGTGATCATAAATGACTCAGATCGCTCTTTGGAGAAAGAGTAGGAAAGGAGAACATGCGGTCTCATAAATTGCTGACCGCCCGATCCCAGTACAAAGGAATGAATAGGATTTTTATAGTAATAAGAAGATGGGAAAAAAGGATCTCAAAAATGATCCATAGGGATGGTGTGGTCATGCCGCGGAGGCTATACCGACATTGCTTTTTCTTAAAGGATTACCGAGTTTGCTGCAAACTGGCCAATCTGAGGTTCAGGCGACGGTCATAGATGTTTCTGGCCGCCCCTTACCTAACCACGCTTCAACGAGTATTCGAGAGTTACAGACCAAAATGATCGGTAGGGCAGGTGTGGTCATGCCGCTGAGGCTACACTGACATTGCTTTCCCTGAAAGATCATTAAGATCGTAACAATGTCA
This sequence comes from Dactylorhiza incarnata, assembly GCA_033032865.1. Classification (NCBI taxonomy): domain Eukaryota; kingdom Viridiplantae; phylum Streptophyta; class Magnoliopsida; order Asparagales; family Orchidaceae; genus Dactylorhiza; species Dactylorhiza incarnata. The sequence continues at coordinate 8,665,104 of JAWHQI010000023.1, forward strand.
TTCTCAATGCATGACAGAGCTGAGCCAGCCACCTAGACCTCCTTGATATGCTGAGGTGTGTCAGATGTCAGCAAGGACCCGGTATCCTAAACTTCCACCGCTCGAGCTTGGCGAGCTACTGCTACACAGATTTGAAATCTCCCCGACATCTGTGGTCCCGGCAGAATTACACGTCGAGCTAATAAGTCGAGGGGGAAAATAGTAGGATCCGTCGATGTCTCACTTGACAGGTTTTTGGCTTTTCAAAAAACAACTTATTTTTAAGACTAGTCATCCATCACTTGCATTGCGAATGTTTTGATAATACCTGCGTGATGTTTGAGAGAAGAAAAGTGAGAAAAAGAATGAGTGAATCAGATACGAACACTTAAGAAAAGAAGAGCTTGAGATCATCTCCGCTCCATGAATGAGGCAATTCTTCTCCTTCATAAGTTTGGAGATGGTAAGCACCATTTTTAAGCACACTCTTCACCACGAATGGCCCCGCCCAGTTTGGGTTAAGCTTTCCAACTGAACCGGCTCTTGCTGCTGTATCTACTTTCTTCAGGACTAGATCCCCAGCAGTGAATTCTTTGGTTCTTACATTTTTATTGAATATCATCGCCATTCTTCTTTTCACCTCTTCTTGTCTGATGATCGCCGTATCTCTCAACTCCTCAATTAAATCAAGGCTACATTTTAGCTCCTCATCATTTCCTTCCATCCAATCAATTTGATTCTGTTGTGCCAATAATACCCTTGGGCTTTTTACTTCAAATTCCACCGGAATAAGGGCTTCGGAACCGTGTGACAATTTGAATGGAGTCTCTCCAGTAGCAGAACTTGGAGTTGTCCTCAAGGCCCATAAGACGGAAGGTAGTTGTTCTGCCCAGTTGCCCCTGGCATTTTCTACCTTCTTTTTCAAGAGATTTATGATGAGTTTGTTGGCGGCCTCTACCTGCCCATTGCTTCTAGGATGATGCACAGAAGCGAAACGTAGCTCAATGCCAATTTGCTTACAGAAATTAACAAGAGTTGAATTATTGAACTGAGAACCATTATCCGTGATGATTGCCATTGGAATTCCGTGTCGACATACTATCTCCCCCCAAATAAAATTTTTCACGGCTTGAGTAGTAATTTTGTCCAATGCTTTTACCTCTATCCATTTGCTGAAATAGTCAATCATGAATATAATATATCGACACTGCCCACTTGCCATAGGGAAAGGCCCAATCAAATCCATTCCCCAAACTGCAAACGGCCATGGAGTTGCTATCGACTTGAGTTGTTGAGCCGGCTGATTTTGGAGAGGAGCAAACTTCTGGCACTTTACACATTTCTTAACAAATTTTTCCGCATCTTTCCTCATTTGAGGCCAAAAATAGTCTCGCCTCAGAATTCTTTTCTCCAAAGTTCTAGCCCCAGAGTGACTTCCACATTCTCCAGAATGGACCTCCTGAAGGACCGCTGGAATCTCCTCCTCTGAAACACATTGTGCTAATGGTGAAATGAAAGTTCTTCTATAAAGCACTCCTGCAACAAGATAATAGTTAGCCGCTTTCCGTTTAAACCTTTTCCTATCCTTTATTGATGAATGGAGCTCTCCAGTTGAAAGATATAGAACAAATGGATCCATCCAAGACGGATGCTGATCAATCTCCATGACCTCTCCATCTTCAATTGCTGGGCGAAACAATTTTGAAGTTGTTCCTCCCGAGAGAAGTCCAAATTTTGCCAACTCATCTGCTTCCACGTTCTCACCCCTTGGAATATGGTCGATGGTAAAGCTTTTGAACTTCCCTACCTCGATTTTTACCAGAGTTAGATATCGCTTTAAAATACTATCTCTAGTTTCGAAAGTTCCATTTACTTGAGAAGCCATCACCAAAGAATCTGTGAAGACTTTGACATCATCAATCCCCAGCTCTCTAGCAAACTTAAGACCGGCTAGCAAAGCCTCATATTCCGCCTGATTATTTGTTACTTGAAAATAGAACTTCAGCGCCTGATCCAGCCTTACTCCATTTGGGTTGATTAAGACAACTCCTGCTCCGGAAGAATTTTTTCCTGAGGCTCCATCCACGAAGATTTTCCAGGCAAGGGGCACTCTGACCCCCTTCTGAGACTCAACTTCTTTGGCATCCACCATGAAGTCTGCTAAACTTGAGCTTTGATCGCCACCCTTGGAACATAAGTTATGTCAAATTCACTGAGCTCTATTGCCCACTTTGCCAGCCTCCCTGAATGTTCTGGTTTCTCCAAGACACTCTTCAATGGAAGATCAGTAATGACTAGAATCGAATGAGCTTGAAAATATGGTCTTAATCTTCTTGCTGAAGTCACGAGCATTAGGGCCAACTTTTTGAGAATAGGATAGCGAGTCTCTGCATTCTTCAGGATTCGACTCACGTAATAGACTGGGAATTGCTTCTTTTTCTCCTCTCGGACCAAAACAGAGCTTATGGCATCGGCTCCGACTCCCATATACAGAAATAGATTAAGACCAAAGGGCTTTGGAGCAAAGGGGTTGATGTCAATTGCTTTTTAAGCTGAGTGAAAGCATCATCACATTCCTTCTTCCACTCGAACCTACTCCCTCCCCGGAGGGTCTTAAAGAAAGGTGCACTCTTATCCCCTGATCGGGAGATGAAGCGACTTAAGCCTGCCACCCTCCCTCCTAGCTGCTAAATTTCTTTGGGGGACTTGGGAGGTGGCATCTCCAGAATAGCTTTTACTTTGTTAGGATTGGGTTCCAGCCTTTCTGGAGTAAGGAGGTGACCCAAAAATTTTCCTTTACTTGCCCCGAAAACACACTTCAACGGATTCAACCTCATATTAAAAGTTCGAAGGGTTGCAAAAGTTTCCGAGAGGTCTCTAAGATGAGAAGAGAATAATTTGCTTTTTACCAAGAGGTCATCAACATATACCTCAAGGTTTCTTCCTTTTTGACTCCTGAAAAATGTATCCATCATTTTCTGATAGGTTGCTCCAGCATTTTTTAGCCCAAAAGGCATTACGAGATAAAAGAAGCAACCGTCATTTGTGATAAATGAAGTATGAGGTATATCTGGTTTATGCATTCTGATTTGATGGTAACCTGAAAAAGCATCTAAGAAGCTCATAAAAGAATAACCTACCGCAGAATCTACTAAAGAATCTATCCGAGGCAAGGGGTAGCAATCCTTGGGGCAAGCTTTATTGAGTTTGGTAAAGTCGACACACATCCTCCATTTTCCACCTGACTTCTTTACCATTACAACGTTTGACACCCATTCTGGGTATTGGATTGGTTGGATGAACTTTGCCTTCAGGAGCTTCTCTACCTCTTCACGGATAGGCTGTGCTAGAGTAGTTGCAACAGACCTCTTCTTCTGCTGGATCGGGATGAAGTTTGGGTCAATATTGAGATGGTGGCAAGCAACATCCGGGTCCACTCCAGGCATGTCATCTGCCGACCAAGCGAAGATATCTAGATTTTGCAGAAGGCAAGAGATGAGCTGACTCTTGTCAGCTTCAGATAATTCAGCATTGATGGAGAGGCTCTTGCTCTCATCTTCCTCGCTGATCCGAACATCTTGAGTTGCTTGGGCAGGTTCCAAGCGAACTCCATCTCTTGCATCCTCCTCAACTTCTTCTGCAGCTTGGGCTTGTTCAGGAACTTCCATCGATTCAGTCATCATGACTTCTTGGGGAGGAGAAGACACGATCATGTTGACCGTCTTTACGTAGCATTCCCTAGCTTTCCTTGGGTCGCTCCTGATTCGGTGTTGTTTTCCATTCAAGGCAAACTTCACCGCTTGATGATATGTGGAGACAATGGCTTGATATCCGTTCAAGAAGGGTCTTCCAAAGATTGCGTTGTAGCTACTGGGAGCATCAACGACTATGAATTTGACCAGCTTCACTATTCCTCCCAGAATTACGAAAAGAGTGACGAGCCCTTCTACTTCCTTCTTCTCTCCTGAAAAACCATAAAGGAGGCCTTCAGTTGATAGGAGGGATTTACCTGTCTTCAACGCCTCGAAGGTAGGTTTGAAGAGCACGTTGACTGAGCTTCCCGTGTCTATCAGAATCTTCTCCACTGTGCAATTTTCAATTACAGCTTTAATGACGACCGCGTCGTCAAAGGTATTCGCGGTCTGAGGAAGGTCTTCATCATCGAAAGTGACCATTCCCCGGACCGGGGCTGAAGAGGTGGCTGCAACCTCTGATTGGTAAACCCTCTTTAGACTTGCCTTTCTTGAAGACTCCGGACCTGCACCTCCGTGGATGCAGAAAAGATTGCCCAAGGCGCCTTCGTCATCAGCATCCACGCATTCATTGGGAAATCCGATATAGCCCAGATGGCCAATATCATCCACTTCCTCGCATGCCCAGTGAACCTCCGCTACCTCTTTAGCCTTGGAGGTTGAGGCTTTTGCAGAATCATTCTTCTGAATGAGATCTCGGAGCTTACCCTCTTTCAGTAGCTTCTCTAAGAACAGGCGGAGAGCTCTGCAATCCTCTGTCAAATGTCCCCTATCTCTGTGGTACTCACAGTAGAGAGTAGGATTCCTGGTTTTTGGGTCAGAGTTTAGCGGAGCTGGCCCCTTGAAAAATGGCTGCTTCTGAAGGATTTGGAGCACTTCACTCATAGAAACACCAAAGTCTGTAAAAGACTCTTGGGATTCATTGTAGAGTGAAGGAATGGGCAGAAGAGGAGGTTGGGCGTACTGGATCTGGTGGACGGGGGTGACTTGCGAAGCAGGAGTAGCAGGGGTTTGAAGAAATGAACCTTGAGGCGGGAAAAATTGATTACCTCGATTGAAACGGTTGTTGCGATAATTCTTACCTCTCAGAGCCGGAGGTGGGAGCTCTTGTCGAGGCTTTGAGGAAGATGGGGCAGGATAGAATCCCGCAGAGCCTTTGTGAGTGGCTCTGTTGGTCAAATTGCTCACATAGGTGGGGTTATTGATCTCCCATTCTATGTAGCGATTGGCAATGCTAATCAGCTCCTGATAGGAGCTAGGCTCCTTGGTTGTGACTTTAAACTTCAGAGGGCCCTCCTGCAGGCCATTGATCAAAGCTACCATGTAGAGCTCGGGATCCATGTCTCTGACTCCCAAGATCTCTTTTTGAAAACGGTCAACGAAATGTGCTGCAGTCTCGTTGTCGCCTTGCTTAATCTTGAAGAGGGTCGCAGGACCACTCTTCCTTTTCTTCGCGGTGGCAAACCTTAGGAGGAGCTCTTGCCTCAGGGCAGCAAAGCTCGGGATAGATTGACAAGGCAGCTTATAGAACCACTCCATGGTCGACCCATCAAAGGAGGTGACCATCAGCTTGCACCTCACTCCATCCGAAATGGTCCTGAGGGCAACAGCAGACTCGAAGTCTTGAAGATGACACATTGGATCGGTCTCTCCTGTATACACAGGAAGGCAGGGCTCTCTGAATCCATGAGGGATCGGATCCCGACGAATCTCATCGGTAAAGGGGGAAGGCTCCCCTAAATCAGAGGGTCCTGGAGGAGGAAGAAAAGGAGAAGGAGGACCTTGAGGGTAAGCAAACCCTTCTTGAAAATTCAGGGTCTGAGCCGGAGGCCCCTGGGCTGCGGCTCGGAAAGAATTACGACGGGCGGCGAACTCCTCATGCTGAGATCGCTGAGGAACTGCGGGCTGGAAGACGGGGTGATCGCTCGGGTGACCGCTTGCCATGCGGTCAGGAGTGGCGACCTGAGAGGCTTGAGGAAGGATCTTCTGGGAGATCGCGGCTAGAACCTGGTTCATAGCCTCAATCTGCTTCGCGGACTCCTGCTGAGTCCGGACGACTTCTTGCCGATCTCGAGCGGCCTCTTGCTGAGACTGCGCGATCTCCTGCTGAACAGAGGCGGCGTCCTGCCTAGCTCGGGCGGCCTCGCGGAGAGCTTGTTCAACACGAAGCTCGAAGCAGCGCTCAAGTGCTTCTAATGGGTTGTGATTGGAAGGGGGAACGCTGGGAGATCGTAGGGGACGACCTCTACGACGATCAGCCATCTTGAAAGTCTGAATTTCACCTGACACTTCGAATATGAAGGTCGCGTGTTCGTTCTGTTGGTGCCAAAAATGGTACCTCCAAAATTCACACTAAAAGGGGGATGGGAGAAAACTGCGAAGTGCAGGCTACTAAGACAGAAGATGCTGGAACAAAGAGAAACGATAACGAAATGGCGATCACGAAGAAATGAGACCGCTTACACAGGTTGTAAGCTGGAGCCTCGGAGCAAAAAGTCCCTTTTCAGGTACCCCTACCCCTCTATTTATAGACGAGGGGGATGCCCAAACGGGCAGAACTGAAAACTACGGGCTGCCCGGGGTACAGGAGAGCCGGGGCAGGGAAATGGGGTACAAATAGCAAAAATAAGGAAAACGATCAGACCGCTTAAGCTGGCGGTCTCGCACTGCCCTGACCGCTTGGCACTTAGAAAATTCTGGTTGAGGAGGCAGCTGGCGATCTGGGCGGTCACCGAAACTGAGACCGCTGAGACCGGAAAATTTGACCAGCAAGAGGAGGTCGCGGGCTTTCCGGACAAACAAGAGTGAAGGGGGAAGAGAAAGAAAGAAGGAGAATTCTGATCTCAGAATTATGTGAACCCTTGAGCTTCAGATTTCTCTTTTCTGGATCTGTGAATAATGAATCCTTGCTTTTCATTGAGATGTTTTGCAAGGATTATGAAGCTTCAGATCCTATCTATTTTTCTTCAATTGAGATATGACTGCTGTATAGTAGTGATGAGAAGCAACCTTTGTTCATCTGATCTGAGAGAGAGAGAGAGCAGATCTTCTGTTTCAGTCTTTTAGGGTTCCAGGAGGAAGAAGAAGAAGGAGGAAGCCCTAGATGACAGCCATGAGAAAATGTAATGAAATCTGTTTATTTCTCTCTGCAATCTTCTTATTTATTGTCCCTCTATTTGGTTTGAATTCCCTTCCTCTTCTGGAATGTCCTGAAAAGGCAAATCATTGGACAATAGCTCTTCCTTTCCTCTTTTAATTCTCGACCCGTCCACCAACTATAATGTCCCATTCCAAGAACCTTTTCTGTCTTCTTGAATGCTCCTTCCCATTTGAGGCAATAATTAAGCCGTTGGAGAACGGTCTTGAGCACTATGGGCCATGAGAGAGAGATTCAAAATGACAACTAAAAAGGTTTCCTTTTCAGACTGTATTCGACGTAGCGTCGAGTTCTCTTTCTCTCTTATCGACGCACCTTTGATTTCTTGTAAGAGTAGCTTCGAATTCACTCTTGCTCTGATTGAACTCTGCTTGTCGACGTTGCGTCGAAACCTTATCGATGTAACCGTTGAGTTAAAGGCTTGACTCAGAACCTCATTATCTACGTCGAATGTAGTTGACGTTGCGTCGACTTTAGATGTCTTCGACAAATACTTCCTTCTGAGTTGAGTTGAAGTAGAAGTCGCGTCGACTTCTTATGATACTTCGACATGACCATGGCCTCTACATCGATACCCTTTCGACGTAGCATCGACTTGAATTACTTCGACAAAAGGTTGAGTTGCTTGGACTTCTAGTTTAAGTAGCGTCGACATCCATTCGATGTTGCGTCGATTTCTATTTGACGCAAAAGATAACTTAACACAAATACTGCTTGTCTTGAACTTGTCTTGTCATCCTAAGTTGAGAGAGATATCCTAAGACATCTAATGACCACATTACCCTCACTATACAATGGATAATTCAACCTAAGAGATAAAATCACTTTTTAGATAATTTGTTAAGTTAAATCAAATGAGTTTCTCCCAACGATCTCCCCATATTTATCTTGACAAATTTTACATATTGATTAATGTGATTTTACACATTCCTTTTACATAAACAAAAATACAAACAAGACAACATAGACATAAGAAAATGACAGACTGAAATCACAAGCTATTTCATTCAATTGTCAAGAAATTATATAGATCTCCACAGCTGTTTGATTCTAGGAAGTATAAGGATTTACATATTACCATAGCTTCATTGCTCCTTCTCAGGAGTTCTTCTTTTCCTTGAAAATACTTTTGAAACAACCTTCCTTGGTGCAATCTGCAGGGGCTCATCCTCTTCAAGGGACATTGTTACTTCTTCTGCTATATTGTCTTTGGGAAGCTCCCCCCTGAATTTGAGCATTTAGCTCAGCAATATCAACAACTTCCTTGGTAATCTTTGCCACTTCATCCAACAGATTTTCATCATGAGGCTCCCCCTGATCCACTGCTGTACCTACAGCTGCCATTTCCTCATCCAGATTCCTTTGGGCATCAGGGACAGGCTGTCCCTGAGTAGATGGGAGTTCCCCCTGATTATCTACAGCAATATCCACTTGATTTTCTAGCTCATTTTCTTTTTCATGCCCTTCTTAATGCTCTGAAACTGGCTCCCTCTGAACATTTGGACCCTGGAAGAAGGTCACTTTCTCAGGGTCTTCAGCATCTTTCCCTTTATTAATGCCACTCTCATCTAGTACAGGCCTTTCTTCCTCCAAACTATTTTCTTCCTCCAAAATATTCTCGCCCTTCTTAACCTTGCTGGTAAGAAGGGTTAAGAACTCCGTGGACACAAGGGAATAAGACATGTAGTCCTTAATGCCTTGGAGGGATCTTTTGGAATCAAGCAGTTCAGTCTCCATTTGTGAGTATTTCCTGTCAAACTTTCTGGCTTGAGATGCTAATAGATCAGCAAAAGTAGAGGGGCCAAGCCAACTGCCTTAGAGATGACCTACTCAAGGTCAATTGGAGGGCAAAGAGAGGTAGATGGAGGAGGTGATGGAGGGAAATCTTCTTGGATAGGGGAGAGTGCATGGTAGGTTTCAGGGGAGATATGGATTGGTGGTGGTGGAGCAAACTGAGAGTTTGAGGAAATAGTGGATGATTGTTGTTGAGGAATGTGAGGTGTTGCCTCTGGGACTGAAATAGATGGAATGGATTGAGGGATTTACTGTTGTCGTTGTTATTATTGTTGCTGAGGAGATGGTTGAGCTGGAACATCATCCTGAGGGTGATCTGGAACAGTGTCCAGTGGAGTTGGAGAGGGAGGAGGAGGAATATTATCCCTTGGAGAATCTGGTATATGCCTCTCTGAATCTTGAGGAGGAGGAGAGGGAGGAGGTAAGGCTGGAGCTTGACCAGGCTTTAAGATTTGTCTGGTCCATTTTGAGAATATTCCAATATTAATTCTCTTTCCAGGAGGAATAAGCACTCCTTTTGACTTACACACACTAGGATAGTGGTAAAGCAGCACCTGACTCATTATCCTCATGTAGGCATTTTCTTTGTGGGCATATTTGTGCCCAATCATCCTTAGGAGGCATTTCCCCTCATTTATCCTTTTCTTAAGAACTAGAGCTCCCATAATTTGAAGTTGTTGCTTTGGAACAGCATCATGTGCTGAAATCTTACATAACAGCACCTTCCCTACTATGTATGCAAGTAACCTATATTCTTCCCCAAGATCAATCTTCTTCAGATTGATGGGCTTGTCCTTCTTGAACTTCATAATCTCGAGAGCCTCCTTGATCTCATCCCGTGATAACACATCTGACTCACTTCCAGTGGCTAGATCAAAAGTCTGATTTAGAATTTGCTCTGTGATGCATATATTTGTTTCAGAGATTTTTCCACTGAGGGATCCATCATCCCCTATCTGCACAGTCTCTTTGAACTCATTCAACTCTATATCAAGTATAATACATCTAGTAGATATCAGTTTGGTCAGACCAGCATCCTGGAACAAGCCAAGAATGGCTTTAAAACTGTCGTCGGCTGCACTAAAAGAGTTGATGTCCACATCGAAGCCGGAGTTCACTTTTGGTGGAGCCATCTGATTGTTATCACCTACAATCACAAAGAAAAATGAGAGAGAAAAAGGGAAGAAAATGCAAGAGAGCTTGAGAAGGGGAGAGCAAGAGAGCAAAGAGAGGAAAATTTGAAAGTGTAATGAACTCGACGCTGAAGTTGCTTAAAAGAAGATGATTCGTCGCAACTTAGGGTTTAGGTCGACGCACCGTCGATAAAGATTAAAATTTGGTGTGTAAAGAAAGAATGCTTCTAGAAGCAATTCTGCGCGTGCAGTAATATCGATGTTGCGTCGAATAATATTCGATGAACTTGGAGATTGTTCAACAATCCTTAAGTCGACGTAGTCCTATCGACGTTACGTCGATTTTTCAATTGACGCAACCTCGACTTTGGCCAAGGCCAATAAGACGACGCATGCGTTGATATGAACTTGACACTGCGTCGAGATCTATTCGAATTATCCACTCTGAGTGCTTCTTGACACTAACGTCGAGTAGAGGTCGATGGTGCGTCCACTTCTATTCGATGCACTTCTGAAAGAATAGATCCATTTTTTTGGAAAATTATTGCTATTTTTCCCAGCAATTTTGATTATTGAAAATAAGTTTATGATATTAAATTTATGAAATGTAAGGAAGATTCAAAGCAGAAATCACTCCCTTGTATGAATTTTGTTCCTTATTCAAGACCTATAACTTCCTTCCCACTCCATTTTCTCCTGAGAGGGACCCTACCTAATCCTGCACAAGTAGTTCAAACATTAGAAGGGGCCCAGGTTACCTTGGGCCCTTTGCTTTTACCATTATAGGGTTCAATGAAAGAATAGAAGGTTCTTTCAAGATATCCTTTTGGATGATAATGAATGGGTTTCCCAAACCTATTATTTTGATACTTGAAATGATTATAGAATGTATCTAAATATAGGAGATCAGCAGAATGTCTTATTATCCTAGGTTTTGCTTTTACCTTTTGATTGTTTAGTTTTTCTACATTATTCTTCTGTTGAGATTTCTTTTCTTTGTTGAGATTTGTTTTATTAATTCTAGTTGTTTTCTTTGATCTATTAGCTTCCTGACCCTTAGTTTTTGCACTATCCTCACATGATTCATAGTCACTAGGTCTAATGAAGCTAACTGGATTTTTTCAAGCAGGTTTCCTAGGGATTTCTGTGCTAGTGGATGGCTCTGCTCCTAACCCTAGGTGATTGAATCTCATGGATAGATTATCTGTGATGTCTCTGAGAGTTTGACTCATCCTATTGAGAGAGTCCTCAAAGGCTTTTGACTTTGCTTACTCTTCTTTTAATTTTATTTTTTCATTCCTTATTTCTATTAGCTCTAATTCTTTGTCCTTAATCTCACTTCTTAAGTTGTTATTTGCTGAATAAAGTTCATCTTTCTTAAAGTTTTCTAACTCTTCTCTATCTGCTTCTAATTCTTTTTAGATTTTGATAAAGTCATTACAGAATTTTTTTAAGCAGGTTTTAAAATTATCAAACATAGTTACCTGCTCTTATTCATCATCTGATGACATCCCCAGTGCCATCATTCATGCTGCTTCTGCTTCTGCTTCATCATCACTTTCAGGTGATGAGGAGCTTAACTCAGCTTCACTGTCACTCCAGGTTTCATCAATGAAACCCTTGGCTTTCTTTTTGTCTTTCCCTTTGAAAGACTTCTTCTTCTTCCTTTCATACTTGATGTTGCTTCTGTCCCTTTGTTCCTGTAGGCACTCAGGAGCTATATGTCCTGGTTTGTTGCAGAAGAAGCAGATAATCTCCTTCTTTGGTGTTTTATCAAATCTGGGCCTTGAGCCCCTTTCTCTTCTCCTTGAGTCTTCTGTCTTGACCCATCTTTTGAATCTTCTAGTCATAAGACTGAACATCTCATCTTCATGAGTGGATGGCTCTCCTTCAGAAGCTTTCAGAGCAAGGCTCCTTTGGATAGGAGCTGGAGTTTTCTCTCTTTCTTCTGATTCAGCCTTGTTCTTCAGAAGCATCTCATATGACTTAAGCTTTCCTAGCAAAGCTTTTATAGAGATTTCTCTGTGGCACATGGACTCTCTGATTGCCCAGATCCTTGAATCCCATGATCTAGAGAAGCACATGAGGATTTTATCATTAATTTCAGACAAGGATATCTCCTTGTCCAACCCTCTGAGCTCATTAATGATAATGTTGAATCTGTCATACATATCAGTAATAGATTTTCAGCTTTCTTCTGAAAGTTCTCATGCTAGGATATGAGAAGAGACGTTCTGTCCTTTCTTTCATCTGAGCTTCCTTCCACCATTCTGGTGAGAGAATCCTAGATATCTTTTGATGATTAGCATTCAGCAACTTTCTGGAAAATGTCATCTGACATTGTTGAAACCAGAATATTCATAGCTTTGACATCACATGCCTTGACTTTCTTCTCATCCTCTGTCGACTCACTTCTTGGGACAGACTCTATTGTTGAGGATTCTCCTGCCTCTTGTCTGACTGGAGTAGGAGGACTTGTGAGAATGACATTATAGATGTCTTCAGTAATGGAATTCATATAGAGCTTTATTCAGGCCTTCCAGAGTGTGAACTTATTCAAGTTACACACTGGAGGTCTTGTTGAGGCATAATCCTTAGAACTCATTTTCTTTATAAAATATATTTGAAATAAAGAGATAAGAGTAGGAGGTCTTTTTGATCAAGGTGTTAACCTTTTAATGATCAACCTATCTCTAATACCAATTGAAAGTGCAGAGTGTGCCTCTGAGAATCCTCTAAAGGGAGGTGAATAGAGATTTAAAATATTTATATCCTAACTGTGTAAAGAATAAAACAAACTAAGGAGTTATGCTTAAACAAAATCACAGGCAGAATAATATAGTGCAGAAAATAAAATGCTGAAGAAAAGAATTGGAACAGCATTGAAAAACACAACACAAACACAAGAGATTTTATAGAGGTTTCCTTAAATGTGGGTAGTCCTCTCTTCTACCACCTGATACGAATGCACCACCTATGCCTGAGTATTTTTATAAGGAGACTCTTGAACCAAAGATCTTTTGATAAGGAGATCTTGAACCGCAGATCTTTTGATAAGGAGATCTTGAACCACAGATCTTTTGGTAAGGAGATCTTGAACCACTGAATCCTTTGAAAGAGGGATTCTAAAAACTCTTTTATAGGTGAAGAGAGAGTGAAGGGGGAAGAGAAAGAAAGAAAGAGAATTTTGTTCTCAAAATTCTGTGAACCCTTGTGCTTCAGATTTCTCTTTTCTGGATTTGTGAATAATGAATCCTTGCTTTTGATTGAGATGTTTTGCAAGGATAATGAAGCTTCAGATCTTATGTGTTTTTCTTCTATTGAGATCTGGCTGTTGTATAGTAGTAATGAGAAGCAGCCTTTGTTCTTCTGATCTGAGAGAGAGATAGCAGATCTTCTATTTCAGTCTTTTAGGGTTCCAGGAGGAAGCCCTAGATGACAGCCATGAGAAAATGTAATGAAATCTGTTTGTTTATCTCTGCAATCTTCTTATTTATTGTCCCTCTATTTGGTTTGAATTCCTTTCCTCTTCTGGAATGTCCTGAAAAGGCAAATTATTGGACAATAGTTCTTCCTTTCCTCATTTAATTCTCGACCCGTCCACCAACTATAATGTCCCATTCCAAGAAACTTTTTTGTCTTCTTGAATGCTCCTTTCCATTTGAGGCAATAAATTAAGCCGTTGGAGAACGGTCTTGAGCTCTGTGGGCCATGAGAGAGAGATTCAAAATTACAGCTAAAAAAGTTTCCTTTTCAGACTGTATTCGACGTAGCGTCGAGTTCTCTTTCTCTCTTATCGACGCACCTTCGATTTCTTGTAAGAGCAGCTTCGAATTCACTCTTGCTCTGATTGAACTCTTCTTGTCGACATTGCGTTGAAACCTTATCGATGTAACCGTCGATTTAAAGGCTTGACTCAGAACCTCATTATCTGCGTCGAAATGTTGTTGACGTTGCGTCGACTTTAGATGGCTTCGACAAGTACTTCCTTCTATGTTGAGTTGAAGTAGAAGCCGCGTCGTCTTCTTATGATACTTTGACATGACCATGGCCTCTACGTCGATATCCTTTCAATGTAGCGTCGACTTGAATTATTTCGACAGAAGGTTGAGTTGCTTGGACTTCTAGTCAAAGTAGCGTCGACATCCATTCGATGCTGCGTCGATTTCTATTCGACGCAAAAGATAACTTAACCCAAATACTGCTTATCTTGAACTTGTCTTGTCATCCTAAGTTGAGAGAGATATCCTAAGACATATAATTACCACATTACCCTCACTATACAATGGGTAATTCAACATAAGAGATAAAATCACTTTTTAGATAATTTGTTAAGTTAAATCAAAGGAGTTTTTCTCAACAATTTATATGTTTGTGATCCTTACATAACATTGCACCTTGTTACCATAACTTTCATTCTAGCATCATCACTTACTATAAGTAGAAATCAATGTCAATAGTAGTTATATAATGCCATGTTATGTTAAAGAAAAATAAAATGATGAAATTTGAAAGTCAAGAAAATTATATATGTATATATATATATGTTTTGTTTAATATTCAAAAATTCAAAGAGAAAATTTACAAAAACCTTTTAAAATAACCAAAAATATTCTCACAATATATTCATTATTCACCATACTATCTTTCTCTTTAATATGTTGAAATTGATGAATATGAATTATTTCAGTTTAAATGCTTACATCATTATGAATAAAAATTATGAGTACCTAAATTTCTATGTGCTTAAAATAATGATCGCTTATAATAATCATGCAAAACCAAAAGATCTTTTAATTCAAATATGAAACATAACTACAAAAGATCTTTTGCTTCCAACATATGGTTTGTGATCATGATAATGTGAATGAAATATGTTTTGTGTGTGCATGTATCTCACCTATATGTAAACCCTAGAATCATCTTTATACTAATAAAAGCAAATCAAAGAATCATCACTTTATTCTAGGTCTAAAAATTGAAATACTATTTTTGAATACATGCAACATTAACTCTATTAATCTTATGGCGTAACATTGCTCGCAAACTCATCTTTCTAGCATTATCATCTAATAAAAATTATTCATACAAGTTATCTCATATTGCCATAATGAATTATTTTTAAAATAGAAAAATTGAAAGTAAAAATTCATAATAACTATGTGGTTTTAAAATGAACTATAATTAGAAATCAATCTCTCATAAAAGCCATAGTTTATAAATTGATTCCATAAAACAAAATGCTTAGGATGTCCATGATCATTCACCCACATTATGTGCCTCACAATAGCGAGGGTGTGGGATTGTATGCATTAGATGACCTAACCTCTAAGTCATGTCTTGTCCTTAACCGGGGAGGGTTCTAGTGGGGCATTGCGAGGCACTGGGAGGAAAAAGTTCTAGGTTGAGTGTTCTCTAGTGTGTGTATATGGGATTAACACCCCAACTTACGGCATGTGTGCAGCTCCTCATGCCCATCAGTCACTTAGTACGGGGCTAGTGTGTATGCATATAGTTAGGGTATTATAATCTAGGACATACCTATATCATATGGTTTGCATGCACTCTTTATGATTTTACTCTTCATGCAGTCTTGAGTTGATTGAACATGCTTATATTGTGTTTTGAATATTTTATCATTTTTTGCTTAATGCTTTTGTAAAACACAAGTAGTTGAAAACCCAAAAAGATATAAAAAAACCATTTGTTAAACAAATAAACCATGCTTAAAAAGCCTTATAATCATCTCTAAATTCTCTAAAATTTTTACACTGAGAAGGTTTATATACATACTCCCTATTCCAAAGATTGTTTTTCAAAAATCTCAAAAAATAGTGTTCTGATTGGGCGTTGAGTAGTTAACGTCAGACGTTAGCTCTTTTGGCCATATTGAAATTCTGTTTTTTATAATATTCCTGGTATTTTTCTATTGAACTTTCTCAATTTATTTTCTCTGATTTCAAATTATTTTGTTCTTAATTTGTTAATTTTATTCCAAAATACAAAAAAATTTAAAATGCTCAAAAATATGTTTCTGGCATTTGTTTTTCTTAAATATTTACAAAATTATGGTTTGACTATATGACTTCACAAGAGCAAACATCTTTGTTATTTTGTTTCAAATGATCAAAATTGATTAGGCATACACTTAAAAATTGTCTTCAATGTCTAATTTTAATTTCAAATTTCCTAAACATTGTTTTATCTTCATGCCTTGACCTTAATTTGATTATGTGCAATGAAATAGTCTATAGAAAATTGTGTATGATTGTCTAGCATGCCTCTAAGTATGAGTAATGTTTTATGTTAATCAATGATTCATACACTCACTATTTTGGTAATCTACATGTGCTCATAATCTTAGTCTTGCATGATTGTGTAGTGTAATAGTTTTAACATATTAAGTTGTATGTCTAACTTCCCTACAAAATCTTTCAAACAATAAATTTTGTGCACACATTGAAGTGTTATTTCAAAATTGTAAGGGTTTGCAACAACAAGTGAATTCGGAGACCATTGGCCCAAGCTTTAAAAAAAATGAAATCAATTGCCAAAGATAACTCCACCAAGCACTACTCACCCTACTGATAAGTATTAATGAGCATTGTGAGGTTGAGCACATTGGAAAGAATTGTAAAGTGTCTTGTGCAAACACATTCTTTTTTTTCACTTCTATTTGTACACCGGATCACTAAAAATAAATTTTTTTATAAAAATGCTTATGTAATCCCCCAAACAATACTTCGCTCCCTGATAAGTCTTAATGAGCATTATGTGGGCGAAATATCTTGGTAGTTGTACTCCGTTTATGTGCTTTGAAATTTTATTTTAAAATTGATGTGTGAAAGTAATTATACGATTACAATCTTGATATTGTTGTTACTATCTCATTACATATGTCATGTGTTTTGATTATTTCACTTGTATACTTTTATCAAAACACCTTATGCACACATCATTGTTTTTCATAAAGCTTCTACTCATGAGAATTGGATCCTAATGCAAAATTACATAATTCTATACAAACTTAAGTAAAAGCACTAGATTGCAATGCATGATTTCTACAATGTTTTCTTTACTTGAAATACGAATTGGTTACCTTGCAGCTATTATCTTTTTGAATATGTTAAATCATGCTTGCCTATTAGTTATGAAAATTTTCAAAGTTAAATGCTCAAATGTGAAGATTCTAGACATATTGTTGGAATGGTCAAATTATTACAAAAATGTTAATCTTAGTTATTTTGTTTTGTTTTTCCCCATTCCTAATTTGATCATGTGTATTTTTACCATGCTTTCTCATGATTACTTGTAAGGTGTTTCTTCACTTGTGCTTGTCAAATTATATTGCATTTCTTCCAACAAGTTTCTTAAAAAAAATTCACTTTGAAAAGCAAGTGGTAGAATTCCTTTGGTAAAACAAAAAAAATGTTGTTCTTTCACGCTTATCATATCTTTATTCCGCTGTGCTACTCCCTCCCTTAGCTCGATCATGATTTACTTTATGTTTAAACAAAACTCTTAATCATCTCTTAGTTATGTCCCAACTTTTGTCTTCTTTACTCTAGTTTTGTTTCACTCCACCCACTTTTGCTAATAACAAAAGAGGGATAAATAAAATGATAAATCGTAATGATTAAAGGAGTAGGATTCACTAGATTAAGGGGGAGCATGAATCTAGTCTATGGGAGCATACTCTAAGGGGGAGCACTTATGTAGGGGGGGCATAATTTAACAATCTATAATTCTTATTATTGTCTCAATATTGCTTAGTGTCATATATCATTCTAAAAACACATCTCTCTTATATATGAATCTAATTTATCCCTATTGGATTTATTATTATCAAAAGGGGGACATTGTTGGAACATGGTTTTCCGCATCCCTTTGATTTGAGAATAACAAATTCTACTTATATTTGATCTTGTTTGTCACTGTATTTTTAACATGCAGGTTTGAACAAAGATGACACTAGGTTGTTGTTGGTCTGGATTTGCACACAAGATGAAAAGAATGGAAGAGAGCTAACAACCATCGTTAACTCTTAACGTCGGCATTGACTTTCGTTCCCACCAAGATGAAAATAGCATGGAGGGAAGCTGTCGTGATTGCATGAGCATTTTGGGAATGATTTGACTCAACGCCAGACGTTAGACTCAATGCCAACGTTAAGGTTGCCTAAAATGAATGTTTCCAAAGATGCATAATCTCCTTCCTGTTTTGAAAATCCGAGCCATTAAAATATTTCTATACTAGGTCAACGACAAACATTAGCCATAATGTCGGCGTTAGCTTCCAGTCCTATAAATAGGTGGATTTCGTCTTCTTCAACACCCAACGCCAAGGAGCCGATGTCGCGGACCCTCCACCTATCCTTGAAGATGATCTGGTTGCCGAGGCACAACGACACAAAGATTTGAGGCGCCATGAAGACGCTAACGGAAGACGGAGTTACAACCTCCGCCCGCGGCATGCCAAGCCAGCTTGAAGACTTTTAATTTATTTAGTTCGTTTATTTTATAAATTTGCGAATATAAAATTATTTCATATTGTGGAAATAATTTTATATTCATTATGCACTTGTTTTATTTTCATTTTATGTTTTTGAACTATGGTGTGCGTTTAACCGTTTGGATGGCGGAAATTAAATCGCCATCATGAATGGTTGATTGTTTTTGTAAACTCCTATTTAAGGAGGCTTTGATGAGAGTGGTAATAGAATTGGAAAAAGAAAACCCTAAATTCCCCCTAGAGAATTTCGGCCAAGGCTTGGCTCCCTCCTTGCCGCCGCCCCCCCCCCCCCCCCCCCCCCCCCCCCCCCCCCCCCTTGGTGAGACTCCAAGGTTTGCTTCCTCCTCCCGCTTCGGTGCGACTCCGGCGTGGTTCTCTTTGGTGCGACTCCAAGGAAGAAGGTTGCTACCCCATTCGGTGTGACGTCGGTGGATCCGTGGAGAGAGTGATTCTTCCACAAACTTGTGTGAATACTTTCTTGGTTGGGTAATCTCTACACTTTTCTAGCGTTTCTTCTCTTAGAGTTTGTGGAGGTTTTATGCAACGGTCTTTTCCGCGATTTTAAAGACATCGCTCGCTTTCCAAATCGTTTTCATCGTTATTGATCTTCGTTGTTTCCGGATCGGGAAGATCCATTGTGTTTGGCGGATCTAGGCCTATAGCCTTGGTTTGCCCTCACAACGGATTGGAACACTTTGACCTAATTTTCGGGAACATGATGACTATTAATAGATCGTTGTTTTAGAGTATGTTCTCCTCCTATCGTTGTTTATGATTATGAGCGAAAGATCCGGTATTTTGAGTGCTAGAATGCTTGTGTAGGTGAGGCTAGATCTAGAGTTTGTTGAAGGCGAACGATAGCTTTCCTCGTGTACGTCTCCTACGAGATCCACCCTACATCAATTTGGTCTCAAAGCAGATCGTTTTGAGTTCTATCTCGACACCATCCTTACTCTCAGATCTGTAGGCTATCCGTCCTCTAGTCGGTGCGTTCGTTAGCACGGTCAAAATCTGAAAATTTTCGGATTGGTCTGCATTTAGTAAAATCTCATAATTTTAAAACTTGTCAAAAAACTCTGAAATTTTTTCTGTAGCTTCCTGCACGTATTTCCAGCAACATTAAAACTGAAAATTTTTTGATTCGTCCTCGTTAGGTCGGCCTGAAAATTAGAAACGTCGTAATTCTGTCCGGTTGGTCTGCGAATAGCGGGCCAAAACTTTCAATTTTTGTCGAAATTTTAAAAAAAAAATTATGTACGTTCACCATGTTAGTTACATCCAGAAAACAAAAAAAAAATTTCTGTCTAAGTATTGAGTAATTCTTATTTAGGAAGTTTTTTTTTCATATTTCTTTCCGGATTTGGGAGCTCACCCGACCCCTTTGGTTTTCTCTTTGGTCGGAGTACTCTTGGACAGATCGAACTAACTTTGGGAGACAACTCGGCCTTTTCTTTTTCGCACGATCTTTGGCTAAAGTCCTCTTGGAATATTGTTGTTGCTTGTGTTATTTTAGCGCGCGTTTGTCACGTTCACGTTAATTAATTGTCAGTCGCCGCATGCGCACTAGACTAGGAACGGAGTATAACACACCTTCAACGTCTAAGATGGCTGCGAATGAGCACGGAGATCGTAACGCTGAGGCCATAGAGGGGCTACGTAATGAGATGACCGAGCTTAGGACCATGCTAGCACAAATCCTTCTGAATCAGGGAGGACCGCCACCACCACCCTTTAATGTTGAGCAGCCTAACCGGCACCAACAGGTCCATGATTCGGATTCCGATGGGAACTATCCCCAAGTGCATGCCCCCTCGAGAACACCGCCACGAGCGTGGCTTCGATATTACTAGGGCCGTTAAGATTGACGCCCTCACTTACGATGGTTTGGTAGATCCCCAGGTCTTCCTTACTTGGGTAGTTGATAATAAAAATTGAAGTTCTGCAAAAGCCTTTCTCGAAGCGATAAGAATTCGACGGGCACTTTCGAGGCATCTCGCGAGTACTCGTACTTCGAGGAACTAACCATTATCCTACCTGTCGAGATGATAAAAGTAATAGTCTTTCCTTTTTTCGGAATATCGACGTTTACGCCGCGGCGGCGGCGCCGAAATCTAAAAATAGATTAAAAAGAAAAGGAGAAAGTTTTTGCAAGTTTTTGTTAATATAATCCAAACTACTCATTCGAAAAGGCAAGTGTACCTTATCGCGTATAGCATAGGATATTTTAAAGAAAATATCAAGGTCGTATTAAAATCTGGGTCTATCGATTACTTCTACTTCGAAAAAGCTAACTATTATTTTATCGGAAATAAAATTGATTTAGAGAGCGTAATTAAAACTAACTAAAAAGAGAATAACAAAAATAAAATAAAGAAGACAAGACTAAATTAAGAGGAAGAAAGAGACTTTGCAGAAATTAAAGGAAACTTAAATTTTCATTGCATAAAAAGAGATTACATGAAATAAATCCTACATTGCATGAAATTGAAACTAAACTAGCTTGCATGAAATGAAAACAAAAATTAAACTAAGCTTAAGAAAGGAAATTGCATTAATTAAAAACTAACTAAAACATGAAAAATAAGGAAAACTATACAAGAACAGCCCAAATGGGCAGGGGGAAGGGAATGGAATGCTGGAGGGGAGCCTCTGAATTTATAGGAAAAAATTCCAGGTTACACGCCCTCGGTCACGGGCGTGACATAGGGCGTGTAATACTTGTTCTGCACGGCTGCGACATCGGCGTGGGTCTTGCGTGACTGTGTCGCGAAAAAAGACATTACGCACCCGTGTAACTTTGGTCATGGGCGTGTACCTGGGCGGCTTCATTAATGCGGTGTGGGCTTGAGTACGGCGCTGCAGCGAAAAGCGATCATGCGCGAAAAGTCACGGGCGTGACTCATGGGTCATGGGCATGACTGGGGTCAACTCCATCAATGCGGCGTGGGCATGAATTCGGCGCAGCAGGGAGTAGGGATCATGCGGGGAGACACGGGCGTGACTCTTTGGTCACGGGCGTGACTTGGGTCAACTCCTCGACAGCATCTCCACGTCTCGTCGGCAGCCAGCTGGGAAGATTCTAAGATTACACGCCCTTGGTCACGGGCGTGACCTGGGGCGTGACTTGCTGTGGACTAGCTCAATCTGCTCGGCAACACTTCTGGACTGATCTTAGTGTTACACGCCCTTGGTCACGGGCGTGACCTAGGGCGTGTACTATGGAATTTGTCCAAAAATACCAGAAAATCTGCAAAACAAAAGTAAGACTACATTTAGAATCGAAATTATAAAAGAAGTGATTTTAAACTAAAATATAAATAAAATTTGCGATTTTAAATTAAAACTAACCTAAAAACTATAATTAAAATACGCATAAATACTACTCATCAGTAGTGGATATGGAGTGCTACTTCGAATGGCACAACCTGACGGACCCCCAAAAGGTCCAAGTTGCCAGGATGAAGTTAACGGGTCGAGCGAAAACTTTTTGGCTAAATGAGGAGCGCAGATTAGGAGCCGGACAGGGAGTCCCACCTATTGGTTGGCCTATGATGAAAAATTTGCTGACTGATCAGTACGTCCCAGCGTACCACCGAACACAGATGTTCGATAAGCTTGCCACCCTGCGGTAGGGCTCAAATTTGGTAGCTGAGTATATGGGAGAGCTAAAGGACCGTATGGTGCGTTGTGATCTTAGGGAGATCCCCGAGGTCACCCTATCTAGATTTCGCAAGGGGCTTCAACCCGATATTCAGAGGAAGCTCCTACGTTATGGTCACACAGACCTGAACACGACTTTCAATGCCGCCCTTGACATTGAAAAGCATCTTGCCTCGAAGGCCCACTCTCGTTATTCCCACACGAAGAACAAGTCCACCGTTGGAGCGTCTTCCTCCACGTATCCGGATAAGGGAAAGTTTAGGTCCTCCGAGTCGAAGTCTGTAGTGATCACCGCTAGAAATAATAGAAATCCCGCAAGTGAGCGCGTACCCATAGGGAAGGTTAGCAAGGCCAATACTACATGTTATTCTTGCGACATTCAAGGTCACTATGCCTTCGAATGCCCAACGAAGACTAAGGTCGTAGCCCTTTTAGACTCGACCACAGACCACGCTGATTACGAATATGAGGCTGAAGAGGAGAGCGACCCAGATGGAGTCCCTAGTGACTTAGAGGATGATCACCGCCTCATGGTGATGCGATGTATCCTGACCACTCCTCGTCTAGTAGATGACTGGAAAAGGACGAGTATATTTTCCCTAATCTTTAAGAGTGGCGAAAAGCTTTGCAAACTAGTTATTGATGGCGGTAGTTTGATGAGTCCCAATTTTATACACATTTATGGACTCATCTGGGCCGATTTTCTAGTTTATGCACTACATTTTAGGCATGTTTTCGCTCATATTTGTTATTCCATGCTATGTGCACTTCTAGGCCCGTTTTGGTGTTATTTCTTGTTTATCTTCGTTTTTAGTTTTCATGCATTGTTAAGTGCCACCTTCAGTGGCTAGATTGGTGTTGTATGCTGGAACAGGAGTCGTGCATGTGTTCCCGGTACAATTCTGTACAGGAACACAGTGCACGATCACTGGTTCTATTGCGCACGACCACTGGTCGTGCGCCACTGATCGTGTGCACTTACCCCCTGAAATCTGAGTTCTGTCTTCCTTATCGCACGACCACTTACGATAGCGCGCACGACCACTGGTCGTGCGCCACTGGTCGTGCGAACATTGTATTTTATAATTTTCTTACCTTGCAGGCTTCGTCCAGGCAGGCGCACGATCACAGGATGCTAGTGCGCACGACCACTGGTCGTGCGCCAATGATCGTGCGCACTGTTTATTCCAGCGCCTATAAATATTCCTGCTCACGAATTAGGTCGAGAGCTCCGCATTTCCTCCGTCCAGTCCGCCGTTTTCGCCCCTTCCGTAGGTTCTCCGCCCCCTAGGCCTCCTCCATCATCCTTGAGCTCCAAGGAGAGGTTTCTAGCCCAAAGATCGCCAACATCGAGCAAGGAGATCATGTATCGGAGGAGATTGGATCGTGACACGAAGAAGACGAGCCATTGGGAGGAAGTGACAGCCCTCCTCTACCTCGGACGCAGTTGAAGACCGAGCTTAGACGCGGATTGACAACTCAGCGATTCCAACCGTGAATCTTCGGCAAGGCTTCAGATGTGGTCGACTCCTTTACTCTCTTTTTCCTTCCTTATGTTGTTGATTGTATAAACTAGTTCCCTCTATATTTTGATGATGTGTGCTATGAACAATATTGCTTAATGTTTATTTCATTTATTTGGAATCATTTAGTTCATATGTGCTTATTGAGGTGCGCCCCCATCTAATTTCCATTCCACCATCGTGTTCGGTGCCGCCCTAGCAATTGCTAGTGGCGTGCTTGTCGAAGAGGTGCTTGCGACCCTCACTCCGTTAGCCTACTCGCCCATCCGCCTACCGAAGCGTGGCATCGCGGCCCGTGTAATCCATCCCGCCTAACGAAGCAGCGTGCTCAAGGCCTGCATAGTTCAATTCCGCTAGCCTACTCGCCCATCCGCCCAACGAAGTAGTGCGTTCAAGGCCTACGTAGTTTTCCATCCCGCCAAGCGAAGCATTGCATAGCAGCATTGCATAGGAGTAGTTGTAATATTTTATTTTATTATTCGCAAACCAAACCAACCATCCATTGTAACCCCGACCAAGGACTTCGATCTCAAGTCCTTCCTCGAAACCTAACTCCACCTTACTGTGTTCCTTGAGAGACCGACACTTGGGGATTTACTTCCTCATATTATTACTTGACAACGACCGGTGCACTTGCCGAAATTATCGCATCAAGTTTTTGGCGCTGTTGCCGGGGAACACAGACGTGTGAGTTTTCTCGAGAGGGAGAGCTGAGAGAGAGAAGTTTCTTCCGGTGTGTATAGTCGCCTTCTTATTTTTGTTTGCTTTTTACTTATTTACTGCTTGTTATTATTTCTTCCCCTCTTATTTTAAAGTTTTAGGCAAGTCTAATCCAAGAAGTTTTATTAGTTTGTGTAAATTTTCTTGCAAAGAATTTCAGTCTCGTTATATCTGCTTTAATTGTCAAAGATGTCGTCATGGGATATTTCACCTAGCTTTAATGACAATATGGTTTATTATTTAGACCAAATGAATGAGTTGAATGCTAGGTAGTGTAGGAACATTGTTTGCTTGTTGTGTCGAGGAGAGGGTCATGAATTGAAGGACTGCCCTAGTCTTTTCAATCCTGACCGCCGCTCCTCCACTCATGACAACATTGTCCCTATCACTCATTCTTTACCCATGGAGGCAATTGTGCCCTCTACCCCCGAGCTTGTCTCGTGCATGGACTCCTCACTCCCTGTGTATGGCTTCACTCCCAGTGATGATGATCACTCATCTGTTGGCCAACCAGGAGAGGAATGGGAGCTCCTAGATGCACCTGAGTATGATGTGGAAAGTATTCTTTCCATCGGGGAGGCTTTAGCAGATCTTTTTGCGGAGGAACCAAATTTTTGTGCTCCTCCAGTTTCTTTGCATGATTTTTCTACACACGTTCCTTTTGATCCTATCAAAGTAAAAGAGCGGGGTAATGCTTCGGACTCGGAGGATGCTCCAAAGTGGGTTGAGGAGGATACTCTTTCTGATGAGGAGGTTCGCACTTCCTCATAGGACGAGGAGGTCCAACTCACCACCGAGGCCTTTGAGTTCTTGGGTTCCCCTCGCCATGATACTTACGATGATGATAGCGATCTATCCTTGGATCCTGCTGGGAGTGAGACCGGGACCACTCCACCGATTTCTGATTATTTTTGTCCTTCTTCTCTTTTATTTCTTGACCCCCCTCCTTCACCCGAGCCTGTGCAGGTTGAATCTTCACAGGTACTTCAGAAGGACTTGGAGCTTTGTGCTCAAGTCAATGATGAGTGTGTCCTTTTATGCGAGGAGGTTGATCCCTCCTCCATTAAGGAAGCCTCATTCGTTGCCTTCTCCTCCTGCGGACCTGCTGTGGACGATACCTTGCTGGGCAAGGATAGTTTTGGTGAGATGAGTGAGGACCAGGCCTCCTCCTCTTCTTACTTTTTTTCCCTCTACCTGTGAGGAGCAGGTATTTATATTCGGGTAGAGGCGTGGCTGTTCTTTCTCCGTATAGGTACCCGCTACCGACACTGATATTGGGCCAGTTACCTGTCCACTTCTCCTTCCATACTCCCATTAGCTAGATATTATAAAGTTTTGAATAAGTCGTGCTGGGATGACAATAACCCCAGTAGTTATCATAATTTTTCCTGCATTTTCATTTCTTTTCTAATTTTATTTAGTTAATTGCACTTTATTTCCGTTTTCTATTTTCTTTTGTTTTTGCGGAGCTGACCCCTGCAGGTATCCTTCTTCTGGATGGCGGATGCTGTAGCTTTTTCATGGTTTACACGCGTCTTCTGGTATGCTCACTTGCTGAGCATCGGGTACTCTCTTTCCCTAGCTTTATTCTGAATTCTACAGTCATATTTTGCATTAGATTGTTTAGTTTAAGTCTGGGGGAGAGCAGTTTTTGTGCCCACTCACGTGCACTCTTGCATAGCATGCTAGAAGTACTTTTATTTTAGCTTATTGGAAATTGTTGTTCATTCTCATTGCACACCACAGCACCCACTTGAGCGCGTACTCATCTGTTTGCTTGCTCTGTTGTGAATTTAATTCTTCTGCTTATTTGGGAAAGTCTAAGCGATGGCTTAGGACTATGTAGCAGAGTAAAATGTTAACTCCAGTAGTGCTCCTAGTCGAGTGCTCGGTTACATAGAAATTTGTGTAGATTAGATTTCTCTTTATACTATGGTTTTATATTTTTCTCTATTAGTGTAAATGTTGTTTACTCTACTCAAATGGTGAATCTGGTGGAATCAAACGGTAGCATAGGGATGTGTGTAAATGATCGCTAGACTCGTATTGCTTGAGTCGGGAGAAAGGAGAATCTTTCTCGGTGGCTAGAACTTGCCCCAAGCGATTCTTGAAGCATTGGCATAGGATAGTTCTAGTGCGTGAGAATGACGTAGGCCATTATTTTGGCCCAGTTGAGCTTTTTATTTCATGCCTATCATCTACCCTCGCTAGCCCCTTTGTGCCTACCCCTTCCTCTTGATTCAGCCCCACTTTTATCGCACCAAAAGCTTAAAAGCCTAACCTAGTCGCACACCCAAATCTGAGCTTTAAATATTAGTTATGTTTACATTTTGGGGGGTGTTGATGTGGTAATTTTTATAGTGGAAATTGTGGGTGTATTCATTGATATTTTGCTGAAAAAAAGAAAAGAAAGAAAAAGAAGAATGAAGAAGAGAGAAAAAAAAAGGGGGATTGTTATGAAAAGGTTGAATTGAAAATTTTGAAATTTTGGTATTGGGAGTGGGCGGTGCACACACCTATGTTGTAAAAGTCCAAGTCTGGGGGTGTGGTGCATTTGTTTATTATCGTCGTGCGGGTAGCTCTATCTTGTGCTCATGTTAGGTTAGGTGTGCGTAGCCTCCAGGTTTATCTTTGTTTACCTCACCGTAACCCAAGCGCCATCTCTAGCCTAAAGTCCTACCGACTCACGCTATGAACCAATCTAATGTCGTGGAGAGAATGTGACCGGGCGAGCCTATGGTCACCGACACCGATGGATTTTGGTGGAGTTTTTCCGGCACCCCAATCTTGAGCAATGCTCATCTCAGCGCTTAGTTTACTTTCTCCGTATGCATGATCGGATGATTCACCGTAGCTTACCATTTTGAGTGGTTGTAATATGCTTTTACTCTTTTAGAAATATATAAACTGTTTGTGTATAATGAGAAATATTCTCTACTATTTTTCTTATGCACGTGAGCATGCGACTTCGCATGGTACTCTGTATTGTAATTTTAAGCCATCTACTTTTCTTTCCCCGTTCGCTTAGAATTTGTTTGCTCGGGACGCGCAAACAGGTAAGTCTGGGGGTGTGATGAGTCCCAATTTTATAAACATTTATGGACCATCTGGGCCGATTTTCTAGTCTATGCACTACATTTTAGGCATGTTTTCGCTCATATTTGTTATTCCATGCTATGTGCACTTCTAGGTCCGTTTTGGTGTTATTTCTTGTTTATCTTCGTTTTTAGTTTTCATGCATTGTTAAGTGCCACCTTCAGTGGCTAGATTGGTGTTGTATGCTGGAATAGGAGTCGTGCAGGTGTTCCCGGTACAATTCTATACAGGAACACGGCGCACGATCACTGGTTCTATTGCGCACGACCACTGGTCGTGCGTCACTGATCGTGTGCACTTACCCCCTGAAATCTGATTTCTGTCTTCCGTATCGCACGACCACTTACGATAGCGCGCACGACCACTGGTCGTGTGAACATTGTATTTTATAATTTGCTTACCTTGCAGGCTTCGTCCAGGCAGGCGCACGATCCAGGATGCTAGTGCGCACGACCACTGGTCGTGCGCCAATGATCGTGCGCACTGTTTATTCCAGCGCCTATAAATATTCCTGCTCGCGAATTAGGTCGAGAGCTCCGCATTTCCTCCGTCCAGTCCGCCGTTTTCGCCCCTTCCGCAGGTTCTCCGCCCCCCTAGGCCTCCTCCATCATCCTTGAGCTCCAAGGAGAGGTTTCTAGCCCAAAGATCGCCAACATCGAGCAAGGAGATCGTGTATCGGAGGAGATTGGATCGTGACACGAAGAAGACGAGCCATTGGGAGGAAGTGACAGCCCTCCTCTACCTCGGACGCAGTTGAAGACCGAGCTTGGACGCGTATTGACAACCCAGCGATTCCAACCGTGAATCTTTGGCAAGGCTTCAGATGTGGTCGACTCCTTTACTCTCTTTTTCCTTCCTTATGTTGTTGATTGTATAAACTAGTTCCCTCTATATTTTGATGGTGTGTGCTATGAACAATATTGCTTAATGTTTATTTCATTTATTTGGAATCATTTAGTTCATATGTGCTTATTGAGGTGCGCCCCCATCTAATTTCCATTCCACCATCGTGTTCGGTGCCGCCCTAGCAATTGCTAGTGGCGTGCTTGTCGAAGAGGTGCTTGCGACCCTCACTCCGTTAGCCTACTTGCCCATCCGCCTACCGAAGCGTGGCATCGCGGCCCGTATAATCCATCCCGCCTAACGAAGCAGCGCGCTCAAGGCCTGCATAGTTCGATTCCGCTAGCCTACTCGCCCATCCGCCCAACGAAGTAGTGCGTTCAAGGCCTACGTAGTTTTCCATCCCGCCAAGCGAAGCATTGCATAGCAGCATTGCATAGGAGTAGTTGTAATATTTTATTTTATTATTCGCAAACCAAACCAACCATCCATTGTAACCCCGACCAAGGACTTCGATCTCAAGTCCTTCCTCGAAACCTAACTCCACCTTACTGTGTTCCTTGAGAGACCGACACTTGGGGATTTACTTCCTCATATTATTACTTGACAACGACCGGTGCACTTGCCAAAATTATCGCATCATAGTTGTGTGAACGCCGTTTTTGAGAACGCCGTTAAGCGTATGTCCTTGACCGCTGAATCACACCCGACACCCTATCAGGTTGCTTGGATCAGTAAGGTCACCATTAAGGTTACCCAGCGATGCTTAGTTCCCCTTTCATTCAAATCCTACACGGATGAGGTATGATGTGACGTCCTCCGATGGACGTTTGTCATATGTTGTTAGGCCGCCCTTGGCTCTACGACCGTGATGTGACGCACTATGGTCGAGCCAATACGTATGAGTTCAAATTCAACGGCAAGATCATCACTTTGAGACCGACTATCCCGAAAGAGCCAGTAGTGTTGGCCAAGGATACCACCGTCCCGGTAGAGAGGAAAGCGTTGAGTTTGGTTGGTAGGAAAGAATTTGAGAAGGATCCCTTTCTTGAGGGCATGATGTACGCCCTTGTACTCATGAGTGCAAAGACCGATATCGGAGTGTTGGATGATTTACCCCGAGAGCTACGGGAATTGTTGGATGAGTTTAGGGACGTTTACCCGGACGAGCTGCCGTCGTCGTTGCCACCTCTTAGAGATATTCAACATGCCATAGACCTCATCTCCGGTTCGTCCCTACCCAACCAGCCCCATTATAGGCTTCATCTCGCTGCCCACAAAGAGCTTCAAACTCAGATTGAGGACCTCTTGAAGAAAGGATTCATTAGGACGAGTTTGAGTCCATGTGCGGTCCAGCCCTTCTTGCCCCTAAGAAGGACGGCACGTGGCGAATGTGTGTTGATAGCCGGGCTATCAACAAGATTACTATAAAATATAGGTTTCTTATTCCGCGTATAGATGACCTCTTGGATGTCCTATCGGGTGCCACTATCTTTTCGAAGTTAGACTTACGGAGCGGTTATCACCAGATTAGGATCCGAGAGGGGGATGAGTGGAAGACATCGTTCAAATCTAAGGACGGGTTGTATGAGTGGCTTGTGATGCCCTTTGGGTTATCCAATGCCCCCAACACCTTCTCCCGGATGATGACGCACGTCTTTCGGCCGTATATGGGGTAGTTTGTGGTAGTATATTTCGACGACATCCTAGTCTTTAGTACCTCCCCCGCCGAACACCTCTCCCACATCAAAGTGATCCTTTCCACCTTGAGAAAGGAAACCTTATTTTTAAGTGTTAAGAAGTGTACGTTTTATGCCTCGGAGGTAGAATTTTTGGGTTACATAGTTGGTTCTGAGGAATTCGAGTTGACCCAGGAAAAGTTCAAGTGATTAGAGACTGGCCCGAGCCCACTAGCCTTCGAGAGGTGCATAGTTTTCACGGCTTAGCTACCTTTTATCGTCGTTTCATACACGATTTTAGCAGCATTATGGCGCCCATTAGTGACTGCATGAAGAAGGGTGAATTCACATGGACAAAATCCGCCACGTTTGCGTTCCATCGTATTAAAGAGCTTATGACCGAAGCACCGGTGTTACGTCTCCCTAACTTCACCAAGGTCTTCGAGCTTACTTGTGACGCGTCTGGCGTGGGGATTGGAGGTGTCTTAAGTCAAGAGGGCCACCCGGTTAGTTATTTCAGCGAGAAATTAGCGGGCGCTAAGTTAAATTATTCCAACTACGATAGGGAATTCTATGCGGTCGTTAGATGTCTACATCATTGGAGACACTACCTCCTTTCTAAGGAGTTTGTGATCCTCTCAGATCATGAAGCGTTACGATTCGTCAACGGTCAGCACAAGATCAGCCCACGCCATGCTAAATGGGACTCCTTCTTGCAGGAATACGCATTTAATCTCAAACACCTTAAGGGGTCCGAAAATCGAGTTGTCGACGCCCTCAGTCGCCTCACCCTCTTGCTTTCCACCATGCAAGTCCACGTGGTAGGGTTCGAGTGCATAAAAGATGAATACGCCACATGCCCCGACTTTCAGGAGCCTTATTTATCTGCCCAGGATAGCTCACCCACGACCATCACAACCTTTTCACTTAGGGACGGTTATCTGTTCAAACACGGGAAATTGTGTATCCCTCGCTCCTCCTTGTGACTCCACATCATTTGGGAGTTACATAGTGGTGGCTTGAGTGGACACTTTGGGAGAGACAAGACCATTACGCTCGTTGAGGAGAAATTCTATTGGCCCAAACTTAAGGCAATGGTTGGGAGGGTAGTGAGCAGTTGCCGCACGTGTCAAGTTTCGAAGGGTACGGAATCTAATATCGGTTTATACACCCCTCTACCTATCCCTTCCATACCGTGGGAAGACGTGAGCATGGACTTCGTATTAGGCCTTCCACCCACCCTTCGACGTCACGACTCTATTCTTGTCGTTGTGGATAGGTTCTCCAAGATGGCTTACTTTCTCCCGTGTAGTAGGCCCGACGACGCTTCTCACATAGCGAAGCTGTATTTTAAGGATGTCGTTAGTCACCGCGGAGTGTCGAAGACTATTGTCTCGGATAGGGACGTCAAATTTACCAGCTACTTTTGGAAAACCTTATGGATTCTTATGGGAACAAAATTGTTATTCTCCGCGGCTTATCATCCACAAACTGATGGGCAAACGGAGGTGGTCAATAGGAGCTTGGGAAACCTTCTTCGGTGTCTTGTGAGCGATCACAAGGGCACGTGGGATTTACTCTTTCCCCATGCCCAATTGGCGTATAATAACTCTAAGAATAGATCTACGGGTATGTCTCCAAATGAAATCGTTCACGGGTATAAGGCTTCGGTGCCTCTTGACTTGGTTCCGTTACCACCTACCTATAAAACAAGTCCATTTGCATAATCCTTCGCCCAACACATTCATGACTTGCACGCACATATCCGAGCGATATTGGCCTCTCAATATGAGTCGTATCAATCACACGCTAATCAACATAGGAGAGTGTCACACTTTAATGTCGGCGATCAAGTCTTAGTCCGCCTAGTTCCCGAGCGAATGCCTACCGACACCGTTAAGAAGTTAGCGCCAAAGCGTGCCGGCCCGTTTCGGATTATAAAGAAGCTAGGTGACAATGCTTTCGTTTTGGAATTGCCTGCTGATTGGGGTATATCCCCTATTTTTAATGTCTCGGATTTGACGTCGCTTGTATTGCCTCCACTTGAGTTGAATTCTTCGTCGTCTTCTTCCCCCACTAAAATTTCTAATGGGTTGTGGAGTGGTAGCTCAGATGATCTCTCTCCTTCGGTCCCCACAAGTATATCATCGAATGGTGAGTCACATTCTTGTATTCCTACTGCTGACATGTTTCCCAGGTTCCCAAAGACATTTCTCACTCCAGAGACGATACTTGATGCCGAGCCGCTTACTACTCCAGATGGTGCTACCTATCGCTTCCTCATCCGTTGGCGTGACCGCCCTCCTTCAGACGACTCTTGGGTACTCGAGACAGAGCTTCGACGCTTGGATGCCGCTCTTCTCCACCACCACCTCTTGGACCACGCATCAGTGACGCGTGATTTTGAGCGGGGGAGGATTGATGTCGCGGACCCTCCACCTATCCTTGAAGATGATCCGGTTGCCGAGGCACAACGACACAAAGATTTGAGGCGTCATGAAGACGCTAATGGAAGACGGAGTTACAACCTCCGCCCGCGGCGTGCCAAGCCCGCTTGAAGACTTTTAATTTATTTAGTTCGTTTATTTTATAAATTTGCGAATATAAAATTATTTCATATTGTGGAAATAATTTTATATTCATTATGCACTTGTTTTATTTTCATTTTATGCTTTTGAACTATGGTGTGCGTTTAACCGTTTGGATGGCGGAAATTAAATCGCCATCAAGAATGGTTGATTGTTTTTGTAAACTCCTATTTAAGGAGGCTTTGATGAGAGTGGTAATTGAATTGGAAAAAGAAAACCCTAAATTCCCCCTAGAGAATTTCGGCCAAGGCTTGGCTCCCTCCTTGCCGCCGCCCCCCTTGGTGAGACTCCAAGGTTTGCTTCCTCCTCCCGCTTCGGTGCGACTCCGACGTGGTTCTCTTTGGTGCGACTCCAAGGAAGAAGGTTGCTACACCATTCGGTGTGACGCCGGTGGATCCGTGGAGAGAGTGATTCTCCCAGACGAGAACCACCCTACATCAGGAGCCCTATTCCAGCACTCTAAATTATTTGTGAGGGTCGTAATTCCAGACCACAAAATATCTCCCACTCAATTTCAAAAGGAGGAATCAAAGGAGGCTTGGATCGACACACAAACTCAACGCGAAGAACGCACGCTTGGACTTCAACGATCTTCATCGATTCTTCGTTGTCTCCTTCAGACTACCTTGTGAAATTTTTCGAATCTTTATGAAGCGAGCAGGAGTTAGTCAACTTAGAGTTCACAAGCCAAAACAACCAGAAGCAAGTGGAGGCAAACAAGTGATCTTTATTGATAGCAAATTCAAATTACAAGGCAAGACATGCTTGGCGAGACATGATTTCACCAGCACAAAATCCAAAGGAAAAAATACAAGTTGAAGATAACTTGAAACCGCGCGGTCTCCCTTGCGATCTCAGCAACTCTCCATATCGCAACCTGCTGCCGATCTCAGAACAACACCAGTCCGCTGATCAGACCGCACCCTTCCTTCCGAATTCCTGATTCTCCCGAACTCCAGCACCACAACTCCAAGCCGCAGACCGCCCGAACACTTTCAGAGGAAGAGGTGATCGCTGCTGCCCGCACTATCCGCAGAAGCTGCACAAGAAGAGTTCAATCAGTAGACTGCCCGATCACACAAATAGAGACCGCAGGAAAGAAGAGAACTCGGCTTACACTTGGTGTGTCTTAATTTGCTGCTACAGTGGCTCCTATTTATAGGCGTGGGACCTGATCCAGTCACCACCCTATGAGATAGGATCACCACCCTCTAGACCGCACGACCTGACCGGTCACACCGCGCGATCAGCAACAGAACTCCTGCTTCATTTTGGTGAACTCGCCAGCTTCTACATCCACCATGAGAGACCGCCACTCTCACAGCAGATCGCGACTCCAAAGGAGATCGCCAGACCACCCGAAGCTGTTCACCCCCTGTGTTCGCCAGAGACCGCGAACACAACCAGTTCGCCAACAACCCGCGAACTCCTGTCCGCATGCCGGTCTCCACCTGAGACCGCGAACAGCGTCCAGCTCGCATACCAGTCTCCTCCTGAGACCGCGAACTGAGACCGCGCGACTAAGTCCCTTAGTCCGCGAATACCACCAGAAAACCCGGTCAGCCATCAGACCGTATTCTAAAGAGAACCTGGAACAAACTGTGCGGTCACACCAGACCGCCAAAGCCTAGAAGACGAACAACCCGCCACGCGGTTAGAGACAGACCGCGCGGCCTTCACCTTCAGCCGTCTTGGACCCATACCGGCGATCAAGCCAGGAAACCGCAGCTAGGCTTAGACCAGCCAGACCGCAGAGGCAAACCGCCAGGCCGTGCGGTCACGCCAGACCGCCCGACCTCCTCCCAGACCGCCCAGGTCCAAAAAAGCCCTCTAACTTCCACTTCAACAATTTTAACACTCCCCCTTGAAGTGGGAAGTTGAAACAAGCCCCAGTAGGCTCCTTAGCCGTGTGAACGGCCCCTTCGCCAGCGCCTTTGTGAAGATGTCCGCGACATTGTCCGCACTCCGCACATGCTCGACCGAAAGAGATCCCTCCAGCACCTTCTCCCGTATGAAGTGGTGCTCGATCTCGATATGCTTGGTCCTCGCATGGTAAACTGGATTGGTAACCAGTTTGAGAGCACTCTCGTTGTCACCGCGTAGCAGAGTAGGCTCCCGAACCTCCTTGTGGACGTCTCCCACCAACCTCCTAAGTCAGATGGCTTCCTGAGCTGCCAAGGCCGAAACCTTGTATTCCGCTTCCGTGGTGGAGACCGATACGGAATCCTGCTTCTTGCTGCACCACGATATAGCTGTAGGGCCCGCCATGAAGATGAATCCAGATGTCGACTTCCGATCATCCGAATCTCCCTCGTAGTCAGCATCCATGTACCCGTGCACCTCGAAGCCCGCATCCCTCCTGTATAGGAGACCCATGTCCGAGGTCGCCTTGACATACTTCAGAATGTTCTTGGCTGCTAGCAGATGAAGTACCCGTGGCTCCGCCATATATCGACTCACTCTGCCAACTGCATATGCTATATCCGGCCTCGTGATCGTCAGATAAATCAAGCTCCCAACCAGAGCTCGGAACACCAACGGCTCTTGCAGAATTCTCCCCTCATCCTTGCGAAGTTTTGTGGCCTTCTCCAGAGGTGTGGAAGTGCACTTCCCTTCCTTCATGCCGAATCGCTCCACGATTTGCTCCGCATATCCGGCCTGGGTCACCAGCACTCCACATTCCTTCCTCTGCACCTCGAGTCCAAGGAAATGGTGAAATTCACCTAAATCCTTCATCTCGAACCTGATGGACAGCTCGGCCCGAAGCTGTGCTACCTCCTCTTCGAGTTCCCCGTTACGATCATATCGTCGACGTATAACAGCACGATGACCTGAAGCTCCCCGCTCTTCTTGACGAACAAGCTTGAGTCTGAGTCTGAAGCACCAAATCCATAGAATAGGAGATATTCTGCGATCTTCCCGTACCACGCCCTTGGCGCTTGCTTCAACCCATACAGGGCCTTCTTCAGATTGCAGACATGCTCCGGAAAATCTTCAGACACAAAGCCTGGTGGCTAGACCATGAAGATATCCTTGTCAATCTCGTCGTACAAGAAAGCGTTCTTGACGCCGAGCTGCCAAATCTCCCATCCACTGAACGCCGCCAAGGCAATGATGAACCTAACTGAAGTCATTTTTGCCACCGGACTGAATGTCTCCTCGTAGTCTTCACCATATTGCTGCGAGAACCCCCGAGCTACAAGGCGTGCCTTGTACCGCTCGATACTGCCGTCAGATTTCTTCTTAAGCTTGTAGACCCACTTGCATGTCACAGGAATGGTGCCCTTGGGCTTGGGCACAAGAGACCAGGTCTCATTCTTCTCGAGAGCTGTCATCTCTTCTTTCATAGCAATGTCCCACTCCTTCACGCCTCTGGCCTTCTCAAAGCTCGACGGCTCCCTCTCATCCAAGGGACCAGCGAAGAAACATGAGACGAAGCTCACTGCGTTTCCTCCTGTATATCGATCAGGGGCGACGATCGCTCGCTTCGACCTCCTCAGCTCCTTCCCCTGAACCGCATTATCTCCAGCTGCTTCTTCCCTAGCTCCTCTTCCAGACGTGCTAGGAGCATCGCTCCCCCTGCTCCCTGAACCAGAAGCCGCCGTCTCAGAACTAGAAGGATATGGACCACCTGGTGACACAGGTAGCTCCACCTGAAGATCCTCCACAGCTTTCTCCGGCACCTCCACCCTGCTCTCTGGTAGCTCCACATCAGAAGACCCCTTGTAAGATGTCACCTCATCGAACACGATGTCGCGAGATACTACAAAACTCCGCGTCTCCGGGTCCATGCACTTCCATCCTTTCTTCCGCTCATCGTATCCCACGAAGACTAGCTTCCTTGCTTTCGCATCTAGCTTCGTTCGAAGAGCATATGGAACATGCACGTAGCAGGTGGAACCAAACACCCTAAGGTGTGCCATGCTTGGATTCTCCTTGAACATCATCTCATGCGGAGTCAACATGTTGATGGGGCTCAAAGGCATCCGGTTGATGACGTAGGCAGCACAAGACATTCCCTCCGCCCAGAAGGACTTTGGAATACTCTTGGCATGCAGCCAACACTTGCAGGTCTCCGTCAGATGACAGATCTTTCGTTCTGCAACTCCGTTCTGCTGTGGAGTATGTGCACAAGTGAGCTCTCTCCTGATGCCTGCCTTCCTGCAAAAAATAGAGAACTCACTGGAGGTGAACTCCCCTTCGTTGTCAGTCCTCAGCTTCTTCACCCGCAGTCCTAGCCGACCCTCCACGAGCTCCTTGAACTCCACAAACTTGGCAAACGCCTCCGCCTTCTCCTTCAGGAAATATACCCAGACATATCTGGTGTAATCATCGATCAACACCAGCATATATCTGCTGCCTCCGAGGCTTGGGGTAGCAGTAGGTCCCATTAAGTCACCATGGATGCACTCCAATGGCACACTACTCCTTGTCTGCGACTTGTCAAACGGTAGCCGATGAGACTTGCCGAACTGACATCCCGCGCAAACATGACCTTCACCGTAGGAAGATAGACTTGGCAGGCCCTTGACCAGACCTCTCACCGTCATTGCTTTCAGCTTGTCCATCCTTACGTGCCTCAACCTCTCATGCCATATAACGACACCATCATTCGTCTTCATCTTGTCGACGTAGAAAATTGTTGATAAAACGAACAAGTCCTTTGCCCGTCTCTCGACATGGACGACCTCGGCCTTTACAGCCTCAAAATTGCGTAGAAACTTCACTTCTGTTGGGCCGAACAGAACGTGATACCCAGCGTCTACAGCGTTGGTCACGGAGAAGAGATTTTTCCTCATACCAGGCACGTGATAGACACTCTTCAAAGTAAGTGGCCCTCTATCACTGCCCAAGGAAACAACCCCCACCTTCTCTACTGGATGTACAATATTATCAGCAGTAATGATTGCATTATTACCTTTATAGGGCTGTGCAGAAGAAAGCTTAGTCTCGTCTCCGCCAAGGTGATGACCACACCCCGAGTCCACGATCCAGTCTTCCAGATAATTGATTGGAGAAGAAGCTCCAACAGAAGCCGAGAAGGCTCCTCCCCAACCTCCTTCAAAGTGCCTGGCCTCAGCTTCCTCCTTCTCCGCAGTATGCCCAGCTTGGGTGACCACCCTGCAATCCTTCTTGATGTGGCCATACTTGCCACACTTGAAGCACTTTGGACCTTCACCATTCTTCTTCTCGTCAGCCTTGGGAGCATACCCACTTTCCTGCTGCCCAGAAGTTGAAGGCCCATAGCCTCCTCCAGCGGTCTTCTTCTTCTTATCCCACTTCTTCTTCTTGCCTGAGAAGAGCACTTCGCCATCTCCCCCAGCCACCGACACCCCCGCCATCTGCCTTGCCAAACTTTCTTGCGATGCAAGCAAGTTCTCCAGCTCCAACAGAGACGGTTGATTTGCCCATCCCTGCACCGACGTCACAAAGGCAACATATTCCTTCCGCAAGCCGCGTATGATGTGCCTCTTCAGCTTCGCCTCAGAGATAGGCTCGTCAGGATCCAATGCTGAGATTTCAGCGCACAAGTTCTTCATCTTCAGAAAGAAAGTGGAGATATAAAGATCACCCTGAGCCGACCTTTCTAGCTCATTCTCCAAGAACTGTAGCTTTGCTACATTCTTCTTGTTAAACAGCCCATCCAGGGCTCTCCAGATCTCCGCAGCCGATCCACACCCCAAGATGTGGTCAAACAAGTCAAGTGAGATTGCCCTCTTCAGAGTGAACTCTGCCTTCGCATTCGTCCTCCTCCAAGTTCTCACCTCAGCCCCATTATCCCCTTCCGGGACAACTTCCTGCGTCTGATCTCCTCCAACTACTTCCCAGAGGTCCTCACCTAGAAGATAGCTTTGCATACACGATTTCCACTTCTTGAAGTTAGTCGAGTTGAGCATCTCAATTTCAAGACCCCTCGCTTCCATTGCTCTACCACTGGTTCCTTCTTCACAAAGGCGATGGCTACTCTAAGTTACTCACTGCTCAACCACTCCAACCTCGCTCTGATACCATGTGAAATTTTTCGAATCTTTATGAAGCGAGCAGGAATTAGTCAACTTAGAGTTCACAAGCCAAAACAACCAGAAGCAAGTGGAGGCAAACAAGTGATCTTTATTGATAGCAACTTCAAATTATAAGACAAGACATGCTTGGCGAGACATGATTTCACTAGCACAAAATCCAAAGGAAAAAATACAAGTTGAAGATAACTTGAAACCGCGCGGTCTCCCTTGCGATCTCAGCAACTCTCCAGACCGCAACCTGCTGCCGATCTCAGAACAACACCAGTCCGCTGATCAGACCGCACCCTTCCTTCCGAACTCCTGATTCTCCCGAACTCCAGCACCACAACTCCAAGCCGCAGACCGCCCGAACACTTTCAGAGGAAGAGGTGATCGCTGCTGCCCGCACTATCCGCAGAAGCTGCACAAGAAGAGTTCAATCAGCAGACCGCCCGGTCACACAAATAGAGACCGCAGGAAAGAAGAAAACTCGGCTTACACTTGGTGTGTCTTAATTTGCTGCTACAGTGACTCCTATTTATAGGCGTGAGACCTGATCCAGTCACCACCCTATGAGATAGGATCACCACCCTCCAGACCGCGCGACCTGACCGGTCACACCGCGCGATCAGCAACAGAACTCCTGCTTCATTTTGGTGAACTCGCCAGCTTCTACATCCACCATGAGAGACCGCCACTCTCACAGCAGATCGCGACTCCAAAGGAGATCGCCAGACCGCCCGAAGCTGTTCACCCCCTGTGTTCGCTAGAGACCGCGAACACAGCCAGTTCGCCAACAACCCGCGAACTCCTGTCCGCATGCCGGTCTCCACCTGAGACCGCGAACAGCGTCCAGCTCGCATACCAGTTTCCTCCTGAGACCGCGAACTGAGACCGCGCGACTAAGTCCCTTAGTCCGCGAATACCACCAGAAAGCCCGGTCAGCCATCAGACCGCATTCTAAAGAGAACCTGGAACAAACTGTGCGGTCACACCAGACCGGCACAGCCTAGAAGACGAACAGCCCGCCACGCGGTTAGAGACAGACCGCGCAGCCTTCACCTTCAGCCGCCTTGGACCCATACCGACGTTCAAGCCAGGAGACCGCAGCTAGGCTTAGACCAGCCAGACCGCAGAGGCAGACCGCTAGGCCGTGCGGTCACGCCAGACCGCCCGACCTCCTCCCAGACCGCCCAGGTCCAAAAAAGCCCTCTAACTTCCACTTCAACAATTTCAACATACCTCATTGTGAGTTTTATATTTGTCTTTTATATTTATCTTTGTAATCAGTTCGTGAATTCACCTCGTGTTGGCGACTAGGTCTGGGTAGGACTTAAGGATGAATTTGCCTCGTGTTGGCAATTGGGTCTTGGGAGTAGATCCAGGGGGTGCTCGAGGCCTTTCTAGGGATAGAATGGCTAGAGCGACTTGAGGCCGTATCTGGGGAGAGATCGGCTAAAGCCAACCAGTTCTTAGTGAGAAGAGTCGGTATATAAGACGAAAAAAGAATTTCATATTTCGCCTTCGATTTCTAGCGTTATAGAAATCAGATTTTGTAATCAATTTTATAAATGATAATCATGTATTTTCTTGCTTAATAAAATTGATTTCATTTCTATTTTTTATCTCTTTACTTTTGATTTAACTTATTTCTAATAAAATATCTAAAGTTTCCTATGAAAGATTAAAGTTTTCTAAAACTCTTATTCGCCCTCCCTCTAAGGGCGCCTCAAAATCCAACATGATTTACTTTAAAATGATTTTTTGTTAAAATATAAATATTTTTTGAAAAAAATAATTATAAAATATTGATATATATTTTTTACGGTCATTTTGAGTATTCATATGTATAAGTTGCGGGAAAAGCCCGCCGTCATCGATCGGGTACTGTCGTATGCAGGCACAACCCACTTGAATGCGGGCACAACCCGCTAAGAATCATCGAGCGCGTGTGTGTAGAGACTAGGCGTGCAGAAAAGGCCCGTCGGGCCCAGGGCGGGCCCAGGCCCCCTGGGCCCCGGCCTTTTTGGTACCGGGCCCAGGCCGGGCCCTGGTCAAACCGGGCCCAGGCCAGGCCCGGGCATCCACCAAAAATGGGGGCCTAATTGAGCCCTTTAATCGGGCCCAATCAGGCCCCAAATGCTGGCCGCCCAGCATTGGCAGCCCAGCTTTAATGCTGGGCGGCCAGCATTAATGCTGGCTGCCAGCACTTAATGCTGGCTGCCAGCACTTAATGCTGGGCAGCCAACACTTAATGCTGGCTGCCAGCACTTAATGCTGGCTGCCAGCATTAAATGCTGGGCGGCCAGCATTAAATTGCTGGCTGCCCAGCATTAAATTGCTGGCTGCCCAGCGGGCCTTAATGCCCGGGCGGGCCTGGGCCTAGCCCGGGCCGGGCACCAGGCCAGGCCCTGCCCAAATAAGGGGGCCTGTTGAGCCCCCTTAGGCCTGGCCTGGGCCCGATCCGGGCCTAATCGGGCCCAGACCTAATTGGGCCCAGACCCGAGCAGACCCGGGCCGGACAGTCGGGCTCGGGCTTTTTCTGCATCTCAAACTAAAAATAAAATAAAAATAAACACAAGCCCACTCCACTCGACGACAGCTCACTCGCTCGCTTCTTCGGTACTTCCGCTCGCTCCTTCCGCCCGCAATCGCTGGTAGGAGGTAGGAGGAAGGCCGGTTTTCTTTCCCGCCGCTAGGAGGAAGGCCATTTTACTGCTATTTGTGTAGGAGGTCGCCGTTTTTGTAAGAGGTCGCTGTTTCTGCGCCCATTTCGCCGCCGCCTGGTTTAGGAGGTCGACCTTTGTGCGCCATTTTGCCGCCGACTGGTGTAGGAGGTCGCCATTTATGGAGGAGGATGATAAGATCTCACGTTGGCATCAGAGGTCGCCGTTTCTTCGCCATTTGGGGAGGAGGTCGCGGTTTCTCCGGCATTTCACCCCCATTAGTGGAGGTCACCGTTTCTGCAGAAGGGTCACCATTTCCCCTGTTTCAGGTATTGTTTTTAAGCTTAATTTGTTTACAAGTGATTTGATGATCGGTAGCAATCCATTTACATGTGATGTGTTCACTGCTGCTCAACAGGAAGCTCCAAGTCTACCCATCACATCCAAGTCTAATGATTGCAGTGATTAACATTTACAAATTGATCATCATTTTCTGAATACAAGTGATTAACGTTCAAAACAGAACTTTTAATATAAATTTAGCATGCACTTGTTCCTTTTATCACAATTTTAGAACACTTTAATATATGATTTCCCAACAATAAGAGAGAAGGATCCATCCGTAATACTCATCCTGTCCCGACCAGACAAGGGAAGATAGAACACAAAACCTGTAGAGGAACCGGTCATATGATTTGTCGCTCCAGAATCAATGATCCAGTGTGTAGAAGGACGAGTGAATACAACGTGAGCACATGCTAGTCCTTGATGGGCGTAGGAGGACGATGAGGTAGACTGCTCAGTAGACTGTCCCTGCATCAAACGACGGAACGCCTGAATTTCATCATCAGATAGAGACACAGGAAGACTCGCTGTGTCGGGGCCATCACTGAGCAAGGACTCCTCTGAGACATCAAAAAGATGGGAAGACCGGGACTGAGATGATTATCCCTGAGAGTGACCATAGGCGCGACCACCTCTCGTTGCAGAACTGTCTGGCGGTGGAGGAAAGCCATGAAGACGGAAACACGTGTCTCGTGAGTGATGAGACTTCCCGCATTAGTCACAAATCAAATGATCTTTGTCGCCGGGCTTCAATCCGGAGTCACGAGGGGCCCAACTACTAGAACCAAACTGAGCAGACATTGGCAGATCTCTCGGAAACGGAGTCAGGTAGCCAAGTCTGTCGCCGATCAAATTCCTGTTGGACGAGGCTGTACACTTCTAAGAGAGATGGAGTAGGTGAGCGCCCAAGGATCTGAACACTGATCTGATCAAAGTTCCGATGAAAACCATATAGAAATTCAAAGGCCCTGTTGCGTTCTAACCGGGCTTAAACAAGAGCCTCATCCTCCGGAGACACAAGAGTGAGCGAGTTAAAGTGATCATATTTCTGATACAACTGAGTGAACTCCAAGTAGTAGACCGAAGGAGGACGATCACTTGTCTCGGGAGAAAGATCTTCCGTCGCAGTTGGTAAATTTGAGCTGCATTCCCTCGACACGAGTAAGTGGCCTCAGCTCTCTTCCAAATATCGGCGGCAGTATCTAAGAACAGATAATTTCGAGCAATAGATTCTACCATGGAGTTCGTAAGCTAGGACATGACCAAAGAGTTCTCAGACTCTCATTGCAACCAATCTGTGGAAGTTTGTGCATGCTCCAGTGTAGTACCCTGAACATAACCCCTGCTCTTCAGGGCAAGAGTAATAGATCGAGCCCATGGTAGGTAATTAGAGTCATCCATGCGTATA
Source organism: Dactylorhiza incarnata (assembly GCA_033032865.1). Taxonomy (NCBI): domain Eukaryota; kingdom Viridiplantae; phylum Streptophyta; class Magnoliopsida; order Asparagales; family Orchidaceae; genus Dactylorhiza; species Dactylorhiza incarnata. Next base: position 8,707,957 of record JAWHQI010000023.1, read on the forward strand.
ATAGTAATTTGTGGTGTATTGTGATCATGACTTGACCGGTTAGACGCCCGAAAGTCAGGGTGGAGGAAGAATCACCGGCTTGGGAAGAGATGGTAGGAGATTCATTGTTCCCCGACATGATGATCCAAGAATAAAATTCAAGGAATCAAAGAGAAGAAGAAAAAACGGCATGGAAGACACCACTAGGGTTTGCTCATAGGAAGACGGAGGAACTAAGATCCATGAAGAATCTACCCAGCAAAAGGAAGAAATAACGAGGTCGAAAATCTGTCTAGGTCTTCATCTCCGGCGTCTGAACCACGATCAGCCACCAACCCCACCCGCGGTACACGCACGCGGAAGTGTGCGCGAAAAAGCGCGTGCGGAAGCTTGCGGGCGAGCACGAACAATGAGAGACATGGAACGAGCGTGCGGGAGAGGGAGGTAAGGACATGAATAATATATAAATTGCATTTATCCCCAAATAACATGCATGTATTCAACCGACTCAGTCAATACAATCTACTGCAATCCTAGTAGAAGAACTAACTTGTCTACCACACCCTCCATAAGAGTCACTTCTAGTTCTCCTAAATCTCGGACAAGTATCTGTTTATTAGAGCTCGCACTCTAGTCACCAATCATCAGACACACTTACATTTTCTAGAATACTCCAATCTCCGGAGGTGAGTGCGCTTTTGCTATTCACCACTAGTTTAGTTGCCAATGACCAACATAGATGTCCCCAATATGGGCGATTTTTCCTTAGATAATGCTCTATCTAGTTGTCTAAACACATGAAGAGATACACCATTCCCAAATATATAATAAAATATAATAACAGTTTTATTTGGGAATGGCTTTTAGGAAACTCCCCAAGACAGATTTTTCGTAGGAATGATCTTTGTGTTGAAGAATCCCTTTTGGATTTGATGGTTAGGGGTTGAGTTTCCTTTTTTCTTCTCCTTTCGTTGATGATGATGCATTGTTCTTTGGGAAGATCTCCCTGAAGAGCTTCCCCCAAAAGATGGATGGTTGACTTGGATCTTCACACGTTGAGGGAAATGGAGAGGATAAAGGCTCTAAAGATCACCTTGCATGAATTCGTCATTTCCTTCTTTGTCAAGGAACTCTAGGAGCTCTTGGAATAACATTGAGGCTCAGAGACGACGCACTCCTTTTCTTCTTAGTTCATTCGATACAAAGCCCTAGCATTTGTGAATGATTTAAAGCCTCCAAAATCCCAATGGTACTGCGCAATTTGTACATCCTATCGCCTGGGGAAGTTGGGTCTCTTCAACATATTAAAGTACTTTTGCATCAAGGCAATCTTCTGGGAGATGAATATCTCCGCCTACCTATTGAAGACGTTCAAGGCGCCCATTGGAACACAACCGAGTGTAATCCAATGGCCCAACATAAATGAAGATAATGTAATGGAAATCAACACCCGCAAGGCATGAGTCAGCAACTTCTCTTTTCTCTCTACCATTATCATCCCTCACGAAGTGACATAATAAGCGGTTCACAATGAGGAAAAATGTTGTATCTATGCAAATAGGTTTCAATAGTGCCATAAAGTGAACCCCTATTGTTGCAGCCACCTCAGAAGATGAAATCTTACATCATCCTCTGGACATTCACTATATGTGGAATGGATCTACTTCGCCTTTTCTGTGGCGCTAACGTGCAATGAATACTAACCCACATTGACTACTTCTTGAAGTAGATCAAAGCCAATGTCCTCGCCAAAACAATCGGCCAAGTAATACAAATTTTTTAATGGAGCGACATAATATGCAGACACATTCTCTCAAGTTATCATCACCATCAACTTGACTTAATTTAGATATAAGGGTCTAGATGAGTTCTGCCAAGGACAATTGATATAAATCTAAGTTTGCTCTCTTAGATCATCTCTGGTTTCGAGGCAACTAAGATAAGAACCTCCCGATGAAAAACGGCAGGGGCAAAAGGACATTGGGCTAACCAATTACCTGCAATGCTCTGTACCCTGAGTATGACACCGACAACCTCAACAAGATAGCCCCCCTTTAAATTCTTACACATTACTAAGTTGTTGTTACATATGGAGTTTAAAGTGAAAAACCCACTGAGTCAGCGCCACCCTTTCCCATGCCATGAAACCTGAAAAATGTTTCCATAAAGATAGTGAGCAGCGACTCGAAGAACTTGATCCAGTGGACGTGACCAATTAGAATACGAAGAGGAAATGAAAAGAAGAATGGTGAAATGCCTCATCAAGTGTGCCTGCATAATGCAATTCATCATGAGAGACCTCATATTAAGAAGATTGCGCAGCCTAGGTATGTATCTATGTTGTAAGAGAAGCTGCAAGAGCCTAACCTGATCCCAGTTCATCATATAAAGTGTCCCTTAGTGGGGTGGAACTGCACTAGTTGACTCCGTATCAGAATGTTAGAACCATGACTATAAATGAAAACCATTACACATAACCATACTCATAGTTGATAAATGGAAGTGGAGAGCCCATAACCAAATCCAGAGTAGAATATAACAAGATTATATATGTAAAATAGTGTAGGCATGAAAGCCTACAGAAGTCCGGGTACAATAGATTTTGCACAAGCGAACACAGTTACTCTATACTCTAAATCTATAACTGCATATAATAAACCACAATGACAGTGGTTCTCGAATGAGATTATCTCTAATGTCCGTCGGCTGATCTGCCACCGCGATTCTCATCGATTGCCCTGATGTGAAAATAACTATCACATTAGTCAAAAGACTAGGTGATCCAAAATCTTACTTCAAGGGTGGGCTAACAATATGAAACTAAATTTGCAATAGAGATTATATGAGCAACTTGAGTACATGAATAAAGGTGCAATAACAGTAGAAGAGAAGCACAAGTGCACACAATATAGAATCTATATGTGATGCCTTTGTGACCTCATTCTATACTTCAACCAATTTCCATATACATTCTTACTAAGTGATTGCGGGAATCAGCCTGCAAAGAAGACCTTCATACAATTAACATATTATTTTATTATATGACGACTAATTCATTATTTCAAATCATCAATAATTCCTAGGTCGACATATTATTTTCTTGTTTATTAAACCAGCTGATGCCGATCCCAAGCTCGGATGAAAAATGGTGAGGGTTGTGTTAGGTAGACGACCATCGTAAAATTTAGTCACCCTTATGAATATGAATCTTTTGAGAAATTGTGCTAAAGCTAGGTTGTTCCCCATAAGGAACACGTCGTATGGTCCGAATGAGGCGCCTTGGCAAGGACCGCTACATCTCAAGGAGTTGGGTGTAGTGTTAAATAGGCAATAGTCCTCGTCGTATGATCAGAACGCGACGTCTTGGCAAGGACCGCTGCACCTGCAAAAGGACTTGGGTGTAGTGTTAAATATGCAAGAGCCCCCACATATTAGGCGTCCTAGAAAAGTAGATCGTAGGATTTGTGCTCGACTTAGGCTTGAAAGTTGGAATATAGGTGATGCAGAGCAAACACGAGGACAAGTTTTGGGCCCATTCGGGGCTGATTTGGCGACTTTCCATATATGGCGTGCCCGGATCGACGATCGGACTCCGCAGATGTGTTCGGATTTGCGTTGCGGATCAATTTGATATATTAGTTTATTACTTTTGCATTTGTTTTGATGTATTTGCGTGGCCCCACCTCCGGCCAATCATAGCCGTCGATGGTGGGATGCCCTAACCCTCATTTTATTATAAATAGATGGTTTGTGGGCTGATTGGAGGCATTGCAAAATTTGGAGAACATCATTCCCGGATTCCAGCCATCCCGCCACGGTGCCGACTCCGTGGAACCCTAGGTGACGACTCCTAGGCTTGTATCTCCCTCCCCAAGGTACCCCCTAACCTCAGCCCTCTTTCCCCCTCCCAAACCCCCTCCCGCAGCCCCCCAACAGCCCCCCAAACAACCACCATTGGCTGACCAGAAAATCACCTTTGTTCACTGTTCATTTATGAAATTTACTGTTCATCAGTATAGTTTCCTCAGCCTTCTCCACCTCCCAGCCAACCCGCCGCCAGCCACCTTGCCCTCCCACACCGCCGGCTCCTCCACTTCCAGGAGTCACCACCGCCCCTCTCCCATTCACTCCCAGCATCAGCTTTCCTCCTCCCTTCCGCCAGCCTATAGCAGCAGCCCCCTCCTCCCTTCCGCCAGCCTACATCAGTCCCCCTCCTCCCTGCCGCCAGCCTACAACAGTCCCTCCTCTCTGCCGCCAGCCTACAGCAGCCCCCATCTCCCGTCTAACAGCCACCCCCACTTGTCCCCAACCATAACCGACCACCCCAAACCTCCCCTCACGTGGATCCACCTCCTTTCCACCCTAAAATCCTAGATCAGTCCAGATCTAGGGTTATCGCTCCCCGATCCATTATTTCCACCACCATACATCATCCCGAACCCCGGATCCGCTCTCAAGTATGGATCTACCCACCCCCATCCGGATCTATTTCCCAGTGGTCGGATCTACCCGTTTTCGGCCCGATCTCCCCACTTTCTACCTAGGACAGCCACTACCATTCCGTCACGCCTCCGGTTCCACCTCCGGTCGTCGATCTACATACCCGGACCCGAATTCTTCATTGTCTCGGATCAGCCCACTATTTGGTGACATTTTGTTGTATTGGATTATTATTTTCAGCATATTTATATTGGATTGGATCTTGTACTTGTTTTGAATATCTTGCATGATAGTTGTTTGTTAGATTATTATTGTGATTTGCAGGGTTTATCCGCCGCATATAGATTCGTCCTGCGTCAATTGGTATCAGAGATAGGTTGCCCGCTCTTTTTGATACGCAGTCGTAGAGTCTATAGGTTTTTCATTATGTCTAGGTGTCACGATTATTCCTCCCCTCACTTTGGAGGTCTCGAGTCCACTAGCACCCGCTCTCACAGAGCCCCGTCAGGGAGATCTTCACGTTATTACGACGATTATTCTCGATCGCAACACACCACTTTTAGAGATCGTGTTGCCCACCGACACGAGACCACTACACTAGAGACGATCAGTATAATGATCGTCGTCGTTCATATCCATACCCGCGAGCGGATCGTGTTGATCCTTCGACACGACTCGGTTATCTTAGAGATGATTATTATGAGGATCGTTGTTCCGAGAGAGATCTTAAGAGTCAGTTTCGTACTGCTGCCCCTTCCTTTGACGGCTCATCGAGTCCCGAGCCTTTCAGTTATTGGCTCGTGAACATGGAGTATTATCTTGATCATTTTGAGGTATTCCGTGAGCGTCGCGTCAAGTTTGCGAAACTTAGACTTTTAGATCAGGCGATGGCATATTGGTATAACGTTGAGAGGACCCGTGAGCGAGACCGTCTACATCGCATCACTAGTTGGGTGGACATGAAGCGTATATTGTGTCAGAGGTATCTTCCGTCGTCGTATCAGACTCGCTTGCTCGACCAATTATTTTCCCTTCAACAAGGATCCATGTCCGTCGCTGAGTACAGGGATCGCTTTGATGAGTTAGTTGTGAGGAGCGATATCCGAGAGGACCCAGCCATGACCTCTTGCAGATTTCGGTCTGGCCTTCGACCAAACATTCGTACTAAGGTGGTTTATCATAGCTCGAAGTCCCTCGAGCGGATGTATCGGCTTGCCCTTCGTTACGAACAGTCTTTGAGATCCGCAAGAGCTGGTCGGTTGGATCCTCACTTTGACCTCTGCAGTACGAGCTCCTCCCACACCGAGGACACCACTCTGCCTACCATTGTTCCGTCAGACATGGCAGAAGTGATACCTGATGCAGACTTCTCTCACCCCAGTGAGGTGCTTAGCTCAGTGAGTGACCTATCTCTTGTTTCTGACCCGTCTCCCGTGACCCCGACTGAGAGTGAGCCTGAGCAGCCTCCTGAGCCTATAGTGTCGTGCCCCTCACCCATACCACCACCTCTGGCATGCCATGGGTTGACTAGCACCCCTACCCTGGGCTCATCTCTTGACACCGCACCCTCAGACCCATTCTTGAGCGTAGATCTATGTTGCTCTCCCATTGTCATTACCCTAAGATACATCACGACCGAGAGCCCCGAGCCTAGTGTTGATCTCGTAGTGACCATGTCATACATTCACAGGGACACTACCCCTTATGTTGGTACTCATCTGGAGGACCTTAAACCTAGTGACGAGTTCCATGACGAGCCCCCAGTTGAGCCTCCTGATGATCCCCCACATCTTGGTGAAGATGAGATTCAGGTGAGGCGCTTGTTTACGAGTTTCGAGTTATTGACGTCCCTTTCCCTATCATCTCTGGCCTTGCCCCAGAGGATGAGTCGTGAGTGGAGTAAGACGTATGTAGGGACTACCTTGAGCACAGTAGTGCCTACTCATATTTTGAGGACCTACGTTATGACACATCTCACTCGTGATGAGTTTTGGGACACACCACCCGCCGACCCGTCCGATGAGTTCTTTCTTGTCGGAGACACACACCACACCCTAGAGCCACATCCTCTAGTCGGTGTACTCGATTTTCACTCCGGTGGTCGCCTCCTTCGCGATGGCTATTCATACACACCCCCTGGTGAGCCCCCTGACGTGTCACGTTCCCTGAGAGACATTTCGCTCTTTACGAGCTCGTATTTGAGTATAGTTGTCTCTTTCGATCATCTAAGCACTCGTCTCACACGAGATGAGTTTTTCTACACTCCTCTGAGAGAACCTCCTGGTAGACCACCTCCTTTGGTAGATTTTCAAGTGGTTATTAGCCTTTCCCATAGCGAGTATGTTGTGTCCGTCGTGTCTCATTTACATCATTTGCATGAGTCTGTTGAGTCGTTTCGTCATCATTTGCATGAGTCTATTGTGTTGTCTGTTCATCGTTTGCATGTGTGTCATGAGTCGGTCTGACGAATAATCCATATTGGTAATAAATCTTGTAAATCGCATGCGGATGTTCATTGACAAGTGCAGATACTTCATGAAGGCGAGCAGGTGCAGGTGAGAATCTGCGTTGTGAGGCTCCGTGCGAGGCTTGCTAAAAGCTGGAGCGTTAGGCGAATGGATCCCTATATAATCATGAGACAGATCGAAGCAAACATCTACGATCTTGATATTCCTACAAGTATGGGTATCCACCTGATATTTAGTGTTGAAGATATGACGCCGTACTACGCGCCTCGCGAGTATGTGGACCCAAGCAGTGGGGGCTTCCAGCCGCTCACACCTCCACTCCCGTTGCCTTACCACCCTCATATCCCACACACGTCTGTTGACCACCACTACTCACCCACTTCTGACACCCACCCAACTGGGGACTCATCTTTTTGGTTCTACCTACTCGTGAGTTGAGCGTTGAGAGCTTCTTGGAGACCAGATTCCGCCAGTGCATTCCTACTACTAACGTTGGTGACACCTGGATACTTGCAGCAGAGCGTGATCGATTCACCCCTGGACTTCGACTTCAGTACGGCCGTCTCCATTTACCAGAGATGACAACTTTTTAGTCTGGGAGAGTCGAGTGGCGAGGACACTCTTCCATCGACGACACTTGGGCGACCTCTGGTGGACCTCTTCGAGTTGTACCTGGCATTCATCGAGAGAATTCCGATCCCAATTCATCGGGACATGAATTCTTTCAAGCCGGGGAGATTGATGCGGAGCAAACACGAGGACGAGTTTTGGGCCCATTCGGGGCTGATTTGACGACTTTCCATATATGGCGTGCCCGGATTGACGATCGGATTCCACAGATGTGTTCGGATTTGCGTTGCGAATCAATTTGATATATTAGTTTCTTTTGCATTTGTTTTGATGTATTTGGGTGGCCCCACCTCCGGCCAATCATAGCCGTCGATGGTGGGATGCCCTAACCCTCATTTTATTATAAATAGATGGTTTATGTGCTGATTGGAGGCATTGCAGAATTTGGAGAACATCATTCCCGGATTCCAGCCATCCCGCCACGGTGTCGACTCCGTGGAACCCTAGGTGACGACTTCTAGGCTTGTATCTCCCTCCCCAAGGTACCCCCTAACCCTAGCCCTCTTTTCCCCCTCCCAAAACCCCTCCCGCAGTCCCCAAACAGCCCCCCAAACAGCCACCATTGGCTGTCCAGAAAATCACCTTTGTTCACTGTTCATTTATGAAATTTACTGTTCATCAGTATAGTTTCCTCAGCTTTCTCCACCTCCCAGCCAACCCGCCGCCAACCACCTTGCCCTCCCACACCGCCGGCTCCTCCACCTCCAGGAGTCACCACCGCCCCTCTCTTATTCACTCCCAGCATCAACTTTCCTCCTCCCTTCCGCCAGCCTACAGCAACAGCCCCCTCCTCCCTTCCGCCAACCTACAACAACCCCTCTCCTCCCTGCCGCCAGCCTACAACAACCCCTCCTCTCTGCCTCCAGCCTACAACAGCCCCCATCTCCCGTCTAACAGCCACCCCCATTTGTCCCCAACCCTAACCGACCACCCCAAACCTCCCCTCACGTGGATCCACCTCCTTTCCACCCTAAAATCCTAGATCAGTCCAGATCTAGGGTTTTCGCTCCCCGATCCATTATTTCCACCACCATACATCATCCCGCACCCCGTATCCGCTCTCAAGTATCATATCTACCCACCCCATCCGGATCTATTTCCTAGTGGTCGGATCTACCCGTTTTCGGCCCGATTTCCCCACTTTCTACCTAGGACAGCCACCGCCATTCCGTTACGCCTCCGGTTCCACCTCCGATCGCCGATCTACATACCCGGACCCGAATTCTTCATTGTCTCGGATCAGCCCACTATTTGGTGAGATTTTGTTTCAGCATATTTATATTGGATTGGATCTTGTACTTATTTTGAATATCTTGCATGATAGTTGTTTGTTAGATTATTATTGTGATTTGCAGGGTTTATCTACCCCGCCGCCTATAGATTCGTCCTGCGTCAATAGGTACGCTAACGGGAAAAGCTGTTGGAACACGGTTTTCCGCATCCCTTTGATTTGAGAATAACAAATCCTACTTGTATTTGATCTTGTTTGTCATTGTGTTTTTAGCATGCAGGTTTGAATAAAATTGACATTAGGATGCTATATTGTTGGCCTGGACTTGCTCACAAACTGAATTGATGAATGTGGTCTAACGTCAGGCGTTAGGACTTAACGCCGGCGTTGACTTTCGTTCCCACCAAGACGAAGATGGCATGGAGGGAAGCTGCCGTGATTGCAGGAGCATTTTGGGAATGATTTGACTTAACATCAGACGTTAGTCTCAACGCCAGGTTAAGGTTGCCTAAAATGAATGTTTCCAAAGATGCAGAATCTCCTTCCTGTTTTGAAGATCCGAGCCATCAAATTATTTCTATACCGAGTCAATGCCTGGCGTTAGCTTCAGTCCTATAAATAGATGACATTCGTTCTCTTCAACAACAGATTCCAAGGAGCCCTATTCCAGCACTTCAGAAACTCTGTGAGGGCCATATTTCCAGACCACAAAGGATCTCCCATTCAATTTCAAAAGAAGGAATCAAAGGAGGCTTGGATCAACACGCTAACTCAACGTGAAAAACACACACTTGGACTTCAACGATCTTCAGCGATTCTTCGTCGTCTCCTTCAGATTACCTCATAGGGAGTTTTTATATTTGTCTTTTGTATTTACCTTTATCTTTGTAATCGGTTAGAAAATTCGCCGCGGTTGTTGGCGACTAGGGCCGTGTGTGGCTTAGGGGGAATTTGCCATACGATGACTAGGTCTAGGGAGTAGATCTAGGGGGTGTTCGAGGCCTTTTTGGGGATAGAAATGCTAGAGCAGCTTGAGGCCGTATCTGGGGAATGATCGGCTAAAGCCAACCAGTTCTTAGTGAGAAGAGTCAGTATAGAAAACGAAAAGAGTATTTCATATTCGCCTTGATTTCTAGCGTCATAAAAATCAGATTTTGTAATCAAATTTTACAAATGAGAATCATGTCTCTTCATGTTAAATAAAATTGATTTCATTTCTTATTTCTAGCTCTTTACTTTTGTTTCAATTTACTTATTAGAAAATCACAAAAGTTTTTCTTAAAAGCCTAAGTTTTCTAAAACTCTTATTGATCATGATCTACTCCTCTAAGGGCGCCTCAAGATCCAACAAGTGGTATCAGAGGTAGGTTATTCCAAAACGGTTTCACCACCAAGAATAATAACGCTTCTTGATCATGATCTCGCTTCTACGAGCGGGGAGAAATTTTATATGAATGAAAAATATTTAGCACCACCTTTATTTATGGACAGAAATTATAAAGGGTGGAAAATATTAATGAAAATTTTTCTTAAAGCTTTAGATGAAAAAGTTTGGAATATTACTATTGAAAAACCACTTAGCGTATTAAATAGAAACGAAATGGTTTTAAATGCAAAATCTATAAATAGTCTATTTTTGCGTTAGATCAAAATATTTTTAAACTTATTTATACTTTACCTACTGCATATGAGATTTGGAATTTTCTTGAAAGAACTTATGATTCTTCTTCTGTAAGTATAGAACAATCACAAGAATCGGAGAATATGCAAGCCTGCACAAGTATTCAAGAAAGCCCCTCATATGATGGATCCATGGATTGCACATCAAGTGGAAGGGAAGATGAAAACTCATCCATGGAAGAGGAATGCAAAGAATATGAAAAAGGAACATTATGTTCAAATCTCGCATCATTCGAAAGCACTGTAAGGAAATCAAATTTTATCTTTTATAACTCTATTTCTACGTTACAATACCATTAAGCGTAAAATCAAAAAATTGAAAAATGCTAATTCAAAATTACGTTTAGAAAATAAAAGATTAAAAGCTATATTTAATGTAGAAACAAAAATTGATATGCTTGATGACTCTCACTCTTGCTCTTTAATTAAAACTGCTTCACCTTGTATCAATTATAATGAAGTAAAAGAAAATTACAAGAAACTTGAAAATGAGCTTATTTTTGTAAAAGAACAAAATGAACGATTATGCTTAGAAAATTCATCTTTTAAATTTTTTTCTATGTGTAAAAATTATAAAATTGAAATAAAAGAGATGAATGAAACATTTAAGGAATTAAGAAATAACTATCAAACTCATATTGATTATATTGTTTCCACTCTTAAGAATAACACAATTACTTATAATAAAGCTAGACATAATCTCAAAGTTAAGAATTATGAATTAGAAAATAAAGTTAACTTGCTTAAGGGAATTATAAAGAAAAATTCTCAACACAAATTCAAAATATCAAGCAAAATTCAAAGACAAGCTAAATATGAATTTTCATAATTTATGTAAGCAAAACATAAGAAATGAAAAACAACAAAAACTTATAAATGAAATTTCAAATCTCTATCATCATTATCATTTACAACATAATTGCTCTCCTAACATAAAATTAAATGCAAACAAATTTCCTTTAAATAATAAATTCAAAAGTCATTTTACCCAAATATTCAAATAAATGACTATGGAAATTTGAAAAAAAAAAAAAATTTCCAAGGTATGAATAGAGACTCATACTTAAGAATGACGCACTAATGTCAAATGAAATAGTCCACTCATCCTTGTCTCCCCATAAGCCAACACGATATATTTGGGTACCCAAAGGAACCATTCCTCTTGGTCCTCTTTGAACACTTAAATCTCTTTATCATTAGGTATCATACAATTGCATGAATTAGAAACAAATCAAAAAATGTATATCATTACTCTACTTTATGATATGCTTAACTTTATTTTTGTTTGTTTTTTTGTTCTTTTGTCCTTTCTTGAGTTAACATGCTAAGGCACTCTATATAACTTGTGATATGAATTTTCACACATTTAACCTAAATTCATTAATAAATAAAATTGAATAAAATTAAATAAAAAGTCATATCATTACTCAAGTGATCTATATATCTTTATATTTTTATCCTTCTAAATCCATTAATTATAAAAGTCTCTTATCATCATTATAAGTTAAATTCTAGTCTAGATCAAGAAACATAGATTGAATTATTAAGAGGGTGACACACTCCATGCCTCGAGTTCGGTCTGGATGTAAAGGACAAATGGACTAGACTATATTGATACATTGGTCACTGTCATGCTTCATTGAGTTACCAACTTTTATATTACTTGGGCAGCGATGATGCATCACTAGATATCACATTATTTGTGAGCTATAGCTGATACGTTCTAGCTCAAGTGGGAGACTGTTAGAATATTTTGTGGTCTAGACGTAATCAAAGATTTAGTTTTATTACCAATATAATATGAGTATGAAATCGCACCTAAGAACGTACGAAAAATGAATAAATGATCGTGTCGTTTTTTACTTATATTGGATATAAGTGAAAGATCAAACCTTAAATAATGTTTAATTAATTTGGAATTGATTAAATAATGATTGAGAGTAACTATATATCGAATTGGATTCGAAATGGGGATGTTAAACCACTACTCAACGTATGTTGACTTGAGAAGTTAAAGTGCGTTTGACTTGGTGTGCATCTAACATAAATACAGGATTTTTGGATACTAGTGAACATACGTTGACTTGTAAAGTCGACTCATGTTGAGTTGTGTGTTTCCAGATTGAACTCAACGCACGAACTTATGAAGCCGACGTACGTTGAGATTTTGTGCGCTTAGTAAAGCTTATATACTATGAGATAATACTCAACGTATAGCTGACTTATGAAGTCCACGTACGTCGACATGTGTTGGCTTGTGAAGTCCACGTACCTTGACATATGTTGGTTTGAGAAGTCGACGTACGTGGACTGGTAAATAGAAGTCGACGCACAAACAACTCCGTTCACTCCCTCTTACGACGCATAAACAACGAGTTTGTAAAACTACTATATATATAGTGATTTAAGGTTCTCAGATAATGACACACGTCTTTTGAGTGAGACTCCAACGACAACTGAAAACCTGCAACCGCATCCTCTCCTAAAAATGAAATTAGTATTTCGTGGAGACGAAGGAGGACGATCATCTTCCAGTCATGCTAGTTGGACGAACAACGAAGCGTTTCCGGCGTTCTTGTAGCAAATCGTTTCCAGAATTCGTTTGGATACACGTAGAGATGTGGATCTTGTTCTACATTTGAGTACTCAAACGACAGTTATCCTTCTTAGATTTGATTTTGACGCAGGTATATTATCAGTTCATGGTTTATGCATGGTCGAAATAGAAATGGGTTTCTTGAATTTATCCGCTGCGCATGTGATGCATGAGAACCCAACATAAAGTCCCCCTACGCCACATCTGAGTGTCTACCTCCGACGTCAAAGCCGAGCAACGACCTTTGGAGCCGAGCAACAAGTTAACCAACTAGCAAAAGCAGACAAAAGTCCCTCCATGCTCCATGCCACATCCGAGCATCAACCTCTAGCACTAATGTAGAGCAATGACCTTCAGAGTCAAACGACAAGTTAGTCCACCGATAACGACGTGTGAAAGTCCCCCTACGCACATCTGAGCGTCTACCTCCGACGTCAACGCCAAGCGATGACCTCCAGAGCCGAGCAACAAGTTAACCAACTGACAAAAGTGGACAAAAGTCCCTACATGCCACATCCAAGCATCAACCTCCGGCACTAATGTCGAGAAATGACCTCCGGAGTCCAACGACAAGTTAACCCATCGGTAGCGACGGGTAAAAGTTCTTCTATGCCACATTCAAGTGTCTACCTTGGGCACGAACATCGAGCGACAAACTCTGGCGCTTACGCAAAAGCTCGCAATCTAGCGCAATGTGTCACCACCATTCGCAGACGAACCTTCCCTGGCAGCCCAGGGGGCATGCCCATCATTTTTTGGAAATTGGTGATCCAGGTGATCAGGATCGTGGAACCTCATCACCGGTTCAAATCTCAAGACGACGTGATTACTAATGCGTCTCTCAGAAAAACTATAAAAAAGCACATAGACCTTCATTTGAATACAAACAACCAAGATGCAAGGTGAAAGCTCTGATGTTTCCCGACGAGAAACCTCTCAGAAATTTCCTTCGAAGTTGGAAGACCTCCTTCAACTCTCAAGTCCTCATTCAAGAGGGACTTAGAGATCTCCTTAGGAGCGCGTGCCATCTCAAGTGCCTTCTCAGGTGCCTTCTCAAGTGCCACCTTAAGTTCCTGCGCCAGAGCCCGCTCTCGAAGCCGCTCCTGCGAGCGCGAAGGAAGATTTTTCATTTTTTTTTACTTTCAAGCACTTGTAATTGGAGTGGTGGCCTGTCACCCTCTCGAATAATCAAACACTTGTAACCTCAAACAAACTAGTGGAATTGGTCGGCATTGAATTGACCTAGTATTTAGTCATTTTCTGGATATTTTCACGTAAAAAAGTCATGCCGTCTCCGTTGTTGGTTCTCTTAACTGTTTGCGCTTGACTCACTCTCGAGCTAAGATGGTTCGATTCTCCGGACTGGAAGAGTGCTAAATGACCTGTAAGAGGTCCGATCCGGTTTTCAAAACATGCATGCTACTTATCTACTATTAAAACTTACTTATTTCTTTTGAATACGAGACATATCTCTACCATGTATAAAGAAATATCAAATCTATGAATTTTAAAGTCGTTGAAATGATTACGGCCGTCGAATCTTCCATGATATTTCATCAGCCGTCGGATCAAACCGCTCTCTCTCTCTCTCTCGCCACTTTTTCATAGGTCTCCTAAACCTACTAGGGGTGACCTAAAACTATGAAGGTGTATGGTACCCTACAACATGAAATTACGATTTTACCCCTAAATTTATTGGAAAAAGGATGGTCATATGACCCGTTTTTTAATCTCACAAAAATATCAATGGTGTGAATTGAACTCAGGTTTCCACTATGCCAAGCAAAGATGACAACCATCAGACCATATGGTTTTTGTTGAACAACATTAAATTAGGTTTTATATATACGTATATAAATATAGACCACCCCCGCCGAATGTTGCCGCACCTGCCGAATGTCGCCTCCCCTGCCAAATGTCGCCCCCACCGAATATCGCCGCCCTCGCAGAATGTCGTCACCCGTACGGGGGCCCCCTTGCCCTGTCACTCATATATATATATATCTATACTATTCTATAAAGGAAAAGTACCCTTTGGTGCAACATTTGGTAATCCTAAAATGCCCTTGAATTCAGATTTTTTTCCCTTTGGTTCAACGTTCGAAATTCAAAATTAAAGGTCATTCCCGAGAATATACAAATCCCGCCATAGCTTTCGCTTCAAGCACTGCTTTTTCCCGTCACATCTGCCTTTTCTCATGGCCATCCCTCCTCAATCAACAACTGCACAAAGGCAGATGTTGGCCTAAGAAGACAATTTACAAGCAAATTTACACAAATAAACAAATTACAAAAATACCAATAAAAATGAAATTCAAATTATAGTTATAAGCCTTATTTAGATAAGTTGTGAGCTAGTCATGTCAACTGCGACCATAGCATTTCACACTTCCTTCAATTCAAGCTTGCCCTCAAACTCAGAAGGGAACACCGGAGACATAATCATCTTGTTTTTTACTTTCCCATCAAAAGTGCTCCTTGTAATGAGAATTCAAAGCTGAGACGTCTTCATTATGTGAGTCTAATTTTTGGTTAAAATTGAAAGGTGACAATATT
Organism: Dactylorhiza incarnata; assembly: GCA_033032865.1. Classification (NCBI taxonomy): domain Eukaryota; kingdom Viridiplantae; phylum Streptophyta; class Magnoliopsida; order Asparagales; family Orchidaceae; genus Dactylorhiza; species Dactylorhiza incarnata. Next base: position 8,723,537 of record JAWHQI010000023.1, read on the forward strand.
GTGGTGCTCTCCTCTTGCGTAAAGATGCGATCAATGATATCTGTGGTTGGTAGTGGTAAGTTTGGCTGTTAGGTAACTGAAGTCATGGAAGAGGGGCTAGCTCGGGGAGGACAACCGAGGGATACTGTAAAGTTCGTTGGATGGTAACAATATGTCTCTTTAGTGGAAGCACCTGTGGAGGGAATTAGAAACCACCGGGATAGAGGGGTTCAGTATCCGTGCAATAGTGGTCTTTGGAACCGGCTTCTCTAGGGGTAAGTGATCAACCTCATCCTCAACAGTGTCAGTTTGCTTGACCATCATAGCTTTTGTGCATGCAACGTAGTGTGAATTCCCACGCTGATGTCAACCGCTTGCAGGCCGGGCTCATGTAATGCACCTGATAATGCATCTTGGCGAATTTGAGCCGCTCCCTGTATTTTTCTAATAATGCCATCAATTGGTCATAATGCAAGTTGAAGTTGCTAGTGCTGTTTTAGATCTTTAGTCGTGTGACCCCTAACTACAAATGTCCATTATATTGGCGGAATAAGGTCGACAGTGTACCAGTCGAAGTAATATAAAATATAGGATTCCCTCCGAGTATCAAATCACGTGGAGCGCATGTGAAGATACAAGGATTTTCTAAACCTTTGGCTAACTAAGCTAATCAAAATTGGGAAATTTTACTACAAGTACACATCTAATCATCATCATCATCATCACAAAGCTAAATTGCACACAACCAATCACAAATCTCAAAGGGAATCCAACTTCCATTATTAATAAAATATGATTGTAAATAATATCAAATTACATATAAATTATATATAACAAGACATGATTAGCAACCCTTAAAATGTTATAGTAAGCTCGACCATCAACAAATAGGAAAATAGAGGAAGAAGAGGGGTTTGACGAAGATATCACCGAAGCTACGATGAGAACAAAGAGTCTCTTCGTCGGTGGTCGAAGGAGAAGCTCAGATAGATTCTTCGTCTTCTAAAACACCGCCTTGGCTACTTTCCGAGATCTGGGAGGAGCTGTCACCAACCTTCTAATGCCCATCTTCTCTTCACGAGTGTTCAAATCACCACGGATCAAGCACCGAATCTTCTAGCGGCCTCCTCTTCCTTTAGAAATCCTTCAATGGAGCATGAGATGGCTTGGAAGGAGGAATTTCACCTTCAAGGGGGCTGGGCGACCTGCAAGAGAGGAGAATACGGTGGGATCGAATGAATCTCCCCCAGGAAAACCTCTAAGATTAGCATTTATATGTTCAGTAAATAGCGTGCGCATAAGGCCGCACGGGCGTGCACGAAGGAAAACAGTACAGAACCGGGAAAAGAAACAATGGTCACACACGTGGATGAACAGTACCCGCACGCGCGTGGGAGAAGAAAACACACGTGCATCCACATATCACTGTATTTAGGCCATTTTAGGTACTGAACCCACACACGACCTGCACAGTAAGCGCACGAAGAAACACGCACGCACACCAATTATGCTACAGGAAATATGGTATAGGAATCCGAATAATAGAATAGTGCACGCACGCGCGTGTGCATAAGGGCGCACGGGCGTGCGTGAAGAAATTTGTATATAACTCTACCAAAATATGGAAAATAGTCCACACCTGCAATAGACATAAAAAATATCCAGAACCCATGTTGCTGTAGTATGGATGAATTATACATCGAAATACACATGAGATAGGATAAATGACAGTGAAAACCATGCACTATGCAAGGTAAAATCACTTAAGAAAATACATGCATCAATTACCCCCAAACTTAAATATTTGCTTGTCCTCGAGCAAATCCATTCCACCCACCGGGGATAAATGAAAAACAAGCATTTTATGCATGAAGTAATGCGTGAGGTGAAAAGTTTTGTGCTAATGGAGTATGAGAGAGTGATCAAAAAAATTGGCTTAACATATCAAGAAATTAAAACTTTTCTAAAACCTATTAGATAAATATCGTGCACTACTACACTTAGATATATTTAGCACATTCTAAACCCAGTGCATTGAGAAAACTACTTGGTAACTCAGATCAGAATTATACTCACGTCTCAACCAAATTGTCTTTAAAACTTCCGTAAGCTTTCCCGATTGCACTCTCTCCACGCCACTAGTTGACTAAGTTGCCATGAATCAATATGGACTTTACTAGGACGAAACATAAGACTTAGGTTTAGGATATGAAAATCGAAGATAATTCTGAAGGTTTACATCACACCTAAACAAAGACTATGAGCTTCAAATCATAAAAATAACCAAAGAGAAATGCCCCCTCCCGCCCCCCCAAAAAAAAAAAACAAAACTTTATTACAACAAAGGGGTCACTCTCCAAATACGCTTACACCACCCAACATTACTTCAAATTTAGATATTTCAATTCTTCAAGCTCAAACAAATTAATACAAATTTTTTTTCAATCCTTACAATAATGAATTTTATCCTCCCACCCAAGTACAATGCAAAATTACAAGCTCCACCTTCATTCAAACAAAAAGATACCATCACCACAAGAATCATAATGAATAAAGCTCAATGTCTAAATGTAACGTAGGATAGCCTTGGTGAATGAGAAAACGATGGTAATCAAGAAAATAGGTATAAGACTCAAGATGACATTGTGATGCAACTCAATTTGTATCTTCAACTTAATTTATTTTAATGCAACGCATGTCTTCACACATCTTATATTTGTTCTTTCTCGCATTTCATTTGCACTCCTTATTGTGGTTTATTAGCATGACCGGCTAATAAGACCTTGAATAAAATGGTCCGACAAATTATGTTTAACGTTAGTTTGGGCAAGCTAGTAAATATAAAATATTTTATTAAAATATTATCTTAAAATTAAAATAAAATTTAGGAAATATTTTATGAGGAGGAAATTGATATCACTTTAATAGTTATTAATTATATCTTTTGGTAATAAACTTGTACCAAAGTTTATTACCATCCAAAAACAAAATCTTCTCACAAAATCATTTCCTTTTAAAATCATGCCTCTTTTTGGTAGACCAAAAAAATACAGCCAAAGGATTACTTTAAAAAATCCCTTTCCCATCTGCTTCAGGGAGCTTGGCTGAAATCGATAAATAGAGAACCTCTTTGGTTTCCCGACACGACAAGCCAGACGCATGCCGACCGCACCTCCGCTCCCAGACGCCCTCAACGACCTCGTCTCCACCAGCCGATGTCACCTACTGCTCCGACGACCGTCCCTCCTCTAGTTCCGATTGTTTTCGACACCTCCTCTGTCGGATCCGTCGATCTTTCTACAGGATCTCGACGGTGTCCCTCGTTCCTTTTCTGGTTTCTACCGCCACCTCCGCCAACCCACTCACGGGCCTCCTCCTGCATCACCACCGGCGAGCCTTCGTCGGACTGCCTCTCCCAGCCTTGCCGTTTCACCAATCCAACTCTAGTGCAACCGCCTAATATACAATGCCTCCACCCTTTTGTTTTGATTTCATTCAGCTGCAACCCTCCCTTGTTTGGACTGAATCCTGCAGATATACCTCTCGATGATTCTCTCGCTCTCACATTATGCTATATTTTTTTATCTATATTTCAGAGCTTGCCCTAACTTTGTTATCTTTATTCTCCCTCTCTTGTTTGTGCCCGTGGATTCTAATTTGTGTGACGTCCAACGCTTGAGTGTTGGTTAATTGAGAGCATCACGCTCAGCCTAGGATACTCACCTAATTTATTTACTCAACGACTCAATCGCGTGCTCTTTACTTTAATTTGGCATCCATTTTATTTTTAAAATTCAATTATAAAGCTCTTGAGTAATGATTTACATAAGTTTGGTATCATCGCACTTTGATTCGCTCCTATTGTGAATCAAACATCCGTTCATTTCAAAAAAAAAAATTGTTATATTTTCTTTCTAGTAACATCTTTATTTTAAAAAAATTTCCTTAAAAAAGATATTTAGGTTTTTATTTTAATTAAGCTCTTTGTATTAAGAAAAATAAACTATTCTCATTTAAAAACTAGGATCTATTAAAAATTAGGTCAAATATTTTAAATTTAAGTAATATCTCTTTCTTTAATCATAAATTAAAAAAATGAGTTTAAAATATTTTAAGTCATTTTAAAATAGTAAAACGTGTAGGACAATTAGAGACTAACGTCGGAGATTTAAACGCTCAAATGAAAAATCTAGCAAACATAATCGAAACACTCACAACGACTATGCGAAACGTAGGTCATGTCATGAATGTGTTACTCACGTTGGTCAATAACTGATGCAACCTCCGTCGCCTCAAAATATGCATGACGTCATCATGGTCATGTTCTTTATTTATCTATGCATTTATTATTTATGTATTTCCTTCATCGCACCTATTTTGTTTTGGAAGTTGTTTGGCTCCTCGGGATGGCCGTCCGTTGAGACCCAAAATAAATAGGTCCGGTAATTTAGTCGCTAGGATGCAACGGGCAAGCTAAAAAAAAAAACTATTTTAAAATGCACAAATTTAAATTTCAATTAGTAGGAGAAGTTTACGGAAGTTTTTATTATCATTTAATTACAAAAGGAAATAGAAAATCTGCAATAAAATAGTTGGCAATTTTGGGAAACAAAGTTTTGGAAAATTAATAATTCTCCAGCTGTCCACGGTTTGGGAAAGTAATTGATGCAAAATTTTCAAATGCTATTAAATGGGGACCGGCTGGATGAAGATGGCAACCCGGACAGAATTAAGAACGAGATTTTATTTCGTTCTTTATTCATTGCCGGCGGAACCCTGTGCAGCGCCCTAATTTCCCGCTACTGAAACGACGATCAAAGGCGCCGCCAACTACGCTCCGCCCGGCCGTCGTCTCCCACCACTGGACGAGGCCCGCCCGACGTTCCAGAGCCGCGAAGCCTCTCTGCTCGCCGCTGGAAGCTCATCGTCTGGCCGACGTCGACCCCGACTCTTGTTTCCGTCGGCCTGGAGAACCCTGTGCCGTCGACTACGATCTCTCCATCCGGCGACAGGAACGGTCTAGCAACAGTGGGTAGTCGATTTCCTAGCAATCAGCAACCCGTCGGCTTACCCCAGCAGTAAACTTGGAATCAGTTTGGGCTCCTGTGGTATCAACATCCTCTTTGCTCAAATTTCGTTATCTTTAAATTTATGCATCGTTAAATAGTTCATGAGCTTGCCCCGAACGTTCTAACGCCTTTATTTCCGTTTATTTCATAAGTTGTCGCTTGTGGTTTGTGATTGTGGAAGTGCAAAATTTCTGCCCTATTTTCGAATCGATTATGCGCAGACGAAAATTCTTTAAATGACGATTAACGGTTGTTTGAAAAATTCAACGAGACGAGTAGTCGTGCGCGCGAAAACCTCGATTTTTGGCAAACTCTCCGCCCTTTTTTTTTTTTTAAAATTAAGGATCGTTTATTTATTTTAAAAACTTAACTTTATTTCGATTTTAAAATAAAATATTTTCGATTAAAATAACAAATTTGGATTGCCTCGTGTTGAGTCTACATCAATAACATAGAGACCACCATGCACTTAGAGCGAGCACTTCCCCTTGCAGTCGAAGTAAACCCTAACCCTAGACGTCTAGAGCCTGCACACCCCGAACCTGAACCAACCCCGTTGGGATATGAGAGTCAAGTTAGATGTAAGCAACTTTGAAGGACATTTAAAACCCGAGGGATGTCTAGATTGATGCAATAGAATAGAGCGTTTCATGAACTGGAAGCAGATGCCTCTAAATAAGCAAGTTGAATGTGCAACGCTTAGGTTGAAGGGTCCCGCATTGGTTTGGTGGGGACAATTAGAGCGCACGAGATTTAACTTAGGAATGCCCCCTATCACTACATGGGTTGTGTTAGCAAGAGGACAGTTGCATTGCATTAACGTAGAAATAAAGATACAATCGAGACGAATCTCGCCAAGCATCCGGAGGCTAGGTCCTCCTTGATACTCCACTCTCCAAGAGAGCCAAAACCCTAGACTTCCAAGATGATCAAGACTCACCCCCAAGGCTACAGGACAAACATTAAAATAATACAGTAACAAAATAGACGATAATGCCCGTGGGCTACATAAACTCATAACGATTGCAGGGCCGCCGGTCGCTTCGTAACATCTGGTCCCGCCGGAAAAAACGACCTTGTCCTCAAGGTCGAGGGCCATACGGGTCGTCAGAAAGCATCAGTGGATCCAGCTCCCCAAAATCAGGATCAGTATCTTCAGCTCCCAGTAAAATGCATAGGTTCCGTTGAGGGCAGACGTGGGTGGGGGAGTACGGTTCCTGGCAGCGGAAGCAGAGGCCCTTGCGGCGAAGCTCTTCGTGTTGTTGGTAAGACAAGTGATGAGACCGTCGCGGGGGCGGTGGCCGTGGAGCTGGCGGTTGCTGGGGCGGAGGCAGAAGCTGGGGCCCAGGTGGGGGCAGAGGGTCCATCGGCGGCCGAGGTGGCAGTGGTGGCCGCGGCGGTGGGGCCGGCCATGTCGAGTGGGTTGGTGTAGCTGGGTTGAGTTTCTCGTCCAGATATCTAGCCTGCTCCATTGCGCGGGCAAGAGTAGTCGGGTTGTGGATCCGAAGGCGCGCGCGGAGGTGGGGTTGCAGACCCGCCAGAAAATAGCCCAAGTAGTGGTCGGGTGCCAGATCGGGAACATGTGTAGCGACCGCGATGAAATCGTCAATGTAGGTTGCCACAGAGTCGGACTGGCGAACGGAGCTGAGGCGCTCAAAGGCATTGCCCGCCCGGCGGCTATCGTAGTGGCGGAGGAGTTCCTCCTTCAATGTGGGTCAGGTAATGTCCGGTTCCTGCTGGCGCATCCAACGCACCCAATGGAGCGTCGAGCCTTCCATATAGATTGTGGCGAGGGGGACCTTCTGGTCGGCGGGGGTGGCATGCAAGTCGAAGAACTGCTCTGTGCGGGCAATCCACCCGAGAGGGTCTGTGCCATCGAACACCGGAATTTCAATCCGGCGGAGGTTGGCCGGGACACCATCGGCCGTGGGGTGCAAAACCCCCGTGGGGTCGAGAACCACGGGAGTTGGTGGCGGAGGAGGGGTTGGAGGGTGATTAACTGTCGCGGTAAGTCCTCGGAGGAGGAGCGTGAGGTCCGCCAGTTGGGCTTCAATGTCATCCAGGCGCTGCGAGTCCGAGTGTGCAGGGGTGGAGGTGTTCTCGTTGGCGTGGAGGGCCATGGACCGAGTCAGGGGCATGAACTGTGGCTCGGAGGAGCGGCTAGGGTAGCCGGAGCGCAACCAGTACTGTAGGAGGCGGACGGCACGGCGGTAGGCGGCGAGACTGGGAGCCGAGGCAGGAAGAGGGCCTCCGGAAGGCGGGGAGAGGCTGGAAGTCTGCTGCTGGAAAAGGCTGTGCGTTGTCGGCCGTTTCCGGAGCGAGGAGCCGTCGAGGGATGCAGCGGAGAGCCGCGTGCGTGTCGGATGGATGTAGCGGAGAGCCGCGCCCGTGGCGCAGGAGGTAGCAGCGATGCCGGAGCGCAGTCGTGCGATGGCGGAGGTGGGCCGACGAGCCGCGTGCGTGTCGGAGCGCAGCGATGCGCTGTGTCGCAGCGAGGCAGCGGAGAGTCGCGTTCGTGTCGCAGGAGACGACGTGATGTGGTCGTCGGAGGGAGCCGGCGGATCGAGGGTATGCGGCGATGTCGGCGAAAGGGCCAGGCCGATCTTCGACCGGCTGAAGGAAACGGTGCAGGGGAAGCGTGCGGTTCGTCCCTGTCGCAGGAGAATCCGGATCCGCCGAAGCTGCAGAAGCGAGAGAATTAGGGCTCGTTGGAACCCTAATTTAGGGCAGGTCGGACCAATTGTTAGCAAGAGGACAGTTGCATTGCATTAACGTAGAAAATAAAGATACAATCGAGACGAATCTCGCCAAGCATCCGGAGGCTGGGTCCTCCTTGATACTCCACTCTCCAAGAGAGCCAAAACCCTAGACTTCCAAGATGATCAAGACTCACCCCCAAGGCTCCTTATATAGATGGAGCCCCGGACTACAGGACAAACATTAAAATAATACAGTAACAAAATAGACGATAATGCCCGTGGGCTACATAAACTCATAACGATTGCAGGGCCGCCGGTCGCTTCGTAACAGGTTGAGTTCAAGTCCCAACTTAGCAATGGTATGTTCCCTCTAATTATTTCCAAACCCTCTATCGTAGATTCCACATTCTACGACAGGAGAAGTCAACGGTGGACAAATACACCGATGAATTTCTCGTCCTTCAGTCTCGACTCGACCTTCGCGAGGACGATCACATGACCGTATGCCGTTACCTAAATGGGTTACGTTATTCTATCCGGGACCAACTAGAGTTGCACGATTATCGCAACTTAGGAAAAATCTCTAGTAGAGTCCGTAGAGTGGAGTCCTTACAGAAGAAGACATCCAGGCTTAGGTCTACTGATAGACCCCCACCGAGCATCACCACTGCCCGCACTGCTAGGATCTTAGATTCCTCTCGCCCTCCAATCATTACTGGGACCCTGACTCCAACCACTAACCCTTCCCAGAGATCACTGGGTTTAAGCCCAGCAATGGAGCATTCCGATGCTTCAAATGCATGTTGCTGGGGCACAAATCATCTGAGTGTTCGCGACGCCACATCGTCACTTTTATTGATTTTATTGATGGGCGTGAATCTGAGTATGGAGTTTACATTAGTGACTCCAATCCTGAGCCTGAGCCTGAGCCTGAGCCTGAGCCTGAGCCTGAGCCTGAGCTTGAGGATGTATTAGAAGTAGAAGGTGGACATTCTGATCACTTAGTCTGTGTCTTACGTTATAGTCTGATCACCTTTAGCGAGTCTACTAAGGATGATCATAGGAGGCACAATATTTTCCGCACTACTACACACATCCATGGACAATTTTGTTCCATTATCATCGATAACGGTAGTATGGAGAACTTTGTTTCTCAACGCATGGTAGACGCATTAAGGCTTGAGATGCACCCGTTAGAACAACTTTACAGCTTATTCGGAGTTAATAGTCATTTGACTATACCCATCACCCACCACTGTTTAGTAAAGTTTTCTATAGGGAGCACATATCAAGATATAGTGTTATCATGTTGCCGTCATGGATGCCTATCACATCCTATTAGAACGATCTTGGCAATACGACCGACATGCCATACATGACGACACAAGGAACTCTCATTCCTTCGAACACCGTGGGCACATAATTGTTCTTCTTCCCCAGAAGAACTGTCTTATTCCAAAGGCACCCGAGAGGACCTATCCATCTTCTAGTTCACCTCCTGGTGACTCCACATTATTACTTATCACTCCCCCCCTGAACCCCCACCCCATTAAGTATGACGCGATCTAGATGTGTCACTCACACCTAAAGTTGTCACTTAAAATCGAAAACCGTAAACCAAACCGGAACCACAAACAACCGGACCGAACCGTTCGTGAATTATTTGGGTTCCGGTTTGAATTTTGGAACCGTGAACAACAATGGTCCGGGTGTGGTTCATTCATTTTATTATCCGGACCAGAACCTCAATATAGAAGCCTCAAGTGGTTTCAAAATTTTTAGAACCGATCCGAACTGGACCGAAACAGAACCGAACTGCAACCCATTTATTAATATTATTATTAATATTATTATAATATTATTATAATATTATTATAATATTATTATAATATTATTATTTTTTTATAATATATCTATAATATCTATACTTAATATTATGGGTGAAACTAGTGCGGTTTGAACTCAAATCGCAATCGCAACAAAGGGGACCGATTTTGGACGGAACAAAATCGCACCGCACCAAAACCGTGCTGTGTGATTTGACATTGGTGCGGTTTGGAGTCGATTTTTGCGGTCTACTTTCAGATTTTATACAGTAATATAATGTATTTTCAATTTTACACATATTTTTCTGAAATATTTGTTTTAAAAATATAGAGGATATACAACTACTATTTAATAGTAATCATGAAAAACAAATCTAATTGTAGTTGATAAATTAGTCAAATTGAATTAACTAATATATTCTTCAAACAAAATTCTAATTGTAAAATAAGATTTTAAGAGCAACAATTCAAAGTTCTTTACCCTATGTTGAGTCGTGATATTCAGCAACATGAACATTGCATCAACATTACACGATCGTAATCTTTGAATTTTTAAAATCGGTGCAGTCTGGTGCAATTTTGTGATTTTTCGGTTTCAATTTTTAACTTTCAGCCCGACTTACTATATATTACACAAAAAGTACCCCCCTTTGGTGTAGCGCAAAATTCCTGCGCCCGGGCCTCAGACTTCGAAGTCCCTCTTGCAAAAAAAAAACGAACGGGTATACTTTTCCCCTCTGGTTTTTTATTTTTGACCTCTCCCATTCATTCTGGCATGTTTGGTTTTGGTTTTGGTTGAAACCGATTGGAACCGGACCGAACCGCATAGAACCGGGCCGAACCGTTAACACGGTTTCAAAAATTATGCTGGAACCGGAACCAGAACCGGAACTGGTCAAACCAAATACGGTTTTGGTTTTAATTTGAAGAACCGTTACCTTAGCGGTTCGGTTCACGGTTTTAGTAGAACCAGAACCGAACCGTAACCGTGACAGCTCTACTCATACCACAATACCTGGGCTTGATTCCACATTTATCGATTTCTGATGTGCCACATGGTATTTCTCAAATACGCCACAATATATCTAATGATCACTTATCTCACACACCTCACTACAACGATTTTATATTTGGCGACCGCGTGTTTTTTACCGATTATAAGTAAACCCGAAGAGTTTCATTATCAAATTATTAATCTATTTTTACGTCGCCGTGTTATGAGGATAAAGAGTACCCCACATACATTCAATCCTCATAAAAACACACGCTTTAAGGGTTTTTATGGCAAATTTTTAAAGATAAATTTAGGGTCAAAATTAGACTTTACGACGCTTGCCTGACTCCACCGGGTAAACAAATTGGGCAGATGTATAATGTGCAGTGGACGCACGCAAGTGTCTAACAAGAGAGCGTATGATGTAACATGATTTGAAGAACCCACAGGTTGAGCGTACTCGTCCCATACCTTCCTTATTGAATCTCCACTCTCTTCCACTTTGTGATCTTTCTCTCCTTGATGCTGACTTTTAATGGTCATTTAAATATTATGCATAAAGTTATGTCTGACTGTTTGCGAGCATCTTCAGAAAACTATAACTCCATGACTAACTCTATCACCAGGGGGTATATTTTTTCTGAAGGAGATTGGTCCTCTGCATTTTTCAGGATAGAGAGGTTACTTGCAGGTGCTGAGCTGCAGCGAAGGATCTGTCCTTTGTCAACTCACCCTCCACATCCCAGAATTTTCGTCACTCGAATCATCTTCCAGACTAACTTTGAGGGCGAGAGTTCAATTTTTGATTATTCAGAAGCACGACGACATCAGATCAACATCTCGACATCCTGGTAGCATGTTACAACACAGTCTCGACGGTGTCGAGCTCTCTCAACCCAGAGGGAATTGATGCAACTCAATTTGCATCTTCATCTTAATTTATGCAATTTTATTATAATGCAGTGCATTCTTCACACATGTTATATTTGTTGTTTCTCGCATTTCATTTGCGTTCGTTATTGCGGCTTATTAGCGTGATCGACTAATATGACCTTCAATAAAATGATCCGCCAAATTAGGTTTAACGTTAGTTTGGGTAAGCTAGGAAATATAAAATAATTTATTGAAATATTATCTTAAAATTAAAGTAAATTTCATGCCATTAATTTTAGGAAATATTTTACGAGGAAATTGATCACTCTAATAGGTTTTAATTATTTTTTTGGTAATAAACTTATACCCAAAATTCATTACCCTCCAAAAACAAAACCTTTCCACAAAATTATTTCCTTTTAAAACCATGCCTCTTTTTTGGTAGACCAAAAAATATAGCCAATGGATTTCTTTAAAAACCCCTTTCCCACCTGCTTCAGGGAGCTTGGCAGAAATCGGGAAACAAAGAACCTCTCTGTTTTCCCAATAGGTCCAACCCGACAAGCCAGACGCATGCCTACCACACCTCCTGGTGCAGACCAGGCGTCACACCCAGCCCGCTCCCCTGGCGCCTGCGCCTGACGCACCAGGCTGGGAGTCACACCCGCTCCAGGGGTCCACCTGGGCGTCGCACCCGTATGTATTTAATCAAGTCCGCGGACCGTACACCCCAACCCGTCTCCGGGGCCCACCACAGGCGCCAGCGGGTTGTTGAGGCCGGGATTCGATCCCTGCACCTCCTTGATAAGAAGTCCTCAGGCGGGCTCTCTTCACCAACTGAGCCGAGCGGGCTGGGTGTGGCGCCTGGTCTGCATCATAAAAGTGCACTTTTATGATGCAGACCAGGCGTCACACCCAGCCCGCTCCCCTGGCGCCTGGTGCACCAGGCGGGGAGTCACAACCGCTCCAGGGGTCCACCCGGGCGTCGCACCCGTATGGCTTTAATCAAGTCCGCGGACCGTACACCCCAACCTGTCTCCGGGGCCCACCACAGGCGCCAGCGGGTTGTTGAGGCCGGGATTCGATCCCTGCACCTCCTTGATAAGAAGTCCTCAGGCGGACTCTCATCACCAACTGAGCCGCGCCAGACGCCAGAGGAGCGGGTTGGGTGTGACGCCTGGTCTGCATCATAAAAGTGCACTTTTATGATGCAGACCAGGCGTCACACCCAGCCCGCTCCCCTAGCGTCTGGCGCACCAGGCGGGGAGTCACACCCGCTCCAGGGGTCCACCCGGGCGTCGCACCCGTATGGCTTTAATCAAGTCCGCGGACCGTACACCCCAACCCGTCTCCGGGGCCCACCACAGGCGCCATCGGGTTGTTGAGGCCGGGATTCGATCCCTGCACCTCCTTGATAAGAAGTCCTCAGGAGGACTCTCATCACCAACTGAGCCGCGACTCGGTGATGAGAGTCCGCCTGAGGACTTCTTATCAAGGAGGTGCAGGGATCGAATCCCGGCCTCAACAACCCGCTGGCGCCTGTGGTGGGCCCCGGAGACGGGTTGGGGTGTACGGTCCGCGAACTTGATTAAGGCTCTGTTTGGCGCGGTGGGGGCGACTGAAGAAGCAGTGGTGGAAAACAGTGGGGGAATAATCAGCTGTTTTGCAGAGTGGTGGCAAAATCTGTGAAACTGTTTGGAAGAACAACGTTTGCAGTGGTGGAAGAACAGCGTTTGCAAAATATATATAACTTATATTAATATAATTTTTTATATTATATTTAACTTATATTAATATAAATTATTTTAATATTATATTATATATTATATATACCTAATATAATATAATATATTATAAAGTAATATATATAACGTAATATATAATATATATAATATATATAACGTAATAAATAACATATATAAAGTAATATATAACGTAATATAATATATATAAAACGTAAGTAATATAATATATATAGGCAGGGCTGCTGCTTTTTATAAATATATTAAAAAAAAATAAAAAAAAAATAACGCCAAAAATGGCGTTTCTCCAGCCGTGGGTGTACACCCACAACTGGATTATTGCGGTCCCCCGCCAAAAATTGCGGGGGACCGCAATAATCCAAATTGCATTCTTTTTTGTTTGGCGTGGCGTTTCAAATTTGAGCGGTCCCCCACTCCAAAAATGCCGCGCCAAACATAGCCTAAAGTCATACGGGTGCGACGCCCGGGTGGACCCCTGGAGCGGGTGTGACTCCCCGCCTGGTGCGCCAGGCGCCATGGGAGCGGGCTGGGTGTGACGCCTGGTCTGCATCACCTCCGCTCCCAGACGCCCTCGCCGACCTCGTCTCCACCGGCCAACGTCAACTACGGCTTCGACGACCGTCCCTCCTCCAGTTCCGATTGTTTTCGATGCCTCCTCCGTCGGTTCCGTCGATCTTGCTACAGGAGCTCGACGATGTCTCTCATTCCTATCCTGGTTTCCAGCGCCACCTCCGTCAACCCCCTCACGGGCCTCCGACTCCTCCTGCATCACCACTGACGAGCCTTTGTCGGACTGCCGCTCCCATTCTTGCCGTTTCACCGATCCATCTCCCGTGCATCCACCTAACATACAAAGCCTTCACCTTTTGTTTTGATTTCGTTCAGCCGCAACCCTCCCTTGTTTGGACTGAATCTGACGACACATTAGTCTCCTGCAGGTATACCTCTTGCTCTCTCCATGTTAGAAATCACATTATACTATATTTTTTTATCTTTATATTTCAGAGCTTGCCCTAACTTCATTATGCTTGTTTAACACAATGGTATTGGACATTAGGATCAGATACAAAAGCTCAAACTATCCAATAGAAGACCAACGTCATCTTCACGACATCCTAACAACTTATGCAAATGTTCGAAAATCGCTTTGGGCAAGTTCTACTAATTTAAAAGTACAATCATTTCGATTTGATCAAATAATGCGCCTCTGGTAAACTTTCACACACTACAACACTACAATAAAGAAAATAGCTCGTATCTAGCGAGCAGTGACGATACACAAAAAAAGATTATGAAAAGTATTTTAATACATCAAGTTATACTAAGCCAATAAAATTAAAACAGACTCTCAAACAAGAACATAACGCGCAACTAGGGACACTACACGAGTCTATAACCCACACACATAACATGCGCAAAATGAAAATTTAAATCTATTGTCCCAAGCAGATTAAAATAGATAAGCTTGAAAAATAAGAAATATCCAAGATTAAAAATGAATACGGGTGCAGGAAGAGAGATAAACATGCAATACCCCCAAACTTAAACTACACATTGCCCTCAATGAGATATTCAAGAAAGAGGAAAGAAGTTACCAAGCATTGAGTCGCAACACCCAAAGAAGACATGCCAGAAAATGTGGAGAAATCCACTTCCACCAAGTAAAACTCATATAAGATTTATTAGCAAAATACACAAAGCAACGTAGAAAAGATATATAGACTACTACATTACTCGGCAAGAAAATAACAAAAGGATAATGCATGAAATAAAAGGATACTACTGGGTTTATTTTCCCCAGCATGACTTATTTGATTTTTCTAAATTCTAACTAATGGAACTAGCAAAAGAGAACATGAATTCTCTTTAATTCACCGGTCGGTAAGCAGTACCAACACCATCATAGTCTCCTCCGTAGAAGTGTTCTCCCGTAAGAAGTTAGAGGAGAAGTCAAAGGAGTTCCTGACACTCTTAGAAAAGAAAATAGGGCGTTCTTTGTTGCCCTGACTTGATCATTTGTAAGATGGGGTCAGCGACACACACAATAAAGGGGTCATGCACAACCTCATCTTTCAAGGAATCAAATATATTATTAGGTTCAGAAATAAAATCAAAAACAAAATGAGAAGGAGAGATACTCACAGAGGGAGTGATCCCAAAATCACTCCCATCAAGCTCGATGCACCGATAACTGTCCACACATTGCTTCTCCTCGCAGGCGGCGGATGAGCTGGATGGTGCATTGGGGACGATTTAGACTTCCTCCTTCGGTGTGGAGATAGGAATTTCCTCACTAAGGATTGCACCCGCCTCAATACAATACAAGTTCCTCCTGTAAAGAAACAATAATGGCAGCAGAATCAATATGTACAAGTGTAGAAGAATCAACAAAAATAGGAGAAATATTAATAGATTCAGAGAAATTATACTAGGGGAAGAAATGCGCATCTCCAATTCAACATCTGGATCGATGACAATGCTAATCGAGTGATATGCATCGCTCCCAATAAGACATGGGGGCACTGAATATAGCTCATCAACATTTGAAGGAGCGGGATAATGAGCGAAGGATGACGAAGATATGATATTGGGTCCATTATCCTCTTCCATTATCACTTTGAATTGAGCGCAGTCCTTCAATGCGTGATCCAGACTTTGACAAAACAAGCATAGCTTCCCGGTGGGCTTCGACTTCGAAGAAGCTAAACCAACCGGAGGGGGCGATTATAATTAAAAGCACTAATTAAACAAGTTGTTGTGAGCTTGTCATATCAACTCTGACCATAATAAATTGTAGGTACGTTTATGTCCTCCACACCTTATATCTATTATTTGCAGCGATTATACGGTGATATTTCATCCAAGGAAACAACTTTTCTTGCAGTTATATAGCAATGAATGGAAAAAACTACTATATTTTCACTTAATTTTTTTACTATGAAATTATAACGACCCGTAGACCGCCACAATATACAGTAATATCATATACAGAGTTTCATAGAGCATTTTGCACATCGCAGCACAATAATCATTTCACAATGAGTATGCATATGTACAAAACATAAGTTTTCATTCATTTCATTTAGAGCATATAATACATATATGTTAAGAATTTCTAGATCTCCTCAACCCAAAACATCTAATATAACATATGAATATACATAAACATATAACTGACAAACACTTCAACTACTAACTAGGACCCGATTAAACAAAACTACAAAAGGAAACTGCATCGCCTTCACGGTTCTAGCTTCCTCTGAACAAGTACTCAACGGTGATTGGTTTGCGGCTGCTTTGCTCCTAAAATGTTAAAAATATAAAGAATTAGTTTTTCACAAAGACTAAGCAAGAACTTACCTCTTTAATCCACTATACAAGCAAACAAGGAAGGGTTAGAAATAACAATATGCATAGTATCAGTGTAACATGATATTTATGGTAAAAAATGAAAAAGCATAGAGTGTCAGTACGAAAACAATATCACTATGTATCAGCACAGGACAGTAAAGGACAATGCTACAGTAAATAATATATTGAAAAGGGCAATAAACATTGGTACAATAAATGGTATTTCATCATGTTCAGTATGACATCAGTAAGTACTGTAGTGTTTCAATGTTCTTTAGCCTTCTTATCATAATCATTCTTATAATATTAGTTTCATACTTAAGGTAATGTTAAGGGTATCAGTATCAATATTGTAGTCCTTGGCCCGACCCCTCAGAGTCATCAATGTCCAAATAAGTACGTTCATCACCCGTCTGTGCCTTTTGGCCTACTGATTTGGTAATCATCATTAACATTCTTGCGCAATCATTTTCAGTCTTACCCTTAACACTGTCTATGCATCGATGCATCTATACAATTATTTTATTTGGGTTTGTTTCTATAATATATACGGAGTTGGTTATTTATTTATTATTTTCCTCAGAAGTTGAATCGCTTGTTTGAATTCTCACATAAGGGCACATTTAACGATTTAGGTTGTCAGTGAACATATTCAATGTAAAGGGAAAACCATGTGCGCATGCAGAACATATTTTATACCAGTAAAATAACTGTGCATGTAAATAAAAGTACGGAAATAAATCATAAATTCAAGAAATAGTGCTCACCGCCATCTTTTCCTTCCTTTATCGCGCCTCTGGTCAGCCAATCCAAAAGTAGGCTCCATCCATGAACCATGACACATGCAAATCCCCAATTATAACACTGCTGCAGCACTCAATAATCACACATAACTCCAACACGTATTCATAACTTAATATTTTAAATAAAAGCCCCATAAAACATGATGAAGTATAGATGAAAGCAGCCGGCCAGCAAGACCAAAACCTAAACCCCAAAAACGGAACCCTAATATGCCCTTATCATGAAATCGAACATCTATGAAGAGGAAAGAAGAGGGGGAGAGGATGAAGGAGAGCTTACAATGAAGTAGAAAGACCTAGGACACTGATTCAACACACCAAGATCAGTCCAGCAACACACTGACCACACAAAAGCTGTGCCGACGCCAATCCCCGTAACCAGAGAAGAATCTTCTTCAGAGTTGTGAAAGAAAGAGAGGGAGGGGAGAAGAGGATGGAGACGAAGAGAGCACCGCCAACCCTAGCTGAGATGGGAACATGAACGAGAAAGATTCATCAGGCAAAAATGAAATAAGGAAAGAATCGAGCCTTCTCGATTTATCTGGCTCAATCCACTTCCGCCACTTAAAAATAAACCATCAATTAACTCATTAAGCCACCTTAATTAAAACACAATGTATATATCAGGTAACACATAAAGCCCAGGTCAAGCCAACCCAAAACACATAGTCGGTCCAGCAAATTTCAATTCCTTATTGTAACAATCCATAAAAAAAAGATAAAAAAAATAAAAAAAAAATAGAATTAGGTTTCCCTCCTTTGATGCCTAGCCGCAGCCCCCCCCCCCCCCGGTCGGGCCTCACTCTGGTCGACTGAATATGACTGAATATTAATAAAATATTCATAATAAAATTTAAAAATATAAAACACCATCACTCCCTCTCCCATCAATCCCGCGCCCGTTCATCTTCTCTCCCGTCATTCTCTTTCGCACTCACTCGCTCTCTCTCCCTCTCTCTATCTCTCTCTCTCGCAGCGCTCCCCGCTATTACTCTCCGGCGCCGCCTCCCCCATCGACTCCGGCCAGTTTCCAACGACTCTCCGGCGCGCGTTCCCCGACTCACGGCACAGGAGATCCTAGGCTCGAGATTCATCTCCGCTTGGTACATGTTCTCCGCCATTATCTTTTTTTAGGGTTTCCATCTTCTCCGTCATTGTTGTCCAAGGAAGGAGAGTGTATACCTCCTTTGCGGAGAACCCTTGGATCTCCGCGGAGAACCTCGAATCCTTCTCTGCGGAGAACCGTTGGATCTCCGCGCAGAACCTTTGGATCTCCACGGAGATCTCTTGGGTTCTCCGCGGAGATCATTGGATTTTCGAGGAGCAGAGCCAGGTCTCCGCGGAGAACCCAAAAGATCTCCCCGGAGATCCAAAGGTTCTCCGCGGAGATCCAAAGGTTCTCCGCGAAGATCCAACGGTTCTCCGCGGAGATCCAGTAGTTCTTCGTGGAGATCCAAAGGTTTATGGGTTGCTTTGGATTGTCTCCTGAAAACATCCTCAATGCCCTAAACATAGTATAAAGAACTACATCATCATTCTTTTTCAAGTGATCATTCTTCATTGCAAAACCTGGTAAATCAGTTATAAAGAACTTTGGAAAATGACACCATGTTTGGTAATCATGAATGATGCTCTCATTCACCTCTACTGGACATATCTATTCATAACATAAAGCATAACTCCAGGGGATCCGGATCCGTTTAATATACTATCATCCTTTCTACTAATCTTAATTTTGGTTATAATTACTAGATTGTCTGTCTGTTCGTTATTGATTGCAATGAATGGTATTGACCTTCTGCTGCGGGACATTGCGAAAACACAACGATCAGTAGAGACCCTCGTTCATCGCTGCCCTGAAATTCCACCCGAATCGATTCCGACGCAAACACCTCCATTCTATTCGTCAGCATTTGACCGCCCCACTAGTGAGCCGTGCATTTGTGGCAAGCAATCTGGCACGTTGAACAAAATTCAGGAGGATTGGATCAAAATACAACTGAAAACGATGGATGATGACATGCACCCTCCTATCCGAATCGATCCGCCCGTGCCACTGTGGAACAAGCGTCCTGACATGAATGCGTATCTGTTGAAACCGTTGCTCGTGATCGATCCGGAACGGCAGTACGGCGTCAATGTGGCAGCAGGTGCATGTCCATCTTGCAACAAAGTCGGCTTTCTTTTCGGCAAGCAATTCAGTGCCCCGCGAGTTGTAGATTGCATCGACACCACTGCATTTGCTATCAGTGCTCGATACGTGTGCAAGAAGTCGAACACCTCCGGCGGCTGTGGTGCCACGTTCCATGTCATGGACGAGGCCAAAACCGAGAAGTTGATCCCGACACCCATCGTTCTTAACTATCCTGTGCAACTGTTCGAACAGAGCGCGCACGACGTCGGTCTTGTTCAAATGTCCTACGACTTGTACACGTCCCGTTCCGGCATTGCTGATGCCGCCAAGGTGATTCGTTGTGCCCGAACGACTCGATACATGCGTCAAGCCGCACTATATCGTGGTCACGTGTCGTGGTATTTGGATATGCGCTTATGAGATGCAGCACTCGGGCAAACGTCATCGCAGCAGGATCCGACAGTGTTCCCTGATTTTCCATCGTTTTTTCAGCATTGCAACGGGTACAACAGCACTCTCGGTCCAGTGGAATCAAAGCTGACACGCCTAGTCCAAGACTGTATTGCTCGCCAACTTTCGTTCTTCAACCGAATGGAAGGCGCCATAACCGGGACTCATCTCTCGGCTGACCATCATCACAATGTGCCGGGACGCATGAAATTGATGGATGAGTTCAATGGCAGGAAATTTTCCCCCGTTGATGGATTACACTCCGTCATGAACGAACGCCAACAAATTCTTTTCCATCAATTCACAACGACGACGGGCAATGCAAATCGGCGATTTGTTGGTCGGAGTTTGCAGAACCGGTACAACGCTTACGGTATTGATATTTCGCTGCTCATCATGTACCTTGACAAGTGCTGCGATGATCGGGAATGACTACAAAACTTCGACAACATCTTTGTTCTCCTAGACAATCATCATCTCATCACGAGGTACAAGGACAATTCGAACGGCACAGATCGTGCCCGACAGGAACAATTTATCGTTGTCGTGGCCGAAATCATTGTTGGCAATGGACATGCTTCAATGCTGGAAGGCTCCATCATTGAGGCTGAATTGGATGCATTGTTGGATCGAATTAAAAAGTGGGAAATGGAGAATGATGTGCAATCTTCGAAGCGCATTGTGACTACCAAATTTCTAGTTTGCCACGAGACGTAGAAAAAGCACATCAGAAATTGCTTAACGCCGCCAGCAGGCGCGTCGAACACCGTCGTGGATCGCTTCTTTCGTTCGACTCTACGGCGTGGATCAGGGAAGAACGAAAACTTATGGCGTCAAGGACGAGCCATTTGCACGGAGACTATGTCTCTGGATGGAGGGATCTTGCTGCTCCATGCCGTGGTCGCTCAAATCAACTTTCTCGGCGAACTCCAATTTGATCATCGCTGGGTGTATTTGCCAATCTCGGGTATGCATATCATTCTCACTCAGTATCTTGCACTGCTTTCGACCGATGGCATTACTCCCTCACCTACGTCTCTGTCGACAATGTTTCATATGCTGCCTCTCTCGATTGATGATTGTGACGACGAGTTTGGATTGACTACAGCGTTTGGACAATCCCTTCCTCAACTGCCAGAAATTCCTGCCGGGCAACTGGAATCCGTTGGAATGATCGTCGAATCAATAGTAGATAATGCAATTTGGTCAAGCCACAAGTTCGATGCGATTGTGAAGGATGCACTTGATGTTGCCGCAACTGCTGTGGAGAGGGCTCACGATGATAATCACATAGTTGGAGAAGACGAAGCTGCACCGCGACACTATACTGATCTGAATCATACCGAAGACGTCGATATAAGCAACACGCCCCATTCCATTCAGTCCAGTCGCAAGCGCCGAAAACCCGGACCAACATTGCATGGGCAAAGCTCTTCATCAAATCACCATAAGAAATCTCGCAGCCTCAACGCATTGGGCAATGAACGTCAATCGGCATTACAAGGGCTTAATCTCTGGGAAGCTGTGATGAGCACTTCACCAATGATCAACCCCTTCGAACGCCGCTTACTCCGAATGGTTGCTCTCAAATTTCTTCAGCCCGATGAACTGCTGGATCTGAAAGATTTTCCCATTGAATCTTTGCATATTCCACAATTGCATCGAATATGGTCTGTTCTTGTCTCGGCTTTGCATAACACCAATTTCGCTTTCACACGGTTCATTCGGCCGAAATCAGAACAGGTTCTTAAACAGCACTTGGAGGATATGGTTTCCCAGGCTCGATTCAGATTGCCCATTCAACGAGCAGCGCCCAAACGCAGCATCATTACTGCCTTGAATCAGGCCGCGTCATTGATTGCTCCAATGCAGGCGCGCCGTGAGGATAGTTTTATGCAGTTGGAAGAGACTATCACCACAACAATAACTAGAACCGTCACCTTGACAACCGGCGCCGATCACTGTTCAAGTCAACCTCGTGCAACAGATATGCAATCCGTGCCTGAACAAGTAATTGAAGGATCAACAGACGATATCATTGATCGACTTGTTCAAAAAGAAATTGATGTTAGGCATGCCAACAACATTCACTGGACCAAAGTGGTCGCACCAGCTTACGCCTGCATTGCTGCGCGTCGTGAGGATCTAGTTCAGATGACCCACAAGGAGATTCAAAATCGTTGGGAGTATCTTGGACGTCTCAAAAGGAAAGGGGCATCAACCTCATCGATAACACCAGGTCGTCAGCACAGTTTGCAGTCGCATATCGAAGCCAAGAAGGACCTCAGTGATCAAGACTCCATCCGCATTCCACCGTCGTCACTTCTTACACAACCATTGCCAGCCGAAACTTCGACTACTCAGAATTCAACTCAACCAGCATCTTCTGCAGTCATCACGACGATGGAGGAACCTGCTGTGGGCAGCTCGTCCGCTGTCAGCGAGATTGGTTCCCGTCCTTCATTCATGGTCAATCAACAATTGCCTACTTTGAATCAAATAATGGAGGTCATCGTCCCCACCCTATCTACAGGGGAGCCGTTTTCGCAATCGGAGAAGGAGCTGCTCAAGTACTTGCTAACTAGTCAAGCAGAGCACTCCAATGTGAAATCGACGACTGGTGATCAAACGTCTTGGAAGAGCCTGGCCAAACGTTTCTTGTACTGGGCGCGAGTCGCACGGGTGTTGGGGATGAACCAGTTTCGGGTTCGATCCGATGTGCAGCTCAAGCAAAAGGTGAAGGATAATAACAAGAAAAAGAGCTTGCAGCAGTCTATGTGAACCCGGACAGGCATGTTTTTTATTGTTTATATATATCCGATAATAGAGACCTCAACTACGCCAGTAGCACATTTTCATCTCTGCGGAGAACCATTTGGAGAGCTAAATGGCTCTCTGCGGAGAGCCAAAAGGTTCTCCGCGGAGATCCATTTGGCTCTCTGCGGAGAGCCAAAAGGTTCTCCGCGGAGAGCCATTTGGCTCTCCGCGGAGAACCAAATGAAAAGGGTCTCCGCGGAGATCCATTTGGATCTCCGCGGAGAGCCATTTGGCTCTCCGCGGAATGGCTCTCCGCGGAGAACCTTTTGGCTCTCCGCGGAGAACTTTACAGTCGATTTTCATATCTTCATACACTGGCATATCTATGATTTATTGTAACAATTGTTTATAATTTTGACAGATCTTATGGGGCAGAAGAAAATTCATGTTTTGAGCTCAAGGTGCTATTTGTCGGCGCTTGTGAGCCAAACATCAGCCATCCTTGAACGAATGGAGGAGACACAAAAGAAGCTGCTGATGGATGCCAACATCTGGCATATTTTCCATGCACCAAAGGTACCGCAGAACACTCCTCTCTTATACAGTCTGCTCAGCTTGTACGACATTGAGAAGGACGTCTTCGTCATTGGATCAAGGGAGCTTACCTTCTCCCCCAATGACGTGGCGTTGATACTGGGTTTACCCAACCATGGGGAGGAAGTCATCCTGACTTCCAAGCCTTTTGGAGCGCTCACGAAGACCGAATTGAAAGCGGAGCTTCAGGCAATGGAGAAGGGGTCGTCCCCTGTGACGACCAATTTAGTGGTTTTGCACCTTCTGTGCAATTTCTTCTTCCCCTCTAGTGCGGAGAGGTTCCCAAGGTTCTTTGATGAGGTCTCCATCTTAGAGAACTTCCAGAAGTTCAATTGGCCAGAAGCCATCCATACCTTTCTAATGAGGTCATTCAGGGTGATGGTGAATAAGCTGCCACCAGTTTCAGGAGAAGGCCAACTGCAACAGAGGCCAGAGTCCTCATTGGGATACATCTACGAATGCACCCATGTTCTTGTTGTAAGTGTCTATATTTTTAATTCTTAAAATGAAATTTGTTTCATATGTTCTAAACTATTGCAATGAGTCATATAGATTTGGTTCCTCGAGCACACCACCAACATCCCTCCGCACTATCCGACATTGAGGCCTCGACTATTAAGATGGTCGGAGAATGCCTCATTTACATTGAAAGAGCTGGGGGTCACTGTTCCATCTATCTTGGATGAGCAGATAAATAATTTACTTAATTCGATTAAATACTAATGTTGAAGTATCCAATACAATGGTTGTATTTCTTCTTTATAGGTGTTGGAAGTCCTCGAAGACATAACACCGGCGGAGAAGCTGTTATGTTCAGAGCTGACAACACAGAATGACAGAAGACACCGCCCCTCCCCCATCTAAGAGAAAATCAATAAACCCGGCTTCTAGGGCAGGAAAAAAAGTGAAGTTTGCATCACCACCTACCCCATCGTCACCACCTCCCGCATCATCATCACCTCCCACACCACCTAGCACATCATCTCTCCCTCCTGTTCAGTTTTGGATTGATTTACAGAATAGGATGTTAGATCAATTTGCGTTATTAGATAGCAAGATAAATAGTTTTGTAGGAACCTTTAATAATAGACTAGATAGATTAGACAATAAAGTAGATAGAGTACATAGTGATTTAATTAGTTGTAGTCACAGTGTAGATGACCGTCTTGATGCAATGAGTGCCGATATAGACGCATCCTTCATCGATCCTCGTCATTATCTAGCCCTGGTAGCTCTACACCTCTCACCCTCCACACCTCTCACGATACTGCCATTACTCTTATTCATGACTCCCCAGTAAAACAAGAAAAACTTATAACTACAAAGGCGGATGTAGTTGATGTGTACCCCGTTGACTATCCGGGGAGACCGCTAATAACAGAAGAAGAAAGAGATATCATCCATCGACGTATGAGCGTCATTCCATCGAGGTACCCTTTTGACATTATACATTTTTATATTTTCAAAATTTTGATCTATGCAAATTGATATTGACGCTGATTTTCTAATGTTTCAGGAACGACCAAGCATTCAATAAATGGAATGTAATCAGATTTCGAGATGGCATGGATGCTCTCATAACGGACAAATACATTGAAGATTGTCACATTGATGCCTACGCAAAGATCTTGACTTTGCGTAGAGAGCAGGATGAAGAAGCATATCGTCCATTTATGTATATCAGCCCTAACCTTTTGGTATGATCTCTATTTGTGCTTTGTATATTGTTAATTCTGTCTGCATTGCTAGAAAATGTTACAATTTATGTAGTTGCACTACCCACGGTCCAAGGACGCAGAATCTACGGTTGTAGCTGCATTCCTCGAGGACGTTACCAAGGAGAATCTCGCCAATACCCCAATGATTCTAATGCTAGTATGTTATAGTCAACACCGGTTTTTATTGGTGGGTCTTGTTAAAGAGAAGAAGTGGCTCATACATAACTCTCTACGTAACCCCAAGCGGAAAGATACCGCTAAAATAGTTGTAAGTACAGTTTGTTGTCATGCAATATAGTAGTGTACATTACGTAGTTACTAATGTACGAACATATTTATGTTAATGTAGGTTTATGTGCTCCAAAAGGCGACCGTGAAAAAGGTCCACGCAGGATTTTCCAAGTGGAGTCTCAACTTGACTGCTGGTATACCACAGCAGGAGAACTCCGTGGACTGCAGTGTCTTCGTTATGAAGTATATGGAGCACGTAGCGAAGACAAAGGTGATAAGCTGGAGAGTTGCGCAGACAGACAGACAAAAATGCCTATATTTAGAGCCCAGATCTGTGCAGAAATCTGTAAATATTTTGTGGATGAATGATGTAAATTAAGAAATATTATTCTTGTACATTTGAAATGTTTGTCTATACTAGCAATTGTTCCATGGATGAATAACGTTTTCAAATGGGTCGAAAGGTGCATAATTGTAGGTTTCAATGAACTCCTCAGAGATCCAGAAGGCTCTCCGTAGAGATCCAAGTGGCTCTCCGCGGAAATCCAAAAGGTTCTCCGCGGAGATCCAGAAGGTTCTCCACGGAGATCCTAAAGGTTTTCCGCGGAGAGCAAATGGTTCTCCGTGGAAATCCATTTGGATCTCCGCGGAGAGCTAGCATAAAACTTCTCCGGGGAAATCCATAAGGTGCTCCGCGGAGATCCAGAAAACCATTTGGATCTCCGCGGTGGCGGTCGTAAACACATGGATTAAATCCTCCGCTTTATATATATAAATACATATATACATATATAAAGCGGAGGATTTAATCCATGTATTTACGACCGCCACCGCTATGTGTTTACGACTTAAAGGTTCTCC
Source organism: Dactylorhiza incarnata (assembly GCA_033032865.1). Taxonomy (NCBI): domain Eukaryota; kingdom Viridiplantae; phylum Streptophyta; class Magnoliopsida; order Asparagales; family Orchidaceae; genus Dactylorhiza; species Dactylorhiza incarnata. The sequence continues at coordinate 8,749,639 of JAWHQI010000023.1, forward strand.
GCGGAAAACCATTTGGATCTCCGCGGAGATCCAAATGCCTCGCGGAGATCCAAATGCCTCTCCGCGGAGTTCCAAATTGTGGCCGCGTTCTCCCTCCCTCCATTTTTTTCTTCTTTTCCCTCTTTTCTCTTCCTCTCTCCCCCTTTCCTTCTCCTCCCCCTCATTTTTCTCCTCCCCCTCTTTTTCTTTCTCTTCCCCCCTCCCCGCTTTTTCCCCCTTATACCAGAGTAGAACCCGACGCCCCCCCTCCCCCCCCCCCCCCCCCCCCCCGCGATTTAATTTCCCGCAAGCCCCGCTCCCGTCTCCCGCGCGCGGCGCCGCCCCTTGCTTCTGCTCCTCCTGCCGGCGCCGCCGCCTGCTACTCCTGCCGTGGACTCCTCCCCCTGGTCCTCCTCCGATCTTCTCAAGGCCGACAACCCCCTTCCTTCTCTCCCCCTTCCTCCAGCATCCCTCTTCCAGGGCCGACAACATCTAATGTCCGACCCCCTTCCTGCAACATTCCTCTTCCAGAGCCGGCAACAGGCAACCCTAACTTCAAGGGTCGGCAGCCACCCTCCTCCTCTCGAATTTTGGACTCGGATTCGGCTCCTTGAGCCCGATTTTGACTTTCGTGGGTAAGAATCTCTTTCCTTCCCCCTTATTCAGTTTTCCCTAAATTATTTTGCTAATTTCGCGCTTCAAATTTTGTATTTTTGATAACCCAAGCTTATGTCCATCGTATAATCGACTAACTGTGCTGTGTTTGTGATTTCCGGTACAGCTCCTCGATTCAATTGGTGGGATCACGCAAAACCCTCTCCGATTTAGGGTTTCCGCAACTTAAGCGCCACAAAGTCTCTTTTTCTGCGTGGTAATCTCGTATCCCCTCACTTTTGAGGGAGGTAATTTTTGCTAAACCCTCTTTTGTTTAAGTTTTGCGTCGTAGAATGCCTGTGCTAGCATTTAGATTTTTCGCTGTCAAATATCAGTTATGTTGTTCATGAACATGTTTGAAATAGGGTTTTTGCTTTTGCTTGCGCCGCTTAGCCGCCGCCGTCAGATTAAGCCTCATTTAAGGCAAGTAGAGATCCCTCTCTCTTGCAAATATTGAACTTAATTACCTTGTCTGTTCTTATAATTTTATGTTTCACTTTTGAATGCATGTTTCGTCATATAAGCTTAGATCTTGAATGCCTGAATTGACTTGTTGGTAGTTTGAGGTTTCACGCGTTTGAAATGACACAAATTTGTGACCATGAATGATTTTATTTGGATAGTCACCTAGATGAATGGATTTCTTATTTGATGAATAATTTGAAGAATGATAGATTGTTGATCATGAGTAACAAACGTCATGATAATAATAATAATGATTTCTGGTTAGCAAATATATGATCGGTGTTTTTCTATCATGCTCGTATCGTACACATCTTATTTGGAAGTTAATCGTGTCATAAAATGACTTAATGTAAATGAGTACTTGTTATCCCATTATCGATGCATGTCAAACTTACTCCTGCGTTTTTTTACTTGAAGAATCTTCTTGTTATTGGAATCTTAATCTCTCGAACCCGCAAAGTTCAAAACTCACTTCCTAGTTTTCGGTGTCATTGAGTCTTGTCTCTTATGCCTGTCTGGTTTTTAGTCTTGGGTAAAACTTGTTTTATGATCCGACCCTTCCCCATGACATAAATTCGTACATGTTTGAATCACCAGTTATGAATCTCTTAATTCATTAATAACATAAGCAAACAATGAAATGTGGTGTTTAATTGATGTAATTTCTCGACTTGGGTTCCCTCTTGAATCCCTAACGGGAACAAAGGACCAGTCATTGCTAGCATGAACTCCATGGCTCAAGGGTGAGGGTTCGAAAGAGCCGCCCCTTAGAGATCACGGGCAGAAATTTTGAATCTCTGATAAGTCTTGAATATGAACCTGAATCTGTCTGAATCATGAATCTCGTGCGTCAAACAAAAACACCTACACTTTTACTTGTTACAACTTATGTTATTACATGATCATCTATGTATGCTATATTTCAGAGTGGTCTAATAATTCTAATTATTTATGTTTGTCTCGCTTACTGTCTCCCTAGTTAGCTTTTCTTCATGAAAACTGGTTCTCAATTATCTCTGTTTCCCTGCTTATACTTTATTTTTAATTTGCTCCTGTTTATTTCAATGTTCTTAGTTTTTTTCCTTCTTGTTTTGGAACTTGCCTTAGTGTCCGTGACTGCGCCGTCTGCTTCCTGAGCCCGATCTGTGTCAAACTCTAGCTTCTAAATGTGTAGTTTCTTGCCACGTCAGATTTTATGTTTATGTTTCATTTCTTTTACTGTCGAATATTCTTTTTATGTAATAGTTATGATCAACCATTTTCTCTGTAATCATGGACAACTGCTAGGCTAAATAAATTATATACTGAAATCTGATATTATTTGCATGTTCATTTCTTGAGATCTTCATTGCATGAAAAGTTGCATCATTTCAACTCCAAAGCTTCCGCATGAAAACAACATATTTCACTCAAAACTATTATTTTAAAATGGATTATCAGTATCTCCGCTTCCGCCTAACAACATGGATTCTCCTTCCGCCCATGTCTGTGGCATCACTGCCCGCCCCAAAGTGCGCTCTAACCTTTGCTTTTAGACAGGTCGTGACAGTTGGTATCAGAGCTAGGTTGAGTATCTAAGGATAAAGAATTTTATAATCTTCACCTATTTTGAAATTTATTATAAAAATATATATGCATGCAATATCTCTTCACTCACTTTATCATTAACTGTTGTCATTGGCCGAAACACTCACACACGACACTCATAATCATGTGTAGTATGCTCATGAATGTGAAGGGCTTATGGACGAACTTAACATTTATGTGTATATGAATTCCATTAGGATATACATCGTTTGCGAATATTAAATGGATATGGGCAGTTTAATATTTTCAAGTTCGATGACATTAGATCATAATATGCATGACATGTTAAAGTAAAATGGACACTTAACATGACACGTGTATCCATTCATTTGCATTCATATCATAAATCATTGCACAAGTGTGAAGCTAAGAACAATAATAATGATTGCACACGCATGAATTTACTATTTGCTTGACATCGCACCTGATTTTAATTTTGCAATTGCATGATCTACCTAGAGTTGTCCAATGAAAATGCTGTAATTATTACATGAATTATGAACCCGACGGTATGAAATGTGTTAAAATCCTTAGTTCAAGTCCCTCGGTATTTTAATCAATCCTTTTTGTTTCACTTGTCTATTAAATCTTATTCGGTCCTCTTGTATCCCCTTCTCGTTAACTCCTAAGTGTTAGCGAGAAATGAGAGTTTTCTTGTAAATTGCTCTGCTGAATTACTTCGGCGTTGTTTTGTGCTCTTCTATCGCCAGTGTGACTCACTTTTATCGTCACTCAATCGCCATTCAGCTTCTTTTTCCCTTTTGGTGTTTTATCTTCCTTCCGTGTAAAGATTTTTTTTTCCGCTCTCGAATTCTCAAGTCCTACCGCTCAATTTTAGCTATTTGAAGAAATCTCTGTGATCCCTGAAGTCAATTCTTCGCATCCGTCCGAACCCACTAAGATTTTGGAGTACGCTTGAGAACTTGAATCTGATATGCGTAGCAAGTATCCGTAACTTTTCTCTTGATCTTGGTAAGTCTCCGCGCCTGTTTTCTTTTCTATTTCAGTATCGAAGCCCATCCCGACGCTGAAACCCCAACACAGCCATCGAAGCTCGTCGAAGCCCATCCCGACGCGTCAACTCTGCGCCTTCTGCGTCCTTCTGCTCGTCGAGCGTCGACGTCTTCATCACCCCCGCACAACGTCTGCGTCTTCATCACCCTGCACAGCAGCCTCCGTTCTGCCTGCATCGAGCCCTCAACAGAGCTTTCCGCGCCTCTGTTTCCGCGGTTTCGAGCCCTGCGCGACTCTGCGCTCCGCCACTTCCCTCGAGCCACCCGCACCCCTTTTCTTATCGAACCTTGCGCATAGGAATTAATCAAGGGCATTATTCTGGGGGAATATTTATTTTCCATCATTGGAAAACGACGTGGATCTCGCGGCACCTCACAAACAGCCGCCTCTGAGCAATCTAGCCGTCCCGTCACCCGCTCCTTATCTCGTGCTACCTCCATCCACAATATGGTAGAGTCGACCGACTTCTTGGAAGCTATGAACCAGCTCCACACAGTTATATCCGTCATAGATGCACGTCTTCGCGACGTGGAGACACGCTTTCGGGACGCCGACGCACGACATCAGGAAGACACGGCAACCCTCACCACCAAGCTTAATGGACTAACAGCAGCACCTCCAGTGGTTACCACCCCACCCACGGATCACGCTAGCAACAGTCAAGTTCCGTTACCGCCGCTCATTCGTCATGAGCCGCCACCACAGACCCTTTTACGCCCTGAAGCTGCTATTTTGCCACGTTATACCCGTTTGGAATTTCCCACATATGATGAGAAAACTGATCCCTTGGGCCGACTCACCAGGTGCGAACAATTCTTTGGCCATCAACAAACTCCGATAGCTGAACGGCTACCTTTGGCCTCCTTCCACCTTCTCGACTCGGCCTTACTTTGGGCCACTCGTCTCCTCACTGATCAGCTGGGCCTAACGTGGGACGACTTCAAGCGATTTTGCAACCTGCGCTTCGGCCCTCCCATTCGCAGCAACCCCCTGGGTGCCCTCACAACACTACGTCAGACAAGCTCTGTGGACGACTATCTGGACCAGTTTCAACTTCTTCTGGCGCACGTCACATTTTCCCCAGAGATGCAGGTCGGCATCTTCACCGCTAGACTTCGCGATCGCCTGCGACTCGATGTCGAATTTGAGGCTCCTCCAGACTTAGTGACTGTTATGAGTCTGGCCAGGCTATGTGACCGTCGCCTCCAACTGGCACATGAGGCATACCCACCCACCAACATGGGCATTCAGCAAGACCGCACCGAGGGTCATTCAACCCCACCAGTTCGTCGACTATCTCAGGCCGATATGACGAAGCGACGCGCACAAGGCTTATGTTACAACTGCGACGAACAGTACACTCGCGGCCACAGGTGTAAACGACTTTTCTATCTACAGGTCGAGGACTTTGATGATGAGGGCGTCGGCTGACGGGGACACCATTGATCTCCCTCGAGCTTGAGGGCAAGCTCAATTTGAAGGCCGAGAGAGATGTTATGGGTCTTATTATTATTATTAATTTCCATATACGCTTTTATTATGTCATAAGAGTCGCGTCCTTATATGACGCATGATTTGTGTCGTGTCCTTTTTAGTCGTGTGTCCAAGTTTGTTGTTATTTCCTTTTTGGTGTCGATTGTAAGTCATATTTAAAGGACCTAGTGAGTCTTGTATCGGTATGCATGAAGAAAGTCTATTTCCCAAAACCCTAACGAGATCTTGGAAGCTCTCTCTCTCGAGCCAGCCCCGCCTAGGCAGCCGCGGTCAAGGCTACGTAGTATCTCCTCCTCCGTCATCTCCACCTCTGGCTACTTTTCCGGCGACCTTCGAGTCGGTCCGTAACAGAATGAATGACATCTAAATCTTCGTCATAAGTGGCCCCATTCAGGGAATCCTCAGAAAGTTTCGAGACGAAACTTCCTAAGTAGGGGAGAATGTAATAATCCATAAAAAAAAAAGATAAATAAATAAATAAATAGAATTAGGTTTACCTCTAATGCCTAAACGCAGCCTCCTCCCCCCCCCCCCCCCCCCCCCCCCCCCCCGATTTAATTTCCTTTAGTGTTATTTCCTTTTTGGTGTTGATTGTAAGTCCTATTTAAAGGACCTAGTGAGTCTTGTATCGGTATGCATGAAGAAAGTCTATTTCCCAAAACCCTAACTAGATCTTGGAAGCTCTCTCTCTCGAGCACGCCCCGTCTAGGCAGCCGCGGTCAAGGCTCCGTAGTATCTCCTCCTCCGTCATCTCCACCTCCGGCTACTTTTCCGGCGACCTTCGAGTCGGTCTGTAATAGAATTAATGACATCTGAATCTTCGCCATAAGAGGCCCCATTCAGGGAATCCTCAGAAAGTTTCGAGACAACTTCCTAAGTAGGGGAGAATGTAATAATCCATAAAAATAAGATAAAAAAATAAATAAATAAAATTAGGTTTCCCTCCTTTAATGCCTAATCGCAGCCTCTCCCCTCCTCCCCCCCCCCCCGATTTAATTTCCCGCAAGCCCCGCTCCCGTCTCCCGCGCGCAGCGCCGCCCCTTGCTTCTGCTCCTCCTGCCGGCGCCTCCCCCTGCTCCTCCCGCCGGCGCCGCCGCCTGCTACTCCTCCTGCCGTGGCCGACTCCTGCTCCTCCTCCGATCTTCTCAAGGACGACAACCCCTTCCTTCTCTCCCCCTTCCTCCAGCATCCCTCTTCCAGGGTCGACAACATCTAATGGCCGACCACTTCCTCCAGCATCCCTCTTCTAGGGCCGGCACAATTGTGTACAAAAAAATCGGTCCTAACCGGTCCGGTTGGGACCGGACTGGTTAGGATTGGTCAGGGACCGGTCCTGTCCGGGACCGGTCCGGTCCCGGACCGGTCCCAGGGGCTCGGTCGGTCCCCTGTTTTTTGGCAAAAATCGGTCCGGGACCGGGACCGGTAAAAGACCGGTTTTAACCGGTTTTTTACCGGTCCTGGGACAGGACCGGTACCGGGATCGGTCAAAGACCGGTCCCGGTCAAGAGCCGTTTGTAACGGCTCTCTAAAGAGCCGTTTGTAACGGCTCTCTAAAGAACCGTTACAAACGGCTCTTTAATATAAGAGCCGTTTGTAACCGCTCTTTAGAGAGCCGTTACAAATGACTCTTATATTAAAGAGCCGTTCGGCTCTTTAAGGCTCTTTAATTAAAATTTTTTTTTTAATTAATTTTTTTTTAAGTAATTTTTTTTTATAAATACCCCCTCTCTTCCATTCTCTCTCTATTTCTCTCTCCACTTCTCTATTTCTCTCTCTCTCTTTCAAATTTATTAAATGGCGTCTTCTTCATCCCAGCCGGCGTCCTCCTCCGCGTCTGCCGATATTGAGATAGTGGAGCACCGTCACAAAGCGACAATATGGGAGACATTTGATAAAGTGCGGGTTGATGGCGAAATGAAGGCGAAGTGCAAACTTTGCGGTAAGCTAATGGTCGTCGGCATCAACACAATGCTCGTCCGACATGTGAAATCTTGCATTTCTAAGCAAGCCCCGGAGTCTACCCAAGCCCAAATTTCGGCGACCGGGCACATTTGGACGTACGAGCAAGCTCGACAACGAGAGCGACAAATGGAGAACGTCATCAAAAAAGGACTCCCATTCAACCACTACGACGATGAAGAAATGACGTCTTACATTCACGACGTACTCCAGCCTAAATATCATCAGGTAAGTCGTTCTACAACTAGATGCGATGCTTTAGCGGCTTACTTACAATCTAAGGAATTTTTAAAAAACTATTTTGAAACATTCGACGGTCGCGTTAGCTTAACGAGCGATGTTTGGACTAGCGGTATAAATGACGGTCTTTCTTGTATTTGCATAACTTGTCACTGGGTCGATCCAGATAGTTGGGAATTAAATAAACGTATAATTTGTTTTGAAGGATTTGAGTATCCGCACACCGGTAAAAATATTTATCTGGTTATTATTAAACTATTAGAGAATTTAAAATAAAAGAAAAATTATGAGTATTTCTTTCGATAACGCTTCAAATAATGGGATGACCGTCAAATATTTATTATCAGATTTGCAACCAATGTTAGACGGAATATTTTTTCATACGCGTTGTGTATGTCACGTTTTAAATTTAATTGTGCAAGATAATTTACAATTTATGAACGAATACGTTAGTAAAATACGCATTATGTTAAGAGTTATTTATAATTCGAAACGAAGAAAACAAGATTTCAAAAAATTTGTTATTTCTCAAGGTAAAAAATAAACTTTTAGAATTAGCTTCTAGGAAAAAACAAAGAACATTAAGTACTTTAAACGAATTAGGTTTATATAGCAAAACACAATTTCAAGATTATATGACCGAAAGCGAAATTGAAAATTTTGATATTTTAAACTGGTGGAAATCTAAAACAAATGTGTATCCTATTTTGGCCTTAATGACCCGTGATTTACTAACAATCCAAGCTAGTACGGTAGCTTCAGAGTCTGCATTTTCTTTGAGTGACAGGATTCTGAACGAGCGAAGAAGTCGTTTGACTGAAGAATCTTTGGAGATTTGCATTTGCTATAAGGATCATTTGGATGCTCTGAGGAGGAGGCAACATGTTTCGTCCTTTGAAGATAGCGAGTCTAAAGTTGAAGACGAGCTGAATAATTTAAATTTGGGCAGCGCCGCAGAATAAACAAGTTGTATTTTTCATTAATTCAATGTAATTTCATTTTATTTTAAATGTAATTTTCATTTTATTTTATTGAATGTAATGTTATTTAATTTTTTGTAAATGTATCGTAAATAATTTTGTAATTTGTAATTTTGCTTAATTTTTAATAAAAATCAAATTTTATTTTATTATGAGTTTTATTTAACTTTATTTTGTAATTTGTATGCACATTAGTTTTATATCCCAAAAAATTTAATTTACTTTATATAATTATAATTATATATTTTATTTTATTTTAATAAAAAGACCGGTCCGGGACCGGTTAGGACCGGTTAGGACCGGTCCTCCGGTCCCAGCCGATCCTCCTCCAGAGGAGAAAAACCGGTCCCGGACCGGGACCGGTTTGACCGGGACCGGTCTGGGACCGGTCGGCCAAAAGATCGGTCTTCCAAAAGACCGGTCCCGGAACGGACTGCCAGTCCTTTTGTGCAGGACTAGGCAGCAAGCAACCCTAACTTCAAGGGTTGGCAGCCACCCTCCTCCTCTCGGATTTTGGACTCGGATTCGGCTCCTTGAGCCCGATTTTGACTTCCGTGGGTAAGAATCTCTTTTCTTCCCCCTTATTCAGTTTTCCCTAAATTATTTTGCTAATTTCGCGCTTCAAATTTTGTATTTTTGGTAACCCAAGCTTATTTCCATCGTATAATCTACTAACTGCGCTGTGTTTGTGATTTTCGGTGCCACTCCTCGATTCAATTAGTGGGATCACGCAAAGCCCTCTCCGATTTAGGGTTTCCGCAACCTAAGCGCCACCAAGTCTCTTTTTCTGCGTGGTAATCTCCTCTCCCCTTACTTTTGAGGGAGGTAATTTTTGCTAAACCCTCTTTTGTTTAAGTTTTGCGTCATAGAATGCCTGTGCTAGCATTTGGATTTTTCGCTGTCAAATATCAGTTATGTTGTTCATGAACATGTTTGAATTAGGGTTTCTGCTTTTGCTTGCGCCGCTTAGCCACTGCCGTCAGATTCAACCCCATTTAAGGCATGTAGAGATCCCTCTCTCTTGCAAACATTGTACTTAATTACCTTGTCTGTTCTTATAATTTTATGTTTCACTTTTGAATGCATGTTTCGTCATATAAGTTTAGATCTTGAATGCCTGAATTGACTTGTTGGTAGTTTGAGGTTTCACGCGTTTGAAATGACACGAATTTGTGACCATGAATGATTTTATTTGGATAGTCACCTAGATGAATGAATTTCTTATTTGATGAATAATTCGAGGAATGATAGATTGTTAAGCATGAGCAACAAGCGTCATGATAATAATAATAATAATGATTTTTGGTTAGCAAATATATGATCGGTGTTTTTCTATCATGCTCGTATCGTACATCTCATTTGAAAGTTAATCGTGCCATAAAATGACTTAATGTAGATGAGTACTTGTTTTCCCAGAATCGATGCATGTCAAACTTGCTCCTGCGTTTTTTTACTTGAAGAATCTTCTTGTTATTGGAATCTAAGGCTTCATTTGGCGCGGCCTTTTCGTCCGGTGCGTTTTCCTTAAACGTGACGAGGCGAGCTTTTCTCGTTTGTTTTTCCGCCAATTTTTCGAACCGCCGGCTTTTAGCCCATGTGTAATTGTTCCGCGTCCCGAACCCCTGCCCCGCGCCTCCAGTTTGCCGCGTTTAAGGAGGAAAGAGAAATCTCGCTGTGCAGGTCTCCGTCCGGCTGTTCCGCGTCGATGCGTCGATCCTTGCAGGTGCTGCGGTTGCCACCGCCGGAGGTGGAGTTAAGACCGGCTCCACCTCCTCTTCCGCCTCCGGCTCCGCCTCCTCCGCCTCCGCCTCCTCCGCCTCCTCCGCCTCCTCCGCCTCCTCCGCCTCCTCCGCCTCCTCCGCCTCCTCCGCCTCCTCCGCCTCCTCCGCCTCCTCCGCCTCCTCCACCTCCGGCAAGCCCTACTACTCTATCTGGGGGTCACCGCCACCGGAGGTGGAGGAGTTGAGACCGGCTCCGCCTCCGCCAAGCTCCAGCACCTCCTCCTACTCTTCCATCCGGAGGTCACCGCCGTCGAGTAATTAAAAATAACATATGATATAATAACATTGGCAGGCATGGCGGAGGCAGGGCGGAGGCACGGTGGAGGCGGAGGCACGGTGGAGGCGGAGGAAAAAATAAATTTTACTGTTTATATACTTTAGTATAAACATTAAAATTTAATAATATTAGAAAAAATATTATTATTCTTACAATATATATAACAATATATATAGTTATATATATATATATGTATATATGTATATATGTATATATGTATATATATGTATATATATATGTATATATATATATGTATATATATATGTATAGATGTATATATATATATGTGTATAAATATATATATGTATATATATATATATCAGAAAAAAGTAATTAAAAAATTTATATAATAAAAAATATTTTATAATAAAATTTATTTATAAAATGTCACCGCTATTTTGCCAAACGGTTCTCTGTTCTGAACAACTCTGCAAACACTAACTACCCAAACAGAACTCCATTTCCAGCAACCAGTTTCCAACAACTCCATTTACAAACCTGCATTTACAACAACTTCTTTTACAACCGCAGCCGCTCTCCCAAATGAAGCCTTAATCTCTCGAACTCGCAAAGTTCAAAACTCACTTCCTAGTTTTCGGTGTTATCGAGTCTCATCTCTTATGCCTGTCTGGTTGTTAGTCTTGGGTAAAATTTGTTTTATGATCTGGCTCTTCCCCATGACATAAATTCGTACATGTTTGAATCACGATTTATGAATCTCTTAATTCATCAATAACATAAGCAAACAATGAAAGGTGGTGTTTAATTGATGCAACTTCTCGACTTGGGTTCCCTCTTGAATCCCTAACGGGAACAAAGGACCGGTCATAGCTAGCATGAACTCCCTGGCTCAAGGGTGAGGGTTCGAAAGAGCCACCCCTTAGAGATCACGGGCAGAAATTCTGAATCTCTGATAAGTCTTGAATTCGAACCTGAATCTGTCTGAATCATGAATCCGAACCTGAATCTGTCTGAATCATGAATCCTGTGCGTCAAACAAAAACATCTACACTTGTTACTTGTTACAACATGTTATTACATGATTATCTATATATGCTATACTTCGGAGTAGTCTAATAATTCTAATTATTAGACTTGTTACAACTTGTTACTTGTTACAACTTGTTACTTGTTACAACTTAGAGATCACGGGCAGAAATTCTGAATCTCTGATAAGTCTTGAATCTGAACCTGAATCTGTCTGAATCATGAATCCTGTGCGCCAAACAAAACATCTACACTTGTTACTTATTACAACTTATGTTATTACATGATCATCTATATATGCTCCACTTCGGAGTAGTCTAATAATTCTAATTATTTATGCTTGTCTCGATTACTGTCTGCCTAGTTAGCTCTGCTTCATGAAAGTTGGTACTCAATTATCTCTGTTTCCCTGCTTATACTTTGCTTTAATTTGCTCCAGTTTATTTCAATGTTCTGAGATTTTTTCTTTCTTGTTTTGGAACTTGCCTTAGTGTCCGTGACTGCGCCGCCCGCTTCCTGAGCCCGATATGCGTCAAGCTCTTGCTTCTAAATGTGTAGTTTCTTGACACGTCAGGTTTTATGTTTATGTTTCATTTCTTTTACTATCGGATATTCTTTTTATGTAATAGTTATGCTCAACCATTTTCTCTGGTTTCATGAACAACTGCTAGGCTAAGTAAATAATATACTGAAATATGATATTATTTGCATGTTCATTTCTTGAGCTTTTCTTTGCATGAAAAGTTGCATCATTTCAACTCCAAAGCTTCCGCTTAAAAACAACATATTTTTTACTCAAAAGTATTATTTTAAAATGGATTATCAGTATCTCCCCTCCCGCCTAACAGACATGGATTCTCCTTTCGGCCATGTCTGTGGCATCACGGCCCGCCTCGAAGCGCACTCTGACTTTTGCTTTTAGACGGGTCGTGTCACTTTTTGAACCCAACCTTCAATAGAAACAAACCCCAACCAACTAAAGTGAATCCCAACCACAATCCTTCCACTATCCAGCCTTGGATGCAATATACACCATCATAACAAAAACAAATCATATTTGTCGTAAAAACAAGAAAATCAAATAATTACAGAAATCGGCTCGAAAAACATCGACACGGGCAATCTGTTTTCATCATCCGGAATAATTAGCAATTTTCATATTTAATTAAAAGGGTATTAAATGTATTTCGAAACGTCTTTAACCAACATAATGGTAATAAAGCTTACGTGAAGTTTCAGGTGTTACAGAAATACCCAAGAAGGGGTTGTAATCTTTAAACTAATAAAAATTTAAATACATTTTTTGTTACAGCTTTTCAGCATATGACACGCATAATAACTGGTGCAATAGTTCTCTTTTGGATCTTTGTTTCATCATTTCCTTAGGAAGTTGAGATGTTTTATTCCAATAACAAACAAAGTGAAAAAGAGAACAATAACTCCCAAATGGAGGGCTACTATAACAGGGAAGTAACTGCTTTGTAAACCAAGGTAATTCTCGAGGAACTCTTTTATAGTCTGATCCGCCCCCCCTGGAATTTGGATTGACTCAACTCGGTCACCCAGTTGGGAAACCAGGAGGCCATAGATTGTCCACGCAGCAGGGTTAGCCCAGTAATACCATCTCCACCAGATTGGTATCATCTGTACCATATGAGCATAAATTCAGTGAACATTAGATAAAATTTATACCAGTAAATGATACTGTGGTTAGGCATTTGTGCACACCTTTCTAGGGATGATGAAACCTGAGAAGAGATTCCAGAAAATAAAGATTAGGAAGGACAATAGGGCAGCTATATCTTGTATTGGTGTAAGTGCTACAGCCATCATCCCATAAAGTGTGAAGTAGACAAAACTTAGCAGCATGAAGAACATAAACCATAAAAATTTAGAGATGACAAACTGAAATCCTGCCATTGGGTATACGACACTGGAAAATACAAGCACCTGCACTATTATATATGGAATTTCAACTGCCACCTGCATGTATAAATGTAGTGTTATTGTTAATCTATTTTCAGAAATTGAAAGGCAAAAGAGCATTTTTCAGGTCACAGCAAAATTTCAGAAGTAATACTTATTCAGACCCATGTCACTGAAGAATTGACATACTTCATTTCACTTTGACGATTAATCACTAAGTGCTAGATGTAAGCTAACGGATAAGAATAGTTATGTGTTACATGACTCTTTGGTGGTTTGTCGGATGGCAGCGGGAGGGAGATGGAGTAGAGGATACAAGGGATGTTAACCCTAGAAATGGTGGAGGACATGAGAGAAGATGAAACCCGAAGTGGGTGGAGGAAGGAGAGAAGAAACCCTAAGGGGGAAGAGGGATTAGAGAGGGAGAGGGAGAAGCTTGAGAGAGAAGGGAAACTTTGATTTAATTCTTGCATAATATTACATGACCCCAAAGACCCTATATATATATATATAGGTTCCGATGGCATAACCGTAAATGCCCAACATACATCAAATATTAAAACACTTAAATGCTACGACGACTCGACTCCTACAACTTGACTCGATACAATGACTCGACACCAACATAAATACTTATAATAATACACGACTAGATAACTGAGAGCGTAGGATTCATACAATTATGTTTATATATAGAGAAGATAATTGATGGTTTGGATTTCTTGAGTTGTTTTAGCAATGCAAGTGTAAAGTTTGCACATGAAATCTTTGGTGCACATTTGTTGGTGTTGGTTGACCTTGTTTCAGCGGGTTTACCGCGTTGTGCGAGACCATTATGTTTGATTACCCTCGACGTGATCCAGTATGTTGTATTAGTCTCACATTGTTTACTTTTGTTCACATGCTCTGCATGTTTCTACATGGTGCCAAAGTGCTGGTTTGACCCAATGCGGGGGGGGGGGGGGTGTTAGTTGACCCGGTTCCACCGGATCCACTGCGCCATGTGGGACCAATATGTTAGATTATCCTTGACGTGGCTTGGTTTGTTGTATTAAGCTCACATTGTCTGCACTCGTTTACCTGCCCATGCGTATAGGTCACATGCTCCTCCTTTCACCTTGAGATTTTGGGATGGAAACTGCGGGTTTCTTTATGGTATCAGAGCACTGGTTTGACCCATTGCGGAGACATTTTTGACCTGGTTCCAGCAGGTCCACTGTGTCATGTGGGACAACTATGCTGGATTATCGTCGCTGTGGCTGGATTTTTATTACTCCCATTGTCTACCCTCGTTCATCCACATGTGCTCATAGGTCCCAGACCTCGCCTTCCACTTCAGGGTTTTGGGATGGAAGTCGCGGGTTTCTACCGTTGGCAATAGATGTTGTAGAAATAATATTTTGGCATTAAAGAACATTTTATTTTGTGAGTGGTTTTATATTACTTTATGGCTGAATATCCTACTTTAAGTAAGTTCCTTTAATGTAAAAATGTCTGTAGCTTAATCCACAACTCAAACATGTTATTTTTGCTGGTTAAAAAAATAATCTAGTTGACATGCATCATTATTGTTCGGAAAAACATTCTCTAAATTTATCTTACAAATTATGTACAAGTGATTTCATCATCTATGATTCATTACCCGTGCTGTATAGAGAGGGTAATTTGGTCATTAGATATCCTAGGATGTTACACTCTCCTTAGGGTGTCAAAGACCAGTCCAAAAGAGTACAAAAATCAGTTGAGTTAAACTTGCGTCGAATAGTAGTCGACGCAACTTTGATTAGAAGTCGAAACAACTTCGAATAAAAGTACAAGTAACTCAGACTAGCTGTCGACGCTTTATTTCATCCATAGTCGACATAACGTCGACTAGATATCGACGCAGAAGACAGAAGTTGATGCATACATTCTTTCAAGATGAAGTCGACGCAACATTGAAATGTACTCGACGCAGAAGGAAGAATCAGTCTAAGCAATATTAAAAGTCGACACAACTTCAAATATTATTCAATGCAGATGTTGAAGTTCAAAGGCCTGGTCTTCATCTTGACGGATACGTCGATAAGAACTCGACACAACGCAGACATCAGAGTTCATTTCTAAGCTGAGGAGGATTTCAAAGCAACTTCTATTAGAACTCAGAGGTGCGCCGGTAAGAAGGAAAATATATTCGACGCCACGTCGAATACAGACACATAATTAGAATACTTTATGTATTCTTTTCTAAAGCTGATTCAGAAGTCATAAATGGAAATGATTTGAATTCTAACGGTTCGTTCATAACCAAGAATGGAAAAAAGACTCCAGAAACACAATAAAGACATTTTTGGAAGTTATTCAAAAAGGGATTTACGGGCTATCAACTAAAAAGGAAAGAGAACATTATTATCCCTTGGACATTCATACTAGGGATACAACAGAAGAGGAAAGTAATTAAAACGTTATTCGACAGAAGAATTAGTATACTCGGGAAGATTGAGAACAACAATTCTATTATTCTATCTTCTTCTTCCTCAAGCTTTCTCTCAGACAGAACTACATAACAAATCTCTGTACAGGAAATACTCAAGGCTTCTTCTTCTCTCACAGCAAGAAGCCTACAGATATACAGAGATTATCAAGATCAGAGCTTAACAATCCTTGCATTGTACTCTCTCTCAAGCACGGATTCATCTACTGAATAGAGATCCATCAAAAATGCTAAGTGCCTTAATCTTCAGTGACTGCTTCAGGAGGATTCAATCAGAAGAATAATCTTCATTTCTTTTCTTCTCCTTTACTTTTTCTCTCTTGTAAACTGATTAAAGAGTCCTTAGAATTCCTCTCCAAAGGATTCAGTGGTTCAAGATCTCCTTATCAAAAGATCTAGCTTGGTTTTAAAAGTCTCCTTATCAAAAGACTCAGTGGTTGGTTCTAAGATTCTCCTTAACAAAAGACTCAGCACCTGGTTCTAAGAGTCTCCTTATCAAAAGACTCAGACACTGAATAATGTATTCCTACCAAGGTGGTCGAAGAGTGGACTATCCACATTTTGGGGAATCACTATAGATCTTGTCTAATCTATGCTGTGAAATTTCTGTGCTGTCCATTCTTTATTTCTGTATTTATTTTATTCTGGATTGGAAATCTGAATGCATAATTAGTTAAATTTATTGTTCTGTGCATAGTTTATATAAAACATTTTAAACTCTATTTACCCCCTTTAGAGAATACTCAGAGGTTTCACTGTGCACTTTCAATTGGTATCAAAGATAGGTTGATCACAAAAAGGTTAACACCTTGATCAAAAAATCCTCTCACTCAAATTTTTATATTAAAAAAAAACTATTTTTCAGAAAATGAGTTCTAAGGACTATGCATCTACAAGATCACCAATGTGTAATCTGAATAAGTTTACACTCTGAAAGCCCAGGATAAAACTTTATATGAATTTTATTGATAAAAACATTTTTGATGTCATTGTATCAGATCCTCCAGTACCATTCAGAAAAGATGCAAGTGGATCTGTGACACAAGAAATTGTTCCTAGAGCTGAATGGACTGATGCTGAGAAGAAGGTGAAGGCATGTGATGCAAAGGCCATGAACATTCTGGTATCAACCATGTCAGATGACATATTCCAGAAAGTGGCTGATTGCCAATCAGCAAAGGAGATCTGAGAGTTACTATCCAGATTAGTAGAAGGTTGCTCAGATGAAAGAAACGACAGGAAGTCCCTTCTCATATCCTAATATGAGAACTTTCAAAAGAAGACTAAAGAAAATGTTGCTGAGATGTATGAGAGATTCAACATCATAATAAATGAGCTTAAGAGACTAGATAAGAAAATCTCACTGTCTGAGATCAATGACAAACTTCTCATGTGCTTCTCAAGCACATGTGATTCAAGGATCTAGGCCATTAGAGAATCCAGATGCCACAAAGAAATCTCCACTGATGCTTTGCTAGGCAAGCGCAAGTCCTATGAGCTACTGCTGAAGAGTAGAGTTGAGACTGAGGCAAAAGAGAAAGCATCAATTCCAAAGGAAAGGACTATAACATTGAAGGCAATTGAAGGAGAGCCTTCTACTTCTGAAGAAAAGATGTTCAATCTCTTGGCCAGAAGAATCAGAAGATGGGTCAAGTCTGAAGACTCCAGAAGGAAGGAAAGGAGCTCAAGCAAACTAAGTGACGCAGGACGAATCTATAGGCGACGGTAAATCGGTGACCTAACCCTACATGCTATGCAAATCCGGCGGTGTGAATCCAAATTAGATAATAAATTTAAAACATCCCACGCAAAATAAATTCACAGCAAAGCAGAATATTTTATTAAGACGAAAATAAGCTTAGACTTTCCTCCGCGTGGAGAGCCAAAGCAAGAGCGCGCAGCGAATAATTCCTTCCTGCAGTTAGAGATTAATCGAGACACAAATAACTATAATAAAATGAACATCCAAGCAAGCATGTAATAATCCAAATGATATCAATGTTGTACAACCAAATACCAATACAAGAACACAACAAGAATATTAGGGACGACTGTAAATAAAGAAAATCTGAACTTTGGAGGGCTCAAAGAGGGGTTCCGGTGGTTGGTGGACCGGATCGGGTAAGGGGAAGGTCGGAGGGGAAGTTGGAGGGCTGGATCGGGCTGTCGGAGAGTGGGATTTGGGCTGGAATGCTCAGATCTGGGCAGATCCGACGGGAGGGAGGTGTTGGGAGGTGGTTCCACGGATGGAGGGGTGCTGACAGCAAAACAGAAGGGATTAGAGTGCTGGATCGGGGTGGCACGGGTCTGGATCTGGGTTGTAACGCCCAGATCTGGGCAGATCTGGAAAGGGTGGGCTGTTTGGGAGGTGGATCCACGCGGGGAGGGGCTAGGGAAGCCGGATAGGGGGAAGGAAGAAGGCCGCCGGCCTGCTGAGAGGGGGGTGGTTGGTGGCGGGTCTTGGACAACACAGGGAGGGAAGGGGGTAGGGCTGACGACTGGCTGGGAGGGAGAAGGAGGGCTGGCGGCAGGTTTTTGGGCTGCAGGGAGGCTGGCGGCTGGGTGAAAACAGGAGGGGAAACAGGGGGAGGGCGGCTGACTGCAACAGGGGAGGAGGAGGCAAGGAAAACACAAAGATACAAAGGACACTTACCCAAGGAGTCGTCACCAAGGGGTTCCACGGAGTCAGCACCGCGGAGGGGATCACCGGAATGAAGGAAGAAGCTCTCCACACATTCAGCAATGAAGATGACGGCAACCCTAAGCATCTTATTTATAAGAAATAAAATTAGGGCACCCGGAATCAACGATTATGATTGGTCGTTGGTTTCGGGGCCAAAAGTACATGAAATAATGACCGCAAAATACAAAGCTATATATGAAATTGACTCGCAACACGAAACCGGACGCATTCACGGAGTCAGATCGTCGATCCGGGCACGCCACATATGGTAAGTCTCCAAATCAGCCCGAATGGGGCTAAAACTCGTCTTCGCCTCTGCTCCGCATCCCATCTTGAAAGAATTCATCTCCCGATGAATAGGGGTCAGAATTCTCTCGCCGTATGCCAGGTAAAACTTGAAGAGGCCCGCCATAAGTCGTCCAAGTGTCGTCGCTGAAAAGTGGCCTCGCCAATAAACTCCTCCAGACCGAAAGTTTCCATCCCCGATGAGTGGAGACGGACGTACTGAAGTCGAGGTTTTGGGGCGAATCGATCAAGCACGGCTGACAGCATCCAGGTATCGTCGGTGAAGGGTCTCCCGCGCCAGCAAACCAGATAGCGGCACACAAGACCGTTTGTAGAGGGGGCGGGCTCATGCGTAATGATCTCACTGATAAGCTCATCTCTCAACACACTAGTAAAAAGACCCGGTGGGATCCGAGGTGCCAATAGTGAAGCCGTTGGGGACAGGGTCCCGGGTAAGTGCGGGTCAGGGATGGGGTGAGCACGGGGCAATGAATGTGGTGGCAAGGGCTCGAGGGTAGCTGAGTGGTGGGTGATAAAAATGGTGGTAAAGGCTCGGGAGGGCCGCCAAGATGTGGACCCGAATACTCGTGAGGTGCAAAGGATGGCGTCAGGTTCTCGACATTGAACATAGTATGGGTACCCATGCTCGCGGGGATGTCCAGCTCATAAGCATTTGTCCCGATGCATCTCAGGACTGAGTAGGGACCCATTCGCCTAATGCCCAAGCTTTTAGCAAGCCTCACACGGAGCCTCACAACGCAGATTCTCACCATCGCCTGCTCGTCTTCATGAAGTACCTGCACTTGCCAATGAACATCCGCATGTGATTTACAAGATTTATTACCAATATGGATTATCCGTCGGACCGACTCATGACACACATGCAAATGAGAAACAGACAACACAACAAACTCATGCAAATGATGACGAAACGACTCAACAGACTCATGCAAATGATGTAAATGAATCACGATAGACACAACATACTCGCTATGGGATAGAGTAATAATCACTTGAAAATCTACCAAAGGAGGTGGCCTAACATGAGGCTCTCTCAGAGGAGTGTAGAAAAACTCATCCCGTGTGAGACGAGTGCTTAGATGATCAAGAGAGACAACTATGCTCAAATACGAGCTCGTAAAGCTCCCAGTGTCTCTCAGGGAACGTGACACGTCACGGGGCTCACCACGGGGTGTGTATGAAAATCCATAACGAAGGAGGCGACCACTTGAGTGTAAATGAGCCATCACGAAGGAGGCTTTGATACGAATTGACGCAGGACGAATCTATAGGCGGCGGTAAATCGGTGACCTAACCCTACATGCTATGCAATTCCGACTGCGTGAATCCAAATTAGATAATAAATTTAAAACATCACACGCAAAATAAATTCACAGCAAGGCAGAATATTTTATTAAGATGAATACAAGCTTAAGCTTTCCTCTGCGTGGAGGGCCAAAGCAAGAGCGCGCGACGAATAATTTCTTCCTGCAGTTAGAGATTAATCCAGACACAAATAACTATAATAAAATGAACATCCAAGCAAGCATGTAATAATCCAAATAATATCAATGTTTTACAACCAAATACCAATACAACACAACAAGAATATTAGGGACTGCTGTAAATAAAGAAAATCTGAACTTTGGAGGGCTCAAAGAGGGGTTCCGGTGGTTGGTGGACCGGATCGGGTAAGGGGAAGGTCTGATGGGAAGTCGGAGGGCTGGATCGGGCTGCCGTAGAGTGGGATCTGGGCTGGAATGCTCAGATCTGGGCAGATCCAACGGGAGGGAGGTGTTGGGAGGTGGTTCCACGGATGGAGGAGTGCTGATAGCAAACCAGAAGGAATTAGAGTGCTGGATCGGGGTGGCACGGAGCTGGATCTGGGCTGAAACGCCCAGATTTGGGTAGATCTGGAAAGGGTGGGCTATTTGGGAGGTGGATCCACGTGGGTAGGGGCTAGGGCAGCCGGACAGGGGGAAGGAAGAAGGCCGGCGGCCTGCTAAGAGGGACGTGGTTGCTGGCGGGTCTTGGACAGCACAGCGAGGGAAGGGGGAAGGGCTGGCGGCTTGCTGAGAGGGAGAAGGAGGGCTGGCGACAGGTTTTCGGGCTGCAAGGAGGCTGGCGGCTGGCTGAAAAAAGGAGGGGAAACAGGGGGAGGGCGGCTGGCTGCAACAGGGGAGGAGGAGGCAAGGAAAACACAAAGATACAAAGGACACTTACCCAAGGAGTCGTCACCAAGGGGTTCCACGGAGTCGGCACCGCGGAGGGGATCACCAGAATGAAGGAAAAAGCTCTCCACACATTCAACAATGAAGATGACGGCAGCCCTAAGCATCTTATTTATAAGAAATAAAATTAGGGCACCCGGAATCAACGGTTATGATTGGCCGTTGGTTTCGGGGCCAAAACTACATGAAATAATAACCGAAAAATACAAAGCTATATATGAAATTGGCTCGCAACACGAATCCGGACGCATCCACGAAGTCGGATCGTCGATCCGGGCACGCCATATATGGTTAGTCGCCAAATCAGCCCAAATGGGCCCAAAACTCGTCTTCGCCTCTGCCTCGCATCACTAAGGTTTGACAAGACTCCAAAGCAGGAAATAATCTGCTTTGCATGCAGAAAACCAGGACATATTGCCCCTGAATGTCCTAAAGAACAAAAGGACAGAAGTAACAGCAAGAAGGAGCATAAGAAGTCTTCAGAAAGAAGGACAAGAAGAAGGGAAAAGTTTCATAGCTGAAACCTGGAGTGACTCAGAATCTGAGTCAAGCTCCTCTTCATTTGACAGTGATGAAGAATATGTTGCTGAAGAAGTCTGTCTAATGGTTTTAGAAGACTCAACTGAAGAAGATCAGTCATCTTTATTTGAAAAAGTAAGGTATATGTAGTAGACTTTGACTACACTAAGTTTGAAGTCTGTCTGTTTAATTCCAACCTAGAAAATAATGAGTTATGACATAGGAGTCTTAGGCACTAATTTTAAAACAATAACTAAGCTATCCAAGCATAATCCAGTAAGAGGCTTACCAATTGGTATGTTTAAGAAAGACCATCCCTGTAGAGCCTGCCAACTAGGAAAACAAACCAAATCATTATTCAAACCAATTGGTAAGACTGATTCCCCTAGAACCCTTTATCTGTTGCACATGGATTTATTTGGTCCTATCTCCACTCAAATCTTAGCAGACAAGTCTTATACATTAATCATTGTAGATGAGTTTTCTAGATTCAGCTGGGTGTTCTTTCTAAAAGCTAAGTCAGAAACCTTCAAGATCCTCTCAAGGTTCATTAGACAGATTCAGTATGAATTCAATACTCAAGTTGCTATGATCAGGAGTGATCATGGTACTGAGTTTTAAAATCAGTTAATTTATAGATTCTGTGAGGATGAAGAGATAAGACAAAGCTTTTAGCTCCTAGAACCCACCAACAAAATGGGGTGGCTGAAAGGAAAAAATAGAACCCTAATTGAATCAGGAAGGATATTATTGGCTAAATCCAATTTGCCAAAGTCCTTCTGGGCTGAGGCAGTGAATAAAACCAACTATGTTCTGAATAGAAGTCTCATCCACAAAACTAAGTTAAAAACCCGTTATGAGTTATTGAAAGAAAAGACACCTATAGTCATATACTTTAGGATTTTGTGGTGTACTTGCTTCATTCTGAACAATGAAAAGAGCCAACTTGCCAAATTTGACAAGAAGGCTGATGATGAGATATTCTTGGGATACTCCTCATCAAGCAAGACCTATATCATTCAAACCAATTGGTAAGAATGATTCCCCTAGAACCCTTTATCTGTTGCACATGGATCTATTTGGTCCTATCTTCACTCAAAGCTTAACAGACAAGTCTTATACATTAGTCATTGTAGATGACTTTTCTAAATTCAGCTGGGTGTTCTTTCTAAAAGTTAAGCAGAAACCTTTAAGATCCTCTCAAGGTTCATTAGACAGATTCAATCTGAATTCAATAGTCTGGTTGCTATGATCAGGAGTGATCATGGTGCTGAGTTTGAAAATCAGTTAATCTATAGATTCTGTGAGGATGAAGAGATAAGACAAAGCTTTTCAGCTCCTAGAACCCCCCAGCAAAATGGGGTGACTGAAAGGAAAAATAGAACCTTAATTGAATCAGAAATGACATTATTGGCTGAATCCAATTTGCGAAAGTCCTTCTGGGCTGAGGCGGTGAATACAACCAACTATGTTATGAATAGAAGTCTCATCCACAAAACTAAGTTAAAGACCCCATATGAGTTATTGAAAGGAAAGACACCTATAGTCACATACATTAGGATTTTTGGGTGTACTTGCTTCATTCTGAACAATGGAAAGAGCCAACTTTCCAAATTTGACAATAATACTGATGATGAGATATTCTTGGGATACTCCTCATCAAGTAAGGTCTATAGGTGTTATAATAAGAGCTTTCTCAAAATTGAGGAGTCAATGCATGTGGTGTTTGATGAGACTAACATGTTCTTCAAGGGGAAGGAAACTTCCACCAAAGATATATTGCAGGAAGAAGACCAACCTGCTGATCAAGTTGAAAGGCTCAGCATCATGAACCACTCATCAGGTGTCCAGGACAAAGGAAAACAACAAACTGACAATGAATCAGATGAATACTTTGCTGCAGATGATGATGACATTAAAACACCTGCTTTACCAAAAACAAAAATTATTCTAAAGAATGAAAATGGTGCTCCCACAGTCACTGAGAGAGGAAATCCATGAGGATATGAATCCACTGAACAGTTCAACAAGAACCAGGATGACCCTAAAGGATCACCCTCCAACTCAAGTTATAGGAGATATGACATTAGGAGTGAAGACAAGAAACCAGATCACAAATGAGACTATGCTGCAATGCTTCCTCTCACAATATGAGCCAAAGAAGTTTGAAGAAGTAGATAGTGATCCCCACTGAATAGTTGTCATGCAAGAGGAGCTTGCACAGTTTGAAAGAAACAAAGTCTGGTTTCTAGTTGAAAGATCAAGAAATTACCCAATCATAGGAACAAAATGGGCATATAAAAACAAGATGGACTCAAATGGAGTCATAGTCAGGAACAAAGCTAGACTTGTTGCTCAAGGATACAGACAAGAGGAGGGAATTGACTACAATCAGACATTTGCTCCAGTGGCTAGACAGGAAGCAATCAGAATGTTCCTTGCTTATGCTGCACATATGAAGATAAAAGTATACTCGAAGGGGCAGGATGACGGTCCTTCCGACCGTCGACAGACTTTTCCCATCTTCTGTGTGCATCAGGTAACTACAAGGAAATTTCTTTCCGTTAGTTCTATGGCTTCTCCTCCCTCATTGTTCAAGTTTAGAAGTTTAGACTTACAATGTCCTCTTTCCTCAAATCCAGAAAAAAAATCGAGGATCCCTCTTCTCTTTCACGAGTCCCTTTTGAGACTGATTTACCCGTCGGTTTTGCGCAGGTATCATGCATGTCTCATCTTTCCAGTCAATACTCTTGTATTACTTCCGTTTAGAATTTCCAGTAAGCTCTATGAGATTTAATTAGGGTTTTTCTGTCACAGCTAGGGTTGGATCGACAACTTCCAACTTAAGCGTGACCATTTTCCGTTTCAGAATTTGCAACCCTCTACTGATAGAGGAGTGGTAAACTTTCACTTCCCCTTTCATCTCGTACTTTCATGTGATGTTTAAAGGGATTGAAGCATTTTTCATACTTTGATTTGGACAGATAAAGAGTCGACAACCCCTCCATCATCGACAAACAACAACTCCTTCCTTTGTGCTTAGGGCAAGGTGTGGTTTCCCCTTTATCTCGAGTCTTCCTCTTAATGGTCATTCTCCCTCGTAGTGAATTAGTGTTCCTGAAATTTTAGGAAAAGTAAGTGTATGTTTGATGTGTCCCTTTTTTTGGGTTCTTGAGGAGATTTGGGAAAGTGAGCAGAGGAGGATACTACGTGTTTATAGAGTAACCTAGTCAGCTGTGCTGTCGCGTCGCGTTTATGAGTGCCGTATCACCGAGGTAAAAAAATTCGACTCCTCTTGGCTAAACATTTCACTTAACATAATTGCATTGTCTAGCGTAATAATGCACGTGTAATTTAATGATTCAACTTTTGTTGCAAGTTATCTGTTAAATTAAATTACCAAAGATTATATAGAAAGTCAAATGACGCATAACCTAGTAATGCATGATACAATCAAGTAATTTATTAATATACGATCTACAAAACGAAACATGAATATCTACATTCCATAGCAATAATAGATATGATAAAAAATGTAGAATACAATTAGGCGAAGAGTAAATGATTAAATTATGTAATAAATCTCAAACTAGTGACCTCATACTCATATGTCCAGCAGCCCATATCAGCCTTAGACATGGGTCGACAACCCACTTTTCCAGTCATAGAAATATTCAGATGCGAGTCCGTGTTCCACTCAAGGGACACAACAGTTCACGACACCTTCGCGTCGCCATTTGGACTCCATAATCAGAATGTGCTCAGTAATCCATAAGACAAAGTTAATAAGTGGAACATGAAATCTAATTACCCTAACTTTAGATAGAATTCAGGACACTAAAATGATTATGTAGAAGAATTACAGATAATGAAACATAATTCATAATGCGACAATATAAAAAATGAACTTATGAAACTACAATCAGTTTATTCAGAAGCATACTTAATTATTCAAATATTCATATTTTTATATACAAGCAAATTATGTATTTTTAGTGTTACTGGGAGAACAGTCTTTCTTACTCACCAGTTGGGTTGACCCGCCTTCAGACATTTCTTTTCAGGTGTCACCGGTGGGGAGTTACGCCTAAGATAAGCGTTCGCAATTCTTCACTTTATTTTGTCTCTCTTTTAGTTTTATTTCATTCCAGATGTTGTACCCTTTATTTATGAACACCGTGTATTTGAACTATCTAAAGTTTTGAATGCATCAGACAATGTTTAAGTTTTCAGTGTTTCAGAATTATGGTTCTTTTCAATTTTAGTTGGCCCTGTGAATCCGAAATTGAGGTACATTTTACATATAGCTCCATACTTTGCTTCTGCTGTAAGTTTTCAATTATTACTTTCATTTATGTCTGCTATGTATCGGTTTTATTATCGTTGCTTAGTTTGTTTCATATCAAGTACCGATCGAGCTTATGAATTGATGTTACACCAGGTATGTAGTGTTACTATGTGCAACCTAGAAAGGTTTGCCATATGAAAGTCTAGCATTATGTTATATATGGATTCAATTGATGAAGAGATATATGAATCTATCCTTTCAGGTCCATTCATCTCCATGAAGGTAACCATCACAGGTGATGGAGAAGTTCTCAAGCCAAGAGAACAATGGTCTGGTGAAGATAAGAAGATGAGGTATTACAACAAGAAGGCCATGGATATCCTTGTAAGCACACACTGTCTGATGATCTCTACCAAACAATTATTAGCTGTGATTCTGCTGAGATATGAGATGGCCTCACTATAATGGATGAAGGAAATGAGGATGTAAGAAAAGACAAGAAGTCTGATCTTATCAACCAATATGGAAACTTCAAAATGAAGGTTGAAGAATCTGTAGTAGAACGGTATAAGAGATATACAACCATTATAAATGGTCTAAAGACCTATGGAAGAGAGATCTCTGATGAGGAACAAAATGACAAGCTCCTCAAAAGTCTCACCAAAGAGTGCCTTCCCCACTCCTGGGCCACCAATGAAATCAGAAAGTTAAGGGAAATAACTCCTGAAGCTTTATATGGAAGACTTCAATCCTTTGAGCTGGCCAAATCTCATACCAAGATTGAACATGAGCTAGCCCCTCTCCTGAAGCCAATCCCAGAGAAGACAGTGGCCCTTGCTGTCACTGAACCCAAAAGGAGTTTCCCCTCCTTTACTGAAGAAGATCTTAGCTTCTTAGCAAGAAAGCTCTACAATTGAAAGAAGGATAACATTTCTTCTAAGCACAAAGAAAGGAGCAAGGAAAGAAGCTCCAGAAACATCAGGTATGAGCCTAAGCCATCTGATGAAATTGTGTGCTATTATTGCAAGAAAAGAGGACACATTTCCACTGACTGCCACAAGAAGCTGAAAGATCAACAAAGATATAAGGGAAATGAAGAAGAGAAGAGGAGAAAGCCCTTAAGAAAGAGATGGAGATGTTTGCTCAAAGCTGGAGTGAATCATCCTCATCTTCTGATTGAAGCTCAGACTCAGAACGTGAAGATGAGTCTGAAGTTAAGGGCATGATGGCACATGAATTGGAAGAGACCGCCACTTCGGAAGAGGTACTTAATTTAAATACTCTAGATTTTAATTCACCTGATTTCAAAACTATTTTTGATAATCCGTGGAAAGAAAATCTAATGTTTGAAGGGGAAATAGAATCTCTAACTGAACTAAACAATGAACTCGCCCAGTGTAACAATTCTTTGCATGAGAAGCTTTAATTGCAAGTTTCAAAAGAAGTCATTGAAAGTGATTTCTAAGTAGAGGAGAAGAATGCTCTTGAGGAAGAGTTAATGAAGTCTCTTAGAGAGAACCAGAGATTAAACTCTGAACTCATTCAAGCTCACTGTGGGCTAAATAATTTAAATTGTAGGTGTAATAAGCTCCAAGACCTCACCAAGAACCTTCAAGGAAGGTTTAACAAGTGGGGCGTTGGAGTTGACCTTACTCAACTAACTAAGCAAGCCTCCAAAATACTCTTAGGAAAACACTATCTGAAACTATTTATGTAGCCGACCCACCTCCCATTTCTTTGGCCAAAAGCTAAGGCTAAACTTCTGAATACCCAAAATAAGGGAAAAGAAAAGGAAGCAAAATACTGCTTGCCCAAGGAAAGGGCCAACGATCGCAGATCGCTCGTTCGACGATCGTTGACTACTAAATTCACTGATCGCAGACCCATCGGTCCACGATCACAGATTATTGCTCAATATCAAGCAGAAAGTCGATCCTTAGTTGTTGATCATCGACCTCCCTCGCGCTCAGCGATTGCCAATCGCCGTCCGCCTCCTCGATCAATGATCGGTGACCGCAGGTCTCTGCACCACTCTACGATTGCTGACTTCTGTAATTTGCCTATCATCTAGAGCTGTCTTCTGTCCCTCTCTCACTTCTGTAAGCCTCCTAAGAAGTGAAGTAGGTATAATATGTACCCATGCTCTTGTTGCGGCAAAATATGCTACTTTATGGTTGATTGTTGGCACAACAAAACAAACAACCTCCCCAGGAGCTATACAATGAGAGGAAGGGTTTGGGCCCCCATCTGACTTCTTGCGATCATGAGGATTGGTTCCTCCAAGCTTTGGTAATCTAGGCTTTTCTTTCCTTGCACATAGTGTAGCAAGCTACTCAAAGCAACGTTCCGCATCCTCCCTAATAACTAAAGATTCAAATTGATTAATCCACTCTCTGTGTTTCTCGAGAGATTCGACACTCGGTTATACACTCATAATTTTATATTACTTCGATCGGTACACTACCGACGTCATCTCCCACGAGGTAGTGGTGGCCGTAGAAGCGGTCATATCCCAAAACTCTGAGGTGAAAGGAGGAGAGGCCTGAGATCTATATTCACATGCGTGATGCGTGGTAGGGCATCTGGGACTAAATCACATAAATAGGCTACGTTGGGCACAATCTGAATATAGCTTGGTCCCTCACGATACACTGGGACTAGATCCGCCAACCCCTCCGGGTGTCAAGCACAACACACCACATCGGAAACCTGGACTTCCATCCCAAAACCTCTAGGTGAAAGGAGGTGCCTAAGACTTATAAGCATATGCAGGTGATGCGCGGTTGACACTGTGGGACTAAATCACAGAGATAGGCCAAGTCGGGGATCCAACTATAACTCGGTCCCACAAGGCACGCTGGAATTGCTCGGACTAGATTTGCCAACATTACACTATTTGATAGAAAAATACGTGATGTAGTGTATGCTAAGTGGGAGTGTGGCTAAAATGCGATCCTAATATGAAGTGCAGAAAGATAACTCTATTCTCATTGATTGCTAAATGTAACACACATGCAAATCCCGATGAGGAAATCAAACCAAACAATAAATAATTAAATCGTAAGAAGATAATTTTAGGAAGGCAAAATAATTCTTTTAGCAAGCAGATTTAGGCTTTCCTCCACGTGGAGGGCCAAAACATGAGCGCCCGGCGAATAGCTCTTGCAAATCACAAAATATTCCAGAAAAAATGACTACCAACATGAGATCTTATCAAGCATGAAATCGCACAACCATATATTAATATCGAAGAAAATGTTCCATACAACAATGAAATACTCACAGAGTAAAGGGTCGCCGCCGATGGAGAGGAAATTCGGTGACTCGAGGTGGGTTGGTGGCTGTCCAGGGGGTGGAGATGGGATGGATCTACTGGACTCAGAGGACAAAGTGTGGGGAGCTGGATTCAAGAGCTCGATCCAAGGGCTGGGTGTGGGCTTTCCTAGGAGGGTAAATTGGGGTTCGTGGAAGCAGGGTTGAGTTACGGGAGGGATTTTGAGGTCTTAGTGGAGGGTTGTTGGGCGGAGGTAAACATGAGGGGAAATTGAGGTTTCTGTGAATGGCTCGGTGTGAATTATGGGAGAGGGAACATGAAATTTCGTAAAGGCTTGGGCTTGAATTCATAGGAGAGGAAATTTGAAGGCTTCGGTGGAGGCTTGTGTGCGGGTGTTCTGGGAGAATCGCGTTGCTGCAGGGAGGGATATGTGGTTGGAGCGTAGGATACAAGAACTTGCTGGAAAGCTTGGGAAGGATTTGAAATGTGTTTAGGTGATGGATATAGGGGTGGGAAGTGCCGGCTATTGCAGGAAAAGATTTCCAAGGGCGGCGGCAGTGAGATGGGGACTAGATGGGGGAAACAATACAAGGAAGATGAAGGGGAAGATAGGGAAGATACAAATCTCGGAGTCAACACCTATTGCTTTACGGAGTCGTCAACGTGAGAGGAGATCGATGGATTCCGAGAAGTTTTCTTTCTAAAAAATCTGCAATAACTTAACGGCTGCCCCTTACTCTTATTTATAATAGAAATACTCTAGGGCACCCCTTACATCAATGATTGTAATTGGTCGTTAATGTAACAGACCCGGTTACATAATTAAAAACAACAATATGATATATGAAAGCGTAAGTAAAAGAAAATCCGGATGCATTCGTGGAGTCAGATCGTCGAATCGGAGATGCCAAATATGACAGGTGGTCAATCGGCCCTGAACGGGCTCAAAACCGTGCTCCACTGCGGGTCCGCGTTGTCGATCCCCATCATTCTCCCCAGCTTGAATAAATCGATACTCTTAGGGATATCAAACTCGTAGGCATTTGCTCCGACCCTTCTCATGATTTTGTACGTAGCCATTCGTCCGACACTTAAATTTTGAGCAAGCCCCCGAGGGAGCCTTGCAACGTGGATTCTCACCACTACCCGCTTTCTTTCATGAAATACATGCTCCCGCCTATGGTTATCTGCATGAGATTTATATGACTTATTACCAATATTGATCCACCGTCGGACCGACTCATGTAACCCATGCAAATAACGAACAAGCGACTCAATATATTCATACAAATGATGTAAATGAAGCGCAATAGACACGACATGCTCTCTAGGGGGAAGTCCGATAACGAACTGAATATCTCTAAAACGGGGTGGCCTATCGAGAGGATTTTTGGGTGGGATGTTGAAATATTCATCCGGTGAGAGACGACTATCAAAATGACTGCATGAGACATCAACACTAAAATATAAGATCATAACGTGCCAAATATCTCTTCGGAAAGGTGAGGCCCGAGGGCTCACTAGGTGGTATATTTGAAAACTCGTCGCGAGTTCGATGATCACCCGAGAGAATACCAGAGACATTGACAATAGGATGAGACTCTAGGGTGTGGCGAGTGCCTCTAATAAGAAATAACTCATCCGACGAGACAACAGACGGTGTGTCCAAGAACTCATCAAGAGTGTGATGGGCCATAAGGCAGACTCTCGAAAGATCGGGAGTATCCTCAAGTGTATTTAAAGAAAACTCTATGCACTTGATACTAAAGTCAGGATTCGCTCTTGGTGCAAGATTGAGGATGAGAATTGAAGAGGCATCAATGATTTAGTACTCTTAAACGAGTCGCTCGTATGAATCTCACCCTTACAAGGAAGTGGTGGTTCATCAGGGGGCTCATCAAAGAGTCCATCATTAGGATCATAATCCTCCAGATGAGTACCATCATAAGGGGTAGTGCCCTCATAAACAGGTGAGGCAGCCACTACGTGGCCAACACTCGACTCTCGTCTCTCAGTCGCGACATGGCTCGGGACTACGACAGGGGAAGAGTGGGATGAACCCATACTCAAGAGTGGGTCTATAGATAAAGTGTCAAGGAATGGGTCTATTGCCGAAGGAGTAACTAGATCTATATGGGGTGTAGGGGTGGATATACCTTCACAGTGTCACTGAGTCACTTATTCTCATTTTTGTGACCATACTCACTAGTCGTAATAATGTCGCTCTTCGCTTGTAACAGACGGTCATGACCAGACTCAATCTCATAAAGCGGGAATTGAACCTCATCAGGATGAGATGTATCAAAGTCGGGTATCGGGCCCCTCGTGCCAGTGGGAGCACTACTGGACGCATTGCTGACCTGACCTAAATCTCGAGGTTCTATCCTATTGGTTCCTTTAAAGGCAGTTTTTCAGGCGATCAAACTGAGCAACAATGCGATTAAATCGCCAAAGAAGCAATCACTGAAATTTGGCTTTCGACATCTCTGCTTTTTGAGCACCAGGATGGTTTATGTACGTGATGTTATCCTTATGATGGTAACCTCTATAGGGCTCTTGATAATCATCTAAATGGTCGTCCCTAACATAACCAAATTGTTCCCAAGGGTAGACGTGATCCATACGAACCTGCGGTGGAGGACGAGGATGATCAACATAATTGTATGAGGATCTCTCCGGAGGAGCTTTATTGGGTTGAGCATATACATACTCTAGTTCTTCAAATAGCGGAGAGGTGTAACGACGATGATCCGAACGATACTCAACCTTATCACCATAAAATCGTGTCGAACGATCAATATGACTAACCATGGATAACCTATCAAGTCTGTGTGACCTACCACTACATATATAAATGTGGCTCAAACCTTAGGCTCTGATACCAACCGGTGTAGGGTAGGGAAAGATGTTGCGGTTGTGAGGAGGATACGAAAGAATACAAGGGATTACCTATGAGTCGTCACTTAGAGCCTCATGGAGTCATCACCGCGAGGAGAGGTTGTCGGATTCCAAGATGTTTTCTTTCTCCAAAATCTACAATAATATGTCGGATGTCCTCCTTACTCTTATTTATAATAAAACTACTCTAGGATACCCTTACATCAATGTCTGTTATTGGTCGTTAATGTATTACATTAAATAATAACCGGAAAAAAACAATATGATATATGAAAGCATACAACAACAACAACAACAACAGAACCCATATAGTCTCCAATCATTGGGGGTATGGACAGGGGAAGATTGGAAACAGACCTAACCTTTGGCACTATGCACAAAGTGGCTTCTCTCAGAGGAGAAAGACCTAACCTTTGACAATAAATGCACAAAGTGGCTGCTCATAGAGTACCACTGAAATAGTGCCCCCCTATACCATCGCGTTTGCTGCGGAATCATGCCCTCAAATCAAAGCCAAAGACAACAGAGAGGGCAGACCCAAGAATCCATTTTGATTTATGTGCACATAACCATGCTTTCTTCATTCAACATCCAGAGCATTGGTGAAACACATATGATATATGAAAGCATAAGTAAACGAAAATCTGAACGCATTCGTGTAATTGGATTATCGATCCGGAGACCAAGGCTGTCAGGATCGAGATCCTAGGTGAGATCATTTCGAGGTTGGATCAGATCGTAGGATCGGATCGAGGATCGCAAGATCCTACAACATTCATAAATTAAGACAAAAAATATAAAATTGAATTTTGTATCATCCAGTTACATGCTCAATTAACAAAAAAAATCACTAAATTGAGCAGTATGTGAATAATTATATTAAATTTTTTTGAATAACTAAATCAAAAAGATAATATCATACTAAGTTTACTTTCAGTTTCAGGTAGGACAGCCAATGTCTACTAACAATAAAAACAAAGCTGCACTGATGGATTAGTGGAAGCCTAGAAGCAGGAAGACGAACCCAGACTGCTGGATTGCTCGTAAACTGGAAGCAGGAGCTTGAATTGCTCATATACTGGATTTCTAACCGCTAGATTGCTCGTACGCTAGAAAGGAAGAGAAGACGTCAGCCTGAAAGTTGGAAGCAGGAAGCCACTGGATTACCAACCACTGGATTGCTCATACACAAAAATATAAGATAAGACATTGACACCACTTGAAATGGAACCTGGTATGGAAGGAAAAAGAAGACATTGTCTGGACTAAAAGCGACCGAAGACGTCGCTCTTGGCCTCCGTTTGCAGTCGGCAATCGACACTTGGGATACGGTAAAGCAACATGATACGATTCTGTGATGGGGGTATGGGGGCGGATTGGGATATGGTTAAGCAATGGGTTATGGGCGTTGGACCGGTTGAATGAGGTCAAGATTGGTTGGACATGTTTCTAGTTCCCTTTGGTCGGACCGGTAGAACCGGGTCGGGATCGCGATCCTAAAGATCCTAAGATCCGGATCGCGATCCCAGCCGTAGATGTGCCGATTTAGATCCTAGGTAAGATCCGGGTCAATTTACAAAATCTGGATCGTAGGATTGTAAGATCCTATGATCCGGATCGCGATCCTGATAACCATGCCGGAGACAACAAATGTGGCAGGTGGCCAATCAGCCCCAAACGGGCCCAAAACCCGTGCTCCACCGCGGGTCCGCGTCGTTGATCCCCATCAATACATCTTCCAACGAGGTTGCATGCATATGTTCTAACAATGGAAAATGAGAATTAGCAACTTCATCGCACATGAAAAATAAACAATGCCATATTATTTTGCCCACCATCATATTGGAAAGAGAAAATGCAAAGGAAAAAGTTGAGTACCAAAGTTGATAGATTACGCAATGCATTACTAAAAAAAATATAACATAAATTTCTATGTTTTAATTAATCATCAATAGCTTTTCAAGGCTCAAATGTTTCGAATAAAGTATAATATTATATGCTTCTATTAGTACTTTGAATGAGAATTAGATAATAAATCTGAGTATCTGTTTGCTTGATGCAATTAGGAATGTTGTATGTTTTCTAGATCAAAATTCTAATTTTTTGTTTAAAGAACAAAATTTTAAGGTATCAACATTTTAAAGTATTTGCTCTTCATATTTGTTGTTGAAAATTATAAAACATACATTTCTCAAGAAAATATTGGCATAATCATTGCTAATTGTAATCTTAAGCTTTATAATTGTAATTTGAAGATGGTAATTACTAATTACTATAAAACAGTAATTTTGTCATTACTCCCATTGCATGTCTTACTAGTAGGACAATACCTGAGCAATTGCAAATGGAAGAGTAGAATACATTCCGGCCGATCTTTCACGATATAGTACCATCCTTTCTGTTGCCACAACTGGCTGCACTATGCTGGCATTTGTAAATCCTAGAAATAATGCTGACCCATACATTACTCCTAGAATATTGAAGATATCCTGTTCCTTGGTCCTGTTATTTAATTCTCTGGGCTATGAGAAGAAACTCATAAATGCGTATATGAAGGGAAAAGTTTTGAACTCACGGATTTGAGCCGGTCTTCCAAAAGACTACACCGAAAAGTAATGAAGTTATGATAGTGGTAACAAATCGTACAATATTATGTTCTGGATTTTTCCAATATGATCGTTGTTGTTTCCACAAGCACGCTAAGCACTGTATTTTGAAGCTCAAATAATGGGTTGTGAGGAATTGCTGCTCCTCTGGATTTTGCTGTCTTTTACTCAACTCCTCAACCATCTCCTGGTTTTCTCTGTTATATGATTTTCTCATCAGATTAAATAAAGAGGGTGATTTGGTATATTCTAGAGTACTGTTTGATTAGTATTATTTGGATAACAATGATAAAATGTTAGTGCAATTTGTCAGGTGTTTTGTGTTTGGTCATTGTTATTGCATTTAGATGTCAGCTAGAGAGATTTAGCTATTATATGTCACCCGATTTGATTGAAAACAAAGTGACTCTAAAAAAGGATTCATTTGCCATTTACAAATCCTTGTGAACCAATTGCAGGCTATGATGATTCTTTTGTTTTTTCATTACCTGTATAGGGTAGAACTGTGGTAGATGCCTGCATAATCTATTTGAAGACTATATTCCATGATAGATGATGTAATGTCTAAAATCCATGCTGCTGGATTTTGACCTTTTCTGATCTTTGGTACTCCCGGTATAGCCTGTCAATGAGCAGTAGCTAACCACATGTTTAATCTGATAGAATAATATAAA
Source organism: Dactylorhiza incarnata (assembly GCA_033032865.1). Lineage (NCBI taxonomy): Eukaryota > Viridiplantae > Streptophyta > Magnoliopsida > Asparagales > Orchidaceae > Dactylorhiza > Dactylorhiza incarnata. Next base: position 8,784,913 of record JAWHQI010000023.1, read on the forward strand.
ATTATATATATAGATGGATTTTACCTCAAAATACTCGATCATTGTCTGAGAAAGAGGACCCAGGGTTCCACTATATATAAGTTGTCCTCCTCTTTTCATCAGTAGTAACTGCATGGGATAGCCTTAGTTTATAAAATTTAAGAACAATTTTGAGTGGTAGTGCATAATTAGAGCTAGTTTTTTTGTAATTCTTATCACGTTCTTCTCATAAAAACTAAAAAGTAGATATTAGAATCAAATGATACATTGATCCATTATTGAGATAGTTGAAATTTTACTTTACTTTAGCTCACACACAAATCTTCTTCAATTTTTTACCATCATATTTTCTTGCATTTGAGGGTTCTTAGTGCTAAAAGATTTTTTTCCTTTGTATTATGAAATAGTAGAAATTGATAGATCAAATTTGTTGAAAGAAAAATTCGTCCTTTCCATTTTACAGGACATGAGATGAATTCAGGAATCACAATATGAACATACATAAATTATTTATTGTTCAGCACTGGAGAAGAAACTTCAGAAAAAGAATTTGATGCAACCATCTTCGTTTAAATACTTTGATTTTTCTTCTCTCTTCTTACATTAAATATTTGTTAGAATGACTAAGAAAATATCTCATATGATTGAGTAAGATGACCAAATGACAGTATTTATAAGTAACTACAACCATCTTATTATGGCTTTTGTTCCTAAATACCTGTTTACTATATCCACAATCACATAATTAGTTTTGTGAGTAAGCCCATCAATCTGGCTTGGTCAAAGGGATATAATTAATAGGATAAATGAAATATCATAAGCTTCCAGTAATTAATTCAATCCCTAGGTATAGTTCCAAATTTTTACATTATCATTATTATTGATATAGATAAAGAATTTATAATCTATTTTATGAGCAAGTATTCAGTAATTAAGAAACCAAATCTAAGATATAATCAGTTTATTTAGGTTATATAGTCAATTTTATTTAATTCTTATGCGAGTTCATTTGTTCTTCTCTTTATATGTGATTGATTTAGAATTTTTGTTTAGGGTTTTGGCTTGATCAGTCAACATGTGCTAAAAATTTGGATTAGCAACATTGGATCCAATGTCCTACAGTTTAAGGCAATTACCTTTATTATTAGAAGTACAAACCCCACCTTCTTTTATTAGGGCCATATCTCTTTAACTATTCTTGTATTGTCTCAATTTATATAGATGCCTCAAATTATTATTTATTTTATGTTTGATGTTTAATACGCCGACAATGACTGTTTCTTTTCGTGATTTTAGTAGATTTATAATTATATATTAATGCACTGTGGAATATAGGATTTTATCATCCCTTCTATGTATATGTTGGGTATTCTTGATGATCATATATTTGATTTTCAAGCATTGATTTTGCATATTGAAGCGCACGATATTGCATTAAGCATCAACTTGAATCATATTATTTTTTTCTTAATATATTTGTTATGTGGAATATTGTGCAAGACCAATGCTCTGGATGCTGAATGAAGGAAGCATGGTTATGTGCACATAAATCAAAATGGATTCTTGAGTCTGCCCTCTCTGATGTCTTTGGCTTTGATTTGAGGGCATGATTCCGCAGCAAACGTGACGGTATAGGGGGCCACTATTTCAGTGATAATCTGTGAGCAGCCACTTTGTGCATCTATTGTCCAAGGTTCGGTCTTTCTCCTCTGAGAGAAGCCACTTTGGGCATAGGGCCAAAGGTTAGGTCTGTTTCCAATCTTCCCCCGCCCATACCCCCAATGATTGGGGACTATATGGGTTCTGTTGTTGTTGTTGTATATTTGTTATGTGGAAGAAATGTTACATATTGTTAGAGTATCATTTGTAAAGTTATTAATGCTTGTATGCATGATTCAAATGATTTTCCATAAAAAACCTTCTATATTTGATACTTTTGGCTAGCCAGACCAACATGCCTGATTTGTTGATATGCGCTTATGGACCGTTCGGAAGATGACGATTGTTGAAACCGTCAACCGGCCCAACGAGAAGTTCAGACCCCCAAGAGGGGGGGGGGGGGGGGGGGCAGCTGACACCTACTGATCCCGCAGAAGACTTGACTGAAGAGTTAGAACTAGACACCAACCCTTGGCTGCAGCGTGAAGGTCCCACCACACACACGGAAGATCTTAGAGCGCTTCCCCTCCCAAGCCAAAGCTGAAGCCGGGCACCTTGGAGAGCCTGAGAAGCTAACCGAAGATGTCTTAAGGAGGAAGAAGCCAAAAACTCAGATCCTCTCCAAAGGTGCCCTTCAGGGTCTATATATAGTTTATCGACTGGGTCTGCTAATAGCGTAACTCTGTCTTTTGGTTTTGCTAAACGCACCACAAAGTGGTCTGCTAACAGCCAAACTCCGCTGTTCTGATGGGCCATTGGCAGACAGACTTGAATAAATGTGAATAAAATATTATACCCAAAATCCCGGGGGTTGGCGAGGCCGGTCCTCGCCTCATCCCTGAGGCCCAACGCAGGCGAGTGCGAGATCGCTCCTGAGTTGCTCGGCGCCCAGCAGCGAGATCCGCTCGCCTCGACGTCGCTAATCGCACTCCGAAGCGGCGAGCACCCCTTGGCCTCGCCCTCGCGAGGCTGTGAGTCTGGCTCGCCTCGCCCTTGCGACTCGCTCTTCGAGATGCGGCGAGCCCTCATTCGCTTCACCTATTCCCCTAATTCCAATTTTATCCTATGGCGAACACGGGGTTGTACAACGATTTCTTTTGAATAAGGGTTATGGATAGTACACTGCTATATGGTTTATGATTCATATGTCACTGTGATGAATAAATGTTTATGGACACTTCCCTAATATGTATAAATGTTGTGTAAGTTTATTGATTAGTTAGCATAGGTAAACATTGCATGTCACGCCAAGTTAGTTGTGGTTGGACTACATTGCATTTATTTATTATGACATGATTGACAAACTTCCATGATTATGTGATATGGTGTTATTTGGAAACCACCGTGAATGTTGATATGATAATATATAATTTAACAATTAATTAATATTAATTAAGTAGTTAATATTAATTAATTATTATTTAATATTGATTATATTAATTCATATATTAAGGTTTCTTTTTAGCCTGCCCTCTCACATCTATATAAGGGGGAGGGGTAGGAGTATCTGGGTGATCATTTAGATTACTAGTGTTGTCGACTCTCATTAGAGAGTAGAGTTCTTTGGAGGACCCAGCCTCCGAGGGCTTGACCGGAGTTTGTCTCTGGATTGTATCTTGTATGTTCGATCATTTAATGAATATCTCTTGAGTGCCCTCTCATCTCTCCCGCCATGACGTTTGTGAGTAATGTCACTCCGTTTCTCTCCAAAACCCTAGCAATCTCACCGTCGATGGCAATGGTCCGACCTACAGCTCTCCGCCCGCTGCTTATGCATCCCTCGAGGACCAACCCAAAGACCGACCCCTTCATCGTATGCCAACAAATTCTGTCCACCCTCGCCGACCTCCAAACCAAACTCGATCGATGCGACGATCTCGCTTGAATAGTTGAATCACAACGGGGCTGCCTCATATCATTTTGCTGCCCGCTGCTTCGGCAGTTTCCACCACGACCACACCTTTCGTCGTCCCCCAAGACTTCGCTATCGAGCCCTCTATCCTGGTTGCCGACAGGAAAGGAGGGCCTCCATAGCCCCAACCCATGTTGCAAGACACCTCCTCGACGCTGAACACACCAAAGCGTTGTCGAGGCAGTGGCCTGATCTGGTGATGTTGTCAGGTGCGCGTTGAACTGGGTAGGGGTAGGGCATTCTCCTGGCGACAGGGGTCGGCTTCGACAACTCCTGGCCATCAAGGGGTGGGCAACCCTAGCGTCCCTCGTCGACCTGTCCAGCGGCCCACCAGGTCTCCTACCGGTTCTTCTGCATGTCCTCTTCGACGCCAGAGCCGCTCTCTTGTTCTATTTGTGTCCCTGACCTGCTTCACCACTCACTCTTCTCGAGCCGCACACCCCTCTAGTTCTTATCTTCGTGCCCAACTCCATTCCTCTCCCTGTCATCGAACGGGATAGTCCTCCCCTTTTTACCGCAGCATGTCCTCTTCCCCATTACTCTTGATTTTTCTGTTTTCATCTTAGACACAACAGTAGCTGTCCTATCGTCCTGTCCTCTTCGCATTTCTCCCCCACCTATTTACACAGTCATTTAGTTTCACTCACCGTCCCCCACCTCCCTCTCCCTCCCACTTCCTTTCACCTTCACTTAATTATGCCCACAATCACACCACATGTCCCCAACAATTCCGCGCAGCCAAAATCATTAAAGATCCATACAAGATTTTGGGGCTCGACCTTGAGGGCAAGGTCGATTTCAAGGTCCGTATAATGTTACACACATGCCCGAGCGGCCCCCCTCGCATCGCCAACAAAACACGCAGAGTAGAGTCTATAACCAGCACCACTCTCGAGGAGTCACCGGAACACATTTGGAAACTGCCTTGAATGTTGATATGATAATATGTAACTTAGCAATTAATTAGTATTTATTAAGTAGTTAATATTAATTAATTAATATTGATTATATTAATTAATATATTAATGTTTCTTTTAGACTTTCCCTCACACATCTATATGAGGGGGAGGGGGAGGGGTAGGGGTAGGAGTATTTGGGGGATCTTTTGGATTAGTAGTGTTGTGGGCTCTCATTAGACAGTAGAGTTCTTTGGAGGACCCAACCTCCGAGAGCTTGGCTGGAGTTTGTCTCCGGATTATATATTGTATGTTCTATCGTTTAATTCATGTTTGTTTAGTGTCCTCTCATCTCTCCCGCCATGTTGTTTGTGAGCAATATCACTCCGTTTCTCTCCCAACCCCTAGAAATCTCACTGCCGGTTACATATGGCATATAGATGTTTCATGCAATTGTTCAAATACTGTCAAATGTGAATTATGTATGACATTACATGATTTGTGCTGCATGATCATCTCATATTCCCCATACTCTTACCATTCAATCATTAATACATTGAACTACTGAGTTTGCTTGTAGCTCAGACCTATTGTTTTTTGTTTATTTTCAGGACATTAGTTTTGGGGTTATTCAGCATGTGTACTATATTTGGGTTGTGTGCCTATTGGAATGTGACTAAGGTCATAATGGTTGTATGTTGATTTCTTGGTAGGTTCTAGTTTGCTAATTTGATGGCTCTTATTATATTTTTAGACAGCATTATTTAATGTTAAGTTTGCTATCTCAATATTTAGCGTTGCTGAAATCTTCTACATTCGATGGTGTGGGATGTGACATGATTTCACATCCATCTTGGCATATTCTATTTACTAAGCCTGAAGAATGAAAATTATTCAAGTTTTTGCAACAATTTGTTTTTTTGAAAAATGATGATTTTTCTACGTACCTCGTCAAAAGCTTCAAATATATCAATGCTAGGTTGATGGATAGTGCAGACTACAGTTCGCCCCGTGTCAACTGTTTTTCTGACTGTCCTCATGACAATTGCTGCTGCACGAGCATCCAAGCCTGTTGTTGGCTCATCCATGAAAATAATGGAAGGACCGGCAACCAACTCCACTGCAATTGTAAGTCTTTTTCTCTGTTCAGCCGATAGACCATGGGCTCCTGGAAGACCCACAATGGCTTTTTTCAATGGTTGTAGTTCAACCAATGCCATGACTTCTTCCACAAACATCTAAGGAGAAGAGAGCATGGCAGCAAGTTCAAAGATTTTTTTTGCAGTAGGAGCTTATTAAGAATTAAAAAAAAAAGATCAAATAGTTCCTTGATTATTTAGGGTGTATTGATTGTAACACTATTTGTTTCCTTGAATTGTGGTTTTAAAGTCATCTAAACATGATGAATACAGTCGTGTTAAATGAACTGTTTAAATTTTATGAAAATAGACATTTTCCTGGGTCATTAATTGTCACTTTTCTCCTTGGCATGTGCCTTAGATGCACCCTTTCATTGATTTTTGATAATTGGACCAATTGAAGGGCTATAATTCTCAGTCTTGAGTCATTCTATGAATTATTTTGGAGGATAAAAGGTCTATTATGAAGATCAAAATATTACGGATCATTTTGTTCTTTTTTCTCTACAATTGTTATCATAAACAGGAAAAAACGGATTACAAAGTCTTACATCTCTGTGTTGCTGTTCAACATTGGAAGGCAGGCGAAGCCAGGCGGAGAATTGTACAGATTCGTGAACGGTGAGAAATGGTGAGTGAATGTCTGTTTGTTCACAGTACCCTGAAATCCGAGCGAATGCTTCTTGCCGTTTTGGGTAACCGGATATGCTAATACTTCCTTCAATATATCCTCCTGTTTTTCTTCCAGCTAAAACGTCTAGCAGTGTCGTTTTTCCTGCACCTGTGATCCCCATTAGTGCACTTAGAATGCCTGGTCTAAAAGCTCCACTGACATCCCTTAGCAGCTGAAGCCCCTTAGCATTCCCTGCATCTTTCATCATTTCCTGGTCATAAAATATTCTTGAGATGCCATCTTTGGAGTATATATGAACTATGAAGGATAGATCTTATGTTCAATGGTAGTAAATTGAAGGGTGGAAGTTATATCAGTTATCAACTGATATAAAATCCTATCATTTGCAATTAACATAACTAATTAGAGAAAATGACTAAACTGGTCCTCTAACTTTTAGGTTGTATTGGTTTTGATACGACATTTTTTGTTCCTTCATTGTGGTCCTTAAACTTACACAAACATGACATTATGGCCCTTTGGTCGTTCCAATCAGGAAAAAACAATGTGATGTAGGGTAGGCTATGTGGGTGAATGACTAATATGCAATCCTAAGTAGGGTGCTGGGGAAGATGATTCTAACACCATGAATACTATATGTAGCACATGCAAGATCTGACGAAGAAATAAAAAAAGCAATACATAATTAAATCAAATGCAGATAATTTAATCAGTGTAAAATAATTCTGTAAGCAAAGTAGGTTTTGGCTTCCTCTGTGTGAAGGGCTGAATGATTCATGCAAATCACATGATATCCTAGAGCAAAGTTCCACATTACTATAGATCCAAAAGACCATAAACTCACAATGCTAAGAAAGGTTTTCTGCCGGGCAGTTTTTGGTGGATGCTGGATCTCCCCGTGAGGGAGGATTGGTGGGATTTTGAGGTAGTATTGTAGGGGATGGGGGCGGCATCTAGGAGAGGGGACACACGGGATGATAAGTAATACCTAGGACTAGGAGTCATCACTGTGAGAAGATCATCGAAATTCGGGAAGAAAGCTCTCATAAATTTTGCAATGGCATGACGGTTCCCCCCCCCCCCCCCCCCCCCCCCCCCCTTCTCCCCCCAAACTCTTATTTATAATAAAAGTACTCTAGGGCACCTTATATCAACGACTATGATTTGACATTAATGCAACGAACCCGATTACATTAAATAATGACTGAAAACAATAGTATATGAAAACGTACGTAAACGAAAATCCTGACGCATCCGTGGAGTTGGATTGTCAATCTGGTGTTGCATGAATACACGAATGTGGGCCCCGCCTTGTGGTGGGCCAAAAGGGTTGGGTGATCCCCATCACAATGGAAATGATCACATATTATACATTCCAAGGATAAAAGTGACTTTTCATGGCACAATTAAATGCTTGTTTGCCACTAGCACTGTTAAGATCTAACTAGTTGTTTAGCGGAAGGACCGTAATGGTCATGCTTTGGGATCACATTGGAGAAAAAATATGTATCAAAATCAATACATTTTAGGTAAATCACGGATTATTTTGTTCGTTTTCTCATTAAAATTTCCCCGTTGGAGCTTGATTTTGAAGATGGTTCTAAAGAGAGGATGTCTGAGATTAACCTACTGATAAAAACAAAATGTGTAAACGTGTAGAGTATTTACTTTGGGTACGTCTACATAATAGCTTATATGGTGGAATACAAGGTTCAGTGGTTGAAAAGGCAAAGCCATTTGAGTTGACACTGTTCTAGCTGCTTTCTGTTCATCATCTTTCTCTTTAAGTTGCAGATCTTTGACTTCAGTGCTCTCAGCAACTCTATGCTTGTACGGGTCTGTATTTCAGAAGATTATAAAGAGTCGATTTCTTGGATAGTGTTTCTTCGAAATTTTTATGAAGCTTTTACATATTGACATGAGGTTTTGTAGGATTACTCACTGCTGCTATGCTCCAAAGCAAAGATTGTAAGAATGTTAAATATTAGTGAGAAACCAATTAGTGCGCCTATAGAAATCCAATACCAGTGCCATTGAGTGAACATTCCTCTTGATCTGAGAAAAGCCTCACCAACAGTTTCATTGTTGTTGCCAGGCATTTTCTGCATAAAATAATAGAAGTAAATGGGGCATGTTAGAGTTATAATAGTTACGTTAGGTTATGCTGGTCATGGATTTTCAGAAGGATTTCAGTTATGCTAGGAATTAAGGTTGGTAAAAATAGCTTGTAGTTCGTGAACAAGTCATTAATGGCAACATTAAACTGCTCACGTTTGTCTTGCTCGTTAAGTAACGAGACTTGCTCGAATAGATATTTTGAGCTCATTTTGTTAACGAGTCAAACACAAACGGAAGATGTTTGATCTAGTTTACTAATGTTTGAATGAGTTTCAAGGTTTAATTAGTAAAATCTAACACTATGAGCTGTTTGGGTCAATGACTAGTCTAAAGTAACGAACACTTGAACTTAAGTTTTTCGAACATAACGAAATTTGAGTGAACAGAGGAATATTTTAATGAGTCGAGTTTGAGTACAGTTCATGCTCCTTTTCTTGACATGCCTACTAAGCATATATCCACAGAACAGATTTACCTCACTCCATCTTTCATCCAGAAATTCATTCAGTGCTACTGCATTCTGACCATATGTCAGAGGAGATGACCAATAACACCACAAAAGCCATGGTTGAATGTCATCTGATTTTATTTGCAGCAAAGTTAGAAATGAACCAAAATTTCAATTTTATGCCTTACTCCATTCTTTTTATTGCTTGAAATTTCAGGATCATCTGACCTTTAGATATCACAAATCCTCCAAAGATGTAAACTGCTATAAGTGCTGCGGTGCCTAGTGTGTTAGCCATCATCTGAGTTCTCCCAATAGCAGCAATCAAACGGAACAGGCCCATTGACATTTGGTGCACACAGAAAAGCGCTAAATACTGTTGGAAAAACCTGTCATAACAAAAAATGGGATTAAGTATTTAGGGTTGATGCCGAGTCGAGTTTGAGCAAACCAACCTCAAGTCAAAATCAGAGTCAAAATCAATGATTTTGATTTCAAATCAAACCATGTTCAAATTTTTTCGAGCTAATTGAAGATGAGCTTGATGCCGAGTCGAGTTTGAGCAAACCAACCTCAAGTCAAAATCAGAGTCAAAATCAATGATTTTGATTTAAAATCAAACCATGTTCAAATTTTTTCGAGCTAATTGAAGATGAGCTCACTAATTTTATAAATATGTTTTAACATTGATTAAGATTACTATATATATATGTACTTAATAGTCCTGTATGAAGTTATGTAATATATATATACATACACACACATGCATATATTTACAACTTATGTGTTATGTATCATGAATACCTAAATATGCATGTGCGTATAGGTTAAATTACACATATACGTGCATATACCAAATATTGAACTGAAATAATTTTGAGCCAGCCCCTTCGAGTCGAAGCAAATCATTTGTGATTCCTTCTGGATTAAGTTTAGAATTTTGGGCATAATTACCAGCCATAGATGGCATCCATATATATGGCTAATATTAGTTTGCTATAATAATATCAATAGTAGTCACTGCATCTTTGAATTCATACCTAGTTGCTGAAGGTGCATAACCAATGACAAAATATGTCAGGGAAGTCCATGTGCCTGTTTCAATCAGTGACATTGGGAGGCTTAATATATAAACTGAAAAAAGAAGAGCCCATCCTGGCAAACACAGGAGCTGCCTCTGCTTGTAGAAGACAGGTAATCTCCTTACTATCATTTGTAGCTCAGTCATTCCATTGAATTTCACTATCACTACTGCAGCAAAGATAGCTCCTAAGAACTTATTTCCACCTATAATTGAGTGGTGGTCCATATTTGTTCGAAGGAAAAGTGTCATTGTCACAAAAGCCAATATCATTATCTGAACGTTTTTGAATATATGCACCAGGGAGTTCCTTTTTAACAGTAATAACTCCCTGCTGAAGCATGACTTTAATACTTCCCAGTTTGAGATTCTGTAGCTTTCACTCATTGCAAGTGTTTTCCCACCCTTGGCAGTGCTTCTTGGTGTGTGCTGTTCTTCAAGGAGCGTTTCTAGATAATAGAAACAAAAGGATTCTGCAAAATTTTCAACTGGAATGTATTGATATTCCCTGTGATTATTTTTCCAATATTGTTCTTGATCCATTTTGGAGGTCACCTGCATGAAGTTTCGTAAAAATATCATTACAAGTGGTAATACAACTAAAGGAGGTTTTTGTTTTCTATTGAATTGATTCGAAATTTCAAGATATAATCATTATGATTTTGAAACAAAAAAGACAATATGGGATATGTTTATCCAGTGGTTACCATATATACATGTGATTAGGTCTTCTTGGGCTCAACAAAGATTTAATTACTTATTCCAACTTTGGCGGTACGAAGGAGCATTCCTGTTGAAGTGTTTGTCACCTTTCTAGGTGCCTCACTTATCAATCATGGTATGAGAGCATTTTGATGACGCTGTGTGATCCCATCATCATGCAATCTACTTTTGCTAGGCTCGGGCATTGGATTGATTTAATTTCAGCATCTTGTATCTTACTGTCATCTTCTCCGGTGCTCGGTGGGTATCAGTAGTATATATATGTTTCCTGTCTATGTCTTCAAGTGTCTACCTCAGTCTGTTTGGATTTGCGCCAGCATCTTCTACCAGTCACGTCTGCTCTAGTGGCTTTAGCGCCTGCTTCTGTTGAGCCACAACTATTCCAGCGGTTGTTCTAATGTTAGTTGGGTCCCATATCTCCGTGTTGCACATTATATGCACCATCTTATTGTTATCTTTTTTAAGAATTTGAATTTGATTCAGGCATCCCACTTGCCTGGATAAGCTAGTTTCTCCGAGTCTGTCCTCCCGTTTGTTCATTATGGCCAAAGAGGCTTCTAAGGAAGCCAAAATTAGTGCAGATATGGGAAGTGTGATACTTTCAACAGTTTTACTAATAAAAAGTTGAATGTGAGAAATTAGCTTTTATGGATCAATCATTTTGTATTTTTATTCACAATCTAGAAAAATAGGATTCATTGCAAGTATCATTGTGCCCCAGCTATTATACATGCCCTGTAAAGATTAGGAAGTGGTATTGGTTATTACATTCCATGGAACCTAGTACTGCCGGTTATTTGATGTTTTGCCAAATTGAGGAAAAAGTTTGATCTAATTGAAAATATTGTTATAAGAAGAACTATCTTGAATGAAAAATCAACTTCAAACTGAACAAATTTTCTTGTCAAATACTGACAACATTGATGAGTGCTTAGGGGAGTTGACACATAAATGGGCTCAATTGGATCAAACTCCAATATTCAATATGTTGAAGACTATAAAAGGGACACCATGCAATGACATGTGTTTTAGTTGCTTTATGGTCAGCACCTAACCTTGAATTATAGATAGTTCAAATGTTTGGTGAAGATACAATGTCAATCCTGACACTGTAGATCACTATATCAGAGGTGAATTTAATCTTATTTTCATCTTTGCTTTCTAATGGAAATGGAGGGATCGAAAGATCTGCCATGACTGCTAATCATAGGAAATGGAATTCCAAGACTGCAAGTATTTTTGTGACTTGGAATTATGATAATAAAAGTCATTTGATGTGCCTCACTGTGGAAGAGGATGGCATGTGAAAGGGAAATGTTGGAACTGCATCCTAATCTTGTTCCCAAAGGGTGGGTTCGATGAAAAGATGGTAGATATGTCAGACCTCAGAGAGCTTTATTTGGAGGCGCTGAAAGGGAAAGTCTTACCATAAGGTTGACCACTCTTAACGATTATACTAGAAAGTCTTTTAGAGGAGATTTTAGGTTACTGCTACCCAAAATCTATTCCATTTTCTCTCGGAGTACTAATACTTCCCATATTATTTATTATTGAGCTTTCGAGCACATGAGTGGAAAGTCTTGTCAAATTACCTCACTTGTTTCGATGTCTTGTATTATTATGGGGGGTGATGGATCCTTTACATACGCTTAAAGGCATATGAGTTTCTCCTGAACTTTCTCTTGAATCTGTGATGTGTCCCTTCATTTCTCAGTAATTTGTGATATATGGGCAGCCTTACAAAAAAGTAAATTGCTCAATCACTTTTTTCTTCCTTTTGTTGCAATATCCGAGGAGTTAAAGGAGGATTGGTTAAGTGGTGGGTTCTACTTGGATGTTGGCAAGGCTTTATTATTTAGAAATGTTCGAGGAGATGATCAATTGATGTTGTAGCATTGAATATTTGGGCATGCTCGCTTAGAAGCTTAAAGTCTTTATTTACTAAAAAATTTAAAATCGTAATGAAACTATTATATGCGAAGCTCTTATAAAAAAGCTATTAAATCTGACACCACTGAGCTGGGAAACATTGTCGTACCACTAGTTGATGTGGATCACACTTCAAGAGTGGTCGCCTAATGGGGCGTGTATGTGTCTATTCTCGTAGGAGGCATTGATCGGATCGTCATCTGGACGATCCAAATCCGTGGTTGTGTCTGGAGCGCTGTTTGGACATTTTCTATGCATTTGTTTAAAAAAAATTATGTTTTATTTGAGGAGACTGGTACTTATCGTGTAAGGACAATCATAGCCGTCCACGATGGGTTCCTTAAGTAGGATTAGTATAAATATGAAGTATGAGGTAGGTTCAAATTTTCATTGTAGATTTTAGTATAAATAAGAAGTATGGCACTTGTTCAGATTTTCATTATAGATTTTGGAGAGTCTTCTTTCCTAAATTCGGTGATCTCTCGTGACGCGGATTCCACGAAAGCCCAACATGCCGACTCCTTAATTTGTTTTCTATTATGTGTTTACCTATATTGGACGCCCCTCTCCCAACCATATATACCTGCAACCGAACCCTCCCTACCACAACTCCTCGACGACCCCTTCTCACGGTCTAGGTACCTTTCAGTAGCCCCTACACCCCAGCTGATCCCTCCTCCTCCTTCACTCCACCGCTAGCAGCCCTAATCTTCCCCATGTTCCTCTCACCCATTACGTGCATCCCCCCAACCTTCATCTAACCGGAGACTACCATCCGACCAGTAGCTGACCATCCTCCTTCCCAAACAGCAGTCAGCCCCCTCCTAATTTCTTCCTTCCCCTAGCTAAGCCTCTCTTCATCTGTCCTATCAAAACTAGCCTACCAATATTATTAAATCCCCTTCGAAAGCCCCCATACAACAACCTTCGGCCCTCCAGACAGCTGCCGCCGCGTTGACGATCACCAGATCTCTGCCCTCGAACCTATCTTCCGTATTTGTGAGTGTTGGAATAATAATTGGGAGAATGATAATACATTAGGAGGAGAACCCAATACATATATAGGAGAACAAATGTGCTAAATAGCACACTAAGAGAAAAAATAAAATAAACTATGCTAAACTATGCTAACAGTGAGGTTTCATAGTTTAGTTTCATTATTCATCTTTCTTGTTGTACGAACTTGAAGGCTATACGATTATGGATGGCAGGCTCCAACATTTTATTTGTTTCTGAGCTTATTGTGATGTGCAGGACCTTTATTTATTGCTTGTGCAAACGCTTTTGGCCCTCCAATCAGAAGAAAGTCTATGCTCGCCTTTGAAAATTGTTTGCAGCTATTTTGTGATAATTGCGTGAGTTTTATGTTTTCATTATTATTTGCATTGATCATTGCCTGCAGGCATACACCACTCTAGGGTTAGGTGGAATCTATTTTTCCTGACACGTCACATAGGGCTTGAATTGTTTTGAGTTCACTTCCTCATCAGCCTTGCGTCGCTAATCCTAAAATATTACTAGAATTATTATGTCATTTGATTTATTTGATTCTAATGTGTAGACTTCTCTTGTTAATCCTCAGATGGTTTTTGATGTCTTTATTAATGATCATTTTTGCTGTACTTGGTTGTATGTGACTAGAAAAAAAGTAAAATTAGCAATGTTTGTTAAAATCTATTATAAATTTATTGATAATCAATCAATATGGAACCAAAATTAAAGTTTTTCAATATTATAATGGTGGAGAATACACATGTAGAGAACTTCAAGAATCTCTAAAAAGTATGGAATTATTTTTTCCATCTTCTTGTTGTCTAGCATCTCAACAAAACAAAGTGGTAGAAAGGAAAAACAAGCATATCTTGGATGTTACTAGATGTTTTTTGCCTTCAGGAATGCTGGGAGGAAACTATCCCTTACAAGTTCATTGCCTAATGAAGAACTATTTGGGATTCCTCCAGAACTCTTTAGATATGTGGCCTTTGTTTACATTGTTGGTTCTTATCATGACAGACCATGTCCACAAGCTATCCAGTGCGTTTTTGTGGGATATGCCACCAACCAAAATTTTTACATGTGTTATACACCAATCATGCCCGTGAGACTGTGAAGTATAAAATATAGTATTCCAAAAAACTAAAATTTACATAGGAATTTCTCCCTTTATAAAGAGTAGGAGCAGAAAAATCTACATTTGAAGATGTGAGACTAAATACCAGAAAGAGAAAAATAAGTTGTAATTCATATTATTTCAAGTCGTCCCGTTGTTTTAGTCTTAATCCCGGTTGACAGTATTTTGGTCTTTTCTGTTTTTAGGTTTCTCCCTCACTCATGTATATGTATGAGTAAGGGTTCAATTAGTTCTTTATCAAAGTATTCTTCCTTTCTACTTGGTATCAGAGCCAGAAGACCTAATCCCGCTCGACCCTTCCGCCGCTTCTGTTCGATCGCTTGCATCCTTCGCTCGCCTGCTTCCGACGCTCGACGCCTCTTGCTGGTTCTTCGTTGCCGATCCCGTATGACTCTGAGCGGCTCATAGGCTGGTGTTTCCCGTCGGACAGTTGCTTAAGAAGACTCCTCTGCCGCCTTCTGATGAAGCTGCTGTTCTCCTGTGAAGACGCCGCCGCCGATCGATGCTGCTGCTGTTCTCCTGTGATGCAGCCGCCGCCGATCCCTGCGCCAGTCCTCGTCTGATCTCTACCATTGCCAGGCTGCTCTCTGCGCCAGATCCCGTCTGCCAGGTTGCATCCCTTCATCCCTGCTGCCTCCATTGATCGAGCAGCCCTTGTCCAGATCCCGCCTGCCAGGTTTCGTGATGCCGCCCTTCTTTACTGCCACTGATGCACTGATGCAGTTTCCTCGTGCTGTTTGATCTCTCGTCATCCCTCTTTGTCGATATGGATGACCCTGATTCCTCTGCATCTTCTCTGGGTGTGATCCCTCCTCAGATGAGTGACTCTCATCATCCTCATGGCCACTCCGGTTCTTTGAAGATTACCACAGTTCCCTTGGATGACACGAATTACCTGGAATGGTCTCGCACAGCCCAACATGTCCTTCGCAGCCAACAGATGTTCGGGTATATCGATGGCACGATCAAGGAGCCTCCGAAGACCGATCCCTCCTGGAAGCGTTGGGATTCTGACAACTAACTTGTGGTCTCATGGATCCTACATTCGATGTCTCCCAAGGTCTACCAGAGCTATATGTTGATGGATTCTGCATCTGAGATCTGGACCCTTGCTCGAGAAACATACTCACAGATCGGTAGTTCCACTCAGGTGTATGAACTCACTCGCCGTATTTTGGAATTGCGGCAAGGCCCGATGACTGTTTCGTCATTCTTCTCTGAGTTTGAGCGTCTTTACCAAGAGTTGGACTACTTTGCTCACTTCACTCCTTTGTGTACTGCTGATGTTGTTCAGATAAAACAAAATGAGGATCGTTTTGTCTCCAAGTTTTCTTGATGGGCTTGAACATGGAATTTGATATGGTGCGGACGTATATTCTGTGACAGTCCAAATTTCACGCAACAAATATTTTTCAATTTTATTCCCCGATGATGAGAATGCAAGGCAGTACGGCTTTTTACGTAATAATTTTTTTGCGTATTTCTTTCCTTTTCTATCGATATTTTTGTTTACATCCAAGTTTCTTTATATTGGGGTGCCAGTAGCTATATTCTCAAATGCATATATGTATGGGCTGCCATTAGTACTTTGGCCGATTCGTATGGTGGCTGAGTTGGGTTAATGTTGACACTTGGACAATTGGATGTTGGCTGGTAAGGTGGTGTTGGGCTTCAAAGGTGACACCTCAATACATTTGGTTTCTTGCTGGCTGGTTTGTGAGCTTATAAGACCGGCATCTGGATTGGATTTGGCCTCTGATTGCCGTTGGCCGCTGAATTCCTGTTCCCTGGTTGCCGCTGGCCGCTTCCTGTGCGTAATAAAAGGAGCCCGAGTCCTGTTCCTTCTTCCGCACCCGTCTCCTCTCGACTACAACTCCCGTCTTTTGCTCCTTCCCGACTGCTGTCGCTGCTTACGACTTCTCCTTCTCCTCCCCTTTCTTCTTCCTCTTAGTTGCTGCCGCTGTTCTCGAGCCTCTGCTTTGCTCTACTGCTCTGTACCCTTGGATTGTGCCGCCGTTTCTGTGCTGTGCCGCTGTTTTCTGCCGCTTCCTCCGGAGGTTTTGGAAGGACTTAGTTGAACCTCGACGTATCCAAGAAGGATCGGCTGTGCAACACTTCCTTCCTCCTTCTCCCCCATTGTAAGATTTCTCCATCTCCTCCATTTTCTGGTTTGACTGTTGCCCTTGTGCTTCTTTGTGCTGCTGCCCTTATAGTTACGATTTCTGCTATTGGATTTGTATTTTGGACTGTTTTAGGGCTTGGTTTTGGGATTATTCCTGCGCTTTAGTTTGGGTTGAAGTTTCAACTTATTTTGGGCAATTTTAGGATGTTTCAGCTATTATTTTGGGCTTGGTTTTGAGTTGGACAGCACAATTGGAGACTGAATTTTTATTGGCAGTCTGGCTTGGGGGCTGATTTTGTACCTGGTAATCGTAGTTGAAGGCTGATTTAGTGTTGATTATGTCTTAATCATTTTACGATTTCTTAGAACTTGACTTTCATATTTGGACGGTTTTCAAATGCCTTTTTACTACTTTTGTTTTTTGTAACTTCAACGCTACGTGTAACTAGTGACTGATGAGTCCCAAATATATACACATTTATGGACTCATCTGGGCCGATTTTCTAGTCTATGCACTTCACTTTAGACATGTTTTCACTCATATTTGATACTCCATGCTAAGTGCACCTCTAGGCCCGTTTTTTGGTGTTATTTCATGTTCTTCTTCTTTAGTAGTTTTCATGCATTGTTAAGTGCCACTCTCAGTGGCTGGATTCGTGGTTGTGCTGGAACAGGAGTCGTGCAGGTGTTCCCGGTACAATTATGTACAGGAACACTGCGCACGATCGCTGTTTCTATTGCACACGACCACTGGTCGTGCGCCGCTGATCGTGTGCACTTAACCCTTTCTTTTTGAGTTCTGTCTCGGACAGTGCGCACGACCACCTACGATAGTGCGCACGACCACCGGTCATGCGCCACTGTTCGTGCGCACTTAACATCAATTTTATGAGTTCTATCTCGACCAGTGCGCAAGACCACCTTTGATAGTGCGCACGACCGCCGATCGTGCGCCACTGGTCGTGCGAACATGGTATTTTATAAATTGCTTACATTGCAGGCTCCGTCCAGGCAGGCGCACGATCACAGAACTATAGTGCGCACGACCACTGGTCGTGCGCCAATGACCGTGCGCACTGTTTATTCCAGCGCCTATAAATACTCCTGCTCGCGAATTAGGTCGGATCCTCCGATCTTTCGTTCTCCCAGCTCCGCCGTTCCGCCCGATTTCGCCCGTCCATCGCCGCCCACCATCGGGAGGTGCTCCGGGCTTGTTCTTCACGCCATTCTTGGGCCGGAGCTTCCTCTCGGCCTCCTCCTTCATCCTAGAGATTCAAGGAAGGTTTAGCCGACATCGCCATCAAGCAAGAGGAAGTTTGCAACCTCCACCGAATCGTGACACGAAGAAGACGTGCTCATTGAAGAGTAGTGACAGCTCTCTCTACCCCGGACGTAGTTGCGGACCGAGCTTGGACGCGGATTGACAACCCGGCGATTCCAACCGTGAATCTACAACGAGACTTCGGATTCGGTCGATTTCTTGCCTTGTTCTTTTCTTATTGATGCGTTTGTAGCTAGATCTCTCATGTATGGATGATGAACACTATGAATCGTGCTTGTAATCTTAATTTCATGTCTATGTGAAGTTATATTTTGTTCATTTGTGTATGAGGTGCGCCACCATCCATCCTCCATCCCGCCGTCACGTTCGTATGCCGCACTAGCAATTGCTAGTGGCGTGCTTGTCGACGAGGTGCTTGCGACCCTCATCCGTATGCCTACTCTTCCATCCGCCTAGCGAAGCGTGGCATAGCGGCCCGTGTAATCCATCCCGCTTAACGAAGCAGCGTGCTCAAGGCCTGCATAATTCGATTCCGTTTGCCTACTCGTCCATCCGCCCTTGCGACGCAGCGCGCTCAAGGCCTGCCTAGTCTCCATCCCGCCAAGCGAAGCACTGCATAGCGGCATTGCATAGGAGTAGTTGTAATATTTTATTTTATTATTCACAAACCAAATCCCTTTCGTCCGCACTCCACCTATCGCTGGACTTCGATCTCAAGTCCTTCCTTGAACGTTAACTCCACCTTACTGTGTTCCTTGAGAGATTCGATACTCGGGGATTACTCCTCGTTTTATATTACTTGAACGATCGGTACACTGCCGTTTCGTGCCGCAGTCTCGCTACCCGCCTATAGCGGTGTGCTAAGTTTTGCGCTATCAAGTTTTTGGCGCCGTTGCCGGGGAACACAGTCGTGTGAGTTTTTTGGAGAGGGAGAACCTGAGAGAGAAGCCCTTCCATTTGTAAATTGCATTTCTTTGTTTTATTTCTTTTTATTCCATTTTCTTGTTTTATATTAGGTTGCTTTAGTAATTTTTGTTAGGTGTAGTATTTTGCACAATAGTTTTTTATTTTGAATCGTATTATCTTCACACTATGTGGGCACATCTCAATATCCGTTGTCGTTGGTGTAGAGATACCTCCCACTCTAGTGATGAATGCCCTACGGAGAATAGTAGGCATAATTCTTATAGCCCAGCATATGGAGCACCGACTTCGTCTGGTACTCCATATGGTGCACGTAAGTCTTATGGCTACTCTGCTGAGCCTTTACCGTCATACTTCTTTTCGGCTTCAGCCTCCGCTGTGCCAAAGAAGCCCGCAAGGCAGTGCCGGTTTTGTCGGAGCACTGATCATGTCTTGAAGGACTGTGCTGAGTATCTTCGCCAATTGGATGAGGATGACGAGCCGGACATCCGGATCGTCCCAACTCCTAACTCTGGCGGCACACCTTCAACATCCGGTTTTGTGTCTTTGCCACCTTCACATCTTGAAGGGTATGGCGTTGACACGGTCACCGGATGTGCGACTGATCTATGCACCGACATTGCTGAGCCTATTCTCCATGTGCATCCACCACCTCTAGTGGATTCGATTCTTTGTGAGGAATCGGTGCTCGACTTTTATCCGAGCACTATTCCTCTCCCTGTTGTGCATACTACACTCGTCTCTGACGACATTGTTGATGATGTGTCGCAAGAGGAGGCTGGTGACTTTAGTGTCATGTCTGTTCCTATGGAGGAGGACAATCTTCCAGGTGAAGAGGAGTTTTCCTCAACACCGGTGGAGGAAGTCCAAATCTTAGGCATGGCTACTGTTGATCCCGCCGAACCTTGTAGCATTGAGGACAATGCAAACATTATTTTACTTCCCCAACCTGATGGGAGTGAGACCGGGACCACTCCCCCGATTGATGTTTATTTATGTTCTTCGTCTTCTTTATTTCTTGATCCCCTTCCTTCATTTGAGTCTGTGCAGGTTGAATCTTCACAGGTACTTCAGGAGGACTTGGAGCTTTTTGCTCAAGTCAATGATGAGAGCATCCTCTCATGTGAGGAGGTTTATTCCCCCTCCGTAGAGGAAGCTCCACTCATTGCCTTCGCCTCCTGCTGCCTCCCTGTTGACGACTCCTTGCTAGGCAAGGATATTTTTGGTGAGTTGAGTGAGGATATCTCCTCCTCTTCTTACTTTCTTTTCCCTCTACCTGTGTCAAGCAGGTATTATTTATATTCGGGTAGAGGTGTGACTGTTCTTTCTCCGTATAGGTACCCGCTACCTACACGCATCTTAGAACAGTTACCTGTCCACTTTTCTTTTCATAGGCCTATAAGCTAGAACTGTATAAAATCCGAATAAGTCGTGCTGGGATGACAATAACCCCAGTAGTTATTTTACCTTTTCCTGCATTTCTTATTTCTTCTTGTTTAATTTAGTTAGTAGTATTCTTTTTCCAGTTTTCTATTTTCTTCTATTTCTGCGGAGCTGACCCCTGCAGGTATCTTTTCTGGAGGGCGGATGCTGCGGCTCATTTTAGCTTACACGCGTCTTCTGGTATGCTCACATCTGAGCATTGGGTAATCTCTTTCCCTAGACTTCATTTTCAATTTTCATGGTTACATCATTTATGTCTATTGCTTAGATTTAGTCTGGGGGAGAGCCGCTATATGTTACCCACTGCACGTGCACATCTCATTTGCATACTAGAAGTATTTTAATTTCAGATATTTAGTTATGTTCAATTGCATTGCACACCACTACACCCACTCGAGCGTGCACTTAGCTGTTGGCACGTCTTAAGCTGAACTCATTTCTTTTTGTGTGATTTGGAAAATCATTGTGCTGGCTTAGGATTATGAGGCGGAGTAAATTGTTGACTCCTGTAGTGCTCCTAGTCGAGTGCTCATGTCTCGTTTAGAAATTCGTGTAGATTCAATTTCTTTTTATGCTTTTAGTTTATTATTTTTTTTTTCTATTAGCGTAAATATTGTTTACTACACTCAAAAATTGGTGAATCCGGTGTGAATCAAACGGTAGCATAGGGATGTGTGTAGACGTTCGTTAGCCTCGTATTGCCCGAGTCGGGAGAAAGGATTATCTTTCTCGGTGGCTAGAACTTGCCCCAAGCGATTCTTGAAGCATGGGTATACGGTCAGTCAATTGCGTGAATGTGATATAAACCATCATTTTGGCCCGGTTGAGCCTTTGTGCCCACTCCTATCGCTTCATCCTTGTCAGCCCAGTTGTGCCTACCCTTTCTTTGATTCAGCCCCACTGTTGTCTCACCAAAGCCTAAATGCCAATCCTAGTCGCACACCCAAATCTGAGCTTTAGCTGTTTATTATTTTCATGAGTTGGGTTGTTGATTTGGTGATATGTTTGTGAAGATGTGGATGTGTTTTATTGTTTAGCTGCTGAAAATGATAAGAAAAGAAAAGAAGAAAATGAGAGAAAGAAAAGAAGTGAAAAGAAAAGAAAAAGATATGAGCTCTAATGAAAAATCTGTGTAAAAATATATGTTTGGGAGTAGGCGGTGCACACACCCATGTTGTTAAGTCTAAGTCTGGGGGTGTGGTGCATCCGTGTGTTTTTTTGGCTACTTGGATAGTGTTATGCATTTGCTCATTTGGGTTTTTGTGTTCTAAGCCTTCATGTTTATATTTGTTTACCTCACCTAAACCCAAGCCTCATCTAAAACCTTAAGTCCTATTGATTCACGCATTTGAGTCAAACCAGTGCCGTGGAGAGAGTGCGAACGGGCAAGCTTATGGTCACCGACATTGATGGATTTCAATGGAGTTGTCCCGAGCCCCGATCTTTGGCAATGCTCGCCTCAACTTTCAGTTTACTTTCTTCCTATGTACGACCTTATGATTCACCGTGATTCACTTTTTGAGTAAATGTAATATATAAATACGCCCCTAAGAAAAGTATAAACTAATATGTATAATTAGAAATTTTGTCTACTGTACTTCTACGCACATGAGCATGCGACTTCGCATGGTACTCCGCTTGATAATTTCTTCGCCAGCTTATGTTTTTCCTGTCTGCGAGAGATGGTTTGCTCGGGACGCGCAAACAGTTAAGTCTGGGGGTGTGATGAGTCCCAAATATATACACATTTATGGACTCATCTGGGCCGATTTTCTAGTCTATGCACTTCACTTTAGACATGTTTTCACTCATATTTGATACTTCATGCTAAGTGCACCTCTAGGCCCGTTTTTTGGTGTTATTTCATGTTCTTCTTTAGTAGTTTTCATGCATTGTTAAGTGCCACTCTCAGTGGCTGGATTCGTGGTTGTGCTGGAACAGGAGTCGTGCAGGTGTTCCCGGTACAATTCTGTACAGGAACACTGCGCACGATCGTTGTTTCTATTGCGCACGACCATTGGTCGTGCGCCGCTGATCTTGTGCACTTAACCCTTTCTTTTTTAGTTCTGTCTCGGACAGTGCGCACGACCACCTACGATAATGCGCACGACCACCGGTCGTGCGCCACTGTTCGTGCACACTTAACATCAATTTTATGAGTTCTGTCTCGACCAGTGCGCACGACCACCTTTGATAGTGCGCACGACCGCCGATCGTGCGCCACTGGTCGTGCGAACATGGTATTTTATAAATTGCTTACATTGCAGGCTCCGTCCAGGCAGGCGCACGATCACAGAACTATAGTGCGCACGACCACTGGTCGTGCGCCAATGACCGTGCGCACTGTTTATTCCAGCGCCTATAAATACTCCTGCTCGCGAATTAGGTCGGATCCTCCGATCTTTCGTTCTCCCAGCTCCGCCGTTCCGCCCGATTTCGCCCCTCCATCGCCGCCCACCATCGGGAGGTGCTCCGGGCTTGTTCTTCACGCCATTCTTGAGCCGGAGCTTCCTCTCGGCCTCCTCCTTCATCCTAGAGCTTCAAGGAAGGTTTAGCCGCCATCGCCATCAAGCAAGAGGAAGTTTGCAACCTCCACCGAATCGTGACACGAAGAAGACGGGCTCATTGGAGAGTAGTGACAGCTCTCTCTACCCCGGACGTAGTTGCGGACCGAGCTTGGACGCGGATTGACAACCCGGCGATTCCAACCGTGAATCTACAACGAGACTTCGGATTCGGTCGATTTCTTGCCTTGTTCTTTTCTTATTGATGCGTTTGTAGCTAGATCTCTCATGTATGGATGATGAACACTATGAATCGTGCTTGTAATCTTAATTTCATGTCTATGTGAAGTTATATTTTGTTCATTTGTGTATGAGGTGCGCCACCATCCATCCTCCATCCCGTCGTCACGTTCGTATGCCGCACTAGCAATTGCTAGTGGCGTGCTTGTCGACGAGGTGCTTGCAACCCTCATCCGTATGCCTACTCTTCCATCCGCCTAGCGAAGCGTGGCATAGCGGCCCGTGTAATCCATCCCGCTTAACGAAGCAGCGCGCTCAAGGCCTGCATAGTTCGATTCCGTTTGCCTACTCGTCCATCCGCCCTTGCGACGCAGCGCGCTTAAGGCCTGCCTAGTCTCCATCCCGCCAAGCGAAGCACTGCATAGCGGCATTGCATAGGAGTAGTTGTAATATTTTATTTTATTATTCACGAACCAAATCCCTTTCGTCCGCAGAGACCTATCGCTGGACTTCGATCTCAAGTCCTTCCTTGAACGTTAACTCCACCTTACTGTGTTCCTTGAGAGATTCGATACCCGGGGATTACTCCTCGTTTTATATTACTTGAACGATCAGTACACTGCCGTTTCGTGCCGCAGTCTCGCTACCGCCTATAGCGGTGTGCTAAGATTTGCGCCATCAGTGACGCAACCCAATAAAGTATGTGCTATTTTAGTGGTTTCCTAGGCCAATAAATAAGAGGATGACGTCACAGGGTAAGCGTGGCAATGAAGCTGATCAAGGGAAGGCTGTTGTGAGTATTTTATTTCTTGAATTATGTTTATTCAAATTAATTTTCTATTCCGGTTTATTCTGCTCTGTACCCTTGGATTGTGCCGCCGTTTCTGTGCTGTGCCGCTGTTTTCTGCCGCTTCCTCCGGAGGTTTTGGAAGGACTTAGTTGAACCTCGACGTATCCAAGAAGGATCGGCTGTGCAACACTTCCTTCCTCCTCCCCCATTGTAAGATTTCTCCATCTCCTCCATTTTCTGGTTTGACTGTTGCCCTTGTGCTTCTTTGTGCTGCTGCCCTTATAGTTACGATTTCTGCTATTGGATTTGTATTTTGGACTGTTTTAGGGCTTGGTTTTGGGATTATTCCTGCGCTTTAGTTTGGGTTGATGTTTCAACTTATTTTGGGCAATTTGAGGATGTTTCAGCTATTATTTTGGGCTTGGTTTTGAGTTGGACAGCACAATTGGAGACTGAATTTTTATTGGCAGTCTGGCTTGGGGGCTGATTTTGTACCTGACAATCGTAGTTGAAGGCTGATTTAGTGTTGATTATGTCTTAATCATTTTACGATTTCTTAGAACTTGACTTTCATATTTGGACGGTTTTCAAATGCCTTTTTACTACTTTTGTTTTTTGTAACTTCAACGCTACGTGTAACTAGTGACGCAACCCAATAAAGTATGTGCTATTTCAGTGGTTTCCTAGGCCAAGAATTAAGAGGATGGCGTCACAGGGTAAGCGTGGCAATGAAGCTGATCAAGGGAAGGCTGTTGTGAGTATTTTATTTCTTGAATTATGTTTATTCAAATTAATTTTCTATTCCGGTTTATTTTATTTAAAGGACACTGCCTGTGCATATGAGTTTAACTCAATGATATCTCGCCATAAGTTAAAGGTGGGCGAGGGAAAATGAAAGCGATACAACTTTATGAGGGGAAGTTTTATGTTAAAACACCTGTTTTGTTTATGTTAAGAAAAGAATAATAAAATTCGGCATTACGGAAATGTGACGGTTTTGAGTCATAAAGTAGATGTTATTTGCGGATGGATTCACCAGTAGGTGTGGGCCTACACTTTTGCCCTTAAGTGGGTTTGCCCTTCAGTGCGTGGGGCCCAATTCATGTTTGCATTCCCAAGCATTTCCTATTTTATGTAACTAAAATTAAGGGGTAGATTAAGAGTTGCATTACAAGGGAATGATACGAAAATTATGCTTTAATGAAGTGTATGCATATTGTTACTATCTCTTTGCTTGCATGTATAACTGTTTCACGAAATACTTTTCTCACCTAGTCATAGTTTTATGACTAATCCGTTGTGGACCATCTTTTTAGGAAACAAGAGCTTCTCCCAGTACGCCGAATGAATAACTCACTTGAGAGGCAAGAAGTTCTATTTTTGGTTAAGGCCCCGAGAAGTGACCGCTGACCGGGCTCGTTGATGCCGGCGGGGCTGGATAACTCACTCGAGGGGCGGGAAGTTCTATTTTTAGTTAAGGCCCCGAGAAAAGACCGCTGACCTGGCTCGTTAATGCCGGTAGGGCTGGATAACTCACTCGAGAGACAGGAAGTTCTATTTTTGGTTAAGCCCCCGAGAAGAGACCGCTGACCGGGCTCCTTGATGTCGTCAGGGCTGGATAACTCACTCGAGAGGCATGAAGTTCTATTTTTGGTTAAGGCCCCGAGAAGAGACCGCTGACCGGGCTCGTTGATGCCGGCAGGGCTGGATAACTCACTCGAGAGGCAGAGAGTTCTACTTTTGGTTAAGGCCCCGAGAAGAGACTGCTGACTGGGCTCCTTGATGCCGACATGGCTGGATAACTCACTCGAGAGGCAGGACGTTCTATTTTTGGTTAAGGCCTCGAGATGGTTCCGCTGACCTTGCTCCCACTAGCCGGCAGGACTGATGCACTCACTCGAGAGGCAGGAGGTTTTATTTTTGATTGAAAGCCCCGAGATGGTTCTGCTGACCGGGCTCCCACTAGCCAGCATGGCAGGTTGACCTCTCGGAGAGGCAAGACCCCGAGATGGTTCCGCTGACCGGGCTCCCACTAGCCGGCAGGGCGGGTTGACCAGTCGGAGAGGCGAATTAAAAATGTTGATTGAGAGCCCCGAGATGGTTCCGCTGACCGGGCTGCCACTAGCCGGCAGGCCAGGTTGACCTCTCGGAGAGGCAGGACCCCGAGATCGTTCCGCTGACCGGGCTCCCACTAGCCGGCAGGGCAGGTTGACCTCTCGGAGAGGCAAGCTAAAATGTTGGTTGAGAGCCCCGAGATGGTTCCGCTGACCAGGCTCCCACTAGCTGGCAGAGCAGGTTGACCTCTCTGAGAGGCAGGTCCCCGAGATAGTTCAGCCGACTGGGCTCCCACTAGCCGGCAGGGCAGGTTGACCTCTCGGAGGGGCAAGGAAGGAATGTTTGTGAAAGTCCCCAAGACGGTTCCACCGACCGGGCTCTCACTAGCCGACGGGGTGGGTAAACCTCTCGGGTGACAGCTTGGAATAAGAGGTTTTAGAAAGAAGTTCTTGAGTTCTTTTCTGCACCTCCAGTTGAGCTGGGCTCCTGGAGAGTGCTGAGTTTTTCTCCACCTCTAGTTGAGCTGGGGTCCTGGAGGGTGTTGAGCTTTTCTCCACCTCCAGTTGAGCTGGGCTCCTGGAAAGTGTTGAGCTTTTCTCCACATCCGGTTGAGTCGGGCTCCTTGAAGGTGTTGAGCTTTTCTCCACCTCCAGTTGAGCTAGGCTCCTGGAAGGTGTTGAGCGTTTCTATGCCTCCAGTTGAGCTGGGCTCCTGGAAGGTGTTGAGCTTTTCTCCACCTCCAGTTGAGCTGGGCTCCTGGAGGGTGTTGAGCTTTTCTCCACCTCCAGTTGGGCTGGGCTCCTGGAGGGTGTTGAGCTTTTCTCCACCTCCAGTTGAGCTGGGCTCCTGGAAAGTGTTGAGCTTTTTTCCACCTCCAGTTGATCCGGGCTCCTGGAAGGTGTTTAGCTTTTCTCCACCTCCAGTTGAGCTGGGCTCTTGGAAGGTGTTGAGCTTTTCTCCCCCTCCAGCTGAGCTGGGCTCCTGGAAGGTGTTGAGCTTTTCTCCACCTCCAGTTGAGCTGAGCTCCTGGAGGGTGTTGAGCTTCTTTCCACCTCCAGTTGAGTTGGGCTCCTGGAAGGTGCTGAGTTTTTCTCCACATCCAGTTGAGCTAGGCTACTGGAAGGTGTTGAGCTTTTCTCCACCTCCAGTTGAGCTGGGCTCCTGGAGGGTGTTGAGTTTTTCTCCACCTCCAATTGGGCTGGGCTCCTGGAAGGTGTTGAGTTTTTCTCCACCTCCAGTTAGCTGGGCTCCTGGATGGTGTTGAGATTTTCTCCACCTCTAGTTGAGCCGGGCTCCTGGAAGGTGTTGAGCTTTTCTCCACCTCCAGTTGAGCCGGGCTCCTGGAAGGTGTTGAGTTTTTCTCCACCTCCAATTGGGCTGAGCTCCTGGAAGGTGTTGAGCTTTTCTCCACCTCCAGTTGAGCCGGGCTCCTGGAAGGTGTTGAGCTTTTCTCCACCTCCAGTTGAATCGGGCTCCTAGAAGGTGTTGAGCTTTTCTCCACCTCCAGTTGAGTTGGGCTCCTGGTCAGAGTCGAGCTCATGAAGGGCTTTCTGTCTAGCGCCCGTCTCTCCGAACCACGAGTTCTTCATTGTTTTTCCCAAACTCGTGCCGAGCTCGAATACTCCATAAGAAGTCTTACCTGCTCGCCAAATAAGCTGGTTGGACTTTCTTTGCAAGCTTGAGACAAGCTCGCAAAGATCGGGGATTGTGTACAACTCCCATATTTGTCGAGCCAGTTAATCTTGGTGTAGACAAGTTAATATTTTCGAGTTTGAGCCATACGAAAAGAGAGGAGAGTCGAACTCGAAGTAAATAGCGGGCTAACCTTGGACCACTCGTCCGACAAATTGGGGGCGAGTAGATGCAATTCACGCGCTCAGCAAGGGTGTGTGTGTGGGGGGGGGGGGGGGGGGGGGGGCGAGTGGATGAGCGGACCTCGTCCACTAGCCCAGGCCCCAGGCAAGTGGGCGAGCCCCACTCGCCCACTCGGCGACC
Organism: Dactylorhiza incarnata; assembly: GCA_033032865.1. NCBI lineage: Eukaryota > Viridiplantae > Streptophyta > Magnoliopsida > Asparagales > Orchidaceae > Dactylorhiza > Dactylorhiza incarnata. Next base: position 8,812,917 of record JAWHQI010000023.1, read on the forward strand.
ACTCGCCCAAGCAGGTGGGCGAGTTCCCACCGAGTGGGCGAGCCCCACTCGCCCAAGAAGGTGGGCGAGTTCCACTCGCCCACTCGGCGAGTGAGCGAGCCCCACTCGCCCGGGCAGGTGGGCGAGTTCCACTCGCCCACACGCGCGAGTGGACTCGATCCACTCACCCAGGCGAGTGGGCGAGTGGATCTCAATCCACTCGCCCAGTGCCAGGGGGAGTGGATCTCGATCAACTCGCTCAGTGCTAGGGGGAGTGGATGTTGGTCAACTCACCCGACGCGAGTGAATCGTGGCTCATGTTTTCAGACAGCGGAAGTCGGTTATTGGTAGACCATTTTGGCTATCCGCATACTATTTTCAGAAAATCTATAAATAGACCCCCATTGGCACCTTGGGAGGGGTTCAGATCTTCTCTCCCTCGCGTGTTACTCGTGACCTAGCACTCCTACTCTCTGTCCGACTAGTCGACAGGCAGGTGTTCCTTAGTGCTCTCCAGGGTGCCCAGACTCAGCATTGGCTTGGGGGGAAGCTCTCTTTGATCTTCCGGGTGTGTGGTGGGACCTCCTCGCTGCAGCTCAAGGGGTCTGTTTTGGGGTTCAAGTCCCCATTCGGTGCAAGGTTCTTCGACTCTCAGCGACCGGTCACGCGTTCTAACACAGGTGAAGTAAGGGTCAGCTGCATACCCGTTGCGAACGTCGAAGCCAATTTTCTGGTTTCAACAATACATGTTATTTATTGCTCATAGAACCAATAATATTTATTCTATTACATTTGATAATATATCTAATCCTCTTGTATAACGCTTGATATCACGGAACGAGGAGTTGGGCTATTACACAGGAGAGTAGGTCATTCTAGAATAAATCTAATTCGCAAGCTCTTCTCAAAAGGCTAGTGTGAGGATTATCAGAGCTTAAATGTGACGCTAACTCCATCTGTGATGCCTTCCAGAAGGGTAAGTTTATACACATGCCATTTCAATGTAAGAATGAGGCATTGACTTGCAAACCACCGCAACTTTTACATATGGATTTATTTGGTCCGGTTAGTACTACTATCTTAGGTGGTTAGAAGTATACTTTATTCATTATAAATGATTTCTCCTGTTTTTGCTTTATCTTTTGCATTGCTCGAAATCTTATACATTCTCGATTTTTGAGAAATTTTGTCATGGAGTGCATAATGAGAAAAGCTATAAATTGCATTCGTATGGTCATGGTGGTGAGTTTGTGAATGTGACATTTATATCCTTTTGTGATGTTCTGGGCATTAGATATGGATTCTCTTCATCTCGAACACCGTAACAAAACATAGTGGACGAGAGGAAAAAAGAACATTTCAGGAATTCTCTCGCACCATGCTTTCTGAATAGAATTTACCAACTCATTTTAGTTGAAGTTGTTAATATTGCATGTTATGTCATCAATTGGGTTATGCTTCACCTGATCCTAAAATCCACTTCTTATAAACTCTGGTACAAGTAAATCCTAACATATTGTATTTCAGAGTGTTTGGATTAAATGATATTTGTTGACACTAACGATCAATCAGGCAATCTGAAAAGCAACGAATGTATTCTTCTGGGCTACTTTGCTACTAGCTGTGCATATCATGCTTACAATAAGCGGAATCTTTGTGAAGAATCCATTCATGTTTAGTTTGACGAGCCCTTTAGTGTTCACACAGATAACACTCTTGTTGAAAGTTATGTAGCTGATGAAAGTGTCTCTTTGCGGGAGAAAACACAGGTGTAGACGAGGATGAGGATGCTAGTGAAGATGCCGTGATTCTTTTGACAACTTGCCCACAAATATGAAATTTACAAAGGATCATTTAAAGAGCTATTGCTTGAGGAACTATCAGCTGGGAAAAAACCCAAGCATCTTTTCATGAGATTGGTAATATTTGTTCTATTTTGAATATTGAACCATCGCCTGTGGGTTAAGTTTTGAGAGATGAGTTTTGGTTCATAGCCATGATTGAGGAACCATTTGAAAGAAATACAATTTGCAGTTTAGCTCCACGACCCAGCAACCATCCAACCATTGGAGTAAAATGCGTGTTTAAACACAAACTGGATGGGTACGATGCAATTATTATGAATAAAGCGCGCCTCATTGCGAGAAGTTATATTCTAATTGAAGGTATCGACTTTTGAAGAAACTTTTGCATCAATAGCACGTCTTGAATCAATTCAAATTCTTTTTGCTTTTTCATACTACAAAGGATTCAAATTGTTTCAAATGGATGTAAAGAGTGTCCTTTTAAATGGTATTAAAAGAAGTAGTGTATGTTGAGCAACCCCCTAAGTTTTAGTGATTATGAGTTTTTCGTATCATGTCATCAAGCTTGATAAGGCATTATACGGTCTAAAACAAGCATTTGGTGCTTGGTATGATTGTCTTAGCAACTTTCTCTTGAAGACAAGATTCATTATGGGCAGTGCTGATACAACACTCTTCATTCATCACTGCCTGGAAAGTGGACGGGGCGTTCGTGAGGCAGAAGGGTATCACAAGGAACTCGTAGTGCCCATCATGCGTCTGAAATGCTGTCTTGTGGATGTCCCCCTCGTGCATGCGGATCTGGTGATAGACGGACCGCAAATCCAGTTTGGTGAACAATGAAGCGTCGTGCAATTCGTCTAACAGTTCTTCGATCACAGGAATGAGGAACTTGTCCTTGATGGTTGAATTGTTCTGGCCCCGGTAATCAACACAAAATCTCCAAGACTCGTCCTTCTTTACCAAAATGATGGGAGAAGAAAACGAGTTAGTACTGGGGCGTATGATCCCTGTTGTAAGCATCTCCTTAACGCTGCGTTCAATCTCGGTCTTCTATATGTGCGGGTATCGGTATGGCCTGATGTTCGTCGGCTCTGCTCCTGCTTTCAACTGAATCTGGTGATCTCGGAACCGCGGTGGCGGCAGTGTATGTGGCTCCTGAAACAAGTCAGAATACTGATCCAACAGAGCACACATCTGGGATGGAATCTCCGCCGGAATCGTAGGATCCGCTCTAATCTCCATGACAACGGCCATCGTACTGTCCTGTTCCCCTAGCCGTTCCAAGCTACGGAGTGATATTTCCCTCACTTGAGACGACTTGAGGCCTCCCAAGAAATATTCCTTCCCACCCTGGACGAACTCAATAGCCATCTGATCTCAGTCAAAAGTCAACCGTCTCAGCTGTCACAGCCAATGTACTCCCAACACCATGTCCGAACCTCGGATCGGCAATAAGTAAACATCAGTATGCCCGGTGTAACCCTGTACCCGAAGCTCCACCCCTTTCATCACCCCTTCACATTGCAGTTTACTTCCATCCGCAACCATGACGTGGAAAGTCGCGCCTCTAACTATGTCGTACCCTGCCTTCTGAGCCACTGCGGGGTGGATGAAGTTGTGAGTGCTCCCGCTGTCTACCAAGAACGTCACCTTCTCCCGGCCAACCCTTTCTGCCATCCGCATAGTAAGGGGGGCGCTACACCCCTCCATCGCCTGTAGAGAGACCCCGAACTCTGTCAGGTCTAACTCCTCTAGGTCGGCCTCGGTCGAGTCCTCCTCCTCGGCCTCGTCACGTAACATGAAAACTTGCACCTTCTGGCATTTGTGCCCCGGGCCGTATTTCTCATCACAGTTAAAACATATGCCCTTATCCTTCCGAGCCTGCAACTCTGGCCATGTCAATCTAGTAACAGTGGGCCGACCAACTGCCGGGGTATCCCGCCATACTGGAGTCGGTGTCACGGCCGCACAGGTGGTGGTGCGACTTCGCTGACGAGTGAATCGCTCCTCTTGTATCCTTGCAAGGCTGATGGCGTGGTTGAGGCTGCGTGGCATGTAAGCATGGACCTCATCCCGCAAGTGGTCCTTCAACCCCGAGATAAAGCAACTGAGGAGAGTCTTCTCCTCCCAGCTGACCCGATTGACCAGCTTCCCGAACTCCGCGCGGTACTTCATCACTGTGCCTTTCTGACAGAGCTTCTGTAACGTCGTCTCCACGTCCTCATAGTCCAAGGGTCCGAACCGAGCTGAGAACCCTTCCACAAAGTAAGCCCACGGTGCATATCCGTATCCTTGCAGGAACCACTGCGCCCACTGGTACGCATCGTCTTCCAGATGGAAGGTCGCCAGTTGCACCCACTGGTCTTCGGGGATTTCCTGATAAGTAAAAAACTGTTCCGTTTTCTGCACCCATTCCAGGGCATCGCCGCCCCGAAACTTTGGGAAATTCATGCGGGTTCTTTTCGGGGCCATGTAAGCTCTCGGGTGCATGTCCACGTTCCTCCCTTGCTCTGGACCGTGCATCACTGGTCTCTGTTGGTCTGCAACGTGATTTGGCCGGCCTTGGGGGTCAAAATAATGCATTCCCCCATGCCCGCCGCCCAATTGCTGTCCTCCGCCTTGAAATCCGGTCCTCGGGGGTCTCTCGTTCCATTGCTCGCCATTTCCCGTCCTCATCGGGGCTCCAAAAGGTTGTGGCGTGGGTAACAACCCGGTTCTGCCCCCGAAAGGAGCGGTAATGTTCCCGGTCGGCTGAAACTGCTCCTGTAGGGGTTTCCGGCCCCTCCCCGTGGCCATTCCGGTAGCCTCCATGCTAGCGGCAGCCCCTCCTGGGCCGGACCAGGCGGCAGCGGCCTGCTGGAGGTGTCCCGGCCCAGACGGGTTCGATCGGGCATAGCGTAGCCCGCCCGCTTCCGCCGATGTCGTCGCATACCCGATCGGGTGCGCTGGGGCTGGAGGCGGCGGTGCGAGCCACTGGCCGGCCGATCGGCCTTGGTCCGGCCACAGCCAGCCCTGGGGCATCACGCCCAAGCCCCCCGGTGCCCTGTTCGTCGTCGGTTGCGTCGTATGGTATGTTTCCGCTTCGGATTCGCCGTTTGCTGTCGACTTACCCTTCAACGATTGCGTTAACAACGCCTTGATTTCTTCCATTCGTCTCTCCAATCGTTCCTCTAAATTTTTTGTGGAGATTTTCATTTGTTCTTCGATTGCCGCCACCGAATCCGCCAACCCTACATAGTTTTCTTCAATGGTGGCCAAGCGCGCATTCTCGGCTTCGGTATATGTCACCATGGTCGGAGGAAAGATGCTTTGATACCAAATGTTATGAACTTACTATTGGAGAAGGAGAGATCTAGAAGGGGATTAAGGAGGAGGAGAAATTAGGGTTTGAGAGGGAGGAGAGAATACCTTGAGAATATTGATTGAATGCCCTCCTCATTAAGGGAACCTGGGTTTTATAATCACCCGGGTCCTGAGGGGGCCGGCCGGCCCCCTCAATGGGGCTGAACCGCTGGTTCAGCCCCCCCTGGCCAATTAATTAGGAGTTTGGGGCTAAACCGCTGGTTCAGCCCGCTTGTTGCTTGTGCCCTCCTTCATACGGAGACTGTAGTGTTGTCCGGCGAAGCGACCCAAGGGGGGCGTAACAATTTCACTTACAATGCTACCTCTTGACTTGCCCCTTAATTTTAGTTACATAAACTAGGAAATGCTTGAGTATGCAAACTTGAATTGGGCCCCACCCACTTAAGGGCAAAAGTGTAGGCTCACCCCTACTGGTAAACCCACTTAAGGATTTGAAACCTTCACATTTCCTTATGCAAAGTTTTATTATTCTTTTCTTAATGCAAATTAAAACAAGTGTTTTAATATAAAACTTCCCCTCAGAAAGTTATATTGCTTTCTTTTTCCCTCGCCCACATTTATCGTATAGTGATATATCATTGAGTTAAACTCATATGCACAGGCAGTGTTTTTGATATAACAAAATGAAAACAGGAATATGAAAGTACTTGAATAAACATAATTCAAGAAATAAAATACTCACTACCGCCTTCCCTTTACCCTTCTCAGCTTCATTTCCATGTTCAACCCTGTGACGCCATCCTCTGATTTCTTAGTCTTGGAAATCACTGAAATAACACGTACTTTATTTGGATTGCGTCACAGTTACGCATAGTATTGAAGTAAAAAGGTTTAGTAAAAAGACGTTTAAATCTGATAAAATCGTGAAACCAAAATAAATATAATAAACTCCAAAATTTTCATAAAAACGATCTCAAATTAGCCTATAGCTCCAAAAACAGCTCACAAAGCCATAATAGTACTTAAAACTGGCTAACCAGTCCTCAAGCAGCACAACCAAGATGTATCCAAAAACAGTCTAAAATCATCCCCCCCCCCCATAATAACAGCTAAGTAGCACAAAAACAACCCACAATATCTAGGCAACATGGAAACCGAAAAGAGCAATTGCTCCTTCCCAACAACCCTAAAATAGCCATCAAACAGCTCCTAAACAACAACTAGGCAAAATTTAACCAAAACCGACCAACTTAAAGGAGATAACTCAATTTAAGCTAGGCAGCTACTAGTAGAAACAACGTAGAGAAGGAGAAGAATATCCTTACAGCGGGAGAGGGAGCAAGAATCGTGACGCGCAACCGATCCTTCTCGAATCGACGGAGAGTGGCAAGACTCTTCCTAGAACTCCAGAGGATGTACTGAAGAAGAGAGGAAGCAACAGTAGCAGCTCCAAAACCGGCGGCAGCAAGTCCTAATCCATGGGTAGAAATCGGTGCCACAACACAGAAACAACGACACTGCATAGACACATAGGGCAGCAGCTGTTACAAGGTGTAGAAGAAGAAGAACAGTAGCCAGGGAGGAGGAGAAAAGAAGGAGAAGAAGAAGAAGTCGTAAGCAGCAATCGGGAGCGGCAAGGTAGCGGCAATTGGGGAATAACGCAGAGAGCAGAGACGGAATGCGGGAATAGGAAATAGCGCAAGGGCTCGGCTCTATTTAAATAGTACAGTAAGCAGCCAGCGGCAAGATGAAGCCAAACCCAACCCAGGTGCCAGTTTCATAAGCCCACAACACACCTCCAGCCAACACCCAAACCGGCCAAGTTTCAAACCACAAGCCAAATCAGCCAAGCCAACTACCTCCACATGGCATTAACACATGTTAACACCACACAAGCCCACAAAATGATACCGGCAACCCACAAAATGATCTTAATGAATGAGCAACCTCATAACAATAATGTGACTCATGGCACCCCCCAATAACAAAATGAAGCAAATTCAACTAATAAAATGAAACGAAAAACGCAAAAAATATTACAGAAAATCCGTATTGTCTTGTGTTCTCGTCATCAGTGAAAAATATTTTGTTATGCAAATGTTAGGTTGTCCCATTCTTCCCTCAGAAGAGTTTTCGTCGTCGAAAAACTCATAGATTGAAAGTTGATAACTTTAAGCGAAAGCAAATAGTTAGTAATATACATACATGTTCAAGAACAACAACTAGTTATTTATTACATTTATTTCCTACAATATGGTTCTAAATTGAACACTGGTAGATGGGCCAGTTTGGAGTGTTTTTCCATCCTTGCTTTGAGTTTCATCCTGACTCGGAGTTTCTGGTATTTTCCTTTTACTGCTATCTCGACGCTTCTGAGATTTTCTTGATCAATCTCCACTAGTCGCTCTCTTTCAACCAATTTGCCGTACTCTAAGATATTTAGAGGGACTGGTAAATTTCGAATGTCGTCTTGCAGTCCTTGCTGAAATTGTCGGCAACGATCTTCTTCCGAGGCTACGAGAGAATCAGCATAATATGCTAATTTGGAGAATTCAGTCTCGTATTGCAAAATTGACTTTGCCCCTTGAATGAGTCGTAGGAATTGGTCATGCAATATTTTTCTCAGATCGTGGCACAAACCAGTTTGTAAAGTCCTGAAGAAAGTTAGTCCACGTCATGAAGCCATGCCCGACATACTTTCTGGTGATTATGTTATCCCACCATAGTTTTGTTGCGCCTTCCAATAAAAACGAGTCTAACTCAACTTTCCGATCCTCCGGACAGTGCATCACTTAAAAAATCGTTTCTAAGCGGAGAATCTAGTCTTCAGTCTCTAAAAGGGATAAGCCTCCGATAAAGGTTGGTGGTTTTAATTTCATGAATTGTTTAGGTCAAAATCCATTTGACGGTGTTGGGGTGCATGTGCAATAGGAGGAAGATCAGGAGGTGGATTCATCAGGTTTGGCATAAGCAGAGGGTCAACTGGTGGAATTGCTGGTCCTAAAGCAGCTAGTGTTGGGAATACTAGTTTTAATGCTTCTGCAATAGCTAGCACAAATTCAGAAGGGCGGTCAGGCTGCCCATTATCACTTTCCTCGGATCTTGTACCACGATGGACTTCGGGCTCTTCTCAAATTTCGTGACGTCGTCGGTTGTAGTACACCTGTATGGGTTCCTATACGGGAGTTTACATTAATTATGTTTCCATTGATAAATTGTGTTATGACTTCGTACTGTCTACGATGCTAATTATTGAAAACCGCTCCCTCTGATACCAAATTGTGAAGACCCTTATTCCGGGCTTCCCAAATGATTCGAGAATCGAGCGTAGTTTCAATAAAAGTGTCGTAGAAAAGATCCATAGTACAAACAACAAATAACACCAAACTTTTATTCATTACTTTATTTATATACTACAGGTTTCTTTACAGAAATTATAAAATCTAACGATACTCATTACTAAAGTCACAATCATAGTCTTTGCAAGTCGCTTTATGACGTTCTTGCGCCTCTTCGATCCCGATAAAGATCTTTAACCATACCTTGGCCAGATCTTCAGCATGCTTTCGTTTCTCTTCTTCTGTGGGGGGAACCCTTCGGGGTGCGCTGGGAGAAACTCTTGTTTCCTAAAAATGTGTCCACGATGGGTTAGTCATAAGAATATGTCTAGGTGAGAAAAGTACTTCGTGAAACAGTTATACATGCAAGCAATAGGAGATAGCAATATACATACATTTCAATAAACCATTATTTTCGTAACATTCCCTTACAATGCTACCTCTTGACTTGCCCCTTAATTTTTGTTACATAAATTAGGAAATGCTTGGGTATGCAAACTTGAATTGGGCCCCACCCACTTATGGGCAAAAGTGTAGGCTCACCCCTACTGCTACCACTTAAGGATTTGAAACCTTCACATTTTCTTATGCAGAGTTTTATTATTTTTTCTTAATGCAAATTAAAACAAGTGTTTTAACATAAAACTTCCCCTCAGAAAGTTATATCGCTTTCTTTTTTCCTCGCCCACATTTATCGTATAGCGATATATCATCGAGTTAAACTCATATGAACAGACAGTATTTTTAATATAAAAAATGAAAACAGGAATATGAAAGTACTTGAATAAACATAATTCATGAAATAAAATACTAACCACCGTCTTCCCTTTACCCTTCTCAGCTTCATTGCCACGTTGACCCTGTGACGTCATCCTCTGGTTTCTTGACCTTGGAAACCACTGAAATAACATGTACTTTATTTGGGTTGCATCACAGTTACGCGTAGCGTTGAAGTAAAAAGGTTTAGTAAAAAGACGTTTAAATCTGATAAAATCGTGAAAGCCAAATAAATATAATAAACTCCGAAAATTTCATAAAAAATGATCTCAAATTAACCCATAGCTCCAAAAACAGCTCACAAAGCCATAATAGTACTTAAAACTGGCTAACCAGTTCTCAAACAGCACAACCAAGTTGTAGTATCCAAAAATAGTCCAAATTCACCCCCCCCCCCCCCCCATAATAGCAGCTAAGTAGCACAAAAACAACCCACAATATCTAGGCAACATGGAAACCGAAAAGAGCAGTTGCTCCTTCCCAACAGCCCTAAAACAGTCCTAAAATAGCCATCAAACAGCAACTAGGCAAAATTTAACCAAAACCGGACAACATAAAGGAGATAACTCAATTATGCGAGGCAGCCATTAGTAGAAACAACGTAGAGAAGGAGAAGAATATCCTTACAGTGGGAGAGGGAGCAAGAATCGTGACACGCAACCGATCCATCTCGGATCGATGAAGAGCGGCAAGACTCTTCCTAGAACTCCAGAGGATGTACTGAAGAAGTGAGGAAGCAGCAGCAGTAGCTCCAAAACCGGCGGCAGCAAGCCCTAATCTAGCGGCAGAAATCGGCGGCACAGCACAGAAACAACGACACTGCACAGTCGCATAGGGCAACAACTGCTACAAGGCGTAGAATAAGAAGAACAGTAGCCAGGGAGGAGGAGAAGCACGGAAAGAAGGAGAAGTCGTAAGCAGCAATCGGGAACGGCAATGGGGGAATATCGCAGAGAGCAGAGACGAAATGCGGGAATAGGAAATAGCGCAACTGCTCGACTCTATTTAAACAGTACAGTAAGCGGCTAGCGGCAAGATGAAGCCAAACCCAACCCTGGTGCCAGTTTCATATGCCCACAACACACCTCTAGCCAACACCCAAACCGGCCAGGTGTCAAACTACAAGTCAAATCAGCCAAGCCAACTACCTCTACATGTCATTAACACATGCTAACACCACACAAGCCCACAAAATGATACCAGCAGCCCACAAAATGATACCAGCAGCCCACAAAATGATACCAGCAACCCACAAAATGATCTTAATGAATGAACAACCTCATAACAATAATGTGACTCATGCCCCCCCCCCCCCAATAACAAAATGAAGCAAATTCAACTAATAAAATGAAACGAAATACGCGAAAAATATTACGTAAAATCTGTTGTCTCGCGTTCTCATCATCGGGGAAAAATATTTTGTTATGCAAATGTTAGGTTGACACAACTTGCACATCCGCGCCGCCTTGCTCGACCTTGAGGACAAGGTCAATTTTCAATACGGGTGTGTTGACACGTATACGTCACGCGCTCTCAGAAGACCGACCTCACTATACGAGAGATGTCTCAAAGATGCGGTGGCCTTTATGGATTATCTTATATTTTGCAATTAATTATGTAATAGTCATTTATGTATTTCCTCCAGTAGTGCCCTTGCCCTGTAGTGGGGGTCTTCATCTATATAAGGAGCCCCCTTAGGTTGTAAGCTTTTATCTTTAGATTCTTAGTTTCTTGGGCTCTCTTTGGAGAGAGGAGTGCTTTGGAGGATCCAGCCTCCTGGTTCTTGGCTGGAGCTCGTCTCTCGAGTTTATATCCATAATTTCATGCAATGCAAGTTATTGTTGTTGTGCTTGTTCTCGATACAGCGTAGCTAGCTCGTATCATCAGTAGTAGCTCTGGGTGCGATGACATAAGCGCAAAAAATACACGAGCAATACAGACACGATTCCATCAGTCAATATCACGTACACACAATGATATGACATCATCTACACCCAAAAAACATGGTAACCGGAGGTGTGGGGCCGAGTGTGTACATTTAAACACAACGAGATATCCACATAAAAAGTTCGTACCTGAGCACATGTACCTATCAAAATGAGGAAATAGGGGAGATGCAACTAGCTACCTCTAACAACACGTAGACAAAAGCCTGGCAGACCGTGTGAAATTAAGGCTAGAATTGTAACGTCACGGTCTACTGTGGGTGCGCTACATGTCTGCAGACCAGTGACCCCAACCCATCTCCATGAATCTGATCGGCCGCAACCGCTAATTCCAGTGGCGGGTTGTTGAGGCCGGGATTTGAACCCCAGACTTCTGGATAAGGGAGCTCAGTTGGTGATGAGGATCAGCTTAGAACTCCCTTATCCAGGAGGTCTGGGGTTCAAATCCCATCCTCAACAACCCGCCACTGGAATTAGCGGTTGCGGCCATTTAGATCCGTGGAGAGGGGTTGGGGTCACTGGTTTGCAGACCTGTAGCGCACCCACAGTAGATCGGGGCGTTACAAGAATCAGGATATACCACCACGATGACGAATATCTAACTTGTGGGGATCCACTCGGACGAATTCCACTATGTGGAGTCAACCATAGTCTGGTCTAAGTTGCCTTCATCTCTAACAGTAGCCTCCTTTGCCTCTACTTGAATCTGCAACATAAGATCAACCAGCGCGTCTTGTGATTGCCAAGGAGGCTCTCAAGATTCGTTAGACTCAAATCATGTGATTCATGTATGACAGTGACATTTGGGTGGAAGATCGGCGACAAAGAGCACAATACTCTCCTGTTAAGATCATTCTTGGAGCTCTTTTTTTAGTGATCTGGCGGGATCTATGAGATTAGTGAATCTCGTAAACATCTTGTCGATCGACTTGCTAGCCTACATTCTGAAGGTCTCATACTCTGTATCTAAGTGGTCTAGTTTCAACTCTTTGACCTGTGACGTTACTTGATGCATCACCTTCGGTCAGATATCATGTGTTGTTTCACATAAAGAATCTCTATTAAATTTAGTTTCATTTAAGGCACAATATAAACAATTCATAGATTTCACATTGAGCATATAACGACCATATCAGTCTTGTCCCACTTATCCCTGGGGAGTTTTCTATAACGAGTTCCGTGGAATTGGTGATGGTAGGTGCACTATGTCAACGTATGATCATTTCCCCTGCATTGTTATCATAGGAGATCATAAAAATCTTCATTCTCTTCTTCCAATAAATATAGTTAGAACCACTAAACACCTAGTAGCGCGACCCTTGGGGATGGCTTGTGTGATTTGTGAACCCATGGATCCTATGGGTTGTTAGATCAAATAACAGAAACTTGACTCTGACATCACTTGTTAGGTACAATACAACTAGAGATGGGGCGGTGAATGTGGTTGTGAGGTATATGACATTAAATACTCCTAATATTATAACAATAACCCATCGCAAGAATAAAACAATAATCAAGAGAAACATTGAGTATTCATAGAGTTAAGTGCAATGAATGATATATAAATATATAGTCACTCAAGCACAACGGAGACGAGATTACAAGAGATTTCTCAATGGATACAACTATATATTGATAGCAAGTTTCAACTACGGCTACTCTCATTCACCACACGAACTCCCGACCACCCTAAACATATCCATGGTTTAGGAATGCCCAAAACCGGGCAATAATGTAGCATAATCCCCAATAATAAGAGCCTTAATCACCAAAAATGTAAAATGTGGAACTCGCGCAACACCAAAAGGTACGACCCGAAAAGGAAAACAAAAAATATGATCAAATATTCATTAAGAGTTACAAAGTTAAGATTTTGATCAATGAAAATTGAACAGGAGAACTCCCTCATTCAAAATTCATGGGCTATGGAATCGTGATGCGATAGTTCTCCGTCTTCATATGCTGCTTCTTTGATTCCGCTCCAAGATATGCTTGAATCTTTTTGTTTATCAACGAAGGAGCCTTAGGAACTCTTGGAATGACCGAAGGATGACTTTTTTCCCTCTGGAGGCGGCACACAGAAGTTTAGGGCTCCACGATATGCTTGAATCCTTTTGTTTATCAATGAAGCAGACTTATAAATGCTTGATATATGCTTGTTTCAAGTGCTTTGTTTCTAGTTGGTGAGGGAGAGAGTAAGCAGAAAAGAGGATTGAAGCCAGCAGATTTAAATAAGATAATTAGAAACTATTTTCTAAGACAAGGTTATTTAATCATGCTACTATTATATCTTGGTATTTAACCTTTTATTACTTCATTAAAATATGATAACAGAGACACACATCCCCCCTATGCGGCCCTGGAAGAATTGAGACATGAGAAACTTTGATTTTCTCCCAATCCTGTTTCTTTTCCTTCTTTGAGTGGTATTATTCATGCCTGTGGCTAGCAAGTTTGGGCTTGGTTGACTGAGCACATGCTGTAACATAATCATACAACTAATTGCAATCTGCAATTAATTAGATCAATACTAAATAAGAAAGAATTATTTAACACATCATGGAATAAACTGTTGTTAAGGATATGTGTAAGTGCTATTTTGTTAATCGCATGATAAAATATTTGATATGGTGGACAGCTTGCCCATTAATTACTTTGTTTAAGCTACCGATAACTCTATAATTGCAAACTCGCAATCAGTGTAACTAGAAGCCCTGAGATATTGCCATACATTTTAATCAAACGTCTCCATTGCGTAATTAGACCAATAAAGATGTTTTCATTATTTAGTTTATGATGAAGTACCTCTTGTAGGAAGTCAGCTATGTTCTTTCTTTCGGGACATTTGAATCCCATGAACTCAAAAAACTCGAGTACTGTCTCTCGACTGCCTTGATAAATGATATACCCCTGATTTAGTAAGATTATGTCATCGAATAGCTCAAATATCTCTGGTGATGGCTGGATTAAGGAAATAACCATGGTAATGTCCATTATATGTGCCATTTGCCTAAGGAACTTGATAATCACATAGGTGGTGGAACTATCTAGACCAGTTGATATGTCATCCATGAAGAAACTTCTCGCAAGACTAACTAGCATCTCCCCTGCAAAATTTCATATTTGGCGCATCAGTAAGGTGAGATGTTTAATTTCATGTAAGTTGGAAATACTGGGATAATTTTGTTGCTTAATAAATCTCTTTAGTTTACTTTCTCAGCATTAGCTGCTTTTATCTTCATTATTCTACTTATGGATCCTAATGTGGTAATTTTAATATTTTGGCACACATTACCAGAAGATTTGCATGATATTGTTAACTATGCTCAAGGCTAGAAAGTATTTGTATCATTATATTGCCACACTTAAATAACCGTTCTAATTTTCTCTACGATTTTAGCTTACTGAAGAGGATAAGAAAAAAATAAAGCTTGTCAGTTTGATTTTCAAATTATTAATTTGCAGAAAAAGTGTGAGTGGGAGAACAAATGCCTACCGATAGTAACTCGTTTCTTTTGTCCTCCTGAAATGCCCCTTCTCATTTCGTCTCCTATAATAACATCAGCACAATCCTCTAAGCCAAGCAGCTGGTGATAGGCAAAATTGTAAAGTTCCATGTAAGAGTAAGTATTCCAAATTACAGCAATCAAATCATGTTGACATTTTCCCCCAACTCTGCTTATTTGTCTGAACAACTAAGTCATTGACAAGATTTATTGATTTCCTTTGATAATTATCATATACCTTTTCTGAAACTTCTCCGCTATATGAATGAATGCTACTTATAAGAAGGAGATAATACCTTCAAAATGTAATTTGTAGTCAAGTTGCTTCCTTTTCTTCCGGAGATAGCCTGGGCAGTGATTTGCATAATTATCAAACAAATAGTTGATAAACATTTATCTTTTAAAAATTATCAAGTAACCACCTCGAGAAGTGCATCTATTTCTGGGGCCAGTTTCTTAGTCGATGCCCTTTCTCGTCCTGCTACACCATGCAAAATTTCTGCATAAAGGAAATATTTTAATCAGGTTGAGATTATAAGATCCTAGTACACAAATTTCTGTAAGGAATATCAATTTTAGTTTTCGTCTCCTATGCTATCTGTAGGGAAATGAAGCTTCGGGCTTAAAGTTGAGATAGCTGATCCATGTTGTAAGAATCTTATAAAAGAAAACTTTGAATAGCTTATTAACAGATTTTCTGTCTTTGCAATACGTTGGAAAAGGCCCATAAAATAGTTTAGTCGTTGACAATATACTTAGCCCATGTATAAATGGTCCATTGGACCATTTCTCTCTTAGGCTCATTTAGTCCCACATCTTATATTCATTCTTGTTCATTCTTCCTCTATCTATATCAACAGCCTCTTGTACATGTGTTAGATATATAAAATGGAGAATATTTTATTTGCCCCTTTATTTATTCTCTAAACTTTTGGTTGCGTACATGGTATCAGAGATATTCGAATCATAAAGTTTTTTTCGGTTGAACTATTGCTCCAGTCGCAGGCCTAAGCCCGCAATTCTCTTCTCCCGCGGCCTCGCGGCCTCTTCTTTGAGCCCGCTCCTCTGCGTAGGGCCTCTCCATTGCATCTATATGTTTAGCCCCCTTGTTGCTTTTATAGACTTCTTTTGTTGCCTACCGGGATCTACCTTTGCTCCTGTTCACGCGACTTGCTCCATCTGTTCGCGCGATCTGCGAGATCACCGCTACCTCTGTCTGCGCAACTTCTGTTGCACAGGATCTGCTCCATTTGTCCGGCACAGCTTCTGCTCGTGCGACCTGCATCGTCTGCTCGCGCGACCTGTGAGCCCACTTATCTCAGCTCTACAACCTCTAGTGCCTGCATCCTGAGAAGCTCGATGTGTCCGCCGTTTTTTCTTGCACGCGCCTGTGGTGACCGCTCGTCCACGCGGTCTCTCTCCCCTGTTCTCATTGTGTCTCTGTCCGCGTAGGCTCTCCTTGTTGACCACGTGTCCTCTGATGGCCGCTTCATGGTGTCCTCCAAACCTGTGTATGTCCACGCACGACTCTGATCGCGTGCTCCTCTGCTCGTACGCCCCGGGTGCCCGCTTCTCCTGCTGTGTGACCGCCCGACCATTGTTGTTCGCTTGGAATTGTTGTTCGCCCTGGGTGCTCGCTGGTCTCTGTGTTTGTCAACCCTCCTTGGTTGCTGCTCGCCCGGACCCCCTGCCACCGGTCTCTGTGTTTGTCGGCGCTCCTTAGCGGCATCTCCTACTGTAACCGCGCCTCATCCTACTGCAAGCCCTTCCCTTTGGATGATGGGAATGAATGTTGCTCCTGCTTCCTCGACTCTTCCGGCCCTTGCTCCATCCCCTATCTCTGATGCTCGGGATGAACTCCAGATTACTACTATCTCGCTTGTCGGCAAGAAGAACTTTGTGGAGTAGGAGCACTCAGTATGTCGGGTTCTTCAGACCAAAGGTCTCCTTCATCATCTCACTCATGCCCCTCCTGCCGAGCCAACTGAGCATTGGCTTCGCGATGATTGTCGTGTTCAATCTTGTCTCTTGAACTCCATGGATAGTTAACCTCATCGGATGGTGATGTATCATGCGACTGCCAAGGCTTACGTGGGATGAGTTCCACTCTCTTTACTCTAGCAAGAACAACCTCCAACACTCATTTGATATCTTCCTATCTCTTCAGCATCTCGACCTAGGTGCGGATGGCGACCTCACCTCCTATGTATCCCAATCTAAGACCCTTATTGAGGCTTGGATTCAACATCAGCCCACAAATATGGATTTAGCCGCTGAACGGACTCAGAAGGAAGCTATCGGTATTGCCTTAATGATGGCTTGGGTTCTTCCTCATCTCCATAGTGTCCTGGCACACATCCTCTCATCTCCTACTATCCCCACACTGTTCGATGTTTGCTCTAAGTTGCTCAAGGTGACGACGCCACCTGCTCTTCCGCCGCCTTCTCCTCTGGTTCTGCTACATCGTGGATCTGATCACAGGCCTCCGCCCTCTCCTACTCGTGGTGGTTGCTCTGGTTCCCAAGGTGGTGGACGTGATGGTCAGAATCGCTCTAAGAGACAGACCTCCCGCCCCTATAATTTTTGTGGTCGGGACGGCCATACTGAGGCAGTGTGCTTTTAGAAACATGGTTTTCCTCTGCCACATACTCCCTCTCTGCCGCATGCCTCCCCTGCTGTTGATGCTTCTTCCACTTCCCGCTCCGACATCGACACCTTACACGAGGAACTCCAGCTTCTTCATGGGTTGATGAGCCCTTCGAACTCTGGTCCCTCCGTATCCAATGAAGGTTTCTCCTGCCTCTTTCATAGTTCATCTTGGATTGTGGACTCTGGTGCCACCAACCATATCACTCCACAGAGGCCCTCTCAGTACATGGACTCTCCGTGTCCAAAGTTCATCACAGTGGCTAATGGAGACACTACTCCTATTACTGATTCCGGCAATGTGTTGCTAACCCTCTCTCTCGCTGCGCTCTGTTCTTCATATTCCTGGCTCTCACTTTAATATGCTTTATGTTAGCCGTTTCACACAAGATCATGACTGCTTAATCACTTTTTCCTCTTCCTCCTTTATTGTGCAAAATCGGCAGACATGAAATATCATTGTTAAAGGGAGGCTTTCCAACGGATTCTACATCTTGGATCTCTACGCTTCCGCGCTCTCTCCTCTGCCAGCTCTATCAACTGGCACGTCTGAGCCTTGCTCCCTCCCGATCCTCCAGAAAGCTCTTCCCAATTTTTTTTTCTTCTTTTAATTGTGAATCATATATCTATGGAAAACAACATTGCTCTGTTTTCCCTCCTCATGTTACTCGGAGCGTTGTTCCTTTTCCTTTACTGCAGAAACTCAAACACAATTCACCCGCACTATCAAAATTCTTCTCACTGATAATACGCATGAATACACCGGACATGTTTTTCTGGAATTCTGCACCTCGTTGGGCATCGTCCACCAAACCTCCTGCGCGTGTACGACACAACATAATGACATTGCTGAGCGGAAGAACCGACACCTTCTCAAAGTAGCTTGGTCTCTCCAATTCCAGATGCAAGTCCCCACTACCTATTGGAATTTCGCTGTCTCCACTGCTTGTTATGATACGACGATGGCCACCACGTATATCTTTTTTTTCTAATGTAGCTCTAGGGGCATGTTCATACTTTTTATCCATCCCACTATATATATGAGTGAGAGTGTCTCTTTATGATTATCTTTTGAGTCTTGAATGTTTGGCTCTCTGGAGAGTGGAGTGTCCAGGATCCATCCTGCAGGTACTTGGCGGGAGTTATCTCCTAATTGTATCTTTAAATCTTCATGCAATTATAGGTTCGTGTTATTGATTCTTGTTCTTGATACGTCGACGACGTATCAATTGGTCCAACCTGCCGCCTTTTTTAGGGTTTGCTCCGCAACCCTAATTAGACCTCCTCACTGTTTCCGCTGCCCGATGGTTTGCTCGCCCGTCCTCGGCCAAATCGTGCTAGCGCCTCCTACAGTTCTGACTCCAACGATTCGACACGCGCACGTCTCCTCTATCACCGACACAACGCTTCAACGCGTGCACACCTCCTGCCTCTCCGTCTATGGCTCTTCGTCGCATGCGCCTTTAGCGGAGTGTCGAACTGCTCACACCCTTCGGCCGCCCGCCTTCCAGCGCCGAGCCGCATGGTCACGCTCCGTCCGCTTCCAAATCCTCCTACGAGGGCTGCGCTTCCTCGTTTGCACCATCCAGTGACTCTTTCGTCCGCCTCCCTCTTCCAACCGTCCAACGACACCTTGCCGACGCCTGCACCTCGCCACTCCAGAACTACGGTGACATCCTTCTTTGCCTTCGTCCCCCAGTCGTTGCACCTCGCTGCGTACCACCACCGCACGGGAACCCTGCCTCCAGCTCCTATTACAGCGACCTTCGGGCCGCAACTGTTGTTCCAACCGCCACGGTGCCCTCCAGGCACCTCTTCGGTGGCCACCGTTCCGTCTGCTACATCCCTAACTTCAGCATCTTAGTTTCATGACCCGAACGCGTTCAATGTCCCTCCAAGCTAACGAGGACACCACCGCCGCTGCATCCGCTGACTCCCATCGAATGGATCAAATCGAAGTCCGACTAGAGGACCTCACTCTCGTCCTTCGCGAGCTCACGACCACGACGGTAAACCGCCATCTGGCTCCTTCGTCACCACCTCGGCCCGTTAGGGACTACACGGGATTTTTGCACCCCGTTGCGGACATCCTCCCTTCCCATCTCCGCCGGATCGAGATTCCTATGTTCGACGACACCGACCCTCTTGGGTGACTCGCCCTTGCCGAGTAGTTCTTCGACCTACAGTCCACCCTCGCCAACCAGAAGGTCCCTCTAGTCTTTATCTATATGGAGGGTTCGACGCTCCATCAGGTGAATTGGATGCACCAGCAGGCTCCTGACCTCACCTGGCCCACACTGAAAGAGGAACTCCTCTGCCACTACGACGCCCGCTAGGAGGGTAATTGCTTTGAGCTCCTCAACTCCGTTCGTCAATCTGACATCGTGGCTACCTACATCGGCGAGTTCATCACGGTCGTTACGCACGTACCCGACCTAGCCCCTAACCACTACCTGGGTTATTTTCCAGCGGGTCTGCAACCCCACCTCCGGGTCCACAACCTATCCACTCTTTCCCTTGCCATGGAGCAGGCTCGGTACCTCGACGAGGAATTCTACACAGCTCCACCATCCTCCTCAATCTGGCCCCCTCACCAGCCTCCACCCTTGTCGCGGACTCTTCCTCGCTTGGCTCCTCTGCAATCACCAGAGCCCCAGTTGCTAGGCCCACCTCCACAGCCGCCAGTTCTACTTCCACGGGCACCTCGATGATCCCAGCCCTTGTTTCACCTACAGCACCTCGAGCTTCGCCACAAGGGCCTCTGCTTTCGCTGCGAGCAGCCATACTCACCCACCGCCGCGGCATGTTCATACTTTGTATCCTTCCTACTCTATATATATGAGTGAGAGTATCTCTTTATGATTATCTTTTGAGTCTTGGATGTTTGGCTATCTTGGAGAGTGGAGTGTCGAGGAGGATCCAGCCTCCGGATGTTTGACGGGAGTTATCTCTTGATTGTATCTTTAAATCATCATGCAATTATATGTTTGTGTTATTCATTCTTGATACGTTTACGACGTATCATGTTATCTCATCAACCGCATTCCCTCATCCGTTCTCCAATTTGCGATGCCTCTCTCTCTCTCTCTCTCTCTTATTTCCTGATCGCACTCCCTTCCCCCTTACCCCCCCCCCCCCCCCCCCCCCCGGGTCTTTGGCTGCGTTTGCTTCGTTCATCATTTGGGTCCTCTTGTTAACAAGTTGGCCCCTCGTGCCACTCGCTACATGTTCGTTGGGTATTTGGTTATTTGCGCACCCAAAAAGCTATGTCCGTTACTCTCCCTCCACTCAGAAGTTGATCACGTCTGCTGATGTAACTTTCCTGGAAAACCAGTCTTTCCATCCATCCGTCACCACATCATCACCCACTCCTGATCTTACACGTCCTCTTGTTCCTACCAACTCTCCTTTAGCACCTTTACTGCCGACACCACTGCCTGCCTCGACTCCTCTTCGTGTCTACTCTCGCCGCTATCCTTGATTTGGTGCCCTGCAACAACCCTAGTCTACTACTGATACTCCGTCGACTGCTGATTCGACCACAACCACCACCACACATCCTCTCTCGAATTATGTCTCCTTGCACTGTCTCTCCTCCGATGTGCGTCGGTTTGCAACCTCCTTTTCTTCTATTTCCACTCCCTCTTCTGTGCAGGAAGCTCTCAGCATCCCGGTTGGCGGGCAACAATGGATGAGGAAATGGCTGCTCTCTGGGCCAATCACACGTGAGACCTTGCCTGCCTCCTAACCATTCCACGGTTAGTTGTAAGTGGGTCTTCACCGTGAAGCATCATCCTGATGGGACGATCAATCACCTCAAACCCCCCTTATTGCGCTCGACTTTTCTCAACAATAAGACCTTGATTATGAGGAGACCTTCTTACTTATTGCCAAGCTTCATACCGTTTGTCTTAATCTCTCTTGTTGTCCATCGTCAGTGGTCGTTGCATCAGCTCGACATCAAAAACGTCTTTCTTGACGACGATCTTGTGGAGACTGTGTATGCAACAACCTCTTGGTTATGCAACCACAGTGGAGTCCCTAGTCTGTCATCTGAAGAAATCTCTATATGGCCTCGGGCGTGGTTTGATAAGTTTAGCCGGGTGGTTCATGATTGTGGCTTCACCCGGAGTTCGAAAAACTTCTCCATGTTTGTCCGTCGACGTCCATCAGACACAGTGATTCTTCTAATCTATGTTGATGATATTCTTGTCACTGGTGATGATCTTCCTGACATTACTCAAATCAAGAAACACCTAGCCTCTCAATTCCAAACTAAAGATTTGGGTCGGCTTCGGTACTTCTTGGGGATTAAGGTAGGCCGACGACTTGATTCAGCGAAAATATTGCCTTGATCTACTTCATGATGTCGGCTACTTTGGGTGTAAGCCTGTGGATACACCTATAAATGTCAATCACCAACTCTGTGCTCATGGTTCGGACTCTGATCAACTTCTTCCTAATCCAGAGTATTATCGTCGCCTTGTTAGCAAAGTTTATCTATCTTATTGTCACACGACCTTATATATTCTTTGCGGTCCGTGTGGTCAGTCGCTTCATGCATGCTCCGCGGACCTCCCATCTTCAGGTGATCGAACGTATTCTTAGATACTTGAAGAATGCTCCGGGTCAAGGACTGGTGTACAAGACTTCCACTTCTCTGTCTTTCATTGCATACTATGATGTTGATTATGCCGGGTCCCTCGATGATCGTCGATCTACTAGTGGTTACTGCACATATTTTGGAGAAAATTTCGTTACCTGGCGAAGCAAAAAGCAGACTGTGGTTGCTCGCTCTTCTGATGAAGTAGAATATCGTTCCATGACCGCCGCCATTTCAAAACTCACATGGTTAGAGAGTCTCCTTACTGATTTAGGTGTCAAACCTCCATCACCGACCGTTCTTTTTTGTGATAGCCAGACTGTTATCCATATTGCTGAAAATCATGTGTTTCATGAGCGCACAAAATAACTCGAAGTCGATTGTCATTTTGTTCTAGAAAAGGTTCAACTTTGAAGATTGATTTACGACATGTGTCAGCTGCGAATCAAGTTTCCGAATTTCTTACTAAGGACTTGCCTCGCTCACTATACCAGTAGTGTCTTTCCAAGCTTGGCGCCTACGACTTGTATGCTCCAGCTTGCGGGGGAGTGTTGGAAATAGTCGATAAAATAGTTTAGTCATTGACATTATAGTTAGCCCATGTATAAATGGCCCTTTGGTTCATCTCTCTTAGGCTCCTTGTTATTTTACTATAGGTCACTTAGATCACACCTAGAGGGGGGAGGGGGTGAATGATGTGATAGGTGTTTTGTAGTTTTTTTTAGATTTATCAAGATATCACAGAAAATACACACATTAAGCACATACAGAAAGCACACAGAGAAAACACACAGAGAAAGCACACAGATATTTATAGAGGTTCCTCAAGAGTGCTTTGGGCAGTCCTCTCTCCACACTACCTATCTAATAATGTGCTAGACTAGGCAAAGCCCCTCCAAATCTCAGATCTCACAATAGAGATCCTACCTCAGTCTTCACCACAAAAGACTTACACTCAGACTACCAAAGCCCTACCTCAATCTCTGCACCCAGAGATCTACACCCAGATCTTCTCAAAGATCCTATCTCAGATCCCAAGGATCCTACACTCAGATTCCCACTGGAATCCTACAACTAAGATTCCCACTGGAATGCTACAACAAACTCAGATCTAAAGGGATCCTACAACAACAGAATGAAAAGTAAATGTTTACAATACAACTTAGACTCAATAAGAAGGAATGAATAATCTTGAGTCTTCTGTAGAAGCACAACAGTATGGCTTCTTCTTCCTTGATCAGATCTTTGAATGAATCTTCTTGGATAATGAAATCTGGATCAGGAAAACTTCTTGCAGAAAGTACTTCTTACTCAGAGAAATATTCTTCAGAAAGAATTTGATCGGCTGAGTATTACTTGAGCAGAAAGATGAATCAGATATTTGATTGAACAAGCTCTTGAAGGTTCTGCAAGAATTCTTGAGAACAAACTATAACATCACTTAGATTTCTTCCTTCAAAAAGGTTAGCCACCGCCACCAAAGAATTTTGCGTTCTCGTTTCGTTCGCAAAAGTTTTGTAAAAGTTACAGTTAGAAGAAAATTATTTGATTTGTGAAACCCTTAGGCTTTAATAGGGAATCAATCACTAATGGATAGAATCAAGAAAGATTTAATAATTAAAACTTTCCAGAAGAAACTCCATGATTGGCACAACAAATCGCGGATTTCAAAATAAAATTGAAGTTATTGCGCGATTTGCGGCTTTCATCCTGCGTCTAGCCGATATGAAAATATTCTAGCCGATATACTGTTCCAGTCGACAAATCTTCAAGTCGACATACTCTTCAGGTCGATATTCTGTTCCTGTCGATTTACTTCTAGTTGATATACTTCTAGTCGAATGTTGAGCATCTGGTCGAATGACACTGTTCATGCTTCTTGATAGCACAGTCTGGTCGAATCTTCTTGATGTCTAGTCCAATGTTGAACATCTGGTCGAGTAACACTGTTCATATTGCTTGATTGCACAGCTTGGCCGAATCTTCTTGATGTTTTGTCGAATAATCAGACATTTATTCGAATTCGGACATAGCATAATTTGTTTCTTTAAGACCTTCATTCTTCTTGAGCTTTGTCTGGACGAATCGTCTTAATCCTTCTGAGCATTCGACTAAATTGTGCAGAAGTTTAGTCGAATTAGGACTTACCATAATTTCTTTCTTTAAGACCATCTGCACGATTCGTCTTGATGATTCTGCATGATTCGTCTTGATGATTCTACACATTCGACTGGATTGACTAGTCGAATTTGTACTTAAACGAATTTCTTCATTTAACAGATATCTGGTCGAATCATCTGCACATTCGACTAGATTGTCTAGCCGATATTTTACTTAGCAGACTTTAGGCTTAACCCAACCTATTGGCCAACTTTGCAACATGATCTCCAAACCCTTTTCAAGTGATTTTTCCTCGTTAGTGACAAGTCTAATATATTGTTAGAGCTTAAGTTAACATGTGTTTTGCATCATGATACACAGGTAAAACAATGTTTGGGTGACTATAAGCCTAACCCCACATTAGTCATGCACTTTAGTTATACCTGTCACATCAAAACTAGCACATACATCAAATACAATGTGTGATATTTTTATTGTAAGGACTTCTTTAAATCTGGAATTTTAAGGGCAATATTCCCAACAATCTCCCCCTATTTGAAGAAGTCAGAACCTTCAATAAAGATGCCCACATATACACAAAGAAATATAAGCACGCAGATATTATGAAAATAACATACCAATTAAGCTCCTAAGGTTATATACAAATCTAAGTTGATTAATGATCCATATAGCTTGATCAACATCTTCTTTCTCTATATAACATCTTCTTTCTCTATATAGCTTGATCAACATCTTCTTTCTCTATAGCTTGATCAACATTTTCTTTCTCTACATATCATCTTCTTTATATAACTTCATCTTCTTTCTCCCCCTTTCTAATTTCATCAAATATGTTCTTGAGGATTTCTTCCTGGTAGTCTTTTAGCATTTGAAATCAGAATCTAGAATAGCATAGCACTAGAGTAGTCTCTCTCCCTTCCTTCAAAGGGTCTCTTTGCAACTGCTAGATCTTCAGGAGTTTATTTTCTCTTACTTTTACTCTTGCTCGTGTTCTCCCCCTCCTTACTTTTATGAAGTTGTTTCAAACTTGCAACTCTTAGGGCAGAGGACTCGGTATGAGTCTCCCCCTCAACTTGAGCAATGTTTGATAAAACAGTAGTAATTTCATTGACTGTTCTGTTTTTGAAACTTTAGCTACCTCCCCCTCAATAGCAGCAACATCTTCAACAGAGGAATCTGTAATAATAGGCTTAGTTGCAGCCTCTTAAACAATTATTCTCTCATGCTTCTGAGTAGCTTCATTTCCAAGCTCCCCCACAGTTTGTACAGGGGTTACCTCAACAACAACTGATTTCTTTGACATTCTCCTCCAGTCAGTTCTCTGTATCGACTAGACTTTCTAGTCAATATTCTTAAATACTTAGTAAAAACTTTGCACACTTCAACAAAATGATTAGACAGAATATGTGTCGACCAGATCTCAGGCCTACACACTTATAAACCTCCCGAATGAGGAAGAATAACTGATATAATTCAGATTATGGTTAAAGAAATAGAATGACAAATATATCAACTCATGTTAAGCATACCAAGCTCAATTTTGAATTGATTAAATTTTGCCTCATCAAGGGGATTTGTGAGGATGTCAGTCACTTGTATGTAGGAACATATTATAAGCAAATGTCTTCCTTCTCCACATGCTCTCTAATGAAGTGATACTTGATCTCTATATACTTGGTTCTGTTGTGTGACACTGGATTCTTGGCAATTGAGATAGCATTGGTCGAATCACAGTATAGTGAAGTCCTCCTTATTTGTAACTTGTAGTCCTTTAACTGATGTTGAATCCAGAGTAATTGAGCACAACAGCTCCCAACAGAGATATATTCTGACTCAGCAATTGAAATTGCAACACTAGTTTGCTTTTTGCTGCTCCAAGAAATTAGTCTTCGCTCAAGGAATTGACATGTACCTGAGGTGTTTTTCCTATCTTCCTTGCATCCTGCAAAGTCTGCATCAGAAAAGCATGTTAGTTCAAAATCATTACTCCTAAGGTACCATAAGCCAAGATTAGGTGTACCCTTGAGGTATCTCAAGATTCTCTTAGCAGAGGTATAGTGTGAGTCCTTGGGGTTCACATGATATCTGGCACAAACACATGTAGCAAACATAATGTCTGGTCTACTAGCGGTTAGGTAGAGCAGAGATCCAATGATGCATCTGTACATTGTTTCATTAAAAGGTTTCTCTTTCTCATCCTTGTCCAGAGCCACATTGGAGCCCATTGGAGTCCTCATAGAGGTTGCACTCTTCATTCCAAACTTCTTAATTAGCAATTTTGTGAACTTGGCCTGAAAGATGAATATCCCATCCTCAGATTGCTTCACTTGGAGACTCAAAAAGCATTTCAGCTCTCCCATGCTGCTCATTTCAAGCTTCCCTTGCATAAGGTTGACAAACCTTTTATAATGGTAGTCATCTGCAGATCCAAAGATTATGTCATCAACATATATCTGGACCAGCAAGGTCTTACCTTTATTTTCCCTTAGGAATAATGTCTTATCTATTTTTTCTCTTGAAAATTTATTTTCAATGAAAAAGGTAGATAAGGTCTCATACCAAGCTCTAGGTGCTTGCTTTAGACCATACAAAGCTTTATTAAGATAATAAACATGGTTAGGATAAGTTGAATTAACAAAATTTAGGGGTTGTTCTACATATACTTCCTCTTTCAAATCTCCATTGAGGAAGACAGACTTCACATCCATTTGATATACCTTGAAGCTTTTGTGAGTTGCATATGCTAGAAACAACTTGATGGCCTCCAATTTTGCTACTGGTGCAAAGGTTTGGTCAAAGTCTATGTCTTCTTCTTGTCTATAGCCTTTTGCAAGCAGCCTTGCCTTATTCTTGATGATTACTCCGTGTTCATCCATCTTGTTTCTGAACACCCACTTAGTTCCAATGATGTTGTGATCTTGGGGTCTGGGAATCAACTTCCAGACTTTGCATCTTTGGAATTGGTTTAATTCTTCTTGCATAGCCATTATCCAGAATGGGTCTGAGTTGGCTTCTTCAAACTTCTTTGGCTCCACCTATGAGAGGAAACTCAAGTAGAGTGCCTCATTCATGGTACTACTCCTTGTCTGAATTCCTTGATTGATGTCCTCAATGATCTGATCTGGTGGGTGGTTCTTTTGGATTTTTATAGCACTTACCAGTCTTCTGTTCCTTTCAGGTATTGCTTCTTCTGTAGGTTGAATGCTTCAACTTCAGGAGCTGTCTCTTGTTCTTCAGCTTCTTCTACACTGACTGGATCAGAGAGGAGCACTTCCTTTACTTCTCCAGTGTCAGTTAATTTCAATTCCTTAAGCTTGGAGCTTGTACCTGTAATTGGAAATCTAGAAGTCGTCAAGCACCATGTTTGATTCATCAAAAACAATATTAATTGATTCTTCAATTGTTTTAGTTTTAAGATTGTAAATCCTATATGCCCTGCTATGATGGATGTGTTCAACAAAGATGCCCTCATAGGATTTCTCGGCAAACTTGGTCAGGTAGTGTTTTCTATTGTTTAACACATATCACTTACTTCCAAAGATTTTGAAGTAGGTCAAGGTTTGTTTTCTTCCTTACAGAAGTTCATAGAGTCTTATTATGATTTTTGTTGATTAAAGCTCTATTTTGCACATGACAAGTTGTGTTGACTGTCTCAGTCCAGAAATATTCTGGTAGTGAGGAGTCACTCAGCATAGTTTTACTAGCTTCAATAAGGGTTATATTCTTTCCCTCTGTAACTCCATTTTGTTGTGGAGTTCTTGGAGAGAAAAACTTCTAAAAGATACTTAGTCTTTCACAGAACTTAGGCATGACACCTTACTGAAATTATGTCTCATTTCATTCTGGATTGCTTGACAAAAGTAATGAAAGTGTCTAGAGTATCTGATTTTTGTTTAAGAAAAAACACCCATGCAAACCTAGAGAAATCATCAACAATCACAAGTGTATAGGTTTTAACCCCTAAGCTATGAATTGACATAGGACCAAACAAGTCTATGCGCAATTAGTGTAAACATCTAATGGAATCCTTGACACCAACTGTCTTGAAGGAAGCCTTTGTTTGCCTGCCCATTTGGCATGCACGACAAGGGTTCTCTTGAGCACAATTCCACTTGGGGCCTGCCCTAACTAAGTTTTCTGACAAAAGCTTATTAATAGTTTTATAATTAGTATAAGCTAGTCTCTTGTGTCATTGCACACAGAGATGCTCTATTCTTAGCTATAAAGCAAATAGGGGAATTTGAATTTAAACACAATAAGTTAAGGAAATAAATATTCCCACTCCTTGTACTAATCAAAATAATTTATGAATCTTCAGATTTCGTAATCAGTCACTTATTCTTGTGGAACTCAATCACATAGCCAAGATCACACAGTTGACTTATGCTTATCAGATTGTGTTGCAAACCTTCTACATAAGCTACCCTTGTGATGTTGACTATGTCATTGGTAATCTTACCATAGCCTTTTGTTTTTCCTCTGTCAGATCCTTTTAAAATCACTTTTGGACCATCTTCATCTGATGAATATTCCTTCAATAGGCTTCTTGTTCCAGTCATGTGCCTGGAACATCCACGGTTCAAATACCAGATGGGAGTGTGATTGATCTTTGGACATACCTGCAAAGATAAATCACTTCATCTTAGACACCCAAACCTTGTTGTGCCCTAGATTCTTGTTAGCATTCATAAACAGATTTGATTTATAACCATTCTGATGTGCAGGATGGACTTTAACCAGGTTGCATGCTAGTTTGACATTTGTTTCCCTAGGAACTATTGGGTTGAACTAACAGTCTATGGCAAAGTGGTCAATCTTGCCACAACACCAACATTCAAAGTTGTTATACTTCTTTCTGTTGCTCACAGTAGGAACTGGATGACTTTGTATGTGAGCAAAGGGATACCCGAAAGAGATTGCATGAGATTCTTTGCATAGCATGTGGTTGTATCTTTGATTTCTCTTGGGATGCACAGCCACTGCCTTGCCTTTGGCAGCAGTCCTCTTGGCAGGTACCTTCTCTTTACTTTTGGTGTTAGTGTTGAGACCAAATGCAAAGGGTTCATGATTTTTCATTATAATTTCCTCATGGGCTGCCTTAAATGCACTTTTCCCATGATGCACATACTTAGTTCCACTTGTAGAACATTCATTTGTAAGATGTCCATAGATGGACTCCTGATCAAACTTGTTGGAGGGTAGAATTACCTTCCTAAAGTTGATCTTCTTATTCATAGGCTAGTCATTATGATTTTCTTTAAGGTATCCTACACCTTCCTTATGAACAGGGGAGAACCCATCAATTAGTGGAAGATTTGTCTTGAGCTTGGAGAAGCTTGCGACTAGCTTCCTTTCAATGAGGAGCTTGTCCTCCAATTCTAAGATTTTCCTGTCTCTTAATATCAGGGCACTAGATTGATCTTCAACCATCTTCAAAGATTCAATCTCTCTTGCTTGTGCCTTGCACAACTCTTTGTTGTCAACCAAAGCCTTGAGCAATTTCCCAAATTGATCTATTAGCTCAGTATTAGAGATTGCTTTGAAATCTTGTTTGAGTTTGTTGAAATCTAAGTTTTCTTGAGTACGCCTTTCAGCCTTCTCAAGTAATTCAGACTTGCTGACTTCAAGAGTTTTTATCTTTTTAGCCTGAGTCTTACAAAGTTTCTTGCTTCTCTTAAGAGCTTCAAGCAACTCTTCATATTGTTTTAATAGATCACTTTCAGATTCATATCCTGAGGTTGATTCTGCCTCAAAATCAATATCTGAGACTGAAAGAGGAGCTTTAATAGTTACCTGTGCAGAGAGGGAGTCTCTCCTGCTCATCATCATCTTCACTCATGACCATTCCAGCCATGTATTCTTCTTCTTCTGAGCTGGAGGAGCTAGACTCCCTATCACTGAGAGTCCTAGTCTTCTTTGTCAGGAAGCTCCTTTCTTTATTCTTTTCTCTGTGAGACCTCTTCTCATCAGATTTCTTGTTTTCCTTCCTTTTTGAAGGCCAGTCATCTATCATGTGGCCTGATTTCTTGCATCCAAAACAGATTGTGTCATTTGAAATATGTTTATTCTGTTTTGAATCATACTTGTCACCTTTTGATCTGTGGGGATAACTGCTTCTCCTTGAGTTGGATGAGGAGGAACATCTCCTTTTCTCCCTCCTTTTTCTTCTTAGGAGCTTCATCAAGTTATTGGAGAATAGTGTAAGTTCTCCATTAGATAGATCTGATCCTGTGGAGTTGGTCTCAGATTCTGGCTCCTTGCTTCTCCTGGAGCTCTCAGCTTTCAAGGCCACAGACTTTTCTCTGTGGTGAGATCTGCTGCCTTCTTCTTCAGTCTTCCTTGTATTTAACTAAGTTCATGGGAAAGAAGTTTCCCAAACAGATTCTGGGGTTCCATGTTGCTCAGGTTCTCCATCTCTCTAATAGCACAGATCTTGATGTCCCACTCTTTGTTGAGTGATATGAGAAATTTGTCATTCAAATCATAGCTAGTGAAGGTCCGTCCATATGTTTGTAGGTCATTCACAATCTTGAAGAATTTCTCATAACACACTCAAAGATGGAATCATTCTTGTCTTGTCTGAAAGCCTCATACTCCTGGTTGAGGAGAGACTTCCTATCATCCCTTACTTCAGTTGTTCCTTCCATATAGAACACCAAGGAATCCCACATCTCCTTGGCATTTTTGTAGCGAACAAGATTCTGGAAGGTTGATTCATCATTAGTACTCACCAAGATGTTCTTGTCCCTCTTGTCCATTGTGGCCAGAACCATCTCATCCTTGGACATATCTGAATACTTCTTTGGAACATGAGCTTCATTGTTGATAATAGACACATTCATGGGTATGAAAGGTCCTTCTTTAATGGTGATGAAGATTCTATGGTCAGAAGCCTCCATGAAGAGCTTCACCTTCTCCTTCCATAAGTGCTTTTTAGGTTCTTTTTAAATTTACCAAGATAATCAAGAAAGCACACACAGAAGGCACATAGAGATTTATAGAGGTTCCCCAAGAGTGCCTCGGGTAATCCTCTCTCCACACCACCCATCTAGGCAAAACTCCTCAAAATCTCAGATCTCACAATAGAGATCCTACCTCAGCTAATTGTCTTCACCACAAAAGACTTACACTCAGGCTACCAAAGCCATACCTCAATCTCTGTACCCAGAGATCTACACTCGGATCTTCTCAAAGATCCTACCTCAGATCCCAAGGATCCTACACTCAGATTTCCACTGGAATATTACAACTCAGATTACCATTGGAATCCTACAGCAAACTCAGATCAAATGATCATATAGCAGCAGAATAAAGAGTAAATGTTTACAATACAACTTAGACTCAATAAGAAGGAATGAATAATCTTGAGTCTTTTGTAGAAGCATGCAGTAGGGCTTCATCTTCCTTGATCAGATCTTTTAAAGAATCTTCTTGGAGAATGAAATCTGGATCAGGAAAACTTCATGCAGAAAGAGTTTCTTACTCAGAAAAATGTTCTTCAGAAAGAATTTGATCAGCTGAGTAATACTTGAGCAGAAAGATGAATCAGATCTTTGATTGAACATGCTCTTGAAGGTTCTGTAAAAATTCTTGAGATCGAACTGTAGCAGCACTTAGACTTCCTTCGAAAAAGTTAGCCGCCGCCGCCAAGGAATTTTGCGTTCTCGTTCCGTTCGTAAAAGTTAAAGTTAGAAGAAAATTATTTGATTTGAGAAACCCTAAGGCTTTTACAGGAATCAATCACCAATGACTAGAATCAAGAAAGTTTTAATAATTAAAACTTTCCAGAAGAAACTCCCTGATTGGTGCATCAAATGGCGGATTTCAAAATGAAATTGAAGTTATTGCGCGATTCGCGGCTTTCTTCCCGCGTCTAGTCGATATGAAAATCTTCTAGCCGATATACTGTTCCAGTCGACAAATCTTCAAGTTGACATACTGTTCAGGTCGATATTCCGTTCCAGTCGATATACTTCTTGTCGAATGTTGAGCATCTGGTCGAATGACATTGTTCATACTGCTTGATAGCACAGTCTGGTCGAATCTTTTTGATGTCTAGTCGAATGTTGAACATCTGGTCGAGTGGCACTATTCATATTGCTTGATAGCACAATTTGGTTGAATCTTCATAATGTCTAGTCGAATAATCAGACATTTAGTCGAATTCGGACGTAGTAGAATTTCTTTCTTTAAGACTTTCATTCGTCTTGAGCTTTGTCTGGACGAGTCGTCTTAATCCTTCTGAGCATTCGACTAGATTGTTCAGACGTTTAGTCGAATTTGGACTTATCAGAATTTCTTTCTTTAAGACCATCTGCACGATTCGTCTTGATGATTATGCACATTCGACTGGATTGTCCAATCGAATTTGTACTTAAACGGATTTCTTCATTTAACAGATCTCTGGTCGAATCATCTGTACATTCGACTAGATTGTCTAGCCGATACTTTACTTAGAAAATTTTAGGTTTAACTCAACCTGTTGGCGAACTTTGCAACATGATCTTCAAACCTTTTCCAGGTGATTTTTCCTTGTTAATGACAAGTCTAATATAGTGTTAGGGCATAAGTTAACATGTGGTTTGCACCATGAAGGATTACACAGGTAAAACACTGTTTAAGTGTCTATAAGCATAACCCTACATTAGTCATGCACTTTAGTTATACCTGTCACATCAAAACTAGCACATACATCAAATACAATGTGTGATATCTTTATTGTAAGGACTTCTTCAAATCTGGAATATTGAGGGCAATATTCCCAACACTCCTTTAGTCCCACATCTTAGATTCATTCATGCTCCTTCTCCCTCTATCTATATAAGGAGCCTCTTGTACATGTGTTAGATATATAAAATGAAGAATATTTTATTTGCCCATTTATTTATTCTCTAAACTTCTGGTTTCGTACACAATATATCTCAGAGGTTCTTTGTGACAAAAGTAATAAAAAGGGGCACAAAACCCTAAACATATCTTCTTCTGTGACAAAAGTAATAAAAAGGGGCACAAAACCCTAAACATATCTTCATGTATCTTCTGAAGTTGCGCTTGTTTTCTTTCTTTCAAGGTTCTTCACTTTTTGGTTTTGTACCATTATTGCTAGCATTCTCTATTCAAAATAATATAATGGGCTCTAGTCTAGTAGTAGCTCTTTAAGAACCCATTTGCTATGGATATGTTGTCAAACAAACAAAAGCACCTTAGAAAATTTCAGAACATGCATAGAATTTGAATACTAACCTTGAGAATATTGTCAAATGATCCCTAACTTATAGATGTACAATGTATTTTGAGCTCTCCCTAATTTCATATAACAAGGAAGTCAGTTTTGAAATTGATAAGTAATAGTTATAACAAGTAGGAAGTTTTAGAAGTGCGAAATGATTATATTCGTAAACTATACTATGCTTCATTCGAAAAAGTCAAGTTGCATTGGATTAGAAGAAAATGCATAAAGTTAAATTGTTAGGTGTCTGTGAGATAGATTCTAGGTTTCACTAGGGATATTTGGGTGTTATAGGAGATGCTGGAAAATTTTGATCAACACATCTTTAAATTATATCTTGAAGATTAAGAGGTGATTGGTGATGAGGCTTTTTAATACATATTTTTCGAGCAAAGGAACTGATGATTGTAGCAATTATTTAGTAAAGAGGGTTATTGATTATACAATGAAGTAATGAAATATTGCACTTGAAATGATTCAAGTTTTGATTTCATGCATGGAAGATAATGTTGAGATAGGGCAAGGATTTAATGAAAAAAATATAAAGACCAAAGAAGATCTTGGTATGAACTTATTGATTATGAAAATATTATTGAACATACAAGATTTGATTTGGTGGGCATGATGGAGAGAGACGTGTCATAGTTTTGTTGAGGTTATCAATGATGTGTACGATAAAACATAGACAAATTATAATAGTTATGGAGTGAGAATCTCCCATCAAACTAGGATTATGTTAGGGGCCAATGTTAAGTTCTTATCTGTTTATATGATTTCAGAGATGCTACAAAAGGTATTTCATTTAAGACATTTGTAAATGCTATCTACAAATTTTACAGTTTAGAATGTGAGACCTCTTGTGAAGTAAATATATGTTTAATGGGAAAATGTCATAATTTTCAATCAATATTACACAAGGATCAAGTAATACCTAGATTTATATTTTACATTTGATCCGTTAAACAGAAGAAAGGGAATATTGATGAGAATAATTTTGAGAATTGGAGTAGGGTAGTTTAAATGCAGAAGTGCCTTGTGATTCTTAAGTAATCAGATAATTTGTTAGAGATAGAGAGGTAGGTTTCAAAAATTGATATTAGACCAACTATCATAGAATTTCTTAGAGAGAAGTAAAATTTAGAAATTAGGAACTGTTATTAAACCAATTTGCCCATTTAAAGATGCAGCGAGATAAATCAAAAGAATGTTTAAATAGGGAAGAACATTTGTTGTGCTTACAAATCTTTTGTAGAAATTGAATGGAAAAGACTATCATGTCTTTGGGGGGGTCAATAGAGTCATACTTGTACTAGGGAAATAAATCCCTAACAACAAGGGAAATAAATCCCCAACAAATAAAATATAAAAGATAACAAAGAAATAAAATAATATTTTTATAAATAGCATTTCGTATGAACCAAATTTGAGGGAAGGCAGAAAATATTGTAGTTGTACTTTAAGTTTGACATTGTCCCTAATGAAAGTGGCAATCTACTTTTATATAGTTAGTACGCCGATGAAACATAATGTTCTTAGCGATATGAACGGTGACTTAGTTATCCCAATTTAACCTCGCAGGTGAGGTGAAAAACACATCAAGGTCCGCCAACAAACTCATCCAAGTTAGCTTGGACAAAACTAGGGCCATCGAACAGTACTTGCCTCAACAATGGAACAGAAAATAACATGTTGTTCCCTACTCTTTCAATGTGATCAGGTTGCCACCAAAAAATGTGCAAAAGCCACTGGATCGACATTCATCCATTGATCCAGCATAAACCTCATTTGAAGAAGTTATAAGAGAGAGTAGGTTATGGTCAGCATTTATGACCTTGGCTAGGAGCGCACTTTTATTCTTCAAGAATGCGTTCAACTGCCTGTAGATGTAAAATTCACGGAGTGTGCATAAATTGACTCACAACACTCACTATGAATGAAATATAAGGGCAAGTGACTATCAAGTAAATCAGCTTCTCAACTAGTGTTAAATAATATCAGGATTAAGAAACAATGGATCGAAGATGAAGGCACTAGAGGAGAGTTTAACATTTGTCTTCATATGTGTATCGGCAGGTGTGCATCGCAAGAACTCCGCGTTTTTAGAAGATCCATGCAATATTTCCTTTGAGAAAAGATGAGGGAGTCATTTCTGGATTCTACTTCAATTTCCAAGAAGTAGCAAAGGGGATTATAGTATTTAGTCTAAAAATGCATAGTCGGGTGTAGTTTGACCTTGAAAATTTCTTCAGTACCATCATCAGTGATGATAATGTCGTCAATGTAGACGAGAAGGATCACGGTACCTCTTGTGGCTATGGGTAAATAGTGAGAAATCAGTAGAGCTTCTTCGGAAGATAATGTCTTGCATTACTTTGTTAAACTTCTCGAACCAAAGATAGAGGGACTTCTTGAGTCCATAAAGGCATTTGCAAAGATAACATGCACGAGACTTCGTCGTAGTCTCATATCCCTGTGACTTCTACATATACACTATCTCAATCGGATCATTTTTGAGAAAGATATTTTTATATTAAGTTCATGTAGCTTCCAATATCTATGAACGTCATGAGATATCAAAACTCAAACAATATTGAGTTTGACTATTGGAGAGAAGTATATCAATTCCATGTTGTTGAGTAAAACCACGGGCTATAAGACGCGCTTTAAGATGCTCAACAGAATCTTCTGGCTTGTGTTTGTAAAACACACCTTGACAACCAACATGAGAAGGCCACAAAGGCAATGCCATGAGGTCCCAAGTACGATTAACTTAGAGGGCATGCATCTCCTCATCCATGGCATCTGTCACCCAGGATGATGTAATGCCTCAACGATAGAAAGAGTGGTGATGATGGAGAGAGCAAACAACATAACGTGTTGGAGGTGCCCAATGGTGAAAGGAAACAAAATCCGACTAATGATTAGCGGTAAATGAGTGCTTAACTTTGCATGGGGAATGCCCTTATCCTCGACCACAGAAGTAGCAACAACAAAAGCCGCAACTAAATGGTAAGCTCTACGACGGATAATGTATTTTACAATTGGGGCGCCTAACACGGAATACGTGAGGTGTGGGTGATTCTATAGGAGTTGTTGTAATATGTTTGGTGAAAGGTGGCATAGGAAGGACCCATGAGAGAGGACTTAGGGTTGAAGGATGTGAAAAATAAGGTTAATCCTTGAGGAATATCACCTATGTTGAAATAATGAGCTTGTAAGCACTGGAGTACTAAGCAGACATTAATTTCTCTGCACGAGTGAGTTTGTCACTGGGAGGGTATAAGTGGTGGACATAACAAGCACACCCAAAAATGTGGGGTGTGATAGGAAAAATGCAAGTAGATGGAAACAGGAGAAGAAAAAGTTAAGAATAGAGGAAGGTAGCCGGTTGATGAGGTACTACACAGCCATAACTGCAAAGTGTCAATAAAGAGCTGGAACATGCATATGAAACATGAATTTGGCAACCTCCTAAAGTTGATGGTTCTTGCGTTCAACAACAATGTTTTATTGCGGTGTGTGAGAACATGAAATTTCGTGGAGAATGTCAAGTGTGGTACATGTATCTTGGAAATCATGGCTAAGGTAATCATGATAGTGAATAATTTTAATGGTGGTGGAGAATTGGGTGCAGATTTCATTAATAAAATGCTAAAAAAGACGAAGAAACTCAGACTGATCACGCATAAAATATAATCACGTCAATCGAGAATGGTAATCAACAAATGTGATATAATATTTAAAACCAGATACAATGGGGTTCCGTATGGATTATAAACATCCTAATGCACTAAAGAAAAATGGATATCACTCCGGATAGGGTGAGACAGAAAAGAAAAGCAATATTGTTTGTTAGAGATACATGACTCATAATAAAACTAAGAAAAAATGCGTCATGCATTGCCCTTCAGAGATTTTCCAGAGGTCGATCGCCAAGACGATAGTGTAAGTTGGCAAGATGGTAGTGTAAGTTGGCAAGATGGTAGTGTCAGTCAATAGTAGAGATAGAAGCAAGCGTTGATGTAGGAAGTCCAAAATGTAAAGCCTATTTTCTTCTCTCCTCTACCAATGATATTGTGTCAGAAGATCCTGGATCACAAATGAATAGTTGAAAAGATTATGGAGTAGTTATTTTATTAAGACTGCTAACAAACAATAAATTGAATTGAGAGGCGTGTACTACATATCCACATCGACGAAGTTGCTGACTTCAATCCTTCTGAGGGTAAGAAACAACTTCTTTGAGTATTCGCAGGACCTCCTTTGTTGTGAGTTCTAATAGTATTTTTTGATGCAGCGCTACTCACCCTCCCGAGTACTTGCCCTCATTGGCCAAAGGGGTTTTTGGACCCTGGGAATGATTCGGAGTACGCCGCCAAAGCGGAGGATCGCGGGGTCAGAGGCGTAGGTACTCCCATAAGTGGAGGAAAGTGGTCCAAGAGGGTGGCGAGACCTCAATGGCCCAGAGGATGCGAGACGGAGAGGCCAAGGAAGGGACCTCGTTGGCGAGAACCGAGCATCCTTTCCCTGATGCTGCTTTGATTGTCCTGGATTCATCTGGCGATCCGCTGATCCTTTGGGATGACGAGACACAAGGAATTTATGTGAGCTTGTGACTCCTGTCATACAAGGACTCGCCAAACGTCTTCGACTTCCATCACATGTTGTATACGAAGGATGAGGCGGACACATTCCTAAAGATATATTTAGCAGATCTTTCCAATGCGACAACGAGACTGAATGTGTAGAGCCTCATTTTCAACCATCACACTACTGCCCAATTCTCCCATATGTTGAACAAACTTTACATAGTAAAGCGGGAGAGGACAACATTGCGGGATCAGAACAATGTATGAAAGTTTCCCAGGTTCGGCGAGATCTTCGCTCTTTGAGTTTTCTTCTTCTGACTAGCGAATACTTTGTTGCAGAAACTACTAGCAAAATTGTAGAAAATGGTGGATACCTTCGACATGGAGAACCCCAATATGTTGATGAAATGATGAGGGTCTCGCAGCTGGCTGGAGAAGGGACAATCGTGGCGCTCAAGCAATAGGGCATGACAAAGCCGGAGTCTGCAGATGTGACTTATGCCATGCTCTTCCCGGATGTTGTGGTTTCTCTTTAGGAGTCGTCTGGGAGTAGCCAGGCCGTTAGCGATAACGAGTCCGACTCTCTGGATGAATTCCTTGAAGGGGAGGAGTCTAACTCCTTTGAGGAGAGTGATTAGTTTCTTTTTTCTTCATTTTTGAGGTATTTACGGGCGACATCTTTTTGTAACCGCGAATCCCTGCAATCATGCTTATAAAATTTTCAGATACTAATGAAAAGAAATTTTCCACCAGTTTTTCTGTGTAATGTTTAATGCGAGTACTTGTTTTTTTTTACATCTTGAAGCATTTATGTTTATCTTTTATGAATGATGATTGTTAATGTTAGCGAATACCTTGATTTTTGCGAATAATATTACTCCTCGAATACCTATTGTAGTCTAACTATTGAGTGAACTTATGTGTGATCTTCTAAGAGACGTCGGCGACTTCTCAAGTAATATTACTTAGCCGATATCGATGACTTCCTTACATAGCTTAATAATTGTACGACGTGTACCAACTGTTGGTGTCAGCGACTTCTCGAGAATGAATCAAAGAAATTCCCTCTAGTACGAAGTAGCTGCGAATAAGTTTAAATGGGCTTGGATGCGAATACCTCCCGTTATAGAATGTGAATTCCATAATAACAATACCTCAACGATGATCTCACTATGTGGCAGAAGAGTGAAGAAGAATACGCCTGATGTGATGATAAAGAAATGTGTGGCGAATACCATTTGAAAATACTTAGAGAATTCCACAGGTTCTATATCGGTTTCATCAATGAAGAATTATTAATGTGAGTATGCCAGACGATTATTTGCGACTACTACGAGAGACATGTCTTCTTAGATTATAAATAACCTCGTTACGAGAACGATGAATGTGAATTCTTGCAATATGATTTGAATATCTTCTTCACAGACACATCTTATCAGTACCGAAAGAAACGTTCTTTGGTATAGGGTTCCAGAGAGAAGAAAATAATGTGCCTCCTTGAATCTGAACCTCCGCTTGTTGGTGATTGTTACGCACTCGCCCAAGCAGACTCCTCTTAATGGGACCACCGACGCTTGCATATGGAAGCCGCCATGGAAGTCGCCATTGCACATTCATGATGAGCTTTATTATTATTTTAGTAGGACCACCACCGCTCACATATGGAAACCGCCATGGTACATTCATGACGGAAATTATTAATTAAATAGATAACTTAAATTAATTAATTAATATTGGTTAATTATTATTAATTGATATTGATCTAATTAATTGCACTTTCTTATTTTGTGTGCCCCATTAAATGTAATACCTTATTAAGTGTGCCCTCCCCCATCTATATAAGAGGGAGGGGTAGGAGTTTGAGGTTATGCTTGGAATGTATGAAAGCTTTTAGGGTTGCTCCCTAAGTTCATCTTTCTCCTTCCTCCTTTCATCTCGCCTTCCACCGCCGGCCCTCCCCCTTGCCGGATTCTTCTTCTCTTCCCCGATCAAATCTCTAAACGGTAACAATGATCCGACCTGCCGCTCCGCCCGCCATCGCGCCGCCGGGATCCAGCGCCTGGATCGACCTCCACCGCAGCGATCTCCTTGCCATCCGTAACGAGGTCCAAGCTATGAACGACAGCCTTCTCAAGTACCTCGCTGACGACAAACGCCGACAGGAGGAGTATGCTCTGGCATGCCGCCAGAGGGCCCTCGCCAGAGAACAACGGGAGGCCGCCAGGTCCATTGCCGAGCAACCCGCCCCAGCGTCCCCATCTGGCGTCGAGCCGCCAGCCTCGCAGTCCCTTTCCGACGTCGAGCAGGCCGCCCCACAGTCCTCATCCATC
This sequence comes from Dactylorhiza incarnata, assembly GCA_033032865.1. Lineage (NCBI taxonomy): Eukaryota > Viridiplantae > Streptophyta > Magnoliopsida > Asparagales > Orchidaceae > Dactylorhiza > Dactylorhiza incarnata. The sequence goes on from JAWHQI010000023.1 coordinate 8,853,092, forward strand.
GCAGGGCAGCACGCCCTTTCTTCTCCACCCTGCGTCCAGCAGCCGACCCCCAGCGTCCAGCAGTCGGCACCGCTCTTCCCTCCCAGCGTCGAGCAGCCACCTTCCAGCGTGGAGCATCAGCCACCGCCGCCGCCGCACCTCCTACGTCAAGCAGCACCCGTCGCCGCACCGCCCACACCGCCTCCATCCACCTCTGCTCCAGTACCGCCTCCGGCAGCCAGCCTCACAATAGATTCCGCCGACCGCCAGCTCCTGCCCGCGCGGATTCCGACCGCAAGTCCAGCACGCCACGCCTCCAGCGCCCTACCGCCGCCCGTGCCGCCCGGCGACAGCCCCGCGGTAGCCCTCCCTCCCTCCGACAGCGCCCTCTTCCGCCAAACTCAGCCCGCGCCATCTTCTGTAACGGCAACGCGCAGCCACACCCGACCCCCCTCAGCACTCATCTTCTTCCTCTAATGCATGCGTCGAGTACGTTTCCGCCGCCTGCACCCATCAGCCTGCCCGCTCGCCGGCTCTTCTCCTCCTTGAGCCGCACGTCCCGTGTTTTCCTTGTCTTCCCTTGGAACCCGCATCACCACTCCTATCTGTCGCCTGCAGCCTTCCTGACGGGAACCCCGAGCCTTCCCCTTGTTTTATCCACCGTTCCCCTTCTGCACACGCCACCTCCCCATCCCCATTTTATTTATCTTATTTTGATTTCTCTTGGGCCCCACCAGCACCCCCCCTATAATCTAGTTTTTCTCTTCTTCTCCTCTGCCACGCTCAGCACCCTCCTCTTACCTCCTCATAACCTTGTGGGTCAGCAGGCCCCACCTCACCTCTCCTCCTTCCTCACTAGCTGCCAAAATCCCCTCTTTTTTTTGTCTTGTCACATCCTTTTTCTCTCTACTCCTTATTCTCTCTCTTTTAATTCCACCGGCCCCTCTCTCTTCCATCCTCAATTAATCCCAGCCAGCACCTCCATAGCCCCACCTACTCTAGTTGTCCCCTTCCTCTCTCCCCACACATTAATAGCCCCAAAAGTTTCACTCATAATTTATTCCTTTTCAGCCCCCCTTCCCTTCTGGACATTCCCCCTCATGACTACAAATATTCCAGCTCCCAAGCCCTATTGGCCATTTGACATGGCATGCAAAGTGGCCTCTCCATTTCTTCATATACCGTACCCCATCCAGATTTTCGAAGACCCCTACACAAATTTAAAGTTCGACCTTGGGGGCAAGGTCGATTCTCAAGGACGATGGTATGTTACGCACTCGCCCAAGCAGACTCCTCTTAATGGGACCACCGACGCTTGCATATGGAAGCCGCCATGGAAGTCGCCATTGCACATTCATGATGAGCTTTATTATTATTTTAGTAGGACCACCACCGCTCGCATATGGAAACCGCCATGGTACATTCATGACGGAAATTATTAATTAAATAGATAACTTAAATTAATTAATTAATATTGGTTAATTATTATTAATTGATATTGATCTAATTAATTGCACTTTCTTATTTTGTGTGCCCCATTAAATGTAATACCTTATTAAGTGTGCCCTCCCCCATCTATATAAGAGGGAGGGGTAGGTGTTTGAGGTTATGCTTGGAATGTATGAAAGCTTTTAGGGTTGCTCCCTAAGTTCATCTTTCTCCTTCCTCCTTTCGTCTCGCCTTCCACCGCCGGCCCTCCCCCTTGCCGGATTCTTCTTCTCTTCCCCAATCAAATCTCTAAACGGTAACAGTGATGCTTTAATGAAACTTTCTGGTGGATAAGAAATTGATGAATGGATTCATCCACGATGAGCGACGGTCGATCTCCATGACCTCTCCTTAATCACTGGATGAAAAAGCTCCTTAATGGTTCTTCCAGACGGAAGTTCATACTTTGCTATCTCATCGACTTCGGTATTCTCCACCCGAGGTTTGTGTTGAATGTCGAAGGTCCTGAAGTTCCCAATGTCTTTCTTCGCCGCCACTAAGTACTTTTTAAGAACATCTCTCTCGTCTCGAAGGTATCTTTCACCTGAGAAGACATCACCTGTGAATTCGTTCGTACCTCGACGTCTTCTACTCCCAGTTCCTTTGCAAGCCTTAATCCAACGATGAGTGCTTCGTACTCCGCTTGGTTATTTGTGGTGGAGAATTGTAGCTTAACAGCTTCCTCGATCCAAACTCCATTTGGATTGAACAGTATGACTCTGACTCCAGACAAATTTTTACTAGAGGCTCCATCTATGAACATCATCCAGGCCAGGAGAGTTTTGAACTCTCCTTTGGTATTCTTTTCTTCGGCAAAGTTTATCATAAATCCGCAACAACTTGGGCCTTAATTTCAATCCTTGGCGTATGTGAGATGTCAAGTTCTCCAAGCTTGATTACCCACTTGGCCAATCTTCCTGAGTGCTCAAATTTCTTCGGAATGTTCTTTAGAGGATGATTTGTCGCGACTTGTACAAGTGACCTTGGAAATAAGGACGGAGTCTCCATGCTGATATGGAGTCTAGGGCTAACTTCTCCAAGATGGTCTACCAGGTTTCAACGTCCTTTAGTACCCTGCTGATGTAATGGATTGGAAACTATTTATTCCCTTCTTCTCAGACCAACACAAAATTGATGGCTTCGGAACAGAGTTCCTGGTACAGTAACAGATTTTTCCCCTCCCGGGGACTTTGAATAAGAGTGGACATTAATTGCTTTTTGAGCTCCTCAATGGCTATGTTACACTTTCCTGTCCACTCGAACCTAAGCTCCGCGGAGGGTTTTGAAGAAAGATGCACATTTGTCTCTGGATCGAGAGATGAAAAGACCCAATCCGGCGATCCTCCCCACTAGCTATTGAACTTCCTTCGGAGTCCGAGGAGGTAACATGTTCAAGATTATCTTGACCTTATCTGGATTAGATTCAAGTCCCTGGGGTGTCAGCAGATGACCAAGGAACTTCCCTTTGCTTGGCACGAAGACACATTTCGCGGGATTGAACTTCATTTTGTATTTCCTCGAGGTTGAGAATGTTTCGATTAGGTCATAGATATGTTCCCTGAACTCCCGTCTCTTGATGAGTACATCATCTACATATGCCTAGGTTTCTCCCCTTTTGGTTTTTGAAGACATAGGACATCATGTGTTGGTACGTAGTGTTGACATTTTTATGTCTAAAGGGCATAACTCGATAATAGTAACATCCTTCGTTTGTGATGAACGACGTATGATGGATGTCGGGAGCATGCATTCGGATTTTATGGTATCCCGAGAAAGCATCTGAAAAGCTCATGACAGGAAACCACACTGTATAATCAACTAAGGAATCTATCTGAGGCAAGGGGTAACAATTTTTAGGACATGCTTTATTCAATTTTGTAAAGTATACACACGCGCCATTTATCATCTGACTTTTTGGCCATTACAACATTTGAGACCCATTCAGGGTATTAGATCTCTCTGATGAAGTTGGCCTTAAGAAGCTTTGAGACCTCCCGAATGGGTCCCGCCAAGGATACGCCACAACTCGCTTCTTTTTAATTGGATTGAAGGTTGGATCTATGCTGAGACGGTGGAAAGCGACATCGAGGTCTACCCCTAGCATTGTAACAGCTGACCAAGCGAAAACGTCTAAGTTGTCCAGGAGACAAGTGATCACCATAACTTTGTCTTCTTCTTTCAACTTGGCATTGATGGAAAGTGTTCTATCTTCGTCTCCTTCCACCGAGATACTCTGGATAGCCTGAGCGGCCTCCAGATGAGCACCATCTCTTGTATCCTTCTTCGTGGGAAGTTTCTACCTGACGGGTTCTTCGGTGTTCTCTGTGGCTTGGCAACATTCTTCACCTCCTTCAAAGTTCCTTACAAGAGGAGGATATGTCTCAATCATATTGATTAAGCTCACGTAACATTCCCGAACAATTTGAGGGTCATTTGGACCCTGAATTGCTTTCCTCCCTTGCCAAACTTAACCACCTGGTGGTATGTGGAGACGATGGCTTGATATTCATTCAGTAGTGGCCGACCAAAGATGTCGTTGTAGCTATTATGAGTGTCAACCAGAACGAATGCTGCTTAGCGTGTTGCTCTGCACATGGTGGCGGAAAGGGTGACGCTCCATTCAATCTCTTTCCTCTCCCCGACGAACCCATGGAGAGGTTTGCCGAAGGATTGAAGATTCCTCCTCGTGTTCATTGCTTCGAACGCGGGTTTGAATATTGCATTCACAAAACTACTAGTGTCGATGAGGATCCTTGACACCGAATAGTTGTCCAAGATCGCCTTTACAACTACAACGTCATTGAAGGGGTTGGCGATCTTCGGCAGATCGTCTTCGTTGAATATGACCACTCCTCTTACAGGAAATATTTAAGAAGTTGTAGCGACCTCCCACCGACAGACCTTTAATCTTGCTTTTCTTGAAGTTTCTAAACCAACTCCTTGAATGCAGTTGATCTGGCTGAAGAGACTGATGTCGTCGATCTCTACGCATTCATAGAGACAATTGGTTCTCCCAAGGGAGCCGTTGACTTCTTGTTCCACACACTCTCACTGTTGAGGGAGGTGTACTTCTGCTACTTCTTTCCTCTTGATGGAGACAGGCTTTTCGTTTGGCTTATGGGCAACATATTATGTAAAGCCTTGAACAAAGATAAATAAAGCTTAATTTCAATAAATCAAAATAAACAAGAATAACTAAATCCTTTCTAATATCATTGGTAAAAGGCGGCTTTCCAACAGACTCTACATCTTGGATCTCCACGATTCCGCTCTCTCTCCTCTGTCAGCTCTATCGACTGGCACGTCTGAGCCTTGCTCCCTCCCAATCCTCCAGAAGGCTCTTCCCGATTTTTGTTTTTCTTCTTTTAATTGTGAATCATATATCTATGGAAAACAACATCGTTCTGCTTTCCCTCCTCATTGTACTCGGAGCGTTGTTCCTTTTCCTTTACTGTAGAAACTCAAACACAATTTACCCGCACTATCAAAATTCTTCTCACTGATAATGCGCATGAATACACCGGACATGTTTTTCAGGAATTCTGCACCTCGTTGGGCATCGTCCACCAAACCTCTTGCGCGTGTACGACACAACATAATGACATTGCTAAGCGGAAGAACCGACACCTTCTCGAAGTAGTTCGGTCTCTCCTATTCCAGATGCAAGTCCCCACTACCTATTGGAATTTCGCTGTCTACACTGCTTGTTATGATACGACGCTGGCCACCACGTATATCTTTATTATTCTATGTAGCTCTAGGAGCATGTTCATACTTTGTATCCATCCCACTATATATATGAGTGAGAGTCTCTCTTTATGATTATCTTTTGAGTCCTGAATGTTTGGCTCTCTGGAGAGTGGAGTGTCCAGGAGGATCCATCCTGCAGATATTTGGTGGGAGTTATCTCCTAATTGTATCTTTAAATCTTCATGCAATTATATGTTCGTGTTATTGATTCTTGTTCTTCATACGTCTACGGCGTATCAATTGGTCCCACCTGCCCCCTTTTTAGGGTTTGCGCCGGAACCCTAATTGGACCTCCTCCCTGTTTCCGCCGCCCGACGGTTTGCTTGCCCGTCCTCAGCCAAATCGCGCCAGCGCCTCCTACCATCCTCGGTTAAATCGCGCCAGCGCCTAATACTGTCCTGACTCCAACGATTCGACACGCGCGCATATCCTCCATCACCGACACGACGCTTCAACACGTACACACCTCCTGCCTCACCGTCTTCGTCTCTTCGCCGACGCGCCTTTAGCGGAGTGCCGAACTGATCGCACCCTTCAGTCGCCCGCCTTCCAGCGCCGAGCCGCATGGTCACGCTCCGTCCTCTTCCAAATCCTCCTACGGGGGTCGCGCTTCCTCGTTTGCACCATCTAGTGACTCTTCCGTCTTCCTCCCTCTTCCAACCGTCTATCGACATCTTGGCGACGCCTGCACCTCGCCACTCCAAAACCACGGTGACATCCTTCTTTGCCTTCGTCCCCCAGTCGCTGCACCTCGCCGCGCACCACCACCGCACTGGAACCTCTGCTCCAGCTCCTATACCAGGGACCTTCGGGCCGCAATTGTTGTTCCAACCGCCACGGTGCTCTCCAGGCACCTCTTCGGTGGTCACCGTTTCGTCTGCTATATCCCTAACTTCAGCATCTTAGTTTCATAACCCGAACGCGTTCAATGTCCCTCCAAGCTAACGAGGACACCTCCTCCGCTGCATCCGCTGACTCCCATTGAATGGATCAAATCGAAGTCCGACTTGAGGACCTCACTCTTGTCCTTCGCGAGCTCACAGCCACGACGATAAACCGCCCTCTGCTCCTCCGTCACCACCTCGGCCCGTTACGGACTACACAGGATTTTTGCACCCCGCTGCAGACATCCACCTGGCCCATCTCTGCCGGATCGAGATTCCTATGTTCGACGACACCGACCCTCTTGGGTGGATCGCCCGCGCCGTGTAGTTCTTTGACCTTCAGTCCACCCCCGCCAATCAGAAGGCCCCTCTAGTCTTTATCTATATGGAGGGTTTGATGCTCCATCAGGTGAATTGGATGCACCAGCAGGTTCCTAACCTCACCTGGCCCACACTGAAAGAGGAACTCCTCTGCCACTACGACGCCCGCTAGGCAGGTAATTTCTTTAAGCTCAACTCCGTCCGTCAGTCTGACACCGTGGCCACCTACATCGACGAGTTCATTGCAGTCGCTACGCACGTAGCCGACCTAGCCCCTGACCACTACCTGGGATATTTTCTGGCGGGTCTGCAACCCCACCTCCTGGCGCGCCTTTGGGTCCACAACCTATCTACTCTTTCCCTTGCCATGGAGCAGGCTCGGTACCTCGACGAGGAATTCTACACAGCTCCACCATCCTCCTCGATTCGGCCCCCTCACCAGCCGCCACCATCGTCGCGGCCTCTTCCTTGCTTGGCTCCTCTGCAACCACCTGAGCCCCAGTTGCTAGGCCCATCTCCACAGCCGCCAGTTCTACTTCCACAGGAACCCCGACGATCCCAGCGCTTGTTTCACCAACAGCACCTCGAGCTTCGCCACAAGGGCCCCTGCTTTCGCTGCGAGCAGCCATACTCGCCCACCCACGTCCGCCCTCTCAAAAACATGTCTATGCTGATTGGATCTGAAGATTACGACCCTGATTTCGAGGACTTGAATCTGATGACACTCACTAACTACCCCTACGGACCTCGACCTTGAGGATAAGGTTGCTTTTTTGGGCAAGGCGTGTTCATACGACGCTGTCTGACACGTATATCTTTATTATTCTATGTAGACCTAGGGGAATTTTCATACTTTGTATCCTTCCTACTCTATATATATGAGTGAGAGTATCTCTTTATGATTATCTTTTGAGTCTTGGATGTTTGTCTTTCTTGGAGAGTGGAGTGTCGAGGAGGATCCAGCCTCTGGATGCTTGACGGGAGTTATCTCCTGATTGTATCTCTAAATCTTCATGCAATTATATGTTTGTGTTATTCATTCTTGATACGTTTACGACGTATCATGTTATCTCATCAACCGCATGCTCTCATCCGTTCTCCAATTTGCAACGCTCCTCTCTCTCTTATTTCCTGATCGCACTCCCTTCCCCCTGACCCCATGGGTCTTTGGCTACGTCTGCTTCGTTCATCATCTGGGTCCTCCTGTTGACAAGTTGGCCCCTCGTGCCACTCGCTATATGTTCGTTGGGTATTTGCGCACCCAGAAGGGGTATGTTTGTTACTCTCCCTCCACTCAGAAGTTGATCACGTCTGCTGATGTAACTTTCCTGGAAAACCAGTCTTTTCATCCATCTGTCACCACATCAACACTCCCTCCTGATCTTACACGTCCTCTTGTTCCTACCAACTCTCCTTTACCACCTTTACTGCCGACACCACTACTTGCCTCGACTCCTCTTCGTGTCTACTCTCACCGCTATCCTCGATCCGGTGCCCTGCGACAGCCCTCGTCTACTACTGATACTCCATCGACTGCTGATTCGACCACACCCTCCACCGCGCATCCTCTCTCGAATTATGTATCCTTGCACAGTCCTCCTCCGATGTGCGTCGGTTTGCGACCTCCTTTTCTTCTATTTCCACTCCCTCTTATGTGCAGGAAGCACTCAGCATCCCGGTTGGCGGGTGACAATCGATAAGGAAATTGCTGCGCTCTGGGCCAATCACACGTGAGACCTTGTTCCCCTGCCTCCTAACCATTCCACGGTTAGCTGTAAGTGGGTCTTCACCGTGAAGCATCATTCTGATGGGACGATCGATCACCTCAAAGCCCGCCTTGTTGCGCTCGACTTTTCTCAAGAATACGGCCTTGATTATGAGGAGACCTTCTCTCTTATTACCAAGCTCAATACCGTTTGTGTCTTAGGGTCTGTTTGGTAGAACAACTTTTTAAGAGCTATTTCTTTTTTCAAAACGTAAATATTTCAAAATTTTAATACATGAATACCAATAATCCACATAATACATATAAATATAGAACAAATATCATCAAAAAATTATACATAACATTTTGAAAAAAAAATGTTAACTTGGTGCTCCATGTAGCCTCAACATTTTCATGATAACAAATATCATCAAAGAATTATACATATATCATCAAAGAACACAACATTAGAATTGTGCTTCCTTCTATTGTAATCCTTCCAGGACATTATCTGTAATTGGCATTACTGGGACACATGGTAAAGCCTCTACAACACAACATATTGGAAGTAATATACGAGGCTATGGGGTTGAGGACAGGGATGATAAGTTCTCTTGGGTACTTCGTCTATGGAGACAACATATTGGCGTCTATGGAGACAACATATTGGAAGCTTCTGACTCAGCCTCGGATGCTATATCTGTTCAGAAATTGATGGCAAAGATGGTCCTTATTGGTACAGAGGCAGACTTCATAGAGACTTCTTCCGGTGGCTTGTATGTCTAAAGATCAACTTGATTTCCATGGGACTGGAGAGGAGTATAAGAGCAGCATGGACAAGCTGTTTGAAAGAGTGGTTGTAAACATTGATGACCCCAATGCTTCTTATAGAACTATTATCTGAAATTAAAGGCACAAATCTAACACAACTCTAGCACAACTCGTGAAATTAGAGGCACAGATCTAGCATAACATGAACTCGTGAAATTAGAGGCCCATTAATCTGTTGCTGACGATACCTCAGTGAATTGCACAGGAAAAGTCCCGATCTTCTCAGGTTTCGTGAGGTTAGGGAGAAGAAAAGTAATCTGCAGCTTTTCATCTTCAGAACAAATAACCAAGATCCAGAATGGAGGACAGATATGCTGCCGGCAAGAGAAGAACTGGACTCGCCGTGGATGAAGAAGCCGCAACCTCCTTTGGTTTTTCTCCTACAGTCGACGCCTTCTCACAAGATCTAAACAAGGAATCGAAAAACCTAGGTTGTCGGATCCTTGATACCGCAAGGATGAGTAAGCCGCCCTACTTTCTTCTTCCTATTTCCAGTTCTGCAATTGCATTTTCTGAAAAATGAGTGGGAGAACAAGGAGTGTGCAGTGGTTTCACAAAAGGTGAAGAAAAAGTAGAGAGACGTGAATTGAGATTTTTTAGTCCTGGTTCACCATCGACGCCGGAGAACAGGAAGAAGATGCGCGCAGGATCGCGGTCGTCTGGCTCGCCACGGATCGAGAACGAAGACGGAAACCAAATAAAATTGGAAAAGTGATTTTTAGGGCGCTGAACACTGGTCTCATCGGCTTCCCAGAAATTGACAAATACGTGGTTTTCGGATCCGCACTTTTCAGAGACCAGGGCATTCAAACAGTTACAAAACAGCTCCAGCGGTTGGAAAATATATTTTCCATCCGCTGGAGCTGTCCCAAACAGACCCTTAATCTCTCTTGTTGTCCATCGTCTGTGGTCGCTGCATCAGCTCGACATCAAAAACGTCTTTCTTAACGACGATCTTGTGGAGACCGTGTATGCAACAACCTCTTGGTTATGCAACCACAGTGGAGTTCGTAGTCTGTCATCTGAAGAAATCTCTAAATGGCCTCGGGCGTGGTTTGATTAGGGTTTAGCCGGGTGATTCGTGAATGTGGTTCACCCGGAGTTCGACAAACTTCTCCCTGTTTGTCCGTCGACGTCCATGAAACACAGTGATTCTTCTGGTCTATGTTGATGATATTCTTGTCACGGGTGATGATCTTCCTGAGATTACTCAAATCAAGAAACACCTAGCCTTTCAATTCCAAACTAAAGATCTGGGTCGGCTTCGGTACTTCTTGGGGATTGAGGTAGACCGACGACCTAATTCAGCGAAAATACTGCCTTCATCTACTTCATGATGTCGGCTACTCTGGGTGTAAGCCTGTGGATACACACCTATGAATGTCAATCACCAACTATGTGCTCATAGTTCGGACTCTGATCGACTTCTTCCTAATCCAGAGTATTATCGTCGCCTCGTTAGCAAAGCTTATCTATCGTATTGTCACACGACCTTATATATCCTTTGCGGTCTGTGTGGTCAGTCGCTTCATGCATGCTCCGCTGACCTCCCATCTTAGATACTTGAAGAATGCTTCGGGTCAAGGACTGGTGTACAAGACTTCCACTTTTCTGTCTTTCATTGCATACTATGATCCTGATTATGTTGGGTCCCTCGATGATCGTCAATTCACTAGTGGTTACTGCACGTATTTTGGAGGAAATTTCGTTACCTGGCGAAGCAAGAAGCTGACTGTGGTTGCTCGCTCTTCTGCTGAAGTATAATATCGTTCCATGACCGCCGCCATTTCAGAACTCACATGGTTAGAGAGTCTCCTTACTGATTTAGGTGTCAAACCTCCATCACCGGCTGTTCTCTTTTGTGATAGCCAGACTGCTATCCATATTGCTGAAAATTCTGTGTTTCATGAGCGCACAAAATACATCGAAGTCAATTGTCATTTTGTTCTAGAAAAGGTTCAACTTCGAAGACTGATTTTACGACATGTGTCAGATGCGAATCAAGTTTCAGATGTTCTTACTAAGGTCTTGCCTCGCTCACTATACCAGTAGTGTCTTTCCAAGCTTGGCGTCTTTGACTTGTATGCTCCAGCTTGCGGTGGAGTGTTGGAAAAAGCTGATAAAATAGTTTAGTCATTGACATTATACTTAGTCCATGTATAAATGGCCCTTTGGGCCATCTCTCTCTTAGGCTCCTTGTTATTTTACTATGGGTCACTTAGATCACACCTAGAGGGGGGGGGGGGGGTGAATGGTGTGATAGGTGTTTTTTAGTTTCTTCTTATATTTATTAAGATAACACAAAAATACACACAGAAAGCACACAGAGATTTATAGAGGTTTCCCAAGAGTGTCTTGGGTAGTCCTCTCTCCACACCACCTATCTAGAAATGTGCTACACTAGTCAAAACTCCAAATCTCAGATCTCACAATAGAGATCCTACCTCAGTCTTCACCACAAAAGACATAAACTCAGGCTACCAAAGTCCTATCTCAATCTCTGCACCCAAAGATCTACACTCAGATCTTCTCAAAGATCCTATCTCAAATCCCAAGGATCCTACACTCAGATTCCCACTGGAATCCTACAACTCAGATTCCCACTGGAATCCTACAACTCAGATTCCCACTGGAATCCTACAGCAAACTCAGATCCAAAGGGATCCTACAGCAGCAGAATAAAAAGTATATGTTTACAATACAACTTAGACTCAATAAGAAGGAATGAATAATCTTGAGTCTTCTGTAGAAGCACAACATCAGCGCTTCTTCTTCCTTGATCAGATCTTTGAAAGAATCTTCTTGGAGAATGAAATTTGGATCAGGAAAACTTCTTGTAGAAAGAGCTTCTTACTCAGAAAAATATTCTTCAGAAAGAATTTGATCGGCTGAGTAATACTTGAGCAGAAAGATGAATCAGATCTTTGATTGAACCGGCTCTTGAAGGTTCTGCAAGAATTCTTGAGAACGAACTGTAGCAGCACTTAAAATTCTTCCTTCGAAAAAGTTAGCCGCTGCCGCCAAGGAATTTTGCGTTCTCGTTCCGTTCGTAAAAGTTTCTTAAAAGTTACAGTTAGAAGAAAAATATTTGATTTGAGAAACTCTAAGGCTGTTATAGGGAATCAATCACCAACGGCTAGAATCAAGAAAGATTTAATACTTAAAACTTTCCAGAAGAAACTACGTGATTGGCACAGCAAATGACGGATTTCAAAATGAAATTGAAGTTATTGCGCGATTTGCGGCTTTCTTCCCGCGTCTAGCCGATATGAAAATCTTCTAGCCGATATACTGTTCTAGTCAACAAATCTTCAAGTCCACATACTGTTCAGGGTCGATATTCTGTTCCAGTCGATATACTTCTAGTTCATATACTTCTAGTCGAATGTTGAGCATTTGGTCGAATGACATTGTTCATAGTGCTTGATAGCACAGTCTGGTCAAATCTTATTGATGTCTAGTCGAATGTTGAACATCTGGTCGAGTGACACTGTTCGTATTGCTTGATAACACTGGTCTAATCTTCTTGATGTCTAGTCGAATAATCAGACATTTATTCGAATTCGGACATAGCAGAATTTTGTTTCTTTAAGACCTTCATTCTTCTTGAGCTTTGTCTGGACGAATCATCTTAATCCTTCTGAGCATTCGACTAGATTGTCCAAACGTTTGGTCTAATTAGGACTTACCAGAATTTCTTTCTTTAAGACCATCTGCACTATTCGTCTTGATGATTCCTGCACATTCGACTGGATTGTCTAGTCGAATTTGTACTTAAACGGATTTCTTCATTTAACAGATCTCTGGTCGAATCATCTGCTGATCTCAAACGTTCTTGTCTACTTAGTTCGAAGTAAAAGACTTATGGAGATTACATTACTTCCTCGGAATTGAAGTGACGAGATCAAACCAAGGTATATTCTTCTCTCAACGTAAGTATTTTTGGATCTGTTAAAAGAAACTGGTATGCTCGGTTGTGTTCCAACTAACACACCTGGAGGAGAATCATAAGATTGATGAAGACAGTGATGGTGACCACACCAATGCTTCGAGTTATCAGAGATTGGTTGGGAGGCTCTTATACTTATCTCACACTCGTCCTGACATTACATATGTTGTAGGGATCTTGAGTAGATATATGCATGCTCCTAGGATCAGACATCAGGATGCTGCTTAGCGTGTACTACAGTACTTAAAGAAGGCCCCTGGTCGCATTCTTATGCTCTCCAAGTACCACCTAAAGATCAAAGTCTTTACTGATGCTGATTGGGCTGGAAGTCGTGACGACAAGAAATCCACAATGGGGTACTGCACCTTTGTTGGTGGAAATTTGGTAGCATGGCGTAGCAAGAAGCAGAATGTGGTGGTCAGGTCTAGTGTTGGAGCTGAATACCGGTCAATGTCTCAAGGTCTCTGTGAAGGTCTATGGTTGCGTACTGTGTTACAAGATCTGGGACTCCTGTCGAATGTCTCTTTCTCCTTATACTGTGACAACAATGCATCTTTAGTATTGCTCACAGCCCTATTCAACATGACAGGACTAAGCATGTTGAGGTTGATCGACATTTTATTAAAGACCACCTAAAGAAAGGAAATCTGGTCACACCTTTCGTTCATTCTACAGATTAACTGACCGATGTCTTCATCAAAAGCTTGGAATGCGATGTGTTTACTGATAACATCCATAAACTCGGAATGACTAATATCTTTCGTCCGACTTGTTGAAGTTGTATTTATTATTGTTTCTTCAAGTCGTGTTTATCCTGTATTACCCGTGAGGGTTTCTTTCGTCTTTTGTATTGCCCTTACTCAAGTATATGTATGCGTAAAGGGTTTCCTTTCATATTAGATTATTATTCTTCCTTTCAACTTTAGAGAGCGGGGAGGATCTCCTCGAATTCAGGGTTTGTAGTGTGGAAACATGCGCTTGAGTTGGTGTCACACGTTGATTAGGATATCCATGTTTCTGAAAGCACATTGCCTCAGTGTGATTTGTTTGACTGCAGAAGGAGCAGATACCACCACCACTCTAATTCCCTAACACCCCCTCCTCCAGGTTGCATCCATCGCATTGATGAGCCCATAGGGATGGTCTTCCACCACCCTGACCAATGACAAGCGAGGAGCAAGCTGAACTATTGGATTAGTGCTTATAGTGGGCCAAAAGAGGTAACTTTGAGGAGCATGTAGCTGACATCTAATAATGATGACACAATAGTTGCAGATAGGGCTTTTGGATTTGACAATGTGGAGAAATGGAGGAAGACGCGCACCAACATCACAATAGACTCCCGTTTATTCCACTAAGTTGTTATATTTGTAACCATGGGGTGATGTTAGAGCAACATATGTAGATGCATTTGATTGGCTATTACAACCTTCATATTTCCATGTGGTCTGGGTGTAGGAGATGAAAGATCATTAAGGAGATCGTTGTAGACTCTCCTAGCCAGAGTAAGAATGAGCGGTGCTCGTTTCACATAGATTTAGTTTACTCTTGCTCCATGATGATATTGTATGAGATTTTCTTCATAGTGTCCGGTATCCACGCTTGAATGTGCCCATCATGGTGGAGTCACTATTTAGAAGTAGTGGAAATATTGAGTGACGTGATGGAGGAGGCCATGCAATTGAAGAGCAAGGCAGAAAGAGTTCAACCACTGGGAATAGTTATTTCGTCCTGTGAGATCGAGGGTAACAATCCAGAGTGCTCCTCGCAGGACTCATGAGGAGACAAAGAGGATAGCGTTGGAGCAGTACTTAAAGAAACGTTAGATGGAGTACCTATAGTTGCAGTAAAGGCAAACTAAAAGCACTCGAGAGATGATGAAACTAACATGGGCAGTAGAAGGCTCGAGTTGTTATCCGGGACAAATCCAATAGATAAAATACATAATCGTTCTGATCTCAAAGGCCCGATTTAAAACCAAGAAAAGAGAACAAAACTCGGATCTATATATAGGAGGCTACATTTAAAATCAAGAAAGGACTCGTAGTTTCAATCTCGGGGGATTAGAGTCCTGATTGACTCATCAAGGACCCGATCACCAACAAAGATGAAGGATCTGCAACTGAAGGAAGATGTTTGACCGAACTAATTACTCGACCAGAGCAAAGAATAGCAGTCGCTCAATGTGAGAGATTGCTCGATTGAAGCAGAAGCTCAACGGGAGAAAAGGAA
Organism: Dactylorhiza incarnata; assembly: GCA_033032865.1. Lineage (NCBI taxonomy): Eukaryota > Viridiplantae > Streptophyta > Magnoliopsida > Asparagales > Orchidaceae > Dactylorhiza > Dactylorhiza incarnata. Next base: position 8,868,231 of record JAWHQI010000023.1, read on the forward strand.
GGGCTTCGACCAGCGAAAGGCTCTACGGAGATGATGGATCGACCGGAGCGGGGGCTCCACAGGAGCAAACCATTCGAATAGAGCAACCGCACAATCAAAGGGAAGGGCAAAGGTAGTGTAGATGATGGTGACGTCTTCGTCGACGAGGGGGATTCTCGACTGCTAGGTCACTAAACTCTTCCCCGCTTTAATACCATGTAATTTGAGAGGAAAATATTACCCTCTTAATTTTTAGGATCAATAGATCCTTGTAAGTACGAGTGTAATAAATCTCTATATACAACAAATATACAAAATGGAATAAATAAAAGATAAATTAATATTTTTTACAAATAGCACGCTCTACATTTTGGAAAAGCAATGCACCGGACATAAAGACCCTCAATAGATGGTTGATGCAATTATTTTATTTTAAAAAAGAGGTTGAGATCAATCAACCACCTTTCATTATTCACCGGTATTGCAGCATCACCTAACTATTCCTAGATCTAGTTAGGTATTATAGTATCATGAATGCTGTAATATCCACATTTCCTTGATTAAAACTTGCTTTACATCATTTCATTTAGATTTTATTATACAGAATCTGAATTGTTCGTTTAATGTCTTGAAGGGTTCTATATGAAGTTTACAATCAAACTATTTGCATGATGGATAATGAATGGAAAAAGATTTGGAGTAACACTCTTCACTGGCAGAATCTTAAAATTGAGAGGCCTTTATGAGCGATTCTAAGAACTTGGAGTGATTCCAATGAACACGAACCCAAAAATCTCAGTCTTCTCTGTCCATTTTTCTCTTGCATCATTGTTTGTTTATGTATGTGTCTCGGACAGTGCATGTTAGATCTAGGTATGGGTGAGCAACCTGCTCGAATCAACCCGACTGATACATTGTGTGGCGTGCTTATGCGACATGCGGCTTCAAGTTGGCTTCCCCTTTGTTGAATTATTTTGGGCTAGAATATCTCCATCTGTTCTGACATGACGTAAATTGATCAAGTTTCGTGTGTGGACTCAAATTCTCAACAGATTATCAGTTTGTTTCAGGTTTATGGAAAGTTCTAAATGCTTTTAATCCGGTACGACCTTTCCGGTGCCTGTCTCTTGTGTGCCGGCATGTGTTCGGCATTTGAATGAACTACTGTACTTATTCGTTGTTGTTTTTATAAATTTCTCATCCTCATCTATAAGAAGTTTTGTAATTTCTACAAATCAAATCTGATATGTAAAGACTGCTCATCCATAACAAGGATACTGGATAGTAGTGCGTGAGTCAAAAATCGATACCAACTACTTAGAACTTGTACATTATGACTTGATTAATTTACTTACCAAATGCATTATTCGTTCCAAACATGCAGCTGGAAAAATCTAAGGTGTCCCGCACAGTCATCTCGGCATGATGAAGATCCTGCTGGCTAACATACGTGCATAACTGTTTGAAAGTTAAAGGTTTGATTTCTTGCTCATTGAATCTGACCTTTCCACTGATCTATTTTGCATTCCATTTGCACATTTTTGAAAGATAGGATAAAAAAGCAACCGGATTAGTAAACCACAAAAGCAGAGTTATGTTATATATGGTGTTTACAGGGACCTCCCCTCTAAGTTTGCAACATTACAGGTTGCGCCCCTCTATCTTTTGAAATTACATAAACCTCCCCTATAAGTTTACATTTCATAACATGCATGCACAAAAATACCACCTGGAGAAAAATGTCGGGGGAAATTTTGTGCAATTTTATGAAAAGTAAACTTACAGGAGAGGTTTTTGTAATTTCAAAAGATAGAGGGGTGCAACCTGTAATTATGCTAACTCCTAGGAAAGGTTTGGGTAATTAATAGTATATATTAATGCATGAATAGGAGTGCAATATTTAATGATTTGATTGCAAACAAAAACAGAATTATGCGTGAATATTTGAGTTCTTTAGAATTGGCTTTTCTCAATCCTTCTCCTAAAATGTATTGGGAAAAATCCCTTGGATTTTATGGTACAAAATTGTACATGTTTGATGATGTGAACTACTTAGACGTGCAAGTAGTTCCTACCTCTAAAGAAGCCACGGGGAGCGACCCTGAAGCAGAAGGAAGAAGCCTGAAGGTGGCTAGAAAGGAGCCGAGAAGAAATGACATGGCTTGCTCAGAAGAGATCATCGATCAGCAATTGTCGTCGAGGACTCATTCTCTGATCGAGTACTCGATCGCCAATCGGAGATCTAGGAGCCAAACACAACTCTCTGTTGTTACACTCAGCGATCGATCAAAGATTGGTGCTCGCCGACTGTTGTTCACCGATCGAGATGAATCCATTCTCCAACCGAGCTTGGGTTCCCAACACTCAACTAAGGAAGACTCTATGACTATCATTCGCCGACCAAGACGCACGTTCGCCGATCGAGACTCATGTTCCCCGACCGTGGTCGATCGGATTGACGTTCTTGTCTAGACGTAGAATAGAGTCGTTGCAAAGTCGACAAAGTTAAAGTTGCTCTCTTCCACACCTATATTCTCGGGTCTCGGGAGTAGACGAGAACAAGATAAGGTGTTCTGCTTTAAACCCTCTCCAATCCTTGTAGCCACTGGATGCACAACCGCTATAAATAATAGGACTTGAAAATTAAAGGCAGTGAAAGAAAGGGCATGAGGGACCAGGAGAGAGAAATGTGGAAGTTGCATGCTAGAAGATTGCATAGAGAATGTAGATCAAAGTGCGGCAAGAACCCTCTTTACTATTTTTTCTTCTTCTCTGTGTAAACCGCGATATCATATGTTGAGATCCGGCTATTTCTATTCCTCTTCTTCTCCTCTTCCAATATCCTCCTCTCAGCCTCTTCTCTTTCACTCTCTGTAAAGGTTACAGGATCTCCTTAAAAGATCTATGAAGATTTGCGAGCTTTCCAGTGAAAAAATCTCACTAAGAGTTACTGAATCTCCCTTCAAAAGATTAGTGAAGTAGTTTTGGAATCTCCCGGGAAAAGGATTTTGTATGGTTCTTGAGCCTCTAGTTGGAAAAGGCTCTGCGGCCTGGATTGGCATTCCCACAGTTGTGGAAGAGAGAACTACCCGAGCATGTGTTATTCATAGGAAGGCCTATAAATCTATATGTCGTTTGTATGGATGTTCTTTCTCTCTTTTCTGATTTCATTTTTCTGTGATGTAGTATTTTATATTCTTCTTATAAAAATAACGATAATAAGTGTAATTCAAGTAGATTACTCCCTCCCTCTCTTTCTCGAAAATATTCAGCTCTCCCCTGAATATTAAGTGGTATCAGAGCCAGGTGCACATTTAAGGGTTAAAACCTTGGTGAAAAGATCTAGTCGGGACTGAATATTACTTCTCTTTTCAAAAATCCCCTGAATCACACTTTCTATATAAGTATGAAGCTAAAGTTTTCTTTCCTGTGCAATCTCTATTTGTACTATGAAACTCTAAGTAAGGTTACATATGTTTCTGTTTTTCTCTCTAACAAGAATGCTTGTGAATCTGCCATATGTTACAAGTGCATAACCTGAAGTGAACACCTCCATTCTCCTCTAGAGAATATACTGAAAATTAGGAAGATAGAGGGGAATAAAGGAAACAAGAGGAGCAAATCATGTAGTTGGAACTTCTTGACATGTAAGTTCTTTCATCAATCTCATATGACTTTGTTCTCATCAAATAAGGGGAGATTGTTAGGAAAATACTTTGGATTTGATGGTACAAAACCATACATTCTTGATGATGTGAACTACTTAGACATGCAAGTAGACAAGTAGTTCATACCTCTAAGAAGCCTAGGAGAGTGACGCTAAACAGAAGTAAGAAGGCCGAAGGAGGCCCGAAAGGAGCCGAGAATAAATCCCATGACCTACTTAGAAGGGATCGGAGATCGTCGATCAAGCATTCTCAGATCGAGTCCTCGTTCTCTACACAAGTACCCAATCGCCGATCGGAGATCTGAGAGCCGAACACAGCTCTCCACTGTTGCACTCAGCGATCGATCAAAGATCGGTGCTCGTCAACTGTCGTTTGCCGAACGAGTTGAAGTGGTTCGCCGGCCAATCCTGGGTTCTCAGTGCTCAACTAAGCAAGACTCTGCGACTGCAGTTTGTCGTCTGAGACTCAATGTTTGCCGACAGAGGTTGATCGGATTGACGCTCTTGTGTAGACGTGGAATAGAGTCGTTGCAGAGTCAACAAAGTTAAAGCTGTCCTTTGCCACACCTATCTTCTCAGGTCTCGGGAGACTAGAAGAAGATAAGGTGTTCTTCCTTAAACCCTCTCCAATCCTTGAAGTCGCTGGATGTACAGTCGCTATAAATAATGGGAGGACTTGAAGATTAAAGGCAATGAAAGCAAGGGCACGAGGGACCGGAAGAGAAATATATGTGGAATCTACAGGCGAGAAGATCCCATGGAGAATGCAGATCAAAGTGTAGCAAGAACCTGTAGAAGCTGCAGGCGAGAAGATGGCATTGAAAATGCAGCTCAAAGTGCAGCAAGAACCCTCTTTACTCTTTTTACTTCTTCTATGTGTAAATATGATCTCATCTATTGAGATCCGACTATTTATATTCCTCTTCTTCTCCACCTCCAATATCCTCCTTTCAGCCTCTTCTTTTCACTCTCTGTAAAGGTTACATGATCTCCTCAAAAGATCTATGAAAGTTTGTGAACTTTCTAGTGAAAAAGTCTCGGTAAGAGTTACTGAATTTCCCTTCAAAAGATTAGTAAAGTGATTTTGGAATCTCCAGTGGAAACGATTTCGTAGGGTTCCTATGCCTTCAGTTAGATTTTAATGCCTGGATTGACATTCCCACAATTGTGGAAGAGAGGACTACTCGAGCATGTGTTCTTTGGGGGAACCTCTATAAATCTCTGTTTCGTCTGTATGAATGCTCTTTTTTTTCTGATTTCATTTCTCTGTGATGTAACATTTTATATTCTTCGTATAAATATAACGGTAAAAAGTGTGATTCAACGTTACTACTCCCTCCCTCTCTTTCTCAAAAATATCCAGCTCGCCCCAGACTTTCAAAATGGAAAGTTATCAGCTATAAAACTGAATTGACGCACAAAAATATGATTACGTGAAGGAATCTGTTGATGTTAATGTTTTGGTTGTAACATCATGAGATAAAATCAATGAAGAGATATCTTTACGATTCTTTTGAATTACTTTTCAAATAATAATATGTTTTCCAGAATATCACTAAATATGATTTCATATGACTTCAATAACTTCTCGGATATAAAAAATACACTTCATTCAGAATTTTGTGGTGCAGTTAGCTTACTTTCAATGCTGGATCCAATTTTCCCGACAATGCACGCAAGAAAGTTGATTTCCCAGAACTTGGTGGCCCAAGAACTATCGTCATTCTGCCAAAAGAATTATTCTTTAGATGTTGACTTTACATCAAGCATGTTGAAAAGTAGAAAACATTAAATACCCATATAATCTATCTTATGTTCGATTTGGTTGCTTGACATTGCATAAAACAATGATTTTGTTATATCCACTGTTTTGTTGGAAATAGTTTGAGGCTAAGATTCAAATTCTAACTCCAAATCTCTTTAAACCTTCTTAAAGCTGATGATTTTAATTTCACTTATAAAATGAATGAAGTTGAAATCAACATTTTGTATGTTGAGAATTGTCCCACATTGGGAAACTAATATAGCCTTGTGCATTTAATATAGATCCCGGGCCTCTCCATCTCCAACCAAGTGGTTTTAGGTTGGATGTTTCAATATTAACATGATATCGGAACAGGCTAGGCTCAAAGGCCCATTCCAAAAAATTCACATGTTAAAGGTCAAAGACCCTACACGTGAGGGGGGGGGGGGGGGGGGGGGGGGGGGTTGTTCAAAGTACACCCACATTAGAAAACTAACTTAGTTTTGTGCACTTAATATATGTCTCGGGCTTCACCACCTCCAACCAATTGTTTTTAGGTTGGATATTTGGATTCTAACAACTTACACTGCTTTTTATTAACAAGCAATCAAATGAGCCCTTAGCAAAGTTGTTTTTCTAAATAATTCTTGAATGCTTGCTGATTTCGATAATTTTTTTTCAGTGTTGAGTAGAGATGTTTGTGCTGGGAGTTGGGACTATGGAATGAGATTACTGTTCTTGTGTGTACTTCTTGAACATGTTCACTATCTCCCCTGGCCATGTTCAACTTCTGAGCTGCAAGTATAAATATCATAAAACTATGTTAAATTAGGTTGTTATGAGGGGCATAATTATTTTTCTTTATGGTCTGAGTTGTGCATGTAGAAATATATTCTCAGAATGGAGAATGTAGAATGTTTCAATAATGTAAACAATTATTTGTGGACTTAGGAAATTTATGGCTATAATTTGAGTTCGATATGATTGATTATATTTTCATAGAACAGAGGATCCGATATTAAACAACTGTGAGAACTTTACTAAGAAATGCGAAGAAGACAAGATGTAAACATTACAAGGGACAAGCTCTTGACCAACTTTTGAAGGTTAGTTACCCTGAATAACTCTCTCCAAGTGAAACACTCAAATATTCAAGGATGACACTCTTACAACTCACTCCATATAAATGGACTCTAATGTACCGTTGCACAGTAATTTAGAAAGATAAACAGATCTCTTTAAGACGCAATTAATACATTAATTGCTCTTTTAATTCTAACTTACACAAATTACCCCCCCCCCCCCCCCCCCCCCCCCCCCCCGGATTGGTGAAATCGTCTTCTCGGCCAACGACATGCCAGCACATGACAATCTTTTCCACGATGCTGTTGTGATTAATGTCGTGATCGAGAACTTTACCGTCTCCAAGATCTCGATCGACAATGGGAGTTCCGTGAATGTACTCTTTAAAAATGCTTTTGAAGCGATGAATGTGGAACCATCGTGGGTCAAGTACTCAAACGGTCCACTATTCATTTTTTCAGGTGAGAGGAAGGAAGTCAATGGAGTAGAATTGGTGGTCACCCTATGAAGAACCACGAAAACTTGCCGCTTCGTCATTGTCGACTCTCCGAGCAATTATAATGTCATCTTTCATAGACTCTCAATACTTTACAATTTGTAGCCTCGTTCTACCACCGATGCCTCAAGTACAACATCGACGGGGTACATTTCAGGGTCCGAAGTGACCTCAATGCTGCTCGAGAATGCTACCTAAACACTGTTAATGTCGTCATATTAAACGAGGAAGTCGAGGTGGTTGATAGCGCCATAGAGGATACATCGCGCCTCGAAAACACGGAGGAAATTGAGAAGATCGAGCTGGTGATCGGCATAGCGGAGTCAAGGAGTGTACAGGTCAGCCGGGAGATATCAGACGAAGAGAAGACCGAGTTGGCGGCATGTATTCAAGATAATGTCGACATCTTTGCCTGGAGCACTGGAGACACAAATATCGACGGCGACGTCGCGTGCCACTGCCTCAACCTGGACCCGGAGGTCTGCCCCATCCTCCAGAAGAAGAGGGTCATTGCAACAACCTTAGCAGAACCCATCCAATAAGAAGTTGAGAAGCTGTCGGAGTCTGAATTTATCTTTCAAATTTAGTTCACGGGTAGGGTATCTAATGTTGTAATGGTTAAAAAAATCGGGGGAAGTGATGCATGTGTATCGATTTCCCACTTTTGAATAAAACATGCCATAAGGATTGTTAACTCTTACCTCAGATCGACTCGGTCGTCCATTCCGCGTTCGGTTTTTCTGTCATGAGCTTCCTTTCTGCTTTTTCAGGTTGCTACCAAATTCGAATGCCCCCCCCCCCCCCCCCCCCACCCCAGATGCCGCGAACACCTCATCGATCACAAATGATGGTTTTTACTGCTATAAGATGATGTTATTCGGTCTGAAGAATGCGGGGGCGACAAAACAGAGAATGATGGAACGAGTACTTAAAAATCAGAAAGGCGAGGCGAAAACTTAGAGGTGTACGTCAACGATCGTTGGTGAAAAGTGATGAGTGATTTCTATAGTGATTTTTGGCATGTATTTAGCTCGTATTATCGCGCGCTATTGTGTGCGCCATTTCCGCACAATCGTGCGGTCGTGTATTGTTTTGAAATTTCTGATAGCGCATTGTTTCGCACGCGCTCCTTCTCTCTCCCTTAGGTCGTGCGATCCCTGAGCCCCCCTCCGACGAATTTCTCGCCCCTTCCGGCTCTTCTCTCGTTTCCTCTTCCCCAATGGCAAGCTCCTCAATATAGTACTCTCATCACCCGCGAAGCAGGGGAGGTGCTCCCTCCTCCGCTCTCGAAGTCTCCCCGGCGGATGGCATGCTCATCGTAACCTCGGTGTGAATAAGCTCACAAGTGAATTTTTTTTCTTTCGGCTAATCATCCAATTTGATTGCGGTCAGAATGGTTTGGCATCGAAATTATTCATAGTTCATTGCTTCATTATACGCGTGACAATATATTACTTTTTTTTTTGGAACCCAATCTTCATCCAACTCAGTATTCTACTCAACTTTTCTTTAAAAAATTCTGTTATTTTGGACATTGAAAAAAACTTATTTCAACATTTTATTAAAGTTAGGGACTGATTTTTTTCCTAAAACAATTTTTGAGACCTATTTCATAAAGGATGTTAAGTTTGGAGACTGATTTAAGAGTTTTGCCTCTAATTATTAACAAAAATATGCATGTTTGATGCTAAAGAGGCCACGTGTAAGTTGTTGCGTTGAGAATGATCTCATATAAAAAAAAGGCGATTGTTATCGGCACTCTTTTTCTATGAGTTATTACGCGCCTTTTGAAAATACGTCTTGTGCGTGCAATTTTAGGAAAAGTGATCAACACGAAAGTTGTAGATCTCATCGAGATCTACAACTGAGATCTACAACTTTCGTGTTGAATACTTTTCCTAAAAATGCACGCACAAGACGTATTGCCTACCTGATTGAAACATGTGCGTAACTATAGCGAATTATTGGAAATACGCCTTCTTGTACATGCATTTTTAGGAAAAGTGTTCAACACGAAAGTTGTTTCGTGTTAAACTCTTTTCCTAAAAATACATGTAGTTCCAAAATGCGCATAATAACTCATATAAAAAGAGTGGCTGTTGTGCTGATAACAATGGTAAAAAAAAACTCATTCAATATTTTGCAGTTAATATAAATCCGTGCGGCGGCCACCTAGATTGGATTTTCCCACCTGGATGGACGTATTACTCCAGTCAGACCATTGAGAATCTTGGTGGGCTTTCTGCTGCGAAATCTAGGCCATAGTGATGCCTTCAGTTCCTGTTGGTAAAACCACATTTACCAACCAAATAAATTTCATTGCAATCTTCTACATAAAATTATATCCTCAGTGACACAAAATATGTATGTAAAGTAAAAAAAAAATACTAGTTTAGATTACATGACATTTATGTAGAAATGCAACACAATAATTCTAAACATTAAGATAGAACGTAACTATAGAGAGATTCAAGGAATCCTTCTTGATCAAATCTAGGCTCCAGTTGTGGGTAGTGTTTTTGCACTTCTGAGTTTCGACAAAAACGTCACTGTCATAGAATGTATGTTTGTCATGACGGCTATGGCGGCCACCAAGAAAAGAAAACTCATTTGTAAAGAGTGTTGGTAAAACACATTTGGTCTTCAAGCCCTACCTTCGTTCAAATATCAATTTGATATTTTTAATAAAATATGATTTAAATAATTAAAAAAGAGCGTCAAGAACATTTTTCGATTCTCCAATGGGCAGACTTAATAATTTAGATAGTTGATATTAGCAGTCTAATTTACGCTATTCGCACCTCAAAAATTGTAAAAAAAAAACTAACTATATTCGCAGTCCAAGTCTCATTAATCGCACCCTCATCAAATAACCTCCTCTCCATCTCTCTCTCGCTGCATAAACCCTAGTCGTAGTTCTATCGGTCGCGTCATCTTCCCCCTCTTAGATACACCTTCAAAAAAGAAGGAAATTACGTAGTGAAAATCCCAAAAAAGTAGTCAGTTTTCTGGTTAGAAGATTTGTATGTCATTTAACTTGAGTTAGAGTTAATTCTTCTCTGCATGGCATTTAGCTTGTTTTCCGGCTATGTTTTTAAATTGTTTTAGAGTCTTTAAGATGATTTTCTAGACTTCTAGCACTTAATATATAGATCAGCAAAGTGTTTCGCTTATTTGGGATGAGAATAAGACTTATTTGGGATGGGAATGAGGTGCAAATTAAATTTTGGACTACAAATAAAACTTATGGAGTACGGATAGCGATGGACTGCGAATAGTCAGTTCCGGACTGTTAATATCAACTCTCATAATTTATTGTGATTTTTAATGGCATGTCAAAAATAATTATCTGCGCTTTATTATTAGCAAATTTTATCCGCACATTAAATTATTGCGTATAAATCTAATAGAAAAAACAAAAAATATATATGTTTGCTCATTGTCAAGTTCTTATTTTTTAGATCGATCGATAGTGTTATCTACAAATAGAACGAATATTCAAAACAAAAATGACTTAGAGCGGATCCTAGGGTTAGCACAAGTATATTGAGGAAAATGACTCAGAGGGAGATAAATCGGAAATATTCTACCGCCATAGCTACAGAGGAGATGGTGTAGGGGCGGGTGTTGACATTGTCTTCGTCGAAGGAGATCGAGGAATCGGTGGATGAGGACGACAAAGTATAGGCAGTAATTTGTTTGGCTGGCTGGCCGGCGGCGGAACCCTCACGTTGTTAGCAGTTAGGAACGAAATAAAGAACTCGTGAGACGCGAGGTGCAGGTTTGTGATAAACAAATCTCATCAAGTGGGAACCGGATCCTCTGGATTTCGTGCGGGAACTCCAGGGGTGGAGTTCCCGCGATCTCGCCCGTTTCAATCCAACGGGTGAGAGCCCCTTTATTTTTATATTTTTTTAGTTTTTTAGTTTTTACATTTTGTTTGTTTTTGTCTCCTAACGAATAAATTTAAGTAGCCATTGGATTGATGGAATTAAGAGATCTCGCGCCGTTAGATTGAACTCCACGCTCCCGAACGAAATCTAGAGGATCCGGATCCCATTAGGTAACCACGTTCATTCCAGGAGTGTATTAATTGTGTTCGCAGTCCATGAATGCTTATTATTAATTGTCCATGTAGAACGTGGTCGTTAAAGTATGGCCGGCTGCGGATTGTTAAGTTCACTGAGAATCAGCATCTGCATGTGATTTTGATAAAATGTGAACTCCTGCTCCTTGGAAGAAAAAACTGATTTTGGTATAAAACAGAGTAATTTATAGGGTTTTGAGAATCGGACCGGTAATTGAATCGGAGGAAGGAGAGGTTGAAGGTCGAACCGGTTTAATCGAGGTTAAACCGATTTAATCGGGGTTTAACCGTGATAACCTAATAAATATAAAGCATATTTTAGTATTAATATATTTATTATTATCATGCATATAAAGTAAATACAAATATACAAAATGACTCCATTATAAAATATAACATTCAAATTTATCTATATATTATAATTAACCATTAATTAAATCTTATAAAATACTCAGTTTTATAAGGAAAATATTTTTTAAGTGACTAAAATGTACAGGCAAATAAATGTTAAATATATAGATATAGCATAACACATATTATAATATTTCTAAATCTTATATTTGATATTTTTATTTCTAATATACTATATTACGTAATATCTCAAAATTTTAAATTTTAAATTTTAATTATGAAATATGTAATTATTTCTTATATTAGTCGCTTATTACCTATATTTATATAATACAAGTTCAATTAATACAAAAGCAGCTAGGTGTCTCGGTGGTTAAGCATTCGAACCGCACGGTTACGGTTAAACCGGCCCGGTTTCAGATTGGCCGGTTCAACTGGACGGTTATCCCGGTTCTTAGCAGTCTGCAGTGGAGCCGGTTTTCTAGCCTCGACCGGACCGTCCGGTGGACCGTCCGGTGGACCGTCCGGTCGACCGGTCCGGTCCGAGTATGAAAACTGGGTAATCTACTTGATTATTAATCGTCTGAATTACAAATATATATATATAACACGCATATAGCTAGTGCATTCAAATGTAAATAACAAAAAATTGGAAATGACTAGATTGCCCCTCTAACATTTACATAAATAATATATGAGTATTTCTACATTCCCCCTCAAATTTTTATTGGGGAAAGATTGACAAATTTTCAACTTGCTTAATAAGAAGGATAATTGTGCATGGCACAAATCAGCAAGCTCTAATTGATAGAAATATAAGTAAGAGCAATCAAGCCGGAAGCCAACTTTTGACGAGCAAGATGACAATTGATTTCAATGTGTTTTGTGCGCTCATGATATATGGGATTAGTGGCAATGTGTAATGCCGCTTGATTGTCACATGGAAAGGAAATGGGAGTTCAATTCATGATCTGAGTGAAACAGATTATCCAACCAAGTTAACTCGCAACAAACTTAGGTCATAGTGCGATATTCGGATTCAGTGGATGACTTATAAACGGTGCTTTGCTTCTTAGTTTTCCAAGAAATAAGTGAGTTCCCAAGTTGAATACAAAAATCAGTGATAGACCTCCTGGTTGTAGGACAAGAGGCCCAATCCGCATCGCAAAAGGCACGCAATTTCAGAGGAGGCACGCAATTTCAGAGGACCAGCAGCAGGAAAATATAAACTATAGTCAATGATTCCTTTAATATACTGTAATACTGTAGATGTGGACATCGTGGTGAGGACATAAATTGACTTAGAATATGAACCACATAAGTTAAATATGGTCGGGTGACTGTGAGGTAGATTAATCGGCGAATGAGTCGTCGATAAAGGGAAGGATTAGGTAATTCCTCACCATCTGTAAAATTCAATTTATGATTGGATTCAATGGGAATGAGGCTTGGTTTTGCATAGAATAATTCATATCATGAAGGATGTCATGAGCATACTTGTGCTGATGAAGGTAAATGCCGGAAGAAGAACAAAGGACCTCAAGACTCAAAAAATAATGCAATGTACCTAAGTCTTTATTTCTAAAATGTTGATTTAAAGAGGATTTCAAAGTATCAATGTCTAATTGATGTTGTCTGACGAGAATAACATCGTCGACATAAACTAGAAGAGACAGAAAATGATTATCAACAAATTTGGTAAACAAAGAGTGATCGTTCGGTGATTTCTTGAAACTAAATTGAATCAAGTGATGGAAAATTTAGCAAACCATTTACTAGAGGATTCTTTATGATCATACAAGGATTTAAGTAGTCGACATACGCGCGATTTCTTATCAAATTCCCCATGAAGATGAAAACCTGGAGGTAAATGCATGTAAACTTCTTCCATTAAATCACCGTGCAAAAATGCAATATGAACATCTAATTGGTCTAGCAACCATCCTTTGGATGCTATGAGAGCAAGGAGGACATGCACGGTGGTCATTTTGGCCACTGGTGCACAAGAGTCTTGATAATCCAATTCTTCAATTTAGGTATATCCCTTTACAAATATATGTGCTTTATAGCGTTCAATGGAGTCAATCGAATGGTACATGACTTTATAAATCCATTTACATCTAATTGCACGTTGCCCGGAGGAAATGAGGTGACAAGCCAAGTTTGATTATCCTCTATTGCTTTTGTTGGGAACCTTGCCTATAATGTTCCTGATTTGAAGAAGTCCTCAAGTCAAGAGTAAATACAATTTATATTTGATGCATATGTTTAGAATGTTGTTTTCAGGTATTAGATAGTGCAAGCCTAGCATAGGGCTAGACTTAGTGTCATCATGCATAAATTTGCGAATGTAATCCATCATTGTTCAAAACACTATGTCGACCTATGATCTAAACTATATTAGACTTGTCACTCACTTATAAACATCAGGAAGAAAGGTCTAGCAAGTGGGATAGTGCAAAGGATCTGAATTCAGGATGATTAGAAATTTTCCAAGTCATATCGTCTTGTAGAGTTTCAAATATCGTCGTGTAGAGGTATCGATATCGGCTTGATGACCTTAAACTTCAATACGATAGCCTAGCATAGGGATCGAAGTTTAAACTTCAATATGCGTCGAATAGTATTCGACGCAACGTCGAAGTATAGTCGACGTTCCTCTCAGAAAGAGTTGAAGTAACTCTAAACAGAATTCGACGTAATCTATGTCGACGTAACTCTGACTTCTAGTCGACGCATCTAGTGAAGTCGACGTATCTTAATCGACGCACCTTCCATATTATTCTCTCGACGTCCAGCCAGTCTGAAATCGACGCTTCCGTTGAATAGTAATCGACGCACGTCGATTTCTATGTCAGATTCAAAACACGCCAGATCTCTTTCCTTCTTTCTGTAGATCTGATTTTTATGGAATGATATTATTCTTTTATAGCCGTTCTGAATCAATCTTTCCTTCTATTTGATTCTTGGCTAATTTGATTAAGATTATTATGGATATTATTTGAAATCAGAATGAATTCTTTCCTTCTACAGATTTAATTATTATGGAAACTTTTTCTCTCTAATTGCTGATTGATTATTCCCCTTTAGCAACATCTTTTGAAACAGAGCTATAAATAAAGAGGAGGTCGGCAGAGAATAATGACTAGTGATCCACCATATACATTTGAAAAAGAGGAAGAGCTCCCAAGTGAAGAGTGAGAAAGCTGAGAAAAGAGATAGTGTGTTGCAGCAAAGAAAAAGCCTTCATCTTCTCCTCCTTCTGAAGTCATTCTGCTGCAAATTCTGAAAGCTCTCACAAAAGAGAGAAAAACTTACAATCTCCTTCTCACTATAGAAGAGAGATTACATTCACTATCCTTGTGCTTCTAATCTTCATGCTAGGAAGAAGATTCTTTCTTGTTTTAATTGTTTCTTCTAATTCTTCTTCTCATTCTTATTTCAACTTCAATTGTGTAAAAGAGTTTTTAGAATCTCTCTTCAAAAAATTCAGTTGTACTGGTTCTAAGAGTCTCCTTATCAAAAGACTCAGACTGGTTCTAAGAGTCTCCTTATCAAAAGACTCAGGCTGGTTCTAAGAGTCTCCTTATCAAAAGACACAGTGCAAGATAGTGAATTCCTACCAAGGGGGTAGAAGAGTGGACTACCCAAAGTCTGGGGAACCACTATATTTCTTTGTGTTGTGCTGTGATTTTCATTTTGCTATTTCTTTCTTTATTTACTTAATTCTTGTTGGTGTGTGTGAGAAGCTTAATTCTGTGATTATTACACACATATATATATATTAGTTAACTTTGCACAAAATTTATTTAAATCTCTATTCACCCCCCCCCCCCCTCTAGAGAATTCTAGTGTGGTTAACTGTGCACTTTCAATTGGTATCAGAGGGAGGTTGATCTAAAAAGGTTAACTCCTTGATCAAAAAGATCCTACCTCTTATATATATATATATATATATATATATATATATATATATTTCTAAAAACTATTTTTCACATGGCACAAATCAAAGATTATGCTTCCACCAGACCACCAATGTGCAATCTTGAAAAGTTTGCAGTTTGGAAAACAAGAATTAGGATCTATATGAATTCTATTGAAGAAGAATTATTTAATGTTATTTTGACAGGTCCTCCCAAGCCTTATAGAAGAGACTCAAGTGGTGAAGTGACTCAAACACTTGTCCCAAGGGCTGAGTGGACAGTTGAAGAGAAGAAGGCAGGAACATGTGATGCAAAAGCTGTGAACATTCTTGTCTCAACCCTCTCAGATGAAATCTTTCAAAAGGTTGTTAACTTTGAATCAGCCAAAGATATCTGGGAGGCTCTTACCAAGATGGTAGAAGGAAGTGCTGATGAAAGGAAAGATAGAAAGGCTCTATTGATCTCCCAATATGAGAACTTTCAAAAGAAGCATGAAGAAAGCATATCTGAGATGTATGACAGATTTAGTCTGATCATCAATCAATTAAGGAGTCTGGATAGAGAGATCTCTCTCACAGAGATCAATGACAAACTGTTAATGAGTCTCCCAAGTTCATGGGACTCAAGAATATGGGCAATAAGAGATACAAGAGGACAAAAGGAAATCTCAACAGATGCCCTCTTAGGAAAACTCAAATCCTATGAGCAACTGCTGAAAACCAGAGAAGAGAAGGAAAGAAGAGGAAACACTTCAACCTCCTCAAAAGATAGAAACATTGCTTTGAAAGCAACAGAAGAAGAGACCCCTGTCACTGAAGAAGAATTATTCAGCCTCCTGGCCAGAAGATTCAAGAAATGGGTCAGGACAGATGAGTCTAGAAGGAGAGAATCAAAACCAAGGTATGATAAAACTCCTACTAAATAAATTATTTGTTATTCCTGCAGGAAAACTAGACACATTGCACCAGAATGTCCAGAAAATACTGAGAAAAAGAAAGATCTGAAAAAGAAAGATCTCAAGAAAAAGGGGAAGAAGAAAGAAAGAGGCTTCATTGCAGAAGCTTGGAGTGAAACAGATTCTGAGGACAGCACCTCATCCAAAAGTGACAATGAAGAGTCTAAGCAAGAAGACCTATGCTTAATGGCTCTTGAAAGCTCAAAAGAAGAACATGGTGCTAAATCATGGAGTGAGACAGAATCAGAAGGAAACATCTCTTCTGAAGATGATAAAGAAAATAGCCTTATTCTCATAGAGGAATCTGAGGATAAGGATGAGGTAAGTATTTTTGATGACATAGATTTTCTGTGTGATGATTTCAAAAATGATTTTAAAGGATTATGTTTAGATCAACTAAAAGCTAAACAAGAAATTAAGAATCTAAAAGAACAAATTAATGTCATTAAAAACCAGAGAAATATAGATGATACTTGTTCTAAAAATAATGAGTTAAGGGCTAACATCAGAGAAAAAGAAATAGAGATGGCTAAAATAGAAAACCAGCTCCTTAAGAATAAGGTATCCCAAGCAAAAGCTTTTGAAGAATCAATAAAAATGAGAAGTCAAACACTTAAAGAAATCACAGAAAAACAAATAAGAAAACATAAAAATCTTGGGCTAGGAGCTGATCCCTCAGCTAGTCTAATTCCATCCAACAAACCTGTTTGGCTGAGCCCTGTTAAATTCACTAAACCCACTAAATCAATAAACCAAGAAGAAGACTCACAAAATAAGGAAGAAGACTCCCTTAATGAGATAAACCATTTTGATGAAACATCATACTATACAGATGAAGACTCTCAAACTACTTCTAAGAAGGCAACTAAGCCAAAAGAAACAACTCATAAAGAAATAAAATCGGAAAAAAGGAAAAATAAAATTTGTGAAAACACAATTGCGTCGACTTCATATCGACGCATGAATGATAGTGTGTCGAATTCTACTCGACGCAATCTCTCAGATGCTTCGACCTCAACTCGCCGCTTGAATAAAAGTACGTCGACTTCCAATCGACGCAACTTCTTACATGCGACGATTTTAGATCAACACAATCTGGAGAAAGCGCTGAATATAAATCGACGCAACTATCAACATACGTCGAATAGATATCGACGCATAAAAACTCAGAGCAACATAATTACAGGACATGTCTATTCTCCAAAAAGTTTCCATCTTAACCCCCATTCAGGACCCATTCATCCTGATCATAATTTCTATCCTAATCAAAATTTCTATCCTAACCAAAATTTCTATCCTAATCAAAATTTCTATCCTAATCAACACCACTATCCCTCCTGTCAAAAGGATGTCCATTACTCTCTTCTCAAAATAGACCAGGCAAATCCCCAAGCCTGGTGCCATTCCTGAAAGGACTCCATCTCCTCCTAACTCTCCTGCTCATCCATCTTCACCTCCTCCTCCTCCTCATACAGACATCTCTTATGTACCACCACCATCCACACCTTCACAAATACCAACTCAATCACCTGCTCAACCCTCCTCTATTCCTTCACCTCCTCCTCCATTGTCTCCTCCTCCTCCAACACAACATGAACCATCTCCATCCACTGAAAACCTCATCACCTAGTGTATCCAGTCAGCAGCCCAAAAATTTCAGGACATGCTGGATGGACACTGCTCTCAAATTCACTCCTCCATCATGCACATGCAAACCCAAATAGATGGGGTCAATGCCTCTGTGCAAAGCTTGAAGACCTCTGTCTCTTCCTCTAAAGTGACCAAGTCTTTCTTAACCTCCTTGGCTAAGAAGGTCAAGAAGGGGGAGAAATTAGATGAAGAGCAGTCCTCAAGTCACAAATCTCTCTCTCAAAAGTCCCTTCCTACTTCAAAAACTGACCTACTCAAGACCATTGGGAATGAAGTTGTACCTGAGCTACATACTGAAGAACAGATAACAGGTATACTCTCTATAGCAAGAGAAGCTGCCCAACAAGTAGTTCTCCTTCAAGGGGAGGCTAGCAGAGCAGAGAAAGAAGTTGAAAAGGAAACTGATGCTGAAGAAGCTATAGGAGAGAAAGAAAAAGAAGCTGAAGCTCAGGGGGAGCCAAATACTGAAGCTGGAGCTGAGAAAGAAACTGAAAAGGTAAATGTAGAAGAAACGGAAGTTCCATTTCAGGGGGAGCAAACTGCTGTGACTCAGGGGGAGATGAGTGAACCACCTGTTACTGAGAAGGAGCAACCCACTTCTCCAAAAACTTTAGTATTCATTAGGAAAAGAAAAACTCCTCCTACCCCTCCTGAGTGATGTGTTGAACAAAATACTCTATATTTTTCATCCATGCTTAAAATACTATTTATATTGAAGTCTGTGTATATGATTCTACTTTCTTCTGATTACTTAACATATTTCTTTTCTATATAAATGCCTTGCTGTGGCTGGTACAATTTCTCTCTGAAAAGGGTTAAGACAAATAGGGGGAGATTGTTGGGGAAGTGATTTATCTTAACTAAATGAGTAGATTCAAAGAATGAAAAGTTAGTCTAAGTAAATATGCGTCGAATAGTATTCGACGCAACGTCGAAGTATAGTCAACGTTCCTCTCAGAAAGAGTTGAAGTAACTCTAAACAGAATTCGACGTAATCTATGTCGACGTAACTCTGACTTCTAGTCGACGCATCTAGTGAAGTCGACGTATCTTAATCGATGCACCTTCCATATTATTCTCTCAACGTCCAGCCAGTCTGAAATCGACGCTTCCGTCGAATAGTAATCGACGCACGTCGATTTCTATGTCAGATTCAAAACACGCCAGATCTCTTTCCTTCTTTCTGTAGATCTGATTTTTATGGAATGATATTATTCTTTTATAGTCGTTCTGAACTAGTCTTTCCTTCTATTTGATTCTTGGCTAATTTGATTAAGATTATCATGGATATTATTTGAAATCAGAATGAATTCTTTCCTTCTACAGATTTAATTATTATGGAAACTTTTTCTCTCTAATTGCTGATTGATTATTCCCCTTTAGCAACATCTTTTGAAACAGAGCTATAAATAAAGAGGAGGTCGGCAGAGAATAATGACTAGTGATCCACCATATACATTTGAAAAAGAGGAAGAGCTCCCAAGTGAAGAGTGAGAAAGCTGAGAAAAGAGATAGTGTGCTGCAGCAAAGAAAAAGCCTTCATCTTCTCCTCCTTCTGAAGCCATTCTGCAGCAAATTATGAAAGCTCTCACAAAAGAGAGAAAAGCTTACAATCTCCTTCTCACTATAGAAGAGAGATTACATTCACTATCCTTGTTCTTCTAATCTTCTTGCTATGAAGAAGATTCTTTCTTGTTTTAATTATTTCTTCTAATTCTTCTTCTCATTCTTATTTCAACTTCAATTGTGTAAAAGAGTTTTTAGAATCTCTCTTCAAAAAATTCAGTTGTACTGGTTCTAAGAGTCTCCTTATCAAAAGACTCAGACTGGTTCTAAGAGTCTCCTTATCAAAAGACTCAGGCTGGTTCTAAGAGTCTCCTTATCAAAAGACTCAGTGCAAGATAGTGAATTCCTACCAAGGGGGTAGAAGAGTGGACTACCCAAAGTCTGGGGAACCACTATATTTCTTTGTGTTGTGCTGTGATTTTCATTTTGCTATTTCTTTCTTTATTTACTTAATTCTTGTTAGTGTGTGTGAGAAGCTTAATTCTGTGATTATTACACATATATATATTAGTTAACTTTGCACAAAATTTATTTAAATCTCTATTCACCCCCCCCCCCCCCCCCCCTCTAGAGAATTCTAGTGTGGTTAACTGTGCACTTTCAGCTCCTTATTGAGAGAAAATTTGTGGCTAGGCTTTCCAAACCACAAACTGTGATGCTGATTATTGATAGTTATTATGCACCATATATAGGTGGTGCATGATATACTAAGGATGCAGACGAGGGCAAGATCATCAAGGATCAGACTGTTTTTCAAAAGGTCATATTGCCTACCAACGCCTATGATCATGATCTTTCCTATGGATTCTTGTCCAATGAGTTCTCTATCAGTGGAACAAAGCCACAAAATTCAAGGAATAGAGTGGATTCTAGATTCTCATGGGTATTATTCCTTAGAAGAAATTCTGATACGCTTGACACATTTGTGTCTTTTGTCAAACAAATCCAGAATGAGATGGATTGTACTGTGATCAAAATTAGAAGTGACCATGACACAGAATTCCAGTCTGGAGCTATGATAAAATTTTGTAAATATCAAGGTATCTTATAAGAATTCTCTTCTCCCAAGACACCACAATAGAATGGAGTGGCTGAGAGAAAGAATAGAACCCTGATTAAGGCTGGTAGGACAATGCTAAGCGACTCTTCACTGCATGAATACTTTTGGGCTGAAGTAGTGAACACAACTTGTCATGTACTAAATAGAACCTCTATCACCGAGGATTACAAGAAGACTCCATATGAACTGATGAAAGGCTTAAAACCAACCTTATCCTACTTTAGAATCTTTGGCAGCAAGTGTTATATCCTGAATAATGGGAAATTCTATATAACTAAGTTTGATGAGAAAAGCTTTGGGGGTTTCTTTGTTGGATACATTAGTCATAGTAGGGTATATAAAATATACAACAAAAAGACCCAAGTTATAGAAGAATCAATTCATGTTGTACTTAATGAGACTAGCCTCATACACAAGGGCTGATCTTGTTCTTCTAATGTTGCAGGATCATAAGTAAAGATGAAGGAGTGAACCATTGTTGATGAAACTTAAGTCAACAAGTCTACCCCAACAGATATGGATGATGATGAAGAGAATCAATCACTAGAAAAAGTACAAGAATCTGCATAAGAAGTTCAGCATGCTGAAACTGAAGCTATGGAGACTCCAAGAAGGCTACCAACTGCCAGCAGACATTTGAAAGAGTACCCAAGCAATTTAATTATTGGAGATGCAAGCCAAGGTGTCAAAAACATAAGTAGAGTGCAGAATGAATTTATGTTTCTGAGCTTTCTATCTCAAATAGAACCCAAAAAGTTTGAGGAAGCAAATGGAGATCCCTCTTGGATCATAGCTATACAAGAATAATTAAACCAGTTCAAAAGATGTAAAGTATGGAAACTAGTTCCTAGACCTCAAGGACAAAATATAATTGGAACTAAATGGGTATACAAGAATAAAATGGATGCAAATCGAGTAATAATTAAGAACAAAACATGGCGGGTTGCAAAGGAATACAGATAAGAAGAAGGGATTAATTTTAATCAAACCTTTACACGTGTAGCCAGGCGTGAAGCAATCAGACTATTCCTTGCATATGCATCCCACAAATGATTCAAGGTCTACCAAATGGATGTGAAGTCTGCATTCCTTAATGGTGATATGAAGGAAGATGTTTATTTAGAGCAGCCCTCAGGTTTTATAAATCCAACCTTCCCTGATCATGTTTACTTTTAAGAAAAGCATTATATGGGTTAAAATAAGCACCTAGAGCATGGTATGATACCCTGTCTAGGTTCCTCATTGAAAACAAATTTTCATGGGGGATGATAGACAAGACATTATTCCTAAGGGAGATTAAGGGAAAGATATTGCTAGTTTAAATATATGTTGATGACATTATATTTGGCTCTATTGATAATAACTTTTGCAAAAAGTTTGCCAACTTGATGCAAGTGAAATTTGAAATGAGCAACATGGGAGAGCTAAAATACTTCTTAGGACTCTAAGTGAAATAATCTGAAGATGGAATCTTCATCTCCCAGGCTAAGTTCACTAAGGAATGAATCGATAAAAAAAGTTTGGAATGGAGGGTGCCTCCATAATGAGGACTCCCATGTAATCAAATGTATCTCTGGACAAGGATGAGAAAGGGAAACTTTTTTATGAAACCATGTACAAATGTATTATTAACTCCCTACTCTACTTCACTGCTAGTAGGCCAGATATAATGTTTGTTACATGTGTTTGTACTAGATATCAGGCGAACCCTAAGGAATCTCACTATTCCTCTACAAAAAGGATCATAAGTACCTTAAGGGCACATCTAATCTTGGCATATGGTATCCTAGGAGTAATGATTTTGAACTGATTGGGTACTCAGATGCAGATTATGCAGGATGCAAAGAGGATAGAAAAAGCACATCAAACACATGTCAACTCTTAGGCCAGAGACTAATCTCATGGAGCAGCAAGAAGCAAATGAGTGTAGTTATTTCAATTGCTGAGTCAGAGTACATCTCAGCTGGAAGTTGATGTGCACAACTGTTGTGGATACAACATCAGCTGGAAGACTACAACATCATGATCAGTAAAACAACAATATATTGTGACTCATCCAATGCAATTTCAATTGTTAAGAACCCTGTATCACATAGTAGGACTAAATATATTGAAATCAGGTATCACATCATCAGGGAGCATGTTGAAAAGAAAGATATCTGTCTTGAATATGTCCCCACTAACAAACAAGTGGTAGATATCTTTACAAAGCCCATTGATGAAGCCAAATTCAATTTCTTTAAATTTGAGCTTGATATGCTAAATCTAGATTAATTATATTAATGCTCACTTGTCTTCAAATATTGTGTATGTGGATGCTAACAATGTTTTTGCAGGAAGACAATGTGAAAATGCAGGAAAATCTCAAGTATTATCTCTATCGTCGAGCATTTAAAATGACATAGAGGTCTTGTCGATGGGTTGTCAAATCGACACAATAGATGTATCGACGTGGTAAACCTTCGACACTCAAATAATAGCATAAATTGGATCTTTCATCACATTCGTTGAATTGTGGATCAATTTCCTAAATATACACACCCAAGTACGCGCCTCTTAACATTCTAAAATAGAATATATAAATAGGTCAAATGCTTAGAACTAGATTATAACTTCATTTTACCTAAGCCATCAAAATGAAAAGTTTGTCCTACTCGACAACCTACAATGTCACCGACCTTCAGTCCTCTAGTTTTTCTTACCATGGTGCCAAAGAAAGGAGAAGATTCTTACAATATTGGATGTGAATTAGTCAGAGGAAGATTCAACACAGTAGATGACGAGATAAAATCAGTTATTGGATTATTGACTACTACCGGCTTGGAGTATGTATTAACTGAACCTACTGTTATTATGCGTAGAGAATTGGTGGAGTTCAATTCGAAGCCCCAAATGAGCTCATCTAGGAAATCCATCAAAACAGGGGTTGGTGATACCTTGTTAAGAGTGATAGTTCATAGGTTTACAAGAGCACTCCATCTGCCAACATTTGAAGAGAATGATAAGGAAAATGATATTTCCAATGAAGATTATTTTGAAGGTCTGAACTGGTGTGGACATGATACAGAGTGTTATGGATCATTGAAAAGGGGCAACTTCAACTTTAAAGGAAAACTTCTTGCAGATATCATTGGGAAGGTCCTAATATGTAAGCTTGATTCTCATGATAGAATATCAAGAGAAATGTTTGAGATTATGATAAGGGTCGTCTTGAGCAAGAGAACTATTTGGGCTCAAATCTTGTTTGACAAAATTTGGAAAAGTTTCAGTGCCCCAAATTTCAGAAGGATTCTGTCTTTACATCTGTTGACTAGTCTACCAGATAAACTGAATAAAAAGTTAGGCACTCTCATCCACTGCTTGAAGAAATGGACATAAGAACTCTGGAAAGGTGGGAGAGTATTCTCTAAGGCTCCAAAGAAATCCAAGGGAATTAGTTCAGGAAAAAAGTAAGAAGGTTGATGTGGCTGAAGAAAGTTCTTCTAAAGAGGAGGAATATGTTGACAACCCTACTCTTACACGCACTGAGGGGGAGACTGGTCAGACCTCTGTTCAAAGTTTCATATCAGAACCATTGGGTGAGCCCATGGTTACTGATGGAGTTGTTCCTACTAGTTCTACTATAGCAGCTAATGATAGAGAAGATGCTGCTCAAGGAGATGCTCCAGTTGAGGTGGAGATTCAAGTCGAGCTCCCTGCTCTAGAGGTTGAGGAAGCAACCCTCACTGGGTTGGCTATCCAAGAGTACCTGGAAAATTCTATGAAAGTTTTGGATGATGTTGTTCTTGAGAAAGAAGGACCAGAAGTTGATGATCAAAGATCAGACTCCCCTGATGTTGGAACCATAGCTTTTGATTTGAGTTAGGATTCATCCTCTTATTAAATCTAATAAATCTAAATTAACACAAATTAAATATGATACGATCGAATCAGAGAATATACTTAAGCAAATAATATAAGTTCTCTTCATTCGACAAATGTCGAACGGCGCTCGACAAATAGTCAGACAGCGCTCGACAAATAATCATCAGAACAGCGTTCGACAAATGTCGAACGGCGCTCGACGAATCCAGTCAGAACAATTGAAGTAGGCAGGCATTCTCTGAACGGCGCTCGACGAACTCATCCAGACTTAGCAGGTCGACGAGATAAATCAAGATCGACAAAATATCTTATTTGCAGAGAACTGCTCAGCACATCAAAAGGCGCTCGACAAATGCCGTTCAGTGCTCGACGAAATTCTAGCCAGAGCTCGACTAATATTTTATTTTGCCATCTTTCTTTATAATATTTAATCTAGCCGTTACAGCATTAAAATCATATTGCCGTTTCTGTATTGTCAAATCGGTAACTCCTCTTTCCAAGGAACAAAATTAAAGAGATTTTATCTCTTTCCATTTTCCCGAGCAAGGATTCAAAAAGCTTTCTCCAGACTATATATTCATGAGAAGAGCAGAAGGAAATATACAGATATAGGAGAGACAGAGAAGAAAATACACAGAAGCAAATCTATTTTTCTTGCTAATATTCTCTTGCAGATCTCATACATCCTGAGACAACAATCACGACCAATTGCTCAGGATCATCACTGCAAAAGAAGGAAGAAGCATTTGAACAATCAAAAGGAAGAGACCTCCAGAACTGTCATTCATCTATACCAGACAGGGGGAGCTCTTCATCATCTGATCCTTTCAACACCATATCAGGATCATCAAGAGTCTTCTATACAGAGAAGAACAATTTAATTTCTGCTTTTATTTTTCCTCTCTTTACCCCATCCTGTACAGGGTTATAACTCCCTTCAAAAGTTAATCTCGGTGACAGGGCACCTTAGCAAAAACCTGCAGTTTGGTTAGAGCACCTTATCAACAGCTCACCTGGTGAGAGGGCACCTTAACAACAACCTCACAGTGGATTCCTACCAGTGGGTAGAAGAGTAGATGTACCCAGTTGAGGGGAACTACTATACATCTTGTGTCATCTGGATGATTATTTTATTTTTCTTTGCACTCTTACTGCTTGTGTAAATTATTCTTTCAGGAAACAAATATAAATATACATATCATTTATTTTTGAAACCAAAACTTAATCAAGATCTTTTAATAAAGTAAATAAGAACTAAAACACTCCACTTTCATTTGGTATCAGAGGGGTGTTGATCTCTTTACAGGCTAACACCTGGATCACAAAGATCAGTTTAGTTCTTTCATATGTTCAACACAGTTTTTCAAAATGGCTCCATCAGTTTTCTCTATTACAGATCCACCTTTATGTAACTTGGATAGATTTGAGCTATGGCAAATTAGAATTAAATTATATATGAATGTCATAGATGAGAACATTTACAAATCTATTTTGATAGGACTTCCCCTCATGTCATCAAAGGCAGTGTTACACATGCATTACCTAGTTCCATGGGTATCAAGTCTCCTTCGAGAGCAATGAAAGGGCCTGGCTACAAAAGAAAACGTAGCAACAGAGAGACTGATGTCACTGCCAGTGTTTGCAAAATGAAGCCAGATAAATTCAAAGCTGGTACTGATGATGGGCGGACTGATAAACATAAAGAACCTTCCCCATCTACAGAACCTTCTCCATCCTCAGAAGCAGATGCCAAAGCCATGCAGATCTTGACTCAGTCAGTGTCAAAAGACATTCTTCAAAAGCTTGAAGACTGCACCTCTGCAAGAGGAATCTGGACCTCCCTCTCTAGGATGGTAAATAAACCTTCTTCCATCTCCTCAACTAACTGTATCTTTGATGCAGAACCATCAACAAACCTAAGTGAAGAGGAAGAAGAAGAAGAACTTAGAGCTAAAGCTTTCTGCATGATGGCCATAAATGGGTCATATCACAGTCCAGACGCAGAAGCAGAAAAGGTAAATGAGGTAATATTAATTCAAAACCCTACCTCTAAAAATTACAAATTTTCTTTTAAAATAATTTTTACCAATATAATAAAATGTAACATAAAAATAAAGAAGTCAGCAAATATAAATCATTTGATTCCCGAACATAACAAACCTAAAGAAGAACAAAATGACCTTTTAAAACATAAACTTGAACATTTTTTTAAAGAAAAACAAATTGATTGTGTTCAACAATTTCAAGAAAGATTTTCAAATTTATATTTTAATGAAATAAAAAGGCTAAAACTGCTAAACCTTTCAACTCTAATAAAACTCAAAGAAGTTTTCAAAATTAACTTCTCACCATTAAACTCCATCCCAATTTAAACAGCAAATCTAAAATTTACATGGATTGTTTTCATCATAAAAACTATGTTAAGACAACTTTGTATTCTTACAGACTTCTCCAAGTCAGTTTGAGCATTCTACTGTAGCTGCATTGATCAGTATTGATCATAGCACTGAGTGTGAGTCTCTTCTGATAAGGGGATTCTATGAGAAAGAAAATGTCTGCAATGTTTTTATAATCTAAAGCATTCCTTAAAATCCATTAACAGCTGTAGCAATTCAAGATAACTCAAATCTAGATCAAATGAGCTGCTTAAATAAAATAATTTAAAGAGTCTACAGAAGAAAATTAAAAACTAAAACCAAGTGAGAAAGAAAAGGAGAACATCAGAGAAGCCGAGTGAGAGAGAAAATGAGAAACACAAATCTCAAACAAAACTTAAAATCTGTATAAAGGTTGCTGCAATTAGAAATTTTAAATAGGCTGAAATTAAATTTTTTTTTTTTTGGCTGATGCAACTGAAAATTCTAAAAGCCATTTTAAGATTTCCAGGTCACTAGTTTTAATTTAATCCCAACTCAAATAGGGGGAGATTGTTGGAACCATAGCTTTTGATTTGAGTTAGGATTCATCCTCTTATTAAATCTAATAAATCTAAATTAACACAAATTAAATATGATACGATCGAATCGGAGAATATACTTAAGCAAATAATATAAGTTCTCTTCATTCGACAAATGTCGAACGGCGCTCGACAAATAGCCAGACAGCGCTCGACAAATATTCATCAGAACAGCGTTCGACAAATGTCGAACGGCGCTCGACGAATCCAGTCAGAACAATTGAAGTAGGCAGGCATTCTCTGAACGACGCTCGACGAACTCATCCAGACTTAGCAGGTCGACGAGATAAATCAAGATCGACAAAATATCTTATTTGTAGAGAACTGCTCAGCACATCAAAAGGCGCTCGACAAATGCCGTTTAGTGCTCAACGAAATTCTAGCCAGAGCTCGACTAATATTTTATTTTGCCATCTTTCTTTATAATATTTAATCTAGCCGTTACAGCATTAAAAGCATATTGCCGTTTCTGTATTGTCAAATCGGCAACTCCTCTTTCCAAGGAACAAAATTAAAGAGATTTTATCTCTTTCCATTTTCCCGAGCAAGGATTCAAAAAGCTTTCTCCAGACTATATATTCATGAGAAGAGCAGAAGGAAATATACAGATATAGGAGAGACAGAGAAGAAAATACACAGAAGCAAATCTATTTTTCTTGCTAATATTCTCTTGCAGATCTCATACATCCTGAGACAACAATCACGACCAATTGCTCAGGATCATCACTGCAAAAGAAGGAAGAAGCATTTGAACAATTAAAAGGAAGAGACCTCCAGAACTGTCATTCATCTATACCAGACAGGGGGAGCTCTTCATCATCTGATCCTTTCAACACCATATCAGGATCATCAAGAGTCTTCTATACAGAGAAGAACAATTTAATTTCTGCTTTTATTTTTCCTCTCTTTACCCCATCCTGTACAGGGTTATAACTCCCTTCAAAAGTTAATCTCGGTGACAGGGCACCTTAGCAAAAACCTGCAGTTTGGTTAGGGCACCTTATCAACAGCTCACCTGGTGAGAGGGCACCTTAACAACAACCTCACAGTGGATTCCTACCAGTGGGTAGAAGAGTAGATGTACCCAGTTGAGGGGAACTACTATACATCTTGTGTCATCTGGATGATTGTTTTATTTTTCTTTGCACTCTTACTGCTTGTGTAAATTATTCTTTTAGGAAACACATATAAATATACATATCATTTATTTTTGAAACCAAAACTTAATCAAGATCTTTTAATAAAGTAAATAAGAACTAAAACACTCCACTTTCACCTGATACTCTTTTTGATGATGATGTTATGGCTGACATGTATCAAGATCTGCAAAGAAAAGTGGTTGAGTAAGAGCAAGATGTTCCCAGTACATCTTCTCCACAACCTCAAGAAGAAGCTTCGGGCTCCATGATTACTCAGATAAAACCCTTGCTAACAGAAGAAACGATACACTATTAATCATATGTTGACAAATTGGTGAAGAACATCAAGGAAGACATATTTGTTCTGATGAAAAAGATGAAGGCTGCTATTGACCGTATTAATGCTTAGATCACTGACTGGTTCACCAAGGAAGGAACATCCGTGGACTGTAACTTGAATGTCCATCAATCTTTAGGTGCCAGGATGAATTCCACCCTGGAATTTAATCAAAAATCAGTGGAAGACTTGAAAAGTGCAGTTGACTAGATCATAAAGAGAATTGTTGATAGTTAGAAAGTCATCATGAACAGATGTGTGAACACTCAAGAGTTCACAAATGAAACCTTATCTAAGAAGTTGGAAAATCTACAAAGGACATTCAAAGAAGCAGTAATGAAGAAGTCAGAAATGGGGGAGAATATTGAAAGTGATCAAGCTCTTTAGATAGTGAATGAACTCCATCACTCCCTGGGACTCAATATCATAGTGTTTGAGCCTCCAAGGTCAGACATCCCTTATCATACTTCTGGAAATACACAGTTGGAAGCTGGATCAAGTCAGCAAAAGAGGCAAAGGCTATCAGAGGAAGAACCTGGTGCGAAGAGAAGAAGCTAGAGCAAATGATCCTAGTTTTAAAATGTGGAGTCCAAAGTCAAGACACATAATACTACAAACATGGAATGACTTTGGAAGCATTGACAAAGCCACGAACAAATACTACTCCACTGATGAATGAACTAAACATATAAAGTCTGAAGTCCAGAGGAGGATATACATAAAACAACAGAGGAAGGGAACATTGCCGAGGAATGCTTCCCTGATTCCTAACAAATACATTCCCAAGTCATTTAACTTCTTTGATAAATAAAAGTAGGAGGAGAAAGCCGAAGAAAAGAAGAAGAGTTCTTAAGTTTTAGATGGGCTGAAGGCAAATATAGTTTTTATTAATCTGTTAAAGAACATTTGACATACTTCTATATATGATATTTTGAACGTCATCTCTGATTTGAATAAGTTCTCAAGCTAAGGGTAAATACACTTTGTATTTGATTCATATGTTTAGAATGTTGTTTTCAAATATTCGATAGTGCAAGTCTAGCATAGAGCTAGACTTAGTGTCATCATACATAGTTTTGTCAATGAAATCCCTCATTGTGCAAAACACCATATCAACCAATGATCTACACTATATTAGACTTGTCACACACTTATAAACATAAGGAAGAAAGGTCTAGCAAGTGGGATAGAGCAAAGAATCTGAATTCAGGATGATCAGAAATATTCCAAGTCATATCGTCTTGGTCATATCATCTTGGAGAGTTTCAAATATCGTCATATAGGGGTATCGATATCGGCTTGACGATCTTAAGCTTCAAGACGATATCATCTTGTAGGCTCTCAGCTAAAGTATCATATTGTCTTGATTAGAAGAAACATCTCAAGCTCCAAATATCATCTTGGTAATACACTAACCAAGACAATATCATTTTGACAATGAACAGTTATACTCATATCATCTTGAAGATGATGAACAAGATGTTTGAAAGCTCTTCAATGAAAGAGGAATTTGTCTATGTCCATTATCCCCGAGGCTAAGTCCTTTATCATTGAGGTTATGTCAATTGTCATCGAGGACAAGTGAAGTGTCGTCAAGGAGCTTACACGACATTTCAAAAATATATTGAGTTGAGGATAACTTAAGTCCATATCGTCTAGATACGACTCCTCTGTTGCCAAGACAATGCTTATAACTAAGTGTTAAGTCTTATTGTCTTGATAAAGCTCAAATGGTGTCTTGATAAGCTTCATTCGAATAGAAGACAATGATCATGTTGAACACAAAATGTCGTCTTGATAAGCTTAACATTTGACTAGAAGGCAGTGATCTTGTTGAACACAAAATTCGACTTGATGAGCTTAACATTCGACTAGAAGACAGTGATCATGTTGCACACATAATTCAACTTGATAAGCTTGATCATTCAACTAGAAGACAGTGGTAGTCAGATATTCTCTTGTAGACCACAAGTATCATTGAGAAGAATCGAAATATCGTCGAGAAGAATCAAAATATCGCCGAGACAATGCTAATATCGCTGAGACAGTTGAAGATGCGGAAATACAAAGATTGTCGCCGCCGATTGTGCCAATTAGATCAGAGCTTTAAGGAAAGGAATAACTAACATTAATTATTCCATGATTTCGATGGTTAATGGCTGACTCTCATATAAATACTATAAAGATATAAGATGAAAACCCTAATCCTAATCGTAAGAATCATGGATCTTCTGAACATTCAAAGTGTCAGTTATGACAGAATAGAGCTTTCTCCAGACAATCAAAAGGCTGTCGTCAAGACATTACCAGTCTGAGACCAATAAGTTAAAGGAGATTTATTCAAGAATCATCTTGTACTCCTAGCGTGCTCTAGATTCTTCACTCTCAATTATTCCAGAACAAAGAAGTTCTCGGATATCAAGGTTAGTTAGATCCAAGTTTTCAAAAAGAAGATTCTTTCAAGATCTTGGCTGATCCAGTGACGGCTAACTGCATCAAATCCTAAGAAGACTCAATTCTTGCAAGATAAATATTTCTTGAGACTATTTGTGTTGTTGTAAACAAACTTATATTTTCTGTGGTGGGATATTTTAAGATCTGTGTGTTGGGTTCTGTATGAACCTGAGGTAGGATTTGTTGGAGCCTATGTTTCGCGTCTTTTGGTTTGAGAATAACAAATACCGTGTTGTATTTGATCTTGTATTTTGTGTGTTTATAGTGTGCAGGTTGTACAGGAACTATAGCTACACATTCCTATGAGTAGTATGCTGATTGGAGATGATTCTCTGGAAAGAGAGCTAACGTCCCGCTTTAAGAGTTAACGCCCCTCTTTAACTTTTAACGCTCCGCTTTAAGAGTTAACGCCCCGCTTTAACTCTTAACGGCCCGCTTTAAGAGTTAACACCCCGCTTTAACTCTTAACGCCCCCCATTAACTTTTTCGTCAATAAGGGATGTCGTCGAAGAGGGAATGACGTCGAGAAGAAGTATCGTCGAGTACCAAGAGACAACGCCAACGTTGACTCTTAACGCTCGCGTTGAGTCAACGATCTGCCACGATCTTGACGGTTGCGTGGTTTCAGCCACGACAGTACACGATCACTAACACTGGCGTTAACTCTTAACGCCAGGCGTTAGCTCTCGTACCTATTTAATGAGCAACCCCTCTCATTATTTTGTTGTTGATTCCATTGCCTCTAAAGCCAACATTTTGATTCTTTTGAGAGAGGCTCGTGTACAACAATTGAGCGATCTCCCTTGGGCAAACATAAAGATCTAAAGAAGATTTTGAAGGAGAAGGTCTACAACGCATATTCCATATGAAGGAAGATCGCTTCAAGAACGCCAACGTCTACATCGCCTTCGTCTTCACCTTCAGAATTCATTAGGGAGTTTCTCTTACTTTACCTTTATCTTGTATTCTTTTACTTTTTTCCTTTTGTAATTGGTGTGGAGAAATCGTTCGGGGAGAACGTCGGATTTCGGGAAGGATTCAATGGGTAAATTCGCCGCGGTTGTTGGCGACTAGGTCTTTGTGCGGCTTAGGGGTTAATTCGTCGCCTTGTGCGTGGCGACTAGGTCGAGGGTAGATCTAGGGGGTGGCTAGAGGCCTTATTTGGGGATAGATAGACTATAGCCAAACGGTCCTTAGGAGAAGGACCAGTGAAATAACAAAAAGTGATTTTTATATTCTCGCCTTGATTTCTAGCGTTATAGAAATCAAACATTTGTATAATCAAGTTCTTATGAAATAAAATCTTGTCCTTTAATGTTATGATTCAATTGATTTTATTTCCTCTTTAGGAATGCGTTAAATTGTATTTTCATCAAAGCATTAAAACAAACATTTGTGTAATTATCTTTGTAATACAATATTCGTTTTCATTATCTCTGATTTTCTGGAATTATATTTCATTAAAGTTTTCATAAGTTAAATCTCTGTGACATAATTCTGAGTAGCTTAATTTTCTGAAGAGCTAACGTCCAGCGTTAACACTTAACGCCAGGCGTTAGCAACAGTAAGGAAAAATTTTTGTTAACCTTATCTGAGATATTAAAATATATTTCCCTATAAAATATTCTGAAACTTCAGTCACAAACTCTGATATTTTTAATTAAGATTTAAAATCCATAAAACCCTTATTCACCCCCCCCCCCCCCCCCCCCCCCCCCTCTAAGGGCGTCATAAGATCCAACAAGATTCAAGGTTGAATCTGAATTGTAGGATCTAGTGTTTGAGATATGAGGTAGGGAACTTGTTGTTGTTCTTGAGGTAAGAGTTCTATACTACGAGGTGTAAGATCCCTGGTAGTAGATCTGAGTTTGGAAGAGTTTTTTGTTGAGGCTAGTACACTGCTAGATAAACACAGGGGGATAGTGGGCGTACCCATCTTGGGGAACCACTATAAATATCTGTGTATTTTGTGGTGTGCTTGTGATGTGTGTGATTTATCTTTTAATCCGTTGTAATTATTTTAAAAAGGATAAACACTTATTCACCCCCCCCCCCCTCTAGGTGGTATAGATCCCTATTCTTTCAGCTTTGATTTTGAGAGTCACAACTTCTCTCCGAATAGTGTGTTGATAAGCTTCAGAATAAGATGATGGTTCTGGTTAGGCTATAAGAGAAGATGCCATAGGTGGTAAATCAACACCATTTGAAGCAACTACGTGGTCATTGGTATAAGTAGATGAACAAATGTAATCTTCATGCCAGTGAGGAAGATCGTGGGCCCTACTAGATTTTCTAGGCAGAGGAACTATATTATTAGAAGAGATGGGAATAGAAGAATCAGGAGGGAGAATAGGAACTTGAATGCTAGGTTCATCAGTGGTAGAAAAAAGAGGGGATGAATCTAAGGATGTCAAAAACTCTTCTGATTTTGTTGGAAAAGGAGAGACTAAATGTAAAGGAGAAGATGTGGAAGTTTGAGAAGGTTTGTAGATGGAAGAAAATAGAATGTGTTTTGAAAAATAAACATCACGGCTTACAAAAAAATGATGCGTGGCTAGATCGAAGAGTTTATATCCTTTTGATGAATGTGATATCCAATGAAATTGCAACGAGAGGCTCTAGGAGGAAAGTTGTTGATGAGTCCCAATTATATACACATTTTTGGACTCATCTGGGCCGATTTTCTAGTCTTTGCACTTCACTTTAGACATGTTTTCATTCCTATTTAATACTCCATGCTAAGTGCACTTCTAGGCCCGTTTTGATGTTATTTCTTGTTCATCTTCGTTACTAGTTTTCATGCAGCGTTAAGTGCCACCTTCAGTGGCTAGACTGGTGTTGTATGCTGGAACAGGAGTCGTGCAGGTGTTCCCGGTACAAATCTGTACAGGAACACTGCGCACGATCACTGGATCTATCGCGCACGACCACTGGTCGTGCGCCATTGATCGTGCACACTTAACGCCCATTTTATGAGTTCTGTTTGGCTTATCGCACGACCATTGATGATAGTGCGCACGACCACTGGTCGTGCGCCACTGATCGTGCGCTAATTCTGCACTCCGGGATTATGCTACAGGTTCTTCGCGCGCTATCACTGGCATTCCTTCACGCACGGTCACTGGTCGTGCGCCACTGATCGTGCCCGTTCAAAATTCTGCTTTCTATAAATACGCGTTTTCATGAATTCTTCCGCCCTAACCCGCATTTTAGGTCTATTTCAGCGCCGTTTCTTGCTCGAGATCGCCCACTTCGCCCCTCCATCGCCACCCACCATCGGGAGGAGCTCCGGCCGCCATTCTCTTGCAAATCTCAAGCCGGAGCATCCTCTAGGCCTCCTCCATTGATCGTGCATCTCCAAAGCTTCATTTCAAGGGATTTCCTGCTGCATATATGAAGTTCTCCGGTGAGATCGTGGCCAGAGAAGATTGACGGAGAAGACGGGTATAATAGAAGAAGGTGACAGCTCTTCCGGACCCCGGACGGCAGTTGGAGCCCGAGTCCGGACAAGGATTGACAACCCTAGATTCCGGCCGTGAACCTCCGATGAGTCTCCGTGCTTTGGTTGTAATCTAAACCCCCTTTACACTGTAGTATAGTTTTCCTTTATTGTTTGGGTGTATGAACAATGTTTGCTAAAACCTATTCATGTTATTTTTGTATTTCATGTTAATGTGAAATTGATATGAGTGGTTTGTGCAAGTGAGGAGCGCGCCATTCCATCCTCCATCCCGCCGTCACGTTCATGTGCCGCACTAGCAATTGCTAGTGGCGTGCTTGTCGACGAGGTGCTTGCGACCCTCATCCGTATGCCTACTCTTCCATCCGCCTAGCGAAGCGAGGCATAGCGGCCCGTGTAATCCATTCCGACTCCGCCGGTGCGACCCATTCCATCCGCTAGCCTTCTCGTCCATCCGCCTAGTGAAGCGTGGCATAGCGGCCCGTGTAATCCATTCGCCTAACGAAGCAGTGCGCTCAAGGCCTGCACGGTTCGATTCCGCTTGCCTATTCGTCCATCCACCCTTGCGACGCAGCGCGCTCAAGGCCTGCCTAGTCTCCATCCCGCCAAGCGAAGCATTGCATAGCGGCATTGCATAGGAGTAGTTGTAGTTGTTTTCTTTTATTTTCCAAAAGCCAACCCAACTCCCCCGCATTCCATCCGACCTAAAGGACTTCAATCTCAAGTCCTTCCTTGAAAGTTAACTCCACCTTACTGTGTTCCTTCCGAGATCGATACTCGGGGATTTACTCCTCGTTTTATATTACTTGAACGATCGGTACACTGCCGTTTCGTGTCGCAGTCGAGCTACCGCCTATAGCGGTGTGTGAGATTTGCGCCATCAGTTGTCTCGGTTGGGGGCTATAGTGGAGGAAAAACATAGGCAACCAAAATCTCTTAAATGGTGATAATTAGGAGATTTATGAAATAAAAGCTCATATAATGTTTTATTATGAAGGACAGAAGAAGGAATTTTATTAATGATATGAGTTGCGGTAAGAACACATTTTTCCCAGAATTTGATAGGTAAAGAGGCATGAAAACGAAGGGGTTGTGCTATGTCCAGAATGTGATGGTGTTTTCGTTCAGGTATTCCAATTTGTTGTGGAGAATTTACACAACTGCTCTGGTGTAGGATCCCATGATCTAGACAAAAGAGTTTGAAATTATTATTGTAAAATTCAAAATCATTATCGATGTGAAAGATTTTGATGGAACAACTGAATTGATTAAGAATGAGTTGGAAAAATAATTTAAGTAATGCTGGAACTTCAGATTTAGAGAGCATTAAATAAGTCCATATATTTCGTGTGTGATTATCAACAAGCATGGTTAAAAGTAACAAAAACCAAAATGAGTAGGAGTTTTATATGGCCCATAAACATCACAATGAATAACTAAAAGACATTTTGACAAAAAATATCATTTTTGTGAAAAGGAAGGCGAGTTTGTTTAGCTAGAGAGCAAACAGTACATTGCATTTTAGAAATAGTACCTAAATCAGGTAAAACATAAGTCAAATGTCATAGTTTATCTGCAGAATTGTGGCCTATTCAATGGTGCCATAATAAGGTTTTATCAAACATGGCGTTAGCATGGCTTTGAATAGAAGGAAGAGGGCCACTGATAGCTGACTTAGAGAAGTTGACCAAACAATATAACCCATGCATTGGTTTACATATTTCCATAATTGTCGTCTGCAAATGGTTCTGCATGAAACAAGATTTGGAATTGAAAAATTGAAGGCAATTAGAATTGTTACAAAGTGTGCTGACATAAAGTAAATTGTGGTTGAATGCAGGAACAAAAAGCACATCATGTAAAATAATAGAAGGGGTGAGTTGAATGTTTCCAATGTGAGTAACATGTGAATGCATGAGCCATCTGGTACTAAGACACATTGTGAAGGGAGAAGTTCTTTAGGTTTGATAAGTAGATCAAAGCAATGAGAAATGTGGTTAGTGGCACCACTGTCGATGAGCCAAGCAACATTTTGAGGACAAGCCGACAAGTAAGAACAGATGCTTGCCAGTTTTGAGGAGAGTCACCAAAAATCAAAGTGGAATTATGAGTTTGGGTTGAAAGAAGCCCAAGAAGTTGAGTAATTTGATCTTGAGTTAACGTTGGAGATTCACAGATAGAGGTTTCAAGCAGATGGTCACGTCCTCCAGCATCTACATGATAAACTTGCTTTTGGTAATTCTTATCTGGGCTTTGCTTGCCTTTGAATTTATAATTAGGAGGATAGCCTGTGTTGAGTGATTATTATATATTGTTTTTGACATCCATTTTGCTCGGATTTTCATTGATTAGCTCAATATTTAATAGGTTTTATCTTCATATTCTCTCAAATTGATTTAAGTGCATATATGAGCATATGCGAGCTATTTGGGTGTATTTCATGTAATTCATGCATGGGAGAGATTGTCTCTCCCCCTTATCTTGTTTTTTTCTACTTACACTTGGATTGTTGTTTACCTCTTGTTAGTTGAAATCTATTTTTTAGCTAATTGGGGAATAGAGAAGCATCCTTGAAACATTTGTGAACATAGCTAGTGTGTGTGTGAGCATCTCTCTCTCAAAAATAATTTCAAACTTGAAGAAAATTCCATCTTTTTTCTAAACAATGAGATGATCGAAGTGTCATCACCGTCTATTAGAAGTGCTTTTAATATCCTTGAGCATTATACACGAGGAATAACATGCCTCATAGCTAGTGTATGTGAGCATCTCTCTCTAGATCACACACACACTCTCTCTCTCTATCTATATCTATCTATCTATCTATATATTAATACTGTAACATATATATATACAATCAATAGCCTAGTAATTATGTCAATGTAAATTATGAAGTTCGCGCATTGGTTGAGCCGTTGAGGTTTGAAGTTCTACATTCTTTAGTGGCAGGGCGTCCAATAGCATGCTTAGCATTTCCGCTGTGACTTCTTAACATGCATACGTAACTTCAAACAATAATTTACGAGAAATGTTTTCTTCGTGTAACATAGAATGAAAAAGAAACCTTTTTTTTAAACTTCCGCACATTCATCATTCACATATTCTAATAAAATTACTCTCGGAAAAATTAACTCCATGCTCTCTTTAGCTTATGAACAATAAAACATTTATAAATTAATTATAAAAACACTCAAAAGACCTAATTATTTGAAATATTTGGATGACTTATAATAAAATTTGAAAAGAAAATAAATCTTCATAATAAAAACAATATTATATGATTCTTGATTCTCAACAATTTTCGCAAATGGGTACACTTGTCAGTTGTCACAGGCCTTTCGCCTTAGTGAAGTGTTTGCGAAGTTATCGTAAACATAAAAATAATGGAAATATGGAATTACTATTTGCATACAAAGTTATGCTCTTTAATTTCACAAGCTCAACGTTCATATTAATTTTGTGTAAAAATTAATGCTTATATGTTGAATGAAAACTATCCAAATTATTTTATTTATAAACCTGCATGAAATTGATAGTAGTTTGTGCGCAGCCAAAAATTAATTATTTTTATGTGCTCAGTATATGCAACCTAATGATGTCAAACTA
The DNA here is from genome assembly GCA_033032865.1 of Dactylorhiza incarnata. Classification (NCBI taxonomy): domain Eukaryota; kingdom Viridiplantae; phylum Streptophyta; class Magnoliopsida; order Asparagales; family Orchidaceae; genus Dactylorhiza; species Dactylorhiza incarnata. The sequence continues at coordinate 8,906,608 of JAWHQI010000023.1, forward strand.
TATCATCATAAAATGTAGGTCATAAGCCTAAATTTAACATTGGTCATATTTTTAAAATACTTTTATTGAGTTAATGTAATCGGCTATAGTAGTTAGTGTCATGCCATGTCAAAGTTTAGAGTCAATTGATATTGTAACAATATAAATTAAATATGATGAAGGGAGATCTTAGGGCCTGTTTGAAAGAGTGGCGGTGGTGGGAAAAAAGATTGGTAGTAGAAAAATGAGCTATTGGAAAAAGTCTATTGCAAATTAAGATTTGTTTAGTAGAATTATGTTTGTAGAGCTTTTAAGAAAAGAGAAGCACATTATAAACTGTTTGACAAAATTGGACATAAGAAAAAAAAACAAATTCATAAATGCACGTCCAGCCGGAAAAATGTGCGCCCGGGCGGAAAATGCGCTCCGGGATGACAAATGCGCGCCCGGGACGAAAATCAGCGCGGGCTGGGGGGGGGGGGGGGGGGGGGGGGGGGGGGGGATGCACGCCCGAGAGGAAAATGCGTGCCCGGGTGGAAAATCCGCACTCGGGCCGAAAAATGTGCGTCCGGGCTAAAAAGTGCGCGCCCGAGCAGAAAATGCGTGCAGGGACGAAAATGCGCGCTAGGGGAGGAAAATGTGCTCTATGGCGGAAAATGCGCGTCAGGACAGGAAAATGCTCGTCGGGGCGAAAAATGTGCGCCAGAGCGAAAATTGCACGCTATGGTGAAAAAATGCGCGCCAGAGAGAAAATGTGCGCTCGGACGGAAAATGCGTGTTAGGTAGAAAAATGCGTGCCCGGGCAGAAAAATGCATGCCCGGGCCGAAAATGCGCGCACGACCCAAAAATGTGCGCCCGGGCGGAAAATGGATCTTCCAGAGAACTGGATCGTCTGGAGAAACGCTAGGGGGTTTCCACGGTGTTGTCAAACTGGATTGGGAGGGAGGAAAATGTTTCCGTAGCGTCAACTTTGTATCGGGGTATGAAAATGCTTTCCGAAAAGATTGAAAAGTAGAAGACCCATGACTTTTCAAAACGAGAAGAAAATGAAATTTTAGGTGGTAGCTTTTCTAACCGATAAACTCTCCAAACAATTTGTAATGTTTGGTAGTGTTTTTCAAAAAATAAATGGAGCAAAAAAACTCTCCCAAAAGACCCTTAGTGCCCTTAGTCATGCATTAGTAATGGTGATCAATTAGGATAGTATACTATAGTGATACAAGAAATAAAAATTACATTACTTTCTAATTGGAGGAATTGTGAGCATATTTTGAAAATTGTAATTAGTTTTAACTATGTGCTCTCATGTACTCATGTGTCAACACGATAGTGCTTACGTCGCTCATTTTCTCCGGTGCGCAACCCATGTTGATAACTTGATTTTGGATCTAATCAATATTGATATAAGGAGTATCTTATCTGCAGTCGCTTAGCACTGAAGAAGGCAAGCGGCACAAGAATTGTCGCGCATGGCACCGGGGTTTACCACTGCCGGACTTCTCGTATAGTTTTGTTCCAACACGCATCAAATTTTTTTTCCGAAAAACACATAATAAAATTATAAATATATATATGTCAGATTAAATTATTCAAGTACCTATATAAAAACATTGAGTCGCATGAGAAATGCCCTCCTTATATAGAGAAATATTTAGGTACGGGCAGCGTACAAAAGTAAGGTGCGGGTGAGATTTAGCCCATCCATCAGCCATCGAATGACTCTCCTTGCTAAAAAAACAGTTTTTCGATCGGACGACTCTCCTTGCTAAAAAATTCTAGTTATATATATGATTTAGTATAAAGTTGAAGTTATAAAAGAAAATTCTTTGGTCCACATAAGATCCCACAGTATTTATTGTCGCTCTCTGAGTAATCTGGGGTTTGGCAGTCAGCGATCATTGATTGTAGAGGAGCGATTCGATGCGACTTGAAGGGCAAAAAGATAATTTCAAGCTACATCGACTGGGCGTGAATAGTAGCACAAAACACCGCCCAGCAGAGGCGTAAGTGAAGCGGGGTGGTGGCGAGATCAATACGGCGGTGCAAGTGGTAAGAGATAGAAATTAGACGCAAGGAGGGAGGGCCGGCGGTGCATTAAATTCTCATTATTAAATAATTAAGTAATTATTACAAAAAAAAAGATGGCAACCACATGAGTACAGGACGAAACCACCGAAGCCGCTAATAGTATTGGTGATTTTCGTGATTATAGTAATTCTAGTTTACTTTTATAAAATTTAAAACATAATTATTTTTCTCGAAAAAAAAAAGAAGATAATATTTATTCTTTTTTCCCCTTAGGATTTAGGAATACTCTTTGTTTTTCCTCGCCATATACTATGTACTTAGGAAAGAGAAATCAAATGAGGCCTGAATTTCCCCCCTCTCAAAATCAATAAAATTAAAATCACTTAAACTGAATAAAAAAAAGAACCGCAAATCGCTTTTGGCTTTATGCAGGTCGAAAAATATTTCGTGCAGGACAAATTTCCAGCAGTCGCCTGCAGCTCTTCTCTTCCCTGGATCGACAACTCCGCTCCAAGCTCCTTGCAGATTGCCCCTCTTCAAGATCGGCCACTTCTTCCTCTACCTCAGATGCCTAAGTTTCCTCACTTTCACGCAAACTCTTGATCCGTAGATTTTGCCGAAAAGTTTTTCTATGAAGAAATTTTTTAATGGGATTTGGTTTGAAGGAATACTGTATCAAGCCAATTTGCTTAATTGAAGCAGGACATGCAGCAGATCAGTCGATCTAGATTAATATTAAAAAAACATTGTTACGCGCAGATCGTTTTTGGCTTTATGCAGGCTGCGAAAGTATGCAGGTCGAAAAATATTCCGTGCAGGACAAATTTTCGCAGACCACCCGTACTTTCTGCTCAAGAAATTTTTCATTCGTGTGTCGCGTTCCAGCGGTCGCTTGCAGCTCTTCTCTTCCCTGGATCGACAACTCCTCTCCAAGCTCCTTGCAGATCGCCCCTCTTCAAGATCGGACACTTCTTCCTCAATCTCAGATGCCTAGGTTTCCTCACTTTCACGCGAACTCTTGATCCGTAGCTTTTGCCGAAAAGTTTTTCTAGGAAGAAAAATTTTAATGGGATTTTTTTACTTATGAGTGTCCATGTTGTGTAACAATTCCCTGCAATTTTATTTTGAAAAATCACCAAATGCCTATGGGGGAAGGGATTTTTTTTGGAAAATGAAGGAGATGTGGACTATGGAGATGATGAAGATAATTAGCCTTGAACTCATCGGAAGTCCGAAGGTTGGTCGCTGAAATTAGTCTATCTATGCTCGCCATCGCCGATGGAAGTTTGAAGCTCGTTGGAAATCGTTGATTGTTCATCGTTGTAGGCGAAGGAACGAGGGAATGCCGACGGAGGGACGAGACTCATGCATAGGCAGGAAAGGGGAGTTGTGATTTAATGTGTCGGGGTGATTTGCAGATAAGTGTTTCTGAGGAAGGAAAACAAAATTCGCACGACCTGCATTTATCTTAAGGAAAAAGACATTTTAATCGAAATTTGTGGCCTCCATAAAACCTAAAACGGTCTGAGCCAAGCAAACCAATTATTATACGTTATTTGTAATAATCAGCACAAAGATATATTATGTTTTGTCAATAGAATGAAATGACTAGGGTTTCTCTCTTCTTTTTCATTTCTCAAGTTTTGTAAATAAGTTCCAAAATTACCAAGAAACTAATATTAAGCATAAAGTGAATATTTTTCTACTATGCGCACCTCTTTTTTCTTTGTGATAGCTGGTGTAGTGTCGACTGTAGTAACCATTGTTGTTAAGTAAAAACTCATCGCCAAACGAATACTTATTTATGTAGCACTAACAACATTAAATAAACTATACATTAGTTGCTGAGTCAAAATCGCACAGTTTTATCAGCGCCTTAGTTTTTAATATTAAATTATATTATTTTTTACAATAGAGTTATGAGTATTTTTTGATTTTCTTCAAAACGTGTTATACAATCAGCAGGAATAAATAATTCTATTTATTTTGAAGGATTTGCCTCAGCTCACAAGAATTACATAGAAATTCTTTAAGTTTTATGTGTTGTTCCTTCAGAAAAATACACACATATCTAACTTTGCTAAATTACTGAGAGCACCCCTCTTAATTTTGAAATTACAAAAATCTCTCATTAAGTTTTCATTTCATTATAAAAACCTCCCCTGAAGTTTTCATTTCATAACACCCATGCACAGATATTTTTATTCATGGATATAATACAATGAAAATTTAAGGGGAGGTTTTTGTAATGCAATGAAAACTTAAGGGGAGGTTATTGTAATTTCAAAATTAAGAGGGGTGCACTCAATAGTTATGCTAACTTACGGGGGAGGTTTGGATAATTATATATACATACTTCAAGTACAAATTATGACACATAATGAATAAGAACTTCTAGAAGCATAAAACATGATTTTTCCAAGATTAAGTTGAATTTTTGTATGAACAAATTTTCTTAGTTAGGATTTTGAAAAAATAATAAAATATATCCTTACATAAAATATTCATTCTTTAGTATAGCACAAAACAAATTAAAACCTACTATCAAAGGACCTCTTGTTTAAAAAATAAGTTGAAGAGAAAAGGTAAATGATTATTGAAATAAAAATCATGATCCACATAATCATAAGAGAAATTAAAAGACACCCAACTCTCATCCCAATCATTGAACTAAATTGCGTACCTGCAAGGCATTGAGGACGACATTCACTAGTGTCGGAGGAGTCCTAAGTCCGACATGCACTTTTGCCTCAACACTCAGGCTCTCAAATCGTACTTCCACCTTCGAGTCTCCTATTCCCAAGCTGTAAAAAACAATCATACATGCACATATGTATTAATAATAATTGTTACAAATGAAAGTGAAAGGATTGAATTATGGCTTTGTTTGGGCCTTGTGTGGGCAGAACTTATAGATTGTTTTGTAGTAATTCGTCAAAGAGAACGCAGGAGGTCAAACAGCCACGACGGAGCTTCCATATTCAATAGAAACAACAACAAAAATCTGCTCACTCAAATTGAGCATATATCTGAGCAATAATTAGTGTAATTACCTGCTCCTTCTTTCTTTTAGCTGTTGAAGAAATATTTCATTAACTTCATGAGTTAGAGGAGGGTCTTCAAGCCTCTCCATTGTATCCCTGGTTCTTTTCTTTTAAGAGGTAAAACCAGACATACGCTCTGTATTTATAGAGATGTATGTTATATTTAGGTCACCCAAATCTATTTAAGAGCCGGGAAGACAGTTGGGCGTCCCATCAACATTCAATTTATGTATGTTCTGATTTTATGCGCGGGCCAGATTTGATCTCTTGTAATTAATTATGCGGCACAGTCTGAACATATTTTATTATGCGGTAGGCTTTTGAAAATAAAACTAAATTGTGTACATAAAAGTGAATTAAGTTCCTTTGGTGAGGCGAAGGACTACTCATAACCACCACGTTCATAACCGCTACCGTTGTTTAGCCTTAATTATCTTGCGAGCGATCGAACCGAAGTTCTGAATGACCAATGTATGTTTTGCTGCTTGGACGGAAATGACTAATCTACAAAAAATACTGCTTCAAAACAGGATCGTTGTTGCGGAACGCTTAGGGCTCGTGGTAGACCGGTTCACTTGAACCACCTTAGCTCGTGAGCGAACTAAGCGCGCAAACAGTCAATTAGAGATTTGCTGGGTACACGGGGACTTTTTAACGTGGAAAACCCGGAAAGGGTAAAAAACCACGCGGCCGGAGCTGTGCCGACCAAACTTCACTATCTTCTGGGGGTTACAACTTGGACGCTAAAACTTGAGCGCGACAGGCCGCTGCTCGTTACAATATTTGGAGAGAGAGAGAACGAGCTCCGAGGGTGACAGGCCACCTCTCGGAAAAACTAAGTCTTTTTTCCCTTCTGAGAATGCTAGTCGCCTTTCGGAAGTGAGACGGCTAGTCGCCTTTTCCTTCTGAGAATGCTAGTCGCCTTTCGGAAGTGAGAAGACTAGTCGCCTATTTGGAAGTGAGACGGCTAGTCGCCTTTTCCTTCTGAGAATGCTAGTCGCCTTTCGGAAGTGAGAAGGCTAGTCGCCTTTTGGAAGTGAGACGGCTAGTCGCCTTTTCCTTCTGAGAATGCTAGTCGCCTTTCGGAAGTGAGAAGGCTAGTCGCCTTTCGGGATGATGAAGATCTTCAAGTCCACGAAGGAGATCTTCAAGCGCCGAAAGAGAATTCCGCAAAAGTCTGCAAGGAGCTCTCCCGGGTCCAGAAGTCAAGGTCCTTTCAAATGAAGCCTTGTGGCTCCTTTTATAGCTTTGGCCGGGGGCGACCCGGTAATTTTGTCGTCGGTAGTTTCCATAAATGCTCGGTGGACGAATCATATTCTCCGGTTCGGGGCCCTCGGATCGCCATTTTTCGTAAATGACCACCTTGCCCCTCGGGCAGCTCAGGCAGTTCGGGCAGTTCCGTTGGAGGCGAAAAAGGCGACTGACTGTTCCTGAAAAGTGAGAAGCCTGAAAGACAAAAAGTGAGAAGCCGGAAAGACAAAAAATGAAAAGCCGGAAACCCAAAAAGTGAGAAGCCGGAAACCCAAAAAGTGAGAAGCCGGAAAGACAAAAAGTGAGAAGCCGGAAACCCCAAAAGTGAGAAGCCGGAAACCCAAAAAGTGAGAAGCCGGAAAGACAAAAGTGAGAAAGCTTCCTGATCGCGCTCAGAAACGTTCTGAGCGCGTGCTAGCGCCGAAGTGCGCAACGAACCACGGGGATGCCTCGGGCGGACGGCGGACGGGGAGTTGCCCCCCAAAGGGGGGACCGGGATCCTTTGGCGAGGAGAGGGCGCCGGACCGCACCCCGAGGAGGGGTGGGCGTGGATTGGCCGCACCCCAAGGGGGGTACGGATTGGCCGCACCCCCAAGGGGGGGGGGTGCGGATTGGCCGCACCCCCCATGGGGGTGCGGCTTGGCCGCACCCCCCAAGGGGTGCGGCTTGCCCGCACCCCAAGGGGGGTGCGGCTTGGCCGCACCCCCCCAAGGAGGGATGCGGCTTGGCCGCACCCCCCAAGGGGTGCGGCTTGGCCTCACCCCAAGGGGGGTGCGGCTTTGCCGCACCCCCCAAGGGGGGATGCGGCTTGGCCTCACCCCAAGGGGGGTGCGGCTTGGCCGCACCCCCCAAGGGGGGATGCGGCTTGGCCGCACCCCAAGGGGGGTGCGGCTTGGCGGCACCCCCCAATGGGTGCGGCCGGGCCGCACCCCCTTGGGGGGCGGGGGGGGGGGGGGGGGGGGGGGGGGTGCGGCGGAGCCGCACCCCCCTGGGGGGTGCGACTTGGCCGGCCGAACCCCCAAGGGCGGTGCGGTCGGGGGGTGCAGCCTGCGTGCTACCGTGCTCTTTGACCGTCGACCCCTCCTCTCTTTTCCGCGGCTTTCTTCAGGTGCGTCCTAAGGCCTTTACGGGTGTACAACATAAGCCCCCCAAACCTTCGGAGTCCGAGTCGCTACGCGGAGGAGTTCGGAGGTTTTTGATTTTCCTTCGCGGCAATTTGGATCACTGTCATCTTTGTGCGATGTTCCAGAAGTCGTTGCTCGGCTCTAGCTGTGGCAGAAACATTTATCTCGTCTTGCTGGGTCGCGAGCTTGCCGCACAGCGTTTTGTGCTGGAGATTGTAACGAGCTTGTTGTTCAGCGTTGAAGCCTGTGTAGCTCGGTGGCTTTTTTCACAAGATAACGGGTGAGTCTGCGTGGGTCTGAGCCCGCGATTTTTACATGATAGGAAGTCAGTTCGCGTGAGTCTGAGCTCGCGGCTTTTTATAATAGAAAATTAGTTTGCGCGAGTCTGTGCTCGCGACTTTTTTATAACAAGATAGGTGTACGAGCCTGGGCTCGCGGCTTATAATAAGATAGGTGCACGAGTCTGGGCTCGTGGCTTTTACATAAGGAATTATTTCGCACAAGTCTGTGCTTGCGGCTTTTGCACGAGTCGGGCTCGCGGCTTGGCCGGTGAATAGCGGGTGTATTCAAACCGTGTGCGAATGTAGGAGGGGCAAACATTTATGACGTCGGGACCTTACTGTGGTGGAGAGGGGCGAACCTTCAATCGACGGCAATGAGAAATTATTGTGAGCGCGCTGCCCGGAGGCAGTTGCCATTTATTAGCGCACTGCCCGGAGGCAGGTGCTATTCATTAGCGCACTGCCCGGAGGCATGCGCTGTTCATTAGCGCACTGCCCGGAGGCATGCGCTGTTCATTAGCGCACTGCCCGGAGGCAGGCGCTGTTCATTAGCGCACTGCCCGGAGGCAGGCGCTGTTCATTAGCGCACTGCCGGGAGGCAGGTGCTGTTCATTAGCGCACTGCCCGGAGGCAGGTGCTGTTCATTAGCGCACTGCTCGGAGGCAGGTGCTGTTCATTAGCGCACTGCCCGGAGGCAGGTGCTGTTCATTAGCGCACTGCCCGGAGGCATGTGCTGTTCATTAGCGCACTGCCCAGAGGCAGGTGCTGTTCATTAGCGCACTGCCCGGAGGCAGGTGCTGTTCATTAGCGCACTGCCCGGAGGCAGGTGCTGTTCATTAGCGCACTGCCCGGAGGCAGGTGCTGTTCATTAGCGCACTGCCCGGAGGCAGGTGCTGTTCATTAGCGCACTGCCCGGAGGCAGGTGCTGTTCATTAACGCACTGCCCGGAGGCAGGTGCTGTTCATTAGCGCACTGCCCGGAGGCATGTGCTGTTCATTAGCGCACTGCCCGGAGGCAGGTGCTGTTCATTAGCGCACTGCCCGGAGGCAGGTGCTGGTCATTAGCGCACTGCCCGGATACAGGTGCTGTTCATTAGCGCACTGCCCAGAGGCAGGTGCTGTTCATTAGCGCACTGCCCGGAGGCATGTGCTGTTCATTAGCGCACTGCCCGGAGGCATGTGCTGTTCATTAGCGCACTTCCCGGAGGCAGGTGCTGTTCATTAGCGCACTGCCCGGAGGCAGGTGCTGTTCATTAGCGCACTGCCCGGAGGCAGGTGCTGTTCATTAGCGCACTGCCCGGAGGCAGGTGCTGTTCATTAGCGCACTGCCCGGAGGCAGGTGCTGTTCATTAGCGCACTGCCCGGAGGCAGGTGCTGTTCATTAGCGCACTGCCCGGAGGCAGGTGCTGTTCATTAGCGCACTGCCCGGAGGCAGGTGCTGTTCATTAGCGCACTGCCCGGAGGCAGGTGCTGTTCATTAGCGCACTGCCCGGAGGCAGGTGCTGTTCATTAGCGCACTGCCCGGAGGCAGGTGCTGTTCATTAGCGAGTGGACGTCTTTACGTAGTTTCGATGACGCAAAATATGACATGTGTGAAATGATTAACTTTAAAAACGATTAGTAGTGGAAATTTGCACAAAGTTTTTAAAGTTGATAGAAACAGAGTTGACAGAATATTTCAGCGGCGCTGGTAGAGCCCCGCTGATGGTATGAAGCTTTCTCCTGGGATGACTGCCTTAAGGGTTGCTCCCGGTCCTTCCTGGCGGGCCGCTAGCTGATCTCCTGCTAGCCGAATAGTCGCCTAGTCTCGTAGGAATTTCCCCAGTAGGCCTCGTTTGACGAGTTGCTCGATTTCATCCTTAAGCTTGGAGCAATTTTCCGTGTCATGTCCTTGTCCACGATGGAACTCACAATATTTTGTCTGGTCCCCTGAGTTTTTAGTGAGGGGTCTGGGCTTGCGGAGCGTCTGGTTGTCTTTGATTGCGTACAGTACGTTAGTCCTGGTAGTGTTTAGGGGAGTGTAGTCCTGACGTTGGCGAGATCCTCGGTCTCGGCTGGGGTTGTCGTGATGCTTGCTGTTCTTATTGGGAACTGCCCGTGGCAGTGACTCCTCTTTCTTCCTCTTCGAGCTCCCCTCGAACTGCCGGCGGTGCGCTTCAATTGCCTCATCTGCTGCTATCTGGGCCTCGACTCACTGAACGAGGTCAGGATAGCTTGTTACAGTTTCTCTCATTAGAGTTGAGTAGAAGCCACTTGGGCGGAGTCCTCCAAGGAAAACTCCTCGCAAAAGCTCAGGGTCGACTCCGGGATCTGTCGCGCCTCAGAGGCGAAGCGTTGGAAAAAATCCTTCAGAGTTTCTCCGTCGTTCTGGCGGATTCCCGAGAGATGGGAAGGATCTCGGACAATCCTACGATTGGCGATGAACTGGTCCACGAACTGCTGCGCCATTTCTGCGAAGTTGTTGATGGCCCCATCTCGCAGGGAGTGGAACCAAGTGCGCGCTTGTCCTTTCAAAGTTGCCGGGAACACTTGACAGAGGAGTTGGTCGGGAGCGCTGTAAATCCTCATGATGGTGGTGAAGTGATTGACGTGTTCCAGCGGGTCGTCCGTCCCGTCGAACGTTTCGATGTTGGGAAGCTTGAAACCGTTTGGAATTGGATGGTCCAGGACTTGAGGTGATAGTGGGGAGCCGTGGCGCGCGGGATGGCGGGCGAGAGCTGCGCGTCGCCCTGCTTGGGCATACTCCTCCTCTATCATGTTGCGTATTTCTTCTCACGTAGCTCTTTCCACTGCTTGCTCAGGGGCGGCTCTTCCGCGGTGGTGGTGGTCAGCTTCTGGGCCTCCAGCTGGTGGGCCAAGGTGAGCGGTACTTGCCGCATTGGAGAATCCTTCTGAAGCTTCGTCTTCTTGGACAGCCTCCCCGTTCGGGGCATGATTCAGAGTCGGGGGCGGCGGTGCGTTCAAAGCTGGCAGTTGGATCGGAACTTGAGGAGCCCCAAGATTCCTCACGAGGGCCAACATCTCAGCTTGATGTTCTTCGATCTGCTGCATGCGCACCTCCAAACCTGTTGCAGGTGCAGACAGCGCCTCCTCCGCGGGAGGTGCATTGATAAGTGAGTGGGAGGGAGCTGGGTCGACGCGTCCTTCCGGCATCGATCCTTCAGTAGTGCGAGCACTCTTTCTTGCCATAGCAGTTGGCTCTCAAAGAGTTTTTCGGGAAAGTTTCCCACAGACGGCGCCAAACTGTTGCGGAACGCTTATGGCTCGTGGTAGACCGGTTCACTTGAACCACCTTAGCTCGTGAGCGAACTAAGCGCGCAAACAGTCAATTAGAGATTTGCTGGGTACACGGGGACTTTTTAACGTGGAAAACCAGGAAAGGGTAAAAAACCACGCGGCCGGAGCTGTGCCGACCAAACTTCACTATCTTCTGGGGGTTAAAACTTGGACGCTAGAACTTGAGCGCGACAGGCCGCTGCTCGTTACAATATTTGGAGAGAGAGAGAACGAGCTCCGAGGGTGATAGGCCACCTCTCGGAAAAACTAAGTCTTTTTTCCCTTCTGAGAATGCTAGTCGCCTTTCGGAAGTGAGACGGCTAGTCGCCTTTTCCTTCTGAGAATGCTAGTCGCCTTTCGGAAGTGAGAAGGCTAGTCGCCCTTTGGAAGTGAGACGGCTAGTCGCCTTTTCCTTCTGAGAATGCTAGTCGCCTTTCGGAAGTGAGAAGGCTAGTCGCCTTTTGGAAGTGAGACGGCTAGTCGCCTTTTCCTTCTGAGAATGCTAGTCGCCTTTCGGAAGTGAGAAGGCTAGTCGCCTTTCGGGATGATGAAGATCTTCAAGTCCACGAAGGAGATCTTCAAGCGCCGAAGGAGAATTCCACAAAAGTCTGCAAGGAGCTCTCCCGGGTCCAGAAGTCAAGGTCCTTTCAAATGAAGCCTTGGGGCTCCTTTTATAGCTTTGGCCGGGGGCGACCCGGTAATTTTGTCGTCGGTAGTTTCCATAAATGCTCGGTGGACGAATCATATTCTCCGGTTCGGGGCCCTCGGGTCGCTATTTTTTGTAAATGACCACCTTGCCCCTCGGGCAGCTCGGGCAGTTTGGGCAGCTCGGGCAGTTTGGGCAGTTCGGGCAGTTCCGTTGGAGGCGAAAAAGGCGACTGACTGTTCCTGAAAAGTGAGAAGCCTGAAAGACAAAAAGTGAGAAGCCGGAAAACAAAAAGTGAGAAGACGGAAACCCAAAAAGTGAGAAGCCGGAAACACAAAAAGTGAGAAGCCGGAAAGACAAAAAGGGAGAAGCCGGAAACCCAAAAAGTGAGAAGCCGGAAACCCAAAAAGTGAGAAGCCGGAAAGACAAAAAGCGAGAAGCCGGAAACCCAAAATGTGAGAAGCCGGAAACCCAAAAAGTGAGAAGCCGGAAAGACAAAAAGTGAGAAAGCTTCCTGATCGCGCTCAGAAACGTTCTGAGCGCGTGCTAGCGCCGAAGTGCTCCAAGTGCGCAACGAACCACGGGGATGCCTCGGGCGGACGGGGAGTTGCCCCCCAAAGGGGGGACCAGGATCCTTTGGCGAGGAGAGGGCGCCAGACCGCACCCCGAGGAGGGGTGGGCGTGGATTGGCCGCACCCCCAAGGGGGGGGGTGCGGATTGGCCGCACCCCCCAAGGGGGGATGCGGCGTGGCCGCACCCCCCAAGGGGGGATGCGGCGTGGCCGCACCCCCCAAGGGGGGATGCGGCGTGGCCGCACCCCAAGGGGGGTGCGGCTTGGCCGCACCCGCCAAGGGGGGATGCGACTTGGCCGCACCCCCCAAGGGGTGCGGCTTGGCCGCACCCCAAGGGGGGTGCGGCTTGGCCGCACCACCCAAGGGGGGATGCGGCTTGGCCGCACCCCAAGGGGGGTGCGGCTTGGCCGCACCCCCTAATGGGTGTGGCTTGGCCGCACCCCCTTGGGGGGGGGGGGGGGTGCGGCTGAGCCGCACCCCCCTGGGGGGTGTGACTTGGCCGGCCGCACCCCCAAGGGCGGTGCGGTCGGGGGGTGCAGCCTGCGTGCTACCGTGCTCTTTGACCGTCGACCCCTCCTCTCTTTTCTGGGGCTTTCTTCAGGTGCGTCCTAAGGCCTTTACGGGTGTACAACAATCGTATATTGATCCGAATAGAGAAAATACTCGAGGTCCAATCAAATCAATCAATTCAACTAGCGGTTGGACTATTATATAGAAAATATCATAGAAATTATTGCTGGTTGATTTGAACTGTCTTAGCTCGAGAGTGAGCCGAGCGCGCAAATTTTTACATAGGATACTAACAGCTATCAATAAGACTTTTACCCGGAAATGGTGAAAAGCAACGGGGCCGGATCTGTGCCGATCAAGTTCAACTATTCTTTGGGGGGGTTACAAAAGTTATCTCTCGAGGGCGACTGACCACCGCTCGTTACAATAATTTTTCTCGACCACAGAGGTCGCTTGGAGTAGAGTGGTGATGAGCATGCTCGGAAGCAATCTGAATGATGAATGTGACAATGGGCTCTGAGCTCGAAGGACGTAGATGGATGAGGTATTCGAGCTGTCTTCGAGGGGACCTTCGAGCAGCGAAGGAAATCTTCGAGGCTCCGAAAGAATCTTTAAAGGCTGAAGGAGATCTTTGAGCCGTCTTCAAAGACTGAAGGCAACCTTCGAGCCATCTTCAAGGGACCTTAGAACTCCAAAGGAGATCTTTGAGCGCCAAAGAAGATCTTCGAAAGGATCTTCAAGCTCTGAAGGAGATCTTCGAGCGCCGAAGGAGATCTTCGAGCGCCGAAGGAGATCTTCGAGCGCCGAAGGAGATCTTCGAGCGCCGAAGGAAATCTTCGAGCGCCGAAAGAGATCTTCGAAGGTATATTCAAGTGCTGAAGTAGAACTTAAGGAGATCTTCGAAGGAAGACTCAGGAGCTTTCTCAGGCGTAGACTACAAGGTCCTCTCAAATGAGGGCAATGTGTCCCTTTATAGCTTCTAAGATGGGCATTTTGGTAATTATGCTGCTAAGTGGGTGTGGCTATCCACACATCCATGATACAAGGTATTATTATCTGCACCCCCATGATAGGGGAATTTTACAATGCGCACATCAACAATGGAGAATTTTACTATGCGCACCCCCATGATGAGGGATTTTACTATGCACGCCCCTTAATAGGGGATTTTACGATGTGCACCCCTATAATGGGGATATGACTATGCGCTCCCCCATGATGGGGGGATTTTACTATGCACACACCCGTGGTGGAGGATTTTACTATGCGCACCCCATGGTTGGTGATTTCCCTATGCGCACCATATGGTGGAGGATTTTATTGTGCGCACCCCTATGATAGAGGATTTTACTATGCACACCCCCATAATAATGGATTTTACTATGCGCATCCTATTGATGAGGGATTTTACTATTCACACACCCATGATGGGGGGTTATACTATTCACACACCCAGGATGAGGGATAGTGTAAGACCCCCTCCCCTAATCGCAATCGGGTCGGGTCGAAGACGGGCCTTACCGCCCAAGACTGCCACCATATGCTTTCTAAGTGGCACCAACCCACTCTCCAAGCATAGAATGATCGTCTCGTCAGGCTATGGAAACTCATCACATCACATTAGATCACAGCGGAAGTAATTCAGAAATTAATATATATATATATATATCATAGTAGTTCAAAAAAATGGGGCCAAGGGGCCGGCCCGGGCCCGGCTCGGAAAAAGCCCGTTGAGGCCCGGGCCCGCGCAAAGCCCGCCTGGGCCCGGGCCGGGCTTAGGGGGCCTAACGGGCCCCCATATTAGGCAAATGCTCGGCCCGGTGCCCGGTTTACCGGGCTCTTGAAAAGCCCGGTTTGGCCATGGCAGCTTGCTACCATGACAGCCATAAGGCCGGGCCCGGCCAGGGCCCGGCCTGGCCTGGCCCCGGGGGCCTTGGTAGGCCCCCATTTGGAAGGAAAGCTCGAGCCCGGCCCGACCCGGTTAAGGCTAGGCCCGGGCCGGGCCCGGTTGGAAAAAAGCCCGGGCCCGGTGGGCCCGATCTTGGCTCGGGCTCGCCGGGCTTTTTGGACAGGACTAATATATATATATATAACAAAGGTCGTAGCCTTAAGATTATACATGCGGCCCATTGGGCTAAAGAAAACTACAACACCCTCTCTCTGCTTCTACCAAGCTAAGAGCTCACATCTCTAAGGACCGGAGACGAGATAGGTACGTCTGTTCGTGCAGGCTCTAAGACAGGTATGCTCTAACGTGCTAACTGAACTTCGCGCTGCTCTATATCCTGTGAATGGTTATTCAATAACCGTTAGTCACAGAATAAATGGATTCACACCTCCTCCCCAAGATCCTTGTACTTAGGGACGAGAGTGAACCTCAATACTAGCAACAATAGCCGAAGCAAAAGAAAGTTAGCAGTAGCATATTTATAGATTTGCATTTTCAAGAAATAAAGCTAGGAGAATTAGGCTGAACAAACACAACAATATATAACTGGAAAGCTGAAGCATAAACATCAGTTATACCCCAAAGAGCTCAACTAGTATTTACACAATCACACAGGGGTTCATAACCTGCAACCACACCACAGGAGTTCATAACCTGCCATCACACCGCAGGTGTTCAAAACCTACGCAAACACCATATGTCGACATAGATTGAGCCGCTTATATTCCAGCAAGGAAGCGGACCCCATGGGCCTCACCGATGTGGTCGTCAATGATAGTGGCCAGTCCTGCCACATATGGGTTTGGACGTACTGCACTTCCCAGGCTCCAACGTATAACCCCATGTACTCTTGGACGTAAGAGATGTTCGGTAATAACTGAATTTGGCCAACCAACGGAAGGACCCAACGGGGCATATAAGACACAACCGAGCTCCCGGGTGCACATCTCCCTATCGCCTAGAGTCTTCAACCTTCCCGCACCGGTATATACGGTCTACGGGCATGACTGCCCGCCACTTTTTCCGCATGCAATTTACAATATAACCATTTTATAAATCAGATAATATGTACTCTCAGGTCCGCGGTGGCTTGCCTTACTCGACATAAAACTAATCGGGCAGGCGACTACACAATATCATCGTGCAACTCAACTTTAGGCAAGGAGCACGACGAGCGCGTGAGTGCATTATTTGGGGCTAACTTGGGAGGATTAACTTGACTCGTGACTATCCCCAATTAACGCAACAATAGAAAGCTAAACCTTCGTTAAAGCAAGGCCCGAGCTAAGGATGCAGAAAGAGTAAATTGCAATAAATGAGTGCGGTAAGAGAATGCCGCTAAATAGACTACAAAATTAAAGTACTATAATAAGGTACTGGAATAAACTGCAGTAAGTAAAAGCTGAACTGAAATGCTCGAATAAAGCGCTGAAAGGAACTAGACCAGTACTTAATTGGAGTCAAGAAAATACTGAATGAAAGTGCAAAATCTGAAATAAAAGAAAATAAGAAGGTTATTAGTCCTTCCTTTCTATCTCCATCACCAAAGGTAAGTTCAGTTCTTCTCTCCGTTCCAAGAAGCCTTCCCCGTTCCAAGGAGGCAACTCCGTTTATAGGAGGCTTCTCCGTTCCAATGAGGCAAGTTTACAATTCTGTGGTGAGTTCTTAGTATTTTACCGTGTTAGGGTCCGCCGGTTTGATTGTATATGATTATTACTTTTAGTTGTACCTGATGACTGAAATCGTGTTGCGTAAAATTAAGATATTATCCATGTATAATCTGATAAGGCAAGTGTACCTATCGTTTTATAGTATAGGATTTAGAAAATCAAGTGTCGTATTATTTTCGGGCTTGTTGAGTACTTCTACTCATAAAGAAGAGCTATTATTTTATCGATCACAAAGTCGGGTTTGTTTCAGACTAAAATGATGATTAAAAGATTAGCACTTGATCTTGAATCCCTTTGGAATAAAATATAATTTTGTAAAAGATAAAATCGCAAACTCTTATTGAAATAACTTCGAACGCGGAGGTTCCCAAAACATGATAGCACCTCTATCAAGGAATACTACCAACTGACCTTAGGTTGATCGATTAAGACCCCTCAGCCAGTCGAAACCCCTAAGCTTGATTTAAGCGGTGAACCCCACTATTGGATTTAAATCCAATCCAAAAGATTTATGTCGTCTGTACAACCCCGGTGTTCGCCAGGAGGAGA
Organism: Dactylorhiza incarnata; assembly: GCA_033032865.1. Lineage (NCBI taxonomy): Eukaryota > Viridiplantae > Streptophyta > Magnoliopsida > Asparagales > Orchidaceae > Dactylorhiza > Dactylorhiza incarnata. Next base: position 8,923,486 of record JAWHQI010000023.1, read on the forward strand.
GCAAAGATAAAAGAACCAACAGGCAAAGAAGAGTAAGAAGGCAAGCGGGACAGGGGGCCGGGCGAGCCGGGCCTCTGCATGAGGGCGAGCGGGCCAGGCCCTCGTTGTTCGCTCGCAGGAAGGTGAGCGAACCGAGCCTCTCGGTTCGCGAGAGAGACTCTTATGTGTGGCTCGCCCAGTCCTAGATTCATGATCTTTTTACCTAAAAGCCCCTGGTGTTCTGCAGTTAGCCCCTCCAAACAGCGGAGTTTGGCTGTTAGCAGACCACTTTGGGCTGCGTATAGCAAGAGTGTAAGGCGGAATCTCACTATTGATAGACCAGACTTAAAAAACTATAAATAGACCTTGAAGGGCACCTTGGGAGTGGATTCCAATCTCAGTTTCTGAGCTTCTTCCTCCCTTGGTTATCTTGGCTTAGCTCTCCGGCTCTCCAAGGTGCTCAGTCTCAGCTTTGGCTTGGGAGGGGAATCACTCAAAGATCTTTCGGGTGTGTGGTGGGACCTCCTCGCTGCGACCAAGGGTCTGTCCTTAGTTCTGAGTCTCCGGTCGGTTCCTTTTGAGGAATTAGTAAGTGCTAGCTGCCCCTCTTCATTGAGGGCCCGAACTCCACAAAGAAGCAAATTCCTGGTTTCAACAGCCACGTAGAGAGCAATGTCTTTCTTCATATCGATGTACATCTTTGTGCTCCCAGGGTGGATCGAGTACTTGGTAAAGTGAGCCTCGTACATCAATTCCGCCAGTAAAGTACCAATGTTTGGGATGCATAATCTGTCATTTTTCCACATAAGACCATCTTCGAAGGAGAAATCTGTGTTTGACCCATCAATAGTCTCTTCTTTGTAACGCTTTATGCTCGCATCTAGCTCCAATGTTTGTCGAACTCGTTCGGCTAGGTCGTATTGAACCTCAGTCCAGTTCAAGCATGTTATAGTAGACGCTCTCCTATTGTCACAAATGATCTCCAAGGACTCTAGCTCATGGATTAGATGCTCATCATGCATCAAAATCTAATTTGCTTGCGCGGGAGCATGACGACTCAACGCGTCTGCAACAACGTTTCCCTTCCCGGGAGTGTAACGTATGTCAAAGGTGTAGTCCCCAAGGAACTCCATTCACCTCCTCTGTCTCTGTTGGAACAACCCTATTACTGATTTGGGCTAGGATCACTATCTGTTGACTAGGACTAAGTTGACCCCAATGTATAGTCTAAGGGTCAAAGTTTTAGGCTGTTAGAACTTAAGGAAAAGAATAAGTTTCTGCGTTCGACGAACTCCATACTGCATTCGACAAACTCCATACTGCATTCGACGAACTCCATACTGCGTTCGACAAACTCCTTCCTGCATTCGACGAACGACATGCTCCAGTTCGACGAACTTGCCAAGTCTCAGCGTTCGACGAAATTGCCAAGTCTCAGCGTTTGACGAACTTGCCAAGTCTCAGCGCTCGACGAACTCAGCTCTGCGATCGACGAACTCAGTTCTTCCATCCAGATTCAGCAGATTATCTCTCAGTTCGACGAACTCAACATTCTGTTCGACGAACTCAGTTCTCAGATCGACGAATTTTCTCCTCAGTTTATTATTTCAGAAGGATCAGTTTTATTCTATTATCTGAACTCAGATCGACAAATCAGCAACGGATCTATTCCTATCAGATAAGTCAAGGATTTAATCCTTTCCTTTTATTATTCTCTTATTTCGAAAAAGTAGTCGTTGACATTTATTGAAAAGGAAAAGAAATTAAAGATCAGCTTGCAGTTCCAAGAAATAATACTCCTGATTATTCTATTCCTTATTCAGAAGATTTGATTTTCAAATCAGTCAGATTATCTCTAAGAAAAAGGAAGAAAAAGATTTACAGTATTACAGCAGAACAACAAGAGAGGAAGAAGAGAGGAAGAAACAGTCGAGAGAAATATATAGAAAGAAAAACAGAGTTCATCTTCCTCAAACAGCACCCTCTCAATCTCTGAGAACAACAACACAAATCTAATCTCAGTATTCTGCTGCTAGTTCAAATCTTCAAGAGCAACAACAAATCTGAGAAACTTTGTTTCTCAGATTCATCAGCTATTAGGAAGATATTTCATTCAAGTGAAAGCTCCATCTATCAACTGTCAACCATTTCTATCAGACAGGGGGAGCTTTACAACAACAAATCCACTTGTCTTCTCTCAGATTATTGACAGAGAAGAACTTCATAACCCTCTTTATCCCATCTTGTACAGGGTTCTAACTCCCTTCAAAAGTTAAACCATTGGTGGCAGGGCACCTGATCAAAAACCTGTAGTTGGTTTGAGCACCTGATCAAAAGCTCAATGGTGTTTGGGCACCTGATAAAAAACCCATTGGTGATTGGACACCTGATCAAAAACCTAGTGGATTCCTACCAAGGGTGGTAGAAGAGTAGATGTACCCAGGTTTATTGGGGAACTACTATAGATCCTTGTGTCTTCTGTGTTTGTGTTTATTTTTCTGTACTGTGCTGTGCTGTGTTTTCTTTATTTGTTTTTATATATTACTCAGTACACATATAAATATCACTATTTTAATTCCGCTATAAAAATAAGTGAAAAACTTTTTAATACTCTATTCACCCCCCCTCTAGAGTAACTTTAAGATCTAACCTCAATTTCAATTAGTATCAGAGGTTTCAACTGATAAAGAAAAATAAGGAAAGGGGTCAAAATCTTTTATTTTTGCAACCCAATAACTCTTTTGATTTTGGAAAAATTCTTGTTTTATCACTATACTATTTCTTCTACACATCGTCTCCAATTCATAATAAATAATAATTAGGATTAATAAAAAAAGAATCAATGGTCCACTCATAATTAACAAGAGAACCTTTCCCACATAAGGTACTAATCTATTTTTAACGTCTAATTAGTAATTTGATTGGGTAATCATTCAAATTAAGAGTAACTTTAAGATCACTATTTTAATTCCGCTATAAAAATAAGTGAAAAACTTTTTAATACTCTATTCACCCCCCCTCTAAAGTAACTTTAAGATCTAACCTCAATTTCAATTAGTATCAGAGGTTTCAACTGATATCAGAAACCTGTAGTTGGCAGGGCACCTGATCAAAAACCTGCAGTTGGTTTGAGCACCTGATCAAAAGCTCAGTGGTGTTTGGGCACCTGATAAAAAACCCATTGGTGATAGGGCACCTGATCAAAAACCTAGTGGATTCCTACCAAGGGTGGTAGAAGAGTAGATGTACCCAGGTTTATTGGGGAACTACTATAGATCCTTGTGTCTTCTGTGTTTGTGTTTATTTTTCTGTACTGTGCTGTGCTGTGTTTTCTTTATTTTTTTTTATATATTACTCAGTACACATATAAATATCACTATTTTAATTCCGCTATAAAAATAAGTGAAAAACTTCTTAATACTCTATTCACCACCCCTCTAGAGTAACTTTAAGATCTAACCTCAATTTCAATTAGTATCAGAGGTTTCAACTGATATCAGAGGACTTTCAATTGGTATCAGAGATAGGTTGATTCTTTACAGGCTAACACCTGAATCAAAAGATCTATTAGATCTTAATTTTCTTCTAGAGTTTCTTTTGCTAAAAATCCATGGCACAGAACAAAGAATACTCAAGCACAAGATCTCCTATGTGCAATTTAAATAAGTTTGCATTATGGAAGGCAAGGATCAGGTTATATATGAATTCTATTTACAAAGATATTTTTAATGTGATTTTGACAGGACCTCCTACTCCTACAGCAACAACAAGTGCTGAAACAACAACAACAACAACAACAAATAATGCTGTTCCACCTCCTGAGTGGACAGAAGCTCAAAAGAAGCAGAGAAGTGCTAATGCCAAAGCAATGAATAGATTGGCACAGACAATGTCTGATGACATTTTTCAAAAGGTTGTGGAATGCACTTCAGCCAGGGAAATCTGGACCTCCCTCAACAACATGGTTGAAGGATATGCTGATAAGAGAAAATATAGAAGATCTCATCTCATCTCTCAGTATGAAAATTTCAAGAAAGGAGAAACTGAGAGTGTTGCAGATATGTACAACAGGCTCAACTTCATAATCAATGAGCTGAAATCTCTAGACAAAGTGATCTCCATCGTTGAAGTCAATGATAAGATCTTAATGTGCTTCCCCAGCACATGAGACTCTAGGATCTATCCAATCAAGGAAGCCAGAAGCCTTAATGAGATCTCTACTGAGGCCTTGTTAGGCAAGCTTAAATCCTATGAGCAGCTTATCAAGTCCAGAGAAGCTGAGTAATCTACTTCCTCACCAACATCCAAGAAGGAGAGAAGTATTGCTTTCCAAGCAACTGAAGAGGAAGATAAAGCTCTAGGAGAAGTTGAGTTTATGGGTCTTCTAGCCAAGAGATTCTACAAGATGGCTAGAAATGATTTCAGAAAGAAGGATCTCAAATCAAAAGAAAAGCCAAGGTATGACAAAACTAATTCTAAGGAAATAATTTGTTTTGGCTGCAGGAAACCTGGACACATTCTACCTGAGTGTCCAGAGAACCAAAAGTAGGAAAAGAGAAAAGAGAAAGAAGAGAAAAGGCACTCCAACAAGCCTTCCTCCCATAAACACAAGCATAAGGGAAGAGGCTTTGTAGCTGAAACATGCAGTGAAACAGAATTAGAATCTTCATCCAACTCTTCTGAAGATGAAGAAAATTCAAATGAGAAGGACCAATGCTTGATGGCTATATATGACTCAAGCAGTGAGTCAGAATATGCATCATCATCCAGCTCCAGTGATGATGAAGAAGAAAGAAACTTCTGCATGGTGGCTATAAATGCCTCAGGAAGCAATTCTGAAGAATTAGAATCAGACAATGACAGTGATCAGGTAATATCTAACTTTGATTTCAATTCAAATGAATTCAAAGCTCTTTGTTTAGATTTAATCAAATCTGAGAAAGAGATAATCTCTCTGAGAGGCAAGTTGGCTGAAATGAACCAACTAAGTGGAGAAAATGTCAATCTTAAGAAAGTTTTGGATGCCTCCAGAGAACACATTGTTCTAACTAAGATCAAGTTATCTGAAGCTAAGAAGTTTGAAGAATTCATCAATGGGAGAAGTATCAAACTGATGGACATCACAAGCACAATGAATGCCAGACTTAGTGGCAGACTGGGCTTGGGTGCATCATCAAGTGAGCCACATCTTATTAAGAAAACATCTTATCTACATCAGTAAAATTCATTTCTGCTAAGAACAAAGAGGTAGTAGATGTTAGTAAGAATATTTCAAGCAAGAATATTAAGAATAAAGGAAATTCAACAAAATTTGTTGAACGGAGCTCGACGAAATCACACGAATTCGTCGAATGGAGATCGATGAAAGCTGAGCACAGAGTTCCAGTATATCTATCCATTGAACGGCGCTCGACAAAATCACGTCCATTCGTCGAACGACGATCGACGAATTCACCCAAATTCGTCGAATGGAAAATATACTGAAAATCTGAAGAATTCCTATTCTCAATATACAAAAAAACTTTTACTGAGTGGATAATTCCTCCAAGGAGATATCATCCACAAGGCTATAAGGATCAGCCTGAGATATCTTACATTTCTGATTTTGTGGAAAGACAATGACCCAAGGTAGTCTGGGTCAAGAACAATTAGAATGTTTTCTATTTTGCAGGTACAGGGCTATCCAAAAATAAAAGAACAATGGTACTTGGATAGTGGGTGCTCAAAGTATATGACAGGAAACAAAGCCAAACTAAGCAACTACAAGGCAAGGCTTGGACCCAAAGTGATCTTTGGAGACTCCAACTGTGGACAAACCAAAGGTTATAGACAGATCAAAGTTGGAGCAGTCACCTTCAAAGAGGTAGCTTATGTCAAAGGTCTGAAGCACAACCTCATCAGCATAAGCCAGTTATGTGATGAAGGTTATCAGGTAACTTTTAACCATTCCTTATGTCTTATTACCAATAATAAAAACATTACTGTGTTATCTGGTATTAGACATGGAAACATTTAGTTAGTCAATTTTGACTCTGCCAATTCAGATATTTGCTTATTTAATTCTATAAGTAAAACAAATGAATTATGGCATAATAGGCTTGGACACATTAACCTTAGAACTATCTCTAAGCTCTCTAAGGACAATCTTGTTAGAGGACTGCCTTCTGGTTCATACAAGAAGGAAGGACTCTGCAGGGCTTGTCAATTAGATACGCAGACTAAGAGTAGTTTTAAATCTTTATCCAAGAGTGATTCACCTAGGATTTTATATTTACTGCATTTGGATCTTTTTGGACCCACTGCAATACAAAGTCTAGGAGGGAAGCATTATTCTTTAGTTATTGTAGATGACTTCTCAAGATTCACTTGGGTGTTCTTTCTTAGGAACAAGTCTGACACCTTCAGTGTTCTGACAGACTTTCTCAGGTCCATCAAGATTGAGTACTCTACTCTAGTTGCATTGATCAGAAGTGATCATGGCTCTGAGTTTGAATCTCTTCTGATGAGAGAATTCTATGGAAAAGAAGGGATCAGACAGTGTTTCTCTGCTCCTAGAACTCCTCAACAAAATGGGGTAGCTGAAAGGAAAAATAGAACACTTATTGAATCAACAAAATGGGGTAGCATCAACACACATTGCTTGCTGATGCTCACTTGCCACTCTCTTTTTGGGCAGAGACAGTGAACAAAGCTAATTATGTGTTGAACAGAAGCCTGATACATAAGCTTAAGGGTAAAACTCCCTATGAATTGCTTAAGAATAAAAAACCTAAGATTAACTATTTTAAGATATTTGGCTGCAAATGCTATGTGCATAACAATGATAGGAAGTATCTCAGGAAATTTGAAGCAAAATCTGTTGAAGGTATATTCCTTGGATATTCACTTTCTAGTAAAGCATATAGAGTTTACAACAAATTTACTCTTAAGATAGAACAGTCCATACATGTATCTTTTGATGAATCTAATATGTTAAATGAGGAGAGGAACACCACCTCTACCAAAAATACTTTGCAGGTACCAATTCTATGTGAAGAACTCAATGAACTAAATCTACAGAATGAAGAGTCTGTACTTCCATCATCCCAACTTATTGAAGACAGTGAAGAAGAAGATCATCCAGAAGATCTTGCTGACAATTCAAATCAAATGACAGCTGATCAAATTCCTCAAGTGGAAACTATTACTGAACCCACTCCAACTGTTGATCACATCACAGTTAGAGATCATCCAATATCTCAAGTCATTGGAGATATTTCAGCAGGTGTTCAAACAAGGCATCAACTACACCAAAATCAGATGCTTACTTGTTTCCTATCACAAGTTGAACCTCAATCCATAAAAGATGCAGAACAAGATCCAAACTAGATTCTTGCAATGCAAGAGGAGCTCAACCAATTTGAAAGGAACACGGTTTGGGATTTGGTTCCAAGACCAAAGGGCCATCCAGTTATTGGCACCAAATGGGTCTTCAGGAACAAACTAGATGATCAAGGATTCATAATAAGAAATAAAGCAAGATTAGTAGCCCAAGGATATTCTCAGGAAGAAGGAATTAATTTTGATCAAACTTTTGCTCCTGTTGGTAGACTTGAAGCTATAAGGATATTTCTTGCTTTTGCTGCATTCAAGAAGTTCAAGGAATATCAGATGGATGTGAAGAGTGCTTTTCTTAATGGAGATATCAAAGAAGAAGTCTATGTGGAACAACCACCAGGTTGTATCTCTTCAACTCACTCTTCTTATGTATTTAAGCTTAATAAAAGCTCTCTATGGTCTCAAGCAAGCTCCCAGAGCATGGTATGAGACCTTAGCTAATTTTCTTTTGGAGAACAAATTCTGCAGAGGCATTGTTGATAAAACCTTATTTTCAGGATACATAAAAATCAAACTATACTAGTTCAAATATATGTAGATGATATCATATTTGGCTCTACTGATTCAAATCTATGCAAAAGGTTTTCTAACCTAATGCAATCTAAATTTGAAATGAGTAGTATGAGTGAGCTATCTTACTCTCTTGGTCTTCAAGTGAAGCAAACTCCAAATGGCATATTCATATCACAATCTAAGTATGCTAAGGAATTAGTGAAAAGATTTGGTATGTCTGATGCTTCCACCATGAAAACACCCATGCCCTCCAATGCTGTTGTTGACAATGATGAATGAGGGAAACCTGTTGATCAAAAAAGTATATAGAGCAATTGTTGGCTCACTACTTTACTTAACAACTAGTAGACCTGATATAATGTTTGTTACATGTATTTGTGCTAGGTTCCAAGTTAACCCCAAAGAATCTCACCTAATTTTACTAAAAAGAATTTTGAGATATATAAAGGGTTGTCCAAATCTAGGACTCTGGTATCCAACTGCATCAGAATTTGAATTAACCGGTGTTGGGAAAATGATTTCTCTTAACCCCTGAAAATGAGTTGAATATGAATTCTAAGAAAGAAAAATCAAGGTTAAGTAAATATGCGTCGAATAGTATTCGGCGCAACGTCGAAGTGGTATCGACGTTCCTTTCAGAATGAGTCGAAGTAACTTTAGGAAGAATTCGACGTATCCTATGTCGACGTAGCTCTGACTTCTAGTCGACGCATCTTGAGAAGTCGACGCACCTTAGTCGACGCACCTTCCTTATTCTTCTCTCGACGTCCAGCCATGACGAATTCGACGCTTACGTCGAATAGTAATCGACGCACGTCGATTTCTATGTCTAATTCAAAAATCGCCAGATCTCTTTCCTTCTTTTATAGATCTGATTTATATGGAATCAATTTATTCTTTATAGCCGTTCTGAATCATTCTTTTTCTCTAATAGATTCTTGGCTAATTTGATTAAAACCATTATGGACATTATTTGAAATCAGAATGAATTCTTTCCTTCTATTGATATAACTATTATGGAAATATTTCTATCTTTCTATTTCTCTGTCTGCTAATCAATTATCCTTCTATAGTATTATTTGAATGGACAGAGCTATAAAATAACAAGGAGGTCGGCAGGGAATATAGAGAAGTGATCCACCATTTTACATTTGAAAAAGAGAAAGAGCTCCCAAGTGAAAAGAGAGAATTGAGAAATAGTGTTGTAGCAAAGATCAAGCTTCCTTCTCCTTCTCACTCTGAAGCCATACTGCTGCAAACTCTGATAGCTCTCACAAAAGAGAGAAAAGGCCTACAATCTCCTTCTCACTATAGAAGAGAGATTTCATTCACTACTTCTTGTGCTTCCAATCTTCTTGCTAGGAAGAAGATTCTTTCTTGTCTTAAATACTTCTTCTCCTTTTTCTTATTTCACTTTCACATATTGTAAAAGAGTTTTTAGAATCTCTCTTCAAAAAATTCAGTTGTACTAGTTCTAAGAGTCTCCTTTTCAAAAGACTCAGTTGGTTCTAAGAGTCTCCTTATCAAAAGACTCAGGGTGGTTCTAAGAGTCTCCTTATCAAAAGACTCAGTGCAAGATAATGAATTCCTACCAAGGGGGTAGAAGAGTGGACTACCCAAAGTTTGGGGAACCACTATATTTATTTGTGTTGTGCTGTGATTTTTCTTCTTGCATTTATTTTTTTTACTTGTTTAATTCTTGTTGGTGTGTGGGAAGCACTAATCTGTGGTCACTACACTTATATATATAATTATTAACTTTGCACAAAAATATTTTAAATCTCTATTCACCCCCCCTCTAGAGAATTCTAGTGAGGTTAACTGTCCACTTTCAATTGGTATCAGAGGGAGGTTTATCTAAAAAGGATAACTCCTTAATCAAAAAGATCCTACCTCTTATTTATATATATATATATATATATATTTCTGAAAAATATTTTTTTCACATGGCACAAATCAAAGATTATGCTTCCACCAGACCACCAATGTGCAATCTTGAAAAGTTTGCAGTTTGGAAAACAAGAATTAGGATTTATATGAATTCTATTGATGAAGATTTATTTAATGTTATCTTGACAGGTCCTCCCAAGCCTTATAGAAAAGACTCAATTGGTGAAGTGACTCAAACACCTGTCCCAAAGGCTGAGTGGACAGTTGAAGAGAAGAAGGCATGAACATGTGATGCAAAAGCTGTAAATATTCTGGTCTCAACCCTCTCTGATGAAATCTTTCAAAGGGTTGTTGAGTGTGAATCAGCCAAAGAAATTTGGGAGGCTCTCATAAAGATGGTAGAAGGAAGTGCTGATGAAAGAAAAGATAGGAAGGCTCTATTGATCTCTCAATATGAGAACTTCCAAATGAAGAATGAAGAAAGCATCTCTGAGATGTATGACAGATTCAGTCTGATCATCAATCAACCAAGGGACTTGGATAGAGAAATCTCTCTCACAGAGATCAATGACAAATTGCTGATGAGTCTCCCAAGTTCATGGGACTCAAGGATATGGGCAATAAGAGACACAAGAGGACAAAGGGAAATTTCAACAGATGCTCTCTTAGGAAAACTCAGATCCTATGAGTAACTGCTGAAAACCAGAGAAGAGAAGAAGAGAAGAGAAAACACCCCAAATTCTTCAAAAGACAGGAACATTGCATTAAAAGCAACAGAAGAAGGAAGCTCTGTCACTGAAGAAGAACTATTCAGTTTCCTGGCCAGAAAATTCAAGAAATGGGTCAGGACAGATGGATCAAAAAGGAGAGAGTCAAAACCAAGGTATGACAAAACTCCTACTAAAGAAATTATTTGTTATTCTTGCAGGAAACCTGGACATATTGCCCATAATGTCTAGAAAATGGTGAGACAAAGAAAGATCTAAAAAGGAAAGATCTCAAGAAAAAGGGGATGAAGAAAGAAAGAGGCTTTATTGCAGAAGCCTGGAGTGAAACAGACCCTGAGGACAGCTCCTCTTCTAAGAGTGACAATGAAGAGCCTAAGCAAGAAGACCTATGCTTAATGGCACTTGAAGGCTCAAAGAAAGATGATGATGCTAAATCATTGAGTGAGACAGGATCAGAAGAAAGCATATCTTCTGAAGATGAAAGAGAAAATAGCCTTATTCTCATAGAGGAATCCGAGGATAAGGATGAGGTAAGCATTTTTGATGAAATAGATTTTCAAAGTGATAATTTCAGAAATTATTTTATGGGAATTTGGCTAGATCAACTAAAAGCTAAACAAGAAATTAAGGATCTAAAATAACAAATTAATATGGCTAAAAAACAGAGAAATAGAGAAGTTAAATGCTCTAAAAATTATGAATTAAGGGCTAACATCATAGAAAAGGAAGTAAAAAGGGCTAGAATAGAAAACCAGCTCCTTAAGGATAAGGTATCCCAGGCAAAAGCCTTAGAATAATCAATAAAAATGAGAAGCCAAACTCTCAAGGAAATCACTGAACAACAAATAAGGAGACATAAAAATCTTGGTCTAGGGGCTGATCCCTCAACCAGCCAAATTCCATCCAACAAACCTGCTTGGATGGTCCCTGTAAAATTCACCAAACCCATCAAATCAAACCAAGAAAAAGACTCACTAAATAAGGAAGAAGACTCCCTCAAGGAAATAAAACAATTTGATTAAACATCATATAATTCAGCTGATGACTCTCAAACTTCATCTGAAGAAGCAACTAAGCCAAAAGAAACAATACATAAAAGAGCAAAATCAGAAAAAGGGAAAAGAAAATTTGTGAAGATACAGTTGCGTCGACTTCATATCGACGTATGAATGATAGTGCGTCGAATTCCACTCGACGCAATCTCTCAGATGCCTCGACCTCAACTCGACGCTTGAATAAAAGTACGTCGACATCAAATCGACGCAACTTTGTTCATGCATCGATACCATATCAACGCAATCTGGAGAAAGGGCCGAATATAAATCAACGCAACCATCAACATACGTCGAATAGATATCGACGCATAAAAACTCAGAGCAACTTAAATGCCTATCCTCCAAAAACCTTCCATCTTAACCCCTATTCAGGACCCGGTCATCCTAATCATGATTTCTATCCTAATCAACACCTCTATCCTAACCAAACTTTCTATCCTAACCAAAATTCCCATCTAAATCAAACTTACTATCCTAATCCACTCTTCTATCACTCTCTGAACTCAAATTCTCACAATACTAAGATAATCAAGTGCTACATATGTAACAAAACTGGCCACCTTGCCAAACAATGCTGACAGAATCAATCAAACTATCTGTGAAAATTAGTCCAAGACTAACTTAGAAACCATTAGGATTAGGAAGAGATAAAAAGAAATAAACACCTAGAATTTTTCAGGAAAATTAAAAGTCAAGTCGACTTCTAATCGACGCACCGTCGATGACTCAACTCAACAAGTGAAATCGACGCATGCGTCGATTACAATCGATGCATACGTCGATACGAAACCCTAGCATCTTAACGCGGGCTGTATCAACGCTTACGTCGAATTCCACTCGACGTAACGTCGATTTCATGAAAATGAGCGGCAATACTAAAATATTTTCGGTCACATCCACTGAAGTACTGAATAAGCCTCGAATAGTGTCGCATTTCGACGTTTCACCTGACTTAAAAAGACTCTTCAGTTAGAAACCTTCACTACTCTGCATCCTTCATCCTTCTTGCTCCTCAGTCCAGCCAATTTCTTCCTCTCTCTCTCACTGACCTAAAATGGCTCCAAAGACCAACTCTGGTTTCGACATTGACCTTGAATCTTTCCAAACCACCGCAGAAAACTACAAGAGCATCATTGCTCTGTTCACTGAAGCTGGACAAGATAAGCTCATCTCCACAAGATGCAAGATCCTGGAAACAAAGCTCACAGAGCTGATAACTCATGTTCAAATATCTGAACAAGGAGAAATCCAAGGAACAATCCATGAGACACTTATCTCAATATCTGCAGAACACATTAGGACAACCTTTGATCTTCCATCAGGTACACCATAATATTATCTTTGTTCAAAGCAAATAGGGAAAGAAAATCAGCTTCTAAAGAACAACTAAATAAGTCTTCATCACTCCCTTATAGGTGATGAATCTATAGACCCCACACCTGATGAAATCAAGCATCTGCTAACCACCATGAAGTTTTCAAAAGATATACCAATCCATCTAAAGAAAACAGACTTTTCTGAGGAGTACAGACTGCTAGCAGATATAGTAGGAAAAATCCTGCTATGCAAGACCTCAGCCCATGATGCAGTGCCCAAGCAGCAACTGAATATCATGGGGGCCCTGGTGCTGAAGAAGAAGGTGGACTGGGCCACATGCTTGCTCAAGATGATAAGCTCTAAATACTCACACAAAGAAAATGCATATATGAGGATTATGAGTCAAGTACTCTTCCACTCCTTCCCTGACCTATGTAGGTCAAAAGAAATCCCTATTCCTCCTGGGAAAAGGATGTCAATAGATCTATTCTCCAAATGGACCAGGCAAATCCATAAGCCTGGTTCCATTCCTGAAAAGACTCCATCTCCTCCTAACTCTCCTGTTCATCCATCATCTCCTCCTCCTCCTCCTCCTCCTCAAAGAGACAATCCTTCTCTACCACCATCATCTACTCCACTAGTCTCTACCACTCTCACAACCCCTTCTCTACCTACCTCTTCTCAAACACCTGCTCAAACAGCAGTTTTTCCATCTCTTCCTCCTAATACTTTCTCATCCTCTCCACCTCCTTTATCACCCATACCTCATGTATCAACTAACTTCTCTCCAGCTTCATCACCACCTCCACCACTCTCTCCTCATCACCAACCACAACATGAACCATCTGCATCCACTGAAGCTCTCCTCACTCATTGCATTGCATCAGTAGCTCAAACATTCCAAGCAATGTTGGATGAGCACTGCTCCCAGATTCATTCCTCCATCCTTCACATGCACACCCAAATAGATGAGGTCAGTGCCTCTGTGCAAAGTCAAAAGACCTCTCTCTCTTCCTCTAGAGTAACCAGGTCTTTCTTAACCTCCTTGGCCAAGAAGGTCAAGAAGGGGGAGAAGCTAGATGAAGAGCAGCCCTCCACTCCTAAATCTCTCTCCCACAAGTCACCTCCTACCTCAAAAACTGATAGTCCTGCACTGCTCAAGACAATTGGAAATGAGATAGTACCTGAGCTACATATTGAAGAACAAACAACAGAGGTACTCAATATAGCAAGAGAGGCTGCAAGTCAAGTGGTGCTATTACAAGGGGAGGCAAGCAGGGCAGAAAATGAAGCTGAAAAGGAAGATGTGGCAGATGGTGAGAAAAATTAAGAAGCTGAAACTCAGGGGGAGCTAGATACTGTGATAGGTGAAATAGGAGCTCAGGGGCCAGATACTGCTATGACTGAAGTTGGAACTGAAAAAGAAACTGAAGAGGCAGAAGTAGAAGTAACCAAGGAAGTTCCATCCCAGGGGGAGCAAACTGATGTAACTCAGGGGGAGCTGAGTGAACTACCTAGTGCTGAGAAGGAGCAACCCCCTCTCTTAAAACAGTTGTATTCACTAGAAAAAGGAAGACTCCTCCTACCCCTCCTGAAATGCCTTAAAAACAATGACTGATATATTTATGGTTGAATACTAATTGATCTGAACATGAAGTTTGTTTATAAGATTTCCTTTTCTAATTTTTCTTCTACTTGCTTAAATTCTTTGTTGTGATTGATCATATGCTGATACAATTTCTCTCTAAATAGGGTTAAGACAAATAGGGGGAGATTGTTGGGAAAATGATTTCTCTTAACCCCTGAAAATGAGTTGAATATGAATTCTAAGAAAGAAAAATCAAGGTTAAGTAAATATGCGTCGAATAGTATTCGACGCAACGTCGAAGTGGTATCGACGTTCCTTTCAGAATGAGTCGAAGTAACTTTAGCAAGAATTCGACGTATCCTATGTCGACGTAACTCTGACTTCTAGTCGACGCATCTTGAGAAGTCGACGCACCTTAGTCGACGCACCTTCCTTATTCTTCTCTCGATGTCCAGCCAGGACGAATTCGACACTTACGTCGAATAGTAATCGACGCACGTCGATTTCTATGTCTAATTCAAAAATCGCCAGATCTCTTTCCTTCTTTTATAGATCTGATTTATATGGAATCAATTTATTCTTTATAGCCGTTCTGAATCATTCTTTTCCTCTAATAAATTCTTGGCTAATTTGATTAAAACCATTATGGACATTATTTGAAATCAGAATGAATTCTTTCCTTCTATTGATATAACTATTATGGAAATATTTCTATCTTTCTATTTCTCTGTCTGCTAATCAATTATCCTCCTATAATATTATTTGAATGGACAGAGCTATAAAATAATAAGGAGGTCGGCAGAGAATATAGAGAAGTGATCCACCATTTTACATTTGAAAAAGAGGAAGAGCTCCCAAGTGAAAAGAGAGAATTGAGAAATAGTGTTGCAGCAAAGATCAAGCTTCCTTCTCCTTCTCACTCTGAAGCCATACTGCTGCAAACTCTGATAGCTCTCACAAAAGAGAGAAAAGGCCTACAATCTCCTTCTCACTATAGAAGAGAGATTTCATTCACTACTTCTTGTGCTTCTAATCTTCTTGCTAGGAAGAAGATTCTTTCTTGTCTTAAATACTTCTTCTCCATTTTCTTATTTCACTTTCACATATTGTAAAAGTGTTTTTAGAATCTCTCTTCAAAAAATTCAGTTGTACTGGTTCTAAGAGTCTCATTTTCAAAAGACTCAGTTGGTTCTAAGAGTCTCCTTATCAAAAGACTCAGGGTGGTTCTAAGAGTCTCCTTATCAAAAGACTCAGTGCAAGATAGTGAATTCCTACCAAGGGGGTAGAAGAGTGGACTACCCAAAGTTTGGGAAACCACTATATTTCTTTGTGTTGTGCTGTGATTTTTCTTCTTGCATTTATTTTCTTTACTTGTTTAATTCTTGTTGGTGTGTGGGAAACACTAATCTGTGGTCACTACACTTATATATATAATTATTAACTTTGCACAAAAATATTTTAAATCTCTATTCACCCCCCTCTAGAGAATTCTAGTGAGGTTAACTGTGCACTTTCAACTGGATTCTCAGATTCTGATTATGTTGGATGCAGAGTAGACAGGAAAAGCACATCAGGAACTTGCCAATTTCTTGGTGATAGGCTAGTGTCTTGGTTTTGTAAGAAACAGACATCTGTGTCTACATTAACAGCTGAAGAAGAATATATTGCTGCAGGTAGTTGCTGCTCACAGATACTGTGGATACAAAATCAACTTCTAGACTATGATATCAACTTAAATAATTCAATTATATTTTGTGACAATACTAGTGCAGTATCTATAGCACAAAATCCAGTACTCCATAGTAGGACTAAACACATAGAAATTAGGCACCACTTTATCAGAGATAGTGTGGATAAAAATAAAATTTGCCTACAATTCATTTCTACTGATTTGCAAAGGGCTGATATTTTCACCAAACCCTTGGATGAAAAGAAACATATCTTCTTTATAAATCAGCTAGGAATGATAGATGGAGATTCAATCAATTAAAAATTTTATATCTTTTATTTATCCCTCAATATGTGAATTAAGTTTAGTAGGTTTGCTGTCTAAGCAGCTGAGACAAGCTCTCAGTCTCAACTGAAACAGCTGAGACAAGCTCTCAATCTCAGTGGAACCGCTGAGACAAGGCCTAGGGCTGCTGAGAAGCTGTCTGGATCCGCTGGGATGGGACAGAAAAATCCACTGAGACAACTTTCAGTCTTAGCGGTTGAGCATCTGTCTTCTCAGCGGTTCAGCTGAGACAGGGAAACTTTTCCAGCTGATTATTTAGCACACCTCTGAACCAATTCCATTGTATGGAGTATCATTATAATAAAATTTTGATTCTATTTTCTTTTTTTGACTTTATGCCTACAGAAATTGTTTCTCTTTCCAGTTCCTTTACACTTGATCTCTCCTTTTCTTTTGCAGGAACAATGACAATATTTCTTCTAAAAATTGCATCCTTCCCTACCTCCTATACAACTGCCCCTTCTTCTAGGGGCCTAGCTTCAGGCCTTCCTGAAACTAGGCAGGGGGAGATGTTTCATGAAGAAGCTCCTTTTGATAGGGGGAGATGCTATATGAAGATGCTCCAGTTTCAGGGGGAGATGCTTTATGAAGAAGCTCTTTTTGATGCAGTGATTGATGTTTTCAGTTCTTGATGAAGAAGTTATGAAGCAGCTCCATATTCAGAAATGATGTTTGATATAGTAGATTCAAATGCAATTTGAGATATGACAGATTCAGTTCAGATCAACAAAAGCAAAAGATGAAAAATGCAGATTCAATATGACAGATTCAGTTCAGATAAACAAAGCCAAAAGCTGAAGGCAAGGATTTCTAAACATGAAAGCAAGAATTCAGAAAGCTGAAGGCAAGGAAGTGTAAAGTTGAAAGTGTAAAGTTTTCTAAACCTAGAGTACTATATCTTATCTGCTGAAATGGTTTAAAATTTCTGTCAGATATATATACTCTATGTTTGTTATTTATTTGTTTATTATTCAATTTTGTCAAATAGTGTCCTAACCTAAATAGGGGGAGATTGTTGGAACAACCCTATTACTGATTTGGGATAGGATCACTATCTGTTGACTAGGACTAAGTTGACCCCAATGTATAGTCTAAGGGTCAAGGTTTTAGGCTGTTAGAACTTAAGGAAAAGAATAAGTTTCTGCGCTCGATGAACTCCATACTGCGTTCGACAAACTCCATCCTGCGTTTGACGAACGACATGCTCCAGTTTGACGAACTTGCCAAGTCTCAGCATTCGACAAACTTGCCAAGTCTCAGCGTTTGACGAACTCAGCTCAGCGCTCGACGAACTCAGTTCTTCCAGCCAGATTCAGCAGATTATCTCTCAGTTCGACGAACTCCAGATTCAGTTCGACGAACTCAACATTCTGTTCGACGAACTCAGTTCTCAGATCGACAAATTTTCTCCTCAGTTCATTATTTCAGAAGGATCAGTTTTATTCTATTCTCTGAACTCAGATTGACTAATCAACAACGGATCTATTCCTATCAGGTAAGTCAAGGATTTAATCCTTTCCTTTTATTATTCTCTTATTTCGAGAAAGTAGCTGTTGACATTTATTGAAAAGGAAAAGGAATTAAAGACCAGCTTGCAGTTCCAAGAAATAATCCTCCTGATTATTCTATTCCTTATTCAGAAGATTTGATTTTCAATTCAGTCAGATTATCTCTAAGAAAAAGGAAGAAAAAGATTTACAGTATTACAGCAGAACAGCAAGAGAGGAAGAAACAGTCTAGAGAAATATATAGAAAGAAAAACAGAGTTCATCTTCCTCAAGCAGCACCCTCTCAATCTCTGAGAACATCAACACAAATTTAATCTCAGTATTCTGCTGCTAGTTCAAATCTTCAAGAGCAACAACAAATCTGAGAAACTTTGTCTCTCAGATTCATCAACTATCAGGTAGATATTTCATTCAAGTGAAAGCTCCATCCATCAACTGTTAACCATTTCTATCAGACAGGGGGAGCTTTACAACAACAAATCCACTAGTATTCTCTCAGATTATTGACAGAGAAGAACTTCATAACCCTCGTTATCCCATCTTGTACAGGGTTCTAACTCCCTTCAAAAGTTAAACCATTGGTGGCAGGGCACCTGATCAAAAACCTATAGTTGGGTTGAGCACCTGATCAAAAGCTCAGTGGTGTTTGGGCACCTGATCAAAAACCCATTGGTGATAGGGCACCTGATCAAAAACCTAGTGGATTCCTAACAAGGGTGGTAGAAGAGTAGATGTACCCAGGTTTATTGGGGAACTACTATAGATCCTTGTGTCTTCTGTGTTTGTGTTTATTTTTCTGAACCATGTTGTGCTGTGTTTTTTTTATTTGTTTTTATAAATCACTCAGTACACATATAAATATCACTATTTTAATTCCGCTATAAAAATAAGTGAAAAACTTTTTAATACTCTATTCACCCCCTCTAGAGTAACTTTAAGATCTAACCTCACTTTCAGTCTCATATTCAACTCTCTTTGATCCAGCAGGTACTTAAGGCTTTTGTGATCCATAAAGATGGCGATCTTCACGCCATATAAGTAATGCCTCCAAATCTTAAGAGTGAATACCATGACCGCTAACTCCAAGTCATGGACCGGGTAGTTCCTCTCATGTACCTTCAACTGATGGGAGCCATAAGCAATCACCTTTCTGAATTGCACTAAGACGCAACCCAAGCCACTCCCTGAAGCATCACTATATATTTTGTAGCCTTCCGTTCCACATGGCGAGCATAAAATGGGCGTCGTGGTCAAACGACTCTTCAGTTCCTCAAAAGCTCGTGCGCACTCGGGCGACCAAACGAACTTATGATTTTTCCTAGTCAATTTAGTGAGAGGAAGTGCAATCCTCGAGAAGTTCTCCACAAAGCGCCTATAATAGTCGGCAAGTCCTAAGAAACTTTGGACTACCACTACATTTTTGAACACAGGCCATGCTCGGATCGCTTCTATCTTTGATGGATCGACTCCGATTCCTTCGCCACTAACAACATGACCCAGGAATGCTACTGACGATAGCCAAAATTCGCACTTGGAGAACTTAACATATAGTTGGTTCCTCCTCAGGGTGCTTAAAACTGCGTGCAGGTGCCCTGGGTTTGATTTCCTTAGAAGATTTTGGCGACCATCAAGGGATGGGTTTGATTGCCTTTAAAAATTTGGGCGACCATCGAAAGATGGGTTTGATTGCCTTTAAAGATTTTGGCGACCATCGAAAGATGGGTTTGATTGCCTTTAAAGATTTTGGCGACCATCAAGGGATGGGTTTGATTGCCTTAGAAGATTTTGGCGACCATCAAGGGATGGGTTTGATTGCCACGACCTTCACAAGTCATATTTAACCATGTACGCATTTGAAGGAAAGAACTAATGCAAACATAACTGAAAGAGCTTTAAGACGAGCTTTAAGACAAACATTTCTGCCAATGAAAGTAGATCTAGCATCAAGTGAATGACCAATTTTGCTAGAAAAGATTTTACAATAATATTTTAAGCAACATATTCCCGCAGTTTGCCTTCTTTTAGTAACTTCTCTACAAGCTTATGTAGAGCACGACACTTTTATGTATCATGACCCACACACATGTGGTATTGACAAAACAAGTCTTTGTGACAACTCCTATGATCCGGTCGCAGGAGAGAAGGTCTCATAAAACCAGGTTCATGCTGGATAATCTGAAGAACTTCTTTCATAGAGATAGTTAAACTTGTACGCCTTCCTCAGAACTTATCTTGCTTATATGGACGAGGAGAATTACATGACTTGTAATCATACACCTGAGTTGAGATATTAGGATTGACAAGACATAGCTCTGATTGATTTAGCTGCAGGATACTTTGAGAAGCAGATAGACGCTCATAATCATATCATATTTCACGTTGAGATGATAAGTTGGGACCTTGTTCATATTCTAACAAATAGCCACCGCGATTGATTGGAAGATGATCATGAGAAGAATAATCCTTCTGTTGTTGCCGAGGCTTCTGAATTAAAGAAGAAAAATAACCAGGGTTCACATCCTCACCCTTAATGAACTGATTTGTTATTTCAATAAGATGAGCATAAGATTCTGGCTCATTCATGGTGACTTCAAACTTAAGGGACCTTCTTGGAGACCATTAATTAAGGCATGTTTATAGAGACTTTGATCAGCATTAACAACATCAAGGATTTCTTTTTGAAAGCGATCGATGAAGTGAGTTGTGGATTCGTTATCCATTTGCTTGATTTGAAAAAGAGCCAGTAGACCTCTCTTACGCTTCCTTAAAGTGCTGAACCTTAAGTAAATTTCTCTTCGAAGATCTCCGAAGCAATTCATCGATTGAGGTGGTAAATGATAGAACCAATCCATAACTTGATCGTCAAAAGTCATGATGAGAAGTTTACACTTGATACCATCTGATAGATTTCTTAGTGAAGTAGCTGCCTCAAAGGCTTGCAGATGAAAAATTGGATCACTCTTTCCAGAATAGACTGGTAGACGAGGCTCTTTGAAATCATTTGGGACTACTTCCCAACGAATTTTGTATGATAATGGGGAAGGTTCTTGTTCTTCTCCTCTAGGAACTATTAGTCTATCAACTAGGTAAGGGGGATCACCCATACTAACCTTATGAGACTCATGATGAGGAATAGAGAGTTCTGCTGCTTCAGGTTGTAACAAATGTTCTAGATGATTGCTAGAAGGCTTGTCATTAGTAGCTACTGTAGTATTAAGTTGAGAATCCACTTGTCTCTCGAGGTGGGTGATCTCTGCTAATAGGGAGTTGATGTTGCTACTTTGTACATGAACTTCGAGATGATTGGAAGGATGCTCAAGGCCTTCTGACGGATGATCCATGAAAATAGGAATCGGCGAAAGAGAAAAACTGAAATAACTTCTACACGGAGCCGAAATTTTGAAATTTGAAGGCTAAAAGATGCCTGAACGGGGATCCTATTCAATTTTTGGATAGTTCAGGTCGAGCCAATCGCAACGAGCTTTGAATTTCTGAATTCCGACACCTAGATCAAAAGTTATGGCCGTTTTAAAATTGAATGTATTTTAGGCCAAATTTCGCATCTTCATCGCAACTGTTGTTCATCAACCACTCGCAATCTGAAGGTCGCGTGTCTGTTGAATCCGAAATTGTCCCCAAGTCCTCGACGCTCGATCCCGGAGGAAAGAGAGGGGGTGATGGTCGAGCAGCTGGTTACTTGAGTCGCAAATGAAGAGCTGGGTGAGAGAGGAGAAGAGAGGGCCGCTAGCTTACGGCGAGGCCAGACTTCGCCCGCCGCAGCAAAAGCCACTCCTGCGATGGGCTTTCCCTTTATTTATCAACTTGTATTACAGCTTGCCTTTTTAGGTACATGGAAATAGAATGACTACAAGAGAATGACAAATAAGAAAAGTAAGCCGCCCGGGTTGTTCGCTGAGGCCGCCCGGACTATTCGCTGAGGCCACCCGGACTGTTCGCTAAGGCCGCCCGGACTATTTGCTGAGACCACTCGGACTGTTCGCTGAGGTTGCCCGGGCTGTTCCCTAGAGATCGCCGGACAGGCTGCTGCTAGGCGTGGTCTGGCTGTTTCTAGCTGCCGGTTTGGTCCCCCCACTTGCCTGTCCTCTTGTTCATGCTCGAGGGTCCTATTTATAGGCTCTGGGTCGGTGTCATCACCGCCGGTGAGCCAGTGGCCAGATGTCTACCCACGCGATTTGACGAAGGCCACCCCTATGGGCGGTTTGAGGAAGACCGCCCAAGCTGTGCAGTTTGACGAAGGCCGCTCGTATGGGCGGTTTGAGGAAGACCGCCCCCAAGCTGGGCGGTTTGACGAAGGACGCCCCTATGGGCGGTTTGAGGAAGACCACCCCCAAGCTGAGCGGTTTGATGAAGGCCGCCCTATGGGTGGTTTGAGGAAGACCGCCCCCAAGCTGGGCGGTTTGACGAAGGCCGCCCCTATGGGCGGTTTGAGGAAGACCGCCCCCAAGCTGGTCTGTTTGACCAAGGCCTCCACTATGGGCGGTTTGAGGAAGACCGCCCCAAGCTGGGCGGTTTGATGAAGGCCGCCCCTATGGACAGTTTGAGGAAGACTGCCCCCAAGCTGGGCGGTTTGACGAAGGCCGCCCCTATGGGCGGTTTGAGGAAGACCGCCCCCAAGCTGGGCGGTTTGATGAAGGCCGCCCTACGGGCGGTTTGAGGTAGACCGCCCCCAAGCTGGGTGGTTTGAATCTTCTTAACCGTGTAACATGTAAGAGAAAGGCAGGAAAAATCTCCTGGGAAAGGATCGCCGATTTCTGGGTCAACATAATATATATATATATATATATGTTATATTAATTATTGTATTTATGTCACATATTATGCAGTACCTTGGATTAATTGTAGAAAATACTTAGACTCCTCTGATGAAAAAGTGGCTAACACTAAAGTTGTAGCCCTTGGTGTTTCAGCCCAAAAGAAGCATTGTAGCTCCATGTAGGGCCATTTTGGTGGGACTGGTCCCTAGGGTAGGACAACCACTATTTCTTGAATAACATTTGATTGGGTAATGGTATTGACTTGAAATTTAGAGCATAGTGTAATTATACCTACCCCCTAACCATATCCAAAAATGGAAATTTTTGGAGAACATTTTTCTTAAGGTTTTTGTAAAAATTTAATAATTCACATATTAATTAATTATAGGGTCTAATGACATGCAAACCCCTCCAAATTTTGGTGGGTACTCCTTAGGGCTATCATATGACCCTGATAAAAATTTCATCCCAATTGGGACTGATTTGGTTGGGTAATTATTTAACCCAAGTTTGGTCAAACTAGGTCAAATTAGGTCAAACATGTACTTGATGGGGTTGGGTGGTCAAATCTCATCAAAATGATTTGAAACTTTGGCTACTGGTTTAGGATCACATAAAACTCCCCCATGAGTGAATTGGGGTGATGATGGGTGGATATGCCCTAGGCCCCTAGCTCAAATCCTAGGGTATAAGGGCATATGTCCTTGAATGGTCATGGAACTTGGTAGATAAGTTCATAGGGTGTAAATATGCCCTAGGAAATTTTATGAGAATTTTGGGAACACCTGTCCCCTCTGATTTAGGTTACAACCTTTTTAGGGAACTCCCTTATAAGAGGAATTTACATGCTCAATTTATCTTGGATGTTGATGAAAGTTTGGTAGGGTACATAAAATCATGATATAGACCTCTGGTAATTTTTGTGTAATTGTTGAATTGATTTAATTAGCACTTTATTCACAAGTCATCTATTTTGTCTTAGGAGTATGTTAAATAAATGAGAGACACACATCCTCTGGGAAATTATGAAATTTGGTGGTAGGACACTCTGGGGCATTTGAAAGCTCTGTAAATTTTTGTATAATTTTTGGAATTATTTATCATTGGGTTACTTCACAATTTTCCATACTATGAGTTTACTTAGAATATTTATTTATGTGACTAATTAGTTCTGATAAATCTGAAATTTAGTCAGTAGACTTTTATGATCAATATAAAGGTCTGGTAATTTTCCCATAATATTTGGATAAGTAGTTTTGGTGGTTCTTTCTTTAATTTCTAAGTTAGGGTAATTATTCAATATTATAATTAGAGGCCAACACCTTACTGCAAAATTATGATAGTCCGCATTTACTGTTATTTTGACATCATAGATTTTCCATAATTTTATGGGGGCCATATCATAAGAAGATCTTACACTTTATGTTCAATTTCATACTTGGCCAATGTTGGGGAAATTATAATAAATGCCAAATAATTAAGGAAAAATATGATCCTCTGGATTTAGTCTTAGAATATCATGATAGACTCCTAGTAATAATCTTGAGTCCGTTGGATGAATATTTGGGGTACCTCCTCTTATGCAACTCATATAACTCATTTGGTCTGCGTATAGTAAAACTGCAAAACTTGAGTAATTTGTGGATCATAAGGTGGGAATGGAAGGTAGATGGTGTACCTAGTCTGGTTGAGAAGATGTGAGGTCATCATTAGGGGTCTATATGTTGAGTGTACCGGATAAGCTAAGGCTAAGGTTGTGTTCGGGATTGACGAAAGATCGTCCTTCCCGTAGTGGGTCATAAAATAATTAGGGTTAACCCAATTGTAGTAATAAGATGGGTACTCTTATGGGTAGTTACCAATAACACTATCTGTCTTGAGAAAAGGAGCTTTGGGCTATCATTCCATCATAGCTCCTAGTACCGTTACGAGCCCCTCACAGGATTGACCTCGGGAAGTCCAAGATTAACCATAAATTGTAGGAGAAAGTGTTGTACAAGACTAACTTAATATTGCACACACCCACACCCCATGGTTACGGTAGGTTAGTTGGTTAGGTTTACGAGCGGTAGGCTCGGTGGTTGAAGCAGCGGACTAGTTAGTCTGGTGAGTTTGTGACTCAGTAATGCTTGTGGGTACGGTCGGGTTGGTCTGACGAGCCGGTTGCTCGGAAGGTTTTGGTGACGGGCAAGTTAACCTGGGGTGTAAAACCTCCCCTGTAGTGACCATATAATATGGGTCCGGCCGGGACCCCACAACATATAACCGCCACAGCTTTGGTATTAAAAGATGATATTAACTACCCAATCTCAAAACTCAGATAATACGGCGGAAACAAACCAAAACCACAGAGATTGTCCACAGTACAAAGGAGTCCAACTGGCCTTAAGGCCTTACACAACCAACGTCCAAATCATCAGACATTCAATACTAATAAGACATCCCAACAAAAGGGGAAAGATAGTTTTTCCTAAACTACCTCGGCATGCAAGCCGGATATAACAAAGTACGAAGAAAGTAATGCAGAAAAACAACTGAGCACTTCATGAGGCATTAGGCCTTTTTGGCCGGCGCGCTGGTTCCAGCCTGCGATTCTTGCCCTGCAACCAAATCACAAAGAGCGGTAAACGAGGGTCAGCTATGGCTGACCACAAACGGTGTAACAACATCCCTCCTCCCGGCCATCCTAGCGGACCACGGGGAACTACTTCACCCTGCAAGTCAGCACTTCGTATGCAAATGTACATAAAGAAAAGCAACATAAATACAGGCATGAGTGTCACAAACATCATCCACGTTTCTATGTTGAGCAGGTAATAAAAGGGGCCTACCAATGCAAAATGAATGCAAACCCGAGTTTCACCCAAGGCACCCTAAAGCATATGAATCTATCACATCATCATACATCATCATCACATCACAAACACAGGGGTACTCGTCATTTCCCCGCAAGGGCATCGTAACCCAAGGCCAAGAGCTCTCGCTGAGACCCACCTCGCCTGGCTCGCCATGCCATCGGGCTTGTCTAACAGCTCACACGCTCGGGCCGCCAACAACACACAAGACCGATACTAAGAATTCTGGCTAACAAAAACGTCCCAAGGCCCTGGACTTACTCTCGGGACAACATCCACCGATTGCCTCACCTGGCGACCATCAACGGACTCATCCGTAGCACAGACATTCTCGTCAGTCAACAATCGAAGGGACTAATCTTGCCGGGACACTCTCCACACGTGAATCTCAGTCTTCACGGGATAGCAAGCCGACCACAAAGACCAATCGCGCCTTCGCACAACACTAGGCATCACAAGCCCCATATTCCGCACATTACTTCCCCGCCCTAAACCCAACGTTCGTTACCACACGAAGCTACAAGGGCATCACAACGATGAGTTCGCCGTATTCGGATTTCTAACAAAACCCCTAAAATGCGCGTAAATCAACATCACCGAATCGGACCAACGGCCACAAATCCGGCTTCACCCACAATGCCTAATCCGCTAACGGAGCGGACCTCTAGTGCAAATCATGTCGGGGACGGACTCAATCAACCCGATGGTTCCTTTTGAACCAAGGCGACCCGGAGCCCTCTCACTCGACGGATCCGGTGCCAAAATGCAGAAATTAAACTGATGCCATGCACGCATCCTAAAGACCGGGAGGAGAAATGTTGTTACCTTTTGAGATCTCCTCCTTGCAATGAGAAGCTTGCAAACAAACGGTGAAGAAGAAGCGCCTCGACGCCCTCTACGCGTTGCTGGTCTCGGATCGGCGAACGGAGCTCCGAAGCTCCGGCAATGGCGGATTCCCCTTCTTCTTCCTCCTTGCCTCCTCCTCCTTTCTCCAACCTAAGAGAGAGAAAGTCTTGGAAATAATGAGGGTTTAACTCCTCTACCAAGCCCTAAAACCCCCCATCCATCCATCACAGCCGTTGGATCAAATCCCAACATTTTTGGACGGCCGGATCATCTTCCCCATCACTTTTCGCGGAGCAGAATAAACAGTGCGCACGAGCAGCAGCGCACGATCAGTGATAGTGCGCGGCCAACATCCCCTGATTGTGCACACTACACAATCAGCCGACCTTCAACCCTTGTGAATTAACGCACGATCAGGCGCACGACCACTGGTAGTGCGCGAAGGAGGCCAGTGAGCGTGCACGAAGAACCTGCTATGGAATTTTCAGCCTATTCCGAGCGCGACGCTACCACTCTGCCTACCTCGCTGGACTACGATTTTTGGGGTGTTACAACTCCACCCCCCTTAAAAGAATTTTGTCCTCGAAATTTCAGAATTTAAACAGGAAATTCATAAAGCATACCTGGAGCAAAAAGTTCCGGGAAATCCTCCCGCATCGCTTGCTCACGCTCCCAAGAGAATTCGTCTCGCCCGCAGTTGTCCCATCGCACCTTTACAAGTTTGACTTCCTTGTTGCGCAACTGCCGGACTTCCGAATCCTCCACGCCAACCGGACGAACCCTCGTCCCCAAATCCTCCATCACCGGCACAGTCGCCGCTTCGACTACGACGCTCGGCTCCACCAGAGCTTTCCTCAACACAGAGACGTGGAAGACATCATGTAATACACTCAGCTCTGCGGATAACGCCAAATGATAGGCTGCTTCGCCTATACGTCCCGTAACCTCGAATGGACCCAGATACCGCGGACTCAGCTTCTTGAGTCGCCGCACCCGCGAAACACCCTTGAACGGCTTGATCTTCAGGTAGACCATGTCGCCCACTGCAAACTCCACATTTCTGTGGTGCGCGTTGAAATACTTCGCTTGTCGATCCTGAGCAACCTTCATGTGCTCCTGAACCGTCCACACAATCTCGCAAGCATCTTCCACAAATTGCTTCCCCAATAGCTTAGTGTCTCCCACCTCCGCCCAAGACATCGGCGTTCGACACTTCCTTCCATACAAAGCTTCATTGGGCGCCATTTTGATACTCGCCTGGAAGCTATTGTTATAGGCAAACTCCACCATGAAGAGGTGGTCTTCCCAACCTTTACCAAAGTCGAGAGCACACATTCTCAACATGTCCTCCATCGTACGGTTCGTTCGCTCTGTCTGATCATCGGTCTGCGGATGGAACACGGTACTAAACTTGAGCTTTGTGCCTAAGCTCTTCTGTACTAGCCTCCAGTCCTTCAAAGTGAAACGCCCATCGCGATCCATAACGATGCTCTTCGGAATCCCGTGCAACCGCACAATGTTTCGAACATAGAGCTCCACGAGCTTCTCCACGCTATCGCCCTTCTGATTCGGAATGAAGTGAGCCACCTTGGTCAGGCGATCCATTATCACCCAAATCACATCGTTACCCTGCTGCGATCTAGGAAAACCATGTACAAAATCCATAGAGATGTCATCGAACTTCCATTCGGGAATAGGGAGAGGCTTCAAGAACCCACCGGGCCTTTGGCACTCAGCCTTCACCCAGGCACAAGTCTGACATCGGCTCCCGTACTCAGCTACATCCCGCTTCATCCCAGGCCACCAAAAAGATTTCTTCATATCCGCGTACATCTTTGTACTTCCTGGATGAACGGAGTACTTCGTAAAGTGAGCTTCAAACATCAACTCCTCGCGAAGCTTGCCAAAGCGCGGAATACAGATCCTTCCATCTCTCTTCAGAATCCCACCAACCATCTCCAAAGCCGTGCCTTCGCTTTGTTGAGCCTCCAATGCCCACTGTTGGCACTCTTCATCTGCGCTCGTCGCCTCTCGGATTCGATCTGTTATGTCATACTGCATTTCCATCTAGTTCAAACGAGCCACGCCAGACTCGCCTCTTGCCACACAAGAAATATCCAGGGACTCCAGGTCTCGTATCAAACGCTCATCATGCGCCGCCATCCAATTACCTTGCCTGGAGTACTTCCTACTCAAGGCATCCGCCACCACGTTGGCTTTACCCGGCGTAT
Source organism: Dactylorhiza incarnata (assembly GCA_033032865.1). Lineage (NCBI taxonomy): Eukaryota > Viridiplantae > Streptophyta > Magnoliopsida > Asparagales > Orchidaceae > Dactylorhiza > Dactylorhiza incarnata. Next base: position 8,952,162 of record JAWHQI010000023.1, read on the forward strand.
ACTGAATCTCCACATCGTAGTCCCCAAGGAACTCGACCCATCTACGCTGACGCATATTCAAATCCTTCTGGTCCAGGAGATACCTCAGGCTCTTGTGATCCGTGAAGATCTCCACCTTCGCACCATAAACGTAGTGCCGCCACAATTTTAGCGCAAAAATTACCGCCGCCAACTCTAGATCATGGACGGGATAATTCCTCTCATGAGTCTTTAACTGCCTTGACCCATACGCTATCACCTTGCCGTGCTGCACCAGCACGCAACCCAACCCGCAACCTGATGCGTCGCTGAAAATCTGAAATCCTTCCGTCCCACTAGGAAGACTAAGGATTGGAGCAGACATCAACCTTTCCTTCAAATTCTCAAATGCACGGGCACACTCCGGTGTCCATATGAACCTTTGGTCCTTGCGAGTGAGAGTGGTGAGGGGCAACGCCATCCGCGAAAAGTTCTCCACGAACCTTCTGTAATAACCGGCTAGTCCAAGGAAGCTCCGGACTTCCGCCACGGTTCTCAATACAGGCCAATCCCTAATGGCTTCAATCTTCGCTGGATCTACTGCCACCCCATCTCCACTAATTACGTGACCCAAGAAAGCCACCTTCTCGATCCAAAACTCGCATTTTGAGAACTTAGCATAAAGCTGATTCTCCCTTAGAGTCTGCAATACCAGCCTCAAGTGAGACTCATGCTCTATCTCTGTTTTTGAGTACACCAAAATGTCATCAATAAACACCACCACGAACGAATCTAGAAACGGTCGAAAAACCCGGTTCATCAGATCCATGAAGACAGATGGCGCGTTCGTCAGTCCGAACGGCATCACCAAGAACTCGTAATGGCCATACCGAGTCCCAAACGCTGTCTTAGCGATATCCTCTTCTCGAATCTTCAACTGGTAGTACCCCGACTTCAAGTCTAACTTGGAGTACATCACCGACCCTACTAACTGGTCGAATAAATCATCGATTCGCGGAATCGGATATTTATTCTTAACGGTCAATTTATTCAGTTCACGATAGTCGATACACAACCGCATACTTCCGTCTTTCTTCTTCACAAACAATACCGGCGCGCTCCTCGACGATGAGCTAAGCCTAATGTACCCTTGCTCTAACAACTCCTGCAACTGAACCTGTAACTCGGCCAGTTCCTTCGGTGCCATCCTAAACGGAGGACGCGACACCGGCCTCGCACCCGGTACCAACTCGATCGAAAAATCGATCTCACGCTGAGGGGGTGCTCCCGGAAGCTCCTCGGGGAATACGTCCTCAAATTCTTCCACCACCGGAACTTCTCCAATGGCCAACTTTGTGGAGTGAGTCTCCAACAAAGCCAAAAACGCCTCGCCTCCTTGGTTTACCGCACGCCTCATTTGCACGGCGGAAATCAGGGAGCAAGCAACTACGCTTAGGCCTTCGAACTTGACCTCTGCTCTACCTTCTCCTTTCAGGGTTACCACCTTCAACTGGCAATCGATACTAGCTCGCTGCGCGGCAAGCCAGTCCATCCCTAAGATAACGTCGAATTCGGCTAGTGGCAGAATCACTGCTACCAACACGAAATCATAATCGCCAATTTGCATCACAATGCGTCCCTTCCTCATGGTAGTCATGAAAGACCCATTCGGCATACGCACACTCAGCTCCACTTCTTCCTCTACGGACTCAACACCAATCTTCCGGATAAAACTTTCCGCAAGAAAAGAGTGTGCCGCCCCCGTGTCGAACAACACTCGAGAGGGGTAGCCCGAAACTAGCACGAAACCTAACCACGTGCAAAAATAAACATAAAAGGCCGCAACCTACATTATAGTAACAAACGAAAACTTAAACTTTTCATACCTATCACCACGTCGGGTTGACGTATCGCTTCCTGTTGCCCAAGATTATAGGCTCTAGCCTGCACTGGAGGGAACCGCGAAGCACTCGACTCCGCCGCTTTCCCCTTCTCTGCAACACCGGGACCCGAACGCACCGATTGTTCCTGTCTCGGCTCTGGCTCAGCTCCGCCCTCGGTACAAAACCGACTAATGTGACCCACCTTGCCACACTGGTAACAAGTCAACGGACCTTTGAATCAAAAATCTCCCGAGGGTGCGCCACATCTCTCCCCAGTCCTATTAGGACAGGGTTTCTTCTTGTATCGGTTTCCCTCAGACTTCCACTGAGATTGGGACTGAGAAGGCTTTCCTTCTCCCTGCTTTGCCGCAACACCCTTTCGTCGTTGGGTTTTCTCCAAGTCGCTCTCCAGTGTGCGAGCGGCTTTGACCAACTCATTAAATCCTGCATTCTTCAAGGCTATGAGTGGTTGCCTTAAATTTTCTCTCAACCCTTGATAGAAGAGATTATCCCTCTCTTCATCATCTGCCATGGTCGTTCCCGCATAACGACCCAAACAAGTGAACTCTTGCAGATATTCATCCACTGTCTTCTCCCGCTGCACCAAATGCAGAAACTGTCGCTGTAGTGCTAACCTTGTCAAAGCTGGAATATAACGCTTTAGGAAAGCGTTCCCGAACTCCTCCATGGACGGAACACGCCCAACAAAATAGCGACCGTTATGGTTCACCCACCACAACTTCGCATCGCCCTCTAACATGAAACTCGCAAAGTGAGACTGCTTCTCAGCTGGGGTCTCAGCTGCCTTCAAGAGCTGCTGGATCCTCGAAAGCCAATCCTCGGCATCCGTTGGAGTGCCCACTCCCTTGAATGTCGGAGGGTGGAAACTCAAGAAGTATTTCATGAATCGATCACCCATCGGAATAGCTCTCTCCGCTATTGGCTCTGCTTGCCTCACTTCGACATCCGGTGTAGCCGGCGTAGCCGCCGGAGTAACAGGAGTCTCAACTTGCACCACCGGTGTCGGAACCCGTGGCATCGCTCCAGCTTGGGCCGCTACCATTGCTTCCGCCAGCATGCGACAGAAATCAGCCGGGGACATGCCCACATTCAGGAGGCCCGGAGCAGTCGCACTGCTTCCCGAAGGCTCCTCTTGCCTCCTCGACGTCCCCACATCGTCGCCAACATCCTAGCATAAGCAAGGAAGAAGACTTATCAAGCTCTATTCGCAAGACTCAAACGCAGGGATACTCATGATCCCGCACAGTACTCCTATGTGGACAATCTCTTACGTGATCCAAATACACTAGACCTCGCAAGAATACTCAAACCTCCCTCTGATACCAAATTGTAACACCTCCCCTGTAGTGACCATATAATATGGGTCCGGCCGGGACCCCACAACATATAACCGCCACAGCTTTGGTATTAAAAGATGATATTAACTACCCAATCTCAAAACTCAGATAATACAGCGGAAACAAACCAAAACCACAGAGATTGTCCACAGTACAAAGGAGTCCAACTAGCCATAAGGCCTTACACAACCAACGTCCAAATCGTCAGACATTCAATACTAATAAGACATCCCAACAAAAGGGGAAAGATATTTTTTCCTAAACTACCTCGGCATGCAAGTCAGATATAACAAAGTACGAAGAAAGTAATGCAGAAAAACAACTGAGCACTTCATGAGGCTTTAGGCCTTTTTGGCCGGCGCGCTGGGTCCAGCCTGCGATTCTTGCCCTGCAACCAAATCACAAAGAGCGGTAAACGAGGGTCAGCTATGACTGACCACAAACGGTGTAACAATATCCCTCCTCCCGGCCATCCTAGCGGACCCCGGGGAACTACTTCACCCTGCAAGTCAGCACTTCGTATGCAAATGTACATAAAGAAAAGCAACATAAATACAGGCATGAGTATAACAAACATCATCCACGTTTCTATGTTGAGCAGGTAATAAAAGGGGCCTACCAATGCAAAATGAATGCAAACCCGGGTTTCACCCAAGGCACCGTAAAGCGTATGAATCTATCACATCATCATACATCATCATCACATCACAAATACAGGGGTACTCGTCATTTCCCCGCAAGGGCATCGTAACCCAAGGCCAAGAGCTCTCGCTTAGACCCACCTCGCCTGGCTCGCCATGCCATCGGGCTTGTCTAACAGCTCACATGCTCGGGCCGCCAACAACACACAAGACCGATACTAAGAATTCTGGCTAACAAAAATGTCCCAAGGCCCTGGACTTACTCTCGGGACAACGTCCACCGATTGCCTCGCCTGGCGACCGTCAACGGACTCATCCGTAGCACAGACATTCTCGTCAGTCAACAATCGAAGGGACTAATCTTGCCGGGACACTCTCCACACGTGAATCTCAGTCTTCACGGGATAGCCATCCGACCACAAAGACCAATCGCGCCTTCGCACAACACTAGGCATCACAAGCCCCATATTCCGCACATTACTTCCCCACCCTAAACCCAACGTTCGTTACCACACGAAGCTACAGGGGCATCACAACGATGAGTTCGCCGTATTCGGATTTCTAACAAAACCCCTAAAATGCGCGTAAATCAACATCACCGAATCGGACCAACGGCCACAAATCCGGCTTCACCCACAATGCCTAATCCGCTAATGGAGCGGACCTCTAGTGCAAATCATGTCGGGGACGGACTCAATCAACCCGATGGTTCCTTTTGAACCAAGGCGACCCGGACCCCTCTCACTCGACGGATCCGGTGCCAAAATGCAGAAATTAAAGGGATGCCATGCACGCATCCTAAAGACCGGGAGGAGAAATGTCGTTACCTTTTGAGATCTCCTCCTAGCCATTAGAAGCTTGCAAACAAATGGTGGAGAAGAAGCGCCTCGATGCGCTCTACGCGTTGCCGGTCTCGGATCGGCGAACGGAGCTCCGAAGCTCCGGCAATGGCGGATTCCCCTTCTTCTTCCTCCTTGCCTCCTCCTCCTTTCTCCAACCTAAGAGAGAGAAAGTCTTGGAAATAATGAGGGTTTAACTCCTCTACCAAGCCCTAAAACCCCCCATCCATCCATCGCAGCTGTTGGATCAAATCCCAACATTTTTGGACGGCCGGATCATCTTCCCCGTCACTTTTCGCGGAGCAGAATAAACAGTGCGCACGAGCAGCGGCGCACGGTCAATGATCGTGCGCGGCCAACATCCCCTGATCGTGCACACTACACAATCAGCCGACCTTCAACCCTTGTGAATTAATGCACGATCAGGCGCACGACCACTGGTCGTGCGCGAAGGAGGCCAGTGAGCGTGCGTGAAGAACCTGCTATGGAATTTTCAGCCTATTCCGAGCGCGACGCTACCACTCTGCCTACCTCGCTGGACTACGATTTTTGGGGTGTTACATGGGGAGCTTAGGGCTCGGAGATAGATGGTAACATATTGTATGTGCAGAAAGGTGGTGGGTCATTAGTATTGACGGTCGTTGCACCGATGTCGATAGTTTGCCTCGGTAAATGTGGTTAACACTTTACCAAAGAAAAGTCTGGTGGACTAGCCAGTAAGAATATGTAGGAGCTCCAGTGTTGTGTTCTTAGCATTGAGGCGTACGATAGGTCTAGGTTAGGTAGTGCAGATACCAACCTAGAGGTGGGCGAGGCCCAACCAACTGCTTTCGTTTGCCACTACGGAAGTATCCTGGGAGTTTTGCTATCTCCAAAAAAGGGGAACTAAAGGTCTGGGCGCATAGAGTCGAAGTGTGTGAGTTGCACTTATATGAACATAACATTAAACTGCATAACCTTGCATGACACGGCATAAACATTTCATTTCAACCCCTACGCATATCGTATAAATTGGTTGTGAGATATTTTATATGATAGGCCCTGCTAAACACCCCCTTGGTCTATAGGTTTGTGTGGGCATTCCTATAGATTAAGGTTACACTTCTTTAATACTGCTTCACTTATTACTACTGCTTACTTGTTACTGTTTTATTTCTTACTACCTTACTCTTTGTACTATTTGTTGCATAGCGATAGACCCTTCCGTAGTTAGATTCACTGTCACCTGCTTTTGATTATACCCCTTGATGTCCTTCGCTTCATCCTTCTCGCACGGTGCCTAGGAGTCACCGGGGGAGGCGCAAGGGATTGGCTTAGTCTTTTGACTAATGGTCGGTGGACCTTATCATTTTAGGGGACTGAGGAGATGCTGCAACACTAGAGGCCGGTGCAGATGGAGGCGGGGCAGTCTAGCATGGGAGCACCGATGATAGGATCCGTGAGTGTCTTATTAGTTTTAGTAGATTATACTTCAGCGAGTGAAATTCTAGTGAGGAATTGATGTATCAGGCAGGAGCCCTTCTATTACTATCTTTTATTCAGTTATTCCACGTGGACATCTTTTATTCTGAGATATTATATTCATGTGTCGTGGACTTGATTTCTAGTTAATCAAATGTATTCTTTTCTTCTGTTGTGATCGATATGGCCGGCAGAATTGGCATTTTGTCGTGGCGACCTTCCCGAGTGATGGTCCCACCGCAAAGCGGCGGTTCTGAGCATAAGACCCGGGTTTTCAAGAAAAATAAAAAAAATGGGGTCTTACAAACTGGTATCAGAGCAAACTCGATCCGAAGAAAAGAAGTCCACAAACCCTGGGCCACCCCGCACGAACTTAGTTTGAGGACAAACTAGCAGCGGAAGTAATGGTATGCCCATAAGGGGAATCACATGAAAAGTCCACTTTTAACTGAATTTGTTTAGCCAAGTCCCTTACGAATGTAATTTTCTTGTGTAGCCTGCGACGAACTCTACACCGCAACATGGAGTTCCTCTGACTCCAAACGTCATTCCACCGCCACCGGCTCCTACTCCTTTCAAACAGACAGAGATGGGGCAGACACTGACAACCATATTGGATACATTTAGAGCACAACATGCATCGACTCCTCAGCCAAACCCTGGGGCCAACTGGGTGAGTGTCTTCCGAGGTATCTCTCCTCAATCATACCTTGGGACGGAGGCAGTTGTGCGGATTGAGGAGTGGGTAGACATCATGGAGGAGATGCTGACATGGATTCAGTGCCCGGCAGAGATGGAGGTGCCACTAGTGGTCTCATGCTTGTAGTCCCATGCAAACAGATGGTGGAAGTCACTGTCGGACACTACTTATACTGGATTAGAGGCTGCCAATGTTTCCTGGGATGACTTCAAGGCAGCACTGCAGGAGCATTTTGTGCCGCGGTCTGCAAGAAACGAGTTGGAGGACAGATTCCTGCTGTTGAGGCACGGGAGCAGCACAGTTCTGGAGTACCACCGGGAGTTTACCCACCTGACCCGATTTACGGATTCATATCAGTTGGATGATGCAGGATATGCGAAGAGGTTCTACAAGTGCCTCTGTGACGAGCTGAGACAGACCCTTCTCTTCGTCTCCGACGACAGTATGAACAAGATTTTGGACATGGCCAAGAAGCTGGAAGCAGACCATGTTGAAAATGTTGAAGTGTGAAGTTTGAGTCTGGGAGGTGTTCGCGCGGCCTGGTCTAACCGCGTGATCTCACGGTCTCCTCTGAGGTTTTACCTATTCGGTCTAGCCATGGTCTATTCGGCCTGACGGTCGTTCTTTGTCAAAGGCTGCTGAGGTGAGGCCGCGTGGTCTGGTTTGTGTGACCGCGTGGCGAGCTGGTGTTCTGTACTGTGCGGGTTAAGTTGTTGACCACACAAGGTTGGTGCTCTGGTATCGGGCAGTCCAGTTTGGTGACTGTCCGGGTTCTTGATGGTGCGCGCCGACTAAGGTTTTCTTAGTCGCGGTATCCTCTTTGTGTTCACATATGCTGGTCACTTGGCGATCTGCTGATGTTTGCGGACACTGGTGTTGGTCGACTTGGCGGGCTGTCGCCTTAGTCGACTTGGCGGGCTGTCGCCTTAGTCGACTTGGCTGTGTTCGCGGTCTCTGGAGGAGGTCTCGTATATCCGAACACTAGTGGTGGGCATCTTGACCGTGTGGGTTGTCATGATCGCGCGGCTTCTTGGAGGAGTGGCGATCTCCTGGTCAGATTGAAGTCGGCGAGCTCACTAAGCGCAGAGCGATCTTCTGCTGACCGCGCGGGTTGACCGGTCTTGGTCACGCGGTCAGGGCAGTGACTCTATCTCATAGGGTGGTGACTGGATCTGATCCCACGCCTATAAATAGGAGTCACTGTAGCAGCAAAATTATCGCACCAAGTGTAAGCTGAGCTCATGCCTAGAACTTGCGGTCTCGTTTTTGTGACCGCCCAGTTTGCTGATTGAATTTCCTTTGTGAAGCTTCTGCAGATTGTGCGGACAGCAGCGGTCACCTCTTCTTCTAAAGTGTCTGGGCGGTCTTGCGGCTTGCAGTGTGGGTTGCTGGAGTTCGGGAGAATCAGTGGAGTTCGGAAGGTCGCGGAGTTTTTGGTTGGTGTTGTTCAAGTCGCCGGCTGGCTGTTCGGGCGGTCTCCTTTTCTAGTCGCGCGAACAACCAGATTGCGCAGTCTCAGTGTTCAGACCGACAGTTATCTTTCTTCAGCTTGTATTTTTTCCTTTTGGTTTTGTGTACTGGCGAAATCATGTCTCGCCATGTATACCTCGCTCTGTAATGAAGATTTCTGCTGTTATCAATAAAGATTGTTTTGCTTCATGTGCTTCTGGTTGTTGGCTATAACTTTAGGTTGTACGATTCCTGCTCACTCCTAGATCTTCAAAAAATTTCACATGGTATCAGAGGTAGGTTGGAGTGGATAGAGCAGTGAACAACTTAAAGTTGCCATCGCCTTTGTGAAGAAGGAACCAGTGGTAGAGCCATGGAAGCAGGTTTTGCAAGAGGTCTTGGAATTGAGATGCTCACGTCGACTAACTTTAAGAAGTGGAAGTCGTGCATGCAGAGTTATCTTCTGGGCGAGGACCTCTGGGAGGTTGTTGGAGGAGATAGCACGGAGGAAGTTGTTCCAGTTGGGGATAATGGTCACGAGGTGAGGAATTGGAGGAGGATTAATGCAAAAGCAGAGTTCACTCTAAAAAGGGCTATATCACCTGACCTATTCGACCACATCTTAGGGTGTGGATCAGCTGCCGAGATCTGGAGAGCCCTGGACGAGCTGTTTAACAAGAAGAATGTAGCGAGGCTACAATTTCTGGAAAATGAGCTGGCTAGGTCGGCTCAGGGAGATCTGTCTATCTCAACGTTCTTCCTGAAGATATAGAACTTGTGCGCCGAGATTTCAGCACTGGATCCTGATGAGCCAATTTTTGAGGCGAAGCTGAAGAGACACATCATCCGCGGCTTGCGGAAGGAGTATGTGGCCTTTGTGACGTCGGTGCAGGGTTGGGCAAATCAACCGTCTCTGCTGGAGTTGGAGAATCTGCTTGCGTCGCAGGAGAGCCTGGAATGGCAGATGGCGGGGGTGTCAGTGTCTGGGGGAGAAGGCATGGTTCTCTTCACAGGGAAGAAGAAAAAATGGGATAAGAAGAAGAAGACCGCCGGAGGCAATGGGCCATCAACTTCGGGATAGTAGGAGAGGGGCTATGCTCCCAAGACTGAAGGGAAGAAGAAGGGAGAAGGACCCAAATGCTTTAGATGCGGAAAGCTTGGTCACGTCAAGAAGGATTGTCGTGTGAATCTTCAGCCAGGGCATGCTGCTACAGGGAAGTGTTGGATTGGTAGGCGCCCTTAGAGGGGGGGGGGGGGGGGTGAATAAGGGTTTTAAAAACTTTAGATATATTTTGAATAACTTTGAAAAAAGCTTTGATTATTAAACTAGAGAAGATCAAGACAAATCAAGTGAAGTAAAAGTAAAGACATGATTTTATTAACTTGAGAAGCATGATTACAAAACTTGATCTCTTATCGAAGCTAGAAATCAAAGCGAATAGAAAGACTCTTTTTGTTTTCTGTACCGACTCGTATCCCCACGAACCGGTTGGCTTTAGCCAATCCTTCCCCGGAACGGCCTCAAGCCGATCTAGCCAACCCTTCCCCGGATATGGCCTCGAGCACCGCCTAGACCTACACCCGAGACCTAGTCGCCAACACGAGGCGAATTTTAGCCCTAAGTCCTACCCAGACCTAGTCGCCAACACGAGGCGAATTTACTACTCGATTTAAAAGAAAAGATGTGAAATAAAAAGAAAATAATATAAAAACTCCCTCTATGTGGATCTCTTGGAGAAGTAGACGAAGAAGCAGAGTATGATCGTAGTCGATGCGGTATTTCATCACGATGATGACGCGTGTTGAAATCTTCTCCACAGATCTCCTTAAGCCTTCATGGATTTGTGGGAGTATCTCTCTGAACCATCCTCTCGATGTTGTGGCACGAAGCTCTGGAATTCTGGATCTCAAGAGGATGATGAAGATGGAGCCAATGGGTCCTTTTATAGTCTCAGCGCTAGCGCCTGCGCTAGTGGTACCGCTGGCGCTATCCCATATTAGGACATATTCTGCGCGACATAATCTTCAATCTGAAGAAACAATTCTCTCTTGCCTACTGTTCTCCTCGCTATCGCCTGCGCTATCGGATATCGCCTGACACTATCTCCTTCTATAAGTATTCCCGGCAATTGCGCTTAAGCAAATATTTCATCGATCGAAATTTCGTCGAACGCAGCAAAGAGTTCGTCGATCAAATTTTTGTCGAACGCATCTATGAGCATTTCATCGAGCGCTGCTAACAGTTCGTCGAATGACACCTAGCACCTGTGATAGTACTACCGCCATGCTAGTGGGAGTTTTGGATTTGATGGCTCAACTTTGGGGGCAACCTTCTTATGTAATCCTTGAGTCATGTGGACTTTATTATCCTGCACACTTAAACACACAAGATCAAATACACATAAGATTTGTTATTATCAAACCTAGGAGATGCGGAAGACCATGTTCCAACAAACTCCCCCTTTTGATAATAACAAATCCATTAATGATAAATCAGAGCATTAATATATAAGCATGAAGAAACATACTTGTGTGTGTGTGAGAGTGATGACTTAGGATAATTATCGATTTTAGCATATAGAATTGCTCCCCCTAAATACATGCTCCCCCTAAGTGAATGCTCTCCTAATATGTAAGCTATTATCTTAATTAAGCATTATATTTTGATAGCAGATTTTATTTATCATGTTAGTTCTCCCCCTTTTGTTATTAGCAAAAGTGGGTAAGGAGACACCACTTGAAGTTGACAATAAGATAAAGGCACGATCGAGCTTGTAGAGAAGGAAATGATAAGGAGTTTTAGAATAATTTTTGTAGAGATAGATCAGAGTTTTTAGCAATATACATTTTCAAGTATTATTATGTTGGTTTATTCCCTTTTTAAATAAGAGTTTTGAGCATAACAAAATAATGATTTCCAAGTAACTAAACTACCCAGACAATATGTCTACACCCTTTTTCCCATACTAAGTGATGGATGGGCATGAGGTGCTACAAACATGTCGTAGGTTGGGGTGTTAGTCCCATAAGCAAACACTAGACAAAACTCAACCTAACACTCTTTCCCCCCAGTGCCTCGCAAGGCCCCACTGGAACCCTCCCCAGTTAAGGACAAGACATGACTAGAGATAAGGTTATCTAATGTCTACAACCCTACGCCCCCGCTATGGTGAGATATGAAGTCATGGATAATAATTATTGGAAACATTTAAGCGTTTTAAATCTAATGACATAGCCTATGGATTTATATTTTTATTTGAATTTATGAAGACACTCACATAACTATTTTGAAGTCCATTAATAAATCAGAGTTTTAGCATTACAATATTTTCATAGAAATAAATCAGAGTTTTATATAAAAAAAATTCATGTTTAGAGTAACCAATATAGAGTTTACCAAGCAAGTCTACCACTTGTTGCAAGAAAGGAATTTGAAGATTCAAGTGATGATGCACACAAAATAAAAGACTTTAAATAAGCATGAAAGCGCAAGGTAAAACAATTATATGGTTATGATGCGGAAGACTTATAGAAATACAAGAAACATCTTATTGTAATCAATGATGATCCATAAAAAGATATATGAATTAAATTTCAAAAAGAAGATGTTTTTGTAAATCATTTTTCAATTAAAATCTTTAAGTTTGACAATAAAGTAACCAAGCATGAAATAATGTTATCAACACGAGATTATTACAATGTTATTTTAATTCACAAATTCAAAACATACCAAACATTGTAGAAAGCATGCTAGGTTATCTCGTGCATTTCATAAATAAAGAGTAGTATAGAATTAGCATTAGGATCTAATACTCATGAGAAGAAGTGTTATGGAAGATAATGATGTGCACATAAGTGTATTTTTGAGTAGAGTAAATAAATGTTTTAATCAAAAATGCAAGTAATATGTAAAGTAAGAGCACAATAAAACACAAATAATTTCACTTCCACACATTTTAATGCACAGAAAAAATGTACAACTACCAAGGTGCTTTGCACACACAATTCTCATTAAGACTTATCAGGGTGCAAAGTAGTGCTTGGGGGATCACATATTTTATTTCTAATGTTGAGACTCATGACCCAGTGTACTTTAAGAGTAAGTGGTTTTTATTTTGAAAGAAGGATATGGTTTGCACAAGATACTTTACTATTCTTTCCAAGGTGCTCAACCTCACAACGCTTATTAAGACTTATCAGGAGGTTCAAGTAGTGCTTGGTGGAATTTTCTTTGTCACTTTATTTTATGATTTTTTGTTTTGTACAAAGTTCTCCGAATACACTTGTTTTGCAAACCAATAGAATTTATGAAAACATAACCACTTTTCTTAACTATTAAAAGTGCAAATAAAAGTAGTGTAGGTAAGATACTTGTGCAATTTTAATTCATTGTACTAATACAAAACATACACAAGCATTCTTAGATTAAACACATATGTAGACAATGCCAAAATAAGTGAGTGAATAAAGATCATTATCAAACAAAAAACATTTACTCATACTTAGAGGCATGCTAAGCGTAGTTCTACACAACTTTTACAATATAATTGATGCACATATTATTAGATATATCAAAGCATGATGAAAACAATGTTCAAAGTAGTTTGAAAAGATAAATTGCAACATCATAGAAGTTCTAAATAATAGATTAAATCATGCTTGATTTTCAATGTAGTCCATACAGTATTTTTGGTATTTTTGCGAAATAACTTTAATTTAACGTTTGAACTCTTATAATTTGATCTTGGACTTCCCAAGGACTACCTTGTGAGAGGTTCGCCCAGTACTAGGTGATATGATGAGATGATAGCCCAAATCACCCTTTCACAAGATACATGTAAATAGAAAAGTTAAGTCCAAAATAATAATTTTTGATACCTGTTTATGTTTTTTTTTGTTTTATATTTTTGTAATTAATTTTTTGCTTTTAGAAATAGAATTTAAGCAAGTGACAAAAAACCCAAAAAAGGCACAACATATTTTTTGTAATTTGGCTTTTGTATTTTTGTATTTGATTTTTAAAAAATGTAATAAAAGTAGAAGTGCAGAAATGAATAGTACACAAAGATTAATATATTTTTAGGGATTTTTCAAAATTTTAAAAATACAGAAAAACACATAAGTGCACTAGCGCCGGCGTTAGCGCTAGCGCGGGAAACAGTACACGATTTTTGATGATTTTGAAATTTTTAATTGTTGATCTTGGTTAAGTGTCCTAATAGTAGTTTCATGCTGAAATTTCAGATTTTTAGGAGATGTCTAGATGGTGCAAATTTCATGAAACATTAGCGATTTTGTATATGACTTTACCAAATAAACTTTGCAAGTGATATATTTTATTATATCTCCATTTTAATATTTTTAAGGCTTATATTTACCAATGTAGTTTGAAAATGATAGGAAATGTAAGCATGAGAGGACATGAATGAACAAATCAAATATGCATGATTTTAGTGATTAACAATATTGTTCATGCACAATAATACCATGGATAAGACCTAGATGAGAATACCCAGCCTGTATATCTTGGTAAAAAAATAAAGCCTAACATAGACACAAATCTTCTTTAGGCGACAATGTTAGTATGATAAGTTTGAGATTAATGTTATACCAAGGTTTGATAGTGTTTCAACTTATAGACCTAGAATGGAGTGACGATTCTATTTGATTTGATATCAAGATAATTCAAAGGTCTAAACTAGAAATAAATCACAATACACACATAATACACCAACCATGGTAAAACAATTATAATATCAATTGTCATCATATAATTCATATGGATGTGATAGAAGTAGTTGTTTTTAGAAGATATTTGATGTGAGTTATGATATATGATTTTTAGAGAATTTTGGCAACGGACATCAATAGATCATGGTGGTGATAGTGACATCAATATTCATTATGAAGATAAATTCTTTCAATACATTTGAGTGATTTTCTTTTAATTAAGAATTTTGAATATATATGTGATTTTTGATAGGTGAATAATAGTGATGGTTTAGATCATGTTTGACATCAAGGAGTGAACACAATATAATTTTTTGTTGTGAACAAAGACAACCATATTGAAAGTTGAGCTTTTATTTAGATCTTGAACTTTCTTGTAGATTATGTTATTTCTCTAAACCACTTGTTGGTGAAGGCTAAAGAGCTTAATAGCCTAATGTCTTGATTTAATTTTAAAATATCTTATAGCAAATTTAGAATTTGATTTATATGAATAATAAAAGATATTTATAGATAATGAATATGAGAGAGATAGATAGGTCATCAAAATTAGATATGACTTTTGAATTTTGATCAATTTGATTTTATAAACATATTAAGCTTTTAAGAGATAGGATCATATTTTCAATACTATATAGGATGACCATGACATGATAGTTCAAAAGGAAAACAACAAGAAAAATAAAAGAGAACATTAAAGCACATCATGAAGTAGAAATTTGTATATCTTATTTTGAAAAGTTTCTACTTCATGCATTTGATGATACCTAATGAATAAGAGTTTTAGGTATCCAAAGGGGACCATGTGGGACGGTTCCTTTGGGTACCCAAAGATAGCGAGATGGCTTTTGGGGAAACAAGTATGAATGGACCCTTTGAAGTGGAGTTAATGTTTCATCTTTAGCTTTGGGTATCCATTCGAATTTTGGTTTAACATTATTTTTAGTTTTCAAATTTCCATAATCATTTACTTGAATATTTTGATCAAAAAGGTTTTTGAAGTTCTACTTTGAAGGAAATTTGTTTGCATTTAATTTTATGTTGGGAGAAACAAGATTTTGTAAATTATGGTGATTTTGATTTTGATTTACAAATCCATTATGTTCCTTACTCCCATGTTTAAACTTAGGTAAGATGTTCATATTCATATTCAACTTGTTTTTAGATTTTGCATTATTTTGAGAATGTATGTTTTGAGAATTTTTCTTTATGATTTCCTTAAGCAAGTTGATTTTAGTTTTTAATTCATTATTTTTAATCATTAAATTATGTCTAGCTTTATTATAAGCGATTGTGCTATTTTTAAGAGTGGAGACAATTGAATCAATATGATCTTGATAGTTGTTTCTATATTCATCAAATGTTTCATCCATCTCTTTAATTTCAATTTTATATTCTTTACACTTAGCACAATCGTTTTCCAAAGATGAATTTTCTAAACAATTTTTTATTTTGTTATTTTATAAAAAGAAGTTCCTTTTCAAGTTCCTTGCATTTTTCTTTCAAATCATTAAATTCTATACAAGGTGTAATGTTTTCAACTAAGGAGCCTTGGGTAGAATTAGAATTTGATTCTTCATTAATTTTTTCCTTTAAATTTTTATTTTCTAGGCGCGAATGTTTATTAGCACTCTTTAATTTCTTAATTTTACGCTTTGTAGTTTGAAGAAATTGTAATGTAGAAATAGAAGTACAAAAGATGTGATTTGATTTCCTTACATTACTTTCGGGGGAGGCATGATTTGAACATATAGTTTCTTTTACATCTTTTTGGCACTCCTTTTTCGAAGACATTACTTCTTCTTCTTTTCCATTTGATGTGAGCTCCATTGATCCGTCATGAGAGGAGCATTCTTGAAGACTTGTGCAAGCTTGCATATTCTCCGGTTCTTGTGATTGTTCCATACCTGTAGAAGAAGAATCATACACTTCTTCAAGAAATTTCCATACTTTGTATGCACTAGAAAAACAATATATTAATTTTGAAATTTCGTGAGATAAAGCACAGAAAATACTATTTAAAGCTTTTGCATTTAGATGACGTTCCTATTTATTTGATTAATCCGCTGGTCTAACTATTGCTATATCCCATGCATTGATATCTAAATTTTTAATGAACTTTTCCATTAGAAATTTCCACCCTTTATAATTTCTCCCTTCGAATAAAGGTGGTTTAAGAGATTTTTCTTCTTCATAAAAATTTACCCCACTAGTAGAAGCGAGATCATGAGACGCCATTATTCCCGGTTGTTAAGCTGATTGGAATAAAACCCCTCTGATACCACTTGTTGGATCGGTAGGCGCCCTTAGAGGGGGGGGGGGTGAATAAGGGTTTTAAAAATTTTAGATATATTTTGAATAACTTTGAAAAAAGTTTTGATTATTAAACTAGAGAAGATCTAAACAAATCAAGTGAAGTAAAAGTAAAGACATGATTTTATTAACTTGAGAAGCATGATTACAAAACTTGATCTCTTATCGAAGCTAGAAATCAAAGCGAATAGAAAGACTCTTTTTGTTTTCTATACCGACTCGTATCCCCACGAACCGGTTGGCTTTAGTCGATCCTTCCCCGGATACGGCCTCAAGCCGCTCTAGCCAACCCTTCCCTGGATATGGCCTCGAGCACCCCCTAGACCTACACCCGAGACCTAGTCGCCAACACGAGGCGAATTTCAGCCCTAAGTCCTACCCAGACCTAGTCGCCAACACGAGGCGAATTTACTACTCGATATAAAAGAAAAGATGTGAAATAAAAAGACAATAATATAAAAACTCCCTCTATGTGGATCTCTTGGAGAAGTAGACGAAGACGCAGATTATGATCGTAGTCGATGCGGTCTTTCGTCACGATGATGACGCGTGTTGAAATCTTCTCCACGGATCTCCTTAAGCCTTCATGGATTTGTGGGAGTATCTCTCTGAACCTTCCTCTCTATGCTGTGGCACGAAGCTCTGGAATTCTGGATCTCAAGAGGATGATGAAGACGGAGCCAATTGGTCCTTTTTATAGTCTCAGCGCTAGCGCCTGCGCTAGTGGTACCGCCAGCACTATCCCATATTAGGACATATTCTGCGCGACAGAATCTTCAATCCGAGGAAACAATTCTCTCTTGCCTACTGTGCTCCTCGCTATCGCCTGGCGCTATCGGATATCGCCTGGCGCTATCTCCTTCTATAAGTACTCCCGACAATTGCGCTTAAGCAAACATTTCGTCGATCGAAATTTCGTCGAACGCAGCAAAGAGTTCGTCGATCGAATTTTCATGGAACGCAACTATGAGCATTTCGTCGAGCGCTGCTAACAGTTCATCAAACAACAGCTAGCGCCTGTGCGAGTACTACCGCCAGCGCTAGTGGGAGTTTTGGATTTGATGGCTCAACTTTGGGGGCAACCTTCTTATGTAATCCTTGAGTCATGTGGACTTTGTTATCCTGCACACTTAAACAAACAAGATCAAATACACATAGGATTTGTTATTCTCAAACCTAGGAGATGCGGAAGACCATGTTCCAACAGGAAGGAGGAAGCTGAGGCCAGGACAAATGATGGAGGATGTGGAGGAGCCTTCTCGATATCTGTCGGAGCTGCGGCTCCTATCAACTATCAGGAGGATTGGATCGTGGACTCGGGGTGTGGTCATCACCTCACCGGGGACGAGTCGAAGCTTTATTCAGCGCAGCCTTACTCAGGTAATGATGCCATCATAACTGATGATGACACTGTGCATACTATCGATAAGGTGGGAGTTGTTTCCTTGGGCAGTGATAGGGGGCCACTAACTTTGAAAAGCGTCTATCATGTGCCCAGAATGAGGAAAAACCTCTTCTCCGTGACCAACGCTGTTGACGCTGGGTATCACATTCTATTCGGTCCAACAGAAGTGAGGTTTCTACGAAATGTTGAGGCGATAAAGGCCGATATCGTTCATGTTGGGAGAAGGGCAAAAGACTTGTTCGTTTTATCGTCAACTTCTTATGTTGACAAGATGAGGACAAATGATAGTGCCGTTATATGCCACGAGAGGTTGGGGCATGTAGGGATGGATAAGCTGAAGGCTATGGCGATAAAAGGTCTAGTCAAGGGCCTGCCGAGTTTATCTTCCTATGTTGACGGTCATGTTTGCGCGGGATGTCAGTTCGGCAAGTTTCATCGACTACCATTTGATAAGTCACAGACAAGGAGTAGTGTGTCGTTGGAGTGTATCCACGGTGACTTGATGGGACCGACTGCTACCCCAAGCCTCGGAGGCAGCAGGTATATGCTGGTGTTGATCGACGATTACACTAGATATGTCTGGGTTTATTTCCTGATGGAGAAGGCGGAGGCGTTTGCCAAGTTTGTGGTGTTCAAGGAGCTAGTGGAGGGTCGGCTAGGCCTGCGGTTAAAGAAGCTTAGAGCTGATAACGTTTAAGACCCCATTTTTTTCCAAACACCGGGTCTTAGGCCCAGAACCGCCGCTTTGCGGTGACACCTTCACTTGGGAAGGTCGCCACTACAAAACGCCGATCCTGCCAGCCAAATCGATCACAAAGAAAAGTGCATTTAAGAAGACAAGTCCACAGAATAACCATGAAAAATATAAAAATGTCCACATAATATAACTGAATAAAAAGATAATAAGGGTTACAATAATAAAGGGCTCATGCCCTGTACATCATATCCTCACTACAAGATCACTACCGGAAGCTAACTCCTAATCACTCACTGATCCTGAATCCTGTGCTCCTATACTGCACTGGCCTGCCTCCGTCTGCATCGGCCTCTGGTGTTGCTGCGTCTCCTCGATCCCCTAAATGATATGGTCCACCGACCGTTAATCAAAAAGACTAAGCCTTATATTCCTCACCCCACCCCCAATGGCTTCTAGACACCGTGTGGGAGGATGAAGCGGAGGACAACAAGGGGTAGAAACATAAGCAGGTGACGACGGATCTAGTCTACAGGAATAACTACAACTACACATGTGTATCTAATCAAATGAAGCAGTAAGTAAAGCATAGTAAAGAGCATGTAATGAATAGTAAAGCAGTATATATGAAAGCAAGTAAAAGGATATAAAAGTAACCATTGATTTATAGGAATGCCCATACAAACCTATAGACCAAGGGGTCGTTTAACAAGGCCTATCGTATAAAAAAGTCCCATTCTAATTTATACGATAGGGGTAGGGGTTGAAATGCAATGTTTATGCTATAACATGCAAGGTATGTTGTTTATGCCATGTTCATACCAGTGCAACTCACACACTTCGACTCTATGCGCACAGACCTTTAGTTCCCCCTTTTTGGAGCTAGCTAGACTCCCAGGATACTCCCATAGTGGCAAACGGAAGCGGTGGGTTGGGCCTCGCCCACCTCTAGGTTGGTATTCACACTACCTAACCCAGACCTATCGTACGCCTCAACGCAAAACCGCGGAGCATCCGCGTACTCTTACTGGCTGGACCACCAGACTTTCAAGGCTAAGTGCAAATTCCACACTTGCCGAGTCAACGTATTGACGTCAGTGTGAACGACCGCCCAATACCGGAGACCCACCACCTTCATGCACATGCAACATGTTCTACTATATCCCGAGCCATAAATTCCCCGGGCTAACCTGCCCGTCATCAATAACCTTTCGAGCCACCGGCTCGCCAGACCAACCCATCCGTACCAACAAACACTACTGAGTCACAAGCTCACCGGACTAACTAGTTCGCTGCTTCAACCACCTAGCCTACCGCTCGTAAAACCAAACCAACTAACCTCCCGTAACCACGGGGTATGGGTGTATGTATTGTTAAGTTAATCTTGTACAACATCTTACTCCTACAGTTTATGGTTAACCTTGGACTTCCCGAGGATTACCCTGTAAGGGGCTCGCTACGGTACTAGGAACTATAATGGGATGACACCCCAAAGTTCCCTTTCTCAAGACACTTAGTGTTATTGGTATCTACCCATAAGAACACCCCTCTTATCATTTCACTTGAGTTAATCCTAAGTGCTTTATGACACGCTAGGGAAAAGACGATCCTTCGTCAATCCCAAGCACTACCTTACCCTTAACTCACCGAGCACTCTTAATATATAACTCCTTTTTGGTGACCTAAATCTCTTCATCCTGACCATGTACACCAACTACATGCCGTTCCCACTTAGTAGGCCACTAGTTACCCAAGTTCCACAGGTTTACTAAACGCAGATCAAACTAACTATATGAAGCTTGTAATTAGAGGTACTCCAAATATTCATCCAACTGACTCAAGATAATTACTGGGGGTCTATCATGATGTTATAAGACTAAATCCAGAGAATCATATTTTTCCTTAATTATTTAGTATTTATTTTAATTTCTCCAAACATTTGCCAAGTATGAAAATGATCATGAAGTATAAGGAATTCTTATGATATGGCTCCCCAAAAATTATGATAAATCTATAATGACTAAATAACAGCAAATAAAACATATCATATTTTTACAGTAAGAAATTGTCCTCTATTTTTATTATTTGTCATATATCAAAACTTGTAGATTTATGAAGGAACCACCAAAAGTATCTACACCAAAATTATGGGAAAAATACCAAGCTCTTGTATTCATCAGAAAAGTCTACTGACTAAGTTTCAGGATTTATGGAAATTATTTTCTCACTTAAATAAACACTTTAAGAAAACCTTAAAAAAGATAAGTTGTGAAGTAGCCTACTGATTTAAGTCTCCAAAAATTATATAAAAAATCACAGAGTTTCCTAATGCTTTGAAATTTCATATCACCAATTTTCACAATTTAATAAAGAGTATTGGACCAGGTTCCACCTCAGGGTGAGGAGGTTTGACCACAAAATCCCAAGATAAACACCATACCCTAACTTTGACCCTATTTGACCTAAGTTGGGTTAACCAATTACTCAATCAAACAGTCCCAATTGGGCTAAGATTTTTACCTAGGTCATAACATAACCCTAAGGGGCACCCACCAAAATTTGGAGGGCATTGGAGGTCATTTGACCCACTAATTAATTAATATATGATTTATGAAATTATCTCAAAAACCTTAGAAAACGGTTCTCCTAAAAATCCCATCTTTCAGTATGTTGTGTGGGTGCATGAGAATAGCCTAGAATATCAAGGCTATGGCATCTACCAATAAAAAGATATGAAGGAAAGAGTCACTTCCCTACCCTAGGGACCAGTCCCACCATTTTGACTCTACAGGGAGCTACAGTACTACTTTTGGGGTGAAATCAATTTTAAAACACATTAGACTCCAAGGGCTACAACTTTGGTGTTGGACACTTTTTAATCAGAGGTGATCTAGTATTTTTAACAATTAAAATAAACTACAGTAAAAAGTGTGACAAAAATTAATAAAAAAACATTTAATTAATAACTGAAATCCTGCGTTCGACGAAAATAAAACATCACTCGACGAACGCTGAACACATCTGTGTTCGACAAATTATGACCTGCGTTCGACGAAACCTTATAAAAGCTGTGTTCGACGAAAACTTCCTGCGTTCGACTAATTTCTATATAATCTGCGCTCGACTAAACTGAGTTATAACAGCGATCGACGAACCTGTTCCGTTCGACGAAAACAGGATTCCGTTCGACGAACGCACAATTGCGTTCGACGAATGAAATGATATAACGTAAACATATAAAACAAATAATAATAAGATCTTGCACAGATCTTGAAGCAAACCGATGACTGCTGGTCGTCTTCTTCCTCCAGCCGACGACTGAGATTGCCCCGACCTGGGCTGCCTTCCTTCTTGTTTTCCCGGCCACCTATGCGCCGCCCCTGCCGGCCAATGCCACCACCACCTTCATCGAGGTGGTGGCCGGCGATTAGCGGCGGTTGGCCGGCCGGAGGTGGCCGGAACAAGGATTTGAAGGCGGGAATTAAAGCTCCAAAACTATAGCTTTTGGCCTACTCGATTTGGGACCAATTGGCCCCAATCCTTGCAAGCAACATGATGAGATCTATCCACAGAGAGAGGGATGAAGAACCAGACCTGTATGGAGGGTTGATTCCTTGCCGATTTCTTGCTGGCCATGGCCGACCTGGAGCTTTTGGTGCTATGCCGATTCCTGCTCCTGGTGCTCGATTTCTCTGAAGGTTTGGGGAAAACTCATCCTCCCAGTCCTCTAAAGGAGTTATAAGGTTCAATTGGGGGAGAGGGAGGATGTAACTCCTGATTGTCATAAATGGCCATTAAACAAATTTTGGCCATGGTGAAAACTTCCCATTTCAGCCCCCAAGTGGGCTGGAAAACCCCTTAAACTTCTTGAAATAGCCAGAGGAGATGAATGGAGGGTGTGGGGGAATGAATGAGGGATCAATTGCCTTGAATGCCATTAATCCTCCTTAAATGGCCACTTTCTCTCTCTTCAAATTGGGGGAACTCCCAATTTCCCTCTCCTAGTCACCAACTACATAATTTAAGTGGTAAATTCAGTAATTACTAGGCCCACCAGATGGTGGACCTCTTTAGTTGGGCCATTGCCCGAATGGATTGGGCTTGATTAGGTTAAATTAGGGTAATTTGACCTAAATTAAGCTTGAGTTGACTTTGGTCAAATTAACCAAATGGGTTGACCCAAAAGGGTGGCTAGGGCTCCATTGGCTTCCTTTAAGGGTTAGGATGGTATAGGTAGGGTCAAGGTTCAAGGTGGGGCCCTAAAGTCCAACCCTAGGCTTGGTATCTGAAAATTGCTATTTGCAGACCACTTGGGTTTTCTCCTTCTCACCTAAATTCACATGGTCTTGGGCTCTTCCTAGGGTTTTGTCATGACCTATTCATGACAAAACCAACTTAGGGGTCTAGCTGTTTGGGGGATGTTACAAATCCCAATAAACAAAAAAATAATTTCGTCCTCGAAATTCAGGTTAGGCTTGCAGGGTTTTCCACCGAGAGTGACGGATTGTAACATCCCCTAAGAATTGAAGTTATTCCTGGCTCGAAGAGCACCGACTATCTCTGCCACACTAGTTCTAGTGGCTCCCAGGTGTGCTCCTACTGTCCATACTTTACAACATGATTTTTACCTATGGAATCTTCTTGCGTCGCAAGACTCGCACCGTCGTATCATCTATCCTACCGAGGTGACCTAGCTACCTTGGTCAATCTATCCTTGATGTTCCAAATAAACATGTGCCCGGAGTGGGGGTGTGGTAACCTGTGTATGAAATCCATAATTATATCCTCGAACTTCCACTATAACCTGGGCAGATTCTTATTCCTCTAAAGTTTCTTTCACATGTTCAGATTCTTATTCCTTCAGATATGTCCGATTAATCAATCATCTCTACTCTACAACTTTTCCAGTTCTTACTATTGATGGAACTAATCAGATCGTCAGGCATCCTAATCATCATTAAATTTTAATGGGGGTGCACTTGTGAACCTTTATGAGTACATATTAACCAATCATAATGGTAAGATGTCTCCCTATACGAGTAAAATCTTTTGAAACCCTAAGATTTTTTTTTATAAGTCCATTCCATCACGGAAATATCATCTCATTTATTTCACCAAATTTTCTATCACTTCAACTTATGCTAGTCTTGATCACTTTCAAATGGTCCAAGGTAAGATAAACTTAGATCGATCTTATCATAGTAAAATCAAACACTATATTCTAATTCCAATAAGTCCTCGCCTAAGATCTCAGGTTATTCATCATCATAGCTCACAAGGTATAAGGGTTATTATTGTAGTTAAAATTTTTACCATGACAGGGCGTGATTTTTAACAAATCATAAGTTGATCACTTCTGAATGCCCCAAACCACAAGAACTTCCAATTATAATTAGAGCTTGCTCGACCTAATTTCGGTTCCCAACTTCCAGAAGGGTATGTGCATCCCTAAGTAACCAGACCTAGCAACTTTACATTTCTAATGTTTCAACTAAGGTCAAGTTGTTGTTCGATCAATGATGTCTATCCATTGCCCTAGTAATACTACAGATCATTATTCCGAACATACTGTTACACCATCTCATCTTTGTCCAAGTAACATTGAATAAGATTGACTTCAAAGTCATTACTCCCGACATAGGAATTGCTAAATTAGATCTAAGTGGCACCCAAGTCAGTAACCAATTCGCCCAATAAACAAAAGGTAAGCCCCAATAAACAAAAGATAAGCCCCAATAAACAAAAGATAAGCCTCAATAAACTAAAGATAAGTCTCTATCTATTTTTGGGGTAAGTATCTTCAATATCACCATGTTATACTCGTCCCAAGTATGCAAGCAATTCTTAGGGCACACAACCTTAGACTTGGGGTTCTATCTTGAAACTTGTTAATTCGCTCCATTCTTCAGAATCTTCAAGGTACATTCTACGACAACCTTATCAAGGTCAATATGTCACCCAATCCCAAACGGGTCCCTCCTGAACTTTAATTCTCATCCGACCCTCGGTGTTTGTCATGGTGGTTGTCTTAATGTAATCCTGTCACCGGTACGAGGGTTGAATCTACGAGTCTCATACCATTCTGCTTATGTGTCAACTCTCTTTCTCTAGCCTCTTTGGGGTATCCTCATACCTTCACCAAAGTTATACCAACGGTCTGTTTCAGACTAGGGCATGCATGGTATAAATTATCATGGTAAGTCACGTGTCCTAGTGGAGTTTAAATCTAACTCGTTAACTAAAGGACTAACTAAAGAAATCTTTGCAGCCAGAGGTATTCCCTGCTGGGGGCACGTCATTTGGCGCTAACATTGGAGAAGCTTCGGGAGCACCGCATGTATGCGAAGTTCAGCATGTGTCAGTTTTGGCTGAAGGAGGTGGCCTTCCTAGGTCATATTATCAGTGGAGCTGGTCTAGCAGTGGATCCCGCGAAGATCCAGGCAGTATGGGAATGGACACTGCTGAAGATGGCCACCGACGTGCGGAGCTTCTTGGGGCTTGCCAGTTACTACCGAAAGAACATACATGGGTTTTATCAGATAGCTCTCCCGCTCACATCCCTGACGAAGAAGGATACTGCATTTGTTTGGACGTCGCAGTGTGAGGCGGCCTTCCAGGAGCTAAATGGTCGGCTTACGACGGCCCCATCCTTGCCCTTTCATCGGGAAAGGAAGGATGCCAGGTGTACACGTATGTGTCATACCAGGGGATGGGTGCGGTTCTGATGCAGAACAGGCACGTGATAGCATACACTTCCTGCTAGTTGAAGAACCATGAGCGAAATTACCCGGTGCACGACTTGGAGATGGGAGCGGTTGTATTCGCTCTGAATATCTGGCAGCACTACCTCTACGACGTCCACTGCAACATATTTTCAGATCACAAGAATCTGAAGTACGTAGATACGCAGAAGGAGCTGAACATTCGACAAAGACGCTTGGTGGAGTTCTTATCCAACTACCAGTACACGATGCATTACCACCCAGGGAAGGCGAATGTGGTGGCCGATGCACTGAGCAGGAGATCTACCACGTCGGGAGCAGAGCCCCAGTTGATGGCCATGGAGCTAGTACAGATGTTCGAGGACATGCAGATCTCCTTAGTATCCGAGGATGATCCGGAGCTTTATAAGGAGTACCTGGCGGCGATGAGTACCACATATGAAATCCAAGACCGCATCAGGGATGGGCAGAGGAAGGATGACAAGTTAGAGCCGATATTCAGAGCCTTGGAGGCAGGCTCAGCCGGAGACTATTCGTTGAAGGACGGCCTATTGAGTTTTAGAGGCCGAGTGTATATACCGGCATGAGGACGGATTCGGGAGGACATCATGACAGAGGCTCACTACAGTAGGTATTCGGTGCACCCGGGTATCACCAAGATGGCGGAGTACTTGAAGAGGACCATGTATTGGTCGGGCATGAAGAGGGATATCACCTATTTTGTGACCCACTGCGAGTCTTACCAGCTCGTGAAGGCAGAATGCAAGAACCTAGCCGGATTATTGTAGCTACTCCCAGGGCCAGAGTGGAAGTTCGACGACATCACGATGTATTTTATACATGGTCTTCCCGATCACATGCGGGGAATGACTCGATATGGGTGATTGTTGACAGATTGACGAAGGTGGCCCGATTCATTCCAGTCAGAAAGGACACATCAGTCGGTGATTTGGTACGAAGGATTGTGGAGCAGTTTCTTCGGTACCATGGCGTGCCTAGGGCAATTGTGTCGGGTCGGGATGGAGGATTACATCGAGGGAGTGGAGAGCGGTGCATGCTTACTTGGGCACACGACTAACATTCAGCACTTCCTTCCACTCCCAGACAGATGGGTAGACGGAGCGTACCAACTGGACCTTGGAGGATCTTCAACGTCTATGCATTCTGGACCGCGGGGAACCGTAGGAGAGACTGTTGCCGTTTGTCAAGTTCTCGTACAATAATATCCACCAGGCTAGCATAGGCATGGCACCCTACGAGGCATTATATGGACAAAGGTGCAGGACCCCATTGTCTTGGATCTAGGATGAGGATCTCAAGGCACTTGGCTCAGAGTTCGTGGAGGACACAGAGGCTCAGGTGAGGCTGATTCGAGACAAGATGCTGGAGGCCCAGAGCAGGCATGCCAAGTATTACGATGTGCGACATCGTATGGTAGAGTTCTAGGTGGGAGATTGGGTATTCATGAAGATACGTCCGATGCATGGAGTCTCACTGGTACGCTGGCGGAAGAAGCTCAATCCGAGATATATGGGGCTCTATAGGATCCTGGAGCGGATCGGACCCTTGGCTTACAGACTGGATCTACCGCCTGAGTTAGCGGGATTGCACAGCATCTTCCATGTCTGCTCAGTCAGGAGGGCTCTACTACGACCAGAGCAGCAGATATCTACTACAGAGGGGCCGGTAGCTACTGATCGGTCGGTTAACCTGGAGCCAGTCCGGATAGACGACACGGAGATGCGAGTCCTGCGGCGCAAGAAGGTTCCGTTGGTCAAAGTCCTGTGGAGGAATCATGGACAGGAGGAGCACACTTGGGAGCCACTGGACTTGATGCAGCAAAAGTATCTGGAGCTCTTTATGATAGGTATAACTTAATTCTTGGGATGTTACATTTAACCACTTGCTGTAGGAACCCCACAGGCCTAACCTAAATTTCGGGGATGAAATTTTTATTTTTATGTATTGGGATTTGTAACATCCCCCAAATAACTAGACCCCTATGTTGGTTTTGTCATGACTAGGTCATGACAAAACCATAGGAAGAGCTTAAGATCATGTAAACTTAGGTAAGAAGGAGAAAAACCAAGTGGTCTGCAAATAGCAATTTTCAGATACCAAGCCTAGGGTTGGACTTTAGGGCCTCACCTTGATCCTTTGACCCCACCATAACATCCCTAATGCATTAGGGGTCCCCTTAGAGCACCAGGGACCCATTGGGGTCAACCCAAGAGGCCAAATTGACCAAAGTCAACCCTAACCCTAAATTGGTCAAAGTAGCTTAATTAGGGCCAATTGGCCTCCGCCAAGCCAAATTGACCTTACCCCTACCCTTATAAGGATATTAGGGACCCAATGGACCAAAACGCCCCCATCATGGGGCCTCCAATTTGGCTAATTTTACCAAAGTCAACCCTAGCCTGTCAAAGTGGCCTATTAAGGGTCAATTGAACCTCACCTTGCCAAATTGACCATACCTAGACCTTCCTAACCATTAAGGGAGGCCAATGGGTGACTAGCCACCCATTGGAGTCAATCTTAATGGTCATATTGACCAATGTCAAATCTACCTCAAATTTAGGTCAAAATGACCTATGTTGACCAAATCAAGCCCAATCCACTTGGGCTAGACCCAATTTAGGTCGTCCACCACCTAATGGGGTTGGGTGCTACTGAATTGGACATTCAATTTCAAGAAAATCGGACAGGAGAGAGAAAGCCCAATTTTAAAGAGAGAGAGAGAAGGGGGAGTTAATGGGGAGGAAGAAGAAACCTCCAATCTCCTCCATCAATGGCCCATTCATCTCCTCTTGGGGAGAGGAGGAGTTTCCAGCCTTCTCCCCAAGTGAAACCGAAATCCTCACTAATGGCCATTAATGGCAATTCGAGAAACCTCCCCCATTGCCTCAATTGGCCTCTTTAACACCTTTAGAGGAGTGAGAGGAAGAAAATCCCCAACATTCCAAGAGGAAAAATGCACTGAATACCAGAGGAGGCATGACACCAAAAGCTCGAGCTCCGGCCATGGCAACCCGCTGGAATCCACGACCTTAGGCCACCACACAGGTACGATCCTCCTTTCCTCCTCTAGTGCTAGATCTATGTCGACTTGGGGCTTGATTTGAGCCAAATCAGGCTCGGATAAAGCCACCGAAAGAGGCTCATTTTCGAGCTTTTGACCCTCCTCGAAATCCCGATTCTGTCCACCTCCGACGGCCAACCACCGCTATCGCCGGCCACCACCTCAGCGGAGGTGGTGGTTGCATTGGCCGACCGGGAACAGGCATAGGTGGTCGGGAAATCAACCTCCAAAACCTTCCAAGATGGGCCATCCTCAGCCGTCGGCTGGAGGAAGAAGACGAGCCGTGTCTACTCATCATGCTTCAAGATCTGTGCAAGGATCAATATATATGTTATATTAATAATTGTATTTATATGACATATTATGTAGTACGTTGTACTAATTGTAGAAAATACTTAGGCTCCTCTGATGAAAAAGTAGCCAACATCAAAATTGTATCCCTTGGTGTGTACTTTAATTTAAAAAAAATTTCAGCCCAAAAGGAGCACTGTAGCTCCATGTAAGGCCATTTTGGTGGGACTGGTCCCTAGGGTGGGACAACCACTATTTCTTGAATAACTTTTGATTGGGTAATGGTATTGACTTGAAATTTGGAGCAAAGTGTAATCATACCTACCCCCTAATCATATCCAAAAATGGGAATTTTTGGAGAATAGTTTTCTTAAGGTTTTTGTAAAAATTTAATAATTCACATATTAATTAATTATAGGGTCTAATGACATCCAATCCCCTCCAAATTTTGGTGGGTACTCCTTAGGGCTATCATATGACCCTGGTAAAATTTTCATCCCAATTGGGACTGATTTGGTTGGGTAATTATTTAACCCAAGTTTGGTCAAACTAGGTCAAATTAGGTCAAATGTGTACTTGATGGGGTTAGGTGGTCAAATCTCATCAAAATGATATGAAACTTTGGCCATTTGTGTAGGATCACATAAAACACCCCCATGAGTGAATTGGGGTGATGAGGGGTGGATATATGCCCTAGGACCCTAGCTCAAACCCTAGGGTTGCACTTTAAGCCTTGTGAAGGACATAAAACCATATGTCTTTGAATAGTCATGGAACTTTGTAGATAAGTTCAGAGGGTGTAAATATGCCTTAGGAAATTTATGAGAATTTTAGGAACACTTGTCCCCTCTGATTTAGGTTACAACCTTTTTAGGGAACTCCCTTATAAGAGGAATTTACATGCTCAATTTATCTTGGATGTTGATGAAAGTTTGGTAGGGTACATAAAATCATGATATAGACCTCTGGTAATTTTTGTGTAATGCTTGAATTGATTAAATTAGCACTTCATTCACAAGTCATCTATTTTGTCTTAGAAGTATGTTAAATAAATGAGAGCCACACATCCTCTGGAAAATTATGAAACTTGGTGGTAGGACACTTTAGGGCATTAGAAAGCTATGTGAATTTTTGTATAATTTTTGGAATTATTTATCATTAGGTTACTTCACAATTTTCCCTAGTATGAGTTTACTTGGAATATTTATTTATGTGACTAATTAGTTTTGATAAATTCTGAAATTTAGTCAGTAGACTTTTCTAATCGATATAAAGGTCTGGTAATTTTCCCATAATTTTTGGACAAGTATTTTTGGTGGTTCTTTCTTTAATTTCTAAGTTGAGGTAATTATTCAATATTATAATTAGAGGTCAACACCTTACTGCAAAATTGTGATAGTCTGGATTTACTATTATTTTGACGTCATAGATTTTCCATAATTTTATGGGGGTCATATCATAAGAAGATCTTACATTTCATGTTCAATTTCATACTTGGCCAATGTTGGAGAAATTATAATAAATGCCAAATAATTAAGGAAAAATATGATCCTCTGGATTTAGTCTTAGAATATCATGATAGACTCCCAGTAATAATCTTGAGTCTGTTGGATGAATATTTGGGGTACCTCCTCTTATGCAACTCATATAACTCATTTGGTATGCGTATAGTAAAACTATAAAACTTGAGTAATTTGTGAATCATTAGGTGG
The DNA here is from genome assembly GCA_033032865.1 of Dactylorhiza incarnata. NCBI lineage: Eukaryota > Viridiplantae > Streptophyta > Magnoliopsida > Asparagales > Orchidaceae > Dactylorhiza > Dactylorhiza incarnata. The sequence goes on from JAWHQI010000023.1 coordinate 8,982,400, forward strand.
GAATGGAAGGTAGATGGTGTACCTAGTCTGGTTGAGAAGATGTGAGGTCACCATTAGGGGTCTATATGTTGAGTGTACCCGATAAGCTAAGGTTAAGGTTGTGTTCGGGATTGACGAAAGATCGTTCTTCCCGTAGTGAGCTTGTGACTCAGTAATGCTTATGGGTACGGTCGGGTTGGTCCGGTGAGCTGGTGGCTCAGAAGTTTATGGTGACAGGCAAGTTAGCCCGGAGAGCTTAGGGCTCGGAGATAGATGGTAACATATTGTATGTGCATAAAGGTGGTGGGTTATTAGTATTGACGGTCGTCGCACCGACGTCGATAGTTTGGCTCGGTAAATGTGGTTAACACTTTACCAAAGAAAAGTCTGGTGGACTAGCCAGTAAGAGTACGCAGGAGCTCCGCTGTTGTGTTCTTAGCATTGATGTGTACGATAGGTCTAGATTAGGTAGTGCAGATACCAACCTAGAGGTGGGCGAGGCCCAACCCACAACTTTCGTTTGCCACTACGGAAGTATCCTGGGAGTTTTGCTAGCTCCAAAAAAGCGGAACTAAAGGTCTGTGCGCGTAGAGTCGAAGTGTGTGAGTTGCACTTGTATGAACACAACATTAAACTGCATAACCTTGCATGACATGGCATAAACATTGCATTTCAACCCCTACCCCTATCGTATAAATTGGTTATGGGACTTTTTATATGATAGGCCCTGCTAAACAACCCCTTGGTCTATAGGTTTGTGTGGGCATTCCTATAAATTAAGGTTACACTTCTTTAATACAGCTTCACTTATTACTACTGCTTACTTGTTACTGTTTTACTTCTTACTTCCTTACTCTTTGTACTATTTGTTGCATAGCGATAGACCCTTCCGTAGTTAGATTCACTGTCACCTGTGAAAGTCTTTATTTAAGGGTAGCTAATTACCTAGAGGGGGGTGAATATGTTATTTTAAAATCTATTTACAATTCTTGATAAAATCCTAATTGAATGTGAATAAAAATCAGAGCTTTCAAGAAACAAACACAAACACAAAGAATTTTATAGTGGTTCCCCTATCTAGGGTAATCCACTTTCCCCCTTCTCCCCTCTAGCAGTGTGCTAGATAAGGCTTATATCTCCTCCAGATCTCAGACCACCAAAAAGGTCTTACGTCTCAGATCTCAACAGATCTTACAGTCTCAGATCTCAACAGATCCTACAATCTCACATCACAACAAATCCGACCTCAACCTTTATAACTATAGGCTTACACTCAGATTCACCCCTGAATCTTAAAACTCAGACCATAATTGATCCTACACCTCAGATCCTTGAAAGATCCTACACTCAAATCTGACAACTCAGATCCTACAGGAATTGAAAGAAGTAGAAATATCACTTAGATTCAGATTCTCCAATGCATTGAGTCTTCTTGATCTATCTGAATGATCAGACAGAAATCTTCAACAGAACAGCAACAGCGAAATGGTCTTCTTGAATTGTACATGATGTGATGACTGTTCTTCTTTAGGAAGACAGATTCTTCCTCCTTGACCTTCTCTCTTCAGAAATAATATCAGCACCAGATTGCTGAAAGGATTTCTTCAAGTTAGAATAATTCTGAAAGAGGAGATGGCTTCTTCAAATTCTTCCTCTGATTTTACTTTGAACAACGGAGAAGATGATGGCTTTGATTAGAAATTATTGAACTACTGAAATCATAGGTCATGCGTTCTATTTATAACTCGCCATACGCAACATCTGAGATGCTCCTCCATGTCAGCATGACGTCAGATCCTCAACGGTCTTTTAGTGACTTCAGAATTGTCGAGAAGTTAAGACATGGTCATCGTCTCGACATGGCTCAGCTTGCTGTAGATGTACTGTTACACAATTCTTAACTCAGAGCTTTTCAGGAAAAGGGCATTGAGTAATGTGTATCTCTGTCGACGCTTTCTCTGTAAGATGTCGAGCGGTGTGTAGAAGCTCGACACTTTCTTTTTAGACGGAAACTCTCAAAGCCTCCTTCTTAGGCGACGAGCAATCTTTAGTCATTCAATGCTCTTTATCTGTAGGCGTCAAACGATGTATAGGAGCTCAACGCTTTTTAACTTTGCCTTCACATCTGGACTCTTTTTGCTGACGTTGAGCTAACTGAAGTTGGTCGACGCTTCTTATTCCACGGCGTCGAGCGATATTCCTTGGCTCAACGCTTCTTGACTTAGTCTCAGATCTCCAGTCAGCGACCTTGCCTTTTAAGACAGCAGACATGGGTCGACGCTTCTAGGTCACAGGCGTCGAGCGATGTGTGGTGTCTCGACGCCTGTGAACTTAGATGAATTTCTTGAGCCCCAAGCTTGACCTGATCTCCTGCACAGTGATTCTAGAAAATATGTCAAATACATTCTGAGGTATATCTTTGACTTAGGAATGGACTTCTCGAAATCTAGGACATTGTGGGCAATGGTCCCAACAATCTCCCCGTATTTGAAGAAGTCATAACCTTAGTCAATGATATACCCCTTTTTACAAAGATAACCAATATTTTCTACATAGGCAATCATAATATGATGAGTATAATACTTTATAAAATCAGATTACCATAACATTCTAACAAAAGAAATTATCTCAGACATGATTTATAATATGAGCACAAAATCAAAAATTGCATGATCTACATCACAAGCAGTTCAGAATAAATCATGTAAATATAAGGAAAAATCACATCACAGGCATATATATATGATGATAATAAAAGATAGTTTGCTCTGGGAGCTCATCAAGATTGTACAAAATTATATCAAATACATTCTCTGAGAACTTTTAAGAAAGATTCAAATCCTATTGCTGTTCAGGTTCCTTGATATCTATTCCTCTTTTGGCTCTCTTGGATATGGCTTCAGCAACTTCTTCCCTTCTCTTGAAGTAGCCAAACGGCTTTGGGAAATATCTAATTGGCTCCTTATCACTTGCCTGAACTTTCCCAGCCAACCTGTCAGCTTTGAACTTTATCTTCAGCTCCTCCTGATCCTTGTGCTTTATCCAATAAGCTTCAGAGTACCATTTCTCCCTTTCTCCTGGATTACCTTTCACAGCTTCCCATGCTGCCAGAATCATCTCCCTTGATAAGGGAGACCAATATTCATAATCATCCCTTGCTTCAACTTCTTCTCTGAATTTCCTTTTGCTAGATTCTACTTGTTCATAAGTAATGCTCTTTCTCTTGTGCTTATCTTCAGGACTGTACATCTTTGCAATTTGCTTTTGAATATGTGTAGGAGATGCAGGCTTAGATTCAGATACTTGATCATCATATTAGATGGGAGGATGGCCTAAAGTTTCTCTTATGGAATTAGAGGTCCAAATAGCATGCTCAGAGCTGGCTTTAATCATTGACCTCTCCCCCTTCGTGACTTCTTCAACTATATGATCTCTTAGAACATTTCTCTGAAATCTAATCTGACCCTCCAGATGATTTACTCCTCCTTCAATAGTTTTCTTAACTTTAAGAAGATGATCATCAATGGTATCTGTATTCATTTTTACTTGATCCTTTTATGGTAGAGGAGCTCACATCAACCTTGGCTAGCATATCAGCATCATGTTTTTGCAACCTTGCTTCTATTTTCGCAGTGCATGTTAGAATTTGAGCAACTTGTTCTTTGTATAACACCTGCATATTGTTGCTCAAGATTCCTTGATTCTTTTGAACATCATCAGCAGTCTTTGCAATACCTGTTTGTGTATCTTTAATAGACTTTGAAGTCTCTTTAATTGAATGTAGCTGTTCAGTTGTATAATCCACAGAAGTACCAGCTCTTTTGAAGAATTTGACCATTTCCTCTCTCAGTGCATTCATATGAAAGTTGACTTCAAATCTTACCAATTTCATTTGAAAATCTACTTCATTTTTCATTTTTGTGTTGTTTTCCTCAATGTACTGCTCCAGTAATCTTCTTTGATTGTTAAGCAACTCCTCCGGCTGAGGCAGTATAGGACTTAGGTCCACATTAATTTCTCTTGCTACACCAGCACTGGTACTGCAGTCTTCTTTTATCAAAGAGTCTTCTCTATAGCTCATATGTGAGCTGGAGGATTCTATTTTGATAACTTTCTCATCCTTTTTTCTTTTGAGATTGAGATCCTCCCCCCACATCCATAACATCAATATCAGGAAACTCTAGATCAGGGATCTCTGGAGCAGGGATCTCATCCCGGGCCTCCCCCTCAACTGATGCATTATCTGGATCAGGATTCTTAGGAGCAGTGATCTCATCCTAAGCCTCCCCCTCAACTGATGCATTATCTGGGTCAAGATGCTTAGGAGCAGGGATCTCATCCTGAGCCTCCCCCTCATCTGGTACATTGTAGAAATCAGTATTATCTTGAGTAGGGATTTCATCTGGATCCTCCCCCTCATTTTGAAACTCCCCTCATCTCTAGCAGGGGATCCAGATTGGCCTCCTCTTTCTTCTTCTTTCTCTTTCCCATCTTGTTCTTTGTTGTTCTTGTCATCCCCTTTCAGTAATGGATCAGTACCTGTTGGTGTGTCAGGAATACTGTCCCTAGGTTTGTTCCCTTCTTCTTCTTCAGATGTTGTGAGATTAGGATCATGGATTGGGGAGGATTTATATTTCCTTCTTGAGAGTGATGACCTTGAAGAGCTGGAAGAGACCTGCTTCTTCCTTTTCTTCTGAACTTTCTTCTGCTTGGGAGAAGATTTGCTGGTGGATGGCTTGACAAATTCCTTTCCCATCTTTCTAGCATCCTCATGTCCATTTTCTTCATATGATTTATTTTTGACCCAAGTACATTGTTTAAGGAATCTGGGATTACCTTTACTAGATACAAAGACAGTATCCTACCCATGTTGGGTGCTTGGATACATTCTACCACTCTGTCAAACACTACCCTTCCCCAATCAGTTTTTAATGTATGGATAATTCTGGTCAGCAGGATGAACATTTTCCTTGAAATGTTATCATGGGACCCTGTCTTGCACAACAGTCCTTTTCCTATTACATATGTCAGCAGCTTTCCTCTTGAATTCATCCCTTTCCACAGCACACTACCAGAAATTTCATGTGATGTGTCAATTCCACACCAGACTTGGGCTAATTTTATTTGCTCAGAACTCACCTCTTCTTCTTCTTCATCACCTTTGAGCCTTGGCAGTTCTAGTGCCTTAGCGAGTCTTGTAGGTGAAATCTTAATCTTCTTTCCATTTACAGTAGTTTTGAGCTTCGAGTTGGCGGTGTCTATTACTGCATTGGAGAATAGTTCTAAAACTTCTCGTTTCCAGATTAGAGATGATTCAGCTAGAATGAATTCCAGCCCTGATTTGTAGATTAGCTCGATGGTGGTCTTGATTTCCTCTGGTGCTGCTTGGAATCCATTGCGAACAAGCTCGCCTCCTTCGTAGAGGTAATCACTGCTCTTGGGAGGCATTGTAGTTGTTGATTTTTGATTGAAAGTTTTGATGGAGAGATTTTTTAGGGCAGAGAATTTCGAACTGATAATTCTAGGTTCAAGAAAGCATAGGTACCGACGAAGTGTCTTCCCTATTTATAGAATTTCTAGTTCTAGAAGATGAGTAGCCGCACGCTAGACTTGTTAATCAAGATTTATCAAATGGTTCAGATTCACCCTGTCTCGGGACGACCTTACTCTCCTTGTAAAGGCGTTGAGACCGCTCGATGCCAATTGTTCTCACTTAGCGCTCGACACTGAGTGTACGCGCTCGATGCCAGATGTAACTTTCCTCACCTTTTTGGATTAATTATTATTTTTATTTATTATTATATTTTCAATACTTATTTAAAAATTATTATTTATTTTAGCTCTATTTTGGTCTATTGTATGTTTTAAGACAACTTCATTCCATATTTAGCATTCCTAATTCAATTTTGAAGTTATTGAATTTTGTCTCATCCAAAGGTTTAGTGAATATGTCAGCCAATTGTTTGTCTGTGGGTACATATTCTATTATGATATCCCCATTTTCTACATGTTCTCTAATTAAGTGATATCTAATTTCTATGCGCTTTGTTCTACTATGTGATACAAGATTATTAGCAATAACAATAACACTAGTAGAATCACAATATAAAGGAGATTTACTTAGTTGGATCTTATAGTCTTGGAGTTGATGTTGAATCCATAGTTGCTGAGCACAGCAATTTCCAGCTGAGATGTACTCAGATTCTGCTGTAGAGATAGCTACACTGGTCTGCTTCCTGCTACTCCAAGATATTAGCCTTTTTCCAAGGAATTGACAGGTGCCTGATGTGCTTTTTCTATCCTCCTTGCATCCTGCAAAGTCAGCATCTGAAAATCCAGTCAATTCAAAATCATTGCTCCTAGGGTACCAAAGGCCAAGATTGGGAGTACCCTTTCGATATCTTAGGATTCTTTTGACAATAGTATAGTGAGATTCCTTAGGGCTTACTTGATACCTAGCACACACACATGTTGAGAACATAATGTCTGGCCTACTAGTAGTTAGGTAGAGCAGTGAGCCAATAATGCCTCTGTACAAGATTACATCAATAGGTTTCCCTTTGTCATCCTTGTCCAGTTACATGTTGGTTGCCATTGGGGTTTTCATGACAGTGGAATTTTCCATTCCAAACTTCTTGATGATCTCCTTGGTGTACTTTGTCTGAGAAATGAAGATTCCTTCCTCAGACTGTCTTACTTGGAGTCCCAAGAAGCATTTGAGCTCTCCCATGCTGCTCATTTCAAATTTCCCTTGCATAAGTCTTGCAAATCTTTTGCAAATGTTATTATCAATTGAGCCAAAAATTATGTCGTCGACATATATTTGTACTAGTAGAATATGACCTTTAACTACTCTAAGAAACAATGTCTTGTCTATCTTTCCCCTTGAGAATTTGTTCTCAATGAGAAATCTAGACAATGTCTCATACAAGGCTCTAGGAGCCTGTTTTAGACCATACAAAGCTTTTAGTAAAAGATAAACATAGTTTGGATGAGTATAGTCAATAAAACCTGGGGGTTGTTCTACATATACTTCCTCCAGAATTGTTCCATTAAGGAATACTGACTTCACATCCATTTGATATACTATGAATCCAATATGTGATGCAAAGGCCAGGAATAGTCTGATTGCCTCCAGTCTTGCCACATGAGCAAACACTTGATCAAAATCTATGCCTTCCTCCTGTCTATATCCTTGGGCAACCAACCTTGCTTTGTTTTTTATAATCACTCCATTTTCATCCAACTTATTCCTAAATACCCATTTGGTGTTGGACATGTGTGTCACATCCCTTTGTTTGAGAATAACAAATCCCAAATTATTCCCAAATTGTATTTGATCTTGCTTGTCGTGTGTTTATAGTGTGCAGGAACTATATGTGAAATACTCCACAGGTAGAAAGCAACTGAATTCAAAAATCTGGAAGAATGCACTACCGCCAACGTTAGAGCTACCGCCAGGCGCTAGCTCAGGTTCCGTTCGACGAATTTGCCTGCGTTCGACGAAAACTCCGTTCGAGGAAAATTTCCGTTCGACGAACATGAAGCTCCGTTCGACGAAAATTTTGTTCGACGAAAACTCCGTTCGACGAACTTGAAGCTCCGTTCGACGAAAATTTCGTTCGACGAAAGTTTGTTCTGCCACGCCACCGACGGTTTCGTAACCGCTACCGCCAGCGCTAGCGCTACCGTCTGGCTCTATCTCAAGTTCGTGCACAGCGCCACACCGCCGACGGTTTCGCAACCGCTCCACACGAACGCTATCGCAGGCGCTAGGAGCTACCGCAGGCGCTAGCGATAAGTTCTATATATTGGAGCTTTGCTTCTCGTTTTGGCTAATCTATCCCAGAGAGATTGCTAGGGCCACAATTCTATTGCTGTTATGCTGCCGAAGATGGATCTCCCACTAAAAGCTTAAGGAGATTTATGGAGGAGGACTACGTCACGCTACATCCGAAGGACGATCGCTTCGACCTCGCTCATACTACATCGATCCTTCATCCTCATCTTCAGAAATCTCATATAGGGAGTTTTTATTATTGTTATCTTTATTTTTCATACCATACTTTCTTTGTACCGTTTAGTTAATTCGCCTTGTGTTGGCGACTAGGTCTGGGTAGGACTTTGGGGGGAATTCGCCTTGTGTTGTTGACTAGTTCTAGGTGATTAGATCTAGGGGGATCGAGGCCATATCCGGGGAAGGATTGGCTAGAGCGGCTTGATGCCTTATCCGGGGAAGGATAGGCTAAAGCCAACCAGTTTGTGGGGATACACGTTGGTATAGAAAAGGAAAAGATATTTCATTTGTACGCCTCCGATTTCTAGCGATATTGAAATCAAATTTATGTAAACACTTTTTTTATATAATATAATCATGTCTCTTTTTGTGTTTACTTGATTTCTATCTTTTGGCATAATCTCTACTATATTGGTTACAAAGGTTTCAATTCGTATCACTTTATCTAAATTGTTTAGTTCAATCTCTTTCATCATAAAACAATTTAGTTCTTGTTTCTAAATTTGGTTATTATGATATTCTCTTAATTTAGCTAAATTGTTATTTTGCCTTTCTCTTATTATAAAACAATTTAGTAATAATCATAACATTTATTACAAAGAATTTTTATTCCCTTATTCACCCCCCCCCCTCTAAGGGCGCTGTAAGATCCAACAAGTGGTATCAGAGGCAGGTTATTCCAAACGGCTTAAAAACCAGGAATAATGACGTCTCATGATCTCGCTTTTACTAGTGGGGGAAACTTTCTTATAAATGAAAAATCTTTAGCACCACCTTTATTTGAAGGAAAAAATTATAATGGGTGGAAATTTCTTATGGAAAAATTTCTTAAATCTTTGGATATCAAAGTATGGAATATTACAATTACAATGCCCCCAAGTATTTTGAATAAAAATGAAATGTTTTAAATGCCAAATCTATGAATAGTCTATATTGTGCTCTAGATAAAAATATTTTCAAAATTATTTATACGCTCCCTACTGCTTTTGAAGTTTGGAAATTTCTTGAGAATACTTATAGTCTTCCTTCCACAGATAATGAACAAGAGGATTTCCTTATGGATCCAAGAGAAGAAATCGATGAGGACTTATGCTTGGTGGAAGAAGAATACAACATCACAATATTGGACTCATTCGTTGGCAACACATCAAGCAAAAGAGAAGACGAAAATTCAACTATGGAAGAGGAATGCGAAGAAGATGTCAAAGGAACCCTTGGTTCAAATCTTGCCTCATCCCATAACAATGTAAGAAAATCAAAAAACTTCTCTTTTTGTAATAAATTCTATTTCTACATCTCGTATGCTTAAAATTGCTAAACGTAAAATTTTAAAGTTAAAAATTGCTAATTCCAAATTACGTTTAGAAAATAAATCTGTAAAAGCAAACGAAAACGTAGAATCAAATATTGATGTGTTAAATTCTCTTTCATGCTCTTTAGTTAAAATTCCTATTCCATGTTTAGATTGCAATCTATTAAAAGAAAAATTCAAGGATATTGAAAAAGGGCTCTTAGTTTCTAAAGAACATAATGAAAAATTGATAGTTGAAAATGATGCTTTAACTTGTAAGTTAATACAATTAAAATCTTTTGTTGAAAAATTTCAAATGTCAAGTAATGACTTTCATCATAAGATTTTGAATAACAAGGATAAATTAACTTACAAACTCATTTCTAAAAATGACCATTTTCACATATCAACTCAAAAGGAGTTTAGTTTCAAAAGGAATTATGATCCTCACAAAATTCTTAAGAGTCACTATTATAGGTCTTAATATATTTTCAATCATGACTCATATTTAAAAACTCCTTTTCATGAAAATCAAACTACAAAATATAATCCTTCATATTATAAGAGTATATCTATAAGAAAGAGTGGAAATGAACATCATTAAAATAAGAATCAATCTTTTAAAACATATTGTAACCCACTCTTTCAACAATCACTTCTAAAGAAAGAAAATCACTCTTATAAACTTTCAAAGAATCCATGTAATAAAATTCATTATGATTATCAACATCAATCTATTTTGAAAAATAATTTGAATAAACATAAATCACAAATGAATTATTTTTCAAACAAATATAATCATATAAAGATGTCACATATCATAATATGAATTTAAAAGATAAACAACTAAGGTATGAATGGAGACCCTTAAAGAAAAATGACACATCAACTTTAATTGAAAAGGCCCATTTATCCTTGTCTCCTAAAAAATCATCATGTCATATTTGGGTACCCAAAGGAACCATTACACATGGTCAACTTCGGATACCTAAATCTCTTATCATTTAGTATCTTCCAAATGCATGAAGTAGAAACTATTAAGAAAATGAAATATCATTACTCTACTTCATGATATGCTTATTGTCTCTTTTCTTTTGTTTATTTTTTATTATTTTTTTGAACAAACATGTTATGATCACTTTATATTTCATGGGATATGACTTACACATTTTAAGCCTTATATTTAACAAATCAAATTGAATTAAAATCGAACATTAAGTCATATATTTTTCAAAGTGATCTATCTCTCATCTTTGATTGTTCTTTATCCTTTTAAATCCTTTACCCTTAATTGTCTTGAATTATCATTATAAATTAAATATTGAAATTATTATCAAGACTATTGAAACTATTTTAAAGATTGGATTTAAATGGTTTATTAAAGGGCTTAAACTAAAATTTAAAATGCGCAACATTTTTTTATTATTTTCTATTTTTGATTGCTGCATATGATAGCCCTTATAATGAAGAATATTATCTAGAAAAATTGAAAACATAAATTCATCTAAACACATGTTTAATCTTTCAAAAATGCGAGTTTACGATCAAAACTTCAAACAGCCATATCTTTTGATCCGCTCGTCCGATTTTCACGTTTAATATATTTTCAGAAAGAGCACAGAAATCTCCATCCACCGGCGAACTAGGCTTGCCCATTTGAGTTCGTTTGGTGTTGTCAATTTGCCCAATTTCAACTCCGTTTAAAAAAAACTATCTTAGTTTGCTTGATTTGGAAATTTCTATGTTTATGGATTTTTCATCACATGCTATCCTTAGTACAATTGTTTCATATATTAATTTAGATATTATGTGTGTGATGTGTGTCACCAATGTTTGCATGTAATTTAGACCTTAGAATCATCTTGTATCATTAAGATCAAATCAAAAGTTTAATCATTTCATTCTAGGTCTAAAGAAAATTAATTAGAAAACTTCTCATATTACATGCAACATAATCTCCATTAATCCTATGTAATAACATTGCATTCGAACTCATAATCCTAGCATAACCTCTTATTTTATGCTTATATATTTATGCTAGGTATAACACTTACAATGTTATTCAAATTTCATGATAACTATGGTATTTGAAATTATAATAGAATACTAAAATTCCAACAAACACATAGTTTATGGATTAATCATTAGAATATATATGAATATTGTATCATAAATCATATATTATCATGCAAAACCAAAGATCAATAGATTCAATTATTGAATGCAAATTTTATTATAAATTTCAAAACATTATATATGTGATCTTTGTCTTTGATATGACTACATGTTCATCATTTTCTAGGCTTAAAAATCAAACATGCTTATTCAAAAGAAAATCACTATATCACTATATCATAAGTCTAGAAGGATTAGAATTTTCATACATCATGATGATCTAACATATATTCTATGTAAAATTATCTATAATCATAAATCATAATTCATGTTCTATCAAGAAAAATCTCAAAACAATAATACCACCTAGGAATTATGAATCTTATGATAAAAATATGAATATTGTTTTCTTTACATTAGTTGGTGTATGGATATGCTTTGATATTGATTGCATGTATCTCATATATATATAGATTCTAGAACCAACTTAGGAATAATAAAGATAAATCAAACTTAATCATCACTCTATTCTAGATCTATAATTTGAAATTCTATTTTGGAATACATGCAATATTAATATTAATCTTATGACATGACATTAAATCGAAAACTCATCATATTAGCTTTATCACTTATTGAATATTAGTAATTGTGCTAGTTATCACATATCGCCATCTCATAAAAGTAGAAAAACTATGCGGCTTTATATAACTCATCACATTAAACAAAACCCATAGTTTATATATCAACCCTTAGATTTAAAAGCATAGGTTGTCCAAAAGATTATTTCACCTATGACTTCATATCTCACAATAGCGGGGGCGTAGGGTTGTATGCATTAGAGACCTAACCTCTAAGTCATGTCTTGTCCTTAACCTGGGAGGGTTCCAATGGGGCCTTGCGAGGCACTAGGGGAAAGAGTGTTAGGTTGAGTGTTCTCTAGTGTGTGCATATGGGACAAACACCCCAACCTACGACATGTGTGCAGCTCCTTATGCCCATCCGTCACTTAGTACGGGGCTAGGGTGTAGACATATAGTCAGGGTAGTTTTTAATCTTAGGACATGCTTATATTACTCTTTGTATGATCATTTTATTTACTTATCACTTAGATCATGCATATTTTGGGTTGTTTAATAAAAAATGTTCTCTTGTGTTTGCATAATTTATCTTTTTGAGCTTAAATGTTTTTGTAAAACACATGTATTTGAAAAGCTATAGTTTTATGCAAATTTGAGCAATCAAGACATCTCCAAAAATTTCAAAATTTTTGCATAAGACTATTCTAAGGACACTTAATCAAAATCAAAAATTTAAAATTCTTAAAAAATCGTGTACTATTTCCAGCGCTAGCGTTAGCGCCGGCGCTAGCGTGGGTGTCTGATTTTTCTGTGTTTTAAAATTTCTAAAAATCTATAAATATACGTTAGTTCATATGTACTACTTATTTGATTGTGTTTCTGATTTTTATTATTTTTGTTTTATTCATATTATGAAAAAAAACTATAAAAGTTCAAAATTCAAAAATTAAAAAAATATGTTTTTGAGATTTTCTGTTTTTTATTTATATTATGGAAAATCAATTATAAAATTTCAAAATTTAAAAATACAAAAATATGTTTTTCTGTTTTTATTTCTATTATGAAAAATCAACTACAAAAATTCAAAATTCAAAAATACAAAAATATGTTTGTGTGATTTTTCTGTGTTTATTTCATTAAAAAATTTTCAAAAAAAAAAAAAAAATTAATGTATGATCTTTATTGCTAATATTAAGCATGAATGATTTCTATTATTTAGAATTATTTACAATGTTATAATTTATTCGTTGAAACTACTATGAACATTGTTTTGTTTATCTTGCTTTGATATATCTATTTATAGTGCATCAATTGTGTTGAAAAATATGTGTAGAACCAAGCTTAGCATGCCTCTAAGTATGAGTAAATGTATTATGATTGATAATGATATCTTTCACTCACTTATTTTGGTAATCAACATGTGTGTTTAAATCTAAAAATGCTTGCTTGTGTATTATCACTACAACAAAATACACTTTTAGTAAGGACTAAATTGTAACGAAGAAAAAATTTGTTACTATTACCTATATTTAGTAACGAAATTTTGCTATCGTTACAAAAGCTTAATTTTTTGTAACAAGTATTTTATGTTTCGTTACAATAACTAAATATTTGTTACAATAAGCGCAGTTATTTGTAACAAGACTAGTTTTACGTTACAAATAGTAAAATGTCCTCACAATAAGTAGCAATTGTGACAACACCATGAAAGTATTTGTAACAATTAGAATTTTCTTACAATTAGTATTTTTTGGTAACCAAAGTTTTGTTACAATAAATATATTAATTAAATTTTAAAACATGAGCGCACATTTTAGGCCTTAGAGCGTATTTTTTCGCCCGTGCATGTTTTTTTACTTGTGCGTGCGTTCTTTGTCTATTGGCGTGTTTTTGCACTAGTATGCATTTTTACCCGGGCGCATTGTCTCCCAGGTGTGCATTTTTGCCCGGGATCATTTTTCGCCCGAGAACGCATTTTCGAATCATCACTCATCCTCTCCCGAGTTCATTTCTCTCAGGGCGCGTTTTTTTTACTGCGCACACTTTTTGGCTCGGGAGCACAATTTTGTTTGCGCAAAAGTTATTCGCTCATGAGCATTTTCTACAAAAAACACATTTTTCGGGCGCGTTTTTTTCGTCCTATTGCTTATTCTCACCCGGGCACATTTTAGCCTAGCTAGTTACACATTTTTTCGCGGGCACGCATTTTCAACTGGGTGCAAGTACGTCCTGTTAGCTCAAGCATGCATTTGCCTTACAGGCGCGCGAGAGATGACTATTAATTAAATATCGTAACATGAAAAACTATCTAATGTATGTTTTAAATTTTTGCATAAATAGAAATATTTTATTACTAAAAAATAATTTTATTTATTTATTATCACCACTTATAAGGAAACGTTTACGCCGACGTTTTTTGTAGTGTTTAAAAAAACAAGACTAAAGATTTTAAATTTTGGGTATTTTCGCGCGCAGGGGTTTGCGACCTGCATGAGCGTCGTCGCACTACGACTGTATGGAGGCGGGGGTAATTAATGTCGTGTGGGGCACGTGCGCTTTTCCTATGCACTGTTAGTTATTGATCGATCGAGCGTCTGAGAGTGGGAGAGTACAGTTTTGGCGGAGGTACCGTCGCTGCTGGTGTACTGTCACAGTGGAGAGTATCGAGCACAGGCGTACCTCTATAATTTATATATATATATATATATATATAAATATATATATATAACCGGTTACATATATAATAAATTATAATTATAAATTTAATTATATATAAACTAACGTGTATAAAATTTTATATAAAAGTTTATTAAACGTTTTTATAAAAATTTCATAAAAGTTTTTATATAAAACTTTACGAGCAGCTCCGCACGGGCTTCACCCGTGCTCGCTGGCTTTGAGCGGGCTGAGCCCGCATTTGAGTGGGAAGCGCCCATATACTACAGTACCCGGCCAGCGACGACGGACTTTGCCCGCCCCCGGTGGGCTTCGCCCGCAACATCTACATATGAGTACTCAAAATGATCGTAAAAAAATATACATCAAAATTTTATAATTAATTTTTTCAAAAACATTTATATTTTAACAAAAAATCCTTTTAAAATTTCTTTATATATAGTAGTTAAAGATATATAAAGTTATATAAAGTTTTTATAAAACTTTAAAAATGTTTTTATAAAAGTTTTTCTTCCTCTCCCCCTCTCTCTTACATGAATGAGAAAAATTTCTCTCTATAAAATTTTGAAAAAAGAAATTCAAAAATTAAAAACATTAAATTTAAAAATGAATGCCAATTTGACATTAATTTATTAACATAATTTTAGAATAAAAAAAACTACGCGCACGAGCCCTGCACGCAGAGACACTCCGACGCACACGCGCGCGCGACCACCTCCGAGCACAAGCGCACGCACAACGCTGGCTCGGGAGATCATTTTTGGCCAGAGAGAGTATTTTTTCGGTCGGGCACGTGTTTTTCACTCGGGCGCGCGTTTTTTGCCCGAGCGCACGTTTTATGCCCAGTCACGCGTTTTGCACTTGCATGCATTTTTGACCGGGCGCATTGTCTCCCAAGCGCGCATTTTCTCTTGGGAGCGTGTTTTTACCCTGACACGCATTTTCGAATCATCGGTACTCATTTTCTCCAAGGTGCATTTTAGCCCAGTCACGCATTTTTTTGCGGACGTGCATTTTTCACACAGATGCAAGTTTTTGCCAGAGCGCGCTTTTTTTCTTACAAGCGCGCGCAACATGACTAATAAATATCGTAACATTAAAAATATTGCAACATTAAAAATATCGCGAATTGTCTCCAAACTCATCTGCACGTACAGTTTTGTCATCTTCTCTTTCCTCGTCGACTTTGTCACACCATCATATTAATTATCTCATTACATGTCATATTGATTGCTAGAAGACACGTGGTTTAATGAAAATAGATATAAAGAAAGTCATAAATACATGTCATATCGATAAATAAAACACGTGGTTCAATAATTAAGCTAGCATTAATTACTTTTTAAATAAAATTTGCTTTTAAGTCTAGACATAGACATGTATATGGTACTATTGAAGCATGAGTATTTTCGCGCGTGCGGGGTTTGCGAGCGGCATGAGCATCGTCACATTGGGACAGTAGTACTATTGAGGCAGGAGTAACATCACAGTGGTACAGATGACACAGACAAACACAGACACATACATCAACACACACAGACACACACCGACATAGATAGATGACACAGACAGACATAGATAGATGACACAGACAGACATAGTCACATAAACAAAGACACAAACACAAACGCAGGCACACATGCATGCAAACACATACACAGGAACACAGACACCGACACACATAGATACAGACAGACATAGACACAGATACAGATAGACACATACACAAACACACAAACACAAACACACAGACACAAACACACACATGCACAAACACACATAGACACAAAGACGACACAAACGACACAGACGCACACATGCACAGTCATACATAGCTAGAGATCACACAGACACACACTACAAGATATATGCTTTACAACGACGTTTTTATTGCGACGTTTTTTAAAGCGTCGTCGTTAGTTTTCTATTTAGTGACATTTAGTTTTCTATTTAGTAACACGATGTCGCCGTTAGTTTCCGCTGCCCAATCTCATATATATAAAATGCCCTATGCAGAGATTTTGGGGGTTCCGCTGCCCGGTCAGCGGACGGGGGTCAAGGGGGCAGCGCCCCCTGCGGGGTTCGGGGGCAGCGCCCCAACACCAAATATTTGTTTTGTATATTAACTATGCATTCCGAAAGAGCTCACTCATCTGCTTTCTATAATTAATAATAATCATTCTTGATAACAATCATGTTGTATATTCTTTATTTTTTAATAATTAATAATAATTATTCTTAATAATTAATGGCAATCATCATGAAAATAAGGGAGTGAAAATTAAAAAAAATTCCCACCAAAAATTTACTAAATTTTTTATTCTGATTTTTCATTTCCCCCCTCTTTTCTCCCAGCCTCCCAGCCTCCCAGGTCTGATGCCCTAGTTTCTTTACAATCGCAACTTGAGAGGTTTGTGTGCATGGTCTGTTCCTGGTGCGGCGGTGCCCCTCCCCTTTTCGGTTTCTCCCTTTCTTCGTTCAGCAGTGTCGGCTAGCCGGTGAGGCTTGTGCGCTTCCTCACTCTTCTGAGCAGCAATCTAAGAGGCGCAAAGGCCATACTCATCCCACAAACCAGAAGCTAACACCCACGAAAATAACTCCCGGGTGGTTCACGACGCCTCCCTTCTTCCCGCATGCTTCCCCCTTCTTCCGCTTAGGGCATCACGTCGCGCCTTCGTGCTCCGGATGCCGACGCCTCAATTCAGCATCTTCTCACCCTCTGAACCGATGCCGCGACTCTTACCCGTCCAACCCTTCATGCTCTCTTCCCCCAAAGTAAGGACCTACTTCTCCTTTTTTTCCATTTCCATTTTGGACGGGCTTGAATCAGTCTTCCTAACTGAGACCGCAACTCATGCTATGTCCTCACATCTACTCTTGCACTCTGAATGTAGGTTATTGTTGTGAGATTTGGAGGTTAAATGGTTATTGTGTTCGTCAATGGGCTTGACTCAGTCTCACGTAATCTTATAAAGATTTAGAGGACATGGATGAAGGAAAAGTATGGGGACATGGTAGATTCTTCGATTTCCTTTTCTCCTATACTTTGCATTTCAACATTTGACCAATGTTTTGCTTATTAGCATTTCAATGTGCTCTGTTATTTTTAATTTCTAAACCCTAGAACTTATTTAGACACCATGATCAATGTAACTAATCATGTTCTATTTGCTTTCATGTTGGGACTGTTAAGATACTTTCCCTTGTTAGAAACTTAGTTGTGCATAATGGTCATAATTTGATTAAGATGGGCATTGATTTTTGTGTAAGCTAATATTTATGGTAAATTCTTTTATTTTGCACTCCATGTCTAGTGGAAAAAATGAGTACATTAAGAGCATTTGAATACCTTTTTTCAGTTTATCAGTTTTTGTTTATACATCTTAGTAGCTAGGATTTTCTTTGATAGATTTAAGTGTTTCATGTTGGTTTTTCTTCTTACAATCTATAATCATTCTTGGATGGAAATGTGAAAGAAAACATACTTTGTTTACACATCGTAGTAGCTAGGATTTTCTTTGATAGATATAAGTAAGTGTTTCATGTTGGTTTTTCTCCTTATAGTCTATAATCATTCTTGGATGAAAATGTGAAAGAAAACATACATAAACTGAAGGTGATACCCCCATCAGTAGAAGTGAATGGCAAAGGTTTATTTATGTTGATCTCAAATAACTGGTATAAATTAATGATCATGATGAGCATGTTGATGATGCTCTTATAGTTTTTGATTTTCTTTATTAACAATAGGTATAATGCAATAATAATGGAAGCTCTTACAGCGTTGCAAGACTCAAATGGAATTGATATTAGAGCAATTTACAAATACATTGAGGTTAGCTGACATCTATTATTATATCTTGTCTTGATACCAACACTTTCATTCACAAGTTCCCGCTGCTCTTGCCTGTAACATTATGCTTAAACATCTTTACTTAGGAGTCTACTTGGATAAGGAAGGCCAAAATTAATTACACTTCATTTTGCTTTTTCTTGGTAAACTTAGAGGTATATGTACACATTATTATGTAATATCAAATTTTTTTATCATGTGCCTTATATTTCTGCTTTGCAGGCGATGAGATAAGAAGAGTCATTTGGAAGTTAATAAAAGACAAGGTTAGTTTTGATTTTTTTTTCTTTCCTTTATTATTGTTTCATGTTTCTTACATGATCAACTTATTTGGAAGTTCTTGATCATGCAGCTTATTTTGCCGTTTGTGGAATTGGATATAAAATACTTCGATTTAGGACTGCCTTATCGTGATTCCACGGATGACAGAGTTACTGTGGAGAGTGCAGAAGCAACTCTCAAGTAAGACTTAAACCTTTACCACAGATTATGTACCTTTTCCTTAGAATTTAACTGTGATGAAGCATATGTTTTTGTAACTGTGGTAGAGCATAACATGTGGATGTCATATATATTTTTCCTAGGATTTTTGTTCTTTTTGGTTTATTAGATGTATCCTATTTTTGATAAACTTGCCTTTTGCTAATGGTGGTAGCATTTTCTTATCTATCTACATGGGAAGGACCGAAAGAGAATATTAGATGTTGTGTCCTCTTTATGCCTTTATTTCTTGCCACACTATAATTAATATGCCGAACATTATTTCTTGTTACATGTTAGTGGTAGGTCCTCCTACCCTATAAAGGAGGCCAAGCATTGTAATCATGTTTTATCTATCCCTTAATTAAATGATATCTAGCGTCCCTCAGATGTCCCCTTGTATTTGTCTCCATGGGAATCGACCTATAACCGCGCTATCATAAAAATGTGTCTTTGAAAAATTATTTCATTACGTGATTTATCCTTAGCTAGTATTCTAGCAAAGGGTGTGTCTTACATATATAGTACTTCTATATAGGCATAGGAAATGCTTAGTTAACTGGCACTTGCCTTTTTTTCAGGTTTTGCACATTGAAGAAATCTAAACTCTTTCTACTTCAAAATATCATTTATACTTGAAGAAACACCCGTAACATTAACCTACCACCTTTCTCATCCAACTTTGAGAACGACCTAGATAACTTATTTCAAACATGAAGGTAAACATGCACAAGTAAAAAAGAAAAATTATTTAAAAATTTCCTAATATTTAATAGATGCTCGTATATGGTATACCTCGCTTGAGAAAAATGTCAAGTTGTCAAAGCGCAAATATTCAAAAAATAAAAAGCAAGGTGCGTACGCTAAGTAGGTTAAAGAAACTGAGGAATGTATAATCTTGCTTTGAAGGGGATTAAAACAATTACTTTTATTGGTGTACATTATAAAAAACATTTTCACCAAAGATTTCAACCGTATTAATGTCACCTGTCTAAATATTAGTGGTGAAAATGAAATAATGTTCTAATCTCATATTATTATATATTTTCTTTTCAGGC
This sequence comes from Dactylorhiza incarnata, assembly GCA_033032865.1. Taxonomy (NCBI): domain Eukaryota; kingdom Viridiplantae; phylum Streptophyta; class Magnoliopsida; order Asparagales; family Orchidaceae; genus Dactylorhiza; species Dactylorhiza incarnata. Next base: position 9,002,450 of record JAWHQI010000023.1, read on the forward strand.
CACAAGATTATACTCTACCTCCTCAATTTCCCAAAACAGGGCAATCAAATGGAGGAATGCAAGATCGACCTTTTTCTTCTCAAGAAAATCTTATACCTTTTCAAGTTCCTGGTTCCAATCCAAATGTGCTGGGCTCTCTAAAAGTCGAGAAACTGATTCAGAACCAAATTGAGGTATAAAATCTGACTCATTGGTTTAATTTATCCTGATGTTTATTTCATGTTTCTCCACTGACACTACTTGAAAATATCATGTAGTCCAAATCTCTAAAGCATAATCTCTTTCATCCACCGTTCTCACAAATACTTCAAAATGTTTGCATCCTTTAGTAGTCAAATAACTCCGCAGGTCATGATCCCAAGCAGGTCGCAGCCTTACAAGCACACTTGTGTCATGTATCTGTGAAAAATCAATGCAACACAACATTATCCTTCTCTCACAATATCTTGATAGCAGTGACTGGTTTTTTTTTAAATTATGGTACTCATGTAGCAAGATGTTTTTTTTTCTATTAAGCTTCAACTTTTTATAATGTGATGTTTCAAATTTTTATAATGTGACCCTTCCACATTCTTCTTTATGTTCATCTTGATTTCTCAATTTCACTAAATGCAGTCTACCTTGGGTCCAGGATTACTTAAGAGCGCCGGTATCAACACTCTACAATTAGGTATTGCACGGATGATCTAAGGGAGGTGGTATCAACACTCTACAAGGAGGTATTACACATGACATCACCAATTCCTTCAATGTTTCTAACATATTAGTTTTAATCTTATCTAAATACTGAATATCAAATAGTTTGTTCTGAATGTCCATGACATATGAAAGAATTCTAATGTCAATTTTTGTATAAATCATGTCTTAGAGCTTTTATTTTCTGTTTTCTTTCAAGTTATTTGTATTGGGTTGTATAGAAATATTTGTCCATTTAGGGGCAAACACCCTATCATGTCTTTCTTTATAGTTTCTATCCAAGTCTTTTTTAGAAATAAATATGTAGCGAGTTTGCAAACTGCAATGAGTTTGCTCCGGATTTAGCAAACTGCAGCAGTGGGTTTACTATAGCTACAGAAAATTGCAGGTGCAGCAAACTACAGCAGCGGGTTTGTTGCAGCTGCAGCAAATTGCAGCAGCGGGTTAGCTGCAGCTGCAGCAAACTGCGGTAGCGGGTTAGCTGCAGCTGCAGTAAAATACAGATGCGGGTTTGCTGCAGCTGCAGCAAACTGCAGTTGCAGCAAACTCTTTGGTGTGAGTGTTGTGTGTGCAGTTGTGCTGAGTGTTGTGTGTACATTTGTGTTGTGTGTGCAACTGTGAGTAATGTGTGTGCAGCTATGTTGAGTGTTGTGAAGTGCGTGTTATTTTTTGTCCAGTGAGTGTATTGTGTTGTGAACTGGCAGAAGATTGAGTAACGGAAAAAGAGTAACTACTATTTCATCAGACCTTCATGGGGTAATATAGCTCAGGAGAGAATAATGATAATTACTAGCATTCACTATTGGTACTTTTATTGGTTAATTACTCCGGTTTTATGCTGTATTCAGTATTATTTATTGAATAATGTTTTGCTTCATGTAGTATAGGAATTAATCACTTGATTTGCTTCATGTAGTTTGTTGCAACTGCTGCTATCATTGTATTACTCAAATGAACTTGCATGTTTAGGGTTCTTCAACTGCTTATTCAGCTACCTTATTCAATGCTTATGTATTGTAATGATCAAATGAACTATTTTTGTATTAAATTTCATCTAAGTTTTAGTTTTAAACCTTTATGTCTTGTATAGCTTACACATTTTCACATCACATCCATGAATCTTCTTTATAGTATCTTTTTGTCCCTCTTTAAAGTGTTGTTGCCCCCTTTAATAATTGCTCTCTTTTACTTCTAGGGAGTTGGAGCTTGGAGCGAAAAGTGACGGAAGAAGATGCATTAGTCAGAAAGTGTAGAAGTTGATGTGTTTTGTAAAACATCTTGATCTTATTGTTGTTATGTAATATTGTTTTGTTATAGATGAGATGACACTAGTACTCTATCTAGCTACTGCAAGTATTTCAAATTTATTATTTGTAATGCGTTTTCTTTTTATTAATTTGGCATATTTTTTTCCTTCCCGTAGATTCAAATATTATATATGAAAAGTATATTAGTTCTTTAAACCTATAATGATTTCTATTTTTAAATATTTTAATTACAAATTATATATCAATGAATATAAAATATTATTACATAATATAAAACAATATTATACTTTAAATAATATTTCATATTTATAATAAAATCATGCGTACCCATCTAAATTAGGAATTGAAAATATAAAAATATAAATGAATTTTTTGGGTAAGGAAGGTATACAACAATTGTAACGAAATAATTATTGTTATGCTATAATAATTGTAACGAAATCAAACATTTGTAACGAAATATTCATATATTTGATATATAAATATATTTTCTTTAGTGGGGAAGAAGTCAAACATTTGTAACGAAATATTCGTTACTATAACTCATCTTATTGTGAGGAAGTAATGTTTGTCACAAATAAATTATTTGTAACGACAAACAAAAATTCGTTACAAGAATTTCTAGCGTTGAGCCTTAGGTAACGGTCGTCACATAAAGTAAATTTTGTTACAAAAACTTTGTGTAACGATATTAGTTACCTTTTGTAACGTTTTTAGTCCTTACTAAAAGTGTAGTTTGTTGTAGTGTGTATTTGTACAATGAATTAAAACTTGCATAAGTTTATTTCCTACACTACATTTGAGTTGCACTTATGAAATTTAGAAAAGTGGTTAGGTTAAAAATTTGGGTTTGCAAAACAAGTGTATTCGGAGAATGTTGTCTCACAAATGTGAACAAAGAATTATATATGTAGACAAATATAACTCCACCAAGCACTACTTGAACCTCCTGATAAGTCTTCATAAGCATTGTGAGGTTGAGCACCTTGGAAAGAATAGTAAAGTGTCTTGTGCAAACCTTGGTTATTACACCACTTTGTTAAAAATTATGTGCATTAAAAGTGTGTGAAAGTAATTTACTTGTGTTTTATTGTGCACTTTACTTTACATATGCCTTGTATTTTGTTGATTTAAATCAATTGTTAACATTGCCCAAAATACACTTATGTGCACATCATTCTCTTTCATAACACTTCTTCTCATGAGTATTGGATTCTAATGCTTTATCTATACTACTCTTTATATAAGAAATGCACTAGATAACCTAGCATGATCTCTACAATGTTTTGGTATCTCTTGAACTTAAATTAAGTAACATTGTAGTATAATCTCTCTTTGATATGTTCATTTCATGCTTGGTATCTTTATGAAAAACTTTGAGATTTCAAAGGTTAAAACATCTTTCAATTTTGAACTAAAACTCATATTTTTTCTTATGATTTTCATGCTTAGGAAAAGATGTTTATTATAATCTTCCGCTTGCTTACAACTCTTATCTTTATTTGAAATCTCTTATATACTATGCTTAAAATCTTTATCATTATCAATATTACAAAAGCTCGATCATGCTTTATAATTTATAAGAAATGCCTCCTTACTACCCTCACCCCACCTTCTTTTGATAATACCAAAAGGTGGAGATTAATTGAAGAAATCTATATTGGAGAAATATTGAAGATTAAGGGGAGAATAATTCATGCAATCTATCATTTAGGGGGAGTAAAACATAAATTGCATTTATGTAGGGGGAGCATTAAGATAAGAGGAGTATGCACATTATCATGCTTATCATATACTATAGTTGCACTATCATCTTGCTTATCCTATACTATAAACACTATTGTTGATTTCTTGCTAAGTGGATTTGTTACTATCAAAAGGGGGAGATTGTTGGACATGTGTGTCACATCCCTTTGTTTGAGAATAACAAATCCCAAATTGTATTTGATCTTGCTTGTCGTGTGTTTATAGTGTGCAGGAACTATAGGTGCAATACTCCATAGGTAGAATGCAGTTGAATTCAAAAATCTGGAAGAATACACTACCGCCAGCGTTAGAGCTACCGCTAGGCGCTAGCTCAGGTTCCGTTCGACGAATTTGCCCGCGTTCGACGAAAACTCCATTCGACGAAAATTTCCGTTCGACGAACTTGAAGCTCCGTTCGACGAAAATTTCGTTCAGCGAAAACTCCGTTCGACGAAAATTTTCGTTCGACGAACTTGAAGCTCCGTTCGACGAAAATTTCGTTCGATGAAAATTTCGTTCGACAAAAGTTTGTTCTGCCACGCCGCCGATGGTTTCGCAACCGCTACTGCCAGCGGTAGCGCTACCGCCTGGCGCTATCTCAAGTTCGTGCACAGCGCCATGCCGCCGATGGTTTCGCAACCGCTCCACACAAACGCTATCGCAGGCGCTAATGAGAAGTTCTATATATATTGGAGCTTTGCTTCTCATTTTGGCTAATCCATCCCAGAGAGATTGCTAGGAACACAATTCTATTGCTGTTATGCTGCCGAAGATGGATCTCCCACTAAAAGCTTATGGAGATTTCTGGAGGAGGACTACGTCACGCTACATCCGAAGGACGATCGCTTCGACCTCGCTCATACTACAATGATCCTTCATCCTCATCTTCAGAAATCACATATATGGAGTTTTTATTATTGTTATCTTTATTTTTCATTCCATAATTTCTTTGTAACCGTTTAGTTAATTCGCCTTGTGTTGGCGACTAGGTCTGGGTAGGACTTAGGGGGGAATTTGCCTTGTGTTGGCGACTAGTTCTAGGTGATTAGATCTAGGGGGCTCGAGGCCATATCCGGGGAAGGATTGGCTAGAGCGGCTTGAGGCCTTATCCGGGGAAGGATAGGCTAAAGCCAACCAGTTTGTGGGGATACAAATCGGTATAGAAAAGGAAAAGATATTTACATTTGTACGCCTCCGATTTCTAGTGATATTGAAATCCAATTTATGTAAACACTTTTTTTTCATATAATATAATCATGTCTCTTTTTGTGTTTTCGTGATTTCTATCTTTTGGCATAATCTCTACTATATTTGTTACAAAAGTTTCAATTCGTATCACTTTATCTAAATTGTTTAGTTCAATCTCTTTCATCATAAAACAATTTAGTTCTTGTTTCTAAATTTGGTTATTATGATATTCTCATAATTTAGCTAAATTGTTATTTTGCTTTTCTCTTATTATAAAACAATTTAGTAATAATCATAACATTTATTTTTTTATTCCCTTATTCACCCCCCTCTAAGGGCGCCGTAAGATCCAACATTTGGTCCCTATGACTTTGTGTTTCTTTGGTCTTGGTACCAATATCCAGACCTTGCATCTTTCAAATTGATTTAGCTCTTCTTGCATAGCCAATGTCCATGAAGGGTCCTTGTTGGCTTCATCAAATTTCTTAGGTTCTATTTTGGATAGGAAACTATGATGCAAAGCCTCATTCATTGAGTTTGCTCTTCTTGTTTGCACACCTTCATTTGGATTTCCTATAATCTGTTCTTTTGGGTGATCCTTCAGGTGCTTGGTTGCATTCCTCCAACCCTTTGTGATTCAGGTGCATCTGTTTGAGTTGGCTGTTCTTGAGTTTATAGAAGTTGTGGTTCTTCAACAGCAATTGGTTCTTCATGTGTGTCTTCTTCTTGAGACTCATCCTCTCTAGTCACAATCACAGTCCCATTAGTTTCTTCATTGTCTTCAATGTGCTGTTCATTAATATTCATCTCCTTCAATTTCTATGTTGGACCTACATTACTAGAGATACTTCCCAGATCCTTATAAATAAGGCTGGTTTCATCAAATACAACATGTATAGATTCTTCTATCTTATTAGAGCTTTTGTTGAAGATTCTATAGGCTCTACTTTGAGAGCTATAGCCAACAAAGATTCCCTCATGGGCTTTTTAAGCAAACTTAGTGAGGTGGTGCTTTCCATTATTTAACACAAAGCACATACTTCCAAATATTTTGAAGTAGGCTAGAGTGGGTTTTCTACCTTTCATCAACTCATAAGGGGTCTTATTCAGTCTTTTGTTGATAAGTGCCCTATTCTGCACATGGCATGCTGTGTTTACAGCTTCAGCCCAGAAATAGTCAGGAAGAGAGGAGTCACTCAGCATACTCCTACTAGCTTCAATGAGAGTTCTATTTTTCTCTCAGCAACCCCATTTTGTAGGGAGTTTTAGGAGATGAGAACTCTTGTGAGATACCTAGATTTTCACAAAATTTGGTCATTGCACCTGACTGAAATTCAGTTCCATGGTCACTTCTAATTTTGACTACTGAATTTCTTATTTCATTTTGGATTTGCCTAACAAAGCTAGTGAATACTTCTAGAGTATCTGACTTGTGTCTTAGGAAGAATACCCATGTGAATTTAGAATAATCATCAACAATTACAAGGGTGTAAATCTTTCCTCCTTGGCTATGAATTGGCATTGGTCCAAATAGGTCCATGTGAAGTAGGTATAGACATCTAATGGAATCCTTCTCACCAATTGGTTGGAAGGATGACTTGGTTTGCTTACCCATTTGACAAGCATGGCAGGGACCTCCTGCACACACTTCCCCTTAAGCCCTGCTCTCACTAGATCTCCTGAAATGAGCTTATTTATAGTCTTATAGTTTATGTGGGCTAACCTTTTGTGCCATTGCACACTACTAGAGACTTTATTTTCTACTACTAAGCATATGGGATTTTCTTGTTCAGAACATATAAAATTTAAGCAGTAAATGTTTCCACTCCTAGTGCCTGAGAGAATTATCTCATTCTTTTTCATAATTAGGCACTCATCCTTGTGGAATGAAATGTCATACCCATGATCACATAATTGACTTATGCTGATGAGATTGTGTTGCAATCCATCAACATAAGCAACTTTGGTGATGGTGACAATTCCATTTGTGATTTTACCATATCCTTTAGTCTTACCTCTGTCAGATCCTCCAAATACAACCTTTGGTCCATTCTTCACAGAAGTATAGTCATTCAGTAGACTTCTAGTTCCAGTCATGTGCATGGAACACCCACTGTCCAAATACCAGATAGGAATTTGATTAGTCTTTGGACATACCTGCAATAAGAAAATTACTTTTTCTTAGGAACCCACACAAAGTTGGGTCCTAGAACTTTGTTAGTATTAGCTGGTATCTTTACTTATTGTTTGATCCTTTGTGCTGTGTGTGTTGCCACTGGTCTGAGTACTGGTTTTCCAGAATTAATTCTTGGAACAGTTGGGTTGAACCAGTAGTCAAGAGCAAAATGGCCAACCTTTCCATAGCACCAACATTCATATTTGTTATACCTCCTTTGAGGTCTTTTCACCACTTTGCGTTGACTCACATTTTGTTTAGTTTCCTTATTCAATGAAGTTTTGTAAAGTGTTTCGATGAATTTTGCTGATTCAGATTTCTTGACAGCAGCAGTCTTTACTGCTGGTCTCAGTTCCTCTCCTTTGAATTTGGTGTTTGTTCCAAATACAAAGGGGTCATGATGAATTAATTCTTTTTCTTTGTATAGAGATTTGGGATCACTAATACTTGGTTGAATTGAGTGAGCTTTGCTAGTGGAACACTCATCCTTCCAATGTTCATGCACGCCCTCTAGATCATGCTCATTTGTGATAAGCATGACTTTGTTGAATTTTATAGGTTGCATGGGTGCCTTGTCATTATTTTTAGATTTATTTTCTGACTTCCCATTGTATCCTATGCCACATCTGTATTGTGCAGAGAATGTGTCTATTATGGGAAGGACAGTTTGTGGTTTTGAGAATTTTGGCACAAGCTTCCTTTCAGCTAGGAGTTTTGCCTCAAGTTCTTTTATTAATTTCTCCTTAGTGCATAAAGTCTGAATGTGAATGATAGACATAACTTTCAATTTGCTAAGCTCCTTGCTTACCTGATTCAGCCTCTCAGCTGCCTCAGAGTATTGGGAGTTAGTCTTCTTTAGTTCAGTGATTTCTTTATGTAGCTTTTTGTTATGCCTTTTACTCTTTTTGAGGGCTTTAAGAAGTGACTCATATTTCTCAACCATTTCATCTTCATGAAAGTTATATTTTGAGTCACTCTCATCAGAAGAAAGTGAATTTTCCTCAGGTTTAGAAATAGTTTTATGTTCAGATTCAGAATCAGATAAAGGTGTTCTATCAAGTACCTTCACATTAGAGATTGTCTCCTGATCCTCTTCATCCCTGAGGGCCATGAGTCCTATATTTTCTTCTTCATCCTCCTCACTATCAGACCTTAATAGTGGTGCTCTTATCATAGGCCTCTGGTTCAGAATGTCTTCACTTTCATGGACAGCCATCAGTGCTATGAGTGCCTCTTCACTGTCTGAATCAGATGATTGAGACTCCCTGTCACTGAGAGTGACTTTGCTTTTCTTGGCTATCAGGCTCCTCTCATGTTTCTTGTCAGACTTGTGCCTTCTCTCATCAGACTTCTTGTTGTTCTTTCTTTTTGATGGACAATCAGCAATCATGTGCCCAGATTTCCTGTATCCAAAGCACACAATTTCTTCTGAATTAGATTTATTATGTTTAGAATTATACCTGTCCTTCTTGGAATCTGGTCTGAATCCTTTTGAATAGTTGGAATGCTTCTTGGATCTGGATGACTGAGAAGGCCTACTTTTCCAGTGTTGTTTTCTTCTGAGCATCCTTTTCAGCAGTTTGCTGAAGAGTGCCAGTTCACTATCTGATATTTCAGAGTCAGAATTGTTGGTCTCTGATTCTTCAGATTCAGATGGTATCCTGGGGGGTGATAACATCCTTTCCTTGCTTCTCTTGGAAATTTTTGCCTTTAGAGCAATGGGATTTTCTTTGTTGTGTCCTTCTTCAGCTTTCCTGGTGTTCAGGTGAAGTTCATGGGACAGATGTTTCCCATATAGGTTCTGGGGCTGAATATTTCCCAGATTTCCCATTTCCCTGATAGCACAGATCTTGATGTCCCATTCTTTGTTAAGGGATCTCAAGAATTTATCATTTAGCTCATAGTCTGTAAATGTTCTTCCATAGGTTTTCAGACCATTGACAATTTTAAAGAATTTCTCATAACAAATAGCTATAGAGTCCTTGTCTTGTCTGAAAGCCTCATATTGCTGATTCAGAAGAGACTTCTTGTCATCTCTGACCTCTTCAGTTCCTTCCATATAGACAATGAGAGAATCCCACATTTCTTTGGCTGTTTTGCAATGCACTAAATTCTGGAAGGTTGAATCCTCAATTGCACTCACAATGATATTCTGAGCTCTCTAATCCATGGTGGCCAGAATTACTTCATCTTTAGTCATCTCAGAATTTGTCTTGGGAGTCTTGATGTTTCCATCTGTGAAAGAGACCTTCATAGGAAAAAAAGGTCCTTCTACTACTGTGATATATATCCTAGGGTCAGAGGCTTCCATGAATAATCTAACCCTTTCCTTCCAAATCCCAAAATTTTCTTTGCTGCAGATTGGTAACTTCATGGATGTGAATTCCTTGTTCCCTTCACTGTTTGCCATTGAGACAAAAAGAATCTACCCTTAGGAGGTTCTGTTCAGGCTGTTAAACCTTTTCTTGAACAACCTTCCTCTGATACCACTTGAAAGTCTTTATTTAAGGGTAACTAATTACCTAGAGGGGGGGGGGGGGGGGGGGGGGGGTGAATAGGTTATTTTAAAATCTATTTACAATTCTTGATAAAATCCTAATTGAATGTGAATAATAATCAGAGCTTTCAAGAAACCAACACAAACACACAGAATTTTATAGTGGTTCCCCTATCTAGGGTAATCCACTTTCCCCCTTCTCGCCTCTAGCAGTGTGCTAGATAGGGCTTATATCTCCTCCAGATCTCAGACCACCAAAAAGGTCTTATGGTTCAGATCTCAATAGGTCTTACAGTCTCAGATCTCAACAGATCCTACAATCTCAGATCTCAACAGATCCTACCTCAGCCTTTATAACAATAGGCTTACACTCAGATTCACCCCTGAATCTTACAACTCAGATTACAATTGATCCTACACCTCAGATCCTTGAAAGATCCTCCACTCAGATCTGACAACTTAGATCCTACAAGAATTGAAAGAAGTAGAAATATCACTTGGATTCAGATTCTCCAATGTATTGAGTCTTCTTGATCTATCTGAATGATCATACAGAAATCTTCAATGGAACAGCAACAGCGAAATGGTCTTCTTGAATTGCACAGGATGTGATGACTGTTCTTCTTTAGGAAGACAGATTCTTCCTCCCTGACCTTCTCTCTTCAGAAATAATATCAGCACCAGATTGCTGAAAGGATTTCTTCAGGTTAGAACGATTCTGAAAGAGGAGATGGCTTCTTCACATTCTTCCTCTGATTTTACTTTGAACAACGGAGAAGATGATGGCTTTGATTAGAAATTATTGAACTACTGAATCATAGGTCATGCCTTCTATTTATAACTTGCCATATGCAACATCTGAGACGCTCCTCCATGTCAGCATGACGTCAGATCCTCAACAGTCTTTTAGTGACTTCAGAATTGCCGAGAAGTTAAGACATGGTCATCGTCTCGACATGGCTCAGCTTGCTGTAGATGTACTGTTACACAATTCTTAACTCAGAGCTTTTCAGGAAAAGGGCGTTGAGTAATGTGTATCTCTGTCGACGCTTTCTCTGTAAGATGTCGAGTGGTGTGTAGAAGCTCGACACTTTCTTTTTAGACTGAAACTCTCAAAGCCTCCTTCTTAGGAGACGAGCAATCTTTAGTCGTTCAACACTCTTTATCTGTAGGCGTTAGGCGATGTATAGGAGCTCGACGCTTTTTAACTTTGTCTTCACATCTGGACTCTTTTTGCCGACATTGAGGTAACTGAAGTTGGTCGACGCTTCTTATTCCACGACGTCGAGCGATATTCCTTGGCCCAACGCTTCTTGACTTGGTCTCAGATCTCCAGTCAGCGACCTTGCCTTTTAAGACAGCAGACATGGGTCGACGCTTCTGGGTCACAGACGTCGAGCGATGTGTGGTGTCTCGACGCCTTTGAACTTAGATGAATTTCTAGAGCACCTTGCTTGACCTGATCTCCTTCACAGTGATTCTATAAAATATGTCAAATACATTCTGAGGTATATCTTTGACTTAGGAATGGACTTCTTCAAATATAGGACATTGTGGGCAATGGTCCCAACAACCTGCTTTTGATTATACCCCTTGATGTCCTCTGCTTCATCCTTCCCTTTCGGTACCTAGGAGTCACCGGGGGAGGCGTGGGGGATTGGCTTAGTATTTTGACTAACGGTCGGTGGACCTTATCATTTTAGGGGAATGAGGAGATGCTGCAGCATCAGAGGCCGGTGCAGATGGAGGCAGGGTAGTCTAGCACGGGAGAACCAATGACAGGATCCGTGAGTGTCTAATTAGTTTTAGTAAATTATACTTCCGCGAGTGAAATTGTAGTGAGGAATTGATGTATCGGGCAGGAACTCTTATATTACTATCTTTTATTCAGTTATTTCATGTGGACATCTTTTATTCTGAGATATTATATTCATGTGTTGTGGACTTGTTTTCTAGTTAATCAAATGTATTCTTTTCTTCTGTTGTGATCGATATGGCCGGCAGAATCGGCGTTTTGTAGTGGCGACCTTCCCGAGTGATGGTGCCACCGCAAAGCAGCGGTTCTGGGCATAAGACCTGGGTTTTCAAGAAAAAGAAAAGAATGAGGTCTTACAAACTGGGCTCTACTGCAGGTTCTATTCTCGGCTTCACTGCAGCCACAGGCGCCGGGGCCACATCAGGAGTAGGGGTAGTAGGTTGTGCAAGCCGCCCAGCCTGATTATTGATCATCACGAAGACCACTTCAGCGACTAATCTAACCATCTCAGCAGAAGGAGTGGTCATTGGTACCTCAACAGACACACTACTTTCTGCAATGTTACAGGGTTAAGACTGCCCTGCACCACTCCTAGTCACCAATAATCGTGTAAGACACAATTTAGTGACCGAAAACATAGCAAACAACAATCAAGGAACGCTCAGGTTCTACAAACAAGCATGTTTTTCATTCCTAAGTGGACATTCTTATTAGTTTTTTATCGTTTTAGGTGGACGCACAACCCGTGCACACCACCCCTTAAAAGGAATTCGGCCTCAAATTCTGTAAACTACGGATCGACTCCTAAGTCCGATACCAAATTGTAACACCCTGCCAGTACAAATAATATAACAGTAGGTACGGACGAGATCCCACGCCATACTATACACACTAGCTAGGCATTATAAGGTGATAATCAGGAAAAGAACTACACTACACGTGAGCATATAAAGCGTAAGCGGAAGTATTGATTTAAAACATCCTTTAGGACTGTCCACTATCCCAGGTATGAAACAATAGATAGAGTTACGACCTTAAAGCCTTACATTTAAACAAATGTACCAAACTCAAAACAAACATACATTGGCACGCAGGTCGGCAATATAAGGAAAGCTGAAAAAGGGAGGTTGACCTTCAAGGGCCTACACAGCAAAAGGGGCACCGCCCACTACTTTCCACTTGGCTCACCAGCTCCTGCACCAACATCAAATAAGAGGTAAACGAGGGTCAGCTATAAGCTGACCATAAACCGCGTAACGATCCCACCCCCCGACTATCTAGTCGGCTCAGGGGCGTGTCACCGCTAACCTGCAAGCAAGCCGTACATGCAACATGTAATCAGAAAAGAAGGTGCAACTACCACTACACAAGGTGAGGTTTCAAGCACAATCAATCTTCTAGGTTGAGCATCAAAGTAAGGGGAACCTAGGTATGCACATGATGTTGGTTGGGTTCACCTAGAGGATTCCCACAACCGCTTAAGCAACCGCATAAGGCTAACACAACATCAATTCATCAACATCAACACCACCCTAAGGAACGCCTCCTTAGGTGGGAAAAGAGCATTTGGCTGGTCTAGGCAAAACACCTTCTACGGCCTCTCCCATGATTACACGGCTTACAAAAGGGGGGACCTCTCACCGATCTGCATGGAAACGGGTCGGTTCAGCTTTGCCCATGCTCTAATCATCATGATCTATCATACAACGTGGGTATGGCTTCACCTCGGCCCGTAAGGGTTTAGCACAACAAGTGCCCACAAAATTAATTTACGCACCTAATTCTTTCTCAAGGATCCAGGCTTCACAAAACCAAGAAGGAGGTACACGCCAACTCCTCTTCTAAACTCGTGGTGAAGGTTTGCCTTCCACCACTTTCCAAGCACAGGGCTTCCGTTAGGCTCTCCGAAAGACATCTAACGCACAAGTCCCATGAAAGACTTTAATTAAGGGTAGCTAATCACCTAGAGTGGGGGGTGAATTGGTTATTTAAAAACTATTGCAGTTCTTGATTATAATCAAGATAAAACTGATCAGAGATTTCAAGAAATAAGATCACACACAGAAAAAGACACACAAATTTTTATAGTGGTTCCCCTTATCTTGGGTAATCCACTTTCCTCCTTCTCCCCTTCTAACACTGTGCTAGATAGGGTTTATAGATCCTCCAGATCTCAGACCACAAACAGGACTTACAGCTTAGATCACAACAGATCTTACAGTCTCAGATATCACAGATCTTACTCCCTCAGATCTCAGCAGATCTTACAAACTCAGATCTCACAGATCCTACCTCAGCCTTTATAACTAGGCCTACAACTCATATTCACCCCTGAATCCTACAACTCAGATCACACCTGATCTTACAACTCAGATCCTTGACAGATCCTACACTCAGATCTGACAACTCAGATCCTACAGGAATTTATAAAGAGAATAACAAATACTTAGACTCAGATTCTTCAGATTGTTGAGTCTTCTTGAACTGCATGAATGATCAGATAGTAAACTTCAAATAGAACAGCAGCAGCAGATGATCTTCTTGATTTGACAGGCTGTGATGGCTGTTCTTCTTCTTAGGAAGACAGATTCTTCCTTCTTGATCTTCTACTTTCAGAAAGATGTAACAGCACCAGATCGCTGAATGAAATCTTCAAGTTAGATTGGTTCTGAAAGGGAAGATGACTTCTCCAGAATCTTTCTCAAACTTTCCCTCAAACTGATGGAGACGAGAATGACTTTAGAAAGATAGGAAAAACTAACTTAACTACATAACCCATAGGTTATGCCTTCTATTTATAGCACGCCATCTGTAACGTCTGTTACGCTCCTCCACGTCAGCATGACGTTAAGTCTTCAACGGTCTTTAATGTCTTCTGAAGAAATAAAGGCTCAGCTAGTTGTAGAAGATATTGCTCAATTCAGAATATCTGTAGAAGAGGCGTTGAGCACAGAGCATCTCTGTCGACGCTTTTTCCATTAGGCGTCGAGCGATATGTAGACACTCGACGCATACTCCTTAGACTGAAGCTCTCGACTCCTCCTTCTTAGGCGTTGAGCAATCATCACTTAGTCGACACTTTTTATCTGTAGAAGTCGAGCAATATACAGAGGCTCGACGCTTCTTAACTAATCCTTCATATCTCGACTCTTCTTGTTTGCGCTGAGCTGACTGAAGTTTAGTCGACCCTTCTCTTTCCATGGCGTCGAGTGATATAACTTGGCTCGATGCTTCCAAACTTGGTCTCAGAACTTCAGCGGTGACCTTGTCTATTTGAGCAGTAGACATGAGTCAACGCTTCTGGGTCACAGGCGTCGAGCGATGTATGATGTCTCGACGCTTATGAACTTGGATGAATTCCATGAGGATTTAGCCTGACCTGATCTCCTGCACATTGATTCTAGAGAGAATATCAAATACATTCTGAGATATATCTTTGACTTAGGAGTGGACTTCTCCAAATCTAAGACATTGTGGGCAATGATCCAAACAATCTCCCCCTATTTGAAGAATTCATAATCTCAGTCAATGATATATCTCTCTATTCAAAGATAATCAATGTTTTCTAATTTCTATACAGGTAATCAACATAAGTAATATAATTCCTTATAAAATTGGATTACCAAAACATTCTATCCACAGAAATTATTTCAGACACGATTTTTCATATAAGTGCAAAAACACAAGCAATTCCTAATCATACATGTCATGAAGAGAAAACAGATCACATCACAGGCATATATATATATATGATCATGAAAAAATAGTTAGCATTGGGAATTCATCAAGATTGTTCAAAAATATATCTAATACATTCTTCTGAAAATACTTAGTAAAAATTAAAATTTCTAAAGCTGCTCAGGATCCTTGAATTCAATTCCTCTTTTGGCTCTTTGGGAAAGAGCTTCAGCAACTTCCTTTCTTCTCTTGAAATAGCCAAATGGCATTGGAAAGTATCTGATTGGCTCCATATCACCAGCCTAAATCTTCCCAGCCATTTTGTCAGCCTTGAATTTGATCTTCAGTTCCTCTTGATCCCTATGCTTTAACCATTCAGCTTCAGAATACCACTTTCCTCTTTCCTCTGTGTTACCTTTCACAGCTTCCCAAGATGACAGAATCAATTCTTTTGAAGAGGGAGACCAATGTTCAAAATCAACCCTTGATTGAACCTCCTCTCTGAACTTTCTTTTACTAGATTCAACCTGCTCATTAGTAAAATGCTCTCTTTTGCTCTTATCTCCAGGACTATACATTTTAGCAATTTGCTTTTGAACCTGAGTAAGAGAAGCTGGCCTGGTCTCAGAAACTTGATCATTCTCATAATCAATGGGAGGATATCCGAGAATTTCTCTTATAGAGTTTGAGGTCCACACAACATGCTCAGAGCTGGCTTGAATCATTGACCTCTCCCCCTTTAGGACTTCTTCAACAATATGATCTCTTATAACATTTTTCTGAAACCTGACTTGTCCTTCCAAGTGATTAACTCCATTTCCAATGGTTTTCTTTACCTTAAAGAGATGGTCAGCTATGGTATCTGCATGCAACTTTGCTTGATCTTTTAGAACTGTGGAGCTCTCATTAATTTAGCCAAAATATCAGCATTCTGCTGTTGCAGTCTAGCTTCAATCTTATTTGTACCTGAAAGAACTTGTGCAACCTGTTCTTTATACAAAACTTGCATGTTGCTACTTAGTATTCCTTGATTTGTCTGAACATCATCCACTGTCTTTGTAATTCCAGTTTGTGACTCTTTAAGAACCTTTGATATTTCTTTGATTACATCAAGTTGTTCGGTTGTATAATCTACTGAAGCACCAGCTCTTTTGAAAAACTTTACCATCTCTTTTCTCAATGCAGATATCTGATGATTAACTTCAAATCTAACCAATTTCAACTGGAAATCTACTTCATTTTTCATTTTTGTATTATTCTCCTCAATATACTATTCTAATAATCTTCTTTGATTATTAAGTAACACCTCCAGTTGAGGTAGAATAGGACTAAGATCTATATTGATTTCCTTTTCCATTTCAACACCTCTACTGCTTTCTTCTCTCATGAAAGAGTCATCTCTCTGGCTCATATGGGAGCTAGAGGATTCTATTTTGATCACCTTCTCAATAGGTTTCTTTGTTGCTTCAGGCTCTCCTTCTACCTCCATAACATCAACTACAGAATTCACTTTAGCAGGGATCTCAGCCTGAGACTCCCCCTCAAATGGTGCATTATCTTCAGCTGGAAATTCATCTTGAGGCTCTCCCTCAATCTCTGCATTGATCAGATCAATTTTATCCTGAGCAGGGATCTCATCCTGAGCCTCCCCCTCAATGCTGCTTTGCTCATTTCAGAATTGTTCTGAGCAGGAATCTCATCTTGAGTCTCTCTCTCATTTTGAAAAATCCCTTCAAGTCTAGCAGGGGATACATGAAGACTTCCTCTTTCTTCTTCTCCTTTCTCACTCTCATCCTTTTCTTTCTCATTCTCATCCTTTGGAGTGTCAGGAGAACTGTCCCTTGGATTGTTCCCTTCTTCTTCTTCAGAAGTTGTGAGGTTAGGATCATGAATTGGAGAAGATCTAGTGTTTCTTTTGGAAGAGGATGAGCTTGATGAACTTGAAGAAACCTTCTTCTTCTTTTGCTTCTTGACTTTCTTCTGCTTGGGAGAAGGATCTGCTGGTGGAAGATTTGATAAGACTCTGTCCCATCTCTCTATCATTATAATATCCATTTTCATCATGTGGTTTATCTTGGATCCAAGTTTGTTATTCAAGGAATCAGGAATGACTTTTACTAAATATAAAGATAATATCCTACTCATGTTGGGTACTTGGATACATTCAACTATCCTGTCAAACACCACTCTTCCCCAAACTGTTCTTAGAGAATGAATAATCCTTGTTAATAGAATAAACATTTTTCTGGAAATTTTGTTATGAGATCCAGTCTTGCACAACAATCCCTTTCCTATCATATCTGTTAGCAATTTTCCTTTTGAATTCATTCCTTTTCTAAGAATACTTCCTGTGATTTCTCGAGATGTTTCAATTCCGCACCAGATTTGTGCTAATTTAATCTGTTCTGATGTCACTTGTTCTTCTTCTTCATTGCTTTTTAACCTAGGCAGTTCTAGTGCCTTAGCGAGTCTTGAAGGAGTGATCTTAATCATCTTACCATTCACACTGGTCTTAAGCTTTGAATTGACGGAGTCTATTACTATATTGGAGTAAAACTCTAATACCTCTCGTTTCCAGATAAGAGTTGATTCGGATAGTACAAATTCCAGTCCTGCTTTGTAGATTAATTCAATGGTTGACTTGATTTCTACTGGAGCTGATTGAAATCCATTTCGAACAGGCTCGCTTCCTTCATAAAGATAATCGCTGCTTTTGGGAGGCATTGTGGTTGATGATCGAAGAGAGAAAGAATTGATGGAGAAATTTTCTAGGGCAGTCAATTTCGAACTGAGAGAACTAGGGCACATGCACTAACGATGTGTCTTCCCTATAGAAGTTCTAATTCAAGAAGATGAATAGCCGCGCGCCGAACTTGTTTGACAAGATTGATCTAATGGTTCAAATTTACCCTGTCGAGACGGCCTAGCTATGTTCGCTCAAGCGTTGAGATTGCTCGATGCCATTTATCTTCTGTCGATGCCAGGTATCTTCTCGATGCCAGATATCTTCTCTCGATGCCAGGTGATTTCTCTCGACGCCAGGTATCTTATTTCGACGCCAGATAACTTCTCCACTTACTTTTTAGGACACAAACATTATTTTCATTTATTTAATCCAATACTACTTTAATACATTTTTAGTATACCTAATTCAATTTTAAAGTTATTAAATTTTGTTTCATCCAAGGGTTTAGTAAATAAGTCAGCAACTTATTTGTCAGTGGGGACATATTCAATTGAAATATCACCATTTTCTACATGTTCTCTAATGAAATGATATCTTATTTCTATGTGCTTAGTTCTGCTATGTGATACATGATTATTAGCTATAGCAATAACACTAGTTGAATCACAAAATAGAGGAGATTTACTTAGCTGAACTTTATAGTCTTGGAGTTGGTGTTGAATCCATAGTAGCTGAGCACAGCAATTTCCAGCTAAGATGTACTCAGATTCTGCTGTAGAAATAGCCACACTGGTCTGCTTCCTGCTACTCCAAGATATCAGTCTTTTGCCAAGGAATTGGCATGTGCCTGGTGTACTTTTTCTGTCCTCTTTGCATCCTGCAAAATCAGCATCTGAAAAGCCAATTAGTTCAAAGTCATTGCTTCTAGGATACCAAAGGCCAAGATTAAGAGTGCCCTTCAGATATCTCAGGATTCTTTTGACAGCAGTGTAGTGAGATTCTTTAGGGTTCACTTGATTTCTAGCACACACACATGTTGAGAACATAATGTCTGGCCTGCTAGCAGTTAGGTAGAGCAATGAGCCAATGATGCCTATGTACAAGGTTTCATTAATAGGTTTCCCTTTTTCATCCTTGTCCAGTGACATATTTGCTGGCATTGGTGTCTTCATGATAGTGGAATTTTCCATTCCAAACTTCTTGATAATCTCTTTTGTGTACTTGGTCTGAGAAATGAAAATTCCTTCCTCAGACTGTTTCACTTGGAGACCTAAAAAGTATTTAAGCTCACCCATGCTGCTCATTTCAAATTTCCCTTGCATAAGGTTTGCAAACCTTTTGCAAAGGTTATTATCAGTAGAGCCAAATATTATATCATCTACATATATTTGTACTAGAATAATGTGACCTTTAACTATCCTAAGAAATAATGTCTTGTCTATCTTTCCTCTTGAGAATTTATTCTCAATAAGAAATCTAGATAATGTCTCATACCAGGCTCTAGGTGCCTGTTTCAGACCATACAATGTTTTTAATAATAGATAGACATGATTTGGATGAGTAGAGTCAATAAAACCTGAGGGTTGTTCAACATATACTTCCTCCAATATTGTTCCATTAAGGAATGCTGACTTTACATCCATTTGATAGACTATGAATCCAGTGTGTGCTGCAAATGCCAGGAATAATCTGATTGCCTCCAATCTTGCCACAGGAGCAAACACTTGATCAAAATCTATGCCTTCCTCCTGTCTATATCCTTGGGCAACCAACCTAGCTTTGTTTTTGATGATCACACCATTTTCATCCAGCTTATTCCTAAATACCCATTTGGTCCCTATGACTTTGTGTTTCTTTGGTCTTGGAACCAATATCCAGACTTTGCACCTTTCAAATTGATTTAGCTCTTCTTGCATGGCAGATATCCATGAAGTGTCCTTATTGGCTTCATCAAACTTCTTAGGTTCTATTTTGGATAGAAAGCTGTGATGCAAAGCCTCATGTATTGAGTTTCCTCTTCTGGTTTGCACACCATCATTTGGATTTCCTATGATCTGTTCTTTTGGATGATCCTTCAGATGTTTGGTTGCATTCCTCCACCTTTCATTTTCCCTTTGAGATTCTGGTGCATCTGTTTGAGTAGGTTCTTCTAGAGGTTCTGGATGTGGTGGTTCCTCAACAGCAATAAGTTCTTCATAATTGTCTTCTTCTTGAGGTTCATCCTCTCTAGTTACAATTATAGTCTTATTAGATTCTTCATTATCCCCATTGTGCTGTTCATTGATATTCATCTCCTTCAATTTCTGTGTAGAACCTGCACAACTAGATAAACTTCCCAGATCCTTATAAATAAGGCTGGTTTCATCAAATACAACATGTATAGATTTTTCTATCCTATTAGACTTTTTGTTGAAAATTCTATAGGCTCTACTTTGAGAGCTATACCCAACAAAAATTGCCTCATGTGCTTTTTCAGCAAATTTAGTGAGATTGTGCTTTCCATTATTTAATACAAAGCATTTACTACCAAATATTTTGAAATAAGCTAAGGTGGGTTTTCTACCTTTCAACAACTCATATGGGGTCTTATCCAGTCTTTTGTTTATAAGAGCCCTATTCTGCACATGGCATGCTGTGTTTACAGCTTCATCCCAGAAGTACTCAGGAAGAGAAGAATCACTCAGCATACTCCTGCTAGCTTCAATAAGGGTTCTGTTTCTTCTCTCAGCAACCCCATTTTGTTGGGGAGTTCTAGGAGATGAGAACTCTTGAGAAATGCCTAGATTCTCACAGAATTTGGTCATTGCACCTGACTGAAATTCAGTCCCATGATCACTTCTAATTTTGGCTACAGAATTTCCTATTTCATTAGAGATTTGCCTAACAAAGCTGGTAAATATTTCTAAAGTGTCTGACTTATGTTTAAGGAAGAATACCCAAGTGTATCTGGAATAATCATCAACTATTACAAGGGTGTATGAATTTCCTCCTAAGCTATGGATTGACATTGGTCCAAATAGATCCATGTGAAGTAGGTATAGACATCTAATGGAATCCTTCTCACCAATTGGTTTGAAGGATGACTTGGTCTGCTTACCCATTTGACAAGCATGGCATGGACCCTCATGCACACACTTCCACTTAGGTCCAGCTCTCATTAGGTCTTTTGAGATAAGCTTATTTATAGACTAATAGTTTATGTGAGCTAACCTTTTATGCCATAGAACACTACTAGAAACTTTATTTTCTGCTACTAAACATATCGAATTAACTTGATCAGAACATATAAAGTTTAGGCAGTAAATGTTGCCACTCCTAGTGCCTGAGAGAATTATCTCATTCTCTTTCTTAATCTGGCACTCATCCTTGTGGAATGAAATGTCATACTCAATATCACACAATTGACTTATGCTGATGAGATTGTGTTGCAATCCATCAACATGAGCAACTTTGGTGATGGTGAGAATTCCATTTGTGATATTACCATAACCTTTAGTTTTACCTTTTTCAGACCCTCCAAAGATAACCTTTGGTCCATTCTTCACAGGAGTGTAATCATTCAGCAGACTTTTTGTTCCTGTCATGTGCATAGAGCACCCACTGTCCAAGTACCAGATTGGAAGTTGATTGGTCTTTGGACAACCCTGCAAAAAGAAATTACCTTTTCTTAGGAGCCCACACCAAGTTGGGTCCTAGAACCTTGTTAGTATGAGCTGGAACATTCAGTTGTTGAATAATCCTTGGTGCTGTGAGAGTTGCCATAGGTCTGAGTACTGGTCTCCCAGAGTTGAATCTTGGAACAGTTAGATTGAACCAACAGTCAAGAGCAAAATGTCCAACCTTTCCACAGCACCAGCATTCATATCTGTTATATCTCCTTGGAGGTCTTCTTACTTCTTCATGTTGACTCATATTTTGCTTAATTGATTTATTCAAAGGAGCTATGTAGGTTGTTTTAGTAACTTTTACTGGTTCTGTTTTCTTAACAACAGTGGTTTTTACTTCAGGTCTTAGTTCCTTTCTTTTGGATTTTGTGTTTGCTTTAAATATAAAGGAGTCATGATGAGTTAATACTTTTTCTTTGCATAGTGATTTGGCATTATTGTTACTTGGTTGAATTGAAACATCTTTGCTATTAGAACATTCACCCTTATAAAGCTTATGCACACCTTTTTGATCATGCTTATTTGTGATAGGTATGGCTTTGTTAAATTTTAAAGGTTGCATAGGTGCCTTGTCATTATTTTTAGGGTTATTATCTGCATTCCTATCATATCCTATGCCATATCTGTATTGTGCAGAAAATGTGTATATTATAGGAAGAATAGTTTGTGGTTTTGAGAACTTTGCTACAAGTTTCCTTTCTGCTAGGAGTTTTGCATCAAGTTCTTTTATTAACTTTTCCTTGGTGCACAAAGTCTGTATGTGAATAATAGACATGACTTTTAGTTTGCTAAGTTCTTTGCTTGTCTGATTCAGCCTCTCAGCTGTCTCAGAGTTTTGAGAATCAGTTTGCTTTAATTCAGATATTTCTTTTGTAACCTTTTATTGTGCATTTTGCTCTTCTTAAGTGCTTTAAGAAGTAATTGATATTTCTCAATAATTTCATCTACATGAAGTTTAGATTGTGAGTCATTTTCATCAGAAGAAAATGAATCTATTTCAGGTTCAGAATCAGAATCAGATAGAGGAGTTTTATCAAGTACCTTTATATCAGTAGTTGTCTCCTGATCTTCTTGATCACTCAATGCCATGAGTCCTGCATTTTCTTCCTCATCCTCTTCACTATCAGATTTTGATAGTGGGGCTCTTATCATAGATCTATGATTTAGACTGTCTTCATTTTCATTGGTAGCCATTAGAGTTATGAGTGCCTCCTCATTATCTGAGTATGATGACTGAGATTCACTGTCACTAAGAGTGACTTTGCCCTTCTTGGCTATTAGACTCTTCTCATGTCTCTTGTCAGATTTGTGCCTCCTTTCATCAGATTTCTTGTTGTTCTTTCTCTTCGAAGGACAATCAGCAATCATGTGTCCTGATTTCCTGCAACCAAAATACACAATTTCTTCTGAATTAATTTTATTGTGTTTAGAGTTGTACCTGTCCTTCTTGGAGTCTTGTTTGAATCCCTCTAAAGAATTTGAGTGCTTCTTAGATCTGGATAACTGAGAGGGTCTAGTTTTCCAGTGTTGTTTTCTTCTCAACATTCTTTTTAGCTGTTTGGTAAAGAGTGTCAGTTCACTATCTGATATTTCTGAATCAGAATTACTGGTTTCTGATTCTTCTGATTCAGATGGAATCCTAGGGGATAATGACATTCTTTCTTTGCTTTTCTTGGAGCTTTCTGCTTTCAGAGCAATAGGATTTTCCCTGCTGTGTCTTTCCTCAGCTTTTCTGGTATTCAGATGATGTTCATGGGACAAGAGTTTCCCATATAGATTCTGTGGCTGAATGTTTCCCAGATTTCGCATTTCTCTGATTGCACAGATCTTGATATCCCATTCTTTGTTCAGTGATCTTAAGAATTTATCATTCAACTCATAATCTGTGAAAGTTCTTCCATAAGTTTTTAGACCATTTACAATTTTGAAGAATTTTTCATAGCAGACTGCTATTGAATCTTTCTTGCCTTGTCTGAAGGCTTCATATTGCTGATTTAGAAGCGACTTCCTGTCATCTCTGACTTCTTCAGTCACTTCCATATAGACAATGAGAGATTCCCACATTTCTTTAGCAGTTTTGCAATGGATTAAGTTTTGGAAAGTTGAATCCTCAATAGCACTAACAATGATGTTCTGAGCTCTCTTATCCACGGAGGCCAGAATCACTTCATCTTTGGTCATTTCTGAATAGGTTTTAGAGGTCAGGATACTTCCATCTGTAAATGAAACTTTCATAGGAACAAAAGGTCCCTCTAGAACAGTTATGTAAATCCTAGGATCAGATGCTTCCATGAAAAGTCTGACCCTTTCTTTCCAAATCCCAAAGTTTTCTTTTCTGCAAATTGGAAGCTTCATAGATGTGAATTCTTTGCTTCCTTTTGTATTATCCATCACGACTTCAGAAATCTACCCTTAGAAGATCTTGTTCAGGCTGTTAAACCTTTTCTTGAACAACAACCCTCTGATACCACTTGAAAGACTTTAATTAAGGGTAGCTAATCACCTAGAGGGGGGGCGAATAGGTTATTTAAAAACTATTGCGGTTCTTAATTATAATCAAGATAAAACTGATCAGAGCTTTCAAGAAATAAGATCACACACAGAAAAAGACACATAGATTTTTATAGTGGTTCCCCTTATCTTGGGTAATCCACTTTCCCCCTTCTCCCCTTCTAGCAGTGTGCTAGATAGGGTTTATAGCTCCTCCATATCTCAGACCACAAATAGGTCTTACAGCTCAGATCACAACAGATCTTACAGTCTCAGATCTCACAGATCTTACTCCCTCATATCTCAGCAGATCTTACAAACTCAGATCTCACAGATCCTACCTCAGCCTTTATAACTAGGCCTACAGCTCAGATTCACCCTTGAATCCTACAACTCAGATCACACCTGATCTTACAACTCAGATCCTTGACAGATCCTACACTCAGATCTGATAACTCAGATCATACAGGAATTTATAAAGAGAATAACAAATACTTAGACTCAGATTCTTCAGATTGTTGAGTCTTCTTGAACTGCCTGAATGATCAGACAGTAAACTTCAAATAGAACAGCAGCAGCAGATGATCTTCTTGATTCGACAGGCTGTGATGGTTGTTCTTCTTCTTAGGAAGACAGATTCTTCCTTTTTGATCTTCTACTTTCAGAAAGATGTAACAGCACCAGATTGCTGAATGAAATCTTCAAGTTAGATTGGTTCTGAAAGGGAAGATGGCTTCTCCAGAATCTTTCTCAAACTTTCCCTCAAACTGATGGAGACGAGAATGGCTTTAGAAAGATAGGAAAAACTAACTTAACTACATAACCCATAGGTCATGCCTTCTATTTATAGCCCGCCATCTGCAATGTCTGTTACGCTCCTCCACGTCAGCATGACGTTAAGTCTTCAACGGTCTTTAATGTCTTCTGAAGAAATAAAGGCTCAGCTAGCTGTAGAAGATATTCTTCAATTCAGAATATCTGTAGAAGAGGCGTTGAGCACAAAGCATCTCTGTCGATGCTTTTTCCATTAGGTGTCGAGCGATATGTAGACACTCGACGCATACTCCTTAGACTGAAGCTCTCGACTCCTCCTTCTTAGGCGTTGAGCAATCATCACTTAGTCGACGCTTTTTATCTATAGAAGTCGAGCAACATACAGAGGCTCGACGCTTCTTCACTAATCCTTCATATCTCGACTCTTCTTGTTTGCGCTGAGCTGACTGAAGTTTAGTCGGCACTTCTCTTTCCATGGCGTCGAGTGATATAACTTGGCTCGATGCTTCCAAACTTGGTCTCAGAACTTCAGCAGCGACCTTGTCTATTTGAGCAGTAGACATGAGTCAACGCTTCTGGGTCACAGGCGTCGAGCGATGTATGATGTCTCGACGCTTATGAACTTGGATGAATTCCATGAGCATTTAGCCTGACCTGATCTCCTGCACATTGATTCTAGAGAGAATATCAAATACATTCTGAGATATATCTTTGACTTAGGAGTGGACTTCTCCAAATCTAAGACATTGTGGGCAATGATCCCAACATCCCGCAATGAAATGACAAATCTCACGGAGTCATTCTCCAGTATGCATTCTAGGCTTAACCTAAATGCAACGTCATAAATCAAGCATCACCGATCTGGGCTCACGGCCACGAATAGGCTTCACACACAATGCCTAAATCCGTACGTCTATTAGATTTATACATGCAATATGCCGGGGACAGACACAGTCAACCCGGATTTCCGAAGAACTTGAGGAAATCCTACATTTCACCCATTTGGTGAAAGGGATACCTCATGCAAGCATCACTACTAGAATAATGATTTTTAGCTACATATTTTTTAGCTAGGGTTTAAAAACCGTGGCTAATACACTAGTATTAACAACTATTAAAAAATCATGGCTAATAGTTATATTATAACCACAACAAGCATAAATTATGGCTAATACTTAAGTATTAGCCACGACAGGAAGGATCGTTACCCTTGGAGCTTTCCTCGGCGCCATAGATTTGAGATTCAAATTGGATAGAAAGAACCGCACCGGGATGCTCTCTACAGATCTAGAAAAGCCTCGCTATTTGGAGTTACGGAGCTCCGTTAATGGCTGAAATAGCTTCTTCTTCCTCCTTGCCTCTCTTCCTCCTCAATCTTGGGAGAGAGAAAATAGCTAAAATTATGAGGGGCAATATCCTTAGGCCAAGACTGAATAGCCCCCAGCAACAGCTCTCAGCCGTTGGATCAAGATCTAAAGGATTCGACCGCTTTGATCATCGGCTCAGCTTTTCAATACGGAGCAGAACAAACAGGGCGCACGATCAGCGGCGCATGACCAGTGGTCGTGCGAGAAGGAATTCTCCTGATCGTGCGAGAACAACCTGTAGTAGAATGGCAAGCCAAAAAATAGCGCACGATCAACGGCTCACGACCAGTGGTCGTGCAAGAACAAAGTCTATGATCGTGCGAACCGCTCAGATAGGAAAATGGGCGATGCGCACGACCAGTGGTCGTGCTCCTGATCATGCGAGAACAATCACGTATGAGTAGTGTCCTTTTGGGCTAAAATCGCTGCCCCCCCCCCATTCCGAGCGTAGCATTGCCACGCCGCGCTAGCTCGCAGAACAGTAAAATTTGGGGTGTTACATGCGGCAAAAGGGCCACGTGGTGGAGGTCGTGCGGAGGCCGGTCGAGTGGTCGGTTGTCCACTCAGTCTTGTGCGCGGTGCGCGCGGCGGCGCGACTGCACGGAGACGGCGGCCAGTCATGCGGGGGCCGATCGGTGCGATGATTTGTCCATGCACAACACACGCTCGGTAGTTAGTGCGGTTCTCTTCCTGGGTTTAATTGGGTTGTCTTTGGTCAACTCCAATTAGGCCCCATGACCCCCCACTAAGTTAGTGGGGGTGCGGGGATTACGGCTATTCACAGTCCAGAATCCCTATGAATTAAGGGTGCCCACTTCATATCTTATTGAAATGTTCTAAAAATATTTCTTATATTCTTTTGATTTAGGTTTGCTCTGGAATAGCAAAAACTGAAGTATGTGGGTATTTGATAGTACAATATTTTTATATTTTTATTATAATATTTATTAATTAAATAATCATTTTGATATCATTTTATTTTAATATTAGGCTAATATGTTTCTTTTTGTATTTTCAGGAATAATTAGACTGCATATTGAAATTTGGAGCACATGACTATGATCAGAAGAGTTTCTGGAGCATTTTGGAAAACATTTCTGAAGTCACGCCCTGCGGTCACGGCGTGACCTAAACCCATGTACTGCTTCACGCCCCCGGGACACTCCAGCATGTTGTGGATCCATTTTGCATTGTTTGAAAGTTACACGCCCTTAGGTCACAGCGTGACCTCGGGCCGTGTAACCCATTCATGCCTCCTCAGCATTCCTTCAGCCCATGACCAGTTCCAGCTCAAAATAAAATTACACACCCCCAGTTCACTGCGTGTCCTGAGGGCGTGACCGACCTGAAAACCGTAGAAGACATCCCAGTCACCCCCGTTTCAAACTGTTTCTTATCGCAAGTGTCACGCCCTAGGGTCAGGCAGTGGACCTAGGGCATGAATCTTCAATTTATGAAGACTTTGGCGGTTTTTCTCCAAAATATTTCCCTGATTAATTTTGGCGGTTTTTCACCTAGTCATGCCCCCATGTCAGGTCGTGGACTTGTGGCGTGTACTTAGAAATTTTCACCTATAAAAGCTAGCTTACTCCATGAGTTTACATTCAGCCCTTTTTAGATTGGATCATTTTTTTCATTTTCTATATTTTCTTTCATGTAATTTACTGTAAGTCTTGTATTTTCAATTTTTAGAATAGAATCGCATTTTCAATTCTTAGCTTAAAAGTTTACATTTCAAGCACTTGCAATTTTCTTTTTGCATAATATAAGTATAGTTTTTTTCCAAGACCTTTATACTCTTTAGATTAGAATTGCAATTTCACTTTTTACAAACCAACCTCATGTTTTGATCGTTAAAATAATAAAATATTGGTGAGTAGAAGTATTCGACAGCCCCGTGGAATACAACACTTGATATTTATTTTAAATATCATATGCTATGAACGATAGGTAAACTTCCCTATAGTTCATAGAATTTGGAAATAAATAATCTCAAATTTTACGTATCAAAGAGGCCAAACTACCTGGTGAAGACGATGCTCGCATTGGAGACGCGTAATTATAATAAGTAGACTTATAGTATGAAGACCCATATGATGTGGATACTCTATATGATGAGCCATACAAATTATCATTACACATTCCTATATAGCAATCCTCATTACCATGACTTCGAGATTTACACCATTTACAAGGTTGACGAGAATATACTTTGGTGCAAAGATGGATTTAAAAAGAACATAAGTAGAATTAAGACTCACTGCGCACGACATAGAAATGAAATTAGTGAAAACCTGGATTTTAGAAATATTTTAAAAAGAATTTACAAGTGCGAAAAAAAAAGATGAAAACTTATATTCCTATGTTTTCAAAATAAAAAAAATTCATGTGTCGTATTCTGAAAGTGCACAGTGTGCCTCTGAGTATTCTCTAGAGGGAGGGTGAATAAAGTTTTATATATTTTCTACCCTAATTATGCACACACAATAAAAATACTAAGTATTGTGCAATCAACAATCCAAAAGACAGAATAAAGTAAACACAGATTGCAGGAAATATAAACACAGAAAACTAGAAATAGAGACGGCACAGAAGATCAAACACAGAGGACACACGAATTTTTAAAGAGGTTCCCCAAAATGTGGGTACTCATCTCTTCAACCTCCCTAGTAGGATTGCATAACATGTGCCTGAGTCTTTTGATAAGGATACTCTTAGAACCACTGAGTCTTTTGATAAGGAGACTCTTAGAACCACTGAATCCTTTGAAGAGGGATTCTTAAAACTCTTTTACAGTTTGAGAATAAGAATAGTTAGAATAAGAGAAGAAGGAAATGATTATGCTGTATAAATCCTTCAGCGGATATGAGCTT
This sequence comes from Dactylorhiza incarnata, assembly GCA_033032865.1. Taxonomy (NCBI): domain Eukaryota; kingdom Viridiplantae; phylum Streptophyta; class Magnoliopsida; order Asparagales; family Orchidaceae; genus Dactylorhiza; species Dactylorhiza incarnata. The sequence continues at coordinate 9,031,310 of JAWHQI010000023.1, forward strand.
TTGATACTCTACTAGATCTGTATAAGATGAACCCTTGCTTATGATAGTAGTGAGTGCAAGGGTTACGAGATTTTGATCCTTGTGATCTCTGTACTACTGTTTGCTTGCTGCTGTATAAGGAAGAAGAAGAATAAACATCAGCTTTGTATTTTTGTACAGAGAAGTTCTATTTTTCTCAGAGAGCTTGAGGAAGAAGGAGAAGCCCTCTCTCGACAGACAAAATTATTTGATCAGTTATTCTCTATTATGTTTTCTTTCTTTCCAAAATATTTATTCTCCATGATTTGAGTTTGAATTTGTTTCTTCTTCTGGACTGTCCTTAGAAGGAATGTCCATTGGACAATTAATGTTTCCTTCTATTTTACTCTCGACCTGTCCATCTGATTTGAATAATATTCCAAGAATGTCTTTGCTGAATTTTTGGAGTACTCCATTCCATTCTTGGCAGTAAACGAGCTGTTGGATAACAGTCTTCAGCATTGTAGACCTTCTGAAAAGGTATTAGAAAGGCCGACAGAAAAACTTATATTTCTGACTGTACTCGACATTGCGTTACTTCACCTTTCATCATATCGACGCACCTCCGAGTTCTTATAGAAGTAGCTTCGAATTCCTTCTTATCTCTGGCTGAACTTATATGTCAATGTTTCGTCATGTTCTTATCGACGTATCCGTCGAGTTGAAGACTTGAATTTGAACTTCGTCTTCTGTGTCGAATTGAAGTCGAAGTTGCATCGACTTCTAAGATGGCTTCGACAGACTCTTCCTTCTGCGTCGAGTTCATTTCGAAGTTGTGTCGACTTCTGATATGTCTGCGCAGAGTACATCTCGACGTTGCGTCGAATTCAACTGATGCGTTGACTTCAAGTCGACGTTGCGTTGACTTTTAGTCGACGCATAATTACTCTGGGTAGTTTTTTTTCATGATTTCATCTTGCCTTTCTCATTACTTTGACTCAACTGACTTCCTAAGACTTCTATGACTAAATTACCCTTACTATAGAACATGTGTACTTGCCCTATAGAGTAAAATCACTTATAGTTAATTTGTTAAGTTAAATCAAAAGGAGTTTTTCCCAACAATCTCCCTCTATTTATCTTAACAAATTTTACATATTGTTTATAGTGATTTTACAGAATAATGGAAGAAAAGAAAGAAATGTTTTAAGGAGAAAGAAGAAACCATGAGCAGGCAAGTGAAAACTTTTGTCTTCAAGGTTGAATTTTAGACTTTGCCCTTTACCAATTCTGTAAGACCCCCCTCCCGGAACACAAGACACGACCGAAGGGAGTCTTATGCCCCGGGCAGCCGCCTTGCGGAAGTGCCAGCACAGGGGCTAGCCCCCTCCACAAGACGCCTATCCTGCCGTCTATTCTCATATATCATCATGCCAACCCATTAATAATTGAAAAACAATAGAAGCCGTTTATTCACAACTAAGTAATAATGTCCATTCAAGTACAAAAGGATAGGTAGCTACAAAAGCTCCTATTAAACATCAGAGTACAAACTTGCCCTAAGACCAAAACTCAAACACTCGCTCTCATCTGTCACTGACGGTAGATAAGGTGTCGTAGTCACATGCCCTGCCATCCTGGCCTGGTTATCCTCATGCGTCGTATGTTGCAGATCCACCTGGGTGTGCTGCTAAAAATAGTGGTGTAATAACTGTTAGTCATACAGACTAAGTGGCTTCACATCCTCTCCCCCGGCAAGCAGAGTATATAGATAACTGAATTGAACTTAACTTATAAGGATGCCCATACAAGCTTATAAGTTAAGGATCCAAACATAAAGTAACTCATCATATAAAGGTGACCATACAAGTTTATATGAGGATCCAATGCGGTGCAATGCTATGATCATGAAAGGATGAATGCAATGCAATAATTATTATATGATGACTCACCCATGCATATTTGCTATGTCGACATAGACCTATAGTTCTCACTTTTTGTGGGTAGCTAACCACTCAGGCACCTCGCGTCGTGGCCAGACGGAGATAGTGGAATGCGCTCCTCCACTACTAGGCGAGTATGAACACTACCAAACCTAGGCATATGTACGCCTCGACGCTAAGAACACACTGCGGAGACCCTGCGTACTGCTCGCATCATGATGAGTCTTCATAACACGGAAGGGGTCTTTGGGAAGTGAGCACCAACAGTCCAACCCGACCAGTCTAGAGTCTAACTGCCAGCTTCTGTCGGTGTCACGACTAGCAAGCACGTATACCCGCCACAAGTAATCCTCCAACCAGGATCATTACACCACCATGTGTAAACAATGCACATTCACGTAATTCCCATGCACAACCTGTGCTATCAAGCACCCGAGGACTCACAGTTGGAGCCTTCTTACATTTCACATCATACAAGTTCAACTGATGCTAATTAGCATCAAAGGCCCCCAACAACCGGGTCCTTAGCATTTCACCATAAGATATTACCATATCTTATTATCCACCTCAAGCCATCAGTGCTACCCATACCGAGTTATCATAATCTCTTATGCAGTAGCGTGTGTATAACATAGAATTTACTCTACAAGATCATGTATGACTACTTGTGTGTACGGTGTCAAATTCATATTTTACTAAATAAGTAAGCCCAAACATATCATATTCAATACTCATGCACGAATCACAACGTGTTTCAATAAGATTAAAGCTATCAATTTATTGAGAGGTTATCACCAATCTAAACCATCCACTAGATTATCAAGTGACATGAATATTAATTCATACATGTTCCCCCACACTCTATATTCAGATGCCCATCGTAATGTTTCATTCATCATAATAATTTCCCACAACACGTTCGGTCATAATGCACAACCAAGAAGTTCTACTCAGCCCCGAACATGTTCTACTTTCCTTCCCTCTCGGGGCTGGACTTCAACAGTGGCATAGATCAACTATGATCATCATATGCACATTCCCTAAGGAATCATATCCACATAATAATTTACAGCATAATATTTAATCAAGAGATTATTTCAGAACAGAATCCTCTGAAATTTCTATCATAGCTCGTACCCGTCATTTTGAACATCTCTCCCAAATTTAAGTCTCATCAATTATTGCCATAATCATGCACCGTGATGTCGTATATCAGAATCATAACATTCATTTACGCCTCGCCCAATTGACATGGGAATCCAGGAACTCCTACCAGACCAAAGGAGGAGAACCTGAAGTTCTCTGTTTTCTAGTGTCGACGGTAGCGCTACCGCCGAGCACTAGTGATCCAGTCGACACACCTTCCCGTCGACACTAAGTGTCGACGGGAAGTTATCCCTTCCCGTCGATAAGTTGACCCGCTAGTGCCGGCGGTACGGCTACCTCCGGGCGCTAGTGATTCTACCAGCCCTCCTTCCCGTCGACCTTAAGTGTGGACGAGAAGTTATCCTTTCCCGTCTTCCAGTCGAAACGCTAGAGCCGGCAGTAGGTCTACCGCCGGGCGCTAGTATTTCTACTAGCACTCCTTCCCGTCGACATTAAGTGTCGACGAGAAGTTATCCCTTCGCGTCGTAGTGGCTATACCGCCGGGACCTAGTGATTCTATTAACTTCCTTCTCGTAGAAACAAAACATCGACGAGAAGTTATCCCTTCCCGTCGACCAGTCGACATGCTAGCACCGGCGGTAGCGCTACCGCCGGGCGCTAGCTATCAGGAAGCAGATCCTCTGTTATTCACCTCCAAATTACTTCACTAGCTGCCCAGCTCCAAACCATATACATATTCTTTCTTTCCCTAATGGTTGGACTCCCATCACTATGTATATGTCTAATATGATTCAAGTTCAATATTTGCTACCATATCTATAATTAATGACCCATTTTTTAACATGGACTATTCATTATCTTCCCCAAACAAGAATTAGGCAATTTAACCTTCTCTCCTCCAATACTCCCTCATCAGGCCACCGATCTTCACGAAATCAACTCCTTTAACTTCATATTGAAGAGGGGAGTTTATCAAATATATACACGCGGCGAACGATGCCCTAGAACATATGCTCTAGCGTGGCCACCTCCTACGAAACTCCATTAATCTCACTAAATCAAGTTCTTTTGAGCTCAATGTCTCTCCTAATTAGATCTAAAGATCTAGCACTAAGGGAGAGGGGTAGGAAGTCACCTTATTTCCATCCGACGAACGTTGTTGCCTCCTCGGCGGTACGGTGGCGGTCGGCCGAGCTCAAGTCCTTCTCCAAGATTGCTCCTTCAAGAACCCCAAGTCAAAACCTTGATGTGTGAGGAAGAAGATGAAGAAGAAGAAGAAGATCAATAGGGCCCTCTGATTAGGAGAGTTCAGCCCATTTGGGTTAGGAGAGAATGAAGAGAGAGAGAGAGAGAGAGAGAGAGAGAGAGAGAGAGATTTGCATTAGTGAGCATTAAATGCAAATTCCAACTTTCCAAGCCTTATGTTGAAACTCCACAACTAAGTGCCAACGGTTTATATGCTTTTAATTACACCATTAACTTAGTTTTAGGCAATTTAGGCCATCCACCATGGAATAAATAATGTACACATATTCGGCCTCTACCGTCGGCGCTAGCTAAAGCTACCGTCGGCGCCAGCTCCCTGCTACCAATTTCTTTGTCATTTGCTTCCTAACTTCAAGGTGTGAGGGTTACACCCACTTTTGGAGATCAGGGCACATCCATGACACCATTAGGATCTCAAGACTCCCACCTAGCCCAAGCATCTCCAAGTGACCCATGTCACTCGAGGGTCTAGTTCGAATTGGGATGTTACAAATCCAATAAACGAAGAAACAAATTCTTCCACGAAATTTAGGTTGGGGCTATGCGGATTGAAGGTCAGACTATGTAAGTCCAATTTAGAGTATACTTGACGAGGATATTCATTTAGCATGTCCTAACTCCCACTTAACACTTGTGCATGTCATTACTTATCCACATTGCATCGCGCACCACCCCAAATTTCCCCCAAGTGTACCTTTATAATTCTCCACAAAAGTATGCATAAACAGTTGGTCAATACAATCATTTACCATTCATACACGCACATGTGTTCTCACGACCAAGTCCTGCTAACAAACACTCAAGGACTTACACCGAGTCCTTACTCGATTTCCCCAGGATATAACCATATCCTACCAACCACACCAGACCGACAAACATATGTTGAACAATTCTTAAACTGAACAAGGATGATCGTAATGTCATCGAAAAAGTACTCTTCGATTCTTGAAATCATCAGATCCATATTGATGCGCAAATCTCACACGCCGCTATAGGAGGTAGCTAGACTGCGGCACGAAATAGCAGTGTACCGATCGTTCAAGTAATATAAAATGTGGGAGTGAATCCCCAAGTATCGAATCTCTAAGGAACACAGTAAGGTGGAGGTAACGATCGAGGAAGGACTTGAGATAGAAGTCGTTTCGAACGGATGGATTACGGAAAAAGGGGAGTTTTGGTTTATGGAAAATAAAAGAAAATAACTACAACTACTCCTATGCAATGCCGCTATGCAATGCTTCTCTTGGCGGGATGGAGACTAGGCAGGCCTTGAGCGCGCTGCTTCGCAAGGGCGGATGGACGAGTAGGCAAGCGGAACCGAACTATGCAGGCCTTGAGCGCGCTGCTTCGTTAGGCGAATGGATTACATGGGCCGCTATGCCATGCTTCGCTAGGTGGATGGACGAGTAGGCTTGCAGATGGAATGGGGCACACCGGCGGAATGAGGTTCGCAAGCACCTCGTCAACAAGCACGCCACTAGCAATTGCTAGTGTGTCACACGGAACACTCACACCACAATCACCACGAAAGCACACCTCAAGCACTCATAAGCATGAAAACATTTCATAATATTTGACAAGAAGTTCAACAAATAGAGAGTGCAACATCATAAACATAAGAGAAACTAACTACAATCATAAGGAGGAAAGGAGGAAAAGCTAGAAATACAACCACATCCAGAGACTTGTTGGGATTCATGGTAGGAATCGTCGGGTTGTCAATCTGCGTCCTAGCTCGGTCCACAACTGCGTCCGGGGTCCAGAGGAGCTGTCACCTTCCCTCCAATATATCCGTCTTCTCTGTGTCACGATCTGGCCCCCTCAAAAGCTGTGTACTCCTTCCTCCGTTGATGAGAGTAGGGCTAGGATCTCTCCCTTGAAGTGCTTGGATGATGCGAGGTGGCCTCGGGTGAAAGGGGGAGGAAGAAACCTTCAAAAACGGAGCTTTCCGCCCTGACGGCAGAAGAAATTGCGGAACTGTTCGGGGTACTGAAAACCTAAAAAATCACAGTTTAAATAGAAAAGTTGCAGAACTTTGTTCATGCACGACCAAACGCACGACCGTGCGTAAAAACGCATGACCAAATTCAGAATGCTATTTTGGGCCGCAAATGAACGCGCACGATCGACCAGATCGTGCGTGAAGGATAAACGCACGACCGTGCGATCTGGAAAATTGCAAAATGGCATAAATTCTTAGATAAAAAGAGGGAAACTCGTGCGATTTTGCTCACGCACGATCAAAACTGACCGTGCGCGAACAAAACGCACGAGCCGGGGCAGATCACCATTTATAAATACTGTAGGAATCGCACGGTCGCTGAAATCGTGCTTCAAGGAATCGCACGACCGTGCGATTTCTCCAGGTTACAATACCCATAGAATGAAGATCTGCCCACCTGCAATATAAACCAACAAGCTGGGGAACATACCACCAGCACACAGAAATATATAATAACAACAAAATAAAGACATGGGGAGCATCGTGTGCTTACCCCCAGTAGAATAGTGCGCAATTGCACACCACAATGGGCCAAAATGAGCACTTCTTGAAGAAATGTGTTCAAGTGAAATATAAGCAATAATGTGCAGAAAGTGAAGTGCATGTGCGTGAAAATAAGCCCAGATGAGTCCAAATATATGTATATAAATGGGACTCATCACACCCCCAGACTTACCTGTTTGCGCGTCCCGAGCAAACAAATCCCTCAAGCGGATGAGAAAATAAAAAGTTGGCATAGAAATTGCAAGGGTGGAGTACCATGCGAAGTCGCATGCTCACGCTCATAAAAATTCAGTAGAAGAAATATTTAATTATGCATAAAAGTTTACATTTTTCTAGGAGCGTATCTATATATTATTACTCAGAATCTGAATAGTGGTGAATCATTCAGTCACACGTAGGAAGAAAGTAAACCGATCGCTAAGGTGAGCATTGCTAAAGATCGGGGCTCGGGACAACCTCCAAAGAAATCCATCAATGTCGGTGACCATAAGCTTGCCCGTTCGCACTCTCTCCACGACACTAGTTTGATTCAATGCACAAATCAGTAGGACTTTAGGTATAAGACAGGGCTTGGGTTTCGGTGGGATATACAATGATAAACATGAAGGCTTACGCACGAAACCCAAATGAGCTAGCGCAAAATAAATTATCCACGCACCACGATAGACAAGCGGGTGTACCACACCCCCAGACATGAACTTAACTATATGGGTGTGTGCACCGCCTACTCCCAATCATAAATCTATAAAAAAATTCAATTAAACACTTCTTCTTTTTCTTTTCTTTTTACTTCTTTTTCTTTTTCTCATTTTTTTCTCTTCTTTTCTTTTCAAAACATTTTCAGCAAGAAGAACAATGAAGCGCATCCACATTTTCACAAAAATATCACAACATCAACACCCCAATCATGAAAATACTAAACAACTAAAGCTCAAATTTGGGTGTGCGACTAGGATTGGCTTTTAGGCTTTGGTGAGATAAAAGTGGGGCTGAATCAAAGAACGGGTATGCACAACTGGGCTAACGAGGATAGGACGATAGGAATGGGCACAAAAGCTCAACCGGGCCAAAAATGATGGCCTACGTCATGCTCACGCACTAAACTAACATATGCCAATGCTTCAAGAGTCGCTTGGGGCAAGTTCTTAGCCACCGAGAAAGACAATCCTTCCTCCCGACTCAAGCAATACGAATCTAGCAAACGTCTACACACATCCCTACGCTACCATTTGATTCAGACCAGATTCACCACTTCTGAGTAAAATAAACAATATTTACGCAAATAGAAAAAAATAAAACTATAAGCATAAGGAAAAATTAATTCTACACGAATTTCTACGCGAGACGCAAGCGCTCGACTAGGGAACTATGGGAGTCAACATTTTACTCTGTCTCACAATCCTAAGCCAGCACAGAGATTTTCACAATCACACAAAAGAAACGAGTTGAACTCGTAACGCACCTACGGCTAAGTACACGCTCATGTGGGTGTTGTGGCGTGTGATGAAAATGAACATATAATATAACTGAAAATAAAATACTTCTAGCATGCTATGCAAAAGTGCACGTGAGTGGGCACACAAAACTGCTCTCCCCCGGACTTAAACTAGACAATACACACAATATATAATTATTAAATTCAGAAAAGAGCTAGGGGAAGAGAGTACCCAATGCTCAGCAAATGAGCATACCAGAAGACGCTAGAAATCCAAGATAAAGCTGCAATATCCCCAACCAGAAAAAGAACCTGCATAGGTGAGCTCCGCAAAAACAAAAGAAAATATACAAACTAAAATAATGTAAAACTAACTAAACAAACTAGATGAAATAAAAATGCAAGGAAAGTAAGATAACTACTGGGTTTATTGTCTTCCCAGCACGACTTATTAAAATTTAAACAGTTCTAGCTAATGGGTCTATGAAAAGAAAAGTGCACAGGTAACTGTTCTAATATGCATATCGGTAGCGGGTACTGATACGACGATAGAACAGTCACGCCTCTACCCGAATATAAATAATACCTGCTCGTCACAGGTAGAGGGAATAAAAAGTAAGAAGAGGAGAAATCCTCACTTAACTCACCAAAACTATCCTTGCCCAGCAAGGTATCATCTCCAGGGAGGCAGCAGGAGGAGAAGGCAATGAGTGGAGCTTCCTCTACGGAGGGGGGATCAACCTCCTCACATAAGAGGATGCTCTCATCATTTACTTGAGCATAATGCTCCAAGTCCTCCTGAAGTACCTGTGAAGACTCAACCTGCACAGGCTCAGTTGAAGAAAGGGGATCAAGAAATAAAGAAGAAGAAGAACATAAATAAAAATCAATCGGGGGAGTGGTCCCGGTCTCACTCCCATCAGGTTGGGGAAGTAAAATAATGTTTGCATTGTCATCAATGCTACAAGGTTCGGCGGGATCAACCGTAGCCATGCCCAAAATTTGGACTTCCTCCACCGGTGCTGAGGAAAGCTCCTCTTCACCTAGAAGGTTGTCCTCCTCCATAGGAGTAGGCATAACACATAGATCACCAGCCTCATCCTGCGACACATCCTCAACAATGTCGTCAGAGACGAGTATAGTAATATGCACAACAGGGGGAAGAATAATGCTCGGATAAAAGTCGAGCACTGATTCAGCACGAAGAATCAAGTTCATGCATGGTGATATATGGACAGGGGAGATGGGCTCAGTCATGTCGGGGCCTGGATCAGCCACACATCTGGTGACTGTGTCCACGCCATACCCTTCAAAATGTGAAGGTGGCACATACACATAACCGAATGTTGAAGGTGTGCTGCCAGAAGTAGGAGTCGGGACGATCCGGATATCCGGCTCGTCATCCTCGTCCACTTGGCGAATATAGGTAGCACAATCCTTCAAGGCATGATCCGTGCTCTGACAAAACAAGCACTGCCTTACGGGCTTCTTTGGCACAGCAGGAGCTGAAGCCGAAAAGAAGTGTGACGGTAAAGGCTCAGCAGAATAGCCATAGGACTTACGCGCACCATATGGAGTACCAGACGAAGTCGGTGCTCCATATACTGGGCCTTGGGTGCTAGGGCTATTATCTCCCTTTGGACATCTATCACTAGTATGAGAGATATCTCCACACAAACGGCAACGAATATTAAATGAAGCCCACATTGTGTGAAGATAACAAGATTCAAAAGAAAAACACTATTGTGCAAAATGCTACACCCAACAATATTTTACTAAGCAGCCTAATATAAAACAGGAAAAAGGAATAACAAGAATTAAAATAAAGAAAGGAAGCAATTTACAAATGGAAGGGCTTCTCTCTCAGATTCTCCCTCTCCAGAAAACTCACACGTCTGTGTTCCCCGGCAACGGCGCCAAAAACTTGATGCGCAAATCTCGCACACCGCTATAGGAGGTAGCTAGACTGCGGCACGAAACAGCAGTGTACCGATCGTTCAAGTAATATAAAATGTGGGAGTGAATCCCCAAGTATCGAATCTCTAAGGAACACAGTAAGGTGGAGTTAACGATCGAGAAAGGACTTGAGATAGAAGTCCTTTCGAACGGATGGATTGCAGAAAAAGGGGGGTTTTGGTTTATGGAAAATAAAAGAAAATAACTACAACTACTCCTATGCAATGCCGCTATGCAATGCTTCTCTTGGAGGGATGGAGACTAGGTAGGCCTTGAGCGCGCTGCTTCGCAAGGCCGGATGGACGAGTAGGCAAGCAGAATCGAACTGTGCAGGCCTTGAGCGCGCTGCTTCGTTAGGCGAATGGATTACACGGTCCGCTATGCCACGCTTCGCTAGGCGGATGGACGAGTAGGCTTGCGGATGGAATGGGGCACATCAGCGGAATGAGGTCCGTAAGCACCTCGTCAACAAGCATGCCACTAGCAATTGCTAATGCGGAACACGGAACACTCACACCACAATCACCACGAAAGCACACCTCAAGCACTCATAAGCATGAAAACATTTCATAATATTTGACAAGAAGTTCAACAAATAGAGAGTGCAACATCATCAACATAAGAGAAACTAACTACAATCATAAGGAGGAAAGGAGGAAAAGCTAGAAATACAACCACATCCAGAGACTTGTTGGGATTCACGGTAGGAATCGTCGGGTTGTCAATCCGCGTCCTAGCTCGGTCCACAACTGCGTCCGGGGTCCAGAGGAGCTGTCACCTCCCCTCCAATATACCCGTCTTCTCCGTGTCACGATCTGGCCCCACAAAAGCTGTGTACTCCTTCCTCCGTTGATGATAGTAGGGCTAGGATTTCTCCCTTGAAGTGCTTGGATGATGCGAGGTGGCCTCGGGTGAAAGGGGGAGGAAGAAACCTTCAAAAACGGATCTTTCCGCCCTGACGGCGGAAGAAATTGCGGAACTGTTCGGGGTCCTGAAAACCTAAAAAATCGCAGTTTAAATAGAAAAGTTGCAGAATTTTGTTCATGCACGACCAAACGCATGACCGTGCATAAAAACGCACGACCAAATTCAGAATGCTATTTTGGGCCGCAAATGAACGCGCACGATCGACCAGATCGTGCGTGAAGGATAAACGCACGACCGTGCGATCTGGAAAATGGCAAAATGACATAAATTCTTAGATAAAAAGAGGGAAACTAGTGCGATTTTGCTCACACACGATCAAAACTGACCGTGCGCGAACAAAACGTACGAGCCGGGGCAGATCACCATTTATAAATACTGTAGGAATCGCATGGTCGCTGAAATCGTGCATCAAGGAATCGCACCACCGTGCAATTTCTCCAGGTTACAATACCCATAGAATGAAGATCTGCCCACCTGCAATATAAACCAACAAGCTGGGGAACATACCACCAGCACACAGAAATACATAATAACAACAAAATAAAGACACGGGGAGCATCATGTGCTTACCCCCAGCAGAATAGTGCGCAATTGCACACCACAATGGGCCCAAATGAGCACTTTATGAAGAAATGTGTTCAAGTGAAATATAAGCAATGATGTGCAGAAAGTGAAGTGCATGTGCGTGAAAATAAGCCCAGATGAGTCCAAATATGTGTATATAAATGGGACTCATCACATATCCAAGGGATCATATATATTCTACACCTCTCCTATACATTACATGATGCCTCCTAGGTTTTACGTTTTCTAGGATCCATATATTCCAATATCAAGTCGTGGTAAGATAATTAAAATGGTCAAACATCATGGATGCTTACCGCTTGTCTTCTAATTCACATAATGGTCAAGCCCCGCAATCACACCACCTCACTTGCCATGACATTATGCCCATTAAATCCACCAACTCTTGAACATAATGTTATTGCCTTAAAATTCAAGCTTAGTAAAAATTTTGTTTTCAATGATTCCAAAAATCATTATTTGTTCGACCTTTGATATTTAGCAATTTGACCTGATGATAGTACGAACCATGTTCTAAAGAGCAAATAGGGGGGGGGGGTGAATCTTGACTCCATGCCTCGCATGGGTTATAATCACAGCGTTCCCTTCTAAGAACACGAGGACCTGAGTCTAATACAACTTGTCTAATCTAGGTCCTACTTGGACTTGCACCGAACTCAGAAGTCGTGCCAATTTCTTTTGTGATTTAGACATTTTATTTAAAGAATCTTTCAACTGTGAACCTAACCCTTATTCAACAATCGGGTCTTGATACAAGCTCTCTAGAAATCTACCTTGTCGAGGTAAAATGCTATACATGTGCTTACTCGTCCGTACATTCTCCCAACCTCCAATTTTGCCTAAACTTTTGATGCTTGGGGGGCAATTGCTACATCTCTTGGTAAGTTTGTAACTACTCTTTACATAGGGAGGTCATCATGCATTAACATGTCACGACTTCATCTCATGTGGGTGTTAAAGAATTACCTCCTCCTTCCACGCAAACATGTGAGACAACACTTATTGTCTCTTTGGGAGTAGTGTATCATTGATGTGCATGCTCCTTCCTTATTCTGATGTTATTAATCACGTGCATGCCATATTTATTCCACACTACAAGGTGGAGATTTATATCATCCCACAAGTTACACTGATTTGATAATTTTAACATATAAGTTTCTGCTATCCGTACATCAAGCATGTGCGATCTCTTTCCAGATCAAACACTAAAATGAATACTATCATGAATTCCTTTTTCCAAATTCCACAATATCTTAATTGCCGACCAAACATAATCATCATCATTCATGTATTATTCGAATAACAAGACCATGATATCATATGCCTACAACACAACATTTCAAAATAAGATTTAGGGAAAACCCATGTCGGTACATAACTAGTCCAATAAACGAAGAGGTAAGTCCCCATACATTTGGACTAGGTTTCTTCCACCACCCATGTGGTACATTCATCTCATGTATGGGCACAATCCTTGGGGGCATACATCCCTCGACTTAGAGTTCTTACCCTATAAATCCATGTATCGACGCACTTATATATCAGTCGTGATATAGAAAATCAAATTTTTACGGCGACGACCAAGTTGCATCTCATGGTAATGAGAGCACGTACAAATAACATCCAATTAACCGGTACACTTTATATATGTTTGAACTTGACATGAACCAAAGTACAAGGTTCGAGATGATTTCCCTTCGACACGGGTTATGCAAACTACCAAAGTAAGGCATAATTCCCAATATGATAAACTAAATCCAAACAATTCCAAGCTCTCTACCATCTCTGCCAATGATCGTTCAAGACATGTTTATTTTAAGATAAAGTTGAGGTGTCAAATCACCAAACAAGTCATACTAATCGTGTTATCTTCACCACGAATGATTATTAGTAAAACTTCTTGAACTTAAGAGAATCATGCTCCCCCAGCAACTCCGCTTACATGGAGCTCTTCCTAAGGCATGTACGATGGCATGTAACAACTCCCAAATCCTTGGGTAACTATCCGGAGAGGAATTCAAAATGTAAGTTCATGTTATTCGTACCTCAGGCATGCATAGCCTCTCTCTAGGTCAAAACCTTAAGGATTAATGTTGTTTTAAATTCCTAGTCTCACGTTGCCATGTCTTTATTATTAATTAAATATAGTCATTATCATACCAATCGTCCATGTACAAGATTTTATTATATCCTCTTGTATGTACAAAATTCCATCAAGTCCCAGGTTATTATGTTATCAAAAGTTCACGAGTAGACAAATATAAACACATACCCCAAAGGGTTAGCTTACTATTCTCCTCGTTCGATTATTCACAAAGTCTCAGGGAATCATAAAGAGACAATGTTTATCCTTGGAATGTTCTACTTTCTTATTCCGATAGTGAAATTTTCTCTTGATCAAAACATGGTGTTAGCAGTTCACCTTGCTCAAAATGAACCAATTGTTCAAGGATTATGACTTTCTAGTGTTGAAAATTGTGAAGATTTTTAATTCCCTGAGAAATCTCCAGTCGGTAGGTCACTAACCCAATAAACGAAGAGATTAGCCCCCCAGAATTCCTGGGCTGAGTCTCTTCGACCACCAACATTGTACAACACCCTACATGTGCACACAATTATGAGGGCATACCATCCTCGACTCGGAGTTTTATGTTGAACTTAACCCATTCTTTAGGTCATTAGGGTTACTATTTACGACACCATTTTCAAGGTCAACATGTGACCAAATCAAAAATAGGCATATTCTGGATTCAAATTCTTATCATATCTTCTCCAAATGAAACCTTCTACATAATTAGAAGTGGGAGGTATCCACATACAATATAAAAGTCATGCTTAGTGGTCTCTTACTAAGCTGATAATAGACTACAGGTACCCATCTCATTGAGATTGTCCTAATATTTGGGTAAGGGTGATAATATTACTCCATATCTGAGGTAGAAACCTCAAAGTGCGAGTCTTTTGCACTTACACTCACGTTAAACTCTTCCCTTAGTCACTTGAGGTCACTTATTGTTTGGCCAAATTATCCCCAAGATCGGTATAAGGCTAGGATATGTCCCGACATATCCTGCCAAGTCGACCAAAATGTTATCCTAGTTAGGTTGGCCTCAATCCTATGCCAAACAAACTCTGACTGTTCGAATAGGAATACCAATTACTGTCTCGGAATGAGCCAGCATCTATACGTAAGGGTACAAGTTTGGCTTAGGTTGGCACTTTCTATAGGAAAAAGTGGACATACTTAATGTGAATCACACATGGGCACACCACTGCTTCCGCTGCATCAGTTTGTTCTCAAACTGATCTAGCTAGTAGGGGTGGCCTCGTGGTCTAATGGACTTCTTTATCTCATGATCGTTGCAATCATATACCATTTGTAAGACCCCCCATCCCTCCCGAAACACAAGACACGGACGAGAGGAGTCTTATGCCCAGGACAGCCGCCTTGTGGAAGTGCCAGCACACGGGCTAGCTGTAACGGCCCAAAACGTGAAGTGACCCAAATTGATAATAAATTTCAAATAATAAGTTCGTCCCCTATGATGAAAATATAAATCAGTGTTAACTCGGAGTCCCTTCGAAAGTTGAGTAAGTTTCTTTGACGCTTTGCGGCATTTGAGAAGTTATAGCGAAGTATGAGCTTTTATGTTGGCAAACTATATAAATATATATGTGGTATTGGTAAAGCTTTGGGATAGTTATGCTGGACTGGTTGGCTTGGAGTTACATATAGTAATTACTAATGTTATATTAAGAAGTAACGGTTAATGTTGTGCACCTTGGTGTGCTGATAGAGGAGCTTGTTGAAGTTGGTGTGCGAATAGGCATTTAAGAAAGGCGGTGGGCTGTTGGCTCAGATATAATTATCCACAATTTTTCTCTTCCAATACCGATCCTCTTTCCCCGTCTGGAGCTCTTGGCGGGCACGGGAACGCTAGGGCTTGCCCGATTCCTCTCCGATCTGCTCGATCGTCTTCCTCCCTCTCGTCGACTGGGCTGGAAGAGCTCGGCAAGGACTGGTGGTTGGTTCTTGGTGGTGCTGCTATTGGGTTAGTAGGAGTTGAGGCCTCGACCGACGTATTTTGTCTTCCATTAGCTCACTGTAAGCCTTATGTTTTCCTCCCCTCTTAGTTTCTACATATGGATGTTGGATTTTGGGGAGGGAAGAGATGAAGTTATGAATTAGTTTGGGAATGTTATTGAGGGGTTTTTGTTGGCTGTTTTGGTTGGCCATGGTTTAATGGGGGTTACCTATATATGTTTGTTGCCCTGCAGCAGCCCAGTTGTGTTGTTCGGTTTGCTTTAAAATAGCCCAGAATTACTGTTTAGTGATGTTTGCTATTGAGAGGTTTGGGCCAAAATATATTAGTAACTCAAGGGGGTTTTTACCTTATTTAGCCGACTGTTACTTCCCCTTATTAAGTGGATTATTATTGGTCGGATGATGTCAAATAGAAGCTAATGTTATTAAGGTTGGCTGATCTGCTTTTGGGCTTTGCTATCAATTCTGGCTGATAGATATTTAGGGTAAATATGGCGGGATTTAAGTTAGCTACTATTATTGTTAATGGAGAGTTCTCCTTCCAATTAGTTGCTGTTATAAGTTATAAATTAGAAAAGCAATTTGGTTTGATGTGGGTTGGTCGGCTATCTTTATGAAATTGGGACAGACATTAGAATGGTAAAGGTTGAGTTTTTGTAATTGTTTTGGGCTTGTACCTTTTTCAAGATTATGCAAAATAAAGCTAGTGGTGTAGCTTCCAAATGATGTTATCATCGAATTTAATATTGTAACTATAACGAGGTGCAACCCGATATAAATGACCCTAAATGATACAATTTTGATACAGATTCCGCTACGGATGGCACCTCAAAATAGACATGAAAATGCTATGAACACTGATACTGATGGTGAGAGCTACCTGTTTCATTTAAGCTTTATTGCTTTATGTTCTTTCTACATATGCACTCTTATGATACTGAATGTTAAATGCATAGTTGATATCACTGATACTTAATGTCGTTATATTGTATGGCATTGGCAAAGACAAACAGGCGAATCATTTCTGAGGGGATTATAAAATGAATAACTCCCTATTATGTAAACGTGTCGACACGAGGTCTTATTACGGGCGAATGGACTGCTAGCACATGAATGAATATTATGAATATGTTAAAGTCCAAACTAGTTTTGGAACATGAAGACCCTCCGGGGTGGGCCCAAAGCATGAAACATGAATGAACCATGTATATGTATAATGATATGGATTCAATCGCCCTTAATATTACCTAAGGAATGAATCATGCATAAAAATACTGATTTAAAGGGTTACACGGGTACATTGATAAATGCTTATGAACATGAAAACTGACATGATGTAGAAACAATTATGATGCTTACTTATACTGCTTCCATGATATAGATACAGTTATGATACTTGCAATGTTTACATGTTCCATAACTTATATGAATGCTGCTTATTGTTTTATGATTACTAACATGTTAATATAGTTATATGCTTCATAAGTTTACTGCTGAGACAGAAAACGGTTAGTATGAAAAATATGTTTTGGAATGCGTAAGTTTTCTAATTGTATACAGCAATGAAAGAGGTATATCCTCACTTAGTCATATTTTTATGACTAAGCCCGTCGTCAATTTTGTACGTAACAGACATGACCTTGGATAGGCAAAACCAAAAGAACTGATTATGGTAGGACAGAAAAGATTCAGCGAATAATGCAAGGTATGAAAGTAAATTTATTATTATGTGTTTTTATTTTGTATTCACTAGTCGCACTTCAACCTGGGACACATGCTATGAACATAGCTTAGATACATATGTATGTGAGGTCTAAATGGGGGCCTCACACTAGCCCCCTCCACAAGACGCCTATCCTGCCGGCTAGTTTCATATATCATCATGCCAACCCATCAATAATAGAAAAACAATATAAGCCATTTATTCACAACTAAGTAATAATTTCCATTCAAGTACAAAAGGACAAGTAGCTACAAAAGCTCCTGTTAAACAATAGAGTACAAACTTGCCCTAAGGCCAAACTCAAACACTCGCTCTCATCTATCACTTACGGTAGCCAAGGTGTTGTCGTCACAGGCCCTGCCATCCTGGCCTGGCTATCCTCCTGTGTCGCACGCTTCTGATCCACCTGGGTGTGCTCTAAAAAATAGTGGTGTAACAACCGTTAGTCATAAAGACTAAGTGGCTTCACATCCTCTCCCCCGATGTCTCCAAGGCACCGGGCGGAAGGGAACGAAGAGAAGTTGTAATATAAACAGTAGTAGCAAAATCAGGTGGTAATGAGAGATGTAATCGCAGGAGTATATCAAATATATAAATGGTACGTCTAACAAGTATTATATCAGCGACAGAGTATAGGCAAGCAGAGTATATAGATAACTGAATTGAACTTAACTTATAAGGATGCCCATACAAGCTTATAAGTTAAGGATCCGAACATTAAGTTACCCATCATATAAAGGTGCACATACAAGTTTATATGATGAGGATCCAATGCGGTGCAATGTTATGATCATGAAAGGATGAATGCAATGCAATGATTATTATACGAACGAGCTCCTCCACTACTAGGCGGGTATGAACACTACTAGACCTAGGCCTATGTATGCCTCGACGCAAAGAACACACAGTGGAGACCCTGCGTACTGCTCACATCATGCTGAGTCTTCATAACACGGAAGGGGTCTTTGGGAAGTGAGCACCAAGAGTCCAACCCTACCGGTCTAGAGTCTAACTGCCAGCTTTTGTCGGTGTTACGACTAGAAAGCCCGTAGACCTGCCACAAGTAATCCTCCAACCAGGAAAATTACACCACCATGTGTAAACTATGCACATTCATGTAATTCCTATGCACAACCTGTGCTATCAAGCACCCGAGGGCTCACGATTGGAGCCTTTTTATATTTCACATCATATA
Source organism: Dactylorhiza incarnata (assembly GCA_033032865.1). NCBI lineage: Eukaryota > Viridiplantae > Streptophyta > Magnoliopsida > Asparagales > Orchidaceae > Dactylorhiza > Dactylorhiza incarnata. Next base: position 9,049,956 of record JAWHQI010000023.1, read on the forward strand.
AGTTCAACCGATGCTAATTAGCATCCAAGGCCCCCAATAACCGAGTCCTTAACATTTCACCATAAGATATAACCATATCTTATAATCCACCCAAGCCATCAGTGCTACCCATACCGAGTTATCATAATCTCTTATGCAATAGCGTGTGAATAACATGGAATTTACTGTACAAGATCATGTAGGGCTACTTGTGTGTACGGTGTCATATTCATATTTTACTAAATAAGTAAGCCCGGACATATCACCCATATTCAATCCTCATGCACGAATCACAACATGTTTCAATACGATTATAACTATCAACTTTATTGAGAGCTTATCACAAATCTAAACCATCCACTAGATTATCAAGTCACATGAATATTAATTCATACATGTTCCCCCACACTCTATATTCAGATGCTTATTGTAATGTTACATTCATCATAATAATTGCCCAAAGCACGCTTAGTCGTAATGCACAACCAAGAAGTTCTACTCATCCCTGAACATGATCTACTTTCCTTCCCTTTACGGGTTGGACTTCAATAGTGGATTATATCAACTATGATCATCATATGCCCATTCCCTAAGGAATCATCATATCCACGTAATAATTTACAGCATAATATTTAATCACGAGATTATTTCATAATCGAATCCTCTGAAATTTCTAGCATAGCTCGTACGCATCATTTTGAACAACTCTCCCAAATTTAAGTCTCATCAATTATTGCCATAATTATGCATCGCGATTTCCTCTTTCAGAATCATACATTCATCTACGCCTCGCCCAATTGACCTGGGAATCTAGGAACTCCTGCCACACCAAAGGAGGAGAACCTGAAGTTCTCTGTTTGTTAGCATCGGCAGTAGCGCTACCGCCGAGCTCTAGTGATCCATTCGACACACCTTCCCGTCGACATTAAGTGTCGATGGGAAGTTATCCATTCCAGTCGACAAGTAGACCCACTAGCGCTGGCGGTACCGCTACCGCTAGGCGCTAGTGAATTTACCAGCCCTCCTTCCCGTCGACCTTATGTGTCGACGAGAAGTTATCCCTTCCCGTCGACCAGTCCACATGCTAGCACCAGTGGTAGGGCTACCGTCGGGCGCTAGTATTTCTACTAGCACTCATTCCCGTCAAGATTAAGTGTCGATGGGAAGTTATCCCTTCCCGTCGACAAGTCAACTCGCTGGCGCCGGCAATAGCTCTACTGACGGGCGCTAGTGATTCTATCAACTTCCTTCCCGTAGACACTAAACATCGACGGGAAGTTATCCCTTCCCGTAGACCAGTCGACATGCTAGCGCTGACGGTAGCGCTACCGTCGGGCGCTAGCTAACAGGAAGCAGATCCTCTGTTATTCACCTCCAAATTACTTCACTCGTAGCCCAGCTCCAAATCATATACATATTAGTTCTTTCCCTAATGGTTGGACTCCCATCACTATGTATATGTCTAATATGATTCAAGTTCAATATTTGCTACCATATCTATAATTAAAGCCCCCTTTTTTAACATGGACTATTCATCATCTTCCCCAAATAAGAATTAGGCAATTTCACCTTCTCTCCTCCAATACTCCCTCATTAGGCCACCGATCTTCACGAAATCAACTCCTTTAACTTCGTATTAAAGAGGGGAGTTGATCGAAGACATACGCGCGGCGAACGATGCCCTATAACATATGCTCCCTCCTACGAAACTCCATTAATCTCACTAAATCAAGCTCTTTTGAGCTCAATGCCTCTCTTAATTAGATCTAAAGATCTAGGACCAAGGGAGAGGGGTCGGAAGTCACCTTATTTCCGGCCGACAATCGCGGTTGCCTCCTCGGCAGCACGGTGGTGGTCGGCCAATCTCAAGTCCTTCTCCAAGCTTGCTCCTTCAAGAACCCCAAGTCAAAACCTTGAGGTGTGAGGAAGAAGATGAAGAAAAGAAGAAGAAGATGATGAATAGGGTCCTCTGATTAGGAGAGTTCAGCCCATTTGGGTTAGGAGAGAATGAAGAGAGAGAGAGAGATTTGCATTAATGAGCATTAAATGCAAATTCCAACTTCCCAAGCCTTATGTTGAAACTCCATAACTAAGTGCCAGCGACTTATATGCTTTTAATTCCGCCATTAACTTAGTTTTAGGAAATTTAGGTCATCCACCATGGAATAAATCACGTGCACTGATTCGGCCGCTACCGCCGGTGCTAGCTCCCTGCTACCAATTTTCTTTGCCATTTGCTTCCTAACTTCAAGGAGTGAGGGTTACACCCACTCCTGGAGATCAGGGCACATCCATGGAACCATTAGAATCTCAAGACTCCTACCTAGCCCAAGAATCTCCAAGTGACCTTTGTCACTTGAGGGGTCTAGTTCGAATTGGGATGTTACAAATCCAAAGCTCAATTGGTGATGAGGAATGAAAGAACTCTATAGTTAAGCGTGTTTGAGTTAGAGTAGTCACGGGATGGGTGACCTCCTGGGAAGTCCCTGCGCTGCCGCTTAACAGAACCATTCCTTATGAAAAGGTGGGTTGCAGCCTCCAACAACCCACTGTGCCCTGTGGTGGGACAGAGAGGGGTTGGGGTGCATGGTCTGCAGACCAGTTAAGGTTGAACCCTTTTGAGCTGGATGCTGGGGGTGCAGACGGTCATCCTTGCGAGCTATGAGTTGGGGAGACTGTTATAAAAAGTGCTAGTTATATAATAAGTGCACCTTTTGTAACGGTCTCCCCAGCTCACAGCTCGCAAGGACAACCGCCGGCACCCCCAGCATCCAGCTCGAAAGGGTTCAGCCTAAACTAGTCTGCAGAACATGCACCCCAACCCCTCTCTGTCCTACCACAGGGCACAGTGGGTTGTTGGAAGCCGCAACCCCCCTTTTCATGAGGAATGGTACGGTTAAGCGGCAGCGCAGGGACCTCCATAGTTAAGCGTGCTTGTGTTGGTGTAGTCACATGATGAGTGACCTCCTGGGAGTCCCTGCGCTGCCGCTTAACTGAACCATTCCTCATGAATATGGGGGTTGCAGCCTCCAACAACCCATTGTGCCCTGTGGTGGGTTAGAGAGGGGTTGGGGTGCACGGTCTACAGACCAGTTAAGGTTGAACCCTTTCGAGCAGGATGCTGGGAGTGCCGACGGTTGTCCTTGTGAGCTGTGAGCTAGGGAGACCGTTACAAATTCAGCATCAGCATTCATCCTTTGTTTTTTTGTTTTTGTATCAACTTACAGTGATACTACCCTGAGAGTTAACTTCCTGTTTATGTAACAATTCTTTTAAAACTTTGGAAAGAAATGGCTTGCTTCTCTCTTTCTGAATATTTTAGAGGTGACTCCTCTTCATCATCTTTATGTTCAGTGACTTGATTAGGAGTTTGATTAACATCTTCCTCACCATAAATATGCGCACCCTGTTCAGTATGTTCAATCTCAATCTCCTCCTGAATATGTGCACCTTGACCTATTCAGCATGTTCAATCTCAATCTCCCCCTTGTTTATCAACCTGATCCACTTGATCCTCCTTCTGTTTCTCCCCCTTCTTAACCTCATCAGCATGGGAGGTTAAGAATGACCTAGTCATAGAGGAGAAGGACATTCTTAACTATAAGGACTGCACAGAGACGGTGACCTCACCAAACTATGTTTGCATGGTTTCAAAGGTTGTTTGACTTTTGAGAAGCATTCTCATCCATATTAAGATTGTGTTAGTGACCATTTATACTACCTAGTTTGATGAAATAGAGTGTTCTAGACATGATATCATGTGCAGAGACTTTGCACAACAGTATTTTCCCAACAATATCTCTTTTATTTCTCTGTCAGATAGCTCTGCTTCTGCTTCCCCAGAAGGAAGATCAAAGGTACATCCTGCACATGTAACTCCTTTAACTTGTGTTGAAGGATGATCCTTTGGGGTCATCCTGGTTCTTGTTGAGTAATTAAGGGGTTTCTCTTCTTCATGAAGTTCCACTTGCCCATTGACCGTGGGAGCACCATCTTTATTCTTAAGAATGATCTCATTCGCTGGTAGTTCAGGTGTTGTGAGCTCATCTTCATCTGCAGCAGAGTCTTCATCTGAATCAATGTCAACTTTTTGTTTCCCTTTGTCTTTACATTCTGATGAATGATCCATGATGTTGAGCCTTTCAACTTGATCTGCAAGTTGGTCTTCTTCCTGCAAAATAATGTTAGTGGAAGTTTCCTTCTCCTTATAAAACATGTTAGTTTCATCAAAGACCACATGCACTGAGTCCTCAATTTTGGGAGAGCTTTTATTATAACGCCTATAAGCCTTGCTTGATGAGGAATATCCCAAAAATATTCCATCATCATCCTTCTTGTCAAATTTGGCAAGATGACTCTTCCCATTGTTCAGAATAAAGCAAGTACAACCAAAGATCCTAAAATAAGTGACTATAGATGCCTTTCCCTTCAATAACTCATAGGGGGTCTTCAACTTTGTCTTGTGGATGAGACTTCTATACAGAACATAGTTGGAAGTATTCACTGCCTCAACCCAAAATGACTTTGGCAAGTTGGATTCAGCCAATAATGTCCTTCCTGATTCAATTAAGGTTCTATTTTTTCTTTCAGCCGACCCATTTTGTTGGGGGGTTCTAGGAGCTGAAAAGCTTTGTCTTATCCATTTATTCTCACAGAATCTACACATTAACTGATTTTCAAACTCAGTTCCATGATCACTTCTGATCACATCAACCTGAGTGTTGAATTCAGATTTAATTTGTCAAATGAATTTTGAGAGAATCTTGAAGGTGTCTGAATTAGCTTTTAGAAAGAACACCCAGCTGAATCTAGAAACATCATCAACAATGACTAGAGTATAGGACTTAGCAGCTAAACTCTGAGTGGAGATAAGACCAAATAGGTCCATGTGCAATAGGTATAGGTTTCTGGGGGAATCATTCTTACGAATTGTTTTGAATGATGATTTGATCTGCTTTCCTAATTGGCAGGCTCTACATGGATGGTCTTTATTAAACTTACCTATTGGTACGCCTCTTACTAGGTTAAGCTTACACAGTTTAACAATGGTCTTAAAATTTAGATGACTGAGTCTCCTATGCCGCAACTCATTGTTTTCTAACTGAGAGTTAAATAAGCAGATCTCTGACTTAGTATACTCAAAATCTACAACATAGACCTTACCTTTTCTAAGACCAGGCAATATAATTTGGTTAGTTACAGAACTAACTATATGACATAAAGACTTAGTGAATACAATTTTGTATTCACCATCACATAGCTAACTAATACTAATTAGATTATGTTGAAGTCCTTCAACATATTTCCAGCTATTTTTTTGCTCCAGTCATATGTATGGAGCATCCACTGTCCAGACACCACTGCTGGTTTGTGGTTGAACTGTCTCCTTTCTGTACATGAAATCAAAAATTAGTACAGACCCTCACTTGTTGGGGTCTCTTTCTTCTATCATCATATGGAGTTATGAAAGAATAAGTTGGTCTTTCTGTATACCCCTTAAGGTGAAGAAGTGCTGGATTATTATGCCAGCAATGTTTGGCTATGTGCCCAATTTTAGAACAACAGAGGCATCTAGAAATATAAGTAAAGAGACATCTAGATGTTTGAAATTTTCTTGCTGGAAGCATCCATCGAGAAGAAATTGACGCATCTTTAGAGTTGCATCGAGTGTAATTCGACGTGTCTGCATAGTTACGTCGATAATAATTCGATGCAGAATATTGGTTGCGTCGAATTGAATTCAACGCACCCTCATACTTGCTTTGAGAGGATGTCGAAGCATATGCAGAACTTCATCAAGTATCATTCGACGCATCTTTAAAAGTGCATCGAGTTCTATTCGACGTATAATTTCTTTTATTAAGGATTTTATAATTTTTATTATATTTTCTGAGGGGTTCTTACCTAGAATTCCTATGTGATTAGTATTATTCACCCTATTGAAGATAATTATTTTATCAGGATAATCATGTAATTCTTCACAAATTTCACTATTTTTATTTGCCTGATTCTCACTACACCTAACAAATAGTACTGGATTTTTCCAGGCAGGTTTGCTGGAAGATCCATTATCGATTAATAAATTTGCTCCTAATCCAAGATATTTGAATCTCTTAGAGAGGTTCTCTGTGATATCTCTTAGCTTTTGACTCCTCCAATTTAGCGAGTCTTCAAAGACTTTTGCCTTTGTGAGCTCTTCCTTAAGAGTTTGATTTTCAACTATTAATTTATCTATCTCTGTTTCCTTTTTATATACCTTGTTCCTCAATTCATATTTCACAGAATATAGATCTTCTTCCTTGAGATCTTCTAATTCTTTTCCAAGTGATTTAATTTCTTTTTGAGCTTTTAGATGATCATTGCAAAATTCTTTAAAACACTTTTTGAATTCATCTGAAGAGAAATCAAAATTATCAAAGAGAGATATCTGATCTTCCTCAGAGGAATCTTCCAAAGCCATCAGGCAGGCTTCTTCAGACTTTGTTTCCTTCTCACTTTCTGAGGAACTGCTGGAGCTAGATTTAGTATCACTCCAGGTTTCAGCAATAAATCCTCTCTTTTTCTTCTTATCCTTCCTTTCATCTGAGCTTCCTTCAACTATACTTGAGAGAGAATCCCAGATTTCCTTAGCTGATAGGCATTCGGCCACTGTCTCAAATATGTCATCTGGCATAGTTGATGCCAGAATATTCATGGCCTTGGCATCACATGCCTTCACCTTCTTTACAGCATCAGTCCAGTATGCTCTAAGGACTGTAGTTTGTGTTATTGTCCCAATAACATCTTTTCTCACCAGGACCGGGGACCTGAAATAATGACATTAAAAATATCTTCATCAATAGAGTTCATATATAGCTTTATTCTGGCCTTCTAGAGTGTAAGATTATTCAGGTTACACAAGGGTGGTCTTGTTGATGCATAGTCCTTAGAACTCATTTTCTTTAGAAAATACTTTTAGTTAATTTTAAATAAATAAATAAGAGTGAGGAGATCTTTTGATCAAGGTGTTAACCTTTTAATGATCAACCTCCCTCTAATACCAATTGAAAGTGTATAGTGTGCCTCTGAGTATTCTCTAGAGGGGGGGGGGGGTGAATAGAGTTATAAATATTTTCAACCCTAATTATGCACACACAATAAAAACATGAAGTATTATGTAATCAGCAATCCAAAAGACAGAACAAAGTAAACACAGATTGCAGGAAATATGTTGGGAAAATGATTTCTCTTAACCCCTGAAAATGAGTTAAATATGAATTCCAAGAAAGGAAAATCAAGGTAAGTAAATATGCGTCGAATAGTATTTGACGCAACGTCGAAGTTGTATCGGCGTTCCTTTCAGAATGAGTCGAAGTAGCTCCAAGCAGAATTCGACGTATCCTATGTCGACGTAGCTCTGACTTCTAGTCGACGTATCTTGAGAAGTCGACGCACCCTAGTCGACGCACCTTCCTTATTCTCCTCTCGACGCTCTGCCATGATGAATTCGACGCCTACGTCGAATAGTAATCGACGCACGTCGATTTCTATGATTAATTCAAAAATCGCCAGATCTCTTTCCTTCTTTTATAGATCTTATTTATATGGAATCAGTTTATTCTTTATAGCCGTTCTGAATCATTCTTTCCTCTAATAGATTCTTGGCTAAATTGATTGAATCCTTTATGGACATTATTTGAAATCAGATTGAATACTTTCCTTCTATGGATATAACTGTTATGGAAATTTCTCTTTCTTTCTAACACTCTGCCTGCTAATTGATTACTCTCCTATAGTGTTATTTTAATAAACAGAGCTATAAATGACCAAGGAGGTCGGCAGAGAAAAACAAGAAGTGATCCACCATATACACATTGAAAAAGAGGAAAAGCTCTCAAGTAAAAAGAAAGAGAGTTGAGAAAGATTCCTGCAGCAAGCATCAAGCATTCTTCTTCTTCTGCTTCTAAAGCCATAATGCTGAAAAATTCTGAAAAGCTTACAATCTCCTTCTCACTATAGAAGGGAGATTTAATTCACTACTTCTTGTGCTTCCAATCTTCTTACTAGAAAGAAGATTCATTCTTGTCTTAAATACTTCTTTTCCTTTCTTCTTTACTTTTATTTTCACATATTGTAAAAGAGTTTTTAGAATCACTCTTCAAAAAATTCAGGTGTACTGGTTCTAAGAGTCTCCTTCTCAAAAGACTCAGTTGGTTCTAAGAGTCTCCTTGTCAAAAGACTCAGGGTGGTTCTAAGAGTCTCCTTAACAAAAGACTCAGTGCAAGATAGTGAATTTCCTACCAAGGGGGTAGAAGAGTGGACTACCCAAAGTTTGGGGAACCACTATATTTCCTTGTGTTGTGCTGAGATTTCTTTTCTTGCATTTATTTTCTTTACTTGTTTAATTCTTGTTGGTGTGTGTGAAGCTCTAATCTGTGATCACTACACCCATATACATATAATTATTAACTTTGCACAAAAATATTTTAAATCTCTATTCACCCCCCCCCCCCCCCTCTAGAGAATTCTAGTGAGGATAACTGTGCACTTTCAATTGGTATCAGAGGGAGGTTGATCTAAAAAGGTTAACTCCTTGATCAAAAAGATCCTACCTCCTATTTATATATATATATATATTTCTAACAATCATTTTTCACATGGCACAAATCAAAGATTATGCTTCCACCAGACCACCAATGTGCAATCTTGAAAAGTTTGCAGTTTGGAAAACAAGAATTAGGATTTATATGAATTCTATTGATGAAGATTTATTTAATGTTATCTTGATAGGTCCTCCCAAGCCTTATAGAAAAGAATCAAGTGGTGAGGTGACTCAAACACTTGTCCCAAAGGCTGAGTGGACAGTTGAAGAGAAAAAGGCAGGAACATGTGATGCAAAGGCTGTAATTATTCTGGTCTCAACCCTTTCTGATGAAATCTTTCAAAGGGTGGTTGATTGTGAATCAGCCAAAGAAATTTGGGAGGCTCTCGTAAAGATGGTAGAAGGAAGTGATGATGAAAGAAAAGATAAGAAGGCTCTATTGATCTCTCAATATGAGAACTTCCAAAAGAAGAATGAAGAAAGCATCTCTGAGATGTATGACAGATTTAGTCTAATCATCAATCAACTAAGGGACTTGGATAGAGAAATCTCTCTTACAGAGATCAATGACAAATTGTTGATGAGTCTCCTAAGCTCATGGGACTCAAGGATATGGGCAATAAGAGACACAAGAGGTCAAAGGGAAATTTCAACAGATGCTTTCTTAGGAAAACTCAGATCCTATGAGCAACTGCTGAAAACCAGAGAAGAGAAGAAGAGAAGAGAAAACCTCCCAACCTCTCAAAAGACAGGATCATTGCATTAAAAGCAACAGAGGAAGGAGGCTCTATCACTGAAGAAGAACTATTCAGTTTCCTGGCCAGAAAGTTCAAGAAGTGGGTCAGGACAGATGGATCAAGAAGGAGAGAGTCAAAACCAAGGTATGACAAAACTCCTACTAAAGAAATTATTTGTTATTCTTGCAGGAAACCTGGACATATTGCCCCAGAATGTCCAGAAAATGCTGAGACAAAGAAAGATCTGAAAAAGAAAGATCTCAAGAAAAAGGGGAAGAAGAAAGAAAGAGGCTTTATAGCAGAAGCCTGGAGTGATACAGACTCTGAGGACAACTCCTCTTCTAAGAGTGACAATGAAGAACCTAAGCAAGAAGACCTATGCTTAATGGCATTTGGAGGCTCAAAGAAAGATGATGGTACCAACTCATGGAGTGAGACAAGATCAGAAGAAAGCATATCTTCTGAAGATGAAAGAGAAAACAGCCTCATTCTTATAGTGGAATCTGAGGATGAGGATGAGGTAAACATTTTTGATGAAATAGACTTTCAAAGTGATAATTTCAGAAATGATTTTATAGGAATGTGTCTAGATCAACTAAAAGCTACACAAGAAATTAATGATCTAAAAGATCAAATTAATATGGCTAAAAATCAGAGAAATGGAGAGGCTAAATGCTCTAGAAATTATGAAGTGAGGGCTAACATCATAGAAAAGGAAGTTGAAAGGGCTAGAATAGAAAACCAGCTTCTTAAGGATAAGGTATCCCAGGCAAAAGCCTTTGAAGAATCAATAAACATGAGAAGCCAAACTCTCAAGGAAATCACTGAATAACAAACAAGGAGACATAAAAATCTTGGTCTAGGGGCTGATCTCTCAACCAGCCAAGTTCCATCCAACAAACCTGCTTGGATGATCCCTGTAAAATTCACAAAACCCATCAAATCAAACCAAGAAAAAGACTCACTAAATAAGGAAGAAGACTCCCTCAAGGAAATAAAACAATTTGATGAAACATCATATTATTTAGCTGATGACTCTCAAACTTCATCTGAAGAAGCAACTTAGCCAAAAGAAACAATACATAAAAGAACAAAATCAGAAAAAGGGAAAAAGAAAATATGTGAAGAAACAGTTGCGTCGACTTTATATCGACGCATGAATGATTGTGCGTCGACTTTTACTCAACGCAACCTCTCAGATGCCTCGACCTCTACTCGACGCTTGAATAAAAGTACGTCGACTTCCAATCGACGCAACTTTTTCCATGCGTCAATATCAGATCAACGCTATCAGGAGAAAGCGCCGAATATAAATCGAAGCAACTATCAACATGCGTCGAATAGATATCGACGCACAAAAATTCAGAGCAACTTAAATGCCTATCCTCCAAAAACCTTCTATAATTCCCATTCAGGATCCATTCATCCTAACCATGATTTCCATCATAATCAACACCTCTATCCTAACCAAAGTTTCTACCCTAAAACTGGTAACCAAACTTTCTATCCTAATCAACCCTCCTATCCCTCTCTAAACTCAAATTATCATAAGAATAAGATAATCAAGTGCCATATATGTAACAAAACTGGCCACCTTGCCAAACAATGTTGGCACAACCAATCAAACTATCTGTAAAAAATTAGTCCAAGACTGACTTAGAACTAGGAAAAGATAAAAAGAAATAAACACCTAAAATTCTTCAGGAAAATCAAAAGTCACGTCGACTTCTAATCGACGCAACATCGATGACTCAACTCAATAAGTGAACTCGACGCATACGTCGATTACAATCGACGCATACGTCGATACGAAACCCTAACATCTTAACGCGGGTTGTATCGACGCTTACGTCGAATTCCACTCGACGCAACGTCGACTTCATAAAAATGAGCGGCAATGCTAAATATTTTCGGTCACATCCACTGAAGTACCAAATAAGCCTCGAATTGAGTCCCGTTTCGATGCTTCACCTGACTTAAAAAGACTCTTCAGTTAGAAACCTTCACTACTCTGCATCTTTTACCCTTCTTGCTCCTCAGTCCAGCCGATTCTTTTTCCCTCTCTCACTGATCTACAATGGCTCCCAAGATAAATTTTGGGTTCGATATCGACCTCGAATCCTTCCAAGCAGCAGCAGAGAACTATAAGAACATCATAGCTCTCTTCACTGAATTCGGATTGGACAAACTCATCTCAACAAGATGCAAGCTCCTGGAAACAGAGCTCACAGAGCTGATAACTCATGTTCAGATATCTGAACAAGGAGAAATCCAGGGAACAATCTATGAGACACCAGTCTCAATCTCTGCAGAACATATTAGGACCACCTTTGATCTTCCATCAGGTATACCCTAATATTATCTTTGTTCAACTAAAGGAAATCAATTTCTAAAGAGTAACCTCATAAGTCTTCATCATTTCCCTATTAGGTGATGAATCTATAGACCGCACATCTGATGAAATCAAGCATCTGCTAACCACCATGAAGTTTTCAAGGGATAAACCAATCCATCTAAAGAAAATAGACTTTTCTGAGGAGTATAGACTACTAGCAGATATAGTAGGAAAGATACTACTATGTAAGATATCTGCCCATGATGCAGTGCCCAAGCAGCAACTGAACATCATGGGGGCTCTTGTATTGAAGAAGAAAATAGACTGGGCCAGCTGTCTGCTCAAGATGATAGGCTCTAGATATTCTCACAAAGAGAATGCCTACATGAGGATTATAAGTCAAGTACTCTTCCACTCCTTCCCTGACCTCTGTAGGTCAAAAGGGATTCCCATCCCTCCTGGAAAGAGGATGTCCATTGCCCTCTTCTCCAAATGGACCAGGCAAATCCCCAAGCCTGGTTCCATTCCTGAAAGAACTCCCTCTCCTCCTAACTATCCTGCTCATCCATCTCCTCCTCCTCCTCCTCCTCAAAGAGACAATTCTTCTCTACCTCCATCATCCACTCAAATAGTCTCTACCACCCTCACAACTCCTACTCTACCTACCTCTTCTCAAACACCTGCTCCTCAAATAGCAGTTTCTCCATCTCCTCCCCCTCATACTTTCTCATCCTCTTCACCTCCATTATCACCAATACCTCATACATCAACTAACCTTTCTCCACCTTCATCACCACCTCCACCACTCTCTCCTCATCACCAACCACAACATGAACCATCTGCATCCACTGAAGCTCTCCTCACTCAGTGCATTGCATCAGCAGCTCAAACATTCCAAGCAATGCTGGATGAGCACTGCTCCCAGATTCATTCCTCCATCCTACACATGCACACCCAAATAGATGGGGTCGGTGCCTCTGTGCAAAGTCTGAAGAACTCTCTCTCTTCCTCAAGAGTTACCAAGTCTTTCTTAACCTCCTTGGCCAAGAAGGTCAAGAAGGGGGAGAAGCTAGATGAAGAGCAGCCCTCCAATCTTAAATCTTCCTCACACAAATCCCCTCCTTCTTCAAAATCTGACAGTCTTGCACTGCTCAAGACAATTGGAAATGAGAAAGTACCTGAGCTACATATTGAAGAACAAATAATAGAGGTACTAAATATAGCAAGAGAGGCTGCAAATCAAGTGGTAATATTGCAAGGGGAGGCTAGCAGGGCAGAAAATGATACTAAAAAGGAAGATGTGGCAGAAGGTGAGAAAGACAAAGAAACTAAAACTTAGGGGGAGCTGGATACTGCTATGAATGAAGCTGAAAATGAAAAAGGACAACCAGATGCTGTGTTGGCTGAAGCTGAAGCTCAGGTGGAGATAGATGCTGTTTTAACTAATGCTGAAATAGAAATAGAAGGCTCTGAAGTTCCATTCTAGGGGGAGCACACCACTGTGACTCAGGGGGAGCTGAGGGTACAATCTGCTACTGAGAAAGAGCAACCCACCAAAGTATTCAAAAGAAAAAGAAAGACTCCTCCTACCCCTCCTGAACAGTGCTTGAGAATAATGCTGATCTACTTTACTTTATAATTGAATACTAAACATGAAGTCTGTTTATATAATTCTGGGAAGCTTGTTTATATGATCTCTCTTTCTAATTTCTCCTCTGATTGTTTGACATATTTTTGTTCTATATAATTACCTTGCTGAGTTGATTAAATGCTAGTACAATTTCCCTCTAAATAGGGTTAAGACAAATAGGGGGAGATTGTTGGGAAAATGATTTCTCTTAACCCCTAAAAATGAGTTAAATATGAATTCCAAGAAAGGAAAATCAAGGTAAGTAAATATGCGTCGAATAGTATTCGACGCAACGTCGAAGTTGTATCGACGTTCCTTTCAGAATGAGTCGAAGTAGCTCCAAGCAGAATTCGACGTATCCTATGTCGACGTAGCTCTGACTTCTAGTCGACGTATCTTGAGAAGTCGACGCACCCTAGTCGACGCACCTTCCTTATTCTCCTCTCGACGCTCTGCCAGGATGAATTCGACGCCTACGTCGAATAGTAATCGACGCACGTCGATTTCTATGATTAATTCAAAAATCGCCAGATCTCTTTCCTTCTTTTATAGATCTGATTTATATGGAATCAATTTATTCTTTATAGTAGTTCTGAATCATTCTTTCCTCTAATAGATTCTTGGCTAAATTGATTGAATCCTTTATGGATATTATTTGAAATCAGATTGAATACTTTCCTTCTATGGATATAACTGTTATGGAAATTTCTCTTTCTTTCTAACACTCTGCCTGCTAATTGATTACTCTCCTATAGTGTTATTTTAATAAACAGAGCTATAAATGACCAAGGAGGTCGGCAGAGAAAAACAAGAAGTGATCCACCATATACACATTGAAAAAGAGGAAAAGCTCCCAAGTAAAAAGAAAGAGAGTTGAGAAAGATTCCTGCAGCAAGCATCAAGCATTCTTCTTCTTCTGCTTCTAAAGCCATACTGCTGAAAAATTCTGAAAAGCTTACAATCTCCTTCTCACTATAGAAGGGAGATTTAATTCACTACTTCTTGTGCTTCCAATCTTCTTGCTAGAAAGAAGATTCATTCTTGTCTTAAATACTTCTTTTCCTTTCTTCTTTACTTTTATTTTCACATATTGTAAAAGAGTTTTTAGAATCACTCTTCAAAAAATTCAGTTGTACTGGTTCTAAGAGTCTCATTCTCAAAAGTCTCAGTTGGTTCTAAGAGTCTCCTTGTCAAAAGACTCAGGGTGGTTCTAAGAGTCTCCTTAACAAAAGACTCAGTGCAAGATAGTGAATTTCCTACCAAGGGGGTAGAAGAGTGGACTACCCAAAGTTTGGGGAACCACTATATTTCCTTGTGTTGTGCTGAGATTTCTTTTCTTGCATTTATTTTCTTTACTTGTTTAATTCTTGTTGGTGTGTGTGAAGCTCTAATCTGTGATCACTACACCCATATACATATAATTATTAACTTTGCACAAAAAATATTTTAAATCTCTATTCACCCCCCTCTAGAGAATTCTAGTGAGGATAACCGTGCACTTTCAAAATATAAACACAGAAAACTGGAAATAGGTACAACACAGAAAATCAAACACAGAGGATACATGACTTTGTATATAGGTTCCCCAAAATGTGGGTACTCCTCTCTTCTACCTCTCTGGTAGGATTGCACAACATGTGCCTGAGTATTTTGATAAGGAGACTCTTAGAACCACCAAGTCTTTGGATAAGGACACTCTTTAAACCACTGAGTCTTTTGATAAGGAGACTCTTAGAACCACTGAATCCTTTGAAGAGAGATTCTTAAAACCCGCTTACAATTTGAGAATAAGAACAGTTAGATGATGAGAAGAAGGAAATGATTCTACTGTATAAATCCTTCAACAGATATGAGCTTTTGATACCCTTCTGGATCTGTATAAGATGAACCCTTGCTTATGATAGTGATGAGTGAAAGGGTTATGAGATTTTGATCCTTGTGATCTCTATACTACTGTTTGCTTGCTTCTATATCAGGAAGAAGAAGAGTAAACAACAACCTTGTATTTCTGTACAGAGTTCTTCTATTTTTCTCAGAGAGCTTGAGGAAGAAGGAGAAGCCCTCTCTCGACAGATAGAATTATTTCATCAGTTATTCTCTATTATGTTTTCTTTCTTTCTCAGCATATTTATTATCCATGATTTGAGTTTAAATTTGTTTCTTCTTCTGGACTGCCCTTAGAAGGAATGTTCATTGGACTATTGATGTTTCCTTCTATTTTTGTTCTCGACCGATTCATCTGATTTGAATAATCTTCCAAGAATGTCTTTGCTATATTTCTGGAATACTCCATTCCATTCTTGGCAGTAAACGAGCCGTTGGAGAACAGTCTTCGGCTTTGTAGACCTTCTGAAAAGGTATTAGAAAGGATAATAGAAAAACTTTTATTTCTGACTGTACTCGACGCTGCGTCGACTTCATCTTTCGTCATATCGACGCACCTATGAGTTCTTATAGAAGTAGCTTCGAATTTCTTCTTAGCCCTGGCTGAACTCAGATGTCGACATTGCGTCGAGTTGAAGACTTATATTTGAACTTCGTCTTCTGCGTCGAATTGAAGTCGAAGTTGCGTCGACTTTTAAGATGGCTTCGACAGACTCTTCCTTCGGCATCGAGTTCATTTCGAAGTTACGTTGACTTCAACTGATGCATCAACTCCTAGTCGACGTTGCGTCGACTTTTAGTCGGCGCATAATTACTCTGGGTAGTTTTCTTCATGATTTCAGCTTGCCTTTCTCATTACTTTGACTCAGCTGGCTTCTTAAGACTTCTATGACTAAATTACCGTTACTATACAACATGGGTACTTGCCCTAGAGAGTAAAATCACCTATAGTTAATTTGTTAAGTTAAATCAAAAGGAGTTTTTCCCAACATATTCCTCGACAACGACGCCAAAAATTTGATGTGTCACACGACAAGGATACCGAGATAGTACAAGAAATAATAAAACAGGAAGTGAATCCCCAAGTATCAATCTCATCCGGAACACGGTGGGGGTGAAGTTATCTCTTGAGCAAGACTTGAAATAAAGGTTACGACGGGAAAGCGTTGATTTGACGAGGATTTTCTAGCAACTACAATGAGAAAATAAATCAAGCTAATGGTGCAGGTCGCCTTCGCCGCTTCTCTCCTCCATGGGTCGCCAACACCGCTTTGGACATCCGTTGGTCGCCAACACCGCTTTGCACATCCATGGGTCGCCAACACCGCTTTGCACTCTCAATCACTTGAGGGTCGCAAGCACCTCTTCGCTCACCCTGTGGGTCACCGACACCGCCTTGCACTCATAATCACAAATGAGGGTCTCTGTCACATCCTCACACTCATGTTGCACAGCAAAGCCAAACTCACGCTCTCAAGCTCAAGAGCTCACTCAAATCACAATGAAGTCACAACAAACTCAAGATCTCATCAAAATAACATCCAAACACATCAAGATCACAAACGTATTAAGAAGAGCCTAAACATGAACAACAATATTTTCCAAACCATTCACAATAGAAAATACAACTATGAAAACCTACACTCAATGGTCATAGTGTGTAGATGCTTTAAATACACTTCGATTAAGATTAAAAAATACTATAAAAGAGAAGGGCAAAATATAAGTTATCACTCCTTGATACAGAGAAAATGAGAGACTCTTCTTCGGAATTGAAGGGGAGCATGGCTTAGTCCACCATTTCTTCCAACTCCTCCTTGGCTACCTTCCAAGATATGGGAGAGAGTTGTCACCTCTTCCTAGGCATGTGTCCTCTCTAGTCTGTTCACCTCCACGTCAAGTGCTATGTCTTGAAGATCCAATGGAACCTTGCAAATCACCAGCTTCATTTTTAGAATGCTTGGTGAGGTGGGAAAGACTTAGGGGCGAAACGAGACTAAAAACGGCGCTCCAGGTTGGTCGATTTGGCAGAAATTGCGAACATCAATTACATAGAAAAAATAAGTGCACGCGCGTGTGTGAAGTAAATAGCAGAAAAGAACTGGGCGCCCAGGTCACGCACATGTAATTGCATGTGCACTCACAAGTAATTGCACGTGCGTGCACACACGCGCAGAAATATCGCACACGCATATTTGGATCATCCCATTGTCAAAAAAACCAATAAAAATGACCCCGCACGTGTGGAAATATAGCATGCACAAATTTAGATCCTGAAATAGCTTGCGGGAAAGGGAACAGTAGATGCACGTGGGTTCGCCGTGAATGAGCAATTTTGAACATAACTTTCCTAGACACGCACGAAAATGCACAGCTTCTGAAGAACACGTCTACACAGTCCAGTTATGCATATAAAATAAAAATGAACACTTTCAAAATACATCTAGCACAAAACATGATAACACATTGAATTTCAGGGTTGAAACCATATATGAAATGTACGTATCTACTAGTAGGGTAATGTAAATCCCCGGAGTCCGCTAGGATGGCCGGGAGGAGGGTTGTTGTTACATAGTTGTGGTCAGCTCATAGCTAACCCTCATGTAGCGCTTTTATTGATTTAGTTGCAGGGCAAGATCCAATGTTGGAGTGAACAAGCCGACTATAAAAGCCAAGAATGAAGAAGTGTTTCCTTCCCCTCCTCTCTTCTTGTTATAATTTTCCTTTACACTTTCTGCTGGTCTGCGAGCCGAGGTAGCAAAGAAGTTTTGATACATTTTGTTATATTTGATGTTAGATGATATGATTGTAAGACCATAAGGCCGATTACTTTTTTGATTATTTATAGCTGTGGATACTCTGAGTTTGAGTTGTTTTTCCGATGTGTTGTATTCTTTCTGAGATAGTTGTGTTGTAGTTGTTCTTTTATATACTTTTATAATCCTGAAGTTGTGATGCTTATATGTTGTGGGATTCAGCCGGACTCAAACTATATTGTCATTGTGGTGGAGATGTTACAACTTGGGAGGTGAACCGGAGAGAGAGCGGGAGGGACAGGCTTTGTAAAATGTTCTCTGCATATTATTCATACATATGTTTTTTTGAAAAGAAAATAAAAATCATAAATTATTGGAATAATGATCTTCTTCTAGCTTTTTATCCACTATTTCTTTTTCTTCCCAAAAAAATTAAGGTCATTTATGCATACAAAAATGTAAATTATGCATGTTGATATTTTGAACAGAAAACATAAGCCACTGGGAAGAAGAACTTATGCAAGTTAATATGGATATCTCACATATCATCTTGAATACATGAGATATCATTTTTGAGACAGAAAATTTCGTCCGGATGTCAATATCCTGATAATGAAGAAAAATGGAGAGGGATTGTTGAGGAGGGAAAATGACGAGCGGGAACGCATAAAGCCCGGACATTAATCTGTGCTCCGAGTTCGGACCCAAAAATTTCCCATTCATTCAAAGTTGTCTTAGCATCTATACTATATTATAAAAAATATCAATTTGGAGTCCATGACAAGGAAATTAGGAAGTTTATGGCAAGGAAATTGAGACATAAGCAGATCACAGCCGTTTGATCTCAAATCAAATAAAAAAAAATGGCCTGCGAATAGCGAATATCCTAAAACGCCTCCCCTCCTTCCCGCCCCGTTTGGGGCTGCCGTCGGCGGCGGAGCCGCCGGCTGGCCGGAGCGAGACCCCCGGCAGGTTCGCCAGGGGTTTCGCTCCGGCCAGCCGGCGGCTCCGCCGCCGGCGGCAGCCCAAAACGGGCAGCGGGCTGTTTTTTTGCGTAATTTTTTTTTAATTTCTGTATTTTAATCTTATAAAAAATAATAATAATAATCTTAATATATATTTAATCTTCATATATATATTTAATCTTAATATATATTTAATTTCTGTATTTTCAACTTATAAATAATAATAATAATTTTAATTTCTGTATTTTAATCTTAATATATATATAATCTTAATATATATTTTGGGCTCACGACAGCGGCATCCCAAAAGGGTATTTTTTTTTTAAATGTTTAATATAAATATAATATATAATCTGAATATGTAATATATTATGAGCATTCGGGGGCGGGCGACGCCGAGGGCGGGCGAAGCCCGCCGATTGTGCTCACGTAGGGCCGGAGGCTCATGCCGTTTGACTCGTATATATATATATATATGATCTAAAATTCGTTATGTTTAAACGAATATAATTTTAAAAAAACTTTTATATGATTTTATGTAATTATTTTAACACTAAAAATACTGTTACAAGTCAAGCTTTTAGAAACAAGATTAGACCGGCCGCCTGTTCAACCAGTCGAACTGCCGAACGGGCCACCGGGCAGTCCGGCTGAGCCTGCTGCTGACCGGCCAAGAACCGGGAAACCCGGAACCCGGACTGATCCTGTTTCTATTAACCGATTAGCCCATCTAAAGCTTTAAATTTAAATAAATGTACATGGGTAGATTTGAACCCACTACCTTCTTTACAAGTAAAAAAGTAGCTAACCAACTGGAAAGACAATTAATATATCATATAAATATAAATAATACATAACTAATTTAAGTAATAATTACATATTGTATAATTTACATTTTAGAATTATAGTTTTTTTTTGAAATAGTATATTGGAAATAAAAATATTAGATGTAACTTTTAAAAATATTATAGTATGTTATGTTATATTTATATGTTTAATTTTTTTTACTTATACATTTGAGCCAACTTAAAAAATATTTTTTTTTAAAATTATGGATAATTTATAATGTTTAATTAATGATTAATTACAATATTTAGATAAATTTGGATGTTATATTTTATAATTGAGTCATTTGGATTGTATACTACTAGATAATGTATTTATTTTACATTTGTGATGATAAAAAATATAATAATACTAAAACATGTTTTATATTTATTAGTTTATTACAATACAACCTTGATCGGGCTGGTTCGACCCGTCCATCCTTGAACCTCTTTTTCCTCAGGTTCAATCACCGGTCCAATTCTCAAAACATTGGTTACAAAGGCAATGACACTGTTGCGTGAATTGAATGGCATTATTCGGGTGTTAAGCAGAATTGGCATTATTTACATATTTTTTGTGCGGGGTTAGTTGATGGCATATTTTTACATTTTAATATGGCAATCACAATTTTCGTAAGAGCAATGTTAAATGCAGGCCGATTTTGACTATATGCAGGTCGCGAATATATGCAGGCCAAAAAATTATTCATGCAGGCTAAATTTCATATTTACATATCATATTCAAAAATCAAATTAATATTTTTCTATATAAATTACCAAGCAAAATAACATTCATAAAATAAGTAAGTAAAATATCATGCGTGCAAGATTACGTTGAATGTTACTCTTTCGCTAAATCTGGGAGAGCAATTGATGGAGTATCCCTAAAGGCGCTAACCGCACCCCATCTATGGGGTGCGGTGCGGTTATCCAAAGAACTCCCACTAGCGACGTAACTACCTGAAGTATAACCATGGTCGCCATGGCCGCCATCGCCGCCACGCCGTCGCCATCGCCGCCGTCGCCATCGCCTCCATCGCCGCCATCGCCGACGTCGTCGCCATCGCCATCGTCACCGTCATCATCGCCGTAGCAAATACCCATGAATAGCTTTAGGCCAGTTGTAATTTTAAAACACATCGGACTCGGACAAACGAGTAAACTTTTTGGGGACACAGTTGCATGGAAGGAAAAAACACATAATACATGAAGTATTAAACTACTCGAATCATTTTTCCTGAAGTTGTAAATGAAAAAAATGATATCTTTTTTAAAAAACTGTGGCCTGCATATAGCTAAAATCGGTCTGCGTTTAACATCGCTCTTTTTAAAAAATTGCGGCCTGCATATAGCCAAAACTGATCTGCGTTTAACATCGCTCCTTTCGTAATATACAAGTCATATTAATTGTATTTTAAAATAAATCCAGTTGAGTGTAGGATGCAATGAAATGCCTAATAAAATCGACAGGATGTCCCAACTAATCGGGTACCATATTTATTGCTAATGTCGCAATCACAACATTTATAATAAGCAGGTTGTTTATGTTAATTTGCACTAATCTTCCATAGTAACAGTGAGATTATTTGTTCTGCACTTCGATTAAATTTCAAGATAGAAAAGAAGAATAGAAATTGAGAGAGAAGAGTGAATTTTTAGTTTGCTGGAATTTCTGATGGTCACAATGGTTTGGAAAAATATAAACTTTAGCAAATTGTTGCTTGGTCTAAAAAATGACCATTAGTTCTCACAAAACCGAGAAGTTAAACAAAACTCGTAGTTTCAAAACTATGGCTGCTTGAAAAGATAAAATTGAGCAAGCAACCTCAGAAATTCCCTTAATCTAATGAAACGGAAACTTGTGGCCGGCACAAATTCAAGATTTCACCTTAGATCAACTATGAGTGTGTTTGGTTGAGTTTGCACGCTAAAATGATCGATTAAATTAATTACATTATTAACATCAAAAGCGACTAAAATGAATTTGGAGGGACTGTCAGCCTACAGGCGTCAGCAACACTTATCGCCGCTAGAAGGCGCCATCCAGTCACATCCACCGCGGGTTGGAAGTGGTCATGATTGGAGCAGTTTAGACATATATAATGCAAGCTATAGGAATCTACCTGCTCACACGAGGAAGGGGAAAATTTTGGCTTCCCACTGCAGTCTGGAGCAATTACATGTCAGGGAGCACCTCCGGCTATCACCATCGGCTCTGGGAGACGGCCCGCCACCGCCAATCCGAATGTCTAAGTCAGAATGAGTTCAGTGCGTATAGCAGGCTCACGGTTTATGTAACACCCCCAAAACCAAAAGTAATTGAGGTCGTAAGGGAACTATGAGGCCTAGGGAAGTCAGATGAAGATTAAGGACTGATTGAGGGAAGTTTTATAGGTCATTTAGAGAAAAATAGGCTTTACACGACCTGACACAAGGCTGTGTACACGACCTGACACAAGGCTGTGTACACGACCATGCCCAAGCCGTGTTAAAGATCGGTTTTCCAGAAAGCTACGCAGGTGTGTAGAAGGAGTTCTACACGTCTGGGTAGGAGACCGTGTCACCGGACGAGTCCTAGGTCTAAGCCGTGTCCAGGGCCATGTATGATGAGCGATTTTCATATGTATTTTTGACACTTTTCTAGCATCGTTTGCATATCATATTTGCACATCTTCATTAGATTTATTTATCAATTCATCTAAAATCATCAAAGTCTTCATTTGAGCGATTTCATGCTAGTTAGAGTGAGTTTTAGACATTTCTGAGAGGGTTGCTCGAAGCATCCGGAGGTCCATCAAGGTGGAATGAACTCCCCGTTGCCCCTAGCGGGTATATATAGGCAAACCCTAGGAGTGTCTACGGGTATTGGGTATTCGTGTACTCGACCGACCCGTTTAGCCTCCGAACAATGTTATTTATCCAAATATACATTAGCAATCTCCTCCTATATTTGTGACAAATAACATGTACGTTTCGAAGTGCAGAAAGTAGTAAAATAGCATAAAGGAGTTTTCGACTTAACATAAAACATAA
This sequence comes from Dactylorhiza incarnata, assembly GCA_033032865.1. Taxonomy (NCBI): domain Eukaryota; kingdom Viridiplantae; phylum Streptophyta; class Magnoliopsida; order Asparagales; family Orchidaceae; genus Dactylorhiza; species Dactylorhiza incarnata. Next base: position 9,072,683 of record JAWHQI010000023.1, read on the forward strand.
GAGTTAACACATTAAAATAACAGCAGGATTTTTCACATTAATATAAATCATCTAGAATAAAAGTGCTACTCAGTAATATAAGTCTAAAAATATAATGACAAGGATAAAACATATGACAATTCTACTCGTCTAGTAGATCATCAGACTCCATATCAAAAACTACTCTCTCTCCTCCATCTCCACCAGTGCCTGCAAGGAATTTCATGAGTTAGACTCTATGAATTCATGAACATATGCAGTAACGTAGAAAGTGAACTAGCTCTTACCTATGTGAGCTTAGAACCTGTAGCATTGGTGAAGTAACACTGTCAGCATCTGTATCTGGTCTAGCAGGAACCAGTCTAGTATTGATTTTTGTAAATCAACCATTGTTATCTTACTCATTAGTGATCATTATGTACCTCATCATCAAATGTGGAATGATGTGGCACAACAACGTTTGCAACATTATCAGTTGTGGAATAATGTGTTATGATCATTAATGTTAGATTAACCGACAACAACGACTTTCTATTCCCAGTTGAATAATTTTCGAATCAACTTACAATGAGAAAGATGCTTAGTTATCAAATGTGGAATAACATGCATCTAACCATCTTAGGTTTTTATCAAGAAATTATTTGGGGTTTTCAGTTTGTTATTAGATGCTTGAATGTTGCGACTATATAGGTTCTCACTATGAAAACATAAACAACGAAGGGAAGTTTCATATTTTTATGAACTTTAGTCCCATCTCCCCCGATGTTTTTATTGTGAGAGCTCTATTCAGGCCTTTGGTCAAGGCGTCTGCAACATTATCTTTAGATCTCACATCAATCAGGGTCATAATCCCTTGACTTGTGAGTGAGGTCAACCAGGATTGTTTCAGCCTTAGTTGTCTTCTTTTGCCATTGAACAAAGTGTTTGTAGCAATCGTTTTCGTAGCCTAATTGTCGCAGTAAACTGCAACAGAACTCAGTTTCAGTCTCGTCAGAGGAATGTCCATCACCAAATCTCTTAACCACTCTGCTTCTTCTCCTGCTGATGCTAGAGCGTAGAGTTCGGATTCCATAGAAGAGAGAGCAATACAGTATTGCCTCTTGGACTTCTAGGCTACAGCTGCTCCTCCTAGTGTGAATATGAACCCACTAGTGGACTTGCTGTCATTTAATTCTGAGCACCATGATGCATCAGAATATCCTTCAAGAACTGAAGGATGTCCAGAGTAAAATAAAGCATTCTTTTGGGTGTGCTTTAAGTACCTCATTAGCCTATCTAAGGCGTTCCAATGGTCTTGGCCAGGATTACTAGTGAATCTGCACAACATGCCGACCATAAAGGCTATGTCAGGTCTAGTGCAGACCATGGCATACATGAGACTACCAAGCAGTTTAGAGTAATCTAACTATCTAACCAAAGCTCCTTCATTGGGCTTTAGGCGGTTAGTGTAGTTGTATGGAGTCTCAAATGCTCTACTGTCATTGTATCCCCATGTGTCCAACATGGACTTTATGTAGTGGCTTTGATTTAGGGAGATGCCATTCTTCCCAAAGCTCACTTGCATGCCTAGTATAGTGTTAGCTACACCTAGGTCTTTAATGCTAAATTATTTTATAAGATCTGACTTAACGTCATCCACTTTGGATTGATCAGATCCTAGAATGAGCATGCCATCTACATACAAGCAAATTATGGCGACTTTATCCGATCTATTACGTATGTAAAGACATTTATCTGAGAGACTCGACATGAATCCCATGTTCTTTACACTATAGTCAAACTTCTCATGCCATAATTTTGGTGCTTGATTTAGTCCGTATAAGATTTAAGTAATTTACAGACCTTTGTTTCGTGACCGTCTACAATGAAACCTTCAGGTTGACTCATGTAGATCCCTTCAGTCAGATCTCTGTTCAAGAACACAGTCTTAACATCCATTTGATGAACAATAAAGTTCTTAATAGACGCAATAGCAAGGATGACCCTAATGGTCGCTAAGTGACACACGAGTGAGTAGACATCAAAATAATCTACTCCGTTTACTTGTGTGAAACCTTTAGCCACCGGGCGTGCATTATACTTAGATACGCTACCATCATGATTCAGTTTTTTTTCAGAATCCACTTACACCCTACGGTTTTAGCCCCTTTTGGCTTATCAACCAACGTCCAGGTGTTATTCTGAAGTAGAGAATCCATCTTTTCATCAATAACTTCTTTCCAGAGTAGGGAATCCCTGGATCTCATCGCTTCCTTATAGGTGGATGGATTAGCCTCAACGTGGCAAGTGACAAAGTCACTACCGAAGGTTCTGGGAGTGCGCTCTCTTACAGAAGTTCTCCTAGACTCTAGGCCAGAGTTGTCTACAGGAACGGAATAGGAAGTGCTCGGTACTGATCCAGGATCTATTTCAGTAATATTTACTTACATACCTGGGAGAGACAAGTTCTTATCCTTGAGGAACTTATCTTCAAAGAACACTGCTTCCCTAGATTCTATAACGACATTATTAGAAATATCTAAGAATCTATCTACACCACTATCCTCAGCACAACCTAGGTAGACACATGTGTTGGTCCTAGGTCTAATCTTAGACCGTCTAGGGTCAGGAACCCTGACATAGGCTATACAGCCCTAGGACTTAAGTCTAGTAAAAGACGAAGGTCTCTTAAACCAAAGCTCGTAGGGTGTAACCTCTAACTTGGCATGAGGAACTTTATTTAAAATGTGATTTGCAGTTAGAACTGCTTCTCCCCAATAAGCGGAAGGCATGCCTACAGTCAAGAGTATAGAGTTTAACATTTCTGTTAACGTCTGATTTTTACGCTCAGCTATGCCATTAGACTGGGCGAGTAAGGAACAGTGGTTTCTGCACTGATTCCATGTTGGGCAAGGAAACATTTGAACTCACTGGACATATATTCTCCTCCTCTATCACTTCTAAACCTCTTGATTTTCATGCCTAATTGGTTTTCTACCCTGGTTTTGAAAATACAAAATTTTTCAAACGCTTCGTCTTTAGTTTTAAGAAGATAAATGTGACAAAACCTCGAACAATCATCTATAAAGGTGATCAAATACTTCCTGCCTCCTCTAGTGACAAAACTTTTGAAGTTACATATGTCAGAATGTATCAGTTCTAAGGGTGTTGTGCTCTAGTAACCGCACTAAAATGTTTCCTAGTGATCTTAGTCTGAGCACACACTTCATATTTATCAGTTTTGACTGTAGTGTCTAAAGCTATCTGGTGAGTTCTAGCAATTTGGAACATTTTTCTATAATTTACGTGTCCTAGTCTCTCGTGTAGAGTCTTAAGGCTAACTAAGTTTGTTTGAACTTGTTGAACTATTTCGTTTGCTAGACTTAGTCTGTACATCCTATTTTGGACGTAGGCACATCCAAAATAATGTGAGTAAACTGATAGTGTTACTCTACCGCTACAGAAAGTAAAAGACATACCAACATCACATAGTAAGCTAATATACAATAAGTTAGCAGCTAATGAAGGAAAAAACTTAACATTCTTTAAAGTTAAAGTCTTACCTGAGGATAGCAGCAAAGTTGCATTCCCCACCTAAGCGCTAGCAGTTAACGCTGGCGGTAGCGCTTAGGGATGCACTTCCTTTTGATCGGAGACGGCGGCGGAGGGAGATCTGATGGCGGCGGCTGGGGTGGGATCTGGACTAGGACGGCGGTGACATCAGCGATGGTGAGGTGGAGCGATCGAGCAATGGCAGAAACGATTCGCGACAAAAAATGGCTCGTGGCGGAAATGACTCCATCCTGGCGGCATCGACGAAGATCCCTTCAGCAGCGCAGGAAGGAGACCGGTGGGATCTCCTTCTCGACAGCAGCGGCGAATCACGACGGGCGGAGGGGGACGACCGCCTTGAGATTGATCGGCGGCTTGGACGGGAACGATCCCTCCTCAACAGCAGCGGCGGATCTCCTTCACAAGCGAGCGGCGGACGACCTAGCTTGCAGACGGCGCCGAGGAAGGAGTAGCGACATGCGGCGGCCAGCAGAATTGCAATCTCCAGCGGCCGCGAGAGGGATGCGAACGAGCGGCAGGTGGAAGAACTGCCGGCGGAAGCAGTTACGCGAAGAAAATCGCAAACTCCTCCACTTCGCGCGAGCACAGGAACCGGACGGGAGAGAACAAACCCTAGGGGCGCTAATTCGAGATTGAGAGGGCTGCTCGAAGCATCCGGAGGTCCATCAAGGTGGAATGAACTCCCCGTTGCTCCTAACGGGTATATATAGGCAAACCCTAGGAGTGTCTACGGGTATCGGGTATCCGTGTACTCGACCGCCCCGTTTAACCTCCGAACAATGTTATTTATCCAAATATACATTATCAATTTCATGCATGAGGGAGATCACCTATCCCTCTCATTCATATTTTATATGTTCATAAGCCTTATTCTTCATGTAAACATCTTTTATGATGCATTTATGGGTTCCTAGGTGACCGCGATTATTTACGATATGGAAATGCATATGCATGTGCGTTTTGTACATGCATGATCATGCATTTGTTAGCGCACTGGCAGACCCTGTTTTTCTGAACACCATATGATCGAATGCACACGATCGTGCGTTTGTTACCATGGTTGACCCAATAAACTCCTTATTTCAGCCTCATCGTGCATTTTTACGAATGACAGTGTGTTTTTCTTAGCGTATCGGCATTGTCCAATTTTTATGGTGCCTCAATTTGGTGCGTAGATTCCTATTCCTTCGCGCACGATCAACCACATGACCTGCGTAGGACTGTGCACGTTCATTTTGCATTTCTGTGATTTCTTGCTATTCTTTTGACCAGGAGCGCCGTTTTCACCCCTATTTCGCCCCAGAACTCCAGGGCTTTGCCATAGGTTATCTCCTACTTCCCCAAGCACCCTAAAGATTGAAGAAGGTGATTTTCAAGGCTCCATTGGATATTCAAGCATGTAGCCTTTGACGTGGAGGCAGACAGACCAAAGAGAAGACATGACTAGGAGGAGGTGACAACTCTCTCCCGTATCTTGGAAGGTAGCCAAGGAGGATTTGGAAGAGCTGGTGGACGAAGCAGTGCTCTCCTACGAGTCTGAGGATAAGTTTATTGTTGACTATGCATCAAGGATTGTAACTTGTATTTTTCTCTTTGCCATTAGAGTATTTGTTATTCTATTGAAGTGTATTCTAAAGTATTCTACACACCATGATCATTGGGTGTAAGTATTCATAGGTTCACTTTCTATTGCGGATGGTTTGGATGAGACGTTTGTGTTCTAGTTGATATTGTGATATTGTTGCTTGGATATTGTTTGGTACTTTGTGATCTTGAGCTTTGTGTAGCTTGGTTGTGATTTGAGCTGAGCTTGTGAGCATGTTAGTAAGGCCTTCACAAGAGTGAAGTACGAGAGCGAAGTGGTGAAGGCAACCTACAAAGGGAGAGCAAAGTGTTGAAGGAGACCCACAATGAGAGAGTGCGAAGCGATGAAGGTGACCCGTGGTGTGAGAGAAGTGGTGTTGACGACCCACACCCTTAATGTAATTTTCATTTCTTGCTTTAGTTGTTAGAAAACCCATAACTAAATCAAAGCATTCCCGTCTAGACTTATATTTCAAGCTTATCTCAATAGATATCTCCACCTCGTTGTGTTCTACGTGAGATCGATGCCCGAGGATTTATTCCCGTTTTATTATTACTTGTACGACTGTGGTGCACTTGCCGACGGACAACATCAAGTTTTTGGCGCCGTTGTAGGGGAACATGACACATGTATGTTGTCTTGAGAGAAAGTCGAGAAGTAAAGATTTTCTTCCATTTGTATATTGCGTGTTTTTTTGTTTTACTGCTTTTTGATTTCTGATTCTGTTTCTCATTAGCTTTTTATGGCTTTAAAGTTTTTGTCTGCTTGTGATTCTGGAGAGGATTCGCGGTGAGCTTGTCCCATTTGATCCTAAAATCGAGCGCACTTTGCGAAATATGAGAAGAGAGTATGCTCAGATCATGTACACTAAAATCCCTCCACTGAGCCCTCTAGTGAATAATATTCACCTTGCTCTAGATTCCAATGTTTTGGTTGATGATGAGGTGGTGCAGCCACATGCTCACACAATGTTGGAGTTTACTTCCCCCACCTTGGGTAGTGTTTACCCCATATTGAGCCTGATGATGAGTCCTGATCATATACACATTTATGGACTCATCTGGACCGATTTCCTAGTTTATGCACTACACTTTAGGCATGTTTTCGCTCATATTTGTTATTCCATGCTATGTGCACTTCTAGGCCCATTTTTGGTGTTATATCATGTTTTTCATCTTTAGTAGTTTTCATGCGCTGTTAAGTGCCACTTTCAGTGGCTGGATTTGTGGTTATGCTGGAACAGGAGTCGTGCAGGTGTTCCCGGTACAATTATGTACAAGAATACTGCGCACGATCACTGGTTCTAGTGCGCACGACCACTGGTCGTGCGCCACTGATCGTGCGCACTTAACGCCTTTTTTATGAGTTTTGTCTGGCTTATCGCACGACCACTTACGACAGTGCGCACAACCACTGGTCGTGCGCCATTGGTCGTGCGAACATTGTATTTTATAATTTCTGACCTTGCAGGCTCCGCCCAGGCAGAGCGCACGATCACCAAATTCTAGTGCGCACGACCACTGGTCGTGCGCCACTGATCGTGCGCACTATTTATTCCAGCGCCTATAAATAGCCCTGCTCGCGATTTAGGTCAGATCTCTCGCCATTTTTCCGCCCAGCTCCGCCGTTCCGCCCATTTCCGCAGGTTTTCGCCCCCTAGGCCTCCTCCATCATCCAAGGGCTTCAAGGAGGAGATTCTACACTCATCTTCATCGCCAAGGAAGGAGTTCCTCGCATCGGACGTGGCCAGATTGTAAAACGCTGGAGAAGATGGGTCCATTGGGAGGTGTGACAGCCCTCCTCTACACCGGACGCAGTTGGGACCGAGCTAGGACGTGGATTGACAACCCAACGATTCCTACGGTGAATCTACAACGAGACTCCGGATTCGGTCGTATCTCTTGCCTCTTTCTTCTACTTGTGTGGTTGTATTTGTTTGTAATCTCTATATTTAGATGATGACACTATGAATCTTGTTTATTAATGTTCATTTCATGTTTATGGAATCATATTATTCATATGTGTGAATGAGGTGCGCCGCCATCCATTTTCCACTCCACCACCGTGTCCGGTGCCGCACTAGCAATTGCTAGTGGCGTGCTTGTCGAAGAGGTGCTTGCGACCCTCATCCGTATGCCTACTCTTCCATCCGCCTAGCGAAGCGTGGCATAGCGGCCCGTGTATTCCATCCCGCCTAACGAAGCAGCGCGCTCAAGGCCTGCATAGTTCGATCCATTTGCCTACTCGTCCATCCGCCCTTACGAAGTAGCGCGTTCAAGGCCTACGTAGTCTTCCATCCCGCCGAGCGAAGCTTTGCATAGCGGCATTGCATAGGAGTAGTTATAGTATTTTCTCTTTATTTTCCATAATCCAAAACCCCCACTTTCGCATCCATCCGACTTAAGGACTTCAATCTCAAGTCCTCCTCAATAGTCAACTCCACCTTACTGTGTTCCTTCCGAGATCGATACTCGGGGATTTACTCCTCGTTTTATATTACTTGAACGATCGGTACACTGCCGTGTCGTGCCGCAGTCTAGCCACCATCTATAGTGGTGTGTAGGATTTGCGCATCAAGTTTTTGGCGCCGTTGCCGGGGAGCACAGTCGTGTGAGTTTTCTGGAGAGGGAGAACCTGAGAGAGAAGCCCTTCCATTTGTAAATTGCATTTCTTTGTTTTATTTCTTTTTATTCCATTTTCCTGTTTTAATTAGGTTGCTTTAATAATTTTTGTTAGGTGTAGTATTTTGCACAATAGCATTTTTATTTTGAATCGTATTATCTTCACACTATGTGGGCACATCTTAATTTCCGTTGCCGTTGGTGTGGAGCTACCTCCCACTCTAGTGATGAATGTCCTACGGAGAATAGTAGGCATAAGTCTTATAGCCCAGCATATGGAGCACCGACTTCGTCTGATACTCCATGTGGTGCGCGTAAGTCTTATGGCTACTCTGCTGAGCCTTTACCGTCTTACTTCTTTTCGGCTTCAGCACCCGCTGTGCCAAAGAAGCCCGCTAGGCAGTGCCGGTTTTGTCGGAGCACTGATCATGTCTTGAAGGACTGTGCCGAGTATCTTCGCCAATTGGATGAGGATGACGAGCCGGATATCCGGATCGTCCCAACTCCTAACTCTGGCGGCACACCTTCAACATCCGGTTATGTGTCTTTGTCACCTTCACATCTTGAAGGGAATGGCATGGATACGGTCACCAGATGTGCGGCTGATCTATGCACCAACATTGCTGAGCCTATTCTCCATGTGCATCCACCACCCCTAGTGGATTCGATTCTTTGTGAGGAATCAGTGCTTGACATTTATCCAAGCACTATTCCTCCCCCTGTTGTGCATACTACTTTCGTCTCTGATGACATTGTTGAGGATGTGTCGTGGGATGAGGCTGGCGATTTATGTGTTATGCCTGCTCCTATGGAGGAGGACAACCTTCTAGGTGAAGAGGAGCTTTCCTCAACACCGGTGGAGGAAGTCCAAATCTTGGGCATTGCCACTGTCGATCCCGCTGAACCTTGTAGCATTGATGACAATGCAAACATTATTTTTCTTCCCCAACCTGATGGGAGTGAGACCGGGACCACTCCCCCGATTTTTGATTATTTATGTTCTTCATCTTGTTTATTTCTCGACCCCCCTCTTCACCCGAGCCTGTGCAGGTTGAATCTTCACAGGTACTTCAGGAGGACTTGGAGCTTTTTGCTCAAGTCAATGATGAGGGCATCCTCTCATGTGAGGAGGTTTATTCCCCCTCCATATAGGAAGCTCCACTCATTGCCTTCGCCTCCTGCTGCCTCCCTGTTGACGACTCCTTGCTAGGCAAGGATAGTTTTGGTGAGATGAGTGAGGACCAGCCCCCCTCCTCTTCTTACTTTCTTTTCCCTCTACCTGTGAGGAGCAGGTATTTATATTCGGGTAGAGGCGTGACTGTTCTTTCTCCGTATAGGTACCCGCTACCGACACGGATATTGGGCCAGTTACCTTTCCACTTCTCCTTCCATACGCCCATTAGCTAGAACCTTTAGTTTTTGAATAAGTCGTGCTGGGATGACAATAACCCCAGTAGTTATCTTTTTTTTTTCCTGCATTTTTATTTCATCTAATCATGTTTAGTTCGTAGTATTTCTTTTCAGTTTTCTTTTGTTTCTGCGGAGCTGACCCCTGCAGGTATCTTTTCTGGATGGCGGATGCTGTAGCTTCATTTTAGCTTACACGCCAATCTTCTGGTATGCTCATTTCTGAGCATTGGGTACTCTCTTTCCCTAGCCCTATTGTGATTTTCATGTCATATATTATGTGGGTTGTTTAGTTTAAGTCTGGGGGAGAGTAGTTTTGTGTGCCCACGCACGTGCACTATTACATTGCATGCTAGAAGTATTTCTATTTCTTTTATTTAGTATTGTTCATCTTCATTGCACACCACATCACCCACTTGAGCGCGTACTCATCTGTTTGCCTGCTCTGTTGTGAATTTAATTCTCCTGCTTATTTGGGAAAGTCTAGGTGATGGCTTAGGACTATGTAGCAGAGTAAAATGTTGACTCCAGTAGTGCTCCTAGTCGAGTGCTCGGTTGCATAGAAATTTGTGTAGATTAGACTTCTCTTTATACTTATGGTTTTATAATTTTTTTCTATTAGTGTAAATGTTGTTTACTCTACTCAAATGGTGAATCCGGTGGAATCAAACGGTAGCATAGGGATGTGTGTAAACGATCGCTAGACTCGTATTGCTTGAGTCGGGAGAAAGGAGAATCTTTCTCGGTGGCTAGAACTTGCCCCAAGCGATTCTTGAAGCATTGTCATAGGATAGTTCTAGTGCGTGAGAATGACGTAGGCCATCATTTTGGTCCGGTTGAGCCCTTGTGCCCACTCCTATCGCTTTATCCTCGTTAGCCCAGTTGTGCCTACCCTTTCTTTGATTCAGCCCCACTGTTATCTCACCAAAGCCTAAACGCCAATCCTAGTCGCACACCCAAATCTGAGCTTTAGTTGTAGTTTTATTTACATTGTGGGGGGCGTTGATTGTGGTGTTTATTATGTGAATCTGTGGATATGCTCATTTGAAAATTTTGCTGAAAGAAAAAAAGACAAGAAAAAGAAGATAGAAAGAAAAAAAAGAAAAGGAAAAGAGAAAAAAAAAGAAAAATGAGTTTTATTGAAAAATCATGTAGAAAAATTATGTATTGGGAGTAGGCGGTGCACACACCTATGTTGCAAAAGTCCAAGTCTGCGGGTGTGGTGCACTTGCATTCGATTTTGGTGCGTGGGTAGTTATATTAAAGCTCATTTGGGTTGCGTGTTATAAGCCCTCTTGTTTATCATTGTTTACCTCACCGTAACCCAAGCCTCAATTAAAACCTAAAAGTCCTACCGACTCACGCTATGGACCAATCTAGTGTCGTGGAGAGAATGTGACCGGGTGAGCCTATGGTCGCCGACACCGATGGATTTCAGTGGAGTTTGTCCGGCACCACAATCTTGAGCAATGCTCATCTCAGCACTTAGTTTACTTTCTCCGTATGCATGACCGGATGATTCACCGTAGTTCACCATTTTTAGTGGTTGTAATATGCTTTTACTCTTTTAGAAATATATAAACTGTTTTTATAATCAGAAATCTTTTCTACTATTTTTCTTATGCACGTGAGCATGCGACTTCGCATGGTACTCTGTATTGTAATCTTAAGCCATCTACTTTTCTTTCCTCGTTCGCTTAGAATTTGTTTGCTCGGGACGCGCAAACAGGTAAGTCTGGGGGTGTGATGAGTCCTGATCATATACACATTTATGGACTCATCTGGGCCGATTTCCTAGTTTATGCACTACACTTTAGGCATGTTTTCGCTCATATTTGTTATTCCATGCTATGTGCACTTCTAGGCCCATTTTTGGTGTTATATCATGTTTTTCATCTTTAGTAGTTTTCATGCGCTGTTAAGTGCCACTTTCAGTGGCTGGATTTGTGGTTATGCTGGAACAGGAGTCGTGCAGGTGTTCCCGGTACAATTCTGTACAGGAACACTGCGCACGATCACTGGTTCTAGTGCGCACGACCACTGGTTGTGCGCCACTGATCGTGCGCACTTAACGCCTTTTTTATGAGTTCTGTCTGGCTTATCGCACGACCACTTACGACAGTGCGCACGACCACTGGTCGTGCGCCATTGGTCGTGCGAACATTGTATTTTATAATTTCTGACCTTGCAGGCTCCTCCCAGGCAGAGCGCACGATCACCAAATTCTAGTGCGCACGACCACTGGTCGTGCGCCACTGATCGTGCACACTGTTTATTCCAGTGCCTATAAATAGCCCTGCTCGCGATTTAGGTCAGATCTCTCGCCGTATTTCCGCCCAGCTCCGCCGTTCCGCCCATTTCCGCAGGTTTTCGCCCCCTAGGCCTCCTCCATCATCCAAGGGCTTCAAGGAGGAGATTCTACACTCATCTTCATCGCCAAGGAAGGAGTTCCTCGCATCGGACGTGGCCGGATTGTAAAACGCTGGAGAAGACGGGTCCATTGGGAGGTGTGACAGCCCTCCTCTACCCCGGACGCAGTTGGGACCGAGCTAGGACGTGGATTGACAACCCAACGATTCCTACCGTGAATCTACAACGAGACTCCAGATTCGGTCGTATCTCTTGCCTCTTTCTTCTACTTGTGTGGTTGTATTTGTTTGTAATCTCTATATTTAGATGATGACACTATGAATCTTGTTTATTAATGTTCATTTCATGTTTATGGAATCATATTATTCATATGTGTGAATGAGGTGCGCCGCCATCCATTTTCCACTCCACCACCGTGTCCGGTGCCGCACTAGCAATTGCTAGTGGCGTGCTTGTCGAAGAGGTGCTTGCGACCCTCATCCGTATGCCTACTCTTCCATCCGCCTAGCGAAGCGTGGCATAGCGGCCCGTGTATTCCATCCCGCCTAACGAAGCAGCGCGCTCAAGGCCTGCATAGTTCGATCCGTTTGCCTACTCGTCCATCCGCCCTTACGAAGTAGCGTGTTCAAGGCCTACGTAGTCTTCCATCCCGCCGAGCGAAGCTTTGCATAGCGGCATTGCATAGGAGTAGTTATAGTATTTTCTCTTTATTTTCCATAATCCAAAACCCCCACTTTCGCATCCATCCGACTTAAGGACTTGAATCTCAAGTCCTCCTCAATAGTCAATTCCACCTTACTGTGTTCCTTCCGAGATCGATACTCGGGGATTTACTCCTCGTTTTATATTACTTGAACGATCGGTACACTGCCGTGTCGTGCCGCAGTCTAGCCACCATCTATAGTGGTGTGTAGGATTTGCGCATCACCTGACCATCTTGAATCAACATTTTAAGATCAAGCCCGTTATACTCAATATGCTTTGACATTTTTTTCAGTTTTCTGGTCTACCTTTTGAGGACCCATACTTGCATCTTAATAATTTTACGGAGGTGTGTGACACATTTAGAATTATTTGGGTTTCAGATGATAATGGTAGGATGAGGCTCTTTCCCTTTACTTTTAGGGATAAGGCCAAATCCTAGTTGTATTCTTTCCCGTCTGGTTTTATCACCACCTGGCCCCTTCTTAAAAGTGCTTTTCTATACAAAAAATTCCCCGTTGCGAAAATTTTAGTAGCTCGTAATGAAATTTCTACTTTCCGACATCTTGATCAAGAATCCCTCGCGGAGATGCGGGAACGGTTTAAAGATCTTCTGAGGAATTGCCCCAAGCACAAGGTTCCAATGTGGACCCTCGTGAACACTTTTTACGGATTCTTGATCAAAGTTTATGCGCTAATATCGATTTTGCTGCAGGAGGGTTTATGATGGGGAAAACCTCGGATGAAATGTGGAATATAATGAGAATGCTAGCCGCACAGAATGCCCAATGGGTCGATGGGAGAGTTGCCCCCAAGAGGGCAGCTGGTATTAATAAGGTTCTTCCTTAAACCGCTATATCAACCTAATTGTTGGGTTTTCTCTAATGGATGGGAACAACATATCCCATGTGCGTAGCAGAAAAATAAACAAGAACAACCCGAAACAGTTAAAAGATCTTGCGGTATTCATGTCTCATGAAATTAACATACGACAAATAAATGATACTTGTGTGGGATCGAATCCCTGTTTGCCAGATGTACAACAATTGCTCAATCTTTGTCCTGGACGATCGAGTCTTCTTGAGTAAACACAGAGGTAGATATGCATCTCTATGACAGTCCACACAAACGAAGAAGAACCTCGGCGTCTTGTCCAACAAGACAAGGGTCGGAGAAGAAATGCCATCTGCGTCCCCACGAATTTCTAGGTTCGTTGAAGGGGAGGCAGCGACGGTCGGTGGCGGAGCTTACGAAACAGGCGGCGGATGGTCGGCGGTGAGTTGCGGAACCTTTCCGTCTCTCGCACTGTGCAACAGTTTCCTCCAAGTTTCCGATCTAAATCTCTGTATCGAAAGCCCTAAGTCACTGTCTATTTATACCAAGACGGATATATGGCTTTCTACCAGCAGACCAAAATCAATAGAATTGAATAAACAGTCTGGTCTGTCAACAGAAGAACTCGATGATTCGTCGTGTACACTTGACGATTCGTCGTGTGCACTGGACGATTATCGCCTTGACGACAGGGCATCAAGATTACTCGATGAATTCATAATTCATCGTGTTCACTCGACTAAATCGTCGTGTTCACTCAACTAATTTGTCGTGTTCACTCGACTAATTCATCATGTTCAATCGACTAATTCGTCGTGTTCACTCGACTAATTCATCTTGTTCACATTACTAATTTGTCGTGTTCACTCGACTAATTCGCCGTGTTCACTCGACAAATTCATTGTATTCACTCGACGATGTCGACGTGTTCACTCGACGCCAAAGGTCAGTCAGTGTGTTGTACTCGACGCTATTCACAATAGAGTCTTGTACACTCTACGCCAACATGCTCCAGACAATATTCATAATATTTCTGAGCATTTTGCTGAACCTATTCAACTTTAATGAATAATAGAATTGGTCCTTTCACTCATATCAAATATGAGAAAGACCAACACAATCCTTCCTCCAATTTCTCCAAATGCTCTTATGTGCGACCCCATAGACTCATATTGCGTTGGTAGTGAGACTAACTGCTTGATTGCTTTGAGATCACCTTAGAAATACCAACAGTCTCCCACTTGATCACAAAGTATCAACAAAAGTCCCACAAACAATGAGCGACATCTAACAATACATCATTGCTACCTGATATGTAGTATTTTGACCTACTTTTAGTATAGTATTTAGTTTAATATTAATATAAATATGTAAAGAGCAATGTTAAATGCAGGCCGGTTTTGGCTATATGCAGGCCGCGGATATATGCAGGCCAAAAAATTATTCATGCAGGCCAAATTTTATATTTACATACTATATTAAAAAAATTAAATTAATATTTTCCTAAATAAATCACTAAGCAAAATATCATTCATAAAATAAGTAAAATATCATGCGTGCGAGGAGAGGGAGAGATCGCCGACATCGCCGCCATCGCCGACGTCGCCGCCATCGCCGACGTCGCTGCCATCGCCGCCATCGCCTACGTCGCCGCCATCGCCTCCATCGCCGCCATCGCCTCCATCGCCGCCATCGCAGCCATCGCCGACGACGTCGCGATCGTCGCCATCGCCGCCATCGCCGACGACGTCACGGATGGCGCCATCGCCGACATCACGGACGCCGCCATCGCCGCCATCGCCGCCATCGCTGACGACGTCGCGATCGCCGCCATCGCGGACGCCGTCATCGCCGCCATCGCTGCCATCGCCGACGACGTCGCGATCGCCGCCATCGCCGTCATCGCCGCCATCGCCGACATCGCCGACATCGCCGCCATCGCCGACGAAGTCGCGATTGTCGCCATCGCCGCCGTCGCCATCGCCGTTGCAAATACCCATGAATAGTTTTAGGCCAGTTGTAATTTAAAAACACATCGGACTCGGACAAACGAGTAAACTCTTTGGGGACACGGTTGCATGGAAGGAAAAAACACATAAGATTAAACTACTCGAATCATTTTTCCTGAAGTTTTAAAAGGAAAAATGATATTTTTTTTTTAAAAACTATGGCCTGCATATAGCTAAAACTGGCCTGCGTTTAACATCGCTCTTTTTAAAAAATTGTGGCCTGCATATAGCCAAAACTGGCCTGCATTTAACATCGCTCGCTCTATGTAAATAATATGTCTATTTTACATAAATAATCATTTATTTAAATAATTGTTTACTAACTTAAGTTTATTTTATGTTTTTCAAGATTTCTGGAGCTTTTGACCAAAATTGCAAGTACACTCCCTCAGTCACGCCCGTGACCAAGGGCGTGTCAACATAAAGAGTCGCTCCATCTCACTGCTGTGTTCCAAAGCCAAAAACATGAAGAAATGCAAGTCATGCCCTCGGTCACGCCCGTTACCGAGGCCATGTAAGGTGACATGGCCATGACTAGACAAATTGCAGCTCATCCAGATGAATCACTCAAGACATGCCCGTGTTGGTCAAGTAACGCCCATGACTTTCTATTGTCATGCCAGTGTAACCTCCAACGAATCCCGCCGCTCATCCAGCCGTCACGCTCTGATTCAACCATATACACGCTCGTGACATTTCATGTCACGCCCGTGTAATTTCATGCCACCAGATCACGCCTCCATCCCGCCGAAGATTTCCCGCCAACAACATTTTAAAGATTACAGGCCCTAGGTCACGGGCGTTGCCGAGGGCGTGACGCGCATGTAACGCTATAATAACTCCAAAAGTCTCCCTCTTCGCAGCTGCTTCGAACACGCCCCTTATACGCCCTTGGTCACATCCGTGGCCAAGGGCGTGTAACCTCAACTTTTGCCTATTTAAAGGCAGCCCCTCCATATCCCAAGGACATCAATTTTCCACCCCTCTTAGGCTGAAACTCCTTCCCTCTGCCCCCTTCTGGGGCAGAAATGCTTTTCTTCTTTCTTGTATTTTCTTGGTTATTTTCTTGCTTAAATTTAAATTCCATGGACTTTCAATTTATGTAATATAGTCTTAGATTTTATTTCATCCAATGCCTTCAATTTCTTGTACTCGCATTTTATGTAATTCAATTTTCTTTTAATAAAATGTATTTTCCATTCCTTTCATTTTTTTTTTAATTTTTTTTGTCAATTAGATTAATATTTAGATCTTGAAAATTGTGAGCTTTGGAAGACATTATCTTTCTCTTCCTTCTTCGATTTATTCTTGAGTAATATCGTATCGAGTTCATATATCAGTTATGAATTTCGATTGTTGTTTTCGTATTCATGTTAGCCGAGAGGCTCGTGAGTACGAATCGATCGCTTATGAATAAAAAGAGTTGCACGCAACCCTCGAGAGAGAATGACAAAAATCTTCTGAATAGGAGTCAAATCCTATAGTGAGAGTCACCTCGCAAAGCGAGTTTTAGGGCTTTTGATTTTAGAATGAGAGTTTGGTCGATCAACCTAAACTCAGGTGGGCGTATCCTTGAGAGAGGTGCATTTATAATTCGGGAATCTCCACGGTCAAAGATCGGATTAGAATTTATCTTTTCTAATTTCATTCGAAGTACGCTTTTAATCAAGTTTATATTTCTTTTCGTTATTTTAATTTTAATTATAAATTTCTCTCAAAGTTCTATTCGATAAGATAATAGTTTGTTTTCCCGAAGTAAAAGTACTCGATAAACCCGTTGATTTATACGACCTTATATTTTCATATCCTATGCTATGAACGATATGTACGCTTGCGTAGTCCGTTTATAATATTAAGCCCTTTTAATTTTTATGTACCATGTTTTTGGCGCCGTTGCCGGAGTGTTTTTGTCGATATTTTTAAAAGGGCAACACTATTAATTTTATCTTTCTTTTTCTTTCTTTTTTTCCTTTTCCCCCCTTTTACCTAAAAAATAATTATGAAAAAAAAATGTTATAATTAAATTCTTGGAAAGAGAGTTTTGGGGTGTCATCCCATCGCAGCTCCTAGTACCTTGCGAGCTCTTCACCGGGTAGACCTTAGGAAGTCCAAGACTAATTAAAATATATCAAAAAATATTCTCTCTTTTTATTTTATTTTACACCAAAAAATATAAAACTTATAAAATGATAAAAAAATTTCACTTTTTTGTTTTGTTTTGTTATTTTAATTTTATGCAGGTATTGATAGTGGTTCCCCAGTCTCCAAATCATGGACGTGCTCTTCTTCCTCTCTTTGTTCATTTTTTTTTCATGTTCTTTTTTTTACTTTGTACTTAGTTTTCAACATTGAGGACAATATTGAATTTTAAGCATAGGGTGTATTTCATAATTTTTTGTTAATTTTTGAAAAAAATTAAAATTTCAAAAAAAAAAAAATATATAAAAATTTCAAAATTTAGAAAAATAAAAATAATAATATAGTAAGCCCTTACTTTGGTTTTTGTTATTTCCAAAATCAAACATTTGTGAGTTTATTTACAAGCATTTTAATTATTTTTAATTTGCTAATCTTTTGTTTTATCATAGTTAGTATAATTTAATTTTGAGGTGATTTAGTTTTAAAGAATATTTTGTGATTTTAATTTGATTAGAGAAATTTATTAAGAACTTTTTCTCATTAATTTTAATTAGTTTCAATTTTGTAGTTGTTGTGCTTAACACTTTTAGAGTTTAATTATTTCTGCACATGCTTTAAGATTCTTAGCAAATTTCAATTTACTGTAGTTGCTTTCAAAATATTTTAATTTAATCTAAATATTATTTAGCCTTTTTATCCCTTTAGCCCATTACCCTTAGCCTCCCCCTACCCAAATGAAAATATTTATTAAAAGATCATGTCATAGAAATAAGAGAATAAATTCATTATTTCCTAAATATATGAACTTGTATGAAGAATATTATGAAAAGATTATATGTCATGGAAAATGAGAGGATAAAATTCATCATTTTCCTAAACATATACAAATAGAAAAAAATATGGGGTTAGAGGATAAAATTCATCACCCTCAATCAAAGCTATCTTCATGCTTGCCCAAACCCTTTAGCCAATATAATTGACTTTAGATTTAAATTAAAATATGGGGAGAGCATAAGTAGTAGTTTGTAATTTTCCGTAAGCTTCTTTAAAATTGGAGTTTTTATAATTCTAATCTAATTTTGTTTGCAAATTACTCAATTTTGTATTCTAGTTAAATAATTTGAGAATTCTTGGCTAAATATATCTCTCTTTTCATATTATTTTCATAATTTAGGACTTATCTCATAGATCCCTAAATTTTATTTTTGGCTTTCTTTTGATTTAATAAAATGTTAGTTTAATTAGAAAACTTATTAATGTCTTATAAATATTTCTCATACTTTTGCTCTGGAATAGCAAAAGCTTAAGTATGAGGGTAATCGATAAGTAGTATTTCGACCTACTTTTAGTATATAAATTTGTAAATAATATGTCTATTTTACTTAAATAATCATTTATTTAAATAAATGTTGACTAACTTAAGGTTATTTTATATTTTTCAGGATTTCTGGAGCTTTTGACCAAAATTGCAAGTACACTCCCTCAGTCATGCCCGTGACCAAGGTCGTGTCAACATAAAGAGTCATTCCAGCTCACTGCCAGGTTCCAAAGCCAAAACTGTGAAGAAATGCAAGTCATGCCCTCGGTCACGCCCTTGACCGAGGCCGTGTAAGGTGACATGGCCATGACTAGACAAATTGCTGCTCATCCAGACGAATCACTCAGTACACGCCCGTGTTAGACAAGTCATGCCTGTGACTTTCAATTGTCACGCCCGTGTAACCTACAACGGATCCCACGCTCATCTAGTCATCACGCTCTGATTCAGCCATGTACACGCCCGTGACATTTCATGTCACGCCTGTGTAATTTCTTGCCGCCAGATAACCCCTCCATCCTGCCGTAGATTTCCCGCCAGTAGCATTTTAAAGATTACATGCCCTAGGTCACGAGTGTGACCGAGGGCGCGACGCGCATGTAACACTGCAATAACTCCAGAAGACGCCCTCTCCACAGCTGCTTCGAACATGCCTCTTACACGCCCTTGGTCACGGGCGTGACCGAGAGTGTGTAACCTCAACTTTTGCCTATTTAATGGCAGCCCCTCCAGATCCCAAGGACATCAATTTTCCACCACTCATGGGCTGAAACTCCTTCCCTCTGCCCCCTTTTGGGGCAGAAATGCTTTTCTTCTTTCTTGTATTTTCTTGTTTATTTTCTAGCTTAGACTTAAATTCCATGTACTTTCAATTTATGGAATATAGTCTTAGATTTTATTTCCTGCAATGCCTTCAATTTCTTGTACTCGCTTTTTATGTAATCAATTTTCTTTTTATAAAATGTCTTTTCCATTCCTGTCATCTTTATTTTTTATTTTCATGTCAATTAGATTAATATTTAGATCTTGAAAATTGCGAGCTTTGGATGAAATTATCTTTCTCTTCATTATCTTTCTCTTCCTCCTTCTAATAATTCCTTAATAATATCGTATCGAGTTCATATATCAGTTATGAATTTCGATTGTTATTTTTGTATTCTAGTTAGCCGAGAGGCTCATGAGTACGAATCGATCGATCAGGAATAAAAAGAGTGCGCAACCCTCGAGAGAGGATGACAAAAATTTCTGGATAGGAGTCAAATCCTATAGTGAGATTCACCTCGTAAAGCGAGTTTTAGGGATTTCGATTTTAGACAAGAGTTCGGTCGATCAACCTAAACTCAGATGGGCGTACCCTCGAGAGAGGTGCGTTTATAATTTGGGAATCTCCACGGCCAAGGATTAGATTAGAATTTATCTTTTCTAATTTCATTCGAAGTACGCTTTAATCAAGTTTAGATTTCTTTTTGTTATTTTAATTATAAATTTCTCCTAAAGTTTTATTCGATAAGATAATAGTTTGTTTTCTAGAAGTAAAAGTACTCGACAGACCTGTGGATTTATACCCTTGATATTTTCATATCCTATGTTATGAATGATATGTATGCTTGCCTAGTCCGTTTATAATTTTAAGCCCTTTTAATTTGTATGTATCACTACCCAAACAATAATAGTTCATAACTCAACAAGCATGTCTTGGCCAATGTTTCAGTGTTTTCATGTCCCTCTGTCCCTTACATCCGGATAGAACTAGAGGCATGGTATATATCATCCTCATAATTATTCAATCCAAGTTTCTTGATCTAGAATAGACTGTATGAAATTGGTGAGCTCAGTATCATATATTGAGTCAACCAAACGTGGTCATACATTTCTCAGTATAATTCCATCAAGGGGCCCATGAAAGTAACTTCTGTCATATAGGAGGACAAATCCCATATCTGTCCACACACAAATACCCAAATGAATCATAATATACTCAATAACCATCATTATCATTAATCTACTTCAAGGAAGACTTTTGATGACATCAAAGTACGCACTTCCTCACTTGATGAATGTTGTGACTTCAGGCCAAAGAACCACAAACACCATTACCTTATGAGACTTACTTGTGACACGTTTATATAACACTCTACAAAGTAGTTTCATGGTGGGTCTGTCCAGTATAACTTGTTCACTAACAAGTACCCATGCGATGGCTTGATATCACATTATCATGACCTATGAGAATCAGTCATCAGTCAATGCACAAGCTAGTCTTAATGTACCATCACCGCCCTTTGCTTCTAAGATGATACATTGACCAGGAACCATTTAAGAATGAAGCTTCTTATAAACATAAGCCCTCACATTAAAGTCACGCACTTTCCTATAGAAGCAAATATTCTAAGGGCATTTATTATGTTAATTAATCTATCATATAGAAACAGTTGACATAATAAAAAAATTTGCCATAAATGTAAAATGAAATATAAAATACTATATTCTTCACATAAATAATAACAGATACAAATACAATCTACAAGACTCTCACTAGAGATGATCACTCAGGTATCTAATACCCATTGATCTAGTATGACAACCATGCTTTCTCTGTGCAAGGGGCTTCGTTAGTGGATCCGTGATATTCTCTTCAATCGGTACTCTGCATATGCTCACATCTCCTCGATTGACAATCTCTCAAATAAGATGGAACCATCGAAGTATGTGCTAGGAGCGCTGCTGAGATCTAGGTTCCTTAGCTTGTGCAATAATACCATTGTTGTCACAGTAGAGAACTACGGGATCAATAATGCTAGGAACTACATCAAGCTCGCTGATGAATTTCTTAATCCACACAGCCTCCTTCACCATATTTGCATCAGCGATATACTCGGCCTCAGTTGTAGAATCATCAACTATCTCTTGTTTGGAACTCTTCCAGCTTACAGCTCCTCCATTCAGGAAAAATACAAAACATGATTGAGACTTTAAATCATTCCTATCAGTCTGGAAGCTAGCATCTGTGTAACCCTTTACAACAAGCTATTCCTCTCCACCCAACACCAAGAATACATCCTTTGTCCTTCTCAAGTACTTTAGGATGTTCTTGATAGTTGTCTAGTTACTATCACCGAGATTAGACTGATATCTATTTGTCTTGCTTAAAGCATAGGAGACATCAGGTCAAGTATATAACATTGCATACATGATTCATCCAACTGTGGAAGCATATGGAATCAACTTCATGTGGTCCTTATTTTCCAAAGATTTAGGACATTGGTCCTTAGAGAGACTCACACCAGGAGTCATGGGTAAGAATCCCTTCTTGGACTCAAGCATACTGAACCATTTCAACACCTTCTCAATGTATGTACTTTGGGTTAAACCTATCATCTTCTTCGATCTATCTCTATAGATCTTAATACCAAGTATATAACTTACTTTGCCTAAGTCTTTCATAAAAATGCAAATCCCTAGGTTGTTCTTAACTACTTGCAGGGTCAGAATGTCATTTCCGATCAATAGTATGTCATCTACATATAATATCAGGAAGATAACAATGCTTCCACTAATCCTCTTATAAACACAAGGCTCATCTTCGTTCTTGATGAAACCAAACTCTTTGATTTTCTCAACAAAAAGTAGATTCCAACTTCGAGAAGACTGTTTCAATCCATAAATGGATCTCAGTAGCTTGCATATTTTAGTGGCTTCATTTGAAGATACAAATCCTCGGGTTGTGTCATATACACTTCCTCAAGGAGGTTTCCATTTAGGAAAGCCATTTTGACATCCATTTGCCAGATCTCGTACTCATAATACATAGCAATAACAAGCAAGATTTTGATAGACTTAACCATAACAATAAGGGAAAAGGTATCATCATAATCAACATCATGAATTTGCTTGAAACCTTTACCACTAATCGCCTTTGAATAACCATAGCAACAAGGGAAAAGGGTCTCATCATAGTCAACACCATGAATTTATTTGAAACCTTTAGCCACTAATCGCCTTTGAATGTCTGTACATTGCCATCCCTGCTGGTCTTCTTTTTGAAGACCCACTTGCACCCTATGGGTCGTACCCCTTTAGGTGGTTCCACCAAGGTCCAAACTTGGTTTGTATACATGGGGTCCATCTCAGATTTCATCGCCTCAAGCCACTTCTTGGAGTCTGGTCCATTTATAACCTTTTTGTAGGTTGCAGGCTCATCATCATGATCCATTAGCAACACATTTCCTATCCGAGACATGAGAAATCTAGATCTCTTAGGCTCAAATCTTGGTCTAGCAGATCTACATAGGATTTGTGTTTCTTGAGCAGGCTTTCTAGCTACACCTACATGTAGGCCTTGCTCAGGTTCCAGTTTAGGTTCATTTTCAGTTTGTGGTTCTTGAACTTCAAGTTTTACCTTTGCAGTCTTTCTGGATAAGAACTCTTTCTCCAAAAAGATGTCAGTTCTTGCGACAAACAATTTACCCTCCGATGATAGGTAGAAGTTGATGCACGAATATTACTCACCGATATAGGCGGGCGCAAGACTGCGGCACGAAACAGCAGTGTACCGATCATTCAAGTAATAAAATGGGTGAATTTACCCAAGTATCGATCTCTCAAGGAACACAGTAAGGTGAAGTTATCTATCGAGGAGGAACTTGAGATCGAAGTCCTTTAAGTCGCATGGATTGCGGAAGGGTTGGAATGGATTGTGGAAAATGAACTAAAACTAACTACTAAATTACTATGCAGGCCGCTATGCATTACTTCGCAAGGTGAATGCAGACTATGCTGGCCGATATGCACTGCTTCGCTAGGCAGATGGGCGAGAAGGCAAGCAGATGAAGGGTTCGCACCGGAGGAAGTGAAGTGGATTATACGGGCCATTAACACCACTTAGCTTGGCGAACTGAAGAGTAGGAATGCGTAATGGATGAGTAGTCAAGCGGGATGGAAGAGTAGGTCGGCATAATGGAAGAATAAGCTCACGTAGAGGAAGAGTAGGCTTGCGTAATGGAATGGAGGGTAATGGTAGATGGAAGATGGAATGGGAGCGCTTCTCACTTGCATAAATCACAAGATAATTTCACATAGGCATGAAATAAACTTAAATGCAATAATAAGCTTTAGCAATCGTAGTTTATACCACCATGTTATCAAAATATAAAATACTACAAGATGAAGGGGGTGAGATTACAACCAAAGGGGTGGAGACTCATTGGAGGTTCACGACCAGAATCTAGGTTTGTTAAGCCTTGTACGAGCTCGGGCTCCAACTATCATCCGGGGTTTGGAAGAGCTGTCACCTTCTTCTAATGTACCCGTCATCTCCGTCAATAATCTTCGTCCACGACCTAGCCGGAGAACTTCACATGCGCAACAAGAAATCTCTTGAAATGGAGCTTGGAAGCATACAAACGATGGAGGAGGCCAAGAGGATGCACCATCTTTGGATTTATAATAAAATGGTGCCCGGAGCTCCTCCCTAAGATGGGCGGTGGTGGATCGGCGGAACAGGAACCCTTGGCATAGGAAATAAGATGGATCAGGCGAACTCTCGAATAGGTCGAGATCTGCATCTTTTATACAAAATAATCAACAATTTGGTCACGCACGGTCGAACGCACGACCGTGTGTGGACTGTGCGATATTAATCTTATAGGAAGCCTGATGCACAAATCTATATCTGCAAACGACAATGACAAGTGCACCGTATCGAAAGTAATATAGGTTATAAAACCAAGGTTATATTAGACTCGGGGTGGTTGAATACCTTTACTTCGGAAAATCTCTATTATTTTATCAAATAGAAATTTGGAGTTGGGTTGCAAATAGTAAAAACTAGAAATACTAATAGAATTAATTTGATAGTTTAAAAGCTAGCACCCGATCTTTGAATCACCTCGGAAATAGAGAATATTGAAATGAGAATAAATGCAATTCTCTTTTTGAAGAGGCTTTGACCGTGGAGGTTCCCAAAGCATGAACACCCCACTTTCGAGGTTTAGGTTCAACTAAGCTTAGGTGTATCGACCAAACTTTCATTCTCAAATAGCATCGTCTAAGACTTGCCTTAGGTTGTGAACCTCGCTATTGAATTTTACTCCAATCCGGAAGAGTTACGTCGTCCTCTTTCGAGGGTTGCGTTCTACTCCTTTTACCAATGAGCGATCGATTCATCTTATGAGCCTCTCGGCTAACTAAAGAACGAAAATAATATGAAAACTATATATTAATGATATAGCCTCATAATAATTTTTTAGATCAAAAGTAAATCGTAAGAGTTCAACAATTAGAGAAAAGCAATTTCATAACTTATAACAATATTAACTCATCCTTGGATCATCTCGATCGAGCACTATAGAAATTTAGTTACTCATTGAGATAGATGAATTAATTAAAATAAAGGAGAACATGATAAAATAAGAGGGGAATAAGTGTTGGGTTTTCTATATACCATTCAAAATGATAATAACATATCAAATATGCGCAGCGGAAGAAACAAAAACAAGAACAACCCAAAAGAGTTTCGGATCTTGCGATTTCATAAATCAAGAAATAAGGAAAGCAACACATTGCAATACCTGAAGGGGATTGATCAACACTCAACCAAGATGCTCCAAGTAGAAATCCCGAAGACAACCTCTGAGTCCCAAGCGCTGAAATCGATCGGCGCCTCTACGGAAGTCCACATGAGAGATGAAGAACCCTAACTTCTTGTTGCATAAGAACTAGGTCGAAGGAGAAGATCCCTCTACGTCTCCCATGGACTGCTAGGTCCAACGACAGAGAGAGGCGGCGATGACGTCGGGGTGCGGGAACAACCGATCGGAACCCTTCCGTCTCTCTCATTCCTTCGAAAAAGGAGATCGCTTCTTTAGGTTATGAAATCGTCTTCTATTTATACCCAGGCGAGAGAGAGGTTATCCGCACACCCACGACTTACATTGGAGTAAATAGAATTTGTCGAGTGAACATTTCACTGAAGAAATTTGTCGAGTAACAAACTGAATTCGTTGAGTAAAACAGAATTTGTCGAGTGAACCTTTCACTAAGAAATTTGTCGAGTAACAAGTAATTCATCGAGTGAACATTTCACTTGAAGAAATTCGTCGAGTCATGAATTCATCGAGTTCGTTGAGTAATCATAAATTTGTCGAGTCATTATGATTTCGTCGAGTCATTATGATTTCATTCATTCGACGAACTGAAGTAAGAGTCGTCGAGACACTCTCGACGACTCGACTCGAAAACTTGTCAACACGCTCTATACAATATTCACAATACCTGTGGAGCATTCAGTTGACTCGAACCAACTCTAATAAGTCATAGGATTGGTCCTTCACTCATATCCAATATGAGTAAGGCCAACACAATTCTTCCTCCAACTTGTCCAAACACTCTGGTGTGTGACCCCATAGGCTCATATCGCGTCGGCAGTGAGACTAGATGCTTGATCACTTCCAGATCACCTTGGAAGTACCAATAGTCTCCCACTTGATCTTGAACATATCAAACAAAAGTCTCACAAACAATGAGCAACATCTAGCAATACATCATTGCTACCCAAGCGATAAGAGTTCATAACTCAGCAAGCCTGTCTTGACCAATGTACCAGTGCTGTCATGTTCCTTTGTCCCTTACATCTGAATAGAACTAGAGGCATGAACCGTGTCACCCTCATAATTGTTCAATCCTAGTTTCCTGATCTAGAATAGACCTTAAGAAAGTGGTAAGCTCAATATCACATATTGGTTCAACCCAGCATGACCATGCATTTCTCGGTCTCATTCCATCCAGGGGCCCATAGATGTAACTCATGTCATAAAGGAGTACAAATCCCATATCTATCCACACACAAACACCCAAATGAATTGTAACATACCAAATAACCACCCTTATCATCAACCTTTCTCAAGGAAGACTTTAGATGGCATCAAAGTACGCTCTTCCTCACTTGATGAATGCTGTGACTTCAGGTCAAATAACTACAAACACCATTGTCAGTTGAGACCTACTTGTGACACGTTCATATGATAATCCACAAAGTAGTCTCAAGGTGGGTCTGTCCAGTACAACTTGTTCACTAACAAGTACCCATGTGATGACTTGATGTCACAATATTATGACCTGTGAGAATTGGTCATCAGTCAACGCACATGCTAGTCTTAATGTATCATCATTGCCTTTCAACTTCTAAGATGATACTCCGACCAGGGACCTTTTAAGAATGAAGCTTCTAATTCAACATAGGCCCTCACATTCAAGTCAAGCACTTGAATTCCTATGGAAGCAAACATTCTAAGGGCTTTTATTATGCTAATTAATCTATCAAATAGAAACTATTGACATAATGATGAGCAAAACTATATCCGCAAATGACAACATCAAGTGTACCGTATCGAATGTAGTATAGGTTATAGAAACCATGGTCGTATTAGACTCGGGGCAGTTGAGTACTCTTACTTCAAGAAAATCTCTATTATTCTATCAACAATACATTGGGGTTGGTTTTGCAAGAAAGAGAGATAACTTATTTTAAAAACTATGAATTAAAAGACTATCCACCTTGAATCACCTTGGAAAATAGATATAAGAAATAAAACTTCTAATTCTCTTAAAGAAATTACTTGACCGTGGAGGTTCCCGAATTATAAACGTACCTCTCTCGAGGATACGCTCAACTGAGTTAAGGTTGATCAATCGAACTTTCGCTCTAGAATCAAAATCCCTAAAACCCGCTTTATCATAGTGAACCCCTCAATTAGATTTGACTCCAATCTGGGAGAATTATGTCATCCTCTCTCGAGGAGTGCATTCAACTCTCTTTATCCTTGAAGTGATCGATTCGAAATCAAAACCTTTCGGTTATTAGACTACGGAAACAAGAATGAGAATTATATATCGACAATATAATTTCAATCCAATAAAGTTCAAGGATAAATCTTAAGTATTCTAAGGAAGAGAAAGAGAAACTATAAATTAAATCATGAATTATATTTTCCTTGGATCATCTCGGTCTAGTACTAATAGAAATTTAGCTACTCATAGAGATTAAGGAATTAAAGAAAATAAAAGAATACATGAAGAAGGAAGAATAGAATGAGAAAACAAAACTATTTTATTAATTGAGGCAAAGGAAATTACAAACTATGAATTGAAAATTATAACCGCTGAATCGAAAACTACAAGTACAAGATTAAAGAGAAATATAAGAAACTACTTAAAATAGTAAAATAATACAAGAAATGAAATGTCTAATCCTAAAATTCATCTCCCAAAATTCTTTTTTAAACATTTGCTGGAGCTGGCTTTATATAGCTGCAAATTTGAGGTTACACGCCCTTGGTCACGCCCGTGACCAAGGGGCGTGTAAGGGGCGTGATCGAAGCAGTAGTGGGGAGGGAGCCTTCTGGAGTAATTGCTGGCATTACGTGCGTGTCACACCCCTAGGTCACGCCCGTGACCTGGGGGCGTGTAATCTTTAAATCTATTGCTAGCGGGAAAACTTCAGCGGGAAGGGGCGCGGGGCGAGTCACGCCCATGAACTGATGTCACGCCCCATGGTCACGCCCGTGACCTGGGGCGTGTAACTTTAAATGATGTGACAGGCGTGTTCTGGGAGCAGGAGGCGGGTCATGGTCGTGACCATTGGTCATGCCCCCCAGGTCACTCCCGTGACCTGGGGCGTGTAACTGTCAAATCTTCACGGAATGCTCCCGGGGTGGCAGCAACAGGTCTGGAAGACCTCTAGGTTGTCACGCCCCTTGGTCACGCCCGTGACCTTGGGCGTGTACTTGTAAATTTCGTCCAAAATGTCCAGAAAAACTGAAAATATAAGATAAGCCTAAGTTAGACTATAAAATTGAAAAGATTATTAATTAAATGAGAAAAACATAGAAACTATATAATTTCATATTAAAAATACATTAAACTTATACTAAAAGATGAGTATATAAATCACTCATCAAATACCCCCATCGTTGAGCTTTTGCTATTCGAGAGCAAAAGAATGAGAGAATAATTATAAGAAATCGATATTATTTTTAATTAACCAAAATTTCATTAAACCAAGAGAATGTTAAAAGTAAATTCCAGGAATTCAAGAATTAAGTCATAAGTTATGGTGATAATTTAAAAAGAGGAAAATATTTAGCTAAGTACTTCTCAAGATAACTATTTAGCAAACAAAATTATAGAAATTTTCAAACAAGAATAGATTGAAATTATAAACACTTTAACATAAATGAAACTTAAGGAAAAGACACCTACCAAAATATTGCTCTCTTAATAATTTAGTTTATGACTAGAAATAATGAAATTGGCTAGGGATGGGTTTAACGAAATGGCAAACTGAAGAGATACTAAAAGGTGATGAATTTTATCCTCTCACCTTAATTGAATACGAATTTATATATGTTTAGGAAAATAATGAATTTTATCCTCTTATTTTCCATGCCATATAATCTTTTTAAAATTTCTCTTCGTTCAAAAACCCAAAATGTATATGTTTAGATGTAATGAATTTTATCCTCTTATATCATGACATATAATCTCTTAAATGATTTTGGGTGCATATGTTTAGGAAATAATGAATTTTATCCTCTTATTTTCATGATATATGATCTTTTTCTATATTTCTTTTTTTATTTGCCAACAAAGGGTGAGGGGGAAGAAATACTTCTAGTTTATAAATTAAAGTATTTTGAGAGCAACTTTTTAGTGGAATGAAATTTCCTAAGATCTTAAAGTTAAAAGAGAATATAATAGAAATCTAGAGATGTTTAGCCAATTTACTACAAAGTGAAGCTATTTAAAATTAAACGGAGAATTAGTGTTAAATAAATTCTCTAATTGAACTAAAAGCATAAAATGTTTCTTAAAACTAAATTACTTCAAATTTAATTTTAACAAATTCTGATTAAATAATATATTACCGAAATAAAAAATGTAGGAATACTTATAATCATACCTCAAACTAGATTTCTAGAAAAATAGAAACAACAAGTAACAAGTAGATATACCAATAAATATATTACTATATATTTTTTATATTCTTGGACTTCCCAAGGTCTACCCGGTGAAGGGTTCGCATGATACTAGGAGGTGCGATGGGAGTTCAAGCCCAAACCTCCCTTTCCAAGATATTAGATTTTTTTTTATAATTTTTATAAATATATATATATATTTTATCTTTTTTATAAATTGAAAAGAAAGCCTAAAAAGCTATGCTACACCCCCATACTTAAAATTAAATATAGTCCCCAATGTTTAAAACTAAGGATGAAGATTACGTGAAAGAAAAATGCATAAAAATTTAAAGATAAGCAAGGGGTGCCTCCCAAGAGCGCTTTCTTTTTCCCGTCTTTAAGCTAGATAGTTAGTGTTAGGAAAACGGAAATGCAAAAGAGAAGTGGACATGCAACTCCCCTAATTCACGCTTAGGTGAATGTGCCGACGTCAGTCGGCTAGCTTCTCCTCCGCTTAACATGTGATTCTCCATTTGTCGTTGGGCTTGAATTTGCAAATCCAAATCACCTATACATACCTGAGGTATTTTGGGAATATAAAGATGAGCGGCATATGGATCATCAATTAATTGGGGTAGCAACGGTTCATCTTCAACCAGAAAATTATTAGTATATAGAGAATCATAATTAAACGTGTCAGATAATTTTTCGCAAGGAGGAGGTGCTTGCGAAAATAAAAGATTAAGCTCCGGTTATTCCTTTTCTAAAATAAATATTTCTTTTGAAAAATCTAGTGCATTACCAAGCGGAATAAAATTTTCGGACACAAGATTTTCATGAATTTTTGGCTGAACTAAAATAGAAGAATTTTATGAAAAATCATGAGAAAGAAAAGAAGATCCGGGTGGAGTAGGGGAAGAAACTTGTTCTTCTTCTATTTCATCCGGGGTGCCCAAAACATTAAGAAATTCTTGGTAAGAGAATTTTTCTTCATCTTTGGTAAAAGAAGTTATGGGATTACATGAAATTAAGCACATGTTCCTCCATAACTAAATTATCAAAGGATGGAGAAAAAGCACTAGAAGAAGTCATATTTTTATCTAAGTTTTGGGGGGAAGTATTTATTTGAATCGGCAGAATTTCCCCAAAATTAGAGAATGAAAATTGCGGCGCAAGAGAAGAACAAAAATTCGGATCTAAAGATTTATCTTCATTGCTCTAAGAACTATCCGGGTGAGCTTGCCACCAAGAATAATCGACTTTGGCGCTAGAAGAACAATTATCAAATGCCGAAAAATTATTCTCATGAAATTTAGAAAAAATATTTTCATCAAAGTTTGAAAAATTATTTTCTTGAAAAGATGAAAAATTATAATCGTAATTATTATCCTCTAAATTTTTGGGGGAAGTATTAAATTGAATCGGTGGAAAATCCCCAAAATTAGAGAAAGAAAACTGCGGTGCATAAGAAGAAGATTAAAAATTTTGATCTAAAGATTTTTCTTCACCGCTCCGAGAACTATCCAGGTGAGCTTGCCACCAAGAATAATCTACTTCGGAGCTAGAAAAACAATTATTAAACGCTAAAAAATTATTCTCATGAAAATTAGAAAAAATATTTTCATCAAAGTTTGAAAAATTATTTTCATTAAAAGAGAAAATATTATGATCATAACTATAATCAAAATTATTTGCATAAGATTGAGAAAAAATATTTTCATAATATAAATTTTGAGAATAAGAATGCAAAACACTTTGATGAGGAGCACCACAATAATTGTAACTAATTTGGCGCTTTCGTGCGGCTTCCAAAAGATTAACTTGGTTTTGAAGCTCGGCAACCTTTACGGCCAATTCAGATAAATTCATTTAATAAATTCAAAAGAGAACAACCTTAACTTAAATGAATGGAATTTTAGAGAATAATTATAATATATTAAAAAATATATTTATTTATATATATATTTTTTTTTCAAAAAGTGGGTTTAGTTAGTCCCGGACTTCCCAAGGTCAACCCGGTGAAGGGCTCGCAAGGTACTAGAGGCTGTGATGGGAATTTATGCCCAAAACGTCCTTTCCGAGAATTTAAATTACGCCTTTTAAGATTTTTAAAAATTTTAAGAGAAGGGGGGGGGGGGGGGGAATAGGACGATAAAATTAATAGATATTTCTTTTTTCGAAATATCAACCATTTCCCCAGCAACGTCGCCAAAAACTTGATGACCAAAACTATATCCGCAAACGACAACGGCAAGTGTACCGTATCGAATGTAGTATAGGTTATAGAAACCAAGGTCGTATTAGACTCGGGGCGGTTGAGTACTCTTACTTCAAGAAAATCTCTATTATTCTATCAACAATACTCTGGGGTTGGTTTTGCAAGAAAGAGAGATAACTTATTTTAAAAACTATGAATTAAAAGACTAGTACTCAACCTTGAATCACCTTAGAAAATAGATATAAGAAATAAAACTTCTAATTCTCTTAAAGAAATTACTTGATCGTGGAGGTTCCCGAATTATAAACGTACCTCTCTCGAGGATACGCTCAACTGAGTTTAGGTTGATCAATCGAACTTTCGCTCTAGAATCAATATCCCTAAAACCCACTTTATCATAATGAACCCCTCTATTGGATTTGACTCCAATCCAGGAGAATTATGTCATCCTCTCTCGAGGAGTGCATTCAACTCTCTTTATCCTTGAAGTGATCGATTAGAAATCAAAACCACTCGGTTATTAGACTACGGAAACAAGAGTGAGAATTATATATTGACAATATAATCTCAATCCAATAAAGTTCAAGGATAAATCTTAAGTATTCTAAGGAAGAGAAAGAGAAACTAAAAATTAAATCATGAATTATATTTTCCTTGGATCATCTCGGTCGAGTACTAATAAAAATTTAGCTACTCAAAGAGATTATGGAATTAAAGAAAATAAAAGAATACATGAAGAAGGAAGAATATAATGAGAAAACAAAACTATTTTATTAATTGAGGGAAAGGAAATTACA
Source organism: Dactylorhiza incarnata (assembly GCA_033032865.1). Taxonomy (NCBI): domain Eukaryota; kingdom Viridiplantae; phylum Streptophyta; class Magnoliopsida; order Asparagales; family Orchidaceae; genus Dactylorhiza; species Dactylorhiza incarnata. The sequence continues at coordinate 9,105,169 of JAWHQI010000023.1, forward strand.
AAGTATGAATTGAAAATTACAACTACTGAATTGAAAACTACAAGTACAAGATTAAAGAGAAATATAAGAAACTACTTAAAATAGTAAAATAATACAAGAAATGAAATGTCTAATCCTAAAATTTGTCTCCCAAAATTCTTTTTTAAACATCTGCTGGAGCTGGCTTTATATAGCTGCAAATTTGAGGTTACACGCCCTTGGTCACTCCCGTGACCAAGGGGCGTGATCGAAGCAGCAGCGGAGAGGGCGCCTTCTAGAGTAATTGCTGGCGTTATGTGCGTGTCACGCCGCTAGGTCACGCCTGTGAACTGGGGGCGTGTAGTCTTAAAATCTACTGCTGGCGGGAAAACTTTGGTGGGAAGGAGCACAGGGCGAGTCACGCCCGTGAAATGATGTCACGCCCGTGAAATGATGTCACGCACATGACCTGGGGCATGTAACTTTAAATGATGTGTCAGGCGTGTTCTGGGAGCAGGAGGCGGGTCATGGCCGTGACTGGTCACTCCTGCAGGTCATGCCCGTGACCTGGGGCGTGTAACTGTCGAATCTTCACGGAATGCTCCCGGGGTGGCGGAAACAGGTTTGGAACACCTCTAGGCTGTCACGCCCCTTGGTCCCACCCGTGACGTTGGGCGTGTACTTGTAAATTTTGTCCAAAATGTCCAAAAAATCTGAAAATATAATGTAACACCCCAAAAATCATGGTTCAGCGAAGTAGGCGGAGTGGTAGTGCTGCACTTGAAGCAGGCTAAATCTTCCCTTTCTGCTCTTAGCGCACGATCAGTGGCCTCATCGCGCACGACCGACGATCGTGCGCCAGCGATCGTGCGTTAATTCAGAAGAGAATCGAGTTCTGTCTCGGACAGTGCGCACGACCATTTCCCTCTTCGCGCACGACCAGTGATCATGCGCCAACGATCGTGCGCCCTGTTTGTTCTGTTCCGCAATTTTGAGCGGAGAAGGTGATCGGTCCGTCCAAATCTTTTGGAATCCGATCCAGCGGCTAGGATTAGATGCTGGAGGTTATTAGGGCTTATGAGAGGGGTTTAATCCTCATTATTTCATATCCATTCTCTCTCCAAACCTAGAGGAAGAAGAAGGAGGCAAGGAAGAAGAAGGAGAGATCCCGCCATTGACGGAGCTCCGGATCTCCGTTTCGCGAGCCGATTCCAGATCTGGAGAGTGCAGCCCGGTGCGGTCGTTTCCCTCCGTCTAGAATCTCGGATCCATGGCGAAGAAGAACGCTCCTAGGGTAACGATTCTTCCTCCCGAACTTTGGACTTGTATTTGTCCTTTCATTCCTCTTCCTATGTTTGCATGAGGTATCTCTTTCACCAAATGGGTGAAGTGTAGGATTTCCTCAAGTTCTTCGGAACTCCGGGTTGATTGTGTCCGTCCCCGGCATATTGCTTGTAGAAAATCCGGTAGTCGTGCGGATTTAGGCATTGTGTGTGAAGCTTATTCGTGGCCGTGAGCCCGAATCGGTGATGCTTGATTTGCGACGTTGCATTTAGGTTAAGCCTAGAATGCGTGCAGGAGAATGACTCCATGATATATGCGATAATATTGCGGGATTTAAGCGTAGGCGTTTTGTGAAGATCCTAACGGAAGCCCCATGCTTTGCGAGTGGTTGAATGCAAACCTTCACCACTAGAATTGTTGAGGAGTGGTCTTGTACCTCTTTTTTGGTTACGTGTAAAGCCCTAACGATCCATCATGCCCTCCGACCGAAAGGCGGAGTCGGGTCTTGAGTCGTTACAAAGTAAACTTTTAAGACTTGGGTGTTGTAACTTATGTTTTGTGTAGCACTAGCGAGTGCTAAACCCTTACAGGCCGAGGTGATGTCATACCCGCATCGTGTGTTCAATCGATGACAAGAGCACGGTAATTGGCTGAACTGAACCTGTTTCCAGGCGCGGCGGTAAGGGGATTTATCTCTTGTAAACCCGAACGACCTTGGGAGAGGTTGGGAAGGGCGTCTTGCCTAGACCGACCAAAAGCTCTTTTCTATCTAGAGTTTCCGGACTCATGATGGTTTTGGTGCTCGGGAAGAAGTACCTTTGGTGCATGCCTTGAGAGCATGGAGCGTGCGGTTGTGTGTACCCACGTTTGTGATGAATTGATGTTGTTAGCCTCATGCGGTTGTTTAGGCGGTTGTGGGAACCTTCGGGTGAACCCAACCAACATCATGTGCATACCTAGGTTCCTTTCTTTTGATGCTCAACCTAGAAGATTGATTGTGCTTGAAACCTCACCTTGTGTAGTTGCACTTTCTTTATATTAGTACTTGTGCTAGTATGGCTTGCTTGCAGGGTAGAAGCTCCGCCACCCTGGGAAAGGGGTGGGGTCGATATAATTTGGTCAGCTTTGCTGACCGTTACCTTGTTTGCCACCACTTGGTGGAATGTTCTTATGCAGGTGCAGGCGAGCCTAGCGGAAAATAGCGGGCGGTGGCCCTTATGCTGAGTTGGCCCTCGAAGGCCAGCCTCTTTTCTGTTTTCCTTGTATTGCCGGCCTGCGTGCCGATGTATGTTTGGAGTTTTTATCACATTTGGTAAATGTAAGGCCTTAAGGCCGTAACTCTATATTTTGGTTTCATTCCTATGATAGTGGACAGTTCTAATTGAAATGGTTTAATTAATGCTTCCGCTTACATTTTGTACTCTCGTTTAGTTGTTACTTTTCTGGTTATCACCTTTTAACTCCTAGCTAGTGTGGTTTGTATGGCGTGGGGTCCCGGCCGGACCTGCTGTTATACTCTTCGTACTGGCCGGGTGTTACAATTTGGTATCGGACTTAAGGCGTCGATCCGTAGTTCAGCGAATTCGGGACGAATTCCTTTTAAGGGGTGGTGCGCACGGGTTGTGCATTCACCTAAAACGACAAAAACTAATAAGAATGTCCACTTAGGAATGAAAAGAAAACATACTTGTTTGCGGAACCTGAGCGTCCCATGATTGATGTTTGATATGTTTTGGGTCACTAAATTGTGCTTTGCATGATTATAGGTGACTAGAAGTGCTGCGGGGCAGTCTCGACCCCGTAACACCTCTGAAAGTAGTGGGTCGGCTGAAGTACCAGCGACCACTCCTTCGGCTGAGATGATCAAGTTAGTCGCTGAAGTGGTCTTCGCGATGATCAACACTCAGTCTGGGCGGCTTGCACAACCTACTACTCCGACTCTGGATGTGGCCCCTGTAACTGTTGCTGCAGTGGAACCTGCGGTAGAACTGAGGGTGGAACGTCGAGTTGCGCATGTAGTAGTGGGGCGAGCGCGTGACCAGCAATTAAAGTACTTTCTGAGCCTCAACCCTCCATCCTTCGAGGGGACGGAATCCCCTGGGAGAGCTGCTTAGTGGTTGTCAGAGATAAAGAGGACTTTAATGTCTATGCTTATAAGCAAAGATATGTTGGTAACCTTAACCACCTTCCTACTTATAAGAGAAGCAAGACTTTGGTGGGAAGAAGAGTTGTTGCACAAGTTTGGTGGGAGACAACTTTCTGAAATCTCTTGGGAAAGCTTCCATGAGTCTTTCCTTCTAAAGTTTATACCCCTAACCGAGATTCCTGAACTACAAGATCAGTGTCCACACCTAGAGCAGGGAGAACACTCAGTGGATGAGTACCTGATTGAGTTCATCAGTCGGAATCGTTATGAGAGGTCTATGTGGGAAGATGAGGAAACCAAGGTCAACAAGTTCTACAATGGTCTGCGAGATGACCTAAGACTAATGCTCGTGGGTCCAAAGTTACTCGGCTTCAACGTCTTAGTGAAAACAGCTAAATCTCTGGAAATGGATATGAAGAGTATGCCGTGCGCGAAAGACTTCAATGAGTTTCATGCGTCGGTCTCTCAGTCCAAGTCTGAGTTCAGAAGAAACAAGAGAAAGTTTAACTCTGTGGAAGCTAAGACTGCACGGTGTTCCTTAAATTGTTTCACTTGTGGAAAGGTGGGACACAAAGCCGCGGTGTGTCGAAGTGGTCCCCCAAAAGCAAAAAGCGGAGAAGTGGACTATGCTCGTGCGATGGGTTCAGCTCCTATGGAGAAAGGCAAAGCGGTGGAGTCTGTGATTCCCCAATATTCTCTAACCCAGCCGAGAGTCTACTCTTATGGCCAGCAAGAGGTCATTCAGCATTGCGATGTTGCCACAGGTATGGATGATCATCTCCTAATATGATTTCTACCCCGTGTGCGGATAGAGATAGAAATATGTCCATTGTATCTGTTGACAACAAAATTTTATGTCTTGTATTTGTGTGCAATTAGGCCTTGTCCTAATTATCGACTATTCGATGAGAGCTCTGTTGGTGTGGGAGCATCGCTCTCCTATTTGTCTAAGGACTTCGTGTTATGAATCGAATTGTCATTTACCTTAGTCAAGGATAGATTGGAGGTAATGTTGCCTAATAGATCTCGAGTGAGCACGAATAGGAGAAGCTGTGAAAAGGCGCGAAGATGTTCTTCACCTTGTTGAAGGATTCGGGGCCTAAGACCAGTTTTGTGTTGTCCTAGTAGTAGCGGACCAAGCTGACTGAGAGGAACCGTTATCCGATTCCGAGAATCGACGACTTACTTGACCAACAGGTTGGGTCGACGGTATACTCTATGCTTGACTTAAGGTCCGACTACTATCAGCTTAGTATTAGGGAATGTGATATTCCAAAGGCAGCGTTCAGTACCCGCTTTGGGCACTATGAGTTCACGGTGATGCCGTTCGGTCTGTCAAATGCACCGTCGGTATTCATGGACTTAATGAACAGGACATTTCGAGAGTATTTGGATCAATTTGTGATCGTCTTCATCGACGGCATTCTGGTATACTCTCAGTCGAAAGAGGAGCATGTAGGGCATCTGCACGCAGTTCTGAGCACCTTGAGGAGGAGTCAGCTTTATGCCAAGTTCTCCATGTGCGAGTTTTGGCTACCGTCAGTAGCATTCCTTGGTCACGTCGTTAGTGGAGATGGAATTGCAGTAGATCCGTCGAAGATAGAAGCGATCCGAGCGTGGCCTTTGTTGAAAACATAGCGGAAGTCCGAAGTTTCTTAGGACTTGCCGGCTATTATAGGCGCTTTGTGGAAAACTTCTCGAGGATCGCACTTCCTCTCACAAAACTGACTAGGAAGGATCATAAGTTCGTTTGGTCGCCCGAGTGCGCACGAGCTTTAGAAGAACTGAAGAGCCGTCTGACCACGGCGCCCATTCTATGCTCGCCACAAGGTACGGAAGGCTATGAAATTTATAGCGACGCCTCGGGGAGTGGTTTGGGTTGTGTCCTAGTGCAGTTCGGTAAGGTAATTGCCTACGGCTCCCGGCAGTTGAAGGTTCATGAGAGGAATTACCCGGTCCATGATTTGGAGCTAGCGGCCGTGGTATTTGCTCTTAAGCTTTGGAGGCATTTTTTGTATGGCGTGAAGATCGACATCTTTACCGACCACAAGAGCCTCAAGTACTTGCTGGATCAAAGGGAGTTGAATATGCGTCAAAGGAGGTGGTTGGAGTTCCTTGGGGACTACACCTTCGACATCAAATATACTCCTGGAAAGGGAAATGTAGTTGCGGACGCGTTGAGTCGTCGGGCTCCCGCTCAAGCAAATTAGATTTTGATGCACGATGAGCGTCTAATCTGTGAGCTGGAAGAAATGGAGATCATTTGCGTTGATAGGAGAGCATCCACTTCAGCATGCTTGAACTGGACGGAGGTTCAATACGACCTTGCCGACCGAGTTCGACAGGCATTGGAGCTGGATGAGAGCATGAAACGCTAAAGCGGAAACCGTTGATGGGTTAAACGCTAATTTCTCCTTCGAAGATGGCCTTATGTGGAAAGAGGGCAGATTATGCGTCCCAAACATTGGCACTCTACGGGCGGAGTTGATGTACGAGGCTCATCATACCAAATACTCTATCCACCCGGGGAGCACGAAAATGTACATGGACATGAAGAAGCTTTTCTGGTGGCCGGGTATGAAGAGAGACATTGCCCTCTACGTGGCCAAGTGTAATACTTTCACGTTGGTGAAGGCGGAATGTCAGCGTCCCGGTGGATTTTTGAAGTCCTTGCCGATTCCGGAGTGGAAGTTTGATGATATCTCGATGGATTTCGTGCACGGATTGCCGAGATCACAGCAGGGAAACGACGCCATCTGGGTGATCGTGGACCGATTGACGAAAGTATCGCACTTTATTCCGAACCGGAAGGATGATTCTGTAGAAAAGCTAGCGAAGCTCTATGTTGATAGTTTTGTGCGGCTGCACGGTGTCCCTCGTAGCATCGTCAGCGATCGTGACGGGCGTTTCACATCGAAAGATTGGAGGCTTATCCATGAACTGTTGGGCACTAAATTGAAGTTTAGCACGGCCTTCCACCCGCAAATGGATGGGCAGACCGAGAGGACCAACAGGACTATGGAGGATATGCTCCGAATGTGCGCTCTAGATTTTGGAAAGAAGTGGGAAGATCATCTCTATATGATCGAGTTCGCCTACAATAATAGCTACCAAGCCAGTATACAGATGGCTCCCTTCGAGGCCCTCTATGGTAAGAAGTGTCGTACGCCGTTGTCTTGGGCGGAAACGGGCGATACTAAGCTATTAAAGCGAAAGGACGTTGAGGAAGCAACTTCGACGACCCGATCTCTACGTGAAAGGCTATTGGTTGCCCAGGATAGGCAAGCAAAGTATTTCAATGCCAAGCTTAGGAACCTAGAGTTTGCCGTTGGTGACCGGGTTTACTTGAAGATCAAACCGTGCAAAGGGGTATCAAGGATCCGACGCTTGAAAAAGCTCAGTCCAAGGTACTTAGGACCGTTTGAGATCGTGGAGCGTGTTGGTGATGCGGCTTATCGGCTTGCACTATCTGTAGAGCTGAGCGGTCTGCACGACGTGTTTCACATTTCAGTGTTGAGGAAGGCAGTGCAAGAGCCTACTCATATCGTTGCGGTCGGCAAAGTTTCGGTTGATAGTGGGTTGTCAACGAAGGTCAAGCCCTTACGCATCGAAGATACCGAAGTAAAACAGCTGCCGAACAAGTTCATTCGGATGGTAAAAGTCCGGTGGGATAATTGCGGCCGAGAGGAGCTCTCTTGGGAGAGAGAGCAAGCGATGCTTGCGGAGTACCCCGAGCTATTTCTCTCAGGTAATTTATAGCTGAATTTCTTGCTATTTCTGTTTTTATAAATTTCGGGACGAAATTCTTTTAAGGGGGGTGGAGTTGTAACACCCCAAAAATCGTGGTTCAGCGAAGTAGGCGGAGTGGTAGTGCTGCACTTGAAGCAGGCTAAATCTTCCCTTTCTGCTCTTAGCGCACAATCAGTGGCCTCATCGCGCACGACCGGCGATCGTGCGCCAGCGATCGTGCGTTAATTCAGAAGAGAATCGAGTTCTGTCTCGGACAGTGCGCACGACCATTTCCCTCTTCGCGCACGACCAGTGATCGTGTGCCAGCGATCGTGCGCCCTGTTTGTTCTGTTCCGCGATTTTGAGCGGAGAAGGTGATCGGTCCGTCCAAATCTTTTGGAATCCGATCCAGCGGCTAGGATTAGATGCTGGAGGTTATTAGGGCTTATGAGAGGGGTTTAATCCTCATTATTTCATATCCATTCTCTCTCCAAACCTAGAGGAAGAAGAAGGAGGCAAGGAAGAAGAAGGAGAGATCCCGCCATTGACGGAGCTCCGGAGCTCCGTTTCGCGAGCCGATTCCAGATCTGGAGAGTGCAGCCCGGTGCGGTCATTTCCCTCCGTCTAGAATCTCGGATCCATGGCGAAGAAGAACGCTCCTAGGGTAACGATTCTTCCTCCCGAACTTTGGACTTGTATTTGTCCTTTCATTCCTCTTCCTATGTTTGCATGAGGTATCTCTTTCACCAAATGGGTGAAGTGTAGGATTTTCTCAAGTTCTTCGGAACTCCGGGTTGATTGTGTCCGTCCCCGGCATATTGCTTGTAGAAAATCCGGTAGTCGTGCGGATTTAGGCATTGTGTGTGAAGCTTATTCGTGGCTGTGAGCCCGAATCGGTGATGCTTGATTTGCGACGTTGCATTTAGGTTAAGCCTAGAATGCGTGCCGGAGAATGACTCCATGATATATGCGATAGTATTGCGGGATTTAAGCGTAGGCGTTTTGTGAAGATCCTAACGGAAGCCCCATGCTTTGCGAGTGGTTGAATGCAAACCTTCACCACTAGAATTGTTGAGGAGTGGTCTTGTACCTCTTTTTTGGTTACGTGTAAAGCCCTAACGATCCATCATGCCCTCCGACCGAAAGGCGGAGTCGGGTCTTGAGTCGTTACAAAGTAAACTTTTAAGGCTTGGGTGTTGTAACTTATGTTTTGTGTAGCACTAGCGAGTGCTAAACCCTTACGGGCTGAGGTGATGTCATACCCGCATCGTGTGTTCAATCGATGACAAGAGCACGGGAATTGGCTGAACTGAACCCGTTTCTAGGCGCGGCGGTAGGGGGATTTATCTCTTGTAAACCCGAACGACCTTGGGAGAGGTTGGGAAGGGCGTCTTGCCTAGACCGACCAAAAGCTCTTTTCTATCTAGAGTTTCCGGACTCATGATGGTTTTGGTGCTCGGGAAGAAGTACCTTTGGTGCATGCCTTGAGAGCATGGAGCGTGCAGTTGTGTGTACCCACGTTTGTGATGAATTGATGTTGTTAGCCTCATGCGGTTGTTTAGGCGGTTGTGGGAACCTTCGGGTGAACCCAACCAACATCATGTGCATACCTAGGTTCCTTTCTTTTGATGCTCAACCTAGAAGATTGATTGTGCTTGAAACCTCACCTTGTGTAGTTGCACTTTCTTTATATTAGTACTTGTGCTAGTATGGCTTGCTTGTAGGGTAGAAGCTCCGCCACCCTGGGAAAGGGGTGGGGTCGTTATAATTTGGTCAGCTTTGCTGACCGTTACCTTGTTTGCCACCGCTTGGTGGAATGTTCTTATGCAGGTGCAGGCGAGCCTAGCGGAAAATAGTGGGCGGTGGCCCTTATGCTGAGTTGGCCCTCGAAGGCCAGCCTCTTTTCTGTTTTCCTTGTATTGCCAGCCTGCGTGCCGATGTATGTTTGGAGTTTTTATCACATTTGGTAAATGTAAGGCCTTAAGGCCGTAACTCTATATTTTGGTTTCATTCCTATGATAGTGGACAGTTCTAATTGAAATGGTTTAATTAATGCTTCCGCTTACGTTTTGTACTCTCGTTTAGTTATTACTTTTCTGGTTATCACCTTTTAACTCCTAGCTAGTGTGGTTTGTATGGCGTGGGGTCCCGGCCGGACCTGCTGTTATACTCTTCGTACTGGCCGGGTGTTACATATAAGATAAGCCTAAGTTAGACTATAGAATTGAAAATATTATTAATTAAATGAGAAAAACATAGAAACTATATGATTTCATATTAAAAATACATTAAACTTATTCTAAAAGATGAGTATATAAATCACTCATCACATAACAATAAGAACATGCCATAAATGTAAAATGAAAAACATAGTACATATCACAATTCATCAAATGAATAAACAACCAACAAACATACAATCCATAAGGCTCCCACTAAAGATGATCATTCAGGTATCTAATACCCATTGATCTAACATGACCATCATGCTTCTTTTGCGCAAGAGGCATTGCCAGTGGATCCGCTATGTTTTCTTCAGTCGGTACTCTACAAATGTTCACATCTCCTCGATCGACAATCTCTCGAATAAGATGGAATCGCAGAAGTATGTGCTTGGAGCGCTGATGAGATCTAGGTTCCTTAGCTTGGGTTATTGCACCATCATTGTCACAGTAGAGAACTACGGGACCAACAATGCTAGGAACTACACCAAGCTCGCTGATGAATTTCCTAATCCACACAGCGTCCTTCGCCGCATTTGCAGCAGCGATATACTCGGCCTCATTCATAGAATCGACAACTGTCTCTTGCTTGGAACTCTTCCAGCTTACAACTCCTCCATTAAGGAAAACTACAAAACCTGACTGGGACTTTGAATCATCCCTATCAGTCTGGAAGCTAGCATCCATATAACCATTTACAATGAGCTCTTCCTCTACACCATACACCAAGAACATATCCTTAGTCCTTCTCAAGTACTTTAGGATATTCTTGACAACAATCCAGTGACCATCAGCGGGATCAGACTGATACCTGCTCATCATGCTCAAAGCATATGAGACATCGGGCCGAGTACACAACATTACATACATGATTGATCCAATTGCCGAAGCATATGGAATCAACTTCATGTGGTCCTTATCTTCAAAAGATTTAGGACACAGGTCCTTAGAGAGACTCACACCATGAGACATGGGTAAGAATCCCTTCTTGGACTCAAACATGCTGAACCTCTTCAACACCTTCTCAATGTAGGTACTCTGGGTCAAACCTAGCAACTTCTTCGATCTATCTCTATAGATCTTAATACCTAGTATATAAGTCGCTTCGCCCAAGTCTTTCATAGAAAAGCATTTCCCTAGGTTGTTCTTAACAACTTGCAGGGTCGGAATGTCATTCCTGATCAATAGTTTGTCATCTACATACAATATCAGGAAGACAACCATGCTCCCACTGATCCTCTTGTAAACACAAGGCTCATCCTCGTTCTTGATGAAACCAAACTCTTTGATTTTCTCATCAAAATGAAGATTCCAACTTTGAGAAGCTTGTTTCAATCCATAAATGGATCAATTCAACTTGCATATTTTAGTGGCTTCACTTGGAGATACAAAACCCCCGGGTTGTGTCATATACACTTCCTCAAGGAGGTTTCCATTAAGGAAAGCCATTTTGACATCCATTTGCCAGATCTCGTAGTCATAATATGCAACAATAACAGGTATAATTCTGATGGACTTGACTATGGCCACAGGGGAAAAGGTCTCATCATAGTCAATACCATGAATTTGCTTGAAACCTCTAGCCACCAGCCGACCTTTGAATGTCTGTACATTCCTATCCATGTCGGTCTTCTTCTTGAAGACCCACTTGCACCCTATGGGTTTTATCCCTTCAGGTGGTTCTACCAAGGGCCAAATTTGGTTTGTATACATGGAGTCCATTTCAGATTTCATGGCCTCAAGCCACTTCTCGGTGTCTAGTCCATTCATAGCATCTTGGTAGGTTGCAGACTCATCATCATGATCCATAAGCAACACATTACCTATCTGAGACACGAGAAATCCATATCTCTCAGGCTCAAATCTTGGTCTACCAGATCTACGTAGGACTTGTGTTTCCTGAGCAGGCTCTCCAGCTATAACTTCTTGTAGCCCTTGCTCAGGTTCCACTTCCGGTTCGTTTATTGTTTGTGGTTCTTGAACTTCTTCAAGTTCTACCCTGGCAGTCTTTCTGGATAAGAACTCTTTCTCCAAAAAGACACCAGTCCTTGTGACAAACACTTTGCCCTCAGATGGTAGGTAGAAGTAGTACCCTTTGGTCTCCCTAGGATACCCCACTAGATAACATTTATCCAACTTGGGTTCCAACTTGTCAGGCATTTGCCATCGTACGTATGCCTCACAGCCCCAAATCTTAATGAACGACATACTAGGACACTTTCTAGTCCATATCTTATATGGTGTCTTTTGAACCATTTTCGTAGGAACTCGATTTAGTGTGAAAGCAGCAGTCTCTAGAGCAAACCCCAAAAAGAAACAGACAGATCCGCATGGCTCATCATCGATCGCACCATGTCTAACAAGGTATGATTCCTCCTCTCAGAAACACCATTATGTTGTGGTGTTCTGGGAGGAGTAAGCTGTGATACAATACCACACTCTTTGAGATGATCACAAAACTTATGACTCAGATATTCACCACCTCGATCAGATCGGAGTGCTTTTACCCTTTTTCCCAGTTGGTTCTCTACTTCATTCTTAAACACCTTGAACTTTTGAAAGGTTTCGGATTTGTTCTTCATAAGAAATATGTATCCGTATCTACTAAAATCATCAGTAAATGTAATGAAGTAGTAGAACCCACCTCTAGCCATAGAACTCATGGGTCCGCATACATCACTATGTATTATACCCAAAAGATCATCAGCCCTCTCACTACAACTAATGAAAGGAGCTTTCGTCATCTTGCCTAATAAACATGACTCGCATCTCTCAAATGATTCATAATCAAATGAGTCCAGTAGTCCATCTCTATGGAGCTTGGATATGCGTTTCTCATTTATATGGCTTAAACGACAATGCCAAAGGTACGCAGGATTCAAGTCATTTATTTTTAGTCTCTTAGTATTTTCTACATTATAGATCTGATGGTCTAATTTCAAAACATATAAACCATTAAACAATTGGGCTACACCATAACAAACATCATTCATAATAACCGAACAACAATTATTCTTAATTATAAACGAAAAACCTTTCATGTCAAGACATGAAATGGATATAATGTTTCTAGTTATGGCTGGAACGAAATAACAATTATCTAGTTCTATTACAAGCCAAGTGAGCAAAGAAAGACAATAGAAACCAATGGAAATAGCAACAACTCTTGCTCCATTTCCGACGCGCAGGTCTACCTCCCCATTATCCAGCATTCTTCTCCTTCTCAGTTCTGGCACCTTTGTACAAATGTGAGAACCGCATCCGGTATCCAATACCCAAGATGAAGGAGCAGAAAGGTTTATCTCTATAACATATATACCTGAAGTGGAAGTCACAATTCCCTTCTTCTTTTGCAGATCCTCAATATAGAGGGGACAGTTCCGCCTCCAACGCCCTGCCTTACCGCAGTGGTGGCACTTTCCTTCCTTCGCCAGACCTTTCCTTTTCAGTGCAGAAGATTTGGGATCAAGATGAGACTTAAATCCCATCTTCGTCTTCTTGGATCCCTTAGTCTTGCCATTGTATTTATGCATCATCAGTATGGGGCTAGCAGGCTTGACCTTCTTCATATTATTTTCGGTAGTTCTCAACATGCCTAGGAGCTCGGGCAGTGTCTTGTCTATTTCATTCATGTTATAGTTCAAGATGAACTACTCATAACTGTCCGACAACGATTGCAGGATCATATCTGTGGCTAACTCTTGGCCCAAGGGAAAACCCAGTCTTTCAAGGTTCTTTATATACCCAATCATCTTGAGTACGTGAGTCCCTACTGAGTCTCAAGCTCCCATCTTGCACTGAAATAATGCCTTAGATATGTCAAACCTCTTTTGCTGAGCTTGCCCCTCGAACATTTTTTTGAGGTGCTCGATTATCTCATAATCACACATGCTCTCGTGTTGCTTCTGAAGCTCAGAGGACATGGTATCAAGCATGAGGCATTCCACATCCAAGGTATCATCCCGATACTTCTTGTAAGCATCTTTGTATGCTCGCAGAGCATTCCCGGTCGGCTCTGTAGGGGCTTCCCCTTCCAAGACATAGAGCTTGCGCTCCTACCTGAGAACAATTCTTAGGTTTCTGTACCAGTCAAGGAAGTTCATCCCATTGAGCTTGTCCTTCTCAAGGATGGCTCTCAGGGACAAGGTGGAGTGTGATGTGCTTGCCATGAAAATTCTATAAGGAATTTTGCAAAACTTTTAGTACTTAATTTCAAAATACATTTCATTTAATAAGGACTTTTATTAAAAGCTCCCACTATTTTAATCAAATCGACAACCTTTAATTTTGATTCGGAGAGTTTATGCGAGCTACGCTCTTAGTGGACAAGATCCATATTTCACCAACACAATGAGTCCGCTTTGGCGTTCCTCTCATAATGCGATTATTTAGGTAGACAACATTTGTCAATTGCATCACTAAGAAACTCTTGTATGGTTGGTGAATAACTCTTTATTCGCATCCATCATATGAAGCATGCCAACCCTATGCCTCTAGGCACTCAAACTTTGAGGTCGCCTTGTTAAGTTGGACCCAATGTCGACAATGGGATATCACAATTATCCGCTCACACCCTTACCAAGATAGATTAATGCACCTTGCTTTGGCAAGCCCACACTTCATCGATCGAGGCAGGAAGAGTGTCGTCCACCGGAAGGCATCCATACACTTAATATTGAAAAAGTGATTTTAAGATATAATCGATGAACATTTCATCGTGATTAACATTTAACCATAGTGCACATTCACAAAATAGAAATATAACATTCGCAAACCAAATGCATCCCCTATGTGCACAAAAACAAATTATCAAAACTTTGATAAGAGGGGCTAAATCTGAACACTTAGAACACTTCTAAATCTCCAGATTTACATGCATTGAACACAGGCAAAATAACTCCACTTATGCAGTAGACAAGCTCGTCACTCAATGTCAGATTCAAAATCTAAGACATTTGATTTCACAAATCATTTTGAGGGACGGTTACTGCAAAGGAGAAAAAATTTCTGAAACAATGAAATCGCAACGCAATCACATACATTCCTGCCGGGGTTCCAAGGGGCCGCGCCCCTAGCAGGGTCTTAGGGGCAGAGCCCCTAACAGGGTCCAAGGGGCAGCGCCCCGACCAAATTTTGAAAAATACACCACCGGAAACCACACAAAATACATCAAATCTGATGCTCCGGGAAGAAATTTAGGTACTTAGAACACTTCTAATTTTCTAGATTTACATGCATTAGATCGACAACCTGGCTCTGATACCACTGTTGGGTTTTCTATAAACCATTCAAAATGATAATAGCATATCAAATATGCGCAGCAGAAGAAACAAAAACAAGAACACCACAAAAGAGTTTCGGATCTTGCGATTTCATGAATCAAGAAATAAGAAAAGTAACACATTGCAATACCTGAAGGGGTTTGAGTCAACACTCAACCAAGATCCTCCAAGAAGAAATCCCGAAGACAACCTCTGAGTCCCAAGCGCTGAAACCAATCGACGCCTCTACAAAAGTCCACACGAGCGATGAAGAACCCTAGCTTCTTGTCGCACAAGAACTAGGTCAGAGGAGAAGAGCCCTCTGCGTCTCCCACAGACTGCAAGGTCTGACGATAGGGAGAGGCGGCGATGGCGTCAGGGTACGGGAACAGTCGATTAGATCCCTTCTGTCTCTCTCGTTCCTTCAAAAAAGGAGATCGCTTCTTTAGGGTATGAAATCATCTTCTATCCGCACACCCATGACTTACATTGGATTAAACAAAATTTGTCGAGTGAACATTTCACTGAAGAAATTTGTCGAGTAACACACTGAATTCGTCGAGTAATATAGAATTCGTCGAGTGAACCTTTCACTAAGAAATTCGTCGAGTAACAAGTAATTCGTCGAGTGAACATTTCACTTGAAGAAATTCATCGAGTCATGAATTCGTCGAGTTCATCGAGTAATCATAAATTCATCGAGTCATTATGATTTCGTCGAGTCATTATGATTTTGTTCATTTGACGAACTGAAGTAAGAGTTGTCGAGACACTCTCGACGAATCGACTCGAAAACTTGTCAACACGCTCCTACAATATTCACAATACCTGTAGATCATTCAGTTGACTTGACCCAACTCCAATAAGTCATAGGATTGGTCCTTCACTCATATCCAATATGAGTAAGGCCAGCATAATTCTTCCTCCAACTTCTCCAAACACTCTTGTGTGTGACCCATAGACTCATATCGCATTGGCAGTGAGACTAGATGCTTGATCACTTCCAGATCACCTTGGAAGCACCAACAGTAAAAAGTTAAGAAAACTAATTTTATTGATTTGCAAATGAAAATTACAAACTAAAGAATTGAGATTACAAGCTATTGAAATGAAGGTTACACTAGCAAAAGAAAAGTACATGAATTGAAACTTACAATTGCACTAGAAAGAGAAGTACAAGGAATGCTTAAACATGAAAACAAAGCAAGAAAAGAAGACTCAAGCCTCAAAAATTTGTCTTTGAACTTCTAGTGGAGCTGGCCTTAAATAGCTAAAAAATTGGGGTTACACGCCCCTTGGTCTCGCCCGTGACCAAGGGCGTGTAAGGGGCGTGATTAGCTGCTGCGGAAAGGGCGCCGTCTGGCTTCAATACAGGCATTTTGTACATGTCACGCCCCTCAGTCACGCCCGTGACCGAGGGCGTGTAACCTTCAAACTAGTTGCTGGCGGGAAGCTTTAGCGGGAAGAAGCACGGGAGGGTACACATCCATGACCAGGATGTCACGCCCTATGGTCACGCTCGTGACCTGGGGCGTGTAACTTTAAATGATGCGGCATGCTGATCTGGTTGCATGAGGCGGGTCGCGGCCGTGACATTGGGTCACGTCCCCAGGTCACGCCCTTAACCTGGGCATGTACTTGGAGAAACTACACGGATTTGGCCCGGGGTGGCGGAATCGGGTATGGAACAAATCTAGGCTATCACACCCTTGGTCACGCCCGTGACCTTGGGCGTGTACTTGATATTTTTGCTCAAAGTGCCCAGAAAACTTGAAAAACACAGAAAAAGCTTAAGTTAGTTTATAAAAAATAAAATGGAATGATTTACATGATATTATTCATATAAATTATAAAATTTAATAGTAAAAAATATAATAAAACTATACTAAAAGATGAGTATATAAACTACTCATCAAACACCCCCATACTTGAGTTTTTGCTATTCCAGAGCAAACGAATGAGGAAATAATTACAAGACATCGATATTATTTCTAATTGACTAAAATTTCATTAAACCAAGAGTAAGTCAAAAGCAAATTCTAGGAATTCAAGAATTAAGTCATAAGTTATGATGATAATTTAAAAAGAGAAATTTGTTTAGCTAACTACTTCTCAAAATAACTATTTAGCAACCGAAATTATAGAAATTTTCAAACAAGAACAGACTAAAATTATAGACACTCGAACATAAAAGAACCCTTAAGGAGAAGACACCTACCAAAATATTGCTCTCTTAATAATTTGATTTAGAACTAGAACCAGTAAAATTGGCTAAGGATGGGTTCTAAGCAAAATGGCAAAATGAAGAGATACTAAAATAAAGGTGATGAATTTTATCCTCTCACCTTATTTGAATATGAGTTTGTATATGTTTAGAAAAATAATGAAGTGTATCCTCTTATTTTCCATGCCATATAATCTTTTAAAATTTCTCTTCAATTAAAAACACAAAATGTATATGTTTATAAGTAATGAATTTTATCCTCTTACTTCATGACATATAATCTTTTAAGCGATTTTAGGTATATGTTTAGAGGATAATGAATTTTATCCTCTTATTCCCATGACATATGATCTTTTTTCTACATTTTTATTATTATTTGCCAACAAAGGGCGGGGGATAAAGAAATACTTCTAGTTTATAAATTATACTATTTTGAGAGCAACTTTTTTAGTGGAATGAAATTTCCTAAGATCTTTAAAGTTAGTAGAGAATATAATAAAAATCTAAAGATGTTTAGCCAATTTACCACAAAGTGAAGCTATTTAGAATTGAAATGAGAATTAGTGCTAAAAAGTTTCTCTAATCGAATTAAAAACATAAAATGTTTCTTAAAACTAAATTACTTCAAATTTAAATTTAACAAATTCTGATAAAACAAAATATTAGCTAAATTAAAAATATAAGAATACTTATAATCAAGCCTCAAACTAGATTTCTAGAAGAATAAAAACAACAAGTAAATGGGAGATAAATATATAAATGTATATATTTTTATTCTTGGACTTCCCAAGGTCTACCCGGTGAAGGGTTCGCAAGGTACTAGGAGGTGCGATGGGATGATAAGCCCAAACCTCTCTTTCCAAGAAATTAGATTTTTTTCAATTTTATAAATATATATATTTTTCTTTTATAATTTGAAAAGAAAGTCTAGAAAACTACACTACACCCCCATACTTAAAGTGAAACATTGTCCCCAATGTTTAAATCTAAGTATGAAGTTTTAACAAGATTATATAAAAAAAATGTAGTGAATGAAAAGAGGGGAGAAGAGGGCTTCTATGGATGGTAGATTGGGTTGCTGGAACAAAAACCTGAAAAAGAAGTTAAAACAAAGCAAAAACAAGAAAAAAGGATAGCGTTGGGGTGCCTCCCAAAAGAGCTTTGTTTACTGTCTCGTAGCTTGACTAAGTGATAAATATTTTTAAATATTGGGGAAATTAAGCATTTCAATTTGCCCGGTCGCTAGGTCGCCGGGGTGGTACAATTTGAGCAGGTGACTGTTAACTTTAAAAGAGCCTTTTTCTGGGTGTTCTATTAGCACAGTCCCATATGGACAAACCTCTTTTACAATAAAAGGGCCGGACCATCGCGATTTTAATTTGCCCGGAAAAAGTCTAAGTCTAGAGTTATAAAGGAGGACTAAATCTCCCGGAGAAAAAGTTTTTGGATTTTTAATTTTTTTATCATGATAAAACTTAGTGCGCTCCTTATAGAATTTGTTATTTTCATAGGCGTTTGCACGCCATTCATCTAATTCATTTATTTGAAATTTCCTATGTTCGGAGGCTAAGTTTAAATTCAAATTTAAAAATTTAAGCGCCCAAAATGCGCGATGTTCTAATTCCACCAGTAAGTGGCAAGCTTTTCCATGGACTAATAGGTATGGTGTACAACCAATGGCGGTTTTGTATGCTATCCGATATGCCCATAGTGCATTGTCTAATTTTAGCGACCAATCCTTCCTATTAACGGACACAATTTTCTCTAAAATTCTTTTTAATTCACGATTCACCACCTCCACTTGGCCATTTGTTTGTGGGTGGTAGGCGGTAGAGAGCTTGTGTGTAACTCCATACTTTGCTAAAATTTTAGCAATGGTTGTTACAAAAATGTGTGCCCATATCACCTATTAGTGCTCGGGGTGTGCCGAAACATGAAAATAATTTTTTTAAAAAATTTACGATTACTATTGCGTCGTTGGTGGGAAGGGCTTGTGCTTCCGCCCACCTGGACATGTAATAGACCGTAACAGTAATATATTTGTTATTAAAAGACGATGGTAAGGGACCAACGAAATCTATTCCCCAAAGATAAAAAAATTTCCTATTCTAGAAAAATATTTTGGGGCATTTCGTCCTTGTTAGAAATGTTACCTGACCGTTGGCACCGATCACAATTGCTCACAAAATTATGAGCGTCTTTGAATAAGGTGGGCCAATAGAAGCCCGCCTCTAGCACCTTCCTTGCGGTCCAGTTTGCTTGATAGTGACCACCGGTTGGTCCTTCGTGGTAGTGCCGCAAAATTTGGACACCTTCCTCGCCCGAAATACACCTTCTTACCACTTGGTCCACGTAGACACGAAATAAAAAGGGGTCCTCCCAAAAATAAATTTTCAAGTCCGAAAAGAATTTCTTCTTTTGTTGACTTGAGAAATCTTTTGGTAGGACCCGGGCCACTAGATAGTTGGCAAAATCCGCGTACCAAGGGGTGGAAGAAGTCGTTACCTTTTCGATGGCGAGGAGGCGCTCTTCAGGGAATTTATCGTCAATTTCGGCCTCCACTAGTGCTCCTGTAGCCAGATTCTCTAACCGTGAGAGGTGGTCGACCGCAACATTCTCCGCTCCCCTTTTGTCCTGGATCTCCAAATCAAATTCTTGTAGTAGGAGGATCCATCTTAGTAGTCGAGGCTTTGCATCTCCTTTATTTAGTAAATACCAGAGAGCGGAGTGATCTGTAAAGACAATAAGTTTTGAAAGCGTTATATAAGATTGAAATTTATCAAACGCAAAAATTATAGCCAAAAATTCTTTTTTCGTTGTTGTATAATTTGCTTGCGTGGATGTTTGTGTTTTGCTTGCGTAAAAAATTGGGTGAAAATATTTATTCACCCTTTGGCCTAAAATAGCCCCTACAGCAAAATCGCTAGCATCACACATGATTTCAAACGGTAAAGACCAATTTGGCACGATGAAAATTGGCGAATTGATAAGTTCATTTTTAATTTTATTAAACACTTCAAGACATTCTTCATTAAAATTAAAAGCGGTTTCTTTTTCTAATAATTGTGTTAGCAGTTTTGTAATTTTTGAAAAATCTTTAATAAACCGTCTATAGAAACCCGCATGTCCTAGAAAACTCCTAATGGATTTAATATTTGTAGGAGGAGGAAGTTTTCTATGAACTTGATCTTGGCCCTATCGACCTCGATCCCTCTACTCAAAACTTTCTGTCCGAGGACTAATCCTCTTGGACCATAAAGTGACACTTCTCCTAGTTGAGTGCAAAATTCGTGTCTTCGTTGCGTTGAAGAACACGATCAAGATTTTTCAGACAATTAGTAAAGGAATCGCCAAAAACGGAAAAATCATCCATGAACACTTCCATGACGTCCTCGACTAGTTCATTAAAAATCACCAACATACAATTTTGAAATATAGCCGACGCGTTGCAAAGACCAAACGACATTCTTCGATATGCGAAGGTCTCGAATGGACAGGTGAAGGTAGTTTTCTCTTGGTCTTCGAGCGCAATTGGGATTTGAAAATATCCCGAAAGTCCATCGAGAAAACAGTAGTGTGAATGACTGGATAAGAGTTCTAAGATTTGGTCAATAAATGGCAATGGAAAGTGATCCTTGTGGGTAACATCATTTAATTTCCTGTAATCGGTGCATACCCGCCAACCCGTAATAGTATGGGTCAGAATCAACTCGTTTTTTTTGTTAGCCATTACCGTTATTCCGCCCTTTTTAGGCATAACTTACACTGGGCTAACCCAAGTGCTATCATAATTGGGTAAATAATTTTCGCGTCTAATAATTTTATAATTTCGGCCTTAACGACGTCCTTCATATTGGGATTAAGGCGTCGTTGAGGCTGAATAGTGCCGCGAGAATTATTTTCTAAATTTATTTTATGCGTGCAAAACGAGGGATTTATTCCCTTGATGTCAGAGATTTACCATGCAATTGCGTGGCTATGATTATTTAAAACTTTTGTTAATTCAGAAATTTCTGAATCATTTAGCGCTGAAGAAATAATTACGGGCAATTTTGAATTGTTTTTCAAAAAAATATATTTTAGATGCTCTGGGAGTTGTTTTAGTTCTAGGCTCGGTGGCTCTTCATAAGATGTTTTAATTTTTAAATTATTTAAATTTATTTGTTCAAATTTAAGCTGTCGAGTCATTTCTTTTAAGTAAAATAAAGTTTCTAACTCCTGATTTTCAACAAACGGAGAAATTCATTCAGCAAAAGATAATAATTCTTCTTCAAAATTTGATTCTAAAGTAAAACAAGAATCATTGTTGGGAATTGCATTTCTCATTGATTGATTTACGTTAAAAATAACTTCTTCATCCCCAACTCGTAGGAGAAGCTTCCCATTACTTACATCGATAATTGCTCGAGCGGTGGCTAGGAAGGGTCGACCGAGTATGAGCGGTACTTCGGCGTCCTCTTCGATATCGAGGATGACAAAGTCTACCGGAAAGATAAACTTATGAACCTTCACTAGCACATCCTATATGACCCCGATTGGGTACTTAACGGTCCGATCCGCTAGTTGGATGCTTATATTAGGTTGGCTTGGGGTGCCCAAACCACGCTTCTTAATTAAGGAGAATGGCATAAGATTTATGCTAGCTCCTAGATCGGCCAAGGCGTGTTTAATTAATAAATTACCGAACAAACATGGGATGGAGAACCATCCTGGATCATTTAATTTTTTCGGCAATTTATTTAAAACAATCACCGAACATTCTGCGTTAAGTGAAACGCGCAAAATATCTTCAAGTTTATTTTTATTTGATAGTAAATCCTTGAGATACTTCGCGTATTTAGGAATTTGAGAGAGTGCCTAGTAGGATGAAACATTAATTTGAATTTGTTTTAAAATATTTATAAAATTTTTGTATTGCTCCTCGTTGCGCTCGTTTTGAATTTTAGAAGGATTGGGGATTGAAGGAGTTTGAATTTTGTGCGGAGCTAAATCAGAAGAAATAAAATGCGGAGGAGAGGATGAAACGTTTACCTCGAACTTGACCAAATTTGTAGAAGTTGCCTCCTTTCCGCTACGAATGGTTATAGCGTTGGCGCTCTCCCGCGGATTGGGCTAAGTATTGCCCGGTAAAGCTCCTTGCTGGAGTTCGGAGAACATTTTGGCGAGCTGTCTAATTTGATTTTCTAAGCTTTTTATAGATCCGGATAGATTCTAGATGTTGGACTCATTGGAGGCAACATATTTAGTGAAGACCTCTTCAAGTGAAGAGGGCTTGTGTGGTGGTGGAGGAGCGAATCCGGGGGATTCACTTGTGGTGGACGCTGAGCATTATTGGGGTTGCTCCATGAAAAATTTGGATGGTTCCTTACACCCAGATTATAGCTATTATTAAAAAGAATGTTATTATTTAGGTTATAAGGAGGACGGTAGGAGTTCCCCATATAATCTACTTACTCATTATTAAAATTATTATTACTATTAAAATTATTATTATTAGCCCAGTTGGTGGCGGAGGAAGCAGACATATTCGCCACTTGCTTTGTGAGCATTTCTACTTGAAGTGCTAGGTTCAGGGTGGCCTCGACTTCAAAGAGTCTGGTCGGCTTGTTAGGGCACGACCGTGGCGCATTTCACTGATAAGTATGCATGGCCATCTCCTCAAAAAGCTCTTGAGTGGCCTCAGGGGATTTGTTATTAAGGGTCCCCCCTGCGGCGGCACCAATCATCTGCCTCGTTTGGAGATTCAAACCATTGTAGAAAGTTTAAACTTGTTGCCACACAGGAAGGGCATGATGAGGACATCTCCACAACAATTCCTTGAAGCGCTCCCATGTATCGTAGAGAGACTCCGAGTCTATTTGCGGGAAGGAGAGAATGTCCGTACGTAATTTAGCGGAGTTTGCCGGAGGAAAATCTTTTGTTAAGAATTTCTCCATCATTTCGGCCCATGTAGTGATAGAACCTCTAGGAAGAGATCTCAACCACTGCTTGGCCATAGTCCGCAAGGAAAAAGGAAATAATCGCTAACAGATGGCGTCATCAGTGACGCCATTTATCTTGAACGTATCTCAAATTTCTAAAAAATTTAACAAATGTAAATTAGTATCTTCATCCGGTAAGCCATCGAAAACGATGGTTTGCTGTACCATCTGAATGATACTCGTTTTAATTTCAAAATTATTATTCGCCACCACCGGGCGAATAATGCTAGATTGTGTTCCCTCCCAATCTGTTCTCGCATAATAGGACATGGTCCGTAGCGGGGCCTCATTATGGTCGGGATCTTCCATTATACCTTCGTTAGTTTCTCCGATTGACTCTTCTCGAATTATTGGTAGATCACTAAATCGGAGACGTCGCCGTAAGGTGCACTCGATTTCCGGATCAAAACACAATTCAAGATTAATTGAAGAGTTTCCTCGGGTCATAAACTAAGAGAAAAGAAAAAGAGAATTAGAGGTAAAAAGAATAAAAAGGTGAAGAAGGAAGAATTAAAATTATTATAATATATATATATAAATAATATAGTTAAAAAATATATATATATAACTTTTTTATTCAAAAAGCGGGTTAAGTTAGTCCCGGACTTCCCGAGGTCTACCCGGTGAAGGGTTCGCTCGGTACTAGGAGATGCGATGGGATGATAGCCCAAATCTCCCTTTCCGAGAATTTAAATTGCGCCTTTTAAGATTTTTTAAAAATTTTAAGAGAAGGGGGGAGGGGAGGAAAAGAGAACGATAAAATTAATAGATATTTCTTTTTTCAAAATATCAACCTAGAGTTCCTGGCAACGGCGCCAAAAACTTGATGTGCAAATCTATATCCGCAAACGACAACGACAAGTGTACTATATCGAAAGTAGCATAGGTTATAAAACCAAGGTCATATTAGACTCGGGGCGGTCGAATACCTTTACTTCGAAAAATCTCTATTATTTTATCAAATAGAAATTTGGAGTTGGGTTGCAAATAGTAAAAACTTGAAAGACTAATAGAATTAATTTTATAGTTTAAAAGCTAGCACCCCATCTTTGAATCACCTCAGAAATAGAGAATATTTAAATGAGAATAGAATGGAATTCTCTTGTTGAAGAGGCTTTAACCGTGTTGGTTCCCAAAGCATGAACACCTATCTTTTGAGGTTTAGGTTCAACTAAGCTTAGGTGTATCGACCGAACTTTCATTCTCAAATCGCATCACCTATGACTTGCCTTAGGATGTGAACCTCGCTATTGAATTTTACTCCAATCCGGAAGAGTTACGTCGTCCTCTTTCGAGGGTTGCATTCTACTCCTTTTACCAATGAGCGATTGATTCATCTTACGAGCCTCTCGGCTAACTAAAGAACGAAAATAATATTTAGATTATATATTAATGATATAGTCTCATAATAATTTTTTAGTCAAAAGTAAATCGTAAGCGTTCAATAATTAGAGAAAAGCAATTTCATAAGTTATAACAATATTAACTCATCCTCGGATCATCTCGATCGAGCACTATAGAAATTTAGTTACTCATTGAGATAGTGGAATTAATAAAAATAAAGGAGAACATGATAAAATAAGAGGGGAATAAGAAGTTAAGAAAACTAATTTTATTCATTTGCAAATGAAAATTACAAACTATGGAATTGTGATTACAAGCTATTGAAATAAAGGTTACACTAGCAAAAGAAAAGTACACGAATTGAAACTTACGATTGCACTAGAAAGAAAAGTACAAGGAATGCTTAAACATGAAAACAAAGCAAGAAAAGAAGACTGGAGCCTCCAAAATTCGTCTTTGAACTTCTGGTGGAGCTGGCCTTAAATAGCTAAAAAATTGGGGTTACACGCCCCTTGGTCACGCCCGTGACCAAGGGTGTGTAAGGGGCGTGATTAGCTACTGCGGAAAGGGCGTCATCTGGCTTCAATACTGGCATTTCGTACTTGTCACACCCCTCAGTGACGCCCGTGACGGAGGGCGTGTAACCTTCAAACTAGCTGCTGGCGGGAAGCTTTGGCGGGAAGAAGCGCTGGAGGGTACACATCCGTGACCAGGATGTCACTCCCCATGGTCACGCCCGTGACCTGGGGCGTGTAACTTTAAATGACATGGCAGGCTGATCTGGCTACGTGAGGCAGGTCGCGTTCGTGACATTGGGTCGCGCCCATGACCTGGAGCGTATACTTGGCGAAACTTCACAAAATTGGCCCGGGTTGGTGGAATCAGGTCTGGAACATATCTAGGCTGTCATGCCCTTGGTCATGCCCGTGAACTTGGGCGTGTACTTGACATTTTTGCTCAAAGTGCCCAGAAAACCTGAAAAACACAGAAAAATCATTAGTTAGTTTATAAAAAATAAAAAGGAATGATTTACATGATATCATTCATCTAAATTATATAATTTTATAGTAAAAAATATAATAAAACTATACCAAAAGATGAGTATATAAACTACTCATCAAAGCCCAGGAAGACGACCCAGAAGTGCCCGTACGATTTTACTCACGCACGATCGAAACTGACCGTGCACGCAAAACGCACGGGCAAATTCAGACACCTTGAAATCTGGCTCACAACAGGAGATCGTGCATTTTCTTCATACATAGTTGAATCCAACCGTGCGTGGAGCAAACACACGGGCAATAAGAATCATACAAAGTTAAACAACAAGCGAGCTCGTGCAATTTTACTCACGCACATGCAAATTGCCCGTACATGAATAAATCACACGAGTAGAGACAGAACACCCTTCTGAGCTGCAGATGAGCATGCACGGTTGGAGCGATCATGCGTCAAGGAAATGCACGACCATGCGATTCATGCAGACATGAAATCTGTGAAAAATGGATGATCTACCCACCTGCACCACAATCTAAATGACAATCACATAGCTGGGAACATCCCTCGAGCTCAATCCAAATACAGAAAAAGGGTTGGGTAGGGTGCTTACGCCCAACAACATCGAGCGCAAATGCACACCAAAATGGGCCTAAATAGTGCACACAATGTGAAAGCGTATACAAGTTAAATACAAGCGATTATGGTTTGAAAGTGTAGTGCACACAAGTGAAAACTAGCCCAGATGAGTCTATAAACAGTGTAAATATAGGACTCATCACATTCCCTGACTTAACCATTTGCTCGTCCAGAGCAAATCATCCCACAAGCGGACAAGAAAAAGCAAGCTAGCATAGAAATTGTAAGGCGGAGTACCATGCAACGTCGCATGCTCGCGCGCGTGGAAATATACTAAATGAAATTTCTAATTATACATATTAGTCTATAATTTTCTAGGAGCATGTTTATATATTACATTTACTCAAAAATTGAATCACGGTGGATAATCTGGTCATGCATACGAAGAAAGTAGACTGAACAATGAGGCGTGCATTGCCAAAGGTCAGGGCTCGGGACAACCTCCATTGAAATCCATCAATGTCGATGACCATAAGATTGCTCGTTCGCACTCTCTCCATGGCACTGGTTTGACTCAAATGCGTGAATCAGTAAGGCTTTAGGTTTTAGATGAGGCTTGGGTTTAGGCAAGGTATACAGTGATAAGAAGATGGCTCAAGCACTAAACCCAAATGAGCTAGCACAGAAAACTATCCTAAGCACCACACCTACACACGGGTACACCACACCCCCAGACATGAACTTGACTCTATGGGTGTGTGCACCGCCTACTCTCAATCATAAATTTATACATAAAGGTTTTAAATTAAGCTCTTATTCTTTTTCTTTTCACTTCTTTTCTTTTTCTTTTCTTTTCAAAACATTTTCAGCAAATTGAGCAATGAAAAAAATCCACAATTTCACAAAAAAATATCACAGCATCAACACCCCAACATGAAAATAATAAAACAACTAAAGCTCAGATTTGGGTGTGCGACTAGGATCGACTTTTTGGCTTTGGTGAGCTATCGGTGGATCTGAATCAAGAGAATGGGCAGACACAACTGGGCTAGCAAGGATATAGCGATAGGAGTGGGCATAAAGGCTCAACCAAGCCAAAAATGATGGCCTACATCACATTCATGAAATTGACTAACCGTATACCCATGGTTCAATAATCGCTTGGGGCAAGTTCTTAGCCACCGAGAAAGATAATCCTTCCTACCGAATTGGGCAATACGAAGGTAATGAAGGTCTATACACATTTCTATGCTACCGTTTGATTCACACCGGATTCAATGATTTTTGGGTATAGTAAACAATTTATGCCAATAGAGAAATATAAACTAAAAGCATAAAAAGAAATTGAATCTACACAAATTTCTGTGCAAGATATGAGCACTCGACTAGGATAACTGCAGGAGCCAACATTTTATTCTGTATCTCAATTCTATGTCAACAGAGTGAATTTATACATCACACAAAAGAGATAGATTCAAAACGCGACATACAAATGGCTAAGCACACGCTCATATGGGTGCTGTGATGTGCGGTGAATAAAAACACTAAATAACTAAATAAAAATATACTTCTAGCATGCAACAAAATTATGTGTGTGCGGTGGGTAATAAATACAGCGACTCTCCCCCAGTCTTAATCTAAACATTCCAGTGTGATATCTAGTATGCAACAAAATTATGTGTGCACACTAAAATGAAAGATAGGGGAGCAAAGTACCCAATGCTCAGAAGTGAGCACACCAAAATATTGGCATGTAAACCACAACAAAGCTGCTGCATCTGTCATCCAAAAAAAGGAACCTGCAGGGGTGAGCTCCGCAGAAACAAAAGAAAATATACAAACTAAAATAAAGTGCAACTAACTAAACAGAATTAGATAAAATGAAAATGCTTGAAAAAGATAAGATAACTACTGGGGTTATTGTCCTCCTAACATGAGTTATTCAGAACTTTAAGAGTTTTAGCTGATGGGAGTATGGAAGGAGAAGTGGACAGGTAACTGGCCTAATATCCGTGTCGGTAGTGGGTACAGATATGACGATAGAACAGCTACCCCTACCTAAATAATAATACCTGCTCCTCACAGGTAGGGGAAAAGAATGTAAGTGGAGGAGGAGATATCCTCACTCAACTCACCAAAAATATCCTTGCCCATCATGGTGTCGTCTTCAGGGAGGCGACGGGAGGAGAAGGTAATGCGTGAGTCTTCTGTTGGATCTTGCGGCGCCCTTAGAGGGGGGGGGGGGGGGTGAATAAGGGCTAATATTTACTTTGAAATTTTTCTAAAATATTAAGATAATTTTGCAATGATAAATAAGTAGATTTTTACACAACCAAAATAATCACTTAGAAAATCATGAGGAAATTGGAAATCAAATTTTTTTTCACAAGTGATGAATACAAAGAACTATTGATCTTAAGAAAGCTTAAGATCAAGGCTATGATAAAAATAAACTTTTTTTAATTTACCGGTCCTTCAACCAAGGACCGGCCAGCTATAACGTATCTCTTCCTAGATCTTACTACTAGCCTCCCCTAGATCTCTCCGCGATCTAGATACTGCACATAAGGTGGCGATTTACTCCTAAGCCACACAAGGACCTAGATGCCACACATAAGGCGGTGATTTCTTCCTAAGCCACACAAGGACCTAGACGCCACGCGCAAGGCAGCGATTTCCCTTAAGCCACACACGGACTTAGATGCCACACACAAGGCGGCGATTTCCTCCTCCGATTACAAAATGATAAGATAAAATACAAAATAGAAATTCAGATATGAAACTCCCTAAATATAAAGCTCTGAAGACGGTGTCGAATCCTTGCAAAGATTGACTGAGATACTGCGCACGGACCGTCTCTTCTTCGCTCTTGAATGTTCTTGCCAAAATGGGAGTTCTTCGAGTTCTGGAGCTCTCTGGATGTAATGCACACGGGTATAGGTACTCCAGATGATGGAAACTCTGTTCTCCACAGAAGACAGACCAATTTATATTTTTCGCTGTCAGAATCCGATATCTAGATGTCGTCCGCCAGCGTTATCTTCTCTGGCTACCACGTGTCACATGAATGCGACATTTCTGCGAGATTTGATGATCGTGGAGCTGTCATTGATGACATCGATGTAGGAATTCCAACAGTGGATATAAATGTTCTTTGTGCAAATCGTGCGGAACATACCCATCGTCATGCTGATGTCATTTTCATTGTCAGATTCTGACATATAGATGTCGGAATCCGATAGCTCCTCTTCATTTTTGCCATCGGAAACTTCTCCAGACTGTAGATGGAGTCGTTCATATCTCTGAAATGGGGTGGACCATTCCGTAACTCTTCCTGGATTGAAAGTTATGGTCATTTTAAGATCAGCGCACAAAATTCATCCTTTTGCTTTTTCTAAAGTGTACACTCTTGGATCATGCCCATGAATGAGGACTTGTCTCCTCATTCAACCTATACAACCTGGACACTATAAACACACAAAATACGAGATCAAATATATCATGGTATTTGTTATTCTCAAACCAAGAGATGCGGAACACAAGCTCCAACAATCTCCCCCTTTTGATAATAATAAATACCTATATGAGAAATTAGTGAGTGAACATTTATGTTTATAGATAAGTGCAGTAAAAGATATGTATGAATAACAAGTTTATAGCATGATAGATTTAAATCGCAAAGGCTGGCATACTCTTCCTATACACAGGCTCCCCCTACATAAGTGTTCCCTATATATTTTACTCCCCCTAAATATCTATTCCACTAGATTTCTCAATTTATTCGATCTCCCCATTTTGATAATAACAAATACCTATATGAGAAATTAGTGAGTGAACATTTATGTTTATAGATAAGTGCAGTAAAAGATATGTATGAATAATAAGTTTATAGCGTGATAGATTTAAAGCACAAAGGCTGGCATACTCTTCCTATACACATGCTCCCCCTATATAAGTGTTCCCTATATATTTTACTCCCCCTAAATATCTATTCCACTAGATTTCTCAATTTATTCTCCCCCTTTTGTTATTAGCAAAAGTGGGTAGGGATGAGTGTATACCTTGTAAGATTGATTAGGGACAACTTATTGGAAGAATAGTCATGATCAAGAAATAACATAATGAATTCACCTCTTATAGACACTCCCCCTACATAGACGCTTCCTATGAAATTTTTTTAATATACTCCCCCTAAATTATTAAATTTATGCAATTTATTCTCCCTTTTTTTGTAGTATCAAAAAGGGTATTAGGTAAGTGTATGCAAGAAGAATTAATGTTCTCTATGTAGAGAAAAAAATGAGATGCAATATATAGCTTGTTAAATACCACTTGTTAAAAAATAGCAATGAATAAGCGCAAGTAGTAATCACAGCGGAAAGTATAATAAACACTCATAAAAATGAACATCTTTGTAGAAAATAAAAGCATATAAAAAAATTATGAGTTTTAAAACTAATAAGAAGATGTTTTAAATTTTAGTCCAAGAGATGTGATTTCATTGAAATTTTTGCAAGCATGATTTCAAAATATCAAAGAGAGATAAGAACTACAATGTAAGCTAATTTGCATTTCAAGTAAAAATAAACATTATAGCAGTCATGCTTTGTTATCTAGTGCATTTACTTAAGATTTTAGATAATAGTATAGGTATGCATTAGGATCCAATTCTCATGAGTAGAAGTTTAATGAGAAATAATGATGTGTACAAATAGTATTTTGATAAAGTATACAAGTGGATTAATCAAAACACATGGCATATATAATGAATAACATAACATTTAAAATACACAAATAATATTACTTCCACAATATTCCAATGCATATGAATAAATAGTACAACTACCAAGGTGCTCTGCACACACAATGCTTATTAAGACTTATCAGGGTGCAAAGTAGTGCTTGGGGGATCACTTTTATTTTTTTAGCATTATTTTCAAATTTTATTTGTGATCCGGTGTATTAAGAGAAGTGGATTATAAATTGTTTGCTACAAGACACTTTACAATTCTTTCCAAGGTGTTCAACCTCACATTGCTCATTAAGACTTATCAGGAGGGTGAGTAGTGCTTGGTTGAGTTATCCTTGTCATTTATTATTTGCTTTTTTAGTTTAGTGACTAAGGACTCAGAATTCACTTGTTTTGCAAACATAGCATTATAATTTTAAACCACATTTCTCTCAAGAATAAGTGCATGAAAGACAAAAAATTGTAATAACCAATTCAATGTTGTGTAGGTAATCTATTTATGCATTTTAATTCTTTATGTTATTACACTACACAATCATGCATGTATAAGATTAAAATCACATGTATGTTATCAAAATAAGTTAGTGAATAAAATCATTATCAAACATAATACATTACTCATACTTAGAGGCATGCTAAGCATTTCTACACATGTTTATCTACAAGAAATTTTATTGCACATAACAAGATAATTTTCAAGGCATGAAAAAAAACAAAACAATGTTTTTAAGAAACTTGAAGGTTAAATTAAACATTGTATATTATCTTTAATTAATCATCCTTGACAATGACAATGAATAACAATCATGTTTTATAAATTTTTGAATTTTTATATATGTTCAAAACAATAAACACACATATAAAAAACATATTTTTGTTCTTTGAAATTGTTTTGTAATTTTGTATTTGTTTTTTTATATATATATTTTCTGGAAAACATATAAGTCTTTAATAGCCCTTTCAGTAAATGATATTCTATGCCAGAGAAATAAACCAAAAATAATGCATGAGAAAATACATAGTTTTTTTATAAGAAATAAATTTTTTGTTTTAAAGGAAATAAAAAGATAGAAAACTTTTTACAAACAGAGAAATAAAAACACACACAGTATTAAAATAATACCAGAATTTTTTTTTTAAAACAAGAAAAAAATTTGGAACAAATGAGCTAACGCCAGAACTATACTGCAAATTTTGATGTTTTGAAAAATGTTTTTCATAATTCATTTGTATTATAAAGAGACCTTCCTTCAGTTGAAATTTCAGATTTTTTTAGAGATGATTTGAAGGCTCTTTTAAGCATATTTTTGATGATTTTTTAAATGCTTGTATTTTATAAAATCATTGAAGCTCAAAATAATAAAATATGCAAACACAAGATGCAATGTTAGAACAAAAACAAATTTGCATGATTTAAGTATGAAGAGTGATATAATGTTCATGCAATGAATATAACAAGAGTATACCCAAGAATAATATACCCAAACTATATGTCTTTACACTATAGCCCTGTACTAAGAGACAGATGGACATGAGGAGCTGCACTCATGCCGTAGGTTGGGGTGTTAATCCCATATGCATACAAAAGATGACACTCAACCTAGCACTCTTTCCCCTCGTGCCTCGCTAGGCCCCACTAGAACCCTCCCCGGTTAAGGACAAGACATGACTTAGATATTAGGTCTCTAATGCGCACAATCCTATACCCTCGCTATTGTGAGACACATATTATAGGTTAATGATTATGGACATACTAAGCATTTTAGTCTAAAATATATGAACTATGGTATAATTGCATAATTAGTTTTGGATTTACAATTATATCAAAGATTGTTGATTTTAAATCCATTTAGAAAATTTTTATTCATGCAAACAACTACAATGAAAATTATGATTTTCAGATTTTAGTAATATGTTTTACTTTAGCATAGCAAGATATAACTAGCATGGACATTGATTTCTACCTATGGTAAGTGATGATGCTAGTATGACGAGTTAGGACAACAAGGTGCAAAGCTACGTAAAGTTGGACAAATATTGAGTTGCATGTATTCAATCATAGAGTTTTAAATTTTCATAGACTTAGAATGAAGTGACAATTCCTTTTGATATCATCTTGTTAATGTCAAGTTAATTTTAAGGTCTAAATATGATGAGATACATGCAAACAATAGTGATGCACATCACACAAAAAAACAAAGTAGGAACTATAATACCAATAGCCATCATATATTTCATAATTCCTAAGATTGATAGAAATAGTTGATTTAAGATAAATCTCATGAATTATGTTATATGATTATAGTGAATTTTAGCATATATAGGATATCAATAGATCATTGTGGTGTGTTTGAATTCATATTCATCATTCTTGTAATTTTTCAATTTTGATTTTTCTAGAACATGATTTTTAAATATAGGGGCTATTATATGCAACAAAGAAATTAGACAAATATATAGTAAGTTGTGCATTTAATATTTTAGCCTAAGACCCCTAAAAGCCCATTTAAATCCAATTTTGAAAGTAATTTCATTAGTCTTGATAATATCACTTAACAAATTTATCATTCAATTTATAATGATAAAATAAGACATTTATAGGCGTTGGATTTAAAAAGGATAAAACTTTAGGAAAAAAGATAGAACACTTGAAAAACTTTATTACTTTATATTCAATTTAATTCAATTTGAATTGTTAAACATTAGTCTTAAAATGTGAAAGTCATATTTCATAACATATCTATGTGACCTTAGCGTGTTGGCTCAAAAATAAAAATAAACAAACGAAAAAGAAATTAAGCATATCATGAAGTAGAATATTAAATATTTCATTTTGATTTATTTCTACTTCATGCAATTTAATGAATCCTAGTGAATAAGTGATTTAGGTATCCAAAGGGGACCAAGCGTGATGGTTCCTTTGGGTATCCAAATATTGCGTGATGTTTTATTGGGAGTCAAGGATGAATGAGCCCTTATAAGTGGAGTTAGTGTTTCATTTTTAATTTTGGGTCTCCATTCATACCTTGGTTGAATATGTTTCAAATTTCCATGGTCATGAAATTGTGGCTTATAATTGCAGTGAGTTTTCAACGTATTATTGATAGGAAATTTGTTAACATTCAATTTGAGAGATAAATGATTTTGTGAATGATGATGATAGTTATTTGAAAAACAAAGCATTGAAGATTTATGAGTTTTGAAATTGTTTTTCAAACTACAATTAAGTTGCTTATCATTTTCACTCTTCCTTTTATACATACTCATAATATGTGGAGTAAAACTTTTTAAATTTAAATTTCTTAATAAACTAGAGTTAAGAGAATTTTTATTACTTGAAAAATTTTCAATAAACAATTTTAATGATTCTAGTTTATCCTTTAAATTATCATTTTCTTTTATCAATTTTTCATTATGCTCTTTTGAAATTAAAAGTCCATTTTCTAAAACCTTGAGTTCTTCTTTAAAAGAATTATAATCAAAATAAGGTTTAGCATTTTCACTTAAAGAGCATGAAAGAGAATTTGACACATCAATATGAGATTCTACTTTAGCGTTTGCTTTTAAAGATTTATTTTCTAAACGTAGTTTGGAATTAGCATTTCTCAACTTTAAAATTTTACATTTAGCAATTTCAAGCATACAAAGAAGTAGAATTTGATATAAAAAGAGAATGTTTTGATTTTCTTACCTTGCTATGGGACGAGGCAAGATTTGAACCAAAGCTTCCTTTGACATTTTCTTCGCATTCCTCTTCCATAGTAGAGTTTTCACCTTCTCTTTTGCTTGATGTGTTGCCATCATTTGAGTCCAATATTGTGACGTTGCATTCTTCTCTCTTAGATAGATCTTCCTCCAAACATGAGTCCTCATCGATTTCTCCACTTGAATCAAAAAAGAATTGCTCTTGTTCACCATCTGTGGAAGGAAGACTATAAGTATTCTCAAGAAATTTCCAAACTTTAAAAGCAGTAGGAAGCGTATAAATAAGTTTGAAAATATTTTGATCTAGAGCACAATATAGACTATTCATAGATTTGGCATTTAAAAATATTTCATTTTTATTTAGAATACTTGGGGGAATTTTAATAGTAATTTTCCAAACTTAAATATCCAAAGATTTAAGAAATTTTTCCATAAGAGTTTTCCACCCATTATAATTTCCACCCATAAATAATGGTGGTGATAAAACTTTTTCATTTTCATAAAAATTTTCCCCTCTAGAAAATGCGAGATCATGAAGCGCCATTATTCCTAGTTGTGAAGCCATATTGGATTAACCTCGCTATGATACCAAGTGTTGGATCTTGCGGCTCCCTTAGAGGGGGGGTGAATAAGGGCTAATATTTACTTTGAAATTTTTCTAAAATATTAAGATAATTTTGCAATGATAAACAAGTAGATTTTTACACAACCAAAATAATCACTTAGAAAATCATGAGGAAATTGAAAATCAAATTTTATTTTCACAAGTGATGAATACAAAGAACTATTGATCTTAATAAAGCTTAAGATCAAGGCTATGGTAAAAATAAACTTCTTTTTAATTTACCAGTCCTTCAACCAAGGACCGGACGGCTATAGCGTATCTCTTCCTAGATCTTACTAATAGCCTCCCCCTAGATCTCTCCACAATCTAGACGCTGCACACAAGGCGGCGATTTACTCCAAAGCCACATAAGGACCTAGACGCCATGCGCAAGGCGACGTTTTCCTCCTAAGCCACACAAGGACCTAGACGCCACGCGCAAGGCGACGATTTCCCCTAAGCCACACACAGAGTTAGACGCCACGCACAAGGCAACAATTTCCTCCTCCGATTACAAAATGATAAGATAAAATACAAAATAGAAATTCAGATATGAAACTCCCTAAATATGAAGCTCCGAAGACGGCGTCGAATCCTTGCAAAGATTGCCTGAGATACTGCGCAGGGACCGTCTCTTCTTTGCTCTTGAACGTTCTTACCAAAATGGGAGTTCTCGGAGTTCTGGAGCTCTCTGGTTGGAATGCACTCGGGTATAGGTACTCCAGATGTTGGAAACTCTGTTCTCCACAGAAAACGAACCAATTTATATTTTTCGTTGTTGGAATCCGATATCTAGATGTCGTCCGCCAGCGTTAACTTCTCCGGCTGCCACGTGTCACATGAATGCGACGTTTCTGCGAGATTTGATGGTCGTGGAGCTATCATCGACGACATCGATGTAGGAATTCCGACAGTGGATATAACTATTCTTCGTGCAAATCATGCGGAACATAACCGTCGTCATGCTGACATCATTTTCGTTGTCGGATTCCGACATCTAGATGTTGGAATCCGATAGCTCCTCTTTTTTTTGCCGTCGAAAACTTCTCCAGACTGTAGATGGAGTCGTTCTCATCTCCGAAATGGGGTGGAACGTTCCGTAACTCATCCTGGATTGAAAGTTATGGTCATTTTAAGATTAGCGCACAAAACTCATCCTTTTGCTTTTTCTAAAGTGTACACACTCTTGGATCATGCCCATGAATGGGGACTTGTCTCCTCATTCAACCTGTACAACCTGGACACTATAAACACACAAAATATGAGATCAAATATGTCATGGTATTTGTTATTCTCAAACCAAGATATGGGGAGCGCAAGCTCCAACATCTTTTACTATGGAGGAGGGATCAACCTCCTCACATATGAGGATACGCTCCTCATTGACTTGAGTATCATGCTCCAAGTCCTCCTTAAATACATGTGAAAACTCAACCCGCACAGGCTCAGATGAAGAAGGGGGCCAGGAAATAAAGGAGAAGAATGACATAAATAATCAAAAATCGGAGGAGTGGTCCCGGTCTCACTCCTAGCAGGATCCAAGGATATATCACTATTGGTATCATATGAGTCATAGCGAGGGGATTCGAAAGCTCAAGGTCCTCGGTGCTGACTTTAACCTCCTCTTCCAATGAGGATGTGCACATCTCCTCATCAAAAAGGAGATCCTCATCATTCCACCTTGGTGCGTCATCGTGCTTCAAGAAGTCACACTCCCCATCGTACATAATAACATCCTCATCCCACTTTGGCGCAACCTGAGGCTCTGAATCAACATCCTACCTAACATCATCAACCAAATCAACAAAAATAGATGCAGATAGTTCTTGCAGAGAAGGCGGAGGACTCGCGGTGCTAGCAACATCAAAGAATGTGCGAGCATGTTCCTTTAGGGGTGAATCTAAAAGAGGTAATGAATGCATAGGGAGATGCAGTTCACCCATGTCGTCCCACCGATAAACAGAGAATCAAATGGGATTATCCATAGCAGTCCCCCATAGATAAGGTGGTACTACAGATATATCATCAAAATCAGCAGGTACACCAGAGTGAGAAGGAGATGGGCTGATTATAATATCCAGTTCATCGTCACTCTCCATATGGCATTTAAATTCCACACAATCTTTCAATGCGTGGTCGGTAATACGACAACATAAACATGGTTTCCCATTTCCTCTCAGCCTTTGATGGCTGGGCTGAAATGTGGAGACGATGTCTGTTGTGGTGGAACATAGTTATAATAAGAAGGCACACCATATGAAGTATCGTAGGTTGCCGGTGCTCCATTAGGTGGGCCATATGAGTTATGACTACGATCTCCCATAAAACATTCATTAGTTTTATGATCATAAGCCCTGCACCACCAACAACGAGTATATATATACAAAAACATGGTGCTACGGGGAAGATTTCACCTAACAGAAGTATTCTAAGTAAGGATTAACTACACACAAACAATAAAATTGTATACCTGCTTTAGAAAATTTTTAAATAAAGATTAGAAAGAAAGAAATTAAAAGATGCTACTAATAAATAAAAATACAGAAAATGGTATAAACAAAGGGAAATGGACTTCTACCTCTCGGCTCCCTCTCAAGAAACTCACACATCTGTACTCCCCGGCAACGGCGCCAAAACTTGATGCTCAAATCTTACACACCGCTATAGGAGGGCGCGAGACTACGATACAAAATGATAATGTACCTATCATTCAAGTAATAAAATGGGTGAATTTCCCCAAGTATTGATCTCTCAAGGTACACAGCAAGATGGAGTTATCTATCGAGGAGTGACTTGAGATCGAAGTCCTTTAAGTCATATGGATTGCATAAGGGTTGGATTGGATTGTGGAAAATGAACTAAAACTAACTATTAAATTACTAGGCAGGCCGCTATGCACTGCTTTGCAAGGTGAATGGAGACTATGCAGGATGCTATGCATTTTTTCTCTAGGAGGATGGGCGAGAAGGAAAGCGGATGGAGGGTTCACACCAGCGGAGGTAAAGTGGATTATACGTGCCGTTATCACCGCTTAGCTTGGCGAATGGAAGAGTAGGCACCCGTAATAGGCGAGTAGTCAAGCGGAATGGAAGAGTAGGCTGGCGGAATGGAAGATTAGGCTCATGTAGTGGAAGAGTAGGCTTGCGTAATGGAATGGAGGGTAATGGCGGATGGAAGATGGAATGGGGGAGCTCCTCACATGCATAAACCACAAGATAATTTCACATAGACATGAAATAAACTTAAATGCAATAATAAGGTTTAGTTATCATCATTTATACAACCAAGTAATTAAGATATAAAATACTACAAGATGAAGGGGGTGAGATTACAACCAAAGGGGCGGAGACTCATCCGAGGTTCACGACCGGAATCTAGGTTTGTCAAGACTTGTCCGAGCTCGGGCTCCAACTACTGTCCGGGGTCCAGAAGAGTTATCACCTTCTTCTAATGTACCCATCTTCTTCGTCAATAGTCTTTGGGCATGACCTCACCGGGGAACTTCACATATGCAGCAAGAAATCTCTTGAAATGGAGCTTGGAAGCACACAAACGATGGAGGAGGCCAAGAGGATGCTCTGGCTTTGGATTTACAAGAAAATGGTGGTCGGAGCTCCTCCCCAAGGTGGGCGGAGGTGGAGCGGTGGAACTGGAACCCTTGGCATGGGAAAGAAGATTAATCAGGCGAACTCTCAAATAGGTCGAGATCTGCAGCTTTTATACCAAACAATCAACAATTTGGTTATGCACAGTCTAATGCACGACCGTGCGTGGACCATAGGATATTAATCTTATAGGAAGCTCGGGAAGATGACCCATAAGCGCCTATATGATTTTACTCATGCACGGTCGGAACCGACCGTGCGTGCAAAACGCACGGGCAAATCCAGACCGCTTGAAATCTGGCTTCCAATAAGAGATCATGCATTTTATTCGCACACGGTTGAATCCAACCGTGTTTGAAGCAAATGCATGGGAAATAAGAATCATACAAATTTGGACAACAAGAGAGCTCGTGCGATTTTACTCACAAACGGGCAACTTGCCAGTGCGCAACCAAATCGCACGAGCATGGACAAAACACCATTCTGAGCCGTAGATGACCGCGCACGGTCGGAGCGATTGTGCGTCAAGGAAATGTATGACTGTGCAATTCATGCAGACATGGAATCTGGGAAAAATGGATGATCTAACCACCTGCACGGCAATCCAAACAACATTCACACTGCTGGGAACACCCCTCTAGCTCAATCCAAATACAGAAAAAGGGTTGGGGAGCACCACGTGCTTACCCTAACAACATGGAGTGCAAATGCACACCAAAATAGGCCTAAACAGTGCACATAGCGTGGAAGTGTATACAACTAAAATACAAGTGATTATGGCTCAAAAGTGTAGTGCACATAAGTGAAAACTAGCTCGGATGATTTCATAAAACAATGTAAATATCAGACTCATCAAAAGTAGTACACTTTGGCCTCCTTAGGATACCCCACTAGATAACACTTATCCGACTTGGGTTCCATCTTGTCAGGCATT
The DNA here is from genome assembly GCA_033032865.1 of Dactylorhiza incarnata. Lineage (NCBI taxonomy): Eukaryota > Viridiplantae > Streptophyta > Magnoliopsida > Asparagales > Orchidaceae > Dactylorhiza > Dactylorhiza incarnata. Next base: position 9,144,491 of record JAWHQI010000023.1, read on the forward strand.
TGATGTCGCACGTATGCCTCACAACCCCAAATCTTAATAAAAGATAAACTAGGACACTTCCCAGTCCATATCCCATATGGTGTCTTTAGATTCATTTTCATTGGATCATGATTTAAAGTGAAAGAAGCTATCTCTAGAGCAAATACCCAAAAGGAAATGGGCAGATATGAATGACTCATCATCGACCGCACCATGTCTAACAAGGTACGATTCCTCCTCTCAGAAACACCATTATGTTATGGTGTTCTAGGTGGAGTGAGTTGTGATATAATACCACACTCTTTCAGATGATCATGAAACTCATGACTTAGGTATTTGCCACCTCGATTAGATCGGAGTGCCTTAATCATTTTTCCTAATTGGTTCTCTACCTCATTCTTTAACTCTTTGAACTTTCTAAGGTTTCAGATTTACACTTCATAAGATATATATATCTATATCTACTAAAATCAACATTTAATATAATGAAGTAGTGGTACCCACCTCTAGCCATAGAAGTCATGGGTCCGTATAAAGAACTATGTATTGCACCCAAGAGATCATCAACCCTCTCAGTACAACTAGTGAAAGGGGCTTTTATCATCTTGCCAAATAAACATGACTCGCATCTCTCAAATGATTCATAATCAAATGAGTCCAATAGTCTATCTTATGGAGCTTGGATATGCATTTCATTTATATAGCCTAAATGACAATGCCAAAGATATGTAGGATTGGAGTCATTAGTCTTTAGTCGTTTGGTATTTTCTATGTTATAGATTGGATGATTTATGTTAAAAACATACAAACCATTAAACATTTGAGCAATACCATAACAAACATCATTCTTATAAATAGAATAGCAATTGTTCTTAATCACCAAAGAAAATCCATTCATGTCCAAATATGAAATAAAAATGATGTTTCTAGTTATAGCAGAAACAAAATAATAGTTATCAAGTTCAATAATAAGCTCAGTGGGCAAGGAAAGACGGTACACTCATACGGCAACGACAACAACTCTTGCTCCATTTCCAATGCACATGTCTACCTCTCCTTTACCAAGCATTCTTCTCCATCCCAATTCCTGCGCATTTTTACAAATGTGAGAATCACATCCGGTATATAATACCCAAGATGAAGGTGCAGAAATGTTTATTTCGATAACAAAAAAACCTGAAGTGGAAGTTATACTTTTCTTCTTCTTCTGCAGATCTTCTAGATACTGACGATAATTCCTCCTCTAGTGCCCTGCCTTACCACAATGGTGGCATTTCCCTTCCTTAGCCTAACCCTTCCTTTTTCAGTTCAGAAGACTTGGGATCAAGATAAGACTTAGATCCTATCTTCGTCCTCTTGGATCCCTTGGCCTTGTCCTTGCCTTTATGCACCATCAATATGGGGCTAGCAGGCTTGGTCTTCTTCATATTGTTCTCGGCAGTTCTTAACATGCCTAGGAGCTCGGGCAGCATCTTGTCATTCTTATTAATGTTGTAGTTCAAGACGAACTGCTCGTAACTATCCGACAACGATTGTAGGATCAGGTCAGTGGCCAACTCTTGGCTTTAAGGAAATCCTAGTCTCTGAATGTTCTCGATGTACCCAATCATCTTGAGTACATACATTCCCACTGGGTCTCGAGCTCCCATTTTGCACTAAAACAATGCCTTAGAGATGTCGAACCTCTCTTGCCGAGCTTGCCCTTGAAATATTTTCTTCAGGTGCTCAATAATTTCAAAACCACACATAGTCTCATGTTACTTCTGAAGCTCGGAGTTCATGGCAGCGATCATGAGTCATTCAACATCTAGGGATTCATCTTGATACTTCTTATACGCATCTTTGTTGGCTCAGGATGAATTCTTGGTTGGCACTTCAGGGGATCCTCTTCCAATACATTGAGCTTGCGCTCTTGCTTGAGAAACAATTCTCAGGTTTCTATACCAGTCTAGGAAGTTTGTATCGTTGAGCTTTTCCTTCTCAAGGATGGATCTCAGGGACAAGGTGGAGTGAGATCCACTTGCCATGGAAGTTTTATAAGAATTATGCAAAATTAATTTTAGTAATATTTTTCAAAATACATTTTTATTTAATAAGAGCTTTATTAAATACTCCCACTATTTTCTTCAAATTGATAACCCTAAATATCAATTCGAAGAGTTTATGCGAGCTACTCTCTAGTGGACAAGATCCGTATTTCACGGCTATCATAAGTCAGCTTTGGCTGATCACTCACAATGTGGCTATTTAGGTGGACAACTTTTGCCAATTGTATCGTCATGCAAATCCTGTATGGTTGGTCAATAGCTCTTTATTCGCATCCATTATATGGTGCATGCCAACCCTATGCCTCTAGGCACTCAACCTTTGAGGTCACATAGTTAAGTTGGACCCGATGTCGATAGTGGGATATCATAATTATCCGCTTGCACCCATTCCAAGATAGATTAATGCACCTTGCTTTGACAAGCCCACACTTCATCGATCGAGGTAGGAAGAGTGCCATCCATCGGAATGCATCCATATACTTAATATTGGATAAGGGATTTTATGATAATCGATTAATATTTAAACATTGTGCACATTCACAATCCAAATACATCCCAGATGTGCACAAAATAAAATCATCAACACATTGATAAAAGTGCTAAATATGAACATTTATAACGCTTCTAAATCTCCATATTTACATGCATTAGACACAGGAAAACAACTCCTCTTATGCAGTAGGCAAGCTCATCTCTCAATGTCAGATTCAAAATCTAAGACATTTGGTTTCACAAACCATTCCGAGGGACGGTTACTGCAATAGAGAAACAATTTCTGAAACATGAAAATAACAACGCAATCATAGGCATACCTGGCGGGGTTCCAAGGGGTCACGCACCTAGCGGGGTCTTAGGGGTAGAGCGCCTAATGGGGTCCAAGGGGCAGCGCCTCTTGCGGCGGGTTTCTCTAATGGATGGGAAAAACACATCCCATGTGCGCAATGAAAAAATAAACAGGAACAACCCAAAACAGTTATAGGATCTTGCGATATTCACATTTCAAGAAATTAACATACAAAAAAATGATACGTGTGTGGGATCGGATCCCTGTTGGCCAGATGTACAACTATTGCTCAATCTTTGTCCTCGACAGTCGAGTCTTTCTGAGTAAGCACAGAAGTAGATCTGCGTCTCTATGACAGTCCACACGAATGAAGAAGAACCCCGACGTCTTGTCCAACAAGACGTAGGTCGGAGAAGAAATGACCTCTGCATCCCCACGAACTATGACGTTCGTTGAAGGGGAGGCGACGACGGTCGGCAGCGGAGCTCACGGAACAGGCAGAGGATGGTCGGCGGAGAGTTGCGGAACCTTTCCATCTCTCGCACTGTTCGACAGTTTCCTTCTAGTTCCCAATCTAAATCTCTATATCAAAATCCCTAAATCACCGTCTATTTATACCAAGACAGATATGGTCCTTTCTACCCGTAGACAAAAAATCAACAAAATTGAATAAACAGTCTGGTCTGTCAAAAGAAGAACTCGACAATTCATTGTGTACACTCGACGATTCATCGTGTACACTCGAGGATTATTGCCTTGGCAGCATGGCATCAAGATTACTTGACGAATTCATAATTCATCATGTTCACTCGACTAAATCATTGTGTTCACTCAACTAAATCATTGTGTTCACTCGACTAATTCATCACATTCACTCGACTAATTTATCGTGTTCACTTGACTAATTTGTCATGTTCACAAGACTAATTCATCATATTCACTCGACTAATTCGTCCTGTTCACTCGACTAATTCATGGTGTTCACTCGATGATGTCGACGTGTTCACTCGACCCCAAAGGTCAGTCAACATGTTGTACTCAATGGTATTCACAATAGAGTCTTGTACACTCTATGCCAACGTGCTCCTGACAATATTCATAATATTTCTAAGCATTTTGCCAAACCTATTTAACTTCAATGAATAATAGGATTGGTCCTTTCACTCATATTCAATATAAGAAAGGCCAACACAATCCTTCCTCCAATTTCTCCAAACACTCTTATGTGCAACCCCATAGGATCATATCATGTTGGCAGTGAGACTAACTGCTTGATTTCTTTGAGATCACCTTGGAAATACCAACAATAATTGGGGACCTTGCCAAATAAAATTGAAGAATTAAGTCTGAATGGGAAGGCTACCCCTGCTGCTGCACCGATCCTTACTGTCTCCTGCCATTGTTGCAGTTTTTCCAGGCACCTCTCCTTTGAGTGTCATTTGGAAAGTACTTTTCCTGATTCCTCTCTTTCTAAAAATACCGAAGATATGAATTTTGTAGGAAATCAACAACGAGGTCCTCCCTTCTCCAATACTTAGAATTTTGGGTGGCGCAACCACCCTAATATATCTTAGAGAGAGAGTCTACAACATGGGCAAGCCAGACAAGTTTGTGGTAGCCCCCCCTCAACATTTTGGGCCTCCCCAAGCTCCCAATCTGCAAGGTAACAAAGAACAATGGGGATATAAACTTAATAAGCACATCGATTTCACTCATTCTTTTATCGTTAGTTAGTGCGCTACTATTAGGAATTTAGAAACACAAATAGCCCAACTAGAAAAACTCATTATAGAAAGGATGTTGAGCCTCCTAAGGCAGTCAAAAACAAATTTATGTGATCAATCTCGGGTCTCTTCCGGGCTTGTTCTCATCGTGGAGGTTGTGGGGGGGGGGGGGGGGGGGGTGGGGTATCATGATAGATTGTGAAATCAATAGTGTGGCCACCCAAGTCCTGTGTGACATACATGTTGGACATGTGTGTCACATCCCTTTGTTTGAGAATAACAAATCCCATATTGTATTTGATATTGCTTGTAGTGTGTTTATTGTGTGCAGGAACTATAGGTGCAATACTCCACAGGTAGAAGACAGCATGTAATCAAACTTTCTGAATGGAGCACTACCGCCAGCGCTAGAGGTTAACACAGGCGCTAGCGCTACCGCCAGCGCTAGCGCTAACGCCAGGCGCTAGCTCAAGATCATCTCAGCGGTTTTGTCTCAGCGGTTCAATCTCAGCGGTTCCTTAACGCTATCGCCAGCGCTAGCGATACCGCAGGCGCTACCTCAAGATCGTGCACAGCACCACGCCGCCGACGGTTTCCCAACCGCTCCACACGAACGCTACCGCAGGCGCTATCAGCTACCGCATGCGCTAGCTACAAGATTTAAAAACGATGTGTTCTCTCTCGTTTTGGGTTAGAACTTCCAGAGACATTACTTGTGCCCAAACTCTCGTGCTGCTACTCTGCCGAAACATCATCTCCCACTCAAAGCCAAAGAAGAAATTCTGGAGAAGGAAGCCATCACGCTGAATCCGAAGAACGATCGCTTTGACCTCGCTTGTGCTTCAGCGATCCTCTATCCTCATCTCCAGAAATCTCAAGAGGGAGTTTGCTTGTTATTTACTTCACTTCTTTATTTGTATCTTGTAGTGAAATCGCCTTATTTTTGGCGACTAGGTCCTTGCGCGGCTTAGGGGGAATTCGCCGCGTGAGTTGGCGACTAGGTCTAAGGGATTAGATCTAGGGGTGCTCGAGGCCATATCCGAGTTTGGGTTGGCTAGAGCAGCTTGAGGCTTTATCCGGGGAAGGATAGGCTAAAGCCAACCTGTTTGTGGGGATACAAGTCGGTATAGAAAAGGAAAAGAAATTCACTTTTGTATGCCTCCGATTTCTAGCGATATTGAAATCAAATTTTGTAAACACCCTTTTTATATAATGCAATCATGATTATATTTGTGTTTATTTGATTTCTCTCAATTGGCGTAAAATTTCATTATTGCAAAATTGTTATTACTAAATTGTCATCTTATTTCCTATTAATCAAAAACAACTTAGTAATTATCTTAAAAATTATAAAAAGAATTTTATTCCCTTATTCACCCCCCTCTAAGGGCGCGTAAGATCCAACTAGTGGTATCAGAGCTAGGTTATTCCAAACGGTTTAAAAACCAAAAATAATGGTGTCTTATGATCTCGCTTTTTCCGAGGGTCAGGGAATTAGTAGACCTCCACTATTTACTGGGTCAGATTATAATTATTGGAAAAATAGGATGCGTTGTTTTCTAATGACCCTAGATATTGAGGTTTGGAATATGGTAGAAGAAGAATACACTCCTCCTACATTTGTAGTTAGAGAGGTTATGTTAGAAAAACCCAAAGATAAATAGGATGATCGGGATATACTCAAATGTAAAAATAACGCAAAAGCCATGAATGCTCTATTTTGTGCGTTAGATAGAAATGAATTTAATAGAATTTCTGCATGTACTACTGCTTATGAAATTTGGAATCATTTGGAAGTTACTCATGAAGGTACATCGCAGGTTAAAGATTCCAAGCTTTTTCAACTGGAGTCGGAATATGAAAAATTCCGAATGGATGAAAGCGAAGATGTTGATGGTATGTACACGCGCTTCACCAAGATCGTCAATGCCTCAAAAGATCTTGGAAAGACTTTCTCAAATGGCGACTTGGTCCGTAAGATCCTTCGTTCTCTTCCTCCAAAATTCAACCCGAAGGTGACGGCTATTTCGGAGTCGCACAACTTAAGGACGCTCCAAGTTGAGAGCCTCATTGGGAATCTCAAAACCCATGAGGTATAACTCAAAATCCAACATGATGAATACAACAAGGAGCCAAAGAAGAAGGTGTTGGCATTGAAATCAAAGAAGGAGTGCAAAGAGGATGAGGATGAAGATGAAGAAAGTCTTTTGGTGAAGAACTTCCGAAAGTTCATGCGAAATCCGGAAAGGCGAAACACTTTCCGTAAATTTGTCCAAAAAGGTGAAAGATGGAAAGGGTCATCTTCAAAGAAGGAAAAAGAGGCGACAATGAAGAAGAGAGACCTCCACCGGAATGCTATCATTGTAGGAAGTCGGGGCACATAAGGAGCCAATGCCCAAAATTCTTGAAGGAGAAAAAGGAGAAACAGCACAAAGGGAAAGAAAAGAGGAAGGTGCTAAAGGCAAAGACATGGGATGACTCCTCTTCCTCCTCCTCCGAAAAATCAAGCGGGTCTTCATGAAGCGAAGATGAGGAAGCAAACATGTGCCTCATGGGACGTGGAAACGACGGCGACGACACCAGTGTTCCTAGTGACACTGAGATGTGCAGGCAGGCTAAGGACAATGAAGACATGTGGTACTTGGATTCAGGATGCTCCAAGCACATGACGAGCAATAAAGCTAAGTTCCTTAGCCTAGAAAAGAAGAAGGGAGGGATCGTAACGTTTGGTGACAACGGAAAAGGAAGGATCATGGGAATTGGTACAGTTGGTAACGAATCCTTCACTATATCAAATGTTCTTTATGTAAAAGGGCTAAAACATAATCTTATTTCAATTAGCCAATTATATGATAAAGGATTAGATGTTTTATTTGAATCTTCTACTAATCTATGCAAAATATCTAATCCTATTACAAACAATATTTTACTAACTGCACCAAGAATACACAATGTTTATATAGTTTCATTTCATGATCTTTCAAAATCATATTTAAAATGTTTTATTACAAAAAATGATGAACTTGAACTTTGGCATAGAAGGCTAGGACATGCTAGCACAAAGCTTATTATAAAACTTGCCAAAAGAGATTTAATTAGAGGATTGCCTAGATTAAATGGAAATTTACCTTCACTTTGTTCACCATGTCAAAAAGGTGAAATTACTAGATCCTCTTTCAAAAGTAAAAATGTTATTTCTACTACAAGACCTTTGCAATTAATTCATATGGATCTTTTTGGTTCCGTTAGCACCGCAAGTCTTGGTGGTAGATTATATACATATGTTGTAATAGATGATTTTTCTAGATATTGTTGGACAATATTTCTCTCATCCAAATCCGAAGCGTATTGTGAATTTTCAAAATTATGTACTCGTATTCAGAATGAAAGTGATTTAAAAATTAAATGCATTCGCTTGGATCATGGAGGAGAATTTGAAAATGAAAAATTTACATCTTATTGTGATATGTTAGGCATAAAACATTAGTTCTCTGCACCACGCACACCACAACAAAATGGTGTCGTAGAAAGAAAGAATAGGACACTTCAAGAGCTAGCACGCACTATGTTATGTGAATATAAATTACCTAAGTCATTTTGGGCCGAAGCCGTAAACACATCATGTTTTGTTATAAATATAATCATGCTTCGCCCATCTTTAAATCTCACACCATATGAACTTTATTTTCAAAAGAAGCCTAATGTATCTTACTTCAAAGTTTTCGGTTGTAAATGCTTTATTTTAAATAAAAAAGATAGCTTGGGAAAGTTTGATGAAAAATGTGATGAAGGAACATTTCTTGGATACTCTTCAACTAGTAAAGCTTATAGAGTTTTTAATAAAAGAACTAGAAAAGTTGAAGAGTCAATTAATGTGAAATTTGATGAGCTTGTTCCTTGTATATAAAAACTTTCCGCAGGCAAAGAGGATGATCTATTACCTCCTTTGGAGCATGGTGATGAAGAACCTTCCAAAGAAGAAGAAGAGGAGGCCAAGAAAGATGAATATGTACCTCCAAGCATCTTAAAATTCACAAAGGATCATCCACGGGAACTTATAATTGGTGAACCATCCATCGGGGTAAGAACTCGCTCTTCTCTTCATGAATCTTATTCAAATGTTTGCTTTGTTTCCGAAATAGAACCAAAAAACGTTTCTACTGCTTTAAACGATGAATTTTGGTTTTTGGCTATGAATGAAGAGTTAGAACAATTTGAGCGACATAATGTTTGGAAATTAGTAGAAAGACCATCTAATCACCTGGTTGTAGGCGTAAAATGGATTTTCAAAAATAAATTAGATGGTGAGTATAGAATATCTAGAAATAAAGCACACTTAGTAGCACAAGGATATTCACAAATCGAGGGGATAGATTTTGATGAATCTTTTGCACCCGTTGCTAGATTGGAGTTTATAAGAATTTTTCTAGCATTTGCAAGCTTTAAAAGAATAAAACTATTTCAAATGGATGTGAAAAGTGCGTTTCTAAACGGGTTTGTAAAAGAAGAAGTTTATGTTGAACAACCCCCCGGTTTTATTAATGAAAAATTTCCAAATCATGTTTATAAACTAGAAAAAGCAAAATAAGCGCCCCGTGCATGGTATGAAAGACTTACATCACTTTTATTGAAGCACAGTTATATTATGGGAAGTGCGGATAATACTCTCTTCATTAAGCACAAAAATGATGATATAATTATTTTACAAATATATGTTGATAATATTATTTTTGGATCTACTAATGAAGAGATGTGTAAAGAAGTTATTTTGAAAAATGAATTTGAAATGAGTCTAGTAGGAGAACTTTCTTATTTCCTTGGTTTTCAAATATCACAAAGAATTTATGGTATTTTTGTATGTCAAACTAAATATGTCCATGATATGCTTAAACGTTTTGGATTTGAAAACCTTAAACATGCTTCTACACCAATGAGTGCATCACTTAAATTAGGAAAAGATGAATCGGGAATTTCAATTGATCAAACCTTATATAGAGGTATGATAGGATTCCTACTTTATCTTAGTGCAACTAGACCCGATATTATGTTTGCCGTATGCTTATGTGCTCGATTTCAAGCCAATCCAAAAGAATCTCATTTAAAGCGGTAAAATGAATTTTTAGATATCTCATTGGGTCATCTAGATTAGGATTATGGCACCCACATAATGATTCATTTACATTGCATGTCTAATCCGATTTGGAATATGCCGGTTGTTCACTTGATAGAAAAAGTACCAGTGGTACTTGTCATTTTCTAGGACCCTCATTAGTTGCATGGTCTAGTAGGAAACAAAATTCGGTTGCACTCTCCACCACGGAGGCCGAATACATTACATTAGGGAGTTGTTGTGCACAAGCTCTATGGATGAGCCAAACTTTAGAGGACTTTGGTTTTCATCTAAAACTTATTGAATTAAAATGTGACAACAAAAGTGCCATTGATCTCACAAATAATCCGGTTCACCACTCTAGATCCAAACATATAGATGTGCGTCATCATTTCATAAGGGATCACATTAAAAAGGAAAATGTAAGGATTTGTTTCATTGGCACGGACTCTCAACTTGTTGATATATTTACTAAATGATGAATATAAAATATTGCATATTTTTAATATAATTTCTAGCCTAATTTGGGTATTTTTGTACATGCAATATGTAAATTATTGAAATAATAGCTTGTTTTATCTTGTTTGTAAAATATATGTAAATATTATAAGTATAAATAAATATTGATATATTTTTAATACATATATATTTATGTATATATGTAATAATAAATAGTATATATGTATATATGTAATAATAATAAGTGTATATATAATAAATATATATAATAAATATATATAATAAATATATATAATAAATAATAACAATATATAAATAAAAATAATAGTATATAAAATAAAGTATATATTATTAAATATATTGAAATATATATATATATATATAATAAATGTAAAATAATAATAGTATATAATATATAAATAAACATATATAATAAATAATAACAGAATATATATTAAATATAATCATATAAATAATTTTGTAAATTAAATGAAAACTAAATTAAAAAATAAAAATATCTGCGTAATTATAATAAGTATAATTATTGCTCTATATATGTTGAAGGAACCGTTTGGCTCACTGGTTCTGTTCTTGGCTTGCAGCGCTGCTGGCCCGGGTTCGAATCCTTGCGCTGGCGGATTTATTTGGATTAAATCTATAGCTGCGCTTTCTCCCCCTTTTTTGCTTTTAATTAATTATGACGGTAACATAATATAATTAATATACCCCTATATATTGCAGATGGATCCGCTTGGCCAAGTGGAGAAGGCTTTGGCTAGCCTCCTTGAGGTGGAGGGTTCAAATCCAGCCAGCCACATTTTGCTGGACGAAAGCTGCCGCCCGCGCCTTGCCCGCTGCCCGCTGCCCGCGCCTTCCCGCCGCCAGCTGTCGCGCCAGCCAACAAACTGCCAGCACACCCGCCTGCTGCCTGCGCCTGCCCGCTGCCCGCGCCTGCCCCTGTAGCTCACCGCCAGCCAGCTGCTCCTCCAGCTCTCCAATTCCAGCAAGCTCTCAAGTCCAATTTTGCAACCTCTTCTCCTTCTAGAAGCCTCCAGCTCTTTTCTTTTTTGCTAAATGCACCCCTACCTCTTGGCTATAAATATGAGGCCCTCTGCCTTGTAAAAAAGGTTCACAATTTCTAATCCTTTTTAGGATTGTGTTCCACCTTTGTTTATGTTTTATTTTCTCTCTCCTTGTTTCCCCTTGTCATCTCTTTGTGTTGTAATATTTTGGCTTAATAAAATAGATTAGTGTCTTTCTTATTGTTCATCAAGTTCTTCATCTTGTTCTTTTTAGTGTTCTTCATGTTGTTCTTTTTTTCTTTTGTTTTGTTTTTCTATTTTTTTTGTAATCTTTTTCATGTCATGTTTTTTAATTTAAGTAGAGTGTGTGTGTGTATGAGAGTAGTTTTACTTATTTGTATTTTTCTTTTAATTTTAGTTTATTTCATGTAGAGTGTGTGTGTGTGTGTATGAGTATAGATTTTGTTTTCTTTAACTTAGATTTCATTTCAAGCAAGGGTGTGTGTGTGTAGGTGGATAAATTTTGCGCCTTGTTTGTAATAGCTTAGCTTTCATTTCTGTCACGCATTTATTTCCCATCTACCCATTTGGGTAGAACTTGCTCACGTATTTACTTCCCCTCTACCCGTTCAGGTAGAGATTGCATTTCTTTAATTTCTGTCATTTAATTTCAGTCATTTAAATTCCTGTAGAGCGCGTGAGTTTTTCATTTAGTGCGTCCTTTTTCTTTTTATCGCTTTTCTTGGTTTTTGCTAAACGCACACCAAGCCCGCGATTGTTATCATTTTTTTTTTCAAATTAATACAAACTCATCATTTTTAATATCCGATAAAACAATAGCCGTAGCTTGAAGTAACAATACTCGACGGGACCCAGGACTAAATACGACCTTGATATGATTTTTTTTATCATATATACTACACACGATAGGTGTGCTTGCCTCCTACGTTGTTTATTTTCTTATCAAGTTTTTGGCGCCGTTGCCGGGGAGTTTCATCGATATTGCGAAAAAAGTATACACTATTGATTTTATCATCTTTAAAAAATAAAAAAAATTAAAAAACCCCAAAAAACCCAAAAATATATGTTTTCTCTTTTTCTTAACCTTTAATTTGTAAATATAAAAAATTAAAAACCAAAAAAATGATGAAATATTCTTATAAAAAAAATCCAAAAAAAAAATTTATTTTTTCTCTCTTTTTTGTTAAGTATTAATATATAGATATATTATATCCTTTTTTATCATCCATTATAAATACAGAAAAAAAATGACGATGAAAAAGTTAGAAAAATACAAAAAATATTTGTTCTATTTGTATTTGTTTCATTAAGTTTTTATATGCATATTTGAAAACATATTATTTCAAATTTCAAAATGAAAAAAATAATGAAAGACTTTAAAACCAAAATCAAAATGAATTCTAGGAATTTTAAGATAGGACAATAGATCGTTTTCTCGAAGTAGGATTACTCGACAGACCCGAAAGGGGATTTTTGTCGATATTTTGAAAAGAGGAAACCCCGTTGCTTTTACCTTATTATTTCTACATTTTCTTCTTTGCTTTTCATTTTAAAGATTTTCTTTATTAATTTTGTTTTTTTCTTATGTTTTAATATAAATTTGAATATGCGTATTTTAAAACAACGATGAAAATACATTTAGAAAACTCCAAATAAAAAAATATATGGTTTTACTTTATATATATATTTCATTCTTTTTGTGATATAGAAAAAAAAACCAAAAATCATAAATGTTCTTTTCACTTTGTTTTTCTCTTTCTTGTTCTTATTATTTTTGTTCTTTTTTTAGTATCATTATGTATATAAATGTACATATAAGAAAAATCCAAAAAAATTAATATAATATTGTATCTTTCTTTTTGTAAATACCTTTTTCCTTTTCTTTCTTTCTTTCTTATTTTTATTTTTAGGTTTTATATATGTAAATTATATATGTAAATATTTGGCTAAATTTTGAAAAAAAAATGATGATGGAAAAACTAAAAAAAAAATCCCACAAAAAATTAATTAAGTATTTTTGGCTTTCTTATTTTTTCTTTTTTTTTCCTCTTTCCATTTTCTTGCTTTTCTTTTTTGTTAAGTATTTATATATATTTTTATCATATTAAAAATCCAAAAAAATGATGATGAAAATATTGAAAAATCAAAAAAATATATGTTTTGTTTTCTTTCTTTGTTTTTTTTATCTTTCTTAAGTTTTATTACTTATTAAGTTTTATTTTGTATATAAATATGCATAAAAAACGATGATATGATTTCTATTTTATTTTCATTAAAATTATATATGCATATTTAAACAAAACAAAATAATACTCTAATTAAAATGACAAAATAATGGAAAACTTTGAAACATAAATCTAAAAGAATTTTTGGAATTTTTTAGATAAAATAATAGTTAGTTTTATCGAAGTAGGATTATTCGACAGACCCGAAAGGGGATTTTTGTCGATATTTTGAAAAGGGGAAACCCTATTACTTTTATCCTTTCATTTCACTTCTTCTTCTTTGTTTTTTTATTTTAAAGTTTCTCTTTATTTTTTATTTTTATTAAGTATAAAGGTTTTTATATATATGCATATTTTAATAATGATGAAACTATATTTAGAAAACTCTCCAAAAAATATATATATAGTTTGCTTTATGTATATATGTTTTATTTTTTGTAACTTAGAAAAATAAGACAAACAAATAAAAAACTTATAAACTTATATATATATGTATATGATTTTATCATTCTTACCCCCCCCCCCTTTTTGTAAATAACCTTTATTATTATGTTTTAACATCTTTTGCAGGTAATTATTCCGGTCATCCCGTCTCCAAAATAGGGGCGTGCTTTTTCCCTCTGCTTTTTCCCTCCTTGTATTTTTCTTTTTATTATGCTTTTGTATATATATAAGATTGTTCCTCATACTTACTTCAACATTGAGGACAATGTTGATCTTTAAGTATGGGGGTGTTTTCCCTCTTTTTGTAATTATTTTTGCCCCTCCCATATTAGAAAAAACAAAAAAAAATTTATATGTAAAATGTGTTGCAACATCTTTGTAGTAATGACATAACAAAAATGTGTTGCAACATCTTTTTTCCTCTTTTTATTTCTCTTTTCTTTTTGTAAAATTTTTTTAATATGTAAATAGGTTATGGTATGATGTTTTCCCCCTTTGTAATTATTGTCCCCCATTTTTACTTAGAAAAAAAAAAATGACAAAATAAATAAAATTGCAAAATTTGTTACAACATAAAAAATTATTTGTTATAACATAACAAAATTTGTTATGACATAATAAATTATGTTGCAACATCTTTGTCCCTCTTATAAATGTTTATGTCCCTCTTATAAATGTTTATAAATTATGTTGCAACATCTTTGCAACATCTTTGTCCCTCTTACATAAAATTCTTAAAATGCAAAAAAATCATTAATTAATTTAGAAAAAACACAAAAAATTTTTTTATAAATGTTTTATGTTTATGTCTTTTATTTGTATATAAAAATCCTTATTTATAATATTAAATCAAAATCCAAAAAATGATGAAAAGTTTTACTAAAAAATTTTGTTATAACAAAATTCACATATTTTGTCATAACACCAAAAATTTTTATATAATTTTTTAGTTTTCTTTCTCTTTCTTTTTTAGTATTAATGCATATATTTTACCAAAATTAAAAATAAAAAAAAAATTTGATGAAAAAAAAAATATATTACAAAAAACCAAAAACATATTTTGTATGTATTTTTGCTTTTCTTAATTTTCTTCTTTCTTTTTGTTACTTTGTTTTTATTAAGTATTTATATATGTATTTTGTTATAAAAAATCAAAAATAATAATATATATATCTTAAAAACTCCAAAAAAATGATGAAAAAACTTATCAAAAAAATCCAAAAAAAGAATAAAACCCCTACTTTGCTTTTTGTTACTT
Source organism: Dactylorhiza incarnata (assembly GCA_033032865.1). Classification (NCBI taxonomy): domain Eukaryota; kingdom Viridiplantae; phylum Streptophyta; class Magnoliopsida; order Asparagales; family Orchidaceae; genus Dactylorhiza; species Dactylorhiza incarnata. The sequence continues at coordinate 9,159,565 of JAWHQI010000023.1, forward strand.
CTAAGGCTAGGTTAGGTTTATTGTAAGCATTTTTCATTATTTTTGATTTAAATAAACCATTTTATTTGTATCATAGTTTGTAGGTTTAAATTTTTGGAATTTTAGTAGTAAAAAAATATTTTGTGATTTTAATTCAATTTGAGAACAAAATTTTTAGCACTACCTCGAGTTAACCCTAAATAGATTCGCTTTTTTATTAAATTGGCAAACCTTTTTTAGATTCAATTATTCTAACTCGAAACTTGTGAAACTTTAGGAATATTCTAATCTACTAAATTTTGCTCTCAAATCCTTTTTTATTATTCTAGTTTTTCTTTTGAAACCCTCACCCCTTTAGCTTGGCATAAAAAAGTAAAAGAAGAAGTTTTAAAAGAAATTCTGTGTCAATGGGAATAAAAAGATTCCGTAAACACAGGAACCCAATATTGTTAAAAGAAATCTCGTGTCAATGGGAATAAAAAATAAAATTCCGTAAACACGGGCATTGGGTTAAGTTTAAAAATATTTCAATTATCCCCCGTAAACCAACGCTGGGAATCAAAGCAAAACCACCAAAATGGTGGGGGTTAGAGGATTAAATCCATCACCCCTAATCCAAGCACTCTTCTTTTTGCCAAGGCTACCTTTTTTCCCCTACCCCTTAGCCAATAAAATTGTAGGCTAGATTTTAATTTAAAAAGTTTGCGAGAGCATAATTGGTAGGTTTTATTTATTCTTAAAAATTTTCTTTAAAAAGTTAAAGTTTTATATAATTCTACTCTAATTAAAGGCGCCAAAGACTGCAATATTCGACGCTATTTAACCAACTTTAGAAGTCTCGCTAAAACTTTTTCGCTCTTTTTAAATCATCTTCATAATTTAGGACTTACCTCTTTAAAATCCCGAAAATTTATTTCAAACTTACTTTTGATTAAATAAAAACTTGAGTAATTAGAAATTTTATTAACGTCTTATAGGTATCCCTTACTTTTTGCTCTGGAATATCAAAAGCTTAAGTATGGGGGTATTTGATGAATAGAAAATATTGCATATTTTTAATATAATTTCTAGCCTAATTTGGGTATTTTTGTACATGCAATATGTAAATTATTGAAATAATAGCTTGTTTTATCTTGTTTGTAAAATATATGTAAATATTATAAGTATAAATAAATATTGATATATTTTTAATACATATATATTTATGTATATATGTAATAATAAATAGTATGTATGTATATATGTAATAATAATAAGTGTATATATAATAAATATATATAATAAATATATATAATAAATAATAATAATATATAAATAAAAATAATAGTATATAAAATAAAGTATATATTATTAAATATATTGAAATATATATATATATATAATAAATGTAAAATAATAATAGTATGTAATATATAAATAAACATATATAATAAATAATAACAGAATATATATTAAATATAATCATATAAATATTTTTGTAAATTAAATGAAAATTAAATTAAAAAATAAAAATATCTGCGTAATTATAATAAGTATAATTATTGCTCTATATATGTTGAAGGAACCGCTTGGCTCACTGGTTCTGTTTTTTGCTTGCAGCGCTGCTGGCCCGGGTTCGAATCCTGGCGCTGGCGGATTTATTTGGATTAAATCTATAGCTGCGCTTTCTCCCCTCTTTTTTGCTTTTAATTAATTATGACGGTAACATAATATAATTAATATACTCCTATATATTGCAGATGGATCCGCTTGGCCAAGTGGAGAAGGCTTTGGCTAGCCTCCTTGAGGTGGAGGGTTCGAATCCAGCCAGCCACATTTTGCTGGATGAAAGCTGCCGCCCGCGCCTTGCCCGCTGCCCGCGCCTGCACGCCGCCAGCTGTCGCGCCAGCCAGCAAACCGCCAGCACACCCGCCTGCTGCCCGCGCCCGCCTGCTACCCGCTGCCCGCGCCTGCCCCTGTAGCTCACCGCCAGCCAGCTGCTCCTCCAGTTCTCCAATTCCAGCAAGCTCTCAAGTCCAATTTTACAACCTCTTCTCCTTCTAGAAGCCTCCAGCTCTTTTCTTTTTTGCTAAATGCACCCCCACCTATTGGCTATAAATAAGAGGCCCTCTCCCTTGTAAAAAAGGTTCACAATTTCTAATCCTTTTTAGGATTGTGTTCCACCTTTGTTTATGTTTTATTTTCTCTCTCCTTGTTTCCCCTTGTCATCTGTTTGTGTTGTAATATTTTGGCTTAATAAAATAGATAAGTGTCTTTCTTATTGTTCATCAAGTTCTTCATCTTGTTCTTTTAGTGTTCTTCATGTTGTTCTTTTTTTCTTTTGTTTTGTTTTTCTATTTTTTTTGTAATCTTTTTCATGTCATGTTTTTTATTTAAGTAGAGTGTGTGTGTGTATGAGAGTAGTTTTACTTATTTGTATTTTTCTTTTAATTTTAGTTTATTTCATGTAGAGTGTGTGTGTATGAGTATAGATTTTGTTTTCTTTAACTTAGATTTCATTTCAAGCAAGGGTGTGTGTGTGTAGGTGGATAAATTTTGCGCCTTTTTTGTAATAGCTTAGCTTTCATTTCTGTCACGCATTTATTTCCCGTCTACCCATTTGGGTAGAACTTGCTCACTCATTTACTTCCCCTCTACCCGTTCGGGTAGAGATTGCATTCCTTTAATTTCTGTCATTTAATTTCAGTCATTTAAATTCCCATAGAGTGCGTGCGTTTTTCATTTAGTGCGTCCTTTTTCTTTTTATCGCTTTTCTTAGTTTTTGCTAAACGCACACCAAGCCCGCGATTGTTATCATTTTTGTTTTCAAATTAATACAAACTCATCATTTTTAATATCCGATAAAACAATAGTCGTAGCTCGAAGTAACAATACTCAACGGGACCCAGGACTAAATACGACCTTGATATGATTTTTTTTATCATATATACTACACACGATAGGTGCGCTTGCCTCCTACGTCGTTTATTTTCTTATCACTAAACCTCTTCCCGATGCAAGGTTTCAAATGTTAAGATTGGAATTAGGAGTCTTAGACAACTTAGGATGAATAACATGTAAAACGCTAATGTTTTATGCAATTTGAGCAATCAAAACATCTCTAAATATTATACAATTTCTGCATAAGACTACACTTAAGACCCCTAATCAATATCAAAAATAAAAAATTTAAAATTCCTAAAAAATCGTGTACTGTTTGCCGCGCTATCACTAGCGCCGACGCTAGCGTGGGTGTTGGAATTTTCTGATATTCAAAATTTCTAAAAATCACTACAAATATTTTAGTCTATATGTACTACTTTGTTTTTGTATTTCTGACATTTGTTATTTTTGTTCTATTCATATTATGAAAAATCAACTACACAAATTCAAAATTCAAAATTACAAAAATATTTTTTTTTTGTTATTTGTATTTTATTCATATTATGAAAAATCAACTACAAAAGTTCAAAATTCAAAAAATACAAAAATATGTTTTTGTTATTTGTGTTTTATTCATATTATGAAAAATCTACTACAACAATTCAAAATTCAAAAATTACAAAAATATGTCTTTGTGATTTTCTGTTTTTATTTGATTTAAAAATGATAAAAAAAACTGTATGATCTTTATTGCCAATATCAAGCATGTATGAATTCTATTATTTAGAAGTATTTACAATGTTAAAACTTATTCCTTCAAATTACTATGAACATTGTTTTGCTTAGCATGCTTTGATATATCTATTTAAAGTGCATCAATTGTATTGAAAAATGTGTAGAACCAAGCTTAGCATGCCTCTAAGTATGAGTAAATGTTTTATGATTGATAATGATACATTTCACTCACTTATTTTGGTAATCAACATGTGTGTCTAAATCTAAAAATGCTTGCTTGTGTATTGTATTTGTACAATGAATTAAAACTTGCATAAGTTTATTGCCTACACTACATTTGAATCGCACTTATGAAATTTAGAAAAGTGGTTAAGTTAAAAATTGGGTTTGCAAAACAAGTGTATTCGGAGAATGTTGTCTCACAAATATGAACAAAAAATTATATATGTAGACAAATATAACTCCACCAAGCACTACTTGAACCTCCTGATAAGTCTTCATAAGCATTGTGAGGTTGAGCACCTTGGAAAGAATAGTAAAGTGTCTTGTGCAAACTTTGGTTATTACACCACTTTGTTAAAAATTATGTGCATTAAAAGTGTGTAAAAGTAATTTACTTGTGTTTTATTATGCACTTTACTATACATTTGTCTTGTATTTTGATGATTTAAATCCATTGTTAACATTGCCTAAAATACACTTATGTGCACATCATTATCTTTCATAACACTTCTTCTCATGAGTATTGGATTCTAATGCTTTATTTATACTACTCTTTATATAAGAAACGCACTAGATAACCTAGCATGATCTCTACAATGTTTTGGTATTTCTTGAATTTACAATTAAGTAACATTGTAGTATAATCTCTCTTTGATATGTTCATTTCATGCTTGATATCTTTATAAAAAACTTTGAGATTTCAAAAGGTTAAAACATCTTTCAATTTTGAACTAAAACTCATATTTTTACTTATGCTTTTCATGCTTACAAAAAGATGTTTCTTATAATCTTCCGCTATGCTAAAACTCTTATCTATTTATTTGAAATCTCTTCAATACTATACTTAAATTATTTATGTTTGTCTATATTACAAAAGCTCGATCATGCTTTATCTTTTAAAATGCCTCCTTACTGCCCTCACCCCACCTTCTTTTGATAATACCAAAAGGGGGAGATTAATTGAAGAAATCTATATAGGAGAAATATAAATAAGGGGAGTAACACATAAATTCATGAAATCTATCATTTAGGAGGAGTAACACATAAATTGCATTTATGTAGGGGGAGCATTAAGATAGGGGGAATATGCACATTATCATGCATATCATTTACTATAGTTGCACTTTTATCTTGCTTATCTTATCTATAAACACTATTGTTGATTTTTTTCTTAGAGGATTTGTTATTATCAAAAGGGGGGAGATTCTTGGACATGTGTGTCACATCCCTTTGTTTGAGAATAACAAATCCCATATTGTATTTGATATTGCTTGTAGTGTGTTTATAGTGTGCAGGAATTATATGTGCAATACTCCACAGGTAGAAGGCAGCATGGAATCAAACTTTCTGAATGGAGCACTACCGCCAGCGCTAGAGGTTAACGCAGGCGCTAGCGCTACCGCCAGCGCTAGCGCTAACGCCAGGCGCTAGATCAAGATCATCTCAGCGGTTTTGTCTCAGCGGTTCCTTAACACTACCGCCAGCGCTAGCGATACCGCAGGCGCTAGCTAAAGATCGTGCACAGCACCACGCCGTCGACGGTTTCGCAACCGCTCCACACGAATGCTACCGCTGGCGCTATCAGCTACCGCAGGCGCTAGGTCCAAGATTTATAAAACGATGTGTTCTCTCTCGTTTTGGGTTAGAACTTCCAGAGACATTACTTGTGCCCAAACTCTCGTGCTGTTACTCTGCCGAAACATCATCTCCCACTCAAAGCCAAAGAAGAAATTCTGGAGAAGGAAGCATCACGCTCATCCGAAGAACGATCGCTTCGACCTCGCTTGTGCTTCAGCGATCCTTCATCCTCATCTCCAGAAATCTCAAGAGGTAGTTTGCTTATTATTTACTTCACTTCTTTATTTGTATCTTGTAGTGAAATCGCCTTATTTTTGGCGACTAGGTCCTTGCGCGACTTAGGTGGAATTCGCCGCGTGAGTTGGCAACTAGGTCTAGGGGATTAGATCTAGGGGGTGCTCGAGGCCATATCCGAGTTTGGGTTGGCCAGAGCGGCTTGAGGCTTTATTCGGGGAAGGATAGGCTAAAGCCAACCGGTTTGTGGGGATACAAGTCGGCATAGAAAATGAAAAGAAATTCACTTTTGTACGCCTCCGATTTCTAGCGATATTGAAATCAAATTTTGTAAACACCCTTTTTATATAATGCAATCATGATTATATTTGTGTTTATTTGATTTCTCTCAATTGGCATAAAATTTCATTATTGCAAAATTGTTATTACTAACTTGTTATCTTATTTCCTATTAATCAAAAACAACTTAGTAATATCTTACAAATTATAAAAAGAATTTTATTCCCTTATTCACCCCCCCTCTAAGGGCGCCGTAAGATCTAACAATACATTCTTCTTGCAATTTACTATCGCTCCAAGATGTGGAGAAATTTTATATTGATACTATTGCAGAAGTGTCTATGCCACTAGTTTTGGCCAATAGTGAAAAAGTTATTACGGAGGGATCTATGAAGGATGTAGAGATCATCTTAAACGGGGAGAGTGTTTTAGTTGATTTTCAAATAATGGTACCTATGGAGAATGATTCGTCACCCTTGTTTGGGGCCCCACTATTTAAATCTCTCGGTGCCACACTGCATCTTGCAGAAGGGAACATCTCCTTCCCACATAAGGATGTTGTTTTTGATCCGATTATTTCTTCATATGTTTATTTTGATGATATGCCTTGACATAACATTATTTCTAATGATATTTCTGTTAGAACATTCTTTTCACATCTCTTGGTTTGAGAATAACAAATTCCATTATATTTGATCATACTTGTTATGTGTTTATTGTGTGTAGGAACTTCTGCTCTCAAGCTCCTATAAGTATAGAAATAAAAGACGTCGACTCTCTATCGATTCAGTGCTTTGACTGTTACCGCGACGTGCTATCGCTACCGCTGGCGGCAGTATCTGCATAATTGGAAACATCATCGAGAAGGAACCATCGTCGAGAAATGAATATCGACGGGACGCATATATAGCACGCCCTGTAACACCCCAAAAATCGTAGTTCAGCGAAGTAGGCGGAGTGGTAGTGCTGCACTTGAAGCAGGCTAAATTTTCCCTTTCTGCTCTTAGCGCACGATCAGTGGCCTCATCGCGCACGACCAGTGATCGTGCGCCAGCGATCGTGCGTTAATTCAGAAGAGAATCGAGTTCTGTCCCGGATAGTGCGCACGACCATTTCCCTCTTCGCGCACGACCACTGACCGTGCGCCTGTGATCGTGCGCCCTGTTTATTCTGCTCCGCGATTTTGAGCGGAGAAGAAGATCGGTCCGTCCAAATCCTTTGGAATCCGATCCAATGGCTATGATTAGATGCTGGAGGTCTTTAGGGCTGATGAGAGGAGTTGAATCCTCATAATCTCTAAGCCTTTCTCTCTCCAAACCTAGAGAAAGAAGAAGGAGGCAAGGAAGAAGAAGGAGAGATCCCGCCATTGACGGAGCTCCGGAGCTCCGTTTCGCGAGTCGTTTCCAGATTTGGAGAGTGCAGCCCGGTGCGGTCCTTTCCCTCCGTGTGAAATCTTGGATCCATGGCTAAGAAGAACGCTTCTAGGGTAACGATTCTTCCTCCCGAACTTTGGACTTGTATTTGTCCTTTCATTCCTCTTTCTATGCTTGCATGAGGAATCCCTTTCACCAAATGGGTGAAGTGTAGGATTTCCTCAAGTTCTTCGGAACTCCGGATAGATTGTGTCCGTCCCCGGCATTATTGCATGTAGAAAATCCGGTAGTCGTGCGGATTTAGGCATTTTGTGTGAAGCCTATTCGTGGTCGTGAGCCCGAATCGGTGATGCTTGATTTGCGACGTTGCATTTAGGTTAGGCCTAGAATGCGTGCCGGAGAATGACTCTGTGAAATCATCTATAACAGTGCGGGAAATAAGTATAGGCGTCTTGTGAAGATGCTAACGAAAGCCCCATGCTTTGAGATTGGTTGAAGGCAAACCTTCACCACAAAATTGATGCGGAGCGTATTGCACCTCCCTTGTTGAGTATTCGCGAAGCCTAGATCCTTGTGAATGGGCTAGGTGCGTAGCATATAATTAGTGTAGCACTTGAAAGTGCTAAACCCTTACGGGCCGAGGTGAAACCGTACCCGCGTCGTGCGATAGATCGCGACGGTTAGAGCACAGACAAAGCTAAACCGAACCCGTTTCCATGCAGATCGGTAAGAGGTCCCTTCCTCATGAAAGTCGTGTGATCATGGGAGAGGTCGTGGAAGGTGTCATACCTAAACCGACCAAAAGCTCTTGTTCCCACCTAAGGCTGTGACCCTTAGGGTGGAGTGTTGTGGAATTGATATTATGATTAGCCTCATGCGACTTCTTAGGCGGTTGTGGGGAACCTTCGGGTGAACCCAACCAACATCATGTGCATACCTAGGTTCCCCTCTCTTTTGATGCTCAACCTAGAAGATTGATTGTGCTTGAAACCTCACCTTGTGTAGTTTGCACTTTCTTTTTATTAGTACTTGTTGCTAGTTTGGCTTGCTTGCAGGGTAGAAGCTCCGCCACCCCGGGAAAGGGGTGGGGTCGTTATAATTTGGTCAGCTTTGCTGACCGTTACCTTGTTTGCCACCGCTTGGTGGAATGTTCTTTTGCAGGTGCAGGTGAGCCTAGCGGAAAATAGTGGGCGGTGACCCTTTTGCTGAGTTGGCCCTCGAAGGCCAGCCTCTTTTCTGTTTTCCATGTATTGCCGGCCTGCGTGCCGATGTATGTTTAAGGAGTTTTGTTACATTTGGTTAAATGTAAGGCCTTAAGGCCGTAACTCTACTTTATGGTTTCATTCCTATGATAGTGGACAGTTCTAAATGTAATGTTTTTAATCAAATGCTTCCGCTTACGTTTGTACTCTCTTGTAGTTGTATTCTTTTCTGTTTATCACCCTTTTAACTCCTAGCTAGTGTGGTTTGTATGGCGTGGGGTCCCGGCCGGACCCGCTGTTATACTTTTCGTACTGGCAGGGTGTTACAATTTGGTATCAGAGCCTAAGGCGTCAATCCGTAGTTTAGCGAATTCGGAACGAATTCCTTTTAAGGGGTGGTGCGCACGGGTTGTGCATTCACCTAAAACGACAAAAACTAATAAGAATGTCCACTTAGGAATGAAAAAAACATACTTGTTTGCGGAACCTGAGCGTTCCATGATTGATGTTTGATATGTTTTGGGTCACTAAATTGTGCTTTGCATGATTATAGGTGACTAGAAGTGCTGCGGGGCAGTCTCGACCCCGTAACACCGCTGAAAGTAGTGGGTCAGCTGAAGTGCCAGCGACCACTCCTTCTGCTGAAATGATCAAATTAGTCGCGGAGACTGTCTTCGCGATGATCAACGCTCAACCCCAAAGGCTGGTCCAGCCTGCTACTCCTACTCCGGATGTGGCCCCTAAGGCTGTTGCTGCAGTGGAACCTGCCGCGGAACCAAGGGTGGAGGCCCCTGTGCCTTTAGCTGCAGTAGAACCTGCGGTAGCGCCGAGGGTGGAACGCCAAGTTGCGCAAGTAGTTGCGAGGCGAGCGCGTGACCAACAATTAAAGCATTTCCTGAGCTTTAATCCTCCTACCTTCTCGGGATCTGAGTCCCCAACGGAGGCAGAAGACTGGTTGTCAAGAGTTAGAAGAACTCTGAGGGCGACAGCGACGGACGAAGCCATGATGGTCACCTTAGCCACTTTCCTTCTTGATGGAGAGGCTGTGCTGTGGTGGGAAGAGCAGGAGCTGCATAAGTTCTGCGGTAGAGATATTACTGAAATCACAATGACTGAGTTTTCAAAGTCGTTCCTCCAAAGGTTTATCCCCTCTGCCCAGCGCATTGCGTTACAAAACCAGTTCTTGAGGTTGACACAAGGTGATCGCTCCGTTGACGATTACTTGCATGAGTTTACCAGACTGAGTCACTATGCGGGGTCCTTGGTGGAGGATGAGGAGACAAAGACAAATAAGTTCTATGAAGGGCTTCGGGACGAGTTGAGGCTGCTCCTTGCAGGCCCTATGACGTTTGGCTTCCAAGTGATGGTGCAAACTGCCAGATCTTTGGAGTTGGACATGAAGAGGGTACAAGCAAGGGGTGTTGTAAAGAAACCTGAGTTTCATGCGCCGGCCTCTCAGTCCAAGTCGGATTTCAGAAGGAACAAAAGGAAGTTCTAATAGGCGGAACCAGCTCCTTCAAATGTTTCAGGAGCCACGACCGCGCGGACTCCTATTATGTGTTTCACCTGCGGGAAGGTGGGACACAAAGCTGCGGTGTGTCGAAGTGGTCCCCCGAAGGCTGGTAATCGAGCGGTAGATTATGCTCGTGCTGCGGAAAAGGGTAAGCTGCGGAGTCTTCGGCTTCCCAGCACATTCCGACTCAGCCGAGAGTCTATTCGCTTGGCCAACAAGAAGCTATACGACAAACTGATGTCGTCACAGGTACGAATTAGAAGTTAGCTTTTACAGCTATATATATAATTCATACTGTTGTACGACTATATGCTTTATTTGTGTGCAATTAGGTTTCGTCCTAATTTTCAACTATCCGGCGAGAGCTCTATTTGATACGGGTGCATCGCACTCTTTTCTGTCCGAGGACTTCGTTGTGCAAATCGGAGTGTCGTCTACCTTCGTAGAGGATAGATTGGAAGTAGTGCTACCCAATGGATCTCGAATGAGTGCGGATAGGAAGAGCCGTGTGAAGGTGCGGATCGAAAGTCAGGATTTCGACTTGGAAGCGTCGTTATTACCGTTAGCTGAATTTGATGTGATCTTCGGCATGGACTGGCTCTCGGAGCAGCGGGCATGCATAGATTGCAACACAAAGGAGATCACTCTGGGAAGGAACACCGAAGGAGAAACCATGTTCGCCGGTATGCGAGGAGCGAGCAAGACGCTGATGTCTGCTCTCCAGGTGGTTAAGGCGGTGAGAAAAGGCGTCGAGTTGTTCTTCACCTTGTTGGAGGCTTCAGAGCCAATGCCCAGGTTATGTGATGTCCCAGTTGTAGCGGAGTACGCCGACGTGTTTCCTAACGAACTCCCTGGGGCTCCGCCTCAGCGAGAGGTCGATTTCTGTATCGAGTTGGTGCCAGGTGCCAAACCTGTGGCCCGCTCACCGTACCGGATAGCGCCAAAGGAATTGGCAGAGCTGAAGGTTCAATTGCAAGAGCTGCTAGAGCAAGGCTACGTACATCCAAGTTCATCGCCTTGGAGTGCACCAGTCCTCTTTGTGAAAAAGAAGGACGAGAGCTTGCGTCTATGTATTGATTATCGAGAGCTAAACAAGTTGACCGAGAAGAACCGATATCCGATTCCAAGAATCGATGATCTATTCGACCAACTGGTGGGGTCGACGGTTTACTCCAAGCTGGACCTAAGGTCCGGCTATTACCAACTGCGGATAAGGGAATGTGACATTCCAAAAACAGCGTTCAGTACCCGCTTTGGGCACTATGAGTTCACGGTGATGCCGTTCGGTCTGTCCAATGCACCGTCGGTATTCATGGACTTAATGAACAGGACGTTCCGAGAGTATTTGGATCAATTTGTGATCGTCTTCATCGACGACATTTTGGTACACCCTCAGTCGGAAGAGGAGCATGTAGGGCATCTGCACGCAGTTCTGAGCACCTTGAGGAGGAGTCAGCTATATGCCAAATTCTCCAAGTGCGAGTTTTGGCTACCGTCAGTAGCATTCCTTGGTCATGTCGTTAGTGGAGAAGGAATTGCAGTTGATCCGTCGAAGATAGAAGCGATCCGAGCGTGGCCTTTGTTGAAAAGCGTAGCGGAAGTCCGAAGTTTCTTAGGACTTGCCGGCTATTATAGGCGCTTTGTGGAAAACTTCTCGAGGATCGCACTTTCTCTCACAAAACTGACTAGGAAGGATCATAAGTTCGTTTGGTCGCCCGAGTGCGCACGAGCTTTTGAAGAGCTGAAGAGCCGTCTGACCACAGCGCCCATTCTATGCTCGCCACAAGGTACGGAAGGCTACGAAATTTATAGCGACGCCTCAGGAAGTGGTTTGGGTTGTGTCCTAGTGCAGTTCAGGAAGGTTCATGAGAGGAATTACACGGTCCATGATTTGGAGCTAGCGGCCGTGGTTTTCGCCCTCAAACTTTGGAGGCATTATTTATATGGCGTGAAGATCGATATCTTTACCGACCACAAGAGCCTCAAGTACTTGCTGGATCAAAGGGAGTTGAATATGCGTCAAAGGAGGTGGATGGAGGTCCTTGGGGACTACACCTTCGACATCAAATATACTCCCGGTAAGGGAAATGTAGTAGCGGACGCGCTGAGTCGTCGGGCTCCCGCTCAAGCAAATTGGATTTTGATGCACGATGAGCGTCTAATCCGCGAGCTGGAAGAAATGGAGATCATTTGCATTGATAGGAGAACGTCTACTTCAGCATGCTTGAACTGGACGGAGGTTCAATACGACCTTGCCGACCGAGTTCGACAAGCATTGGAGCTGGACGAGAGCATGAAACGCTATAAGGCGGAAACTGTTGAGGGGTTAAACGCTGATTTATCCTTCGAAGACGACCTTATGTGGAAACAGGAAAGGTTGTGCATCCCAAACGTTGGCACTCTACGGGCGGAGTTGATGTACGAGGCTCATCATACCAAGTACTCAATCCACCCGGGGAGCACTAAAATGTACATGGATATGAAGAAGCTTTTCTGGTGGCCGGGTATGAAGAAAGACATTGCCCTTTACGTGGCCAAGTGTCATACTTGCGCGTTGGTGAAAGCGGAATGTCAACGTCCCGGTGGGTTTCTGAAGTCCTTGCCGATTCCAGAATGGAAGTTTGATGATATTTCGATGGATTTTGTGCACGGATTGCCGAGATCGCAACATGGAAACGACGCCGTCTGGGTGATCGTGGACCGTTTGACAAAGGTATCACACTTCATTCCGAACCGGAAGGATGATTCTGTAGAGAAGCTAGCAAAGCTCTATGTTGATAGTATTGTGAGACTGCACGGTGTCCCTCGTAGCATCGTCAGCGATCATGACGGACGTTTCACATCGAAAGATTGGAGGCTTATCCATGAACTGTTGGACACGAAATTGAAGTTCAGCACGGCCTTCCACCCGCAAACGGATGGACAGACCGAGAGAACCAACAGAACTATGGAAGATATGCTCCGAATGTGCGCTCTAGATTTTGGAAAGAGGTGGGAGGATCATCTCTATATGATCGAGTTCGCCTACAATAATAGATACCAAGCCAGTATAAAGATGGCTCCCTTCGAAGCCCTCTATGGTAAGAAGTGTCGTACGCCGTTGTCTTGGGCGGAAACGGGCGATACTAAGCTATTAAAGCGAAAGGATGTTGAGGAAGCAACTTCGACGATCCGGACTATACGTGAAAGGCTATTGGTTGCCCAGGATAGGCAAGCAAAATATTTCAACGCCAAGCATAGGAACCTAGAGTTTGCCGTCGGTGACCGGGTTTACTTGAAGATCAAACCGTTCAAAGGGGTATCAAGGATCCGACGCTTGAAAAAGCTCAGTCCAAGGTACTTAGGACCGTTTGAGATCGTGGAGCATGTTGGTGATGCGGCTTATCGGCTTGCACTATCTGCAGAGCTGAGCGGTCTGCACGACGTGTTTCACATTTCAGTGTTGAGGAAGGCAGTGCAAGAGCCTACTCATATCGTTGTGGTCGGCAAAGTTCCGGTTGATAGTGGGTTGTCGACGAAAGTCAAGCCCTTACGCATCGAAGATACCGAAGTAAAGCAGCTGCGGAACAAGTCCATTCGGATGGTAAAAGTCCGGTGGGATAATTGCGGCCGAGAGGAGCTCTCTTGGGAGAGAGAGCAAACGATGCTTGCGGAGTACCCCGAGCTATTTCTCTCAGGTAATATATAGCTGTAATTCTTGCTATTTCTGTTTTATAAATTTCGGGATGAAATTCTTTTAAGGGGGGTGGAGTTGTAACACCCCAAAAATCGTAGTTCAGCGAAGTAGGCGGAGTGGTAGTGCTGCACTTGAAGCAGGCTAAATTTTCCCTTTCTGCTCTTAGCGCACGATCAGTGGCCTCATCGCGCACGACCGGTGATCGTGCGCCAGCAATCGTGCGTTAATTCAGAAGAGAATCGAGTTCTGTCCCGGACAGTGCGCACGACCATTTCCCTCTTCGCGCACGACCACTGACCGTGCGCCTGTGATCGTGCGCCCTGTTTATTCTGCTCCGCGATTTTGAGCGGAGAAGAAGATCGGTCCGTCCAAATCCTTTGGAATCCGATCCAATGGCTATGATTAGATGCTGGAGGTCTTTAGGGCTGATGAGAGGAGTTGAATCCTCATAATCTCTAAGCCTTTCTCTCTCCAAACCTAGAGAAAGAAGAAGGAGGCAAGGAAGAAGAAGGAGAGATCCCGCCATTGACGGAGCTCCGGAGCTCCGTTTCGCGAGCCGTTTCCAGATTTGGAGAGTGCAGCCCGGTGCGGTCCTTTCCCTCCGTGTGAAATCTTGGATCCATGGCTAAGAAGAATGCTTCTAGGGTAACGATTCTTCCTCCCGAACTTTGGACTTGTATTTGTCCTTTCATTCCTCTTTCTATGCTTGCATGAGGAATCCCTTTCACCAAATGGGTGAAGTGTAGGATTTCCTCAAGTTCTTCGGAACTCCGGATAGATTGTGTCCGTCCCCGACATTATTGCATGTAGAAAATCCGGTAGTCGTGCGGATTTAGGCATTTTGTGTGAAGCCTATTCGTGGCCGTGAGCCCGAATCGGTGATGCTTGATTTGCGACGTTGCATTTAGGTTAGGCCTAGAATGCGTGCCGGAGAATGACTCCGTGAAATCATCTATAGCAGTGCGGGAAATAAGTATAGGCGTCTTGTGAAGATGCTAACGAAAGCCCCATGCTTTGAGATTGGTTGAAGGCAAACCTTCACCACGAAATTGATGTGGAGCGTATTGCACCTCCCTTGTTGAGTATTCGCGAAGCCTAGATCCTTGTGAAGGGGTTAGGTGCGTAGCGTATAATTAGTGTAGCACTTGAAAGTGCTAAACCCTTACGGGCCGAGGTGAAGTCGTACCCGCGTCGTGCGATAGATCGCGACGGTTAGAGCACGGGCAAAGCTAAACCGAACCCGTTTCCATGCAGATCGGTAAGAGGTCCCTTCCTCATGAAAGCCGTGTGATCATGGGAGAGGTCGTGGAAGGTGTCATACCTAAACCGACCAAAAGCTCTTGTTCCCACCTAAGGCTGTGACCCTTAGGGTGGAGTGTTGTGGAATTGATATTATGATTAGCCTCATGTGACTGCTTAGGCGGTTGTGGGGAACCTTCGGGTGAACCCAACCAACATCATGTGCATACTTAGGTTCCCCTCTCTTTTGATGCTCAACCTAGAAGATTGATTGTGCTTGAAACCTCACCTTGTGTAGTTTGCACTTTCTTTTTATTAGTACTTGTTTCTAGTTTGGCTTGCTTGCAGGGTAGAAGCTCCGCCACCCCGGGAAAGGGGTGGGGTCGTTATAATTTGGTCAGCTTTGCTGACCGTTACCTTGTTTGCCACCGCTTGGTGGAATGTTCTTATGCAGGTGCAGGTGAGCCTAGCGGAAAATAGCGGGCGGTGACCCTTTTGCTGAGTTGGCCCTCGAAGGCCAGCCTCTTTTCTGTTTTCCATGTATTGCCGGCCTGCGTGCCGATGTATGTTTAAGGAGTTTTATTACATTTGGTTAAATGTAAGGCCTTAAGGCCGTAACTCTACTTTATGGTTTCATTCCTATGATAGTGGACAGTTCTAAATGTAATGTTTTTAATCAAATGCTTCCGCTTACGTTTGTACTCTCGTGTAGTTGTATTCTTTTCTGTTTATCACCTTTTAAATCCTAGCTAGTGTGGTTTGTATGGCGTGGGGTCCCGGCCGGACCCGCTGTTATACTTTTTGTACTGGCAGGGTGTTACACGCCCTACCACGACATGCTATCCCTGCCAGTGGTGGTAGCATCTGCATAATTGGAAACATCGTCGAGAAGGAAGCATAGTTAAGAAAGGAATGTCGAATGGATGCAAATTTAGCAAGTTCTACCACGACGCATTAAGGCTAATGTCCGACGATAGCTTATGGTAGTCCCGCCATCTCTCTGCTGATTGAGGAGCAAAAGTGGCAGGATATCTGATGGCAAGGAAGGATATTTCGCTAACGCGGTGTGTTAGTGTTACCGCGGCGTGGTAGGAGGGACAACCATATTTGGAGAAGAATATTACCGAAGATGACTTAATCTGCATGCCAGCAAAAATGCCTAAAGAGGCACCGCTCGACGGTAGTGCTACCACTGGTGCTAGGTCCAGAGTCTATTTAAAGAGTGGCCCTCCTCTGTTAAGTGTGTCGATTGATGAAAGAGAAAATCCACAACTCTTGAACTTTGTGTGAAGCCACCTTGCGGCCAAGACAGCTCCATCAATGCTCAAAAATACAAAGAACTCGAAGAAGGACCGATCACGCATATTCAACACGAAGGTCGTACACTTCAACTCTAACATTTTCTTCGGCGCGCCTTCATCATCATCATCGAGTTCAACCTATGATGGATATTGTCTTTTTGTTTTTATTTTGTATTTTATAACTCTTATCTTTTTCATCGGTAGAGAAATTTTCCCGGTGGTTGGAGACTAGGTCTTGATTGGCTTTGAGAGATATTCACCGTGGTTGTTGGCCACTAGGCCTGTGTGCGGCTTAGGGGGAATTAGCCGCACAGCGACTAGGTGTAGGGTTAGATCTAGGGGCAACTCGAGGCCTTATCTAGGGAGAGATAGGCTAGAGCCAACCGGTCCTCAGGAGAAGGGTCTGTATAGAAAACCAAAAAGGTTTTTACATTCGCCCAAATTCCAAGCGTCATTGGGATTAAATTTTGTAATAATTCTTAGAAGCAATAATACTATCATTTTCTCCATTATTAATCTGTTGTGTTTAATCCTTGGAATCTAAACCAAAAGAAATCTACTGTCGCTAATGCCGAGCGATAAACTCTAACGCTGGCAGTAGCAACAGTGAATCCATCTCTCTTGCTTTCTATAATACTGTTCCGTAAAAGCATAAAGTATTGTGTTGATTGAAATATTTTCAAAAAATATATTCAACTTATTTATATAATTGCACTTAAGCACGAAAAGTTTTAAAACCCTTATTTATCCCCCCCTAAGGGCGCCTACCGATCCAATAAGTGGTATCAGAGCTAGGTTATTCCAAAACGGATACACAATCGGGAATAATGACGCTTCATGATCTCGCATCCACTAGAGGGGATAATTTTTATATAAATGAAAAATATCATTATCACCACCTTTATTTGAAGGGAAAATACTAATGGAAAATTTTCTTAAATCTTAAGATGAAAAAGTTTTGAATATTACTATTGAAAAGCCCCCAAGCGTATTAAATAGAAATGAAATGGTTTTAAATGCAAAATCTATAAACAGTTTATTTTGTGCGCTAGATAAAAATATTTTCAAGCTCATTTATACTTTACCTACTGCTTATGAGATTTGGAAATTTCTTGAAAATACTTATGATTCTCTTTCTCTAGGTATGGAGTGCACATCAAAGGAAATGGAAGAAGACAACACATTAATGAGAAGGGAAGATGGAAACTCATCTATGGAAGAGGAATGCAAAGAAGATGTCAAAGGAACTTCATGCTCAAATCTTGACTCATCCGAAAACATTATAAGGAAATCAAATTCCCTTCTTGTTTGTGACTCTATTTCTACATTACAATTGCTACAAATTGCTAAGCGTAAAATAAGAAATTGAAAAATGCTAATTGCAAATTGCATTTAGAAAATAAAAGTTTAAACACAAAAGTTAATGTAGAATCAAATTTTGATGTATCTAGTTTTCCCCATGGCACTTTAGTTGAAAATATTACACCTTATATAGAATATAATGAATTAAAATAAAAATACAAGGAACTTGAGAAGGAGTGTATTTTTGTAAAAGAACAAAGTGAAAGATTGTGTTTAGAAAATTCATCTTTGGAAAGTGATTGTGCTATGTGCAAAAATTATAAAATTGAAATAAAAGAGATGATTGAAATGTTTGAAGAATTATGAAATAATTTTAAACCTCATATTGATTATATTATCACCACTCTTAAGAATAGCACAATCGCTTACAATAAAGCTATACATAATCTCAAAATTAAGAATAATGAATTGGAAACTAAAGTTAACTTGCTTAAGGAAATTATAAAGAAAAATTCTCAAAGTATATATTCACAATATCAAGCAAAATCTAAAAGCAAGTTGAATATAAATATCTTGACTAAGCCAAATATTGAGAGTAAAAAACACAAATTATTTTTAAATCAAAATCTTAATCACTATCATTTACAAAAATCATTTTTCTCCTAAGTTAAACTTAAATTTGAACAAATTTCCTATGAAAAATATTTTCAATTATAATCCTCAAGATAAAAATAATCACAATGGAAATTTGATGCATAAAAACAATATTAAACCACGAATTGAATGGAGACCCAAATTTAAAAATAAAACACTAACTCCACTCGAAAGGGTC
This sequence comes from Dactylorhiza incarnata, assembly GCA_033032865.1. Lineage (NCBI taxonomy): Eukaryota > Viridiplantae > Streptophyta > Magnoliopsida > Asparagales > Orchidaceae > Dactylorhiza > Dactylorhiza incarnata. The sequence continues at coordinate 9,177,892 of JAWHQI010000023.1, forward strand.
CACTCATCCTTGTCTCCCCAAAAGACAACACATTTTATTTAGGTACCCAAAGGAACCATCCCCCTTGATCCCCCTTGGATCCCCAAATCTCTTCTTCATTAGTATCCAAAGCATGCATGAAGTAGAAACAAATTAAAAATGAAATACCAACACTCTACTTCTTGATATGATTAAATTCCTTTTTGTTGTTGTTTCTTTTCTTTTCTTGAACCAACATGCTATGGGTACATTATATAACTTGTAATATGACTTTCACATATTAAGCCTAAATTCATTAATTAATCATAGAGAATGAAATTAAATAAAACGTCATATCATTTCTCAAGTGACCTATCTATCCTTTTGTTGTATCCTTATAAATCCATTACCTATAAAAGTCTTATATTATCATTATAAATTGAATACTAAATTTGTTATATGATATTACCAAGAAAAATAAAATAATTGTCAAAAAATGGACTTAAAAGGAGTATTAGTGGTTTTAGGGTAAAAGTATAAAATGCGCAAGTTTTTGCTTATTCATTTAATATCCGTGCGTAATTTGTTAGCCTCTATCTTGTTTAATTTATAAAATCTGAACTGAAAAATCACAAAAATCATATGTTTTAAACAAAAATTAAAACTTTATTTTTAGCGCCTGACGTAGTTTCTAATGCCGATGATAACTCAATTTTCCTGAAAATCCCGATTTCTCTAATTATTAATTTCTGAAAGATTACCCTACTACTTTAATCATCACTATGTTTTAAAAAAATGGTTTGGTTAATCCTGAAACTCAAAGAGAAAATTTACAAAATCTTTCAAAAGAACCAAAAATATTTTTCTCATTATATTGATATTTATTATTCACCTTACAATCTTTCTCTTTAATTATTTGAAAAGGATGAATATGAATTTTGTTTATATATAATACTTCACTTGCATCATCATGAATAATTAATTAGGAGTACTTAACATCTATGTGTTAAAGTTATTGATCATTTATAATAATCACACAAAATCAAAGGATCTTTTAATTCAAACATTAAACATAACCACAAAAGATCCTACTACTTCCAACATATGGTTTGTGATCGCGATAATTATATGAATGTATTATGTATTGTGTGTGCATGTAACTCACTTATATATAGACCCTGGAATCATCTTTATACCAATAAGAATAAATCAAATAGAATCACCACTTCATTAGAGGTCTAAAAATTTAAATGCTATCTTTGAATACACGCAACATTATCATAATTAATTTTATGGCATAACATTGCATTCAAACTCATCATTCTAGCATTATCAATTAATAAATATTATCATCCGTGATAGTTATCTTTTATTGCCATAATGAATTAATTTTAAAATAGAAAAATTGAAAGTTAAAATTCATAATAACTATGTGACTTTAGAACCAAATATAATTAGAAATCAATCTCGCATAAAAGTCATAATTTATAAAAATTTTCCATAGGATAAAATGTTTTGTACAAAAAGGAAGGACGTCGATCCTCTATCGATTCGACGATCTGTCTGTTACCGCGATGCGCTATCGCTACCATTGGCGGTAGCATCTACATAATTGGAAATAGCGTAGAGAAGGAAACATCGTCAAGAATGGAATGTTGATGGGATGCAGATATAGCAAGTTCTACCACGACGCGCTATTGTTACCGCTAGCGGTAGCACCTGTATAATAAGAAACATCGTCGAGAAGTGAGTTTGTATTTTAAAGAGCGACCCTCCTCTGTTAAGTGTGTCGATTGACGAAAGTGAAAAGCCACAACTCCCGAACTTCGTGAGAAGCCTCCTTGTAGCTAAGACAACTCCATCAACGTTCAGAAATGCAATGAACTCAAAGAATGATCGATCACGCTTATTCTACACGAAGGCCGTATGCTTTAACTCCAATGTTTACTACGGCATGCCTTTGTCATCATCATTGAGTTCAACCTATAAGGGAGTTTATATTTTAGTTTTTATTTTGTATTCTGTAACTCTTATCTTTTTTATCGATAGAGAAATTCGCCCAGTGCTTGGCGACTAGGTCTAGAGTGGCTTAGGGAGAAATTCGTCGCGGTTGTTGGCAACTAGGTTCGTTTGTGGCTTTAAGGGAATTCGCCACACGGCGAGTAGGTTTAGGGTTAGATCTAGGGTGCAGCTTGAGGCCTCATCTGGGAAGAGATAAGCTAGAGCCAACCGGTCCTTGGGAGAAGGGTCGGTATAAAAAACCGAAAAGGATTTTACATTCGCCCAAATTCCAAGCGTCATTGGGATTAAATTTTGTAATCATTCTTAAAATCAATAATACTATCATTTTCTCTATTATTGATCTGTTGTGACTAATCCTTGGAATCTAAATGAAAAGAAATCTCACTATTGCTAACATCGAGTGGTAACCACTACCGCTGGTTGTAGCAACGGTGAATCCATCTCTCTTGCTTTCTATAATATTGTTCTGTAAAAGCATAAAGTATTGTCTTGAGTGAAATATTTTCAAAAAATATATTCAACTTATTTGTATAATTGAACTCAAGCACGAAAAGTTTTAAAACTCTTATTCACCCCTCTCTAAGGGTGCCTAAGGGATCTACTGGCGAAGAGTTGAAAGATTTGATGTTGAAAGAAGAGAAGGAAGTGTAGTTTTGGGGGTCTCAAGTTGAGGTCGATATTATTATTGTTGAAGGAGATATGGTTGACAAAGGAGGAGCTAGTGGTGATGATGATGGAGCTGCTTGGGTAGTTAGGCTTGCTGAATCGAAGAGTCTGATAATGAAGAAGGTCCGATGGGCTGCTCTTGCCTCCCCTTCTGTGGTGGAGCAAGTGTGGAGTTGTGGCTTGAGGATGTTGTTTCACTTAATGCTGAATCAAGTAAAGCACGTTGGCGATCGCCACGTGTTGAATTTAAGAAGCGGGAGAGGGAGGAGTGTGCAATGCTAAGAAGAAGAGCCGATGCTAGGTCGGGTGGGAGTGATTCTCACTCACACTCAAGCCCCACACATGCTGCCTCCTCCACCCTCCAAGTTGAAAATTATTACAAATCAACTTATAACTGATTTTCTCTCGAACCATTATGTTCTTTAGACTTCTACATTTTTTTTGAAAAAACCACATATCTAGTTAATTAGTTTTGGACTTATTTATGCCTTGAGAATATTATATAATTGCTAATATAGGTATTTAGTCATGCTCAACGACGTTAAACAAAACACACTTGGGAGGCACCCCATGATTATCCGCTTTAAAAATTCCAATTTTTTTCTTTTTTTTCTTGTGTTTTTGTGCTAATCCATATTGCAGGAACACATTCTTTTTGGAATGAGTTTTCATGTCGCCTCAGAATGCCCTATTCTTGTGCATTGGGTAATGCTTTCTATCCCACCTTATTTTTTAATTGTCATATCATGCATTGAGGGCAATGGATTAAGTTTGGGGGATGATAGTGTTATTCAAATGCTTACTGTGCAAACATTTGCATTCCGATAGCGTTATTTTGAAAAAAGTGCCTAAACTTTCTCGCTCAAGACATTCATTTTCATTCCCCATATACTTAAAGTTTGAACATTTATTCTTTTTCAAGTGTTCTTGCGTTATTTCAAAGGTGTTAGATTAGTCTAAAATTTTGTTTAGAATGTGATTATGGGAGTGAATAATGGCTTGTGCAATGTTTCTAGTTTAGTGCAGGTGTGTTGAATATGATTTATTTGTAGAACTAATTTCTATGCACACTTTCTAATTTACATTTTTTACTTAATATCCTTGGTCTATATCCATTCTTAGATTTAACGCTGAATTTTCCAATGATTAGTGGAGAGATGTGTGAAGCGAGCCACTAATAGGGTATTATCTGATTTTGATGAAAGTGTATCCTTTCTCGGTGTCGAGAACTTCTCCCTACTGACTCTCGAAGCGCTTGCATAGGCTAATTTAATTTCATAAATATGAACTAGGCCTTCCATTGGATTGAGTGTGCCTTTGCATCCAATTGATGCGAACTCGACAAGTGCACCAGTAGATTCAAGTAATATAAATTGGGAGTTAATCCCCAAGTATAAATATCACATGGAGCACGATGGGGTGGAGTTATCTTTAGAGAAAAACTTGATATTGAAGTCTTAGTCGGAGTTTTAATGGGGGGGGGGGGGGCGGGTAACACCCCAGGCTTTCCCAGTTGTAGAAAGCAAGGGTTTCTGGTAGCAGGAGCTAACATTGGGTGTTAGTGCTAACACCGGGCATTAGTGATATTGACTGGACTATATCAGCTAGATCGGTTAGATCAATTCGACTAGTCATCAAGATGGATGGTAACGCCTGGTGTTAGTGCTAACGCCTGGTGTTAGTGCTAAGGCCTGGTGTTAGTGCTAACGCCTGGTATCGACTTGATGGCTTAGTTGTGTCGTTGTGAAGCTCCTTTGTTGTCGAGAGGTCTCGACGATACGATTATATGGTTAGCGTCTGGCATTAGGGCTAACACCAGTGTGGAGTCCTCTAGTCGAATTGTTAAGCGGTGCTGAATAAGATCAAATCCACCACTCTTGGGGCTAACACGAGCATTAGGGTTAACGTCGGTGTTAGCACTTTAATCAGATTCATCAAATTGAATGGTGGTTGTCCATTCCTTATTGGATTTTAGATCTGATGGCTGAGATTTATCCTGACTCAGCTAAGGCAACATGAGGAGTAGTCTTCTTCTCTTTATATCTTTTTATCTCTCTCCAAAGGAAAGGAAGAAGAGAGGCAAGGGAGGGGGAAGAAGGAGTAGCCAATTGAAGAGCTTCCAAGCTTTGATTCAATGCGCTGAGTTCAAATCCATGGAGGGGAACTTTCTACGAACCTTTCCATCTGTGATGTTTGTGGATTTATGGTGCCATAGTGATCATCAAGGGTACCGATCCTTCTTCTTGATAATAGGACATGCTAGTCCTATTTTTTGCTGTTAGCATCATCCATGAAAGTGCATCCTTCACTAATTACTGAAAGGATACACTTTAACCAGGTAGATGTTGTCCATCCCCGATATGAACTGCATATTGAATCTGATTCAAATACGGATATAAGCAAGTTGTGTGAATTCCATCTGCGATAGGTTGGTCTAGATTGGTGATGGCTAAATTGCATGATGGAAAATACTCCGTGCTTATTGTTCTATTTGTATAGCTTGAATGTTATATACTGGGTTGTATACTATGCTGGAGAGCAACATCAGGAAACATGCTCATTTTTGGAAGAAATGGTGTTTTATTGCTAACGCCCGGCGTTAACGCTATCGCCGATGTTATCGCCAGTGATACTAGGTATCGCTTGGTGTGATTGGAAATGACCTCTTAGGCAATGTTTATGACCTAGCAATGGTTTTATCGAGATGAGGGGAACCTATACCCACATTGTGCTGGTTGTCCATGATTATTGAGCTGGGCAAGGTGTATCCAAACCCGTTCCATGCTGGTTAGTGAATAGGTCACCCCTTTGTGCATTGTCTGGTCTTGGAAAGGAAGTCCAGGAAGCGAAATGGCTTTACCAGTAGTAGCTCAATTACCATCTAAGTTTGTATAACTGAGGATGGATATGGGACTCGGGGAGTACAATGAAAGTGTGCCATGAGAGAAAGAAATGTGTGGCCATGCGTGCCAATGTTTGTGATGATTGAGCATATATCAATTGTGTTAGCTGCACTTTCTTGTTTAGATATATGCTGCTATACTGCTAACTTGCAGGGAAGGAGTACCGCTGCCCTAGGAATGGGGTGGTGTCGTTACACCATTCTGGTCAGCTAATGCTGACCGATGTTTTGTTTTCCCATGTCTTTGTGGATTGTAATTATGCAGGTGCTGGCGAGACAAGCGAGAAATAGCCAGGTTGAATCTCATTGATGTGTTGTCCCTTGAAGGCAAACCTTTTGTGTGTTTACCTTTCATGTATTGTCGGCCTGCATGCTGATGCATATAAACCATGTAATAAGATAAACACTTATTATGATTAGCATGTATGGCCTTAAGGCCAAACAACTTTTGATATATATAAATCATTCCTAGTTGGTGATGTGGACATATTCTGGTACAAGATTTATTAAAATGCTTTTATTGGATTCTAACTCTGTGTTGTCAAGTTGGTTGATTAAACTATTTTGTAAATCTTTAGCTTGCTCATTTAATATGTCGTTGAGTCCCGTCCGAACCTACTATTATATTACTTGGAATGGGAAGGGTGTTACAATTTGGTATCAGCTTTTGGTCTCGATCCCTTATCATTCGAATTCGTGGTCGAATTCTTTTAAGGGGTGGTGAGCACATGTGTGTGTGTGTGTCACCGTTTAAATCATCTAAATAACCAGTTAATGTCCACTTAAGAATGCAATATATATATGTTTGTAGCATGGTTGCGGAACCTGCGTGTTCCTTGCTTGCTATTTTGTTATGATTTTAGTCAATAAATTATGTGCCACATGATTATAGGTGACTAAGAGTGGTGCGGGACAATCCCAACCTCGTCACATTGCTAAGGTGCATACACCTCCTCCTTCTATTGCAACGATACGGTTGGTTGCTGAAGCTATGTTTGCTATGATGAATACGAAGACAGAAAGGCATGCACAACCTCTTATCCTTGTGGTGGCCCCAGTGCCATTGCCAAGAGGCAAGCACCTGAAGTACCGGTCGTGGAAAAGTGAGCGTCAGACCAATAATTGAAGCATATTCTGAGCTTCCACCCTCCTACATTTGTGGGGATAGGATCCCCAACTCAAGATGAAGATTGGCTCTCCCGAATAAAGAGAACCATGATGGCTACCAAGGCGGAGGAAGGGCAAAAAGTGACCTTGGCTACCTTTCTCTTATATGGAGATGCGAGGCTTTGGTGGGATAAAATGGAACAACATCAGTTTCTGGGCAGGCAACTTACTAACATCTCGATGGAGGAGTTCTTGAGATTGTTTTTGGCGTGGTATCTCCCCTCTGCTCAACGCATTGCAATGGAAAACTAGTTCCAGAGATTGACTTAAGGGGATAGTCTTATGGATGATTACCTCCATGAGTTTATACGACTTTGAAGGTATGCAAGATCTTCTTTTGATGATGAAGAAAGAAAGACTAATAGGTTCTTTGAAGGTCTGCACGATGATCTGTGGCTGCTTTTGGTAGGCCCGATGATGCAAGGAATTGTTTCCTTGGATAATACTACCCGATCCCTTAAGAAGGATATGAAGAGGTTCCAAAGTAGGAAGGAACTATATGTGTAAAAGCCAGAGTTCAAAGTCTCGAGCTCTGCAAAGTCTGGGTAACAAAGGTTCAAAAAGAAGTCTAGGTTTTCAAAACCAACTTCCTCTTCTGTTTTAGGAGCGACGACTGGGCGAGGTCCAATTATTTAATATACGCATGGCAAGCCAGGACACATGGCTCGAGAGTGTCGCAATGGTCTCCAAAAGTTGGAGAAAAAGGTGGGTGCGGAGAAAGGGAAAGCAACGGAGTCGTCTGCATCCCAGTACACTCCTGCTCAGCCCCAACTTTGTAATCTTGGCCAGCAGGAGGCAATCAAACAATGTGACGTCATGACAGGTATCGTTTAGTATTTATCATTAATTGACTCATGTACTTTATACCTAGTGTGTGATTGCTTGCATAACCTGTTTGTATTTGGCTTTGTCCTAATTCGAAATTGTTCGGCGAGAGCATTATTCAACACTGGAGCATCTCACTCCTTTCTATCGGAGGTCTTCATACTACATTTTGGAGTGCCTTCCTTCATTTCAAAGGATAGATTGGGTGTCTTGCTACCAAATGGGTGTCGGATGCATGAAGATAGAGTTCGTTGTGTTCCGGTGTAGATAGGAAATCATGAGTTTGACTTGTAAGCATCAATGTCGCCGATATATGAATTTGATGTTATCTTTAGCATGGACTGTCTTGCAAATCAGCATGCATTCATTGATTGCAATCTAAAGGATGTCGCCCTAGGGAAAAACACTGAATGTGAGACTACGTTTACTGGTATGCGAGGATCGAGCAAGATGCTGATATCTGCTCTCCAAGTAGTCAAGGCGGTTGGAAAAGGCACTGAGTTGTTTTTCATGATGTTGGAGGCTTCAGATCCAAAGCCCAGTTTGAGTGATGCTCCAATCATATTGGAGTATGCGAAGATGTTCCCTAAAGATCTCCCTTGAACTCCACCTTAGCGAGAGATCAACTTCTCTATTGAACTCGTGTTAGGTGCCAATCCCATGGCACGCTCACCATACCGAATAACACCAAGAGAGATGGCGGAGCTGAAGTCCAGTTACAAGAATTACTGGAGCAGGGCTATACACGTCCAAGTTCCTCTCCTTGGAGTGCAGCAATCCTTTTTGTGAAAAAGAAGGATGCAAGCTTGGGTCTCTTTATAGACTACCCTGAACTGAATAAGTTGATGGAGAAGAATATATATCTGATTTCGAGAATCGATGATTTATTTAATCATCTAATTGGATCAACTGTGTATTCGAAGCTGGTTCTAAAGTCTGGTAACTACCAATTGAAGATCGGGAAATGTGATATTCCCAAGACGGCATTTAGTACCCATTACTGGCACTACAAGTCTATATTGATGTTGTTTGGCTTGATGAATGCGCCATCAATATTCATGGATTTGATGAACATAATGTTCAGAGAGTATCTTGACCAATTTGTGATTGTCTTTATAGACGATATACTGGTTTACTCTCAGTCAACACAAGCCACTTTCGAAGACGGTCTTTTGTGGAAAGACATCCGTTTGTGTATCCCAAATTTCGGGAAATTATGGGAGGAGTTGATGTACAAGGCTCATTTTACCATGTACTTAATCCACCCAGGGAACACAAAGATGTACCAAGACATGAAGCACTTGTTCTGGTGGCCGGGTTTGAAGAAAGACATAGCTCTATACATGGTAAAGTGTCAAACTTGCGCACTCATGAAGAAAATGTCAAAGACCTGGTGGCTTTCTGAAGTCGTTACCGATTCCAGAATGGAAGTTAAACGACATATCTATGGATTTCGTGCATGGTTTGCCGAGATTGCAACCAGGTAACGATGGTATTTGGGTGATCGTAAACCGATTGACGAAAGTATCTCACTTCATTCCGAACCAGAGAGGCGATTCAGTAGAAAAGTTGGCAAAGTTGTATGTGGATAACATAGTACGATTACACGATGTACCCCATAGCATCGTAAGTGACCGAGATAGGTTCTTCACATCAAATGATTGGAGGCCAATCCACCAACCATTGGGCACCAAGATGAAGTTTAGCACTACCTTCCACCCTCAAATAGATGGGCAGACTAAACGGACCAATTGGAAAATGGAGGATATGCTCTGAAAGTGCGCTTTGTATTTTGGCAAGAGGTGGGACGACCATCTCTATATGATCGAGTTCACCTACAACAATAACTACCAAGCGAGTAAACAAATGACACCCTTCGAGGCTGAAAGATGTGGGTTGTCTATAAACTACACCTATAGGGGGGATGATTATGTGTTTTCAATTTTATTTGCTACTTTAAAATTTAACTATCACAGCACAAGAGCAATCACAGAAAACACACAAGATTTATAGTCGTTCCCAATAAGACAATGTGTCTAGAGGTACTCCACTGTCCCTCCCACCTATCTAGCAATGAACTAGACTAGGAAATTTCTCCAACTCAGATATTTTCTCAATAAATAGATCTTACAACTCAGGTTCACACAGAACCCTACCAAGCTCAGACTTTGCAAGTCTTACAATAACTTAGATCTTCACCAAGATCCTACCAAACTTAGGCTCACAAAGAACCCTACCAATATCAGGCTCACATAGAACCCTACCAATCTCTGATCTATCACAAGATCCTATAAGCCCAGGCTCACACAAAACCCTACAGAAAAATACAGAAATGTTTGCTGTTGTAGAAGAAAAGACTTCAAGATGAAAAATTTGAAATAGTTGGTCTTCTTCTTCTGGCAACAGTAAGCACAGAGATCTTTTGAATCCCTGAACCTTTCATTAGAATCTTCTCTAGACATTCACAGCACATCAGTGAAGTCTTATTCTTGTTGATTCTTTTCTTTCTCTTCTAGAAGTATGTATGAGAATAAACTTGAGAGAGAATACTTAAGCAACCGTGTGTTCTGAAAGAAAAAAATGTCTCTTTTATACTGCTCTGTCATTTTTCATAAAAGCCCTTATTGATTATTCCATAATCAATTAACCAATTTGAAACATTTGACAGAATTGGCATAATATTTCATTATAAATGACTTGCCGTTCTTGGAACTTGCAGAATATAAAAGTAATAATATTCTTCATTAAATACTTTTCAACGACTATATTCTGTAGAGAATATATCATTTATTACCACTTGATTTGTGTACAATATAGGCGGCATGCACATTCCCTGAATACTAATTTCCAAGAACGTCTGCGCATTAAATGTGGATTTACAACTGTCAAGGCGATAATATTCCTTCAAGTCGATATCGTCTTGATCAATATAAGTGACAGATGTTCTTCACGATGATATCATCGACATACTTCCTTCTTTAAGACTCTACTTGATATCTCAACGATATTGCTTCTTCTAGACGATATCGTCGAGATGTTTCTTTTTATAAGACTTAGACTTATTCATCAGGCTGATAGTCTTACTTCAAGATGACATCGTCTTGATCTTCTGGACGATATAAGGTCTTCAAACCGATGTCTGTCTATATGAACCTTTCTTCATGACTTGATGAGTTATGTCTTTAATCTTTAAGGCTATACCTCTTCTTCAAGACGATATCGTCGAGACATTTGAAGTTAGCTTTATCCACGATAAGCTTTCTTCAACCTTCAAGACTATACATCTTCTTCAAGACGATATCGTCGAGACATCTAAACTTAGCTATATCAATGAGAAGCTTTCTTCAAGATGATATTGTTGGAACTATCTCGATGATATGTTTCCTTTCTCAATGATTCATCTGCTGAGTCTTAAGATGATATTTTACTTAGTGAATTTTCTTTACTTTTATCATCTTATTACTAGTGATGTAGCTTTGATGCATCTGTCACAACATGAACTTAAACATACCATCAAATATAACTTATCTTATCTGTACTTGTGTTCCTTCATCAAATCTAGAGACATTGAAGGCATAATACCCAACAATCTCCCCCTATTTGAATAAGCCGGAACTTTACAAGTATAGATAGGCATGACTAACAAATATAATTAGTAACAATTAATCAAGCATTTAATCACTACATATATTGATTAACTATAGTCCAATGCATTAACAATATATTAGATACAAAAATGTAGAACATAGAAATGTGCATGTGATTTCTAGAATCCTTCTTCTTCAATCCTTCTGAACATCTTTTCCTTTCCCAGATGGTCTAGCTTTCTTGGATTGCTCAGCTTCAGCTAGTTTTTGCTTTTGGCTTTCAAAATAGTTATAGGGCTTAGGGTGATATCTGAGAGGAGCATGGGCAAGCACTGAAGTATCGCCCATATTGATTTTGTTCCAATGGTCCCTTCTGCCAGCTTCACACATCTCAAATTTCTGCCATTCTTCTGAACTGTAGAATGTACCCCTGTCATGCTTTCCCTGCTGGAATAGAGTCCAAGTTTTTAGGATGATATCCTTTGAGCAAGGGCTCCATTCTTCAAATTTTGTATTTTTCTTTATTTCCTCCATTCTCCTCCTTTTTGCTTCTTTCTCTTCAGAATCAACAGAATGTCTTTTGTTTTTCCTAGCATGCCTACTCCCACTGACAGGCTCATCAACAAAGTACCCTTGATAGCTATCAAGCTCTTGATATTGTTCTAGAAGAACTTCTGGCATTGCACTATGGGAGGGTTCTTTAGGGAGACTGCCTTCTGGAATTGGATGTTGATAGGCAATCCCATAGTCAATAGGCTCAAAATCAATAGAGAATCTTACTTCATTGGCTAGCCACTTGGCATGATGACTTGACATTATCTCCCCTTTTCTGGCTTCTAAAAATATGTCTTTAGAGAGGGTTGCCTGGAAGGCCTGAAGTTGTCTAGCTAGAAGATTATTCAGATTTCCAATAACATCCATAAGACTGCCTTGAGATGGTCTGACAGATTGATTGAAGGAATTCAAAAGTTGATCTTGGGTGACTTGAAATTGATGAAGTAAAGATTCACCAACATTGTCCACTAGCTCTTGAGAGACCTGAGCAGAAGATGATATTCTTTGAAGTAAGATATTGATTGCATCTTCAAAGTCATTAAAGGCAACATCTTGGTTTTGTATGATGGCCTGCTGATTTTCTCTTAGAGTAGACAATCTTTCAAGTACAATGTTCAGTTGATTTACAATTAGATAAGTAGCTTGATTGATGTTGGCTATTGCAGTTCCTTTATTAGCCACAGCATTGGCAGCAGTTTAATACACATTTATGTTTTGATGATTGAGATGTTGGATGTATATTGGCAATACATCTATTCTGGCAGATAGTTCATTCTTGCAACTGGTAACATCATGATTTACATATGCTTCAAAATGTTATTTTTGTCTATTTAATAGAGTTTCCCTTTGGGATAGAAATTCAGTTGATGGGACTGTGAGAACTGTGCTGGTTGAAGGATATTGCTCATCTTCTTTCCTTTGAGGTGAGGGCAGCACTGTGAATTGACCAGTAGGCTCCCCCTCCATTATTGCAGGGATTTCTGAGGGGTGCACATATTCTTCTTCTTCTGAATTTATATGCATGTCATCACTTACAAATTCATTCAGGGATCTATCAGATTCATCTAGTTTTTCAACAACTTCAGGACCACCACTTGGATCTTTCTCAATTTCTTCTAATTCCACATTCAAAACAGCTTCTTGATTAGGTAGCTGCTCATGTGCTGGATTCACCTTCTCTTGAGGTGCTGGATCACTATCCATCATAGTGGTATCTTCTCTCAGAGGCCCCCCTCAATAGGAGTTAGAGGTTCCTGAGCAGCTATAGGAACTAGGGCAGTGGTTTTTGAACCTTTAGCACCTTGAAGTGAAGACTCTACTGCTTCCTTCTTGGTGAACTATTCTCCCACCTGCTCACTGTATTTACATCTATCTTTTTGAGATAGTGGAGAGGGGTAGATTCCAAATCTTTAAGGTAACGAGGGATGTAAGTTTTGAGATGCGGAGATAAGATTTTGCCAAAGTTTGGAGATCTTATGTGTTCTGTAATCTTGTCAAACACAAGCTTTCCCCAGTCTGTCCTCTTGTTCAGGATCACTCTGACCATTACTTCAAATATTCCTTTAGCTACTCTATCATGTGAACCTATTTTACACAGCAGCACTTTACCAATAATGTATGTAAGTAATTTTCCTTGTCTGTTTATATGCATTCTCTATAAGCTTCCATAAGTTTTGTTTTCAAAACCACGCCATTTCAACCCTTCAGATATATCTGCCTCAGTGACTTCCTCTTCTTTATCATCCTTTTCAAAGTCGGTGAGTTATAGGACTTTGGATAAACTTACTGCAGTCACTTTAATATGTTGTCCAGCCACAACAGTATGAATAGCTTTTTTAGATTTATTGAAGTCAGCGTTCTCATAAAATGCCGAGACGCAGTGTTGTAGAGACGGGTTGGCTCAGTTAGGATGTACTCTAACTGTGAAGCATACAAAAGGGTTATTACCATATCCAAATCTGATTCAGTCATTGCTTTGGATACTCTGTTAATTCTTTTTTTCGGCGTCATTGCTTTAGCAGAGAGTCGTTGGGAGGAAGAAGATGAAAGAGGGATTCTAGAGTTTTGTGTGTGCGTGATTTTTATGCTTACACAATGCCTAATATATATAATAATGCATTGGGAAGATAAAGAGGCGCGCACCTTTTCAAATCCTCCCTTATAATTTTGAGAATCCCAGAATTGCGGCGCAATAATGACGGTGTCGTGTACTATGAAGTCATTTTGTCAGTCAGATTGAGTTTTGTCATCGAGAGTGTCGTCGGGATTTCTTTATCCTTGTCATCGAAATCGCTTTAAATTTGTCGTCAAGATACCAGTAATGTCGTCGAGACTTAGATTTTGTCATTGAGACTTCATCAATGTCGTCGTTACCATAAAGATGATATTCTTTATGTAAGCTATTTTCCTCTAGAAAACTTTAAGTTATGCCTTATTTATGCTTTCTAGTTTTCCTGTCTTTAAAAAGTAAAGTTGTCTGATCACTTTAGTGTGGACCTTATGTGAGATCCAGCCCATTATCAAAATATTTCACATCTACTAACAAAAGATATCATGAATTCAACATGGCCAATTTAAGAACTCAACATCCCCAAGTCCATTTTGAATTGATTGAACTTTGATTCATCAAGGGGCTTAGTAACAATGTCAGCTATCCACCTCTCTGTATTAACAAACTCAAGATAGATGTCCTCCTTTTCTACATGCACCCTTATAAAATGATATCTAATTTCAATATGTTTTGTTCTGCTATGTGCCATAGGATTTTTAGCAATGGAGATGGCACTTGAGGAATCACAAAAGAGAAGTGTTCTCTTTATGTACATATTGTAATCCTCTAGTTGGTGTTGAATCCAAAAGAGTTGTGCACAACAACTACCGGTTGAAATATATTCTGATTCAGCTGTGGAGATAGCAATGCTGTTTTGCTTTTTACTACTCCAGGACACAAGCCTTCTCCCCAAGAACTGATAAGTTCCTAAAGTGTTTTTTCTGTCTTCTTTGCACCCAGCAAAGTCTGCATCAGAATAGCCACACAACTTAAAGTCATCTGACTTAGGATACCAGAGCCCTAGATTTGGAGTACCCTTTAGATATCTCAACATTCTTTTCACAGCCGAGTAATGAGATTCTTTGGGGTTTACTTGATATCTTGCACAAACAAATGTAACAAACATGATCTCTGGCCTACTAGCAGTGAGGTAGAGTAATGAGCCAATTATGCTTCTATACATGGACTCATTATAGGCTTTTCCCATTTCATCCTTGTCTAGAGACACATTTGAACCCATAGGAGTTCTCATAGGAGTAGAGTTCTCCATACCAAATTTCTGTACGATATCCAAGGCAAATTTGGTTTGAGAAATGACGATTCCTTCCTCAGATTACTTTACTTAATTGGAGTCCTAAGAAATACTTAAGCTCTCCCATACTACTCATTTCAAATTTACTCTGCATAAGTTTGGCAAACTTTTTGCAAAGACTCCCATCTATTGATCCAAATATAATGTCATCAACATATATTTGGACCAATAGGATCTGACCCTTCAACTCTCTCAAGAAAAGAGCCTTACCTATTTTCCCTCTTGAGAACTAGTTTTCAAGGAGAAAGGTAGACAGTGTCTCATACCAAGCCCTTGGTGCTGGTTGCAGCCCATACAAGGCTTTCTTAAGAAAATAAACATGGCCAGGAAAGGTTGGAGAGATAAAACCTGGAGGTAGAGCTACATAGACTTCTTCTTTTAAATCTCCATTTAGGAATGCTGATTTTACATCCATTTAATAGACTTTGAATCCCTTGTATACAGCATAAGCTAGTAAGAGTCTGATGGCCTCGAATCTAGCAACATGTGCAAATGTCTGATCAAAATCTAAGCCTTCCTCCTGCTTGTATCCTTGAGCTACCAGCCTTGCCTTATTCTTTATAATCACTCCAACTTCATCCATCTTATTTCTGTAGACCCATTTTGTCCCAATAATATTGTGGCCTTTGTAACGACCCAACATGTGAAATGACCCAAATGAATAATAAAATTACATAAAATATTTGTCCCCTATGATGAAAAATAACTCAGTGTCAACTAGGCGTCGCTTCGAAAGTTGAATTTGAGCGTCGTTGATACTTTGCGGCATTTGACGTGTTTTAGCAGAATATGAATTTTTCCTATATATGTTGGCAAAATATATAAAATCATCTCCAGCTATAAGAAAACACAAGCTGTGCAAAACTGAGAGATAAAGATTGCTCTTCTACAAGGAGCAAGGTGATCCTCCATCCTTCAACTGAAGAGGAAGATCATTTTGTAGCTGACATCATCAACTTAAGCTACATGAAAGCACAAGCTGTGCTTGAACTACAGAAGACATATTCTCAGTGTTGTCTGTTGTAGTAAGCTTAAAAACTCTTTTACTGTAGGGCCATTTGGCCTGAGTTTGTAGGGCTGTTGGCCGGAGTTTATAGGGATGTTAGGCCTGAGTTTGTAGGGCCATTTGGCCTGAGGTTGTAGGCCCAGGAGGTGGTCTGAGCTGTAGGAGGTGGATTCCTCTGAGGTAGGATCAGTGTGTGATCTGAGGTAGGGCTGAATAGCCTGAGTTGTAGAGCTAAAAGGTCAGCTTGAGGTAGTACCTGGAGGTGGTCTGAGCTGTAGGAGGTGGATTCCTCTGAGGTAAGGCTGCTGTGCCTGAGGTAGGGTTTGGGAAAACCTGAGAGATTCTGAGGGATCTATGTTGTAAGCTCTTGGAGCTGAGTTTGGAGAAGTTGGCCTTGTCTAACTCATTGTTAGAAAGGTGAAAGGGGAAAGAGGACTACTCAAGACACCCTGTCTTGAGGAACCTCTATAAATGCTAGTGTGTTTTTTGTGTGCTTGATTAGTTACTAATACTAAACCAGAAAGCAGCAAGGCTAACTAGGGTAAAATTTAAGAAACCAATTCACCCCACCCCCTCTAGGTGATTTAGACTACATCCTATATAAACTTACAAGTGGTATCAGAGGGAGGTTGGTCAAGAAAGACATAACTGTCTGACCAGATCCTATAAAGGAATAGTCTAATCTCAATCCAATGGCCTCCTCTGGATTGAAGAAGGAAATGGGATTCATGAAGTTGCCCATATGCAACAAAAAAAAACTTTGGCATATGGAAGCAAAGGGTCAGACTGTTTATGGAAGCATCTGATCCAAGGATTTACATTACAATTGAGGAAGGACCTTTCATCTTTCAAACTGCCTCCACTATAGATCCAACAAGAAGAGTGGCCAAGGCATTCAAGGACTTGACCAAGGATGAATTTGAATTGTTCATTATGGACAAAAGAGCCCAAAACATCATAGTTAATGCTATTGATGATTCCACATTTCAAAACTTGGTTCACTACACTACTGCCAAGGAAATGTGGGATACATTAGTAGTATATATGAAAGGGACAGCTGAAGTAAGGGATGATAGAAAGTCACTCCTTAACCAAGAGTATGAAGCCTTCAGGAAGCAGAGCCAGGAAAGCATCTCCATGTGCTATGAGAGGTTCTTCAGAACAGTCAATGAGCTGAGAACCTATGAGAGAGTGTTCACTAATTATGAGCTGAATGATAAGTTCCTCCGATCTCTAACAAGGGATTGGGACACAAAAATATCTGCTATCGGGGAAGTGGCCAGGCTTGGTGAGACCCCCACTCACACATTGTTTGGAAAGCTGCCCTCTTATGAGATGCAACTGTCTGCAAGAAAGGAAGAGGACACCTCAAGAAAGGCTTAGATATGGGAGAAATCTGTAGCTCTCAAAGCTGACAACTCCAAGATAAGCAAGGGCAGGATGGTGTCTCCTCCAAGGAGAAGTGCTGAATCTGAAACCAACACCTCAGATAGCTCTTCCTCTTATGAAGAGTTTGCTACCTTTTTAATGCAGTTCAAGAAGATGATGAATAGGAAGCAATGGAAGAGCACGCCCTCCTCCTCATATCACAACAAGGAGGACAACAAGGAGTCAAAGCATCACTCCAGGAAGGACATGTATGGCTCGAACTCTAAATTTAATTCATCTAAAGTTGTTTGCTATTGCTGCTGCATGCCAGGGCATGTCATTGCTGACTGCCCAGTCAAGAGAAAAGAGAAGGATGAGAAGAAGGCTCATCAGCCAAGAGGCAAGAAAGGAGAAAAATCCTTTCTAGCTAAGAAGTAAAGGAGCTGGAGTGAATCAGACTCCAGCTCATCAGAATCTGAAAAGGAAGAAGCCCTTATTGGGATGGTTGTTGTTGAAGAACCTGCTGCTGGGAGGATTGTAATCAGGGCCCCTCTATCACATTCAGACAGCGATATGGAGGTGGATGAAGATGTTGAAGAATATATTGGCCTAATGGCCTTAAAATCAAATGATGAAGAATGCTCTGTAGCCAGAGAAAGGATAAGAGCACCTTTGACTCTCACAGGTTGTGACTTTGAGGATGAGGAAGTCTTTGGGTTGATGGCTCTATCAGATGAAGAAAATCATGATGAATCACATCATGATCAGGTATGCATCACTCACACACCTTTACTACCTACTTTAATTAAGAAAACCAAAGTGCATCAGATGATTACTCATCTTCTGAAGATGATGCAGAAGATTGCTCATCATGCAACAATAAGAACCATGCTGATCTAATAGATCAGTTTGGTGATCTTTTGGGAGCTTTGAGAAAGAGCAAGAAGCTTGTTAAGAAGCAAGCTAGAGAGCTAGAATCACTCAGACCCATTAAGGATGAGATGAATAAGGAAATGGGTATGTCCCACAATGAGGGCACCAACTCCTGTGAGCTCAAGAAGATCATAAGCAAGCTTCATGATGAGAGAAACCAAAGGGAGGAGCTCATCAGGAAACTTGAGAATGATCTTCTTAAGGAAAGAAGCTTAGTGGCTCAATTCTCTAAGCCCAAAACTATACTGCCCATCATTGACACCTTCTCCTCCTATGGAAATAAAAGGGGATTGGGTTTCAATGAAAGGGCAATAAGGGCTGGGAATGGAGAAAAAGGGAAAACTGAAGTTGAGCCTCATACCACCTTTCAAAAGGTAGTACTTCCCTCTAACAAGTATGACCAGGACAGTGTCTATGGTCACTAGATGAATGAAAGCTCCAATAGCTTGGGAAATGCTCCTAAATATGGGAGAAGAAAGGGCATGGGGATGAGTGCATTGAAGGCTCCCCATGAGGAAATCCAAATGGCCCATCATGGACCATTTGTGTTTGGTGCCTCAGCCCCCACCTTCAAGGGTAAAGGAGCAACATCTTCCCAATCTCTTCCAGATAAGAAGCAGACTGGTAGCAACAGTACAATCAACTCTCACTTGATCATATTTGATGCCATCAACACCATGTCAGCTACCAAGCTGACATCTGTTGCTGACCAATAGATAAAGTCAAGAAGAAATGATTATACTAGAGCAGCTAGTCAGCCCATGGCTGAGAGAGATAGGAAGAATGTTGCTGCCTTCTCTACTGAACACAAGCATTATGATTCTCCACCCATTTCAAAAATTGTTCAGAAAATAAGGTACAACATCCATGAATGTTGGTGCTGTGGCAAAGTGGGACACTTTTCCATTGACTGTTGGCACAACCCCAGTGTGCCTAGTGTAAAGGAGAGACCTCCTGGAAATACAAAGGTGAGTAGAAGAATTCCTTATTATGCTAACAAGATCCTAGGACCCAAGTCACCTTGGGTTCCTAAGGGATATTAAAATCTGTCTTGCAGGATAATCCATTTGGCCAATAAAAAGCAAACAAGGCTAATGGACAATAAGTGCTCAAGGCTCAACTCTGGACTAAGAAAAACCTCACCACATCAAGGGGGAGCTAAAAATAAAAATAAAAAGAAACATCACATCAAGGGGGAGCTACTAGCTCAAGAAGATATTAAAGCTAAGGTGAAGATGCAGATTTTGAAGGCTGCAAAGAAGACAGGAAAAGCACAAGTGGCACCTGTCCATTCCTAGGAAGAAGATTGATATCATGCTGCAGCAATAAGCAGACCAGTGTGGCCTTATCCTCTGCTGGGTCTGAATACTTTACTGCAGAAAGCTGTTGTGCACAACCATTATGAATTCAACATCAATTAGAGGACTACAACCTTAAGGTAAGTAACTCTCCTCCTTATTGATTTTAAAGTAGGATGATCATCTTAACCAGAACAATCTGCTTCAGCTGAGCTTCAGATTGCAATTAGACAGCTAGGAAAAACTTGGGTTCGACGAACTCTTGCCTGAGTTCGACGAATGTCGAATTTGAGTTCGACGAACTCAGCCTTGAGTTCAACGAACTTAGCTGTATGATGTAGTTCAGATGAACTCAGTTTGAGTTCGACGAACTCAGCCTTGAGTTCGATGAACTCAGCCTTATGACATAAGCTTAATTTACACTTAGAATCATAAGATCAATACAAATTCTCCAAATGAGGGGGAGCTAGAAAGGGTTATTCAAAATCAACAAGAACAGCTAATAAAGATAATAGTACTCACATTGAGGGGGAGCAAGTTCCTGCTCAGGTTGAGGGAGAGATGACCAATGCTAAGTGAGTCAGAGAAGATGAAGGATGACCTAAAGAGGGAATTGGAAAATGCTTTCTAAATACTCTCAGGGTCTGTAGCTGTTGCCTCCTAATCCCTAAAGGGAAAAATAGTTGAAGAAACCAGAAAGGGGGAGATGGCCAATGCTAAGACCAACTCAGAGTTAGCTTTGAGTACAAGGATTGCCCTCTGAGTTAGTCAAAGCTTAATATAATCTGTCATGAGTTTTGATAGAATGCTTAAACAAAGTTATCTTCTAGAAGCAATGTTATCATGAATGCTATATAGATCATTTTCATGATAGGTTTTTATTGGCTATGTACCTTAGCATTGGGAATGTTCTGCCTTCTTCAAATGGGGGGAGATTGTTGGGAATATTGCCCTTAATGTTCCTTTGATTTGAAGAGGCATCACTCACAATACTAAGTACATATTGTATTTGATTCAATCTATTTTTGTCTCAAGTATTGTACAGGGAGATAATATTTCGTACAATGGAATAGATTCAAAGGTGTGTTGTTTAATCAGCTGAGAAGGTCCCACTGTCTCAGCTGAACCGCTGAGACAAGACCAGGAGCCGCTGAGAAGGCATCTGGGCAAGCTCAGTTGCAGATAGAAGAAAACACTGAGACATGGCGAGTTCGTCGAACGCAGAATACAGTTCGTCGAACGAAGAATGGAGTTCGTTGAACGAAGAATGAAGTTCGTCGAACGAAGAATGAAGTTCATCGAACGAAGAATGAAGTTCGTCGAACGCAGAGATAGGACAGAAGCAAACGCTGAGACTTGGCGATTTCATCGAACGAAGAAAGAAGTTCGTCGAACGCAGAGATGGGACAAAAGCAAACACTGAGACTTGGCTTCTTCGTCGAACGAAGAATGAAGTTCATCGAATGCAGAATGTAGTTCGTCGAATGCAGAAACTTGGCTTGTTAATCGAACGAAGAATGAAGTTCGTCGAACGCAGAATGCAGTTCGTCAAACGCAGAAACTTCTCTGCAGATCAACAGAATCCGCTGAAAAGAGGAAGCCATCTCAGCCCAACCGCTGAGACAGTTCAAACGTGACATGCCGGGTTTTGCTTTTGGCGCAAGCTACAAAATAGTATTGTTGGTGTCCAGCAATCACTCCCATATCTGTCAGAAGGATGGCTGAGAGCCGTTGAAGATCAAGGGTGTATAAAAGAAAGAGTTATGGCACTTTTGAAGGTCCGATCGAGTGCTAAAATATTTTCACTATTCCATTGACAGCCCAGAACTCCTCATTCTCCTCCTGCTCACTGAACAAGAAAGAAGAATCCGAGAGATAAAGATAGCTCCTCTACACGAAGGAGCAAGGTGATCTTCCATCCTTCAACTGAAGAGGAAGATCAATTTTTAGCTGCCATCATCATCTCCAGCTACAAGAAAGCACAAGCTGTGCAGGAACTACAAGAAATTGAGAGATAAAGATTGCTCTTCTACAATGTTGAAGCCATGCGGTCTCAAAGAGTTGAAGCCGAGCGGTCTCGTGACAGCGGTCTGTTCGGTCTCCCAGAATCAGACAGCAACTTTTCCTCAGATGTGCGAGATCGCACAATATGAAGATCAGCGGCCTCCAGCTCCATCAAATAATGGTCTGATAACTGCGGTCTGTGCGGTCTCCCAGCATCAGACCGTGCCTTCTCCTCTATCCTAACTCAATCAAATAACAGTTGGATAACCGCGGTCTGTGCGGTCTCCCAGAATCAGACCGCCGTTTCTCCTCAGGAATACAAGATCACTTCATGTGAAGGGAAGCGGTCTGGTACCCCTGGCATCTCCTTTACGGGGGAGCGGTCTCATGATCTGTTGGCCTTCTCTGTCACATGACATTTCTCCTGTCGTGTGACCGCCTGTCTTCTCTCCAGACCGCGGAGGTCGCTGCAGTCTCGTTCTCCCTGACCACCTGACCGCCAGCTCACTTTGTGTATTGTATTTGTATTTAGTCCCACATTGTGTATTTGGTTTTTTCCCTTTTCCCTTCTAGTCTATATAAAGGAGTCAATACTCTTGTAATACTTAGATTTTTTGGAAATAAAAATTCTGTTATTTTCATGTTCTCACATGGTATCAGAGCTTGCAACGGCCCTTGTATTGTGAGCTCTCTCTCTTCGACCGGTCTCTCTTCCTCCAGACCACGTGATCTCCCTTGTTTTTCGGCCTTCTAGCCGCGAGACCGTGCGATCTGCCTGTCCTCCTGCTGATCTCTTCTCATGGGTTACCCTTCTGAGAATGTTCTCACCTCCACTCATGTGGTTACTCCTGCCTCTACCTCTACTACCTCTATCTCTACTTCTGGCAATCTTGGCACCTCCTCCAAGCTCACTGACTCTAATTATCCTGATTGGAGCGTCTCCTTCACCTTCCTCTTATGCTCAAAATGTAAACGACATCATCTCACTGATGATCCTCCTCTCAAAGAGTTTGCTACCTTTGATGATTGGGATGCTAGCGATGCTCTGGTCCGCACCTGACTTGCTAACAGTCTAACTGATGAGTGTCTTCCTATCATTCATCATGATGAGACTGTCAAAGCAGCTTGGAACCATCTTGCTGGCCTTTACTCCAAAGGTGCCAAAACCTCCCGCATCTACACCTTGTATACTGATCTCTTTGCTAGCCCAACCATGGATCCCACCACAACATATCAAGAGGTTCAGGCCCTTGGGGCTGAACTCCTTCAGCATCGTCCCTTCTCTACTGATCTTGCAGAGCAACATAAACACTTCTAGGAGCTCCTAGTTGTGTGTTACCTTCTCCGTCTTCCTGAGTCCAATGATATGATCCGACAACAAATTCTTGGGGAAGATGACTCTCCAACTCCTGATGCCACCACTGCTCGGGTTTCTGCCGTTACCTCCCTTCTCCAATGACCCTTGTTATCCTCTCCTCCTCTTCTAGAGAGCTTTGCTCACCGGGCTGATCGTGGTCACCCCGGTGGCCGTGGCAGATGTATTCGTGGCCGTGGACCTCCTCGGTACATTTGTTCTCATTGTGGTCGGAAGGGTCACACTATTGACCGCTGCTATCTCAAGCATCCTCACCTTTGCCCCCCGGCTGCGACTTCTCATCCTGGTACTACACCACCGTCTGCTTCTATTGCTACCTCCTCAGGTAGCGTGCATGTGGTTACTGAAGGTAAGTGGCTTATTGATTCTGGAGCAACAAATCATATGACAGGGAACCCTCACCTTTTCTCACAGTTACTAGAACACAAGAATTTGCCCCAAGTTCTAACAGCAGATGGTTCTCCCTCACATGTGTGTGGGACTGGAGTAGTTCAAGTCACTCCGACTATCTCTCTTAAGAACACTCTTTATGTGCCTACATTTCCTTGCAACTTACTATCAGTCAAGGCTCTATCTTTACAGTTACAATGTTCTATTATATTTAATCCGACTAACTGTTATTTTCAGGATCTGCACACGGAGGAGACAGTTACTACTGGGACTGAGAGTGGAGACCTCTACTTCCTTGACGTTCTTGCTGCTCATTATGCTTCCACAGCCTCTGATTCTCTCCATCAATGGCACCTCCGTCTTGTTCACCCTCCACCTCGGCTGCTGTATCAACTTCTACCTTACCACACCAACGATACCTCTCCTCTCAACTGTGAAGCTTGTCAACTAGGAAAGCACCATCGGGCTTCCTATCCTGCCAAGCATTGTCATAGCTTGACTCATCCCTTTGATCTAGTTCACTCCGATGTCTGGGGTCCTTCTCCTACCAAGACTGTGGGTGGGAGTAGTTTATATTTTGTTACTTTTATTGATGAATTTTCTCGATGTACTTGGGTGTATCTTTTAAAAGACTACTCTGAACTGTTTACTATTTTTGCACCTTCTATAATGAAATTTCCACTCAATTTGGAGTGTCTATCAATGCTATTTGCACTGATAATGCTAAAGAATATATCTCTCATCATTTTTCTGAGTTTTGCATGCATCATGGCATTATACATCAAACTAGTTGTCCTTATACTTCTCAACAAAACGGGATAGCGGAACGTAAGAATCGTCATCTCCTTGACATGACTCGCACCTTACTCTTCCAGATGAATATGCCCAAAAACTATTGGGGTCATGCCATCCTCGTCTCCTGCTATCTCATTAACCGCATTCCCTCCACTCTTCTCCAAGGCTCCACACCTTTTTCTCTTCTCTATCCTACCTTGAAACCTCTCCCGTTACCTCTCAAAGTCTTCGGTTGTACTACGTTTGTCCACACTCCTTCACCAGGTCGGGACAAACTCTCCCCTCGGGTAGTTAAGTGTATCTTTGTTGGTTACTCTCCCACTCAAAAAGGTTACCGATGCTATGATCCCCTTCTTCGCAAACAATATGTTTTCGCCGATGTCACCTTCTTCGAAAATATACCATACTTTTCTCACACATCCACCTCTCTGCCTCCTACAACCCATTCAACACCTCCTCTAATTCACTCCCCACCAACAACACCTCCTCTCCCAACTCCACCACCTCCTCCTTTCACTCCACCATCTACAGAGTCTCCCACCATTTGTCCTCCCACTCTGGGGCTTCCTCTCCCAACTCTTGGGCCAGCGCTATATTCTTTCGATGATGACTCTCCTACTAATACAGTCACTACTGCAGACCTCCCTATTGCACTTCGGAAGGGAGTTCGCTTATGTACACAACATTCTATTCATGATGTTGTGACCTATGCTCAACTCACCCCCTCTGCTAGGGTGTTTGCTATTGCTATTTTAGATAGTGTCATTCCAGCTAATTATCAGGATGCTCTTGCTATCCCACAGTGGAAGGCCGCCATGAATGAAGAAATAACCACTCTTCAAGACAGTGGCACGTGGACACTTGTTCCACCACCTCTTAGTGTAGATGTTGTTGGCTGTAGATGGGTCTTTGTGATCAAATACTGTGTCGATGGCTCTGTCGACAGCTACAAGGCTCGCTTGGTTGCCAAAGGTTTTACTCAGACATATGACATTGACTTCTTTGACACCTTCTCCCCTGTTGCTCTTCTTACAACCATCAGTGTCCTCTTCTCTGTGGCCATCAACAAAGGGTGATAACTCTCTCAATTGGACGTCAAGAATGCCTTTCTTTATTGTGATCTTCAAGAGGTAGTTTTCATGGAGCAACCTCCAGGGTATGTTGCTTTGGGGGAGACTCGTGTATGTAAGCTAATGAAGGCTATCTATGCTCTAAAGCAAAGTCCTCATGCCTGGTTTGAAAAGTTTAACGAAGTAATCAAGGTAATTAGATTTGTCCGCAGCTCTGCAGATCACTCTCTCTTCATTCGCAAGACCTCTCATGGAATGGTAGTTCTGGCTGTCTACGTTGATGACATCCTTCTCACTGGTAATGATATTGAAGGTATCACCCTTACAAAGAAAAATCTCCTTCAACACTTTATAACCAAAGACATGGGGACTCCAAAGTATTTTTTGGGTATTAAGATCTCAAGAAAGCATAGTTCTATTATCCTCTCACAACGTAAGTATGCTATTGACCTTCTGAAGGAAACAAGTCTTCTTGGTGCTAAACCTGCTAAGTATACAATGGCAATAGGAGACGACAAACTCTGGAATGACAACTCTCCACCTATACCTGATAGCACTAGATATTGTCGTCGTGTAGGCAAGCTCATCTACCTAACTATAACAAGACCTGATATTTGTTATGCCGTTGGGAAGGTCAGCCAATTCATGCAAGCCCCAAGGGAATGTCATCTTTAGGCTGCTCTAAAGATATTGGAATACGTTAAGGGATCTCCAGGAAAGGGACTTTTGTTCCAAAGAAACAACCATCTCAAGATAGAAGCCTACTCAGATGCTAGCTACCCTGATGATAAAGGAGACAGAAAATCCACATCTGGGTTCTGTACATTCGTGGGAGGAAATCTTGTGAGCTGGAAGAGCAAGAAACAAGCAGTAGTATCCAGATCAAGTGCTGAGGCCGAGTACAGGAGCATGGCCCAAACTACATGTGAATTGAAGTGGTTACGAACTCTCCTTCTAGACTTTGGAGAAATTTAGAACCATCCCTTGCCAATGTCCTGTGACAATAATGCTGCAATCTATATATCTCAAAACCCAGTATTTTATGAGAGAACTACACACATTAAAGTGGACTGTCATTTTATCAGGGAAGAAATCTTGAAGAAACAAATCTGCACTCCATTCGTAACCTCGGATAAAGAGCTGGCAGATATCTTCACCAAACCCATATCTTCATCCTTCTCTGATGTGTGCAACAAGCTAGGCATGGTTGATATATATGCTCCAGCTTGCGGGGGGAATGTTGAAGCCATGCGGTCTCAAAGAGTTGAAGCCGAGCAGCTCGTGCCAGCAGTCTGTGCGGTCTCCCAGAATCAGAACGTGACTTCTCCTCAGAGGTGCGAGATCGCACCATATGAAGATCAATGGTCTCCAGCTCCATCAAATAACGGTCTGATAACTGCGGCCTGTGCGGTCTCCCAACATCAGACCGCGCCTTCTCCTCGGTCCCCAGCTCAATCAAATAATAGTTGGATAACCGCAGTCTATGCGGTCTCCCAGAATCAGACCATCGTTTCTCCTCAGGAATACCAGATCGCTTCATGTGAAGGGAAGCGGGCTGGTACCCCCGACATCTCCTTTATGGGGGAGCGGTCTCACGATCTGTTGGCCTTCTCTATCACACGACCTTCCTCCTGTCGTGTGACCCCCCGTCTTCTCTCCAGACTGCGGAGGTTGTTGCGGTCTCATTCTCCCTGACCGTCTGACCGCCCAGCTCACTTTGTGTATTGTATTTGTATTTAGTCCCACATTGTGTATTTGGTTTTTCATCTTTCCCTCCTAGTCTATATAAAGGAGGCAATACTCTTGTAATACTTAGATTTTTTGGAAATAAAAATACTGTTATTTTCAAGTTCTCACATACAAGAAGGAGCAAGGTGGTCCTCCATCCTTCAACTGAAGAGGAAGATCAGTTGTAGCTGACATCATCAACTCAAGCTACAAGAAAGCACAAGCTGTGCTGGAACTACAGAAGACATATTCTTTGTGTTGTCTGCTGTAGTAAGCTTAAAAACTCTTTTACTATAGGGCCATTTGGCCTGAGTTTGTAGGGCTGTTGGCCTGAGTTTGTAGGGCTGTTAGGCCTGAGTTTGTAGGGCCATTTGGCCTGAGGTTGTAGGACCAGGAGGTGGTTTGAGCTGTAGGAGGTGGAATCCTCTGAGGTAGGATCAGTGTGTTATCTGAGGTAAGGCTGAATAGCCTGAGTTGTAGAGTTGAGAGGTCAGCTTGAGGTAGGACCTGGAGGTGGTCTGAGTTGTAGGAGGTGGATTCCTCTGAGGTAAGGCTGCTGTGCCTGAGGTAGGGTTTGGGAAACCTGAGAGATCCCGAGGGATCAATATTGTAAGCTGTTGGAGCTGTGTTTGGAGAAGTTGGCCTTGTCTAACTCATTGTTAGAAAGGTGAAGGGGGAAAAAGGACTACTCAAGACACCCTATCTTGAGGAACCTTTATAAATGCTAGTGTGTTTTCTATGTGCTTGATTAATTACTAATATTAAACCAGAAAACAGCTATGCTAACTAGGGTAAAATTTAAGAAACCTATTCACCCCCTCTAGGTGATTTAGACTACATCCTATATAAACTTACAGATTTTTCACAACCCACTAAACTTATAGATCTTGTTCTAAGCTGTTAAGCCTTTGAACTCAACCTTCCTCTGATACTAATTGAAAGATATGGGTTGTCTATAAACTACACCTAGAAGGGGGGAGGTGATTAGGTGTTTTCAATATTATTTGCTACTTTAAAATTTAACCATCACATCACAAGAGCAGTCACAAAAAACACACAAGATTTATAGTGGTTCCCTACAAGAAAATGTGTTTAGAGGTACTCCATTGTCCCTCCCACCTATCTAGCAATGAGCTAGACTAGGCAACTTCTCCAACTCAAATCTTTTCTCAATAAACAGATCTTACAACTCAGGTTCACAAAGAACCCTACAAAGCTCAGACTTTGCATGTCTTATAATAACTCAGATCTTCACCAAGATCCTACCAAACTCAGGCTCACAAAGAACCCTACCAATCTCATGCTGATGAATAGTAAACTATACTTATTTTAGAATAGTTTTTAGCATAGTTGTAAGTAATATTGTACATATTTCATGTACATTATTGAATAAGTAATTTGTTTCTACTTATATATATATATAAAGGAACTATTTAAGTATATATTTATATATGAAACTATATAGTAAGTATGTAAATATTTATGTAGGTAAATATGTAAAAGTATACTAAATATATATGTAAAGTATTTAAAAATATTTATTAAATTAAAACTATATCTAAATATGTAAATATAAACTATAAATAAGGTAAATATATAATAACTTCCCTTCCTGTCGATTTTTTCTTATTTTTTTTGAAGTAAACTTAAAGTCCCGTCGATCGAAATCCTGTCCCGTCGATCAGCATCTTGTCCCATCGATATGCTTCCCGTCGATACTTGCTTTGTTTTTTTTAATTCTACTTGAAGTCCCGTCGATCGACTTCCCATCCCGTCGATCGACTTTTCATAACGTCGATCAGCTTCCCATCAATTTTTTACTTGCCTTTTTTTTATTTTCTACTTGAAGTCCTGTCGATCGACTTCCCTTCTCGTCGATCGACATCCCGTCCAGTCGATTTTTCCAGAAGCTTCCCGTCGATTTTGTTGAAGCTTCCCGTCGATTTGGTTAAAGTTTCCCGTCTATTTAAAATTTTTTATATGAAAATATAAACTATATAAAGTTAATTTATATTTGAATATATATATATAATAAAAATAAAAAAATTATAAAAATAAATAAAAATATAAATAATAAATAATAATAATAATAATAATAATAATAAAATAATACTAATAATAATAATAATGAATAAATACGTTTAAGAATATCATATATGTAATATATTTCAGTCTAACCGCAAACCCAGCTTCCCCAACAAGCCAGATGCTTCCAGAAGCTTCCAGAAGCTTTTAACCACATACCCAGCTTTCCTTACAAGCCAGATGCTTCCAGAAGCTTCCAAAAACTTCTAAACGCACACCCAACTTCTCCAACAAGCCAAGATTTCTCTATAAATAAAAGCTTACCACCCTCACTTATTCTCCATCTTGGATTGCCCTTTTGGGTGATCTTCCACCATCCTTTTCCACCATCTTTTTGACTTTTTATTTTTGTATTTTTCTTTTTGTATTTTTTTAAATGTTGTAATTTTATTTCTTGTAACCTTCTCATTATGACAATAAATAAGTTTAGTTTCTATTTTGTTCAATTCTGTCCTGTAATTTCAATTCATAACTTAGTTTCAATTCTATCCTGTAATTTCAATTCATAACTTAGTTTCATTTTCAGTAATTTCAATTCCTGCATTTTCTGCTTTCTAGTTTAATTTCAATACCCACATTTTTTCCTCTCTTTAGCTAAGTTTACTTATTGCCGTAATATTTTTTTTTTCATTTTGATTCAAAATTATTCGTCATCGTAATTTTCGTTCCTTTTCTTCCTTATCAAGGTAGAGATTAGAGTTGAATATTATGTTTCTGTTTATTTTCGTTTCAAAGTAATTTTCTTTCTCGTTATTTTCATTCTCGTTATTTTTCGCTTTCGTTATTTTCTGCTTTCATTTTATGTTTTCGTTTATTTTACGTTTTTGTCGTTTTATGTTTTCTTTACTGTCAAGCATTTATTTCCCATCTACCCATTTGGGTAGAACTCGCTCATGCATTTATTTCCCCTCTACCTATTCGGGTAGAGATTGCACTTCCATCTTTCATTATGCAACTTCAATTTCCTGTTTTACTAATGCAATTTCAATTCTATAATTTCAATTTCTATAAATCACACGATCTATCGATAGAACAATAACCCATTTTCTCGAAGTAGAAGTACTCAACAGACCCAGATCTAAATACGACCTTAATAATTTTCTAAGAATATCCTATACTATACGCGATAAGGTATACTTGCCTTTATCGAATGAGTAGTTTGGATAAACGATATAAAAACTCCACAGGAAGCTTTTCCTCTCCAATTTCTATTTTCTCTTTTTTTATAAAGTTTTCGACGCCGTCGCCGCGACGTAATCATCGATATTCCGAAAGAAGCTAAGACCATTACTTCTACTCATCGAAGTAGGATAATAGTTAGTTTCTTGAAGTATGAGTACTCACGAGACACCTCGAAAGCGCCCACCGAATTCTATCATCATCAACAAAAGCTTTTCGTGTGGCGAATAATCTCTTAATTTAATTCATCAAGTTTTTGGCGCCGTTGCCGGGGATTTTTATTGATATTTTGAAAAGAGAAAATGTTATTGATTTTATCCTTATCTTTTTTCCTTTAAAAAACATAACAAAAAATTTAAAAACCACACGAACACCAAAAATGTTTCATTCCTTATTTTATAAAGTTTAAGAAATCCAAAAAAATCACAAAAAATGAAAAAACTTTAAAAAGCTCACACAAAAAATGTGTCTTTCTTTTGTTTTATTTTGTATAATTTTTGTATTTATAAATAAGGTTTACACACTCTTTTCGTAAGTTAAGAGAAAAAACCAAAATAAAAAAATAACAAAACTTATAAAAATGCCAAAAATAGTTTTTCATTCTTTTGTTTTATATATGTTTGTTTTGTTTTGTTTTGTATATACATTTAGGTTTTGTTCATTTTCATTAAGAAAATGAAATAAAAATTAAAAAAAACTATAAAACATCAAAATGAACAAAAGACCTCTTTTTTTTGTTTTGCTTTGTTTTTTTGTATAGTTTTTGTACTTTCAAATTATGTTTTTGTAACATTTATGTTAAAAGAAAAACAAAAAACTATAAAACTTATAAAATGACCCAAAAAAATTTATTGTTTTGATTTATTTTAGTTATTTTTGTATATCTTTATTATGTATATAAAATTTATGTTTTGTATATTTTCATAAATTTAAAAATATCGAACATAAAGATTCTTACCTTATTTAAATGTTTTAAAGTTATATTATTTTATTATTGTGTTTTAACGTGTTTCGCAGCTGTTCATACGGTCACCCCATCTCCAAATTAGGGACGAGCCCTTCCCCCTGCTATTAACTTTCTTGTCTTTTATTTTTCATCTTTTTCATGCTTTTGTATATATATATATACATATATATATATATGTTCCTCATACTTAACTACAACATTGGGGAAAATGTTGACTTTTAAGTATGGAGGTGTTTTTCCCCTCTTTTGAAATTTTTGTCCCTCTTTTATTTTTAGAAAAAAAAACACCAAATAAGTCAAAAAATTAGAAAAATAAAAAAATAGATGTTTTTTCTTTTCATAAATTTTTTTATCTTAAGTTTGTTTTTTATTTTTCTTAAGTGTTAATATGTATGTAAATATGCATATTTGAAAAAAAACCAAAAAAAAACTCATGTATGTATTAACAAAATCCAAAAAAAATATAATATTTCTAAAATTCCAAAAAAATGATGATGAAAAAAATCTCTTACAAAAAAACAAAAATAAACTCATGTATGTATTTTTTTCTTTGTTTTCTTTTGTTTTTTTGTTTTATGTTAAGTTTCTATTCTTTTTTATTAAGTATTAATATTTGGCAAATTTCAAAAAAACAAAATTGATGAAAAAACTTATTAAAACCCAAAAAAAATCATATTTGTATTTTTTGCCTCTTTTCTTTCTTCTTCTTTTCTCCGTTTTGTTATGTATTAATGTGTATATTTATAACAAAATCGAAATCCAAAAAAATGATGAATGATGATAAAAAACTTAGCAAAAAAAATCCAAAAATAGAATAAAACCCCTACTTAGCTTTTTGTTATTTTCAAAGCTATGTTAAGTTTATTTATAAGAGTTTTCATTATTTTTTATTTGCTACATCTTTTATTTCTATCATAGTTTGTAGATTTAAATTTTTGGAAATTTTGTTGTAAAGAATATTTTATGATTTTAAATTAATTTGAGAACAAACTTTTTAGCACTACTTCAAGCTTTTCCTAAATAGCTTCTTTTTGTATTATATTGCCAACCACTTTTAGATTTTAATTATTATTACTTCAAACTTGTGAAACTTTAGCAATGTTCTAAGCTACTAAAATTCGCTCTCAAAATTTTCTTAATTGATAAACTTTAGAAATTTCTTGCTTACCCATATCCCATTTGCTTGGTATTTTTATTTAAAAAGATCTTATGTCAATGGGAATAAGATTTCATTCCGTAAACATAAGAACCCAATTAAAATTACAAAGATCTTATGTCAATGGGAATAAGATTTTGTTCCATAAACATAGGCATTAGGTATTATTGAAGATAAAAAAAATCAATGGGAATAAGACTTTCATTCCCAAAACATATTCAAATGAAAAAAAGTTGAGTGGGGTGAGAGGATAAAATTCATCACCCCCAAATCTAGAATCTCTTCTCTTACCAAGTTTTCCCCTATCCCCTAGCCAATAAAATTGAAACCTAGATATAAATTAAAAATTTTGGGAGAGCATAATTAGTAGGTTTTATTCATTCATAAAAATTTCTCTTAAAAGTTAAAGTTTTTATAATTCTATTCTAATCATGGTGCTAGTAATTGCAATTATTCAGTCACTATTTAGCAAGCTTTAGAAGTCTTGTTGGCTAAAACTATTTCGCTCTTTTTAAATTTTTATCAAAACTTAGGATTTATCTCTTTAATTCTCCAAAGTTTATTTCAAGCTTACTTTTGATTAAATAAAATTTTAGTAAATTAGAAATTTTATTAATGTTTTATATGTATCCCTTTCTTTTGCTCTGGAATAACAAAAGCTCAAGTATGGAGGTATTTGATGAATAGTAAATTATACTTATTTTAGTAGAGTTTTTAGCATTGTATAATTGTACATATTTCATGTATACTATTGAATAAATGATTTGTTTTTACTAATTAATATATATATATATAAATGAACTATTTAAGTATATATTTATATATGAAACTATATAGTAAGTATGTAAATATTTATGTAGGTAAATATGTGAGAGAATACTAAATATTTATGTAAAGTATTTAAAAATATTTATTAAATAAAAACTAAATCTAAATATGTAAATATAAACTATAAATAAGGTAAATATATATTAACTTCCCTTCCCGTCGATTTTTTCTTATTTTTATTTGAAGTAAACTTAAAGTCCAGTCGATCAAAATCTCGTCCAATCGATCGGCATCCTGTCCTGTCGATATGCATCCCGTTGATGTTTGTTTTGTTTTTTTGAATTCTACTTGAAGTCCCGTCGATCGAGTTCCCGTCCCGTCGATCAACTTCCTGTCCCGTCAGTCAGCTTCCCATCGATTTTTACTTGCTTTTTTTTATTTTCTACTTGAAGTCCCATCGATCGACTTCCCTTCCCGTCGATCGACATCCCGTCCAGTCAATTTTTCCAGAAGCTTCCCGTCGATTTTGTTGAAGCTTCCCGTCGATTTTGTTAAAGTTTCCCGTCGGTTTAAAATTTACTATATGAAAATTAAAACTATATAAAGTTAATTTATATTTGAATATATATATATATATATAATAAAAATAAAAAATAATTATAAAAATAAAGATAAATATAAATATAAATAAATAATAATTATAATAAAATAATAATAATGAATAAATACGTTTAAGAATATCATATATTAATATATTTCAGTATAACCGCAGACCCAGCTTCCCCAATAAGCCAGATGCTTCCAGAAGCTTCCAGAAACTTCTAACCGCACACCCAGCTTCCCCAACAAGCCAGATGCTTCTAGAAGCTTCCAAAAACTTCTAAACGCACACCCAACTTCTCCAACAAGCCAAGATTTCTCTATAAAGAGAAGCCTACCCCCCTCACTTATTCTCCCTCTTGGATTACCCTTTTGGGTGATCTTCCACCATCCTTTTCCACCATCTTTGTATGTCTTTTTATTTTTGTATTTTTCTTTTTGTAATTTCTTTTTAAATGTTGTAATTTTATTTCTTATAACCTTCTCATTATGGCAATAAATTAGTTTAGTTTATATTTTGTTCAATTCTGTCATGTAATTTCAATTCATAACTTAGTTTCAATTATGTCCTGTAATTTCAATTCATAACTTAGTTTCATTTCAGTAATTTCAATTCCTGCATTTTCTGCTTTCTAGTTTAATTTCAATTCCCGCATTTTTTCCCTTTCTTTAGCTAAGTTTACTTATTGCCGTAATATTGTTTTTTCGCTTTGATTCAAAATTATTCGTCGTTGTAATTTTCGTTCCTTTTCTTCCTTAACACGGTAGATATTAGAGCTGAATATTTTGTTTTCGTTTATTTTCGTTTCAAAGTAATTTTCGTTCTCACTATTTTCATTCTCGTTATTTTCCGCGTTCATTATTTTCCGCTTTCGTTATTTTCATTTATTTTATGTTTTTGTCGTTTTATGTTTTCTTTATTGTCAAGCATTTATTTCCCGTCTACCCGTTTGGGTAGAACTCGCTCACGCATTTATTTCTCATCTACCCATTTGGGTAGAACGCGCTCACACATTTATTTCCCCTATACCTATTCAGGTAAAGATTACACTTCTGTCTTTCATTATGCAACATCAATTTCTTGTTTTAATTATGCAATTTCAATTCTATAATTTCAATTTCTATAAATCACGCGATCTATCGATAGAACAATAGCCCATTTTCTCGAAGTAGAAGTACTCAACAGACCCAGATCTAAATACGACCTTGATAATTTTCTAAAAATATCCTATACTATACGCGATAAGGTATACTTGCCTTTATCGAATGAGTAGTTTGGATAAACGATACAAAAACTCTGCAGGAAGCTTTTCCTCTCCAATTTCTTATTTTCTCTTTTTTATAAAGTTTTTGCTGCCGCCGCCGCGGCGTAATCGTCGATATTCCAAAGGAAGGAATGACCATTACTTCTATTCATCGAAGTAGGATAATGGTTAGTTTCTTGAAGTAGGAGTACTAGCGAGACGCCTTAAAAGCGCCCGCCGAATTATATCATCATCAACAAAAGCTTTTCCTGCGGCGATAAATCATCATCAACAGAAATTAAAGAAAGCAGAAAATGATAGAAATTAAGGAAAACAGAATAATCTATCTCTTACACGCACGCACTCTACAGAAATTTAATTGACTGGATTGAAATAAAACAGAAAAGAAAGCAGAAAAATCTATCTCTTACACGCACGCACTCTACGGAAATTTTAATGACTGAAATAAATAAAGTAGAAAGACTATCTCATATACACACCCACTCTACTATAATTGAAAGATAAATTAAAAGAAAAGAAAATCTAAACTGTTACACTCACACTCACAACATAAAAGAAAACTAGATTAAAAGAAAGTAAAATTTAGACTCATATATTCAAACACACAACTTTGAATTAAAAACTAAACAATAAAAAACAAAAGCAAAACAATTACACTCATACACACACACACGCGCAATAATAAGTAAAACTAAGTTAAAATAAAAATTAAACACTAACTCATACACTCACACACAAAACATAAAAAAGTGGAAGAACAAGAAGAACAGGAAGAACACAATATATAGGTTGAAAGGGAAAATTATAACTTTTTAAGAAAGTATAAACTTGGGAAAGCTCAAACAAGAGCAAGGAAATACATAAAGAAAAACTCACGTTCACTCACAAGAACACTAAAAAAACTCACAAGAAAAACACAACAAAAACACTTACTTATGGTTCTAAAATCTGAACCTTTAAAACAAGGGAAAGCCTCCCATATTTATAGACAAAAATGGGGTTGCAAATAGCAAAAAAAAGAGTTGTTGGAAGGGCAGCTGGCTGCTTAACTTGTGAGAGGCGTGCATGACTTGAGAACTTGAGGGGTGCGGATAGCAGGTTGGCGGTTGCGTGACAGCTGACATGGATGTGATTAATTTAGAGGAAAAATGCGCTGCCTGGATTCGATCCCGCGCAACAAAGGAGGCTATCCAGACCAAGTCCACTGAGCCAAGCGTGCTTATCTGTAAGGTAAAGATCATATTTATATTTATTATATATATTAATAGAATAGAATAAGTATATGTATTATATAGATAGGAAGGAAAATCGACATCCCATCTCGTCGATCGACGGGAAGGGAAGTTGATCGACGGGAATGGCTGTCGACAGAAGGATTAAGGAGAAATCGACTGGACCGGAAGGAAAAATTGACATCCCATCCTGTCGATTGACGGGAGGCTTAAGGAGAAATCGATTGGACGAGAGTTCTAAGGAAAAATCAACTTCCCGTCCAGTCGATCGACGGGAAGGGAAGTCGATCGACGGGACGGGGGGTCGATGGAAAGCTTTAAGGTAGAAAACTAGTTAAAAATATCGACGAGAAGCTGAGTTATTATATATTTAACTTATTTATAGTTTATATTTACATATATAGATATAGTTTTTATTTAATAAGTATTTACATATATTTTTAAATACTTTACATATATATATATATTAACATATATTTTTAAATACTTTATAAATATATTTACAAAAATATTTACATATTTACTATATATATTTATATATAGATTTACATACTTACAAAGTTCATTTTTACACATATATATATTAGTTAAAACAAATCATTTATTCAATAATTTACATGAAATATGTACAATATTACTAAAACAATGCTAAAAACTATACTAAAATATGTATAATTTACTATTCATCACATTCTCACATAGAATCCTACCAATCTCAGATCTATCACAAGATCCTACAAGCTCAGGCTCACACAGAACCCTACAGAAAAATACAAAAAAGTTTGTTGTTATAGAAGAAAAGACTTCAAGATAAAAGCTTTGAAATAGCAGGTCTTCTTCTTCTTCTTGCAAATGTAAGCCCAGAGATCTTGTGAATCACTGAACCTTTCTTTAGAATCTTCTCTAGATCTTCACAACACAACAGTGAAGTCTTCTTCTTATTGATTCTTTTTTTTCTCTTATGGAAGTATGTATGAGAATAAACTTGAGAGAAAATACTTAAGCAACCGTGTGTTCTGAAAGAAAAAATGTCTCTTTTATACTGCTCTGTCATTTTGCATAAAAGCCCATATTGATTATTCCATAATCAATTTGCCCATTTGAAACGTTTGACGGAATTGGCATAATATTTCATCAGAAATGACTTGTCGTTCTTGGAACTTGCCGAATATAGAAGTAATAATATTCTTCATTAAATACAGTGCAACGACTATATTCTATAGAGAATATATTATTTATTACTCCTTGATTGGTGTGCAAGATAGGAGGCGTGCATATTCCCTAAATACCAATTTCTAAGAACGTCTGCGCATTAAATGCGGCTCTGCAACTGTCAAGGCAATAATATTCCTTCAAGTCGATATCGTCTTGATCAATGTAAGTGACATATATTCTTCATGGCGATATCATCGACATACTTCCTTCTTCAAGACTCTACTTGATATCTCAACGATATTGCTTCTTCTAGATGATAATGTCGAGATATTTCTTTTTATAAGACTTAGACTTATTCATCAGGCTGATAGTCTTACTTCAAGACGACATCGTCTTGATCTTTTAGACGATATAAGGTCTTCAAACTGATGTCTGTCATGAACCTTTCTTCATGACTTGATGAGTTATGTCTTTAATCTTCAAGGCTATACCTCTTCTTCAAGATGATAACGTTGGGACATTTGAACTTAGCTTTATCTACGATAACCTTTCTTCAACTTTCAAGACTATACATCTTCTTCAAGATTATATCATCGAGACATCTGAAATTAGCTATATCAACAATAAGCTTTCTTCAAGACGATATTGTCGGAACTATCTCGACGATATGTTTCCTTTCTCAGCGATTCATCTGCTGAGTCTTAAGACGATATTTTACTTAGTGAATTTTCAAAAAACAACTTAGCTTATCTATACTTGTGTTCCTTCTTCAAATCTAGAGACATTGAAGGCATAATACCCAACAGAGGCCCTTTATGGAGGAAAATGTCGTACTCCCTTGGCTTGGGCAGAAACGTGCGACACAAAGTTGTTCAAGGGAAAATACATCAATAATGCAAGTTTGGCGATTTGAACAATCCGGGAGCGATTATTAATTGCTCAGGATAGGCAGGCAAAATTTTATAACACCTTGCACCAAAATATCGAGTTTGTTGTTGGCGACTGGGTTTACTTGAAGATCAAACCATTCAAGGGTGTATTGAGGATTCAATGCATGAAAAAGCTAAGTTCGAGATATCTTGGACCGTTTGAAGTTTTGGAGCGTGTTGGTGAAGCTGCCTACCAGCTTTCTCTTTCGACAGAGTTAAGCGGTTTGCACGGTGTATTTCACATATCCGTATTGAGGAAGGCATTGCAAGAGCCTACTCATGTTATTGCTGATATTCAAGTGCCGATTGATGGTGGGCTAAAGACAAAAGTCAATTCCATTCAAATTAAAGACCATGAAGTCAAACATTTAGAGAACAAATTGATCAGAATGGTCAAAGTTCATTGGTATAATTATGGTCATGAAGAGCTTTCATGGGAGCGAGAGCAGACCATGCTAGAGGAATTCCTCGACTTGTTCTGTTGAGGTACAATTTATGTGTATACTTTTTGAATGATTTCTTAATTCTGGAAGTTCTGGACAAACTTTCTTTAAGGAGAGTGGATTGTAACACCCCTAGGTTTTCCCAGCTATAGAAAGCAAAGGTTTCTTGTAGCAGGAGATAATGCCAGCGTTAGTGCTAATTCCAGCATTAGTGCTAACATCGGGGGTTATGATATCGACTAAACAATATCGGCTAGATCAATTTGACTAGTCATTAAGATGCATGCTAACACCCAGTGTTAGTGCTAATGCTGACATTAGGTATCGACTTGGTCACTTAGCCGTGTCGTTGTGAAGCTCCTTTGTCATTGAGAGGTCTCAACAATATGACTAGATGGCTAACGCTTGATGTTAGGGCTAACGCCGACATTGAGTCCTCTAGCCGAATTATTAAGCAGTGCTGGATAAGATCAAATCCACCAATTTGGGGCTAACACGAGCGTTAGAGCTAACACCATCATTATCTCTTTAATCAAATTCATCAAATTGAATCTTGGCTGTCCATTCCTTATTGGATTTTAGATCTGATGGCTGGGATTTATCCCAACTCAGCTAAGGCAGCAGGAGGAGTAGTCTTCTTCTCACATATCATTTTCTCCCTCTCCAAAGGAAAGGAAGAAGAGAGGCAAGGGGGAGGAAGAAGGAGTAGCCATTAGAAGAGCTTTCAAGCTCCGTTTCAATGCTCTAGTTCAAATCGGTGGAGGGGAACTTGCTGCGAACCTTTCTGTTGGAACAACCCTATTACTGATTTGGGCTAGGATCACTATCTGTTGACTAGGACTAAGTTGACCCCAATGTATAGTCTAAAGGGTCAAAGTTTTAGGCTGTTTGAGTCAGTTAGAACTTACGGAAAAGTTAAGTTTCTGCTTTCGACGAACTCCTATCTGCGTTCGACGAAATGCATTCTGCGTTCGACGAAATGCATTCTGCGTTCGACGAACATCTTGCTCCAGTTCGACGAACTTGGCAAGTCTCAGCGTTCGACAAACTTGCCAAGTCTTAGCATTCGACGAACTTGCCAAGTCTCAGCGTTCGACAAACTTGCCAAGTCTCAGCGTTCGACAAACTTGCCAAGTCTCAGCGTTCGACGAACTCAGCTCTGTGGTCGAAGAATAAGTATCAAGATGTTCAGATGGACGAAATTCATTCTCAGTTCGATGACCACCAGCTTGAGATCGACGAACTCCAGTCTGCGTTCGACGAATCAGCAACAGAAGTTTAGTTCGATGAAAACAACATTCAGTTCGATGAACTCAACCTTCAGATCGACGAACTTAGTTCTCAGATTGAGAAAATTTCTCCTCAGCTTCATATTTTCAGAAGGATCAGTTTTATTCTATTCTCTGATCTCAGATCAACTAAATCAGCAACGGATCTATTATTCCAAATAAGTCAAGGATTTTATCATTCCATTTATTTATTCCTTTCCATTGTCTTCTCTCAAGAAAGTAGCCGTTTGGCGTATTGGAATAGGAAAAGGAATTAAAAATCAAATTGCAATTCCAAGAAATAATCCTCCTGATTATTCTATTCCTTATTCAGAGGATTTGAAATTCAAATCAGAGATATATTTCCAAGGAAAAAATGAAGAAGAAGATAACAGCAGCAAGAAAGAAGAAGGCTCTCGACCCGAGATGTAATACAGAAAGAGAAATACAGAAAGCAGAAAAGAGAAAGTTTTCATATCTTTATCTTCGACAGCAGCATGTTCATTCTCTGAGAACAACAACACAAATATTCTCTCAGTTTTTTGCTGCAAGTTCTAATCTTCAAGAGCAACAACAAATCTGAGAAATATTGTCTCTCAGATTCATCAACTATCAAAGAAGATTTGTTTCATTCAAGTGAAAGCTCCATCCTCAACTATCAACCAATTCTATCCGACAGGGGGAGCTTTACAACAACAAATCCACTAGTCTTCTCTCAGATTATTGACAGAGAAGAATCTCATAAACTCTTTATCCCATCTTGTGCATGGTTCTAACTCCCTTCAAAAGTTAACCCTTTGGTGGCAGGGCACCTGATCAAAAACCTGTGATTGGTTGGTGGCAGGGCACCTGATCAAAAACCTGTGGTTGGTGTTTGGGCACCTGATCAAAAACCCATTGGTGATAAGGCACCTGATAAAAAACCTAGTGGATTCCTACCAAGGGTGGTAGAAGAGTAGATGTACCCAGGATTATTGGGGAACTACTATAGATCCTTGTGTCTTCTGTGTTTGTGTTTATTTTACTGTACTGTGCTGTGCGATCTCTTTGTGTTTTGTTTTTATAACTCACTCTGTTAAACACATATGAATATCACTACTTTAATTCCGCTATAAAAATAAGTGAAAAACTTTTTAATACTCTATTCACCCCCCTCTAGAGTAAATCTAAGATCTAACCTCCCTTTCCTTTGATATCAGAGATAGGTTTCAACTAATATTAGAACTTTCAATTGGTATCAGAGGTTTCAACTGATATCAGAGATTTCAATTGGTATCAGAGGTTGGTTGATTATTTACAGGCTAACACCTGAATCAAAAGATCAATTAGATCTTAAATTTTATTCTAGAGTTTATTTTGCTAAAAATCCATGGCACAGAACAAAGAATACTCAAGCATAAGACCTCCTATGTGCAATCTAAATAAGTTTGCATTATGGAAGGCAAGGATCAAATTATATATGAACTCTATTGATGAAGAAATTTTTAATGTTATTTTGACAGGACCTACTCCTACAGCAACAACAAGTGCTGAAGCAACAACAAATAATAATGATGTTCCACCTCCTGAGTGGACAGATGCATAGAAGAAACAAAGAAGTGCTGATGCCATTGCAATGAAAATATTGGCACAGACAATGTCTGATGACATTTTTCAAAAGGTTGTGGAATGCACCTCAGCTAGGGATATTTGGATTTCCCTCAACAACATGGTTGAAGGTTCTGCAGAAGAGTCAGAATCTTCATCCAACTCTTCTGAAGATGAAGATAAAGCAAATGACAAAGTTCAATGCTTGATGGCTATATATGACTCAAGCAATGAGTCAGAATATGCATCATCATCCAGCTCCAGTGATTATGAAGAAGAAAGGAACTTCTGCATGATGGCTATCAATGCCTCGGGAAACAACTCTGAAGAATCAGAATCTGAAACTGACAGTGATCAGGTAATTTCTACCTTTGATTTCAATTCAAATGAATTCAAAGATGAATTAAGAACTCTTTGTTTAGATTTAATTAAATCTGAGAAAGAGATCATCTCTCTCAGAAATAAGTTGGTTAAAATGAACCAACTATGTGAAGATAATGTCAATCTTAAGAAAGAATTGGCTGCCTCCAGAGAACAGATTATTCTCATTGAGAACAAGTTATCTGAAGCTATGAAGTTTGAAGAATCCCTCAATGGGAGAAGTTTCAAACTCATGGACATCACAAGCACAGTGAATGCCAGACTCAGTGGCAGACTGGGCTTGGGTGCATCAACAAGTGAGATAAATCTAATTAAGAAAAACATTTTATCTACCCCAGTAAAATTCATCTCTGCTAAGAACAAAGATGCAGTAGAAGTTAGTAAGAATATTTCAAGCAAGAATATTAAGAATAAAGGAATTCAACAGAATTCGTCGAACGGAGATTGACGAAATCACATAATTTCGTTGAACGGAGATCGACGAAAGATGAACACAGACCTTCAGTATAGTTATTATTCAAATGGTGCTCGACGAAAGCACTTCACTTCATGAACAGTGATCGACGAATTCATCCAAATTCGTCGAACGGAAATAATACTAAAAATCTAAGGAATTCTTATTCTCAACAAAATAAAAATCCTTTCACTGAGTGGATGATTCCTCCAAGGAGATATCATCCACAAGGCTATAAGGATCAGCCTGAGATATCTTACATTTTTTATTTTTGTGGAAAAATAAAAGAACCCAAGGTAGTCTGGGTCAAGAACAACTAACATATTAAATAAGGAGAGGAACACCACCTCTACCAGAGATATTTTGCAGGTACAGGATCACTATCTCAAGCAGTCATTTCTTCAAAGACATTCTTCATTTCTTTGAAGAACAACAACTTAAGAAGTTCATGACCACCATGATCAAACTCCCAGTAGCTGATAATAAAGGAATAGGAACAATGGCAATATTTCTTCTAAACTTGCATCCTTCCCAGCCTCCTGATGAGTCTGGTTTATACAGTGATTTCCGGCCTCATTTGGGTTTGTTTTAGTGTGATTGCACTTCATTTGCTGTTCATATACGCTTATATTGATAGCATGGCGTTTCTGCGTTTTTTGTGCAATCCTTCCCCCTTTGTGGCATATTTTTCCTATATATTACTGTATGCCTATGTTATGGATCCAGTGGTGTGCACAGATCGGGGTTATTTGTACTTTTCCTGCAGGTCCTGGGATCGTGTGCACGTTCGGGATGGTGCGGGGCGATTTTTGGCCTAAAAAGCCTCTGATCGTGCGCATTCCTTCGCGCACGATCAGGCGCACGACCATTGGTCGTGCGTTAATTCCCGTCCCAGATCGAGATCGACGCAAAGTTATGCGCACGATCACAGGCATTTCTTCGCGCACGACCATTGGTCGTGCGCCCCTGACCGTGCGTTGTTTTCTATCTTTTTCTTTGCTACAGGTTGACTGCGCACAATCACAGGCATTCCTTCGCGCATGACCATTGGTCGTGCGCCACTGATCGTGCGCAGTACTTATTCTGCTCCCTATTTAAGTCGATGTTCCGCGAATTTAGGTATTCTGGACGATTTTAGGCGCGATTTCTGCGCGCGACTCCGCCGTTCCACCTCTCCAAGGTCCCCCCTTCCATTCCTCCCTTGGGGAAAGCTTCATCCATTGATCCTAAGGTCCATCTAGGGTTCCGGAAGCTTTCCCCGCCATTTACAGCAAGCATTTCAAGGTGCGGCATCTCCATTGGGCCAAGGGGAAGAGACCCAACTCTGAGAAGAAGACGGATGATGGTTGGAGGTAGTGACAGCCTCTGAACCCCGGAAGCAACCAAGTACTGAGCTCGGAGGAGGCTTGATAACCCCCCATTCCGACCAAGATCTACGGCGAGGCTTCTCATCTCGTGGTTTCCTCTACCCTCTCTCTTTTGGAAATGTATGCTTAACTTTTGTATTGAACTAGTGTGATTTCTATTTGTCTATGAATGAAATACACTCTTGTTTTATCTTTCACTTGATGCTTTGGTGTGATGCGCTCCGCCCCCGCTCCATGTCCACACACACATTCCAGCTAGCCATCTAGCAAATGCTAGTGGTGACTTTGGCGAAGAGGTGAATACGACCCTCACAAAACCCCGCACTGTGGCCATTTCACCCGCTTACCGAAGCGCGGCATCACGGCCGCTGCACTCACCCCCACTTTGCGAAGAGGTGTGTGCGACCCTCACCCGTCATAGTTACTTTCCGTCCACGCGCCTTCCGAAGCACGGCATCGCGGCCGTTGCATCCATCCCGCCTTGCGAAGCGGAGTTTTGACCCGCATCTCATTTCTGTGTAGTAACTTAGGAAGCCAATCACATCGCCCTTGTTTTTACTTTCTTTTACTCGTCGTAACAATCGACTCACCACGCATTTCGTTCACCAGAATCTACATTCCTTGAGAGACGATATTCGGGGAAGCTATTCCCAATTTTATTACTTGACAGCGACCGGTGCACTTGCCGAACACGCATCACCTCCTCATCCTATGTCCCTTATTCTAGGGGCCTAGCTTCAGGTCTTTCTGAAACTAGACAGGGGGAGATGTTTCATGAAGAAGCTCCTTTCTTATAGGGGGAGATACTTTATGAAGAAGCTCCAGTTTCAGGGGGAGATACTTTATGAAGAAGCTCCAGTTTCAGGGGGAGATGCTTTATGAAGAAGCCCTTTTTGATGTAGTGATTGATGTTTTTAGTTCTTGTTGAAGAAG
This sequence comes from Dactylorhiza incarnata, assembly GCA_033032865.1. Taxonomy (NCBI): domain Eukaryota; kingdom Viridiplantae; phylum Streptophyta; class Magnoliopsida; order Asparagales; family Orchidaceae; genus Dactylorhiza; species Dactylorhiza incarnata. The sequence continues at coordinate 9,222,672 of JAWHQI010000023.1, forward strand.
CACTAGCAATTTTAATTTTTGTTTCAGATATGACAGATTCAAATGCAGATTCAGTTATGGTTTGTGATGTAAAAGCAGCTCCAGATTCAAAAATAATTTTTGATATAGCAGATACAGTTTTTGATAATGAAGATTCAGATATGACAGATTCAGTTCAGATCAACAAAAGAAAAGTAGAAAGCAAGGATTTCTCTCAGAAAGCAAGTTTTCTATTTTCAATGTAATGTATCTAAACTCAGAGCATGATATTTCTTTTATCTGCTGAAATGAATTTACATTCTGTCAGATATATATGCTCTGCTGTTTTATTTGATTTTTGTCAAATAGAATCCTAACCCAAATAAGGGGAGATTGTTGGAACAACCCTATTATTGCTTTGGGTTAGGATCATAATCTGTTGACTAAGACTAAGTTGACCCCAATGTATTGTCTAAAGGGTCAAAGTTTTAGTCTATTTGAGTCAGTTAGAACTAAAGGAAAAGTTAAGTTTCTGCGTTCGACGAACTCCTATCTGCGTTCGACGAAATGCATTCTGCGTTCAATGAACGTCTTTCTCCAGTTCGACGAACTTGCCAAGTCTCCGCGTTCGACTAACTTGCCAAGTCTCAGCGTTCGACAAACTTGCCAAGTCTCAGCGTTCGACGAACTCAGCTCTGTGGTCGAAGAATAAGTATCAAGATGTTCAGATCGACGAAATTCATTCTCAGTTCGACGACCTCCAGCTTGAGATCGACGAACTCCAGTCTGCGTTCGACGAATCAACAACAAAAGTTCAGTTCGACGAAATCAACATTCAGTTCGACGAACTCAACCTTCAGATCGACGAACTCGATTCTCAGATCGACGAACTCGGTTCTCAGATTGACGAAATTTCTCCTCAGCTTCATATTTTCAGAAGGATCAGTTTTATTCTATTCTCTGATCTCAGATCAACTAAATCAGCAACGGATCTATTATTCCAAATAAGTCAAGGATTTTATCCTTCCATTTATTTATTCCTTTCCATTGTCTTCTCTCGAGAAAGTTGTCGTTTGGCGTATTGGAAAAGGAAAAGGAATTAAAGATCAAATTGCAGTTCCAAGAAATAATCCTCCTGATTATTTTATTCCTTATTCAGAGGATTTAAAATTCAAATCAGAGATATATTCTCCAAGGAAAAAGGAAGAAGAAGATAACAGCTGCAAGAAAGAAGAAGGCTCTCGACCAGAGATGTAATGCAGAGAGAGAAATACAGAAAGCAGAAAAGAGAAAGTTTTCAGATCTTCATCTTCTACAGTAGCATGTTTATTCTCTGAGAACAACAACACAAATATTCTCTCAGTTTTTTGCTGCAAGTTCTAATCTTCAAGAGCAACAACAAATCAGAGAAACATTGCCTCTCAGATTCATCAGCTATCAAAGAAGATTTGTTTCATTCAAGTGAAAGCTCCATCCTCAACTATCAACCAATTCTATCCGACAGGGGGAGCTTTACAACAACAAATCCACTAGTCTTCTCTCAGATTATTGACAGAGAAGAATCTCATAAGCTCTTTATCCCATCTTGTGCATGGTTCTAACTCCCTTCAAAAGTTAACCCTTTGGTGGCATGGCACCTGATCAAAAACCTGTGATTGGTTGGTGGCAGGGCACCTGATCAAAAACCTGTGGTTGGTGTTTGGGCACCTGATCAAAAACCCATTGGTGATAAGGCACCTGATAAAAAACCTAGTGGATTCCTACCAAGGGTGGTAGAAGAGTAGATGTACCCAGGATTATTGGGGAACTACTATAGATCCTTGTGTCTTCTGTGTTTGTGTTTATTTTACTGTACTGTGCTGTGCGATCTCTTTGTGTTTTGTTTTTATAACTCACTCTGTTAAACACATATGAATATCACTACTTTAATTCCGCTATAAAAATAAGTGAAAAACTTTTTAATACTCTATTCACCCCCCCCCCCCCTCTAGAGTAAATCTAAGATCTAACCTCCCTTTCCTTTGATATCACAGATAGGTTTCAACTGATATCAGAACTTTCACTTTCCATCTGGGTCGTTTGTGGACTTATGTCGCCAAAGCGAGTGTCAAGGGTAAAGATCCTTCATCTTGATAATATGATATGCTAGTCCTATATTTTATTATTAGCATTGTGCATGAAAGTTCCTCCTTCATTAATTAGTGAAAGGCTACACTTTCATTGGGTAGATGTTGTCTATCCCAGATATGAACTGCATATAGAGTCCGATTTGAATACGAATATAAGCATTTTGTGTGAATCCCATCTGCGACAGGTTGCACTTGATTGGTGATGGCTAAATTGCATACCGGAGAAGACTCTGTGTTTATTGTGCTGTTTGTATAGCTTGAATGATGTATACTGGATTGTATACTATGCTGGAGAGCAACAACATGAAACACCCTCATTTCTGGAAGAAATGGTGTTCTATTGCTAACGCCCGACATTAACGCTAACACCGGAAATATCGCCTATGATACTAGGTATCTATTGGTGTGATTAGAAATTTCCCCTAAGGCTATGTTGATGACCTAGCAGTGGTTATCTCGTTTATGGGCTGAGGTGAAGCTGTACCCACATTGTGCTGGTTGTTTGCGATGATTGAGTCAGGAAAGGCATATTCGAACCCATTCTATGCTGGTGGTGAAGAGTTCGCCCCTCAGTGCTCCGTCTGATCTTGGAAAGGGAGTCCAGGAAGAAAAATGGCTTGACCGACCGTAGCTCAATTACAATCTAAGTTTGCATAATTGAGGATGGAGGTGGGACTCGGGGAGGTCACCGAAAGTGTGGCATGAGAGCACGAAATGTGTGGTCATGCGTGCCAACATTTGTGATAATTGAGCATATATCAATTGTGTTAGTTGCACATTCTTGTTTAGATATATGTTGTTATACTGTTGACTTGCAGGGAAGGAGTACCACTGCACCGGCAATGTGGTGGGGTCATTACACCATTGTGGACAACTAAAGCTGACCGATGTTTTGTTTTCCTATGTCTTTGTGGATTGTGCCCGTGTAGGTGCTGGCGAGACAAGCGGGAAATAGCCGGTTGAAGCCCATTGCTGTGCTGGCCCTTGATGGCCAACCTTTTGTGTGTTTATCTTTCATGTATTGTCATCTTGCGTGTCGTTACCTGTAAACCATGTAATAAGATAAACACTTATTGTGATTAGCATGTATGGCCTTTAGGCCGAATAGTTTTTGTTATATATATAAAAGTCATTCCTAGTTGGTGATGTGGACATATTCTGGTGTAAGATTTACTAAAATGCTTATGTTAGCTTCTAACTCTGTGTTTTCTAGTTGGTTGATTAAACTATTTCATAACTCTTTAGCTTGATCATTTAATATGGCGTGGGGTCCCGGCCGGACCTGCTATTATATTACTTGGAATGGCAGGGTGTTATAAGAGGGACTGATTCTGGCAAATAATAAAACAATAAAAATAAAAATAAATTAACGTACGGGTCGCCGACACCGCTTAACACCTTCGCGGGTCACCTTCCTCCTCTTCGCGCCTCCGCGGGTTGTCTTCCTCAGTGAGTCACCTTCCTCTTCTTTGCACCTCCTCTCAAGAATGCTCTGCGGGTCATCGACACAGCCTCGCAAAACTCTTCTCAAAACGTTGTTCACACCCAACAATTGTTGGTGTAGCTCAATTAAGGTTTCTTCATAACAAATCCCAAACAAACTCAACACAATCAACACAACTCATAGCACAACCTTCGAGTAGCTTGTAAATAGAAGTAAAGATTGACATATGCAAGCTTTATATGAATTGAAAGTTAGGGTTCTTACATCCACAACTGAAGATAAATCAATGAACACACATACCAAATGGTCATGGTGTGTGACTGCTTTAGAAGTATCATAGGATAATAACAAGAAGTTCTAAAGGCAAAAGCAAAGATCATGTTTACCACTCTCTAAATACAGAATGTATGAGAGTCTCTTCCTCGGAGTTGAAGGGGAGTTCAGCTTGCTCCACCGTCCTCATCGTCCTCCTCATTGGCTTCTTCTACGAAGTTGTCACCTCCTACTAGACAAGACTTCTCTCATGTACTTATGGCTTCAGACTCGAAGAGCTCTAATGGAATGACGCTGATGATTCAACTTTTTTTAGAATACTTTGGGATAATGAAGAAGAGGCCCCCTAAGGATGCTCGAGAAAAAACTTTAAAAGGGAGCTCTAAAAGTAGCTCCAAATTCAGCTGGAGAATAAATGATCCAAAATAATTCGCGGTCCTGCAATATATAGACATTATAATAAAATGCTCACGCATAGTTTGACGCACAGGCGCTCCATCCTATGCATCAGATCTTGTGTGAAGGATTGACAAATTGGTGCAAAACAAAAATGTCACCCCAAACCGTGCGACATAAATGCACGTGCTGCCCAAACTATGCGTGAAGGTTATCGCACTGGCATAGAAAGAGCCATGATTTTGGTGGAAAACTGGGCAATGATCGCGCATAAGTGGCCCAAACCAAGAACAAACAAATTCACACAATTTCCCACTGCCTGTGCGGCTTGATAATTACAGACCAACTGTGTGACATGCATCACACGAATTGGAGAAATGAAGGCCTTGAACACACACGGACGACTCACACTGTGCATAAAGAAAAATGCACGACCGTGCGTGCTCTGGAAGAAAATGTTTTTCTACTCTGCGATCTACCGCACCACACGGTAAAGGTCAGGGTGAATCAACATGAAATATTTCTAAAACTTAATAAAAAGGATTCAAATGGATGAGGGGGTGAAGAATTCTCCCACTATGCATGATTACATGGAATCCTGCCATAATTAGCTTAAAATTCACCAAATCATGGAAATATCGGCTCGAATCAAATATAAGTGAAAACTACTATAAATCTAGGGCAAATGCACTGGAAACATGAGCTAATCACGGGCTAAAACACTATATTAAATACACTTTTCAAATACCCCCAAACTTGAATGATTGCTCATCTCGAGCAATCCATCTACCTACGGGGAGTATGAGAGACTAATTATATAATAAAAACTAAAAGAAGATAATGGGCAGAGAAATCTCATGCGCATCAACTGTAAAATTAGACTAAAGAGAACCCCTAAGTATATTACACTCATTACACCTATTTTTCGCAATCTATCATAAACAACGACATTCACTTAAAAATAAAAGAACTAAGCAATTCGACCAAAGCATAGCATTAACGAATGTAGTGATCACTAAGAATTGCATTATCCTCACACGACTTCCGGGTGACCTCCACAGAAATCCATCAATATCGATGGCCATAGGATCACCTGATCACACCTTCTCTGCTACACACATGAATTTGACTCTACGAATCCTTAGGGATTGAATTAGGATATACACTTTGACTTGGGCTTAAGGTGTAACACCCTTCCAGTACAAACAATATAACAATAGGTCCGTTCGGGACTCCACGCCATATTTAACACACTAGCTAGACGTTAAAAGATTATAAACAGAAAAGAACTATGACATAGTATTAACAAGCGTAAGCGGAAGCTATCATTAAATATTACTTTCAGAATGTCCACCATCATCGGAATGTCACGATTAAGTTATGGCCTTAAGGCCTTACATGCAACAATGTAAAGGCTTAACAACATACATCGGTACACAAGCAAACAATTCAAGGAAAGTAGAAAAACAAAGGCTAGCCTTCAAGGGCCAACACAGCAAATGGCTTCAGCCCACTACTTTTCGCTCAGCTCACCATCTCCTGCACCATCCAAAAATAAAAGGTAAACGAGGGTCAGCTATGAGCTGACCACAAATCACGTAACAATCTCGCCCCCCCCCCCCCCCCCCCCCCCTCCCCCCGGCCATTCTAGCTGGCTCAGAGGTAGGGCGTCGCTAACCTGCAAGCAAGCCATACATGCAATGTGTAATAATATAAAGAGAGTGTATCTACTCTACACAAGGTGAGGTTTCAAGCACAATCAGTCTTCTAGGTTGAGCATCAAAGTAAAGGGAACCTAGCTAGGAATGCACATGATGTTGGTTGAGTTCACGCGGAAGATCCCCACAACTGCCTAAGCAGCCACATGAGGCTAGCATAACATCATTCCAAGATATCACCAACGTGGGTACTTACGACAGCACGCTCCATGTACGCAAGACATGTTCTCAATGTACACTTTCACGAGTACCACCACCAGACTAGGCTAAGAAGCTTAGAATTCATTTGAGCATTTACTGATCGGAAGAGACTCTCCAAAACCAATCTATCCCATGATCAATCAGCATTTCCGAGGGTTAACCTCATGCTAAACTGCATGGTGCGGATTCTGTTCAGCTTTTACCCTTTGCTCAAATCACCGCGATAGAGGGTACGATGCTGGTGCAGCTTAACCTTGAACCGTTCATGTTATAACACCTACAAGTGTTAACAATCAACAAGCTACACACATAATCTATACAAGTGGGGACCTAGGTTTCACTATCACATTGAATGAAGGAGGTACAAGACCTCTCTAGTAGTAATTTGTAATGAAGGTTTGCGTTCAAGCACGCACAAGCATCTGTTAGGCTCTCCAAAAGACACCCAAATTCTCAACTACCATAATAAGATGACACCTTTCATGGAGTCATTCTCCGGCACGCATTATAGTCTAAACTTAAATGCACGTCACAATTAAGCATCAACGATCCGGGATAACGACCATTGGTAGGCTTCACACAAAATGCCTAAATCTGTACGACTACTAGATTTCTACATGCAATAAATGTCAAGGACGGACACAATCGACCTTGAGTTCTGAAGAACTATAGGAAGTCCTACATTTTAATAATTAGTGAAAGAGACAACCTTATGCAAGCATTGAAAAATGAATGAGAGGACCAAAATACGTTCTAAGACCGGGAGGAAGGATCGTTATCCTTGCCACTCTCTTTGGCAGCAGGAATCTGGGATTTCAATCGGATGGAAAGAACCACACCGGGCTGCTCTCCAGGGATCTAGAAATGACTCGCGATACAGAGCTTCAGAGCTCCGTCAATGGTGAAAAGAGTCTCCTTCTTCCTCCTTGGCTTTCCTTTTTCTCAAGCTTGGAGAGAGAAAGAACTTAAAATAATGAGGATAGAACTTCCTCTGGTCAAGCCATATAACTTCCCGGAACATTTCCTAGCCATTAGATCAAAACCCTAAAGATTTGACCGCCGCAATCTCTATTTCTCGGATCTGTCCCATAAGCTACCACCTGACGGTAGTGCTACCGCGCTGCGCTAGCATTTGGACTTGACCTCCCACACATTATCTTGTTCTCTCGACAGAACTAGGACTCATATCGACTTGAAGACCTACTGCCAGCGGTAACACTACCACCTGACGCTAGCATCTCGACGACATTTACTCGACGACATCTACTCGATGACTTAGCTATGCTTCCCATCGATAAAGCTATCGCCAGTGGTAGAGGCTACCACCCATCTTTAACGTCTCTACGACACAAGCCATTTGAGATGATACAGTGCTCATCCTATCGATATCAACTCATCGATATAACTACCGCTGGGTACTATCATCCAGCACAGTATTCTTGCCTTCACAGCAGTGTGAAAACTGGGGTGTTACAACTCCACCTCCCTTAAAAGAATTTCGTCCTGAAATTACTAAAGCAGTAAGGTACAAAATTAAATTATACCTGAGAGAAATAACTCGAGGTACGCTACCAGCATTGTCTGCTCTCTTTCCCAAGAGAGTTCCTCTCTTCCGCAATTATCCCAATGGACCTTTACCATCCGAATGAATTTGCTCCGTAACTGTCTCACTTCGGAGTCTTCAATGCATATGGGCTTGACTTTTGTCGCTAGCCCACCATCTATCGTCACTTCGTCAACCACAACAATATTAGTAGGCTCTTTCACAGCCTTTCTCAACACTTAAATGTGAAACACAACGTGCAGACCACTTAGCTCTGTAGATAGAGCAAGCTGGTAGGCAACTTTACCGATGCACTCCAAGTTCTCAAATGGTCCTACGTACCTTTGACATAGTTTTTTCAAGCGTCGGATCCTTGATACTCCCTTGAATGATTTGATTTTCAGTAAACCTAGTCGCCAATGGCGAACTTGATGTTCCGGTGATTCACATTGCAATACTTCGCTTGCCTATCCTAGGCAATTAGCAACCACTCTCGTATTTCCCAGATCAAGGTATTTGCTTCATCCATGTCCTTGCGCTTCAACAACTTTGTGTCGCCCGTTTCCGCCCAAGACAAAGGCGCACAACACTTTCTACCATAAAGAGCCTCGAAGGGTGCCATTTTAATACTTGCTAGGTAGCTGTTGTGGTAGGAAAATTTGATCATATAGAGGTGGCCCTCCCATCTCTTTCTGAAATCTAAGTCGCACATCCGGAGCATGTCTTCCAACATCCTATGTAACGTCCCAATTCGAACAAGACCCCTTGAGTGACACGAGTCACTTGGAGATGCTTGGGCTAGGTAGGAGTCTTGAGGCCCTAATGGTGCCATGGATGTGCCCGGATCTCCAGGAGTGGGTGTAACCCTCACCTCTTGAAGTTAGAAAGTAAATGGCAAAGGATTGGTAGAAGGGAGATAACGTCAGTGGTAGCTTCTACTAACGCCGACGTTAAAGGACTAATCAGTGCACGTGATTTCTTCCATTGTGGGTGGCCTAAATTGCCTAAATCTAAGTTAATGGTGGAATTAGAAGCCAATAAGCAGCTGGCACCTAGTGGTGGAGTTCCAACATAAGGCTTGGAAAGTTGGGTTGCATTTAATACTCATTAATGCAAATCTCTTTCTCTTCCTTCTCTCCTAACCCAAATGGGCTGAGCTCTCCTAATCAGAGGGCCCTATTCATCATCATCTTCTTCTTCTTTTCTTCATTTTCTTGCTCACACCTCAAGGTTTTAACTTAGGGTTCTTGAAGGAGCAAGCTTGGAGAAGGGCTTGAGCTCGGCCGACTGTCGCCATGCCGCTGCGGAGAGAACCGCGATCGTCGGCCAGAAATCAGTTGATTTCCGACCCCTCTCCCTTGGTGCTAGATCTTTAAATCTAATTAGGAGAGACGTTGAGCTCAAAAGAGCTTGATTTAGCGAGATTAATGGAGTTTCATAGGAAGTGGACAAGCTATAGCATATGTTCTAGGGCATCGTTTGCCGCATGTATGTCTTTGATCAACTCTCCTCTTCAATACGAAGTTTAAGGAGTTGATTTCGTGAAGATCGGTGGCCTAATGAGGGAGTATTGGAGAAGAGAAGGTGAAATGACCTAATTCTTGTTTGGAGAAGATGATGAATAGTCCCTTGTTAAAGAGAGTTTTAATTATAATATTACACTTGATTAATAAGGTGACGCATGAATAGTGGTGAAAGTCCAACAACTAAGGGAAGAACATTTTGATCTTTATTGGAGCTGAGAGTTTAGGGGAAGAAAATCAGATGTGTTTAACAGAGGATTTGTTCTCTGTTCTCTGTTAGCTAGCGCCCGATGGTAGCTCTACCGCCAGCTTTAGCGGGTCGACAAGTCGACAGGAAGGGGTAACTTCATGTCGACACTTAATGTCGACGGGAAGGAGTGCTTGTAGAATCACTAGCGCCCGGTGGTAGCGGTACCACCGGCGCTAGCGAGTCGACTTGTCGACGGGAAGGAATAACTTCCCGTCGACACTTAATGTCAACGGGAAGGAGTGCTGGTAGAAATACTAGCGCCCGGCGGTAGCTGTATCGCTAGCGCTAGCATGTCGACTTATCGACGGGAAGGGATAACTTCACGTCGACACTTAATGTCGACGAGAAGGAGTGCTGATAGAAATAGTAGCGCCCGACGGTAGCGCTACCGACAACGCTGTTGGAACACGGTCTTCCGCATCTCCTAGGTTTGAGAATAACAAATCCTATGTGTGTATTTAATCTTGTGTGATCTAAGTGTGCAGGATAACAGGTCAAAATGATTAAAGGTTTACATATGGTGGTTGCCCCCGAAATTGAGCCATCAACTCCAAACTGATCACTAGCGCAGGCGATAGTGGATAGCGCCGGGGCTAGCTCGATGCACAGAAGGCATGCTGGAATTGTTGCCTCGGATTGAAGATTCTGCCGCGCAAAAAGTCTCCTAATATGACATTGCGCCGGCGGTAGTGGCTAGCGCAAGTCTATGCAAAGGACCCAAGTCCTCTCGTTTGAGACACACATCAGAGAGATATATTGAGTGCCAGAATTCCAGAAGGAATCTTGGCCGAAAGTTGATGTGCTAGCGAAGCTCTGCAAAACTTCTGAAGGAGAATCTCATCACGCCGGATCAGATCGAAGTCCGCTTCTACAACGCTTATTCAACGGCGGATCTTCGTCTCCAACTTCAGAAGTCCATCTTGAGGGAGTTCTTATTTCTTTAGTATTATTTCATATTTCTCTTTGTAAACGATTAGTGAAATCGCCTCGTGTTGGCGACTAGGTCTGGGTAGGACTTAGGGGGAAAATCGCCTCGTGTTGGCGACTAGATCTAGGCTAGGTCTAGGAGGGGCTCGAGGCCACATCCGGGGAGGGATTGGCTAGAGCAGCTTGAGGCCGAATCCGGGGTGGATAAGGCTAGGGCCACCGGTTCGTGGGGTAGCGAGTCGGGATAGAAAACCAAAAGGTTTCTTTTCTATTTAGCTTTGATTTCTAGCTTTCATAAGAGATCAAGTTTTTGTAATCATGTCTCTCAAGTTAATAAAATCATGTCTCTATTCTTACTTTACTTGATTAGTCTTGATCTTCTTTATTATCATATTTAAAGCTTTTTCTAAAATAATCAAAATAGTTTTAAAATCTTTAAAACCCTTATTCACCCCCCCCCCCTCTAAGGGCGCCTACAGATCCAACAAGTGGTATCAGAGCGAGGTTATTCCAAATCGGCTTAACAACCGGGAATAATGGCGTCTCATGATCTCGCTTCAACTAGTGGGGAAAATTTTTGTGAAGAGGAAAAATCACTTGCACCACCTTTATTTGAAGGGACAAATTATAAAGGATGGAAAATCTTAATTGAAAAATTTATTAAAACTTTAGACATCGAAGTTTGGAATTTAGCAATAGCAAGACCCGCAAATGAATCAAATAAAAAAGAACTTCAATTAAATGCAAAAGCTAAACACTATTTGTTTTGCGGTCTATCTAATGAAATTTTCAAATTAATATATTGCTTTTCAAGTGCATATAAAGTATGGAATTTTCTTGAAGAAATGTATGATTCTCCTTCTACAGGTATAGAACAATCGCAAGAACCGGAGAATATGCTAGCATGCACAAATCTTCAAGAATGCCCCTCTCATGACGGATCAATGGAGCACACATCTAATAGAAGAGAAGAAGAAGTATTGTGTTGGGAAGAGGAGTGCCAAAAAGATGTCAAAGAAATGATATGTTCAAATCGTGCCTCTCCCGAAAGCAATGTAAGGAAATCAAATTCCATCTTTTGCACTTCTATCTCTTCATTACAATTGCTTCAAACTACAAAGCGCAAAATTAAGAAATTAAAAAATGCTAATAAACATTTGCGCTTAGAAAATAAAAATTTAAAGGCAAAAATTAATGAAAAATCAAATTTATCTAGTTCTACACATTGCTCCTTAGTAGAAAACACCACAACTTGTGTAGAATATAATGAATTAAAAGAAAAGCACAAGAAACTTGAAAAGGATTTTATTTTAGTAAAAGAACAAAATGAAAAATTATGTTTAGAAAATTCATCTTTGATAAATGATTGTGCTAAGTGTAAAGAATATAAAATTGAAATTAAAGAGATGGATGAAACATTTGATGAATATAGAAACAACTATCAAGATCATATTGATTCAATTGTTTCCATTCTTAAAAATATCACAATCGCTTATAATAAAGCTAGACATAATTTTAAAATTAAAAATGATGAATTAAAATCAAAAATCAACTTGCTTATGAAAATTGTAAATACAAATTCTCAATACCAAGAAATATCCAAAAGCAAGTTGAACATGAATATGAATATCATAACTAAGTCTAATAATGGGAATAAAAAACATAAAGAATTTGTAAATCAAAATCACCATTATTTACAAAACTATGTTTCTTCAAAATTAAAATCAAATTTGCAAAAGTTTCCTATGAAAAATGATTTCAATAGTCATCATTATCTTAAGCCTAAATTTAATATATATGGAAATTTAATGCAAAATTATAATATTAAACCTAAGTATGAGTGGAGACCCAAAATTAAAGATGAAACATCAACTCCACTTGAAAGGGTCCATTCGTACTTGTCTCCCCAAAAGTCATCTCGCTATATTTGGGTACCCAAAGGAACCGCTACTCCTGGTCCTCTTTGGATACCTAAATCTCTTACTCATTAGTATCCCATCATTTGCATGAAGTAGAAATCAATTAAAAATGAAATATCATTTCTCTACTTCATGATATGCTTAAACCTTTTTTGTTTATTTTCTTTTGCTTTTGAACTATCATGTCATGGTCATCCTATACAATATTGAAAATATGATCTTATCTCTTAAAAGCTTAATATGTTTATAAAATCAAATTGATCAAATTCAAAATCATATTTTTATTTTGATGACCTATCTTTTATTCTTATATTCATTGCTTCTAAAATATCTTATATTATCCATTTGAATCAAACTCTAAATTTGTTATAAGATATTTTAAATTAAATTCGGGTATTAGATTTTTAGCCTTCACCAACAAGTGGATAAAATTCTGAATTTGCTATGAGATACTTATCTAAATTAAAAAGAAAAACACATAAGACATATTGAAAGATTAATTGTCATAAATATTGATGCCATACGCACCACCATGATCTATTGATATCTTTTGCTAAAACTCTCTAAAATCATAATTATGTAAAATCAAAAGATCTCTAAATTCAAAAGATCCACTCAGTTCTAACATTTCATTGGTGATCATAATAATTACATGAATGAATTAATGTAGTATGACTTGCATGTATCTCATTTGTTTATAAACCATAGAATCAACTTTATACTAATCAAATGAAATCATTCATTTTATGTCAAAATATTAAATCATTATCTCAATTAAATCAAATGAAATCAAATGAAATCAAATGAAATCACCTTCTTGAATACATGCAACATTATCTCAATTAATCTTATGGTATAACAATTACAATCAAACTCATTATTCTAGCATTATCAACAAATAGATATTATTCATGCTAGTTATCTCATATTACCATAATGAATTAATTACGAAGTAAAATAAATTTGAACGATAAAATAACTATGTGACTAGAAAAATTTGAATTCACATACATTATGATAATCTATCTTATAGCTCATGCAAGATCTCATTTGTCAAGACTTGAGATAGGTGTCCTAGATCTTTCATGTTAAAACATGCTTACAAATGCAATTTTCTTCATTTTTAACCATCAAAAACATTTCCAAAAATTCTGCAAATTCAGCATGAAACTACTAATGGGACACCTAATCAAATCCAAGCATCAAAATTTTCAAAACCCTAAAAAATCACTTACTGTTTCCCGCGCTAGCGCTAGCGCCGGCGCTAGCGTCGAGTTTCGAATTTCTGTGTTTTTAAAATTTCTAAAAATTCCTAAAAATATTTTGATCTATATTTTCTACTTAGTTTTGCACTTCGGTGTTTCTTTATTTTTTGAAAAATCAAATACAAAACTACAAAAACCAAATTACAAAAAATATGTTTTGTTTTTTCGCTTGTGTTGTTTCCTTTATTTAAAGTTCATCTTTATGCAAAAATCAAATATAAAAATTACAAAAGCAAAAATTACAAAAATATGCTTTTATTTGTAAAAATCAACTACAAAAATATAAAACAAAACAAAAACAAGTATCAAAATTATTCTTCTGAACTTAACTTTTCTATGTATCTTGCGAAAGGGTGATTTGGGCTATCATCCCATCATATCACCTAGTACAGGGCGAACCTCTCACAAGGTAGTCCTCGGGAAGTCCAAGATCAATCTTATGAGTTCAAACTTTAATTCAAAATTATTTCTCAAAAATATCAAAAATACTGTATGGACTGTATTGAAAATCAAGCATGATTTAACCCATCATTTAGAACTTCTATAATGTTACAATTTATCTTTTCAAACTACTTTGAACATTGCTTTCATCATGCTCTGATATATCTATTAATATGTGCATCAATTATTGTGAAAAAGGTGTGTAGAACTAAGCTTAGCATGCCTCTAAGTATGAGTAAATGTTTTATGTTTGATAATGATCTTTATTCACTCACTTTTTGGCATTGTCTACATATGTGTTTAATCTAAGAATGCTTGTATATGTTTTGTGATAGTACAATGAATTAAAATTGCACAAGTATCTTACCTACACAACCTTTATTTGCACTTTTAAAAATTAAGAAAAGTGGTTATCTTTCTTATAAATTCCATTGGTTTGCAAAACAAGTGTATTCAGAGAACTTTGCACAAAACAAAAATCATGAAATAATTTGACAAAGTTAACTCCACCAAGCACTACTTGAACCTCCTGATAAGTCTTAATAAGCGTTGTGAGGTTGAGCACCTTGGAAAGAATAGTAAAGTATCTTGTGCAAACCATTACTTTCTTTCAAAATAAAAACCACTTATTCTTAAGTACACCAGATCACAATAAAAAAAACAAGAATAAAATTATGTGATCCCCCAAGCACTACTTTGCACCCTGATAAGTCTTAATGAGCATTGTGTGTGCAAAGCACCTTGGTAGTTGTACATTTTTTTTGTGCATTGAAGTGAGTGGAAGTAAAATTATTTGTGTTTCATTGTGCTTTCACTTTACATATTACTTGTATTTTTGATTAAAACATGTGTTTACTCTACTCAAAAATACACTTATGTGCACATCATTATCTTCCATAACACTTCTTCTCATGAGTATTGGATCCTAATGCAAACTCTATACTACTCTTTACTTATGAAATGCACTAGATAACCTAGCATGCTTTCTACAATGTTTGGTATGACTTGAAATTGTGAATTGAAATAACATTGTAGTAATCTCTTTGTGATAGTATTATTTCATGCTTGGTTATGTTTGTCAACCATAAAAGATTTTCATTGAAACATGATTTACATAAACATCTTCTTTTTGAAATTAACTCATATATCTTTTTATGGATTATCCTTGATCAAAATAAGATGTTTCATGTATTTCTACAAGTCTTCCGCATCATCACCATATAAATTTTTACCTTGTGCTTTAATGCTTATATCAAGTCTAAAATCTCAATTTTTCTTAAAAACAAGTAGTAGACTTGCTTGGTAAAATTTATATTAGCTATTCTAACACGCATATCATTTTTATGCTAAAAACTCTGATTTATCTCTATATAAACTTTTATGCTAAACACTCCTCCAACAAGTGAAATATTGCTTATAAAACATCCTCTTATTATTGAATTTCAAATCAAACTTTACTTCTATGTTTCTAATTGCTAAAAGGATGTTGTTTCTTTCTTCCAAAAATGCTTTAACTCTTATCTTTAAAAAGCTTGAAACTCAAAAACACATCTACTTTTTGAACTCTTATTATGATGTGTCTTTTTCGAAATCTTCTACAATGCTCAATCTCTGATTCATTTATAATTTTCAAAATAGCTATGGGAGTGTTCTCATAAAGACAAATATAAACCCATATGCTATAAAAATCCATATGATTTAAATGCTTATTGTTTCCAATAATTGCTATCCTTGACTTCATTTCTCACCATAGCAGGGGCGTAGGGTTGTAGACATTAGATAACCTTATCTCTTGTCATGTCTTGTCCTTAACCGGGGAGGGTTCTAGTGGGGCCTTGCGAAGCACTGGGGGGAAAGAGTGCTAGGTTAAGTTTTGTCTAGTGTTTGCATATAGGACTAACACCCCAACCTACGGCATGTTTGCAGCTCCTCATGCCCATCCGTCACTTAGTACGGGGCTAGGGTGTAGACGTATTGTCTGGGTAGATGGGTTATTTGGAAATTCTTATTTTTATGCTTAAAACTTTTATATAAAAGGAAAATCATTACTTTTTTTATGCTAAAAACTCTGATTTCCTTCTATGAAAAATTTTGTAATGCTTATAACTCTGATCTAAAAAACAATTCTAAACCTTATTATCATTTACTTAAAAATCTCGATCATGCCCTCTCTTCTATTTACAAATTCTTTGGTGCTTTGTTTCCCTACCCACTTTTGCTAATAACAAAGGGGGAGAACTAACATGATAAAATGCGAAAGGGGGAGAACTAACATGATAACATATCTAACATGCTTAATTCAGTTAAGAACATATTAGGAGAGCATTCACTTAGGGGGATCATGTATTTAGGGGGAGCAATACTAAAATGCTATAATCATTATTTATCCTAAGTCATCCTTTTCACACACACACACAAATATGTTTCTTCATGCTTATTTAGATTAATGCTCTGATTTATCATTAATGGATTTGTTATTATCAAAAGGGGGAGTTTGTTGGAACACGGTCTTCCGCATCTCCTAGGTTTGAGAATAACAAATCCTATGTGTGTATTAAATCTTGTGTGATCTAAGTGTGCAGGATAACAGGTCAAAATGACTCAAGGTTTACATATGGTGGTTGCCCCCGAAATTGAGCCATCAACTCCAAACTGATCACTAGCGCAGGCGATAGTGGATAGCGCCGGCGCTAGCTCGATGCACAGAAGGCATGCTGGAATTGTTGCCTCGGATTGAAGATTCTGCCGCGCAAAAAGTCTCCTAATATGACATAGCGCCGACGGTAGTGGCTAGCGCAGGCGCTAGAGCTAGTCTATAAAAAGGACCCAAGTCCTCTCGTTTGAGACACACATCAGAGAGATATATTGAGTGCCAGAATTCCAGAGGGTATCTTGGCCGAAAGTTGATGTGCTAGCGAAGCTCTGCAAAACTTCTGAAGGAAAATCTCGTCACGCCGGATCAGATCGAAGTCCGCTTCTACAACGCTTATTCAACGGCGGATCTTCGTCTCCAACTTCAGAAGTCCATCTTGAGGGAGTTCTTATTTCTTTAGTATTATTTCATATTTCTCTTTGTAAACGATTAGTGAAATCGCCTCGTGTTGGCGACTAGGTCTGGGTAGGACTTAGGGGGAAAATCGCCTCGTGTTGGCGACTAGATCTAGGCTAGGTCTAGGGGGGCTCGAGGCCACATCCGGGGAGGGATTGGCTAGAGCGGCTTGAGGCCGAATCCGGGGTGGATAAGGCTAGGGCCACCGGTTCGTGGGGTAGCGAGTCGGGATAGAAAACCAAAAGGTTTCTTTTCTATTTAGCTTTGATTTCTAGCTTTCATAAGAGATCAAGTTTTTGTAATCAAGTCTCTCAAGTTAATAAAATCATGTCTCTATTCTTACTTTACTTGATTAGTCTTGATATTCTTTATTATCATATTTAAAGCTTTTTCTAAAATAATCAAAATAGTTTTAAAATCTTTAAAACCCTTATTCACCCCCCCTCTAAGGGCGCCTACCGATCCAACAGGCGCTAGCGTGTGGACTTGTCGACGGGAAGAGCTAACTTCCGGTCGACACCCAATGTCGACAGGAAGGTGTGTCGACTGGATCACTAGCGCTCGGAAGTAGTGCTACCGCCAGCGCTAGCAAATAGAGAACTTCGGGTTCTCCTCCTTTGGTGTGGTAGGAGTTCCTGGGTTCCCATGTCAATTGGGCGAGGCGTAAATGAATGTTATGATTCTGAAATAGGACATTGCGATGCATAATTGAATGAAGAATTTATAGGACATGTTTATATAAATGCTCACATCGTTTGACAATCTATCGGGTCGTTAGATTTGTGATAACCTCTCAATATGGGTGATAGCTTCAAGGGTGTTGAAACACGCCGTGAATTGAGCATATGAATTGAATATTGATGATAAGTTGGGCTTACTTATTTAGTAAGATATGAATATGTCTCTAAACACACAAGTAGTCCTGCACGGTCTTATAGAGTAGTTTCCATGTTATATGCACGCCACTACACAGGAGTTATAACAACTTGGTATGGGTAGCATTGATGGCTTGATGCGGGTAATAATATATGGTCATATGTGTTGGAACATGGTTTTCCGCATCCCTTTGATTTGAGAATAACAAATCCTACTTGTATTTGATCTTGTTGTTGTTTGCCCAGAAAACCCGCGACCTCCTCTCATTGTTCAGTTTTCCTGGTCTCAGCGGTCTCAAATTAGGTGATCGCCCAGATCGTCAGATGTATCCTCTACCGAGATTTTCTAAGTACCCAGCGGTCAAGACAGTGCGAGATCGCCAGTTCAAGCGGTCTGGTCGTTTTTCTTATTTTTGTTATCTGTATCTCATTTCCCTGCCCCGGCTCTCCTGTACCCCGGGCAGCCCATAGTTTTCAGTTCTGCATGTTTGGGCAGCCCCCTCGTCTATAAATAGAGGGGTAGGGGTACCAAAAAAGGACTTTTGCTCGGAGGCTCCAGCTTACAACCTATGTAAGCGGTCTCATTTCTTCGTGATCGCCATTTCGTGATCGTTTTCCCTTTATTCCAGCATCTTCTGTCTTAGTAACCTGCACTTCGCAGTTTTCTCCCATCCCCTTTAGTGTGAATTTTGGAGGTACCATTTTTGGAACCAACAGAACGAACACGCGACCTTCAGATTTCAAAGTGTCAGGTGAAATCCATAGACTTTCAAGATGGCTGATCGTCGTAGAGGTCGTCCCCTGCGATCTCCCAGCGTTCCCCCTTCCGATCACAACCCGTTAGAAGCGCTTGAGCGCCGCTTCGAGCTTCGTGATGAACAAGCTCTCCGTGAGGCCGCCCGAGCTAGGCAGGATGCCACCTCTATTCAGCAGGAGATCGCGCGGTCTCAGCAGGAGGCCGCTCGAGATCGGCAAGAAGTCATCCGGGCTCAGCAGGAGTCTGCAAAGCAGATTGAGGCTATGAACCAGGTTCTAGCCGCGATCTCCCAGAAGATCCTTCCCCAATCCTCTCAGGTCGCCACTCCAGACCGCATGGCAGGCGGTCACCCGAGTGATCACCCCGTTTTTCAGCCCGCAGCTCCTCAGCGATCTCAGCATGAGGAGTTCGCCACCCGTCGTAATTCTTTTCGAACCGCAGCCCAGGGGCCTCTGGCTCAAACCCTGAATTTTGAAGAAGGGTTTGCTTACCCTCAAGATCCTCCTGCCTCTTTTCTTCCTCCTCCAGGACCTTCTATTTTTGGGGAGCCTTCCCCCTTTACCGATGAGATTCGTCGGGATCCAATTCCTCATGGATTCAGAGAACCTCGCCTTCCAGTGTATACAGGAGAAACCGACCCAATGTGTCATCTTCAAGCCTTCGAATCTGCTGTTGCCCTCAGGACCATTTCAGATGGGGTAAGGTGCATGCTGATGGTCACCTCCTTTGATGGGTCGGCTATGGAATGGTTTTATAAGCTGCCTTGTCAATCTATCTCGAGCTTTGCTGCCCTGAGGCAAGAGCTCCTTCTAAGATTTGCCACTGCGAAGAAAAGGAAGAGTGGTCCTGCGACCCTCTTCAAGATTAAGCAAGGCGACAACGAAACTGCGGCGCATTTCGTTGACCGTTTTCAGAAAGAGATCTTGGGAGTTAGGGATATGGATCCCGAGCTCTATATGGTGGCTTTGATCAGTGGTCTGCAGGAGGGTCCTCTGAAGTTCAAAGTCACAACCAAGGAGCCTAGCTCCTATCAGGAGCTGATCAGCATTGCCAATCGCTACATAGAAGGGGAGATCAACAACCCCACCTATGTGAGCAATTTGACAAACAG
Source organism: Dactylorhiza incarnata (assembly GCA_033032865.1). Taxonomy (NCBI): domain Eukaryota; kingdom Viridiplantae; phylum Streptophyta; class Magnoliopsida; order Asparagales; family Orchidaceae; genus Dactylorhiza; species Dactylorhiza incarnata. The sequence continues at coordinate 9,242,451 of JAWHQI010000023.1, forward strand.
GGCCACTCAGAAAGGCTCTGCAGGATTTTATCCAGCTCCGTCCTCCTCAAAATCTCGACCAGAACTCCCACCTCCAGCTCCGAGAGGTAAGAATTATCGCAACGTCCGCTTCAATCGAGGTAACCATTCTTTCCCACCTCAAGGTTCATTTCTTCAAACCCCTGCTACCCCTGCTCCGTAAGTCACCCCAGTCCACCAGATCCAATACGCCCAACCTCCTCTTCTGCCCATTCCTTCGCTCTAAAATGAATCCCAAGAGTCTTTTACAGACTTTGGTGTTTCTATGAGTGAAGTGCTCCAAATCCTTCAAAAGCAACCCTTTTTCAAGAAGCCAGCTCCGCTAAACTCGGATCCAAAGACCAGAAATCCTACTCTCTACTGTGAGTACCATAGAGATAGGGGACATTTGACAGAGGATTGTAGAGCTCTCCGCCTGTTCTTAGAGAAGCTTCTGAAGGAGGGTAAGCTTCGAGATCTCATCCAGAAGAATGATTCTTCCAAAGCCTCAACCTCCAAGGCTAAGGAAGTAGCGGAAGTCCATTGGGAATGCGAAGAAGTGGACGATATTGGCCATCTCGGCAATATCGGCTTTCCCAATGAATGCGTGGATGCTGATGACGAAGGCGCCTTGGGCAATCTCTTCTGCATCCACGGAGGTGCAGGTCCGGAATCTTCAAGGAAGGCGAGTCTGAAAAGGGTTTATCAATCAGAGGTTGCTGCCACCTCTTCAACCCCAGTCCGAGGAACGGTCACTTTCAGTGATGAAGACCTTCCTCAGACCGCGAATCCCTTTGACGATGCGGTCGTCATCAAAGCTGTAATTGAAAATTATACAGTAGAGAAGATTCTTATTGACACGGGAAGTTCAGTCAATGTGCTCTTCAAACCTGCCTTCGAAGCGTTGAAGACAGGTAAAATCCTCCTTTCAACTGAAGGCCCCCTCTATGGTTTTTCAGGAGAGAAGAAAGAAGTAGAAGGGCTCGTCACTCTTTCTGTGATTCTGGGAGGGATAGTGAAGTTGGTCAAATTTATAGTCGTTGATGCTCCCAGTAGCTACAACGCCATCTTTGGAAGACCCTTCTTGAATGCCTATCAAGCCATCGTCTCCACCTACCATCAAGCGGTGAAGTTCGCCTTGAACGGAAAACAACACCGAATCAGGAGCGACCCAAGGAAAGCTAGGGAGTGTTACGTAAAGACGGTCAACACAATTGTATCCTCTCCTCCCCAAGAAATCATGATGGCTGAATCAATCGAAGCTCCTGAACAAGTCCAAGCTGCAGAGGAAGTTGAGGAGGATATAAGAGATGGAGTTCGCTTGGAACCTGCCCAAGCAACTCAAGATGTTCAGATCAGCGAGGAAGATGAGAGCAGAAGCCTCTCCATCAACGCTGAATTGTCTGAAGCTGACAAGGGTCAACTCATCTCTTACCTTCTGCAAAATCTAGATATCTTCGCTTGGTCGGCAGATGACATGCCCGGAGTGGACTCGGATGTTGCTTGCCATCATCTCAATCTTGACCCAAACTTCATCCCGATCCAGCAGAAGAAGAGGTCTGTTGCAACTACTCTAGCACAGCCTATCCGTGAAGAGGTAGAGAAGCTCCTGAAGGCAAAGTTTGTCCAACCAATCCAATACCCAGAATGGGTGTCAAACGTTGTAAAGGTAAAAAAGTCAGGTGGAAAGTGGAGGATGTGTGTCGACTTTACCAAACTCAATAAAGCTTGCCCCAAGGATTGCTACCCCTTGCCTCGGATAGATTCTTTAGTAGATTCTGCGGTAGGTTATTCTTTTATGAGTTTTTTAGATGCTTTTTCAGGTTACCATCAAATCAGAATGCATAAACCAGATATACCTCATACTTCATTTATCACAAATGATGGTTGCTTCTGTTATCTCGTAATGCCTTTCGGGCTAAAAAATGCTGGAGCAACCTATCAGAAAATGATGGATACAGTGTTCAGAAGTCAAAAAGGAAGAAACCTTGAAGTATACGTTGATGACCTCTTGGTAAAAAGTAAAATGTTCTCTTCTCATCTTAGAGACCTCTCGGATACAGTGTGTTTTCGGGGCAAGTAAAGGAAAATTCCTGGGTCACCTCCTTACTCCAGAAGGGTTGGAACTCAATCCTGACAAAGTGAAAGCTATTCTGGAAATGCCACCTCCCAAGTCCCCAAAAGAAATTTAGCAGCTGGGAGGGAGGATGGCAGGCTTAAGTCGCTTTATCTCCCATTCAGGAGATAAGAGTGTACCTTTCATTAAAACCCTCCGGGGAGGGAGTAGGTTCGAGTGGACAAAGGAATGTGATGATGCTTTCACTCAGCTGAAGAAGCAATTGACATCAACTCCTTTGCTCCAAAGCCCGCGAGAGGGAGAAAATCTTTTCCTGTATATGGGAGTCGGAGCTGATGCCATAAGCTCTGTTTTGGTCCGAGAGGAGAAAAAGAAGCAATTCCTAGTCTATTACGTAAGTCGAATCCTGAAGAATGCAGAGACTCGTTATCCTATCCTCGAAAAGTTGGCTTTAATGCTTATAATTTCAGCAAGAAGATTAAGACCATATTTTCAAGCTCATTCGATTCTAATCATTACTGATCTTCCATTGAAGAATGTCTTGGAAAAGCCAGAGCATTCAGGCAGGTTGGCGAAGTGGGCAATAGAGCTCAGTGAGTTTGACATATCCTATGTTCCAAGGATGGCAATCAAAGCTCAAGTCTTAGCAGACTTCATGGTGGACGCCAAAGAAGTTGAGTCACAGAAGGGGGTCGGAGTGCCCCTTGCCTAGAAAATCTTCGTGGATGGAGCTTCAGGGAAAAATTCTTCCAGAGCAGGAGTTATCTTAATCAACCCAAATGGAGTAAGGTTGGATCAAGCGCTGAAGTTCTATTTTCAAGTAACAAACAATCAGGCGGAATATGAGGCTTTGCTAGCCGGTCTCAAGTTTGCTAGGGAGCTGGGGATTGATGATGTCGAAGTTTTCACAGATTCTTTGGTGATGGCTTCTCAAGTAAATGGGACTTTCGAAACTAGAGATAGTATTTTAAAGCAGTATCTAACTCTGGTAAAGATTGAGGTGGGGAAGTTCAAAAGCTTTACTATCAACCATATTCCAAGAGGTGAGAACGTGGAAGCCGATGAGTTGGCAAAATTTGGACTTCTCTCGGGAGGAACGACTTCGGAGTTGTTTCGCCCGGCGATTGAAGAAGGAGAGGTCATGGAGATTGATCAACATCCGTTCTGGATGGATCCGTTTGTTCTATATCTCTCAACTGGAGAGCTCCATTCATTAATAAAGGATAGGAAAAGGTTTAAACGGAAAACGGCTAACTATTATCTTGTTGCAGGAGTGCTTTAAAGAAGAACTTTCCTTTCACCATTAGCACGGTGTGTTTCGGAGGAGGAGATTCCAGTGGTCCTTCAGGAGGTCCATTCTGGAGAATGTGGAAGTCACTCTGGAGCTAGAACTTTGGAAAAAAGAATTCTAAGGCAAGGCTATTTTTGGCCTCAAATGAGGAAAGATGCGGAAAAATTTGCTAAGAAATGTGTAAAGTGCCAGAAGTTTGCTCCTCTCTAAAATCAGCCGGCTCAACAACTCAAGTCGATAGCAACTCCATAGCCGTTTGCAGTTTGGGGAATGGATTTAATTGGGCCTTTCCCAATGGCAAGTGGGCAACGTCGATATATTATAGTCATGATTGACTATTTCAGCAAATGGATAGAAGCAAAGGCATTGGCCAAAATTACGACTCAAGCCGTGAAAAATTTTATTTGGGGAGAGATAGTATGTCGGCATGGAATCCCAATGGCAATCATCACGGATAACGGTTCCCAGTTCAACAATTCAATTCTTATTAATTTCTGTAAGCAAATTGGCGTTGAGCTGCGTTTCGCTTCGGTGCATCATCCAAGAAGCAATGGGCAGGTAGAGGCCGCCAACAAACTCATCATAAATCTCTTGAAAAAGAAGGTAGAAAATGTCAGGGGCAACTAGGCAGAACAACTACCTTCCGTCTTATGGGCCTTGAGGACAACTCCAAGTTCTGCTACTGGGGAGACTCCATTCAAATTATCACACGGTTCCGAAGCCCTTATTCTGGTGGAATTTGAAGTAAAAAGCCCAAGAGTCTTATTAGCACAACATAATCAAATTGACTGGATGGAAGGAAATGATGAGGAGCTAAAATGCAGCCTTGATTTAATTGAAGAGTTGAGAGATACGGCAATCATCAGGCAAGAAGAGGTGAAGAGAATAATGGCGAGGCTATTCAACAAAAATGTAAGAACCAAAGAGTTCACTGTTGGAGATCTAGTCCTGAAGAAAATAGATACAGCAGCGAGAGCTGGTTCAGTTGGAAAGCTTAACCCAAACTGGGCGGGGCCGTTTGTGGTGAAGAGCGTGCTTAAAAATGGCGCTTACCATCTCCAAACTTATGAAGGAAAAGAATTGTCTCATTCATGGAGCGGAGATGATCTCAAACTCTTCTTTTCTTAAATGTTCGTATCCGATTCACTCATTCTTGTTCTCACTTTCCTTCTCTCAAATATCACGCAGGTATTATCAAAGCATTCGCAACATGAGTGATGGGTGACAAGTTTTAAGAATGTTATTTTTTGAAAAGCCAAAAACCTGTCAAGTGAGACATCGACGGATCCTACTATCTTCCCCCTCGACTTGTTAGCTCGACGTGTAATTCTGCCAGGACCACAGATGTCGGGGAGATTTCGAATCTGTGTAGCAGTAGCTCGCCAAGCTTAAGCGGTGGAAGTTTAGGATACCGGGTCCTTGCTGACATCTGGCACACCTCAGCATTTCAAGGGGGTCTAGGTGGCTGGCTCAGCTCTGTCATGCGTTAGGAAGGACATTGTTACGATCTTAATGATCTTTCAGGGAAAGCAATGTCGGTATAGCCTCCGCGGCATGACCACACCTGCCCTACCGATCATTTTGGTCCGTAACTCTCGAATACTCGTTGAAGCATGGTTAGGTAAGGGGCGGTCAGAAACATCCATGACCGTCGCCTGAACCTTAGATTGGCATGTTTGCAGTAAACTCGGTAATCCTTTTTTAAAAAAAAAGGATGTCGGTATAACCTCCGCGGCATGACCACACCATCCTTTTGGATCATTGTTGAGATCCCCTTTTCCCATCTTCTTACTACAAAAAGAAAATCTTACTCATCCCTGTATTGGGATCGGACGGTCAGCAATTTATGAGATCGCATGTTCTTCTTTCCCCAAAGAGCGATTTGAGTCATTTACGATCGCCAGATATAACTTTTTCAGGATAATTGAGGTCGCTATTCAGAAAGCTCTTATGCCGACATGACAGAGGTCGACCTGGTCTCAGTAAGATCGAGATTCCGGCGGTCTGAATATAATGTGATCGCTAAACTGGAGATTCATGAAGAGTTATTGTTTTTCTTTTCAAGTAATAGTCTTGGTTATCAAGGGGTCATCAGACGGATTTCCAGTCATTTGGGCGCCGAACACCCAAAAGTTTAATGAGTTCAAATCAACTTCAAATTGTAGTTTCCTTATGTTACGATTTGTATAATGTAAGACCGCATGACTATTGCAAATAAGTTGGTTATTTTCTGATCACAGTTAAGTTGCTGAATGTCTTTCAATGATCTGATTATCTCGAGATCGCAGAGTGATTTTGTTTATACAAAGTATTATTCTTTCCTTCAAGGTCTTTTGTGTTTTTTCCAAGAGATCGCCACCTGAAATTCTTTAGCGGTGATATAAAATTGTAACAAGCCTAAGGCATTGAGATCGAATGCCGAGTTTAAACTCAGAAGAACAAATATATGCATCAAAAACAAACTCATCCACTTAGAAAACATAACAGAATCTAATTTTTATATATATTCTGAAATTTCAATTACAACGAGACCGCTCGGTCTCCGAAAGGGAAAAAGGGAAGTTCGTACAATTCACTCTCTCTTTGATCTCTTAGAAGACCGCTCGCTTGAAGAGGAAGAATCAGTTTCTGCAGAAGATTCTTCTAAGTTGTTCCCTGGAATTCTAGATCCAGAGCTTGAGCTCGAACTAGAATCCAGACCCAGGGTATAGCGGCTTCCGCTTTCTTCGTCTTCGATCACGACATCTTCATCTTGACCAGCGGTCTCATCAGCAACATCCGCGGTCTCTTCAGCAGTTGCAGATTGCTCTTCAATCCTCTGTGCCGCGTCAGGGAAAAGATCGGCAAACGTAACATCCTTATATTCTTCAGTAAATCCACCTCGGCCTCGAACCTCGTTCAGCGCCTGGTCGGCGGTCTCTTTAATGTGATGCATCATAGCCCTCTGAAAAGCTGGATTTTCAGGGTCATAAGCTGCTTTTTCAGATTGCTGCAAAAAAGAGATATATGTTAGACCGCGCGATCATAGGTAACGCGTTCATAAGATATAAGTAAAATTCTCACTTTTCTTTCTTCTTGCAAGGCAGTTATTTCATCCAGAGCGCTGCGAAGAGACCGCCCCATATGGTGATTTAAGATTGTACTTCTAGCGGTCACTTGGGCACAGAGGTCGGGGAGCGCATCGGTCTCTATACTCAGTATTTCATTTGTATTCTTTCTTCCATACAGAGCCGAAGTGACCGCATATGCGTGACGGGTCACCTTTCCGCTCCACAGGGGGAGATCAGTGGACACCTTCACAGACTTTCCTTTGGCCGCCCATTTGAGGAGAGGTTTTCCTTTGATATCCTTCATTCTTCTTTTGAAACCGATCAAAGGGAAGTCTCGCTCGACGGTCTCAGAGGTAGTGCTGAACACGTCGGCCTCACGCTTCAACCTCCTCTCCCTCTGAGTGAGAACTGCTGCTGCTGGGGAGATGGGATCTTGTGCAGGGACCGCGAAAATCGCTAAAAGTAAAAAAAAAGTTAGAAAAACATCCAAGACATAAAAGGAAATTGTTCGAGACCGCAAGAAAATTTTTTTACTTTCAGCCGGGATGATCTCGGCGATCTCGGGCCAGATCGCTAGATAGTGAACAAGATCGATCCTCTTGCCCGCCAAGAAAGCCAAAATTTTCAGCTCCTCTTCTGAGACCGCTTTTATCTTCTTAAAGATGCTGTCAGGTCGCGGAGAGGGTGAGCTTCTGAGACCGCCAAGGTCACCTTCAAATACAAGGAATCTCTCCGTCCAGAAAGAGATTTTGTTAGGGAGATTCAAAATTTTTATTCCATCTGCTGAAAAATACATCAATCCTTTAAACTCTTCCTTCTTTCGGCCTTCCTTCAAAATCTTTGCAGTAAAGGTTGCGCGGAACAAATTCATTGTGAATTTCACCCTCTCCGATCTCAAGTAATTGATGAAAACATTAACCAGACCGATGGAATTCGGGGCCAGCTGGGCGAGCACGAAGCCATAGTATTCCAGAATCTCTAACCATTCCCAAGGGAGGGGAATCCTTAACCCATTATCAAAGTGGTCGATGGGAATAATAAACTTCTTCTCCTCCACAAAGTTCAATTTTTCTTGTTCAGTAGGAGGTCTCACAACTACCTGAGTTTGGATCATATATTTCTTTACGAACTCAATATATTCATCCTTTGATAGGCGACCTTGTTTGTGATCGGCATTCAGGAAGATGGTGGCAGAAGAAGCACGAGCGGACACCATTGTTAGCGATCGCTGAGATCGATGCTTAGAGCGCATTCAAGAAAGCATAAAATAAAGGTCATGAAGACGGCTATTTATAGAAGACGAAGGGTCATTTCGTAATCATTACCTTTCGCAGACCGCCCAGCGAAGAATGCTCAGACCGTTCGACCTGTGCAGAGTTACATAAAAGCATACAGCGTTTTGCGGTCTCAATCAATAAAACACAGCAGCAACACAGGCAACCCAGGCATAAAGAGATCAAAATCAAGACCGCACAAAACATTAAGATTAAACAGCCACACAAATATATGGAACAATGATAATAAAAATTATACAAAATATATTGTTTAAATCCAGAGACCGCTCGGTCTCAAATTAAATGTTCATCTCCTAGAAGGCCTGTTTCTCCCTACATGAGCTGCGACATCTTGCATGTCGTTCACTGCGGCCATAACCGACACCAGGCTGTGATTGGCCAGCATTGCAGATCGGTGGATTTTCGACATTTCCTTGTCCACCTGCTCCATGGGGATCAGCACAATTTCAGGTTGCGGTCTCTCCGCTGGATGATCGTTGGAGGTACCCGATCGCATCAGCATCTTTCCATGACCGCCCCTCAGCCTCTCATTCTCCGCAGACAGCGCCGCAGCCTTCCCCTTATAGTACTCAGCCTCCCTTTCAGCCTTCTTAAGAGCTCTTGCGATCTCGGCAACCCTCAGATCGCATTCTTCAAGGATCCTCTTCTCATTAGAACGCAATTTTTCTTCAAGATCGCGGATCTGATCGTTCTGAGTCCGCTCCCTCATCAGCATAGAGCGAACATCCTCAAACATGGGATTAAGGATGTTGGTTAACTGAGGGGAGATCTCGATGTGCTGAGGAAGCTCTCCCTCCTCGATCTCAGCATTTTTATTATCTGCGGTCACAAGAGATGGGTTATTTCAATCATGGACATACGATCAGATAAGCTCTTTAGATAAACAGAAAGAGTACTCGGAAAGAAGTCGAGACCGCAGTCACGTAAAGCTCTTCTGATATCTTTAGTGACCGCGGGATCTGCGGTCAGAGAAAGACGATCTGATCCCCTTAAGCGCTCCAGATCCATTCTTTCCAAATCTCTTTTCTGCGATTTTTCTCCCTCTTTTCTTCTCCTTTTTAATTCTTCATTACTTAAGAGGAGTTCGTCGGTCTCAATAAAAACGATCTCGTGTTTTCTTTCAGGAGAAGCAGAACGAACTGTAGGTAATGGAAGGAACTCGACTGACTGAGGAATCATTTTATCCTTACCAGCTCGCAAAATCGAGACCGCCGCCGCTCGATCTGCTGCACCCTTGTTCAAACGATCTCCCTGAAAAGAATCATTTGGGAGACCGCTAGAGAGTGCAGCTTTCTCCTTAGCGATCTGCAGCCTCTCCGCGATCTCCTCTTCAGTATTTTTGTTCTCCGCGGTCTGCATGACCGCATTCTTCTCTCACTCTTCAACGATCAGAGCTGCTTTCTCCTCAGCGACTCTGACCGCCTCTTTCTTCCTTCCTTCCTTCCTCGGCGATCAGAGCTGCTTTCTCCTCAGCGACTCTGACCGCCCCTTTCTTCCTTTCTTCCTCGGCGATCAGAGCTGCTTTCTCCTCAGCGACCCTGACCGCCTCTTTCTTCCTTCCTTCCTCGGCGATCAGAGCTGCTTTCTCCTCAGCGACTCTGATCGCCTCCTTCTCCTTCTCCATCTCAACGATCTTGGCCGCTTCCTTCTTCCTTTCTTCCTCTTTCTTCTTTTTCTCTACTTTTTCCCTCTCCTTATCCTTCCTCTTCTTCTCATCAACCTTTTTCTTCTTCGTCTCTTCTTTCTCTTTCTTTTCTTTCTCCTCTTCTTCTCTCTTCTCTTCTTTCTCTTTCTTCTTCCTCCCATCCTCCTCTTTTGCCTTGATCGCTGCATCAGCGATCTCCTTCTCCCTGTTCTCGATCTCTTTCTCGACAACGGCATTTTTAAGAGCTGAAGCCTCAAGGGGATCCAACACCTGCAATGACGAAAAAGACGAATTGTTAGATGAAACCTCATCAAGATAGGCAATTAATTCGGAATCATCCTCTCTTGACAAAGCTGAGATCGCAAGAGGGAAGAAGGGATCGCCCTTAACGCTCACCTTTGAAGTTTCCGCGATAATCTCCGGATCGATAGATTCAGATAGTGTGATCGCCTCCGAGGCGATCACGTCTTTTTCTTCCTCATTCCTTCTGCTCCTTTTATAAGTCAAACCAGAGGGGCTCGAATCTTTCCTCTTCATGTTCTTAACAGCTCCCACTTGATCAGCAATTTTTTGCCTTAAGGATTCCACCCCGGCTTGTTTCTGGCGCAGACCGGCCAGAATGGTTTCAGTAGAGGCGACCTCAGGAAGTTTGGAAGTTTGATCCAGCGCCTCTAAGGACTTCTGACAATTAAAAGAAATGGAAAAGTCAGGCAATTTCCATACAGGGTCCGAAGAAGTATTAGATGGTTCAGAAGCAACAGAGACCGCACAATTGAAACCTCAGGAGGCTCAGTTTTCTTTAACGGAGATTGAGCGGTCTCCTTTGAAGCGCTCGCTTTCGTCAAAATCTTCGGTGCCTTCTTTCCTTTCTTTGAGCTGACACTTTTCCTTTTTTCCAGGAGAGTTCGGTTTCGATGGGAGAGCTTTTAAGAGATCGAGCATAGTCATCTTTGCAAGAAGATCGCACCTGCCTAATTATCAAAGACCGCTCAAATGGTCGAGTTCCTCAATGTATTGCAAAATGAAGTTTTCAGCCGGTATTTATAGACCAAGCCGCATTAATGATGGTCTCGGTCTTAGCGGTCAAAGCTTACATTTTCGAAGTTCCAGGCGCAACTTAAAAATGTGCGGGGATTATGTTTGCCCAGAAAGCCCGCGACCTCCTCTCATTGTTCAGTTTTCCTGGTCTCAGCGGTCTCAAATTAGGTGATCGCCCAGATCGTCAGATGTATCCTCTACCGAGATTTTCTAAGTACCCAGCGGTCAAGACAGTGCGAGATCGCCAGTTCAAGCGGTCTGGTCGTTTTTCTTATTTTTGTTATTTGTATCCCATTTCCCTGCCCCGGCTCTCCTGTACCCCGGGCAGCCCGTAGTTTTCAGTTCTGCCCATTTGGGCAGCCCCCTCGTCTATAAATAGAGGGGTAGGGGTACCAAAAAAGGACTTTTGCTCGGAGGCTCCAGCTTACAACCTGTGTAAGCGGTCTCATTTCTTCGTGATCGCCATTTCGTGATCGTTTTCCCTTTATTCCAGCATCTTCTGTCTTAGTAACCTGCACTTCGCAGTTTTCTCCCATCCCCTTTAGTGTGAATTTTGGAGGTACCATTTTTGGCACCAACAGTTGTCATTGTGTTTTTAGCATGCAAGTTTGGACAGTTATGACACCAGGTTGCAAAAATAATGGTCTGGCACTAACCACAAGCTGAAGGATTGAAAGCTATTTAACGCCAGGCATTAAGCTTAACGCTGGGCGTTAGCACTAGACGAAAATGGCGTTCGACGAAATTGTGTTCGACAAAAGAAGAAACTCCGTTCGACGAAATAAGCGTTCGACGAAAATAAGAATTCCGTTCGACGAAAAGGAGTTCGACGAAATGTGAAGACCATTCAACGAAGTTGCCGTCCGATGAAATAGGGTGAAGAAAGAAAGTCAACGCCAGGCTTTACTGTCAATGCTGAGCGTTATGTGGTCGACGAATTTGGCAAGGAGAAAGCAGCCATGATTTCAGGAGGAACATTAGGAATGATTTGCCCAATGCGCCGCATTAGCCTTAACGCCAGCGTTGATATTTCCTAAAATAAAACATTCCTAAAGTGCAGAATCTCCTTCCTCTTCTGAAGATCTGAGGCATTAATATATTGTTATACATGGTCAACGCCAGGAGTTAGGACTTAACGCCGGCGTTAGCTCAAATTCTATAAATCGGAGGATTTTGTCTTCTCCGACTACTGATTGTCAAGAGCCCTCTTCCAGCACTTAAGAAACCTTGTCAAGGCCGTATTTTCCAGACCATCATCTCCCACACATATTCAAGCAAATAATTCAAGGAGGACCGGATCAACGCTTACACAACGCGAAGAACGCACGCTTTGACTTCAAGAATTATCAGCGTACCTTCGCCATATCCGGAATTCTTCTAGGGAGTTTTTACTTGAATTTAATATTTGTCTTTTATATTTATCTGTGTAATCAATTCGTGAATTCGCCTCATGTTGGCGACTGGGTCTGGGTAGGACTTAGGGAGAAATTCGCCTCATGTTGGCGACTAGGTCTAGGGAGTTTATCTAGGGGGTGCTCGAGGCCTTTCTGGGGATAGGAAGGCTAGACCGGCTTGAGGCCGTATCTGGGGAGAGATCGGCTAAAGCCAACCGGTTCGTGGGGATACGAGTCGGTATAGAAAACAAAAAGAGTTTTCATATTTGTCGCCTCAATCTCTAGCGACATAGAGATTAAATTTTGTAATCAAGTTTTTTAATGATAATCATGTCTTTTTGATTTAATAAAATTGATTTGCTAGTCTTTATTTTATATTCACTATTATTCAAATAAAATATCAAAAGTTTTCTATTAAAGCTTAAGATTTTTAAAACCCTTATTCACCCCCCCCCCCCCCCCCCGGCCTCTAAGGGCGCCTCAAGATCCAACAAGTGGTATCAGAGCTAGGTTATTCCAAATTGGTCTAACAACCGGGAGTAATGGCGTCTCGTGATCTCGCTTTTTATGAGGGGCAAGGAATAAGTAGACCTCCTCTTTTCACCAGAACTGACTACAACTATTGGAGAACACGAATGCGTTATTTCTAATTAATTTAGATCTAGATGTCTGGGCGAGTGTTGAAACTCCATATACGACTCCAACGTATATTGTTGGAGAAGTTACCATGGACAAACCTAGATATAGTTGGGATGATGGGGATAAAAATAAATGCAAAAGCTATGAATGACTTATTTTGCGCATTAGACAGGACTGAATTTAATAGAGTTTGTGCCTGTGAATCTGCTTATGACATTTGAAATTTGCTTGAAATAACTCATGAAGGTACCTCGTAGGTTAAAGACTCTAAGTTATTCCAACTGGAATCAGAATTTGAAAGATTCAGGATGGATCCAAATGAGGACGTCGACTCAATGTATACTCGCATCACCAAGATTGTCAATGCTTCAAAGATTCTCAGAAAAACTTTCTCAAATGGTGACTTGGTGCGAAAGATCTTTCGGTCTCTTCCTCCAAAGTTCAATCCAAAGGTGACTGCAATCTCCGAATCGCATGATCTAAGGCGGCTCCAGATCGAGAGCCTCATTGGGAACCTCAAAACCCATGAGCTCGAACTCAACATTCAAGATGAAGAATACAATAAGGAGCCAAAGAAGAAAGCCTTGGCACTAAAGTCATGAAAAGAGGATGACGTTGAGGAAGATGACGAGGAGAGTCTCTTTTTGAAAAATTTCACAAAGTTCATGAAGAATCCAGAGAGAAGAAATACGTTTCGTAAGTACTTTCGAAAAGGAGCATCTTCCAAAAAGGAGAAAAAGGAAAAATTAAGCGACGAAGATGAAGAGCGACCTCCTCCTGAGTGCTTCCACTGCAGGAAGACCGGGCATATAAGAAGCCAATGTACAAAATACCTGAAGGAACAAAAAGAAAAGCAGCATAAAGGAAAGGAGAAGAAGAAGGTCTTGAAGGTGGCAACATGGGATGATTCTTCATCCGGATGCTCAAGCGAGTCAAGTTCAAGTGAGGATGGTGAGGCAAACTTGTGCCTCATGGGGAAGAACTAAGAATTTACTGATGACGAGTGCAGTGTCCAATGCGACACCGAGGTAATTCCCTCTACTTATGATGATCTTTATGTTGAATATTTAAAAACGTGCAAATCGTTTGGAAGAAACTTAAAAGATCTTGATCTCCTAAAAACTGAAAATAAAATCCTTTTAAAACAAAATAAAAATTTAAATAAAGAACTAAATACATTGGATAAAGAATTGGTGTCTTACCAAAAGAATGACAACCATTTGGCAAAGGCAAAGGGACTTGAATGCGATATTTCTAAGGCTCTCTCGAATATCGAATTACTCATAAAAGAAAAGGGAGACTTAGAAAGAAGGTTGAAAATATCTCTTTCTCAAATTGAAAATTGATGCGGAAAAACTATGCTTGCAAACGACAACGGCAAGTGTACCGTATCGAATGTAGTATAGGTTATTAAAACAAGGTCGTATTAGACTCGGGGCAGTTGAGTACTCTTACTTCAAGAAAGTCTCTATTATTTTATCAATTAAAACTTGAGGTTGGTTTTGCAAATGGAAAATTAAAATAAGAATTAAAAAGAAGAGTAAAAAGGATAGCACTCGATCTTTGAATCACCGCAGAATAAAGAATAAGAAGAAGAAATAAAACCACAATCTCTTTCTAAAATAACTTTGACCGTGGCGATTCCTGAAATATGAACATACCTTGGGTCGAGGATACGCCCAACTAAGATTAGGAATATCTACTGAATTTTCATTCAATAATCGATAACCCAATACTTGCTTTACGAGATGAATCCCACTATTGGATTTGACTCCAATCCGGGAGATTTATGTCATCCTCATTCGAGGGTTGCATGCAACTCTCTTTATCCTTGAATGATCGATTCGCCTTACGAGCTTGTTCGGCCAACTAAAGAACGAAAACAAGAACGAGAATTATATATCGAAAATATAATCTCATTTCATTAGAATCAAGGATAAATCTTAAGCGTGTTTAGAAAAGAGAAAGAGCAATTCTAAATTACTTCAAAACCAATATTATTCCTTGGATCATCTCGATCGAGTACTAATAGAGATTGTAGGTACTCATTGAGATTTAGGAATTAAAGAACATACAAGAATACGTGAAGAGGTGGGAAAGAAATGAGAGAATAAAATAATTATTTTATTAAATTGCTAAGAAAGTTACAAGCTAGGAATTGAAGATTACAAACTATTGAAATGAAAATACAATTGCAAAAAGAAAGAAGGAGCATAAGAACTACTAAAACATGAAATTAAAGGCATGAAATGAAAGTTCTAATCCTAATAATTCGTCCCTGAAGATCTGGAGAAGCTCCCTTTAAATAGGCAGAAATTTGATGTTACACGCCCTTGGTCACGCCCGTGACCAAGGGCGTGTAAGGAGCGTGATCGATGCTGGTGCGTAGAGGGCGCGTTCTGGCTTCAATGCAGGCGTTTCGGGCGCGTCATGCCCTAGGTCACGCCCGTGACCTGGGGCGTGTAATCTTCAAAAGTGGCTGCTGGCGGGAAACATCGGCGGGAAGGAGCGCGGGGCGAGTCAAGCCCGTGACCTGGATGTCACGCCCCCTAGTCATGCCCGTGACCTGGGGCGTGTAACTTTAAATGACGTGGCATCGTGCTCCGGATGCTTGTGGCGGGTCCCAGTTGTGACTTGGATGTCACGCCCTTGGTCACGCCCGTGACCTGGGGCGTGTACTTGGCGAATCTTCACGGAATGGTCCTGAAGTGGTGAAAGCAGGTCTGGAACACATATTAGGCTGTCACGCCCTTGGTCACGCCCGTGACCTTGTGCGTGTACTTGACATTTTTGCTTAAAGTGCCCAGAAAACCTGAAAAACATAAACTAAGCTTAAATTAGTTGAAGAAATAAAAGGAATGAATTAGAAAAGATAATACATATAATTTATATAAATTCATATTAAAAATATATTAAAATTATACTAAAAGATGAGTACAAAAAGTACTCATCAAAAATGAAAAGAAAAATTTCGCAAAGAGATGTGGAAATTTAGTAAGCGAAAACTTTGCCTTAAAAGAACAAATAAATGATCTTAATATGGCAATAAAAAATTTGGGGTTAGCCAAAAATCACTGGACATGATTTTGGGCAGCCAGTGCCATGGATCTGCAAAGTTTGGGTTGGGTTATGTTTCGGAAGCCTACCGTCCAGCGTTGACTACTAACGTTGGCGTTAGCTCTTCTCCCAGAGATCAAAACTCTTTTCTTAAAAATAATACCTTCACTCCCTCTAACTCTGCATCCACCAGCAAGGGTCAACAACATTCTCTGAAAAAGGTCTCAACCCCTTTTGTTGCTTGTGCTAATTGTTTATTTTTTGGCCACACTACTGATTCTTGCAGGAAGAAGGTAAAGCATAATGTAAAGCAAATCTGGGTACCTAAGGTCTCCACTTATGTTATGGGAGGAACCTCATGGGTATCCGGATCTTCACTGACATTTTCCTCTTAGGTATGTTGGCAGGCTAAGGACAAAGAAGACATGTGGTACTTGGACTCAGGTTGCTCCAAACACATGACGGGCGATAAAGCAAAGTTCCTTAGCCTCGCTAAGAAGAAAGGAGGAACCGTGACTTTTTGTGACAATGGAAAAGGAAGAATACTGGGCACCGGTACAGTGGGTAACAACTCTTTCTCTCTTACTAATGTCTTGTTTGTAGAAGGCTTAAAACAAAACTTAATCTCTATTAGTCAATTATGCGATAAAGGCCTTAATGTGTTATTTGAGTCTTCTACTAAACTGTGCAAAATCATTGATCCTAAGTCTAATAATATTGTACTCACTGCACCAAGAATTCATAACGTTTATTTAATTGCATTTCATGATCTATCACGTGCATCTCTTAAATGTCTTATATCTAAAAATGAAGAACTTGAATTATGGCAAAGGCGTCTTGGTCACTCTAGCACTAAGTTGATTTTAAAATTACCAAAAAATAAAATTGTCAGAGGATTGCCAATCCTAAATGGAAACCTCTCTTCCTTATGCTTACCATGCCAAAAGGGAAAAATTTCAAAAACATTGTTTAAAAGTAAAATTGAAGTATCCACCTCAAGACCATTGCAACAAATTCACATGGACCTTTTTGGGCCAATTAGCACTTGTAGCCTTGGTGGTAAGAAGTATACTTTTGAATTAATTAATGATTTTTCAAGATTCACCTGGACTTTATTTCTTAACTCCAAATCCGATGCATTTTCTGAATTTTCAAAACTTTGCTTTCACATTCAAAATGAATTAGACTTAAAAATTAAATGCATAAGGCCGGATCATGGAGGGGAATTTGAAAATGATAGTTTCACCACTTTCTGCAATAATCTAGGCATTAAACACGAATTTTCCGCTCCACGCACCCCCCAACAAAATGGTGTGGGTTACCTAGATCTTTTTGGGCTAAAGCGGTAAATACATCGTGCTATGTTATAAAGCGTATCATGCTTCGCCCTATTTTGAAATTAACTCCTTATGAATTATATTACCAAAAGAAACCTAATGTATCTTACTTTCATGTTTTTGGATGTAAATGTTTTATTTTAAATACTAAAGATGCATTAGCTAAATATGATGAAAAATGCGATGAAGGAATCTTTCTTGGCTACTCTTCTACTAGCAAGGCATATCAGATATATAATAAAAGGACTAAAAAGGTTGAAGAATCTATTCATGTGAAGTTTGATGAACTTGTGCCTTGTGTAGATGCTAACAGTGCAGGAAAGGATGATGAACCCATCTCACCTTTGGTGCTTGATCGATGACATTGAACAACTTGGAGAGGACAAAGTTGGAGATTCAGTGCAAGAAGAAGTTGTGCCTCCAAGCATACTTAGATTCACAAGAGATCATCCAAGGGAGCTTGTCATTGGAGAACCATCAAGAGGGGTAACGACACGTTCTTCCCTTAATGAATCTTTTTCTAATATATGCTTCATTTCTGAAATTGAACCCAAAAATGTTTCTACCGCTTTAAATGATGAGTTTTAGTTTATTGCTATGAATGAAGAATTAAATCAATTTGAACGGAATAGGGGTTGGAAGCTTGTTGAAAGACCATCAAATCACACATTCATAGGTGTAAAATGGATATTTAAAAATAAATTAGATGGAGATTCTAGAATCTCTAGGAACTAAGCTAGATTAGTAGCACTAGGTTATTCTCAAATCGAGGGGGTAGATTTTGATGAAACATTTGCACCCGTTGCTCGCCTTGAATCGATTAGAATTTTTTTAGCTTTTGCGAGTTATAAGAAGTTCAAATTATTTCAAATGGATGTTAAAAGTGCTTTCTTAAATGGGATAATTGAAGAAGAAGTATATGTCGAACAACCCCCCAGATTTATTGATGAAAAATTTCCAAATCATGTATATAGGTTGGAAAAAGCGCTTTATGGTCTAAAACAAGCACCCCGTGCTTGGTATGAATGCTTAACATCTTTTTTATTAATGCACGGTTATAAAACGGGTAGTGCCGACAACACACTTTTCATTAAGCATATTGATAATGAAATAATTATTTTACAAATATATGTTGATGATATTATTTTTGGAGCCACTAATGAAGAGTTGTGTAATGAAGTAGTACTAGTAATGCAAAATGAATTTGAGATGAGTCTAGTTGGTGAATTAACTTATTTTCTAGGCTTTCAAATAACTCAAGGAAGTGATGGAATCTTCATATGTCAATCTAAATACGTACATGACATGCTAAAACGATTTGGATTTGAAAACTTAAGACAAGCTAGTACTCCAATGAGTGCGTCACTAAAGTTAGGAAAAGATGAAACCGAAATTTCCATTGACCAAACTTTGTATAGAGGAATGATTGGATCCTTATTGTACCTTAGTGCATCTAGACCCGACATTATGTTTGTCGTATGCCTATGCATTAGTTTCCAAGCAAACCTAAAAGAATCTCATTTAAAAGCGGTAAAACAAATTTTTCGATATCTAATTGGGACATCTAAATTAGGTCTTTGGTATCCACATAATGACTCTCTTATATTACATGGATATTCTGATTCTGATTATGCGGGTTGTTCTTTAGATAAGAAAAGTACTAGTGGTACATGTCATTTCTTAGGTCCTTCTCTAGTTGCATGGTCAAGTAGGAAACAAAACTCCGTTGCACTCTCCACAACCGAGGCGGAATATATTGCACTAGGAAGTTGTTGTGCCCAAGCATTATGGATGACTCAAACTTTAGAAGACTTTGGAGTCCATCTAACTAATATTGAACTAAAGTGTGACAACAAGAGTGCCATTGATTTAACCAACAACCCCGTTCATCACTCAAGATCCAAACGCATCGACGTTAGACATCATTTCATTAGGGATCATATAAAAAGGAACATGTTCATGTAAACTTTATTGGAACTGATTCACAACTTGCAGACATATTTACCAAATCTTTACCGGATTCCCGCTTTGCCCTACTTAGACTTGAATTATGAGTCTTAGATATAACAAATTGATAATCACAACATGCTATGTCTCCTTCGATATATACAAAAAATTATATAGTTATATATTTTTTATATAAAATATAAAAATATTTTAAAACCATCAAAATATGCTTGTTTTAGCCTTCAAATCATATCAACTTTCTCTAAAATTTCTATCCTAAGAAGGTCTGTGTACATACTATCTATGCCAAAGAATTTTTTTTTCAAAAACCTCAAAAATCGAGTACTGTTTCGGCGTTAACTACTTAACGCCAGGCGTTAGCCTTTTTTCTCCAGATGAAAATTCTGCATTCACTAGTATCTTTCTGGTATTTTTCTAATGATTTTTCTTATTTTATTGTGTCTGATTTCAAATTACTTTATTATTAATTTGGTTGTTTTATTTCAAAATACAAAAAAATCAAATAATTTAAAATGATCAAAAATATGTTTTTTTTACTCCTTACAAAATTATGGTTTGACTATATGTCTTCACAAGAGCATACATCTTAGTCATTTTGTTTCAAATGGTCAAAATTGATTAGGCATACACATTAAGGTTCCCTTCAATGTCCAATTTTAATTTCAATTTTTCTAAACATTGTCTTTGTCATGCCTTGACCTTAATCTGATTATGTGCAATGAAATTGTCTATAGATAATTGTGTATGATTGCCTAGCATGTCTCTAAGTATGAGTAATACTTTATGCTAATCAATGAATTATACACTCACTATTTTGGTAATCTACATGCGCTCATAATCCTAGTCTTGCATGATTGTGTAGTGTAATAGTTTTAACATATTAAGTTGTATGTCTAAATTACCTACACCGTCTTTCAAAAATAAATTTCATGCACGATATAGAAGTGTTATCAATAATATTAATGTTTGCAACAATAAGTGAATTCAGAGACCTTTTGGCCCTTAATAAAAATCTAAAATAAAAAGCCAACGATAACTCCACCAAGTACTACTCACCCTCCTGATAAGTCTTAATGAGCATTGTGAGGTTGAGCACCTTGGAAAGAATTGTAATGTGTCTTGTGCAGACATATTTCATTTTATCACTTCTATCTGTACACCGGATCACTAAAAATAAAAATCAATAAAATTGCTTATGTGATCACCAAGCACTACTTCGCTCCCTGATAAGTCTTCATGAGCATTGTGTGGGCGAAGCACCTTGGTAGTTGTACGTATGTTATGTGCTTTGAAATTTTATTCTAGATGTGATGTGTGAAAGTAATTATATGAGTACAATCTTATTGTTGTTGTTACTATTTCACTACATATGTCATGTGTTTTGATTATTTCACTTGTATACTTTTATCAAAACACCTTATGCACACATCATTGTTTTTCATAAAGCTTCCACTCATGAGAATTGGATCCTAATGCAAAATTACATAATTCTCTAAAAACTCAAGTAAAAGCACTAGATTACAATGCATGATTTCTACAATGTTTTCTTTACTTGAAATACGAATTGGTTACATTGTAGTTAGTATCCTTTTGAATATGTTAAATCATGCTTGCCTAATTGTTATGAAAATTTTCAAAGTTAAAATGCTCAAACGTGAAAAGTTTATACATATTGTTGGAATGGTCAAACTATAACAAAAATACTACACTTATTTGTTTTGTTTTTATTTTCCACATTTCTCTTTTGATCATGTACTTCGTGTTCTCATGCTTATTTCTAAGGATTTGTCTTTCACTTGTTCTTGTTCAAACAAACTTGCATCTATCTTATCAAGTAGAATCACTATTAAAATTATTTTAAAAAGGGCAAGTGATTATTTTCATTAATGTTCTTTCATGCTTATCATATATTTTTCCGCTGTGCTACTCTCTCCCTTAGCTCGATCATGACTTACTTTATGTTTATACAAAACTCTTAATCCTCTCTTAGTTATGTCTCAACGTTTGTCTTCTTTATTCTAGTTTTGTTTCACTCCACCCTGTTTTGCTAATAACAAAGGGGGAGAATAAAATGCTAAATCATATTGATTAAGGAGTAGGATTCACTAGATTAAGGGGGAGCATGTATCTAGGAGTATACATTAAGGGAGAGTATTTGTGGAGGGGGAGCACTCTTAAATGATCTCAAATTCTGATCTTTATCTTATAATTACTGGGTGTCATATATCTTTATAAAAACACAAATTCTTTATATATGAATCTGATTTATCTCTATTGGATTTGTTATTATCAAAAGGGGGAGATTGTTGGAACATGATTTTCCGCATCCCTTTGATTTGAGAATAACAAATCCTACTTGTATTTGATCTTGTTGCCATTATGTTTTTAGCATGCAGGTTTGGACAGTTATGACACCAGGTTGCAAAAACAATGGCCTGGCACTAACCACAAGCTGAAGGATTGAAAGCTATTTACCGTCAGGCGTTAAGCTTAATGTTGGGCGTTAGCGCTAGACAAAAATGGCATGCGACGAAATTGTGTTCGACGAAAGAAGAAACTCCGTTCGACGAAAATAAGAATTCCATTCGACGAAATGTGAAGACCGTTCGACAAAGTTGTCGTCCGACGAAATAGGGTGAAGAAAAAAGTCAATGTCAGGCGTTACTGTCAATGCTGAGCATTATGTGGTCGACGAATTTGGCAAGGAGAAAGCATCCGTGATTTCAGGAGGAACATTAGGAATGATTTGCCCAACGCGCCGCATTAGCCTTAACGCCAGCGTTGATATTGCCTATAATAAAACATTCCTAAAGTGCAGAATATCCTTCCTCTTCTGAAGATCCGAGCAATTAATATATTGCTATACATGGTCAACGCCAGGCATTAGGACTTAACACCGGCGTTAGCTCAAATTCTATAAATCAGAGGATTTTGTCTTCTCCGACTACTGATTGTCAAGAGCCCTCTTCCAGCACTTCAGAAACCTTGTCAAGGCCGTATTTTCTAGACCATCATCTCCCACACATATTCAAGCAAAGAATTCAAGAAGGACCGGATCAACGCTTACACAACGCGAAGAACACACGCTTTGACTTCAAGAATATTCAGCGTGCCTTCGCCATCTCCAGAATTCTTCTAGGGAGTTTTTACTTGAATTTAATTTTTGTCTTTTATTTTTATCTTTGTAATCAATTCGTGAATTTGCCTCGTGTTGGCGACTGGGTCTGGGTATGACTTAGGGAGAAATTCGCCTCGTCTTGGCGACTAGGTCTTGGGAGTAGATCTAGGGGGTGCTCGAGGCCTTTCTGGGGATAGGAAGGCTAGAACGGCTTTAGGTCGTATCTAGGGAGAGATCGGCTAAAGCCAACCGGTTCGTGGGGATACGAGTCGGTATAGAAAACAAAAAGAGTTTTCATATTTATCGCCTCAATCACAAGCGACATAGAGATTAAACTTTGTAATCAACTTTATTAATGATAATCATGTCTTTTTGATTTAATAAAATTTATTTGCTACTCTTTGTTTTATATTCACTATTATTCAAATAAAATATCAAAAGTTTTCTATTAAAGCTTAAGATTTTTAAAACCCTTATTCACCCCCCCCCCCCCCCCCCCTCTAAGGGCGCCTCAAGATCCAACAATATGTTACAGTGCAATGTTAAGGACCCGGTGGTTGGGGGCCTTGGATGCTAATTAGCATCAACATTGGTTGTATGAGGGGAAATGTAATAAGGCTCCTTTTGTGAGCCCTTGGGTGCTTGATAGCACTGGTTGTGCATGGGAATTACATGAATGTGCATGGTTTACACATGGTGGTGTAATGATCATGGTTGGAGGATTACTTATGGCGGTTCTACGGGCTTGCTAGTCGTGACACCGACAGAAGCTGCCTGTTAGACTCTAGACCGGTTGGGTTGGTCTCTTGGTGCTCACTTCCCAAAGTCCGCTTCCATGTTATGAAGACTCAGCATGATGCGAGCAGTACGCAGGGTCTCCGCTGTGTGTTCTTAGTGTCGAGGCATACATAGGCCTAGGTCTGTTTGTGTTCATACCCATCTAGTAGTGTAGAAGCCCGTTCCACTGCCACCGTATGTCCACGATGGGTGGCGCCTTAGGGGTTAGCTACCCTCGAAAAGCAGGAAGTACAGGTTTATGTCGATATAGCAAATATGCATGTGTGAGTCATTATATCATAATCATTGCATTGCATTCATCCTTTCATGATCATAGCATTGCACCACATTGGATCCTCATCATATAAACTTGTATGGGCACATTTTTATGGTGGTTTACTTTATGTTCGGATCCTTAACTTATAAGCTTGTATGGGCATCCATATAAGTTAAGTTCAATTCAGTTATCTATATACTCTGCTTGCTTATACTCTGTCGTTGACCCTACTACTTGTTAGATGTACATTTTATACATTTGATATACTGCTGTGATTACATCTTTTAGTGCCACCTGCCTTTGCTACTATTGCCTATATTGCAGCTTCTCTTCATTCCCTTCCGCCCGGTGCCTTGGAGTCGTTGGGGGAGAGGATGTGAAGCCACTTAGTATTTATGACTAACGGTTGTTGCACACCTCTTTTTAGGAGCGCACCCAGGAGCAGCAGTGCAGGAGCTCTGTCAGTGAGGACATGGCCGATGACTATGATACCATCAAAATCGTCAGTGACAAATGTGAGTGATAGTTTGGAGATGTAGCCCTTGGGGCATTTCTTGTGATACTCTGATATTTGCAGGAGCTCTCAGAGCTACCTGTCTTTTGTATAATTGTGACACCTTTACTTATATGTGAATTTATGGCTTCTGTCTTGTATACTATTAAGGGGTTGGCTTGATGATATTGGTTTGGCCGGCAGGAGAGGCATCTTGTGGAAGAGGCTAGCTCGTGTGCTGGTGCTTCCGCAAGGCTGCTGTCCTGGGTTAGGACTTCCCTCGGTCATGTCTTGTGTTTCGGGAGGGGGGGGGGGGCGTCCTACAAATGGTATCAGAGGTCAACGATCCTGAGATAAAGAAGTCCATTTCCTCATGGTGCCACGCCTCTAGCCTCTTCAGTTTGAGGACAAACTGAATGAGCGGAAGCGGTGGTGTGTCCATGTGTGATTCACATTAAGTGTGTCCATTACCTTTCTTTAAGTAGCCAACCTAACCAAAAAATCTACCTTGTGTAGATTCTGGTATGCTCGGAGCCAGCAACTGGCACCCCCGTACCTCCAGGACCTACTTCGTTCCAGCAGTCTGAGATGGGTCAGACCCTGACGTCGATCTTGGATGCCTTTAGGTCTCAGCAAACCCCGTGTAGCAGCAGGATCCGAACTCAAATTGGTTAAGCACCTACCGAGCTTTCTCTCCTCCCACCAATCATGGGACAGAGTCGGTGGTCCATACAGAGGAATGGTTAGACACAGTGCAGGAGCTGCTGACGGGGATTCGATGCCCTGGCAATATGGCAGTCATGTTGGCAGTCACGACCTTGGATCTACATGCCAAGAGGTGGTGGAAGTCCCTTATGGGCTCCACCTTTGAAGGGTGTAACTACCTTGACATAAGCTGGGATGAGTTTGCGAATGCATTCCTGGATCACTTCATCTCTTCTACGTCCCGTGATGAGCTCGAGGAGAGGTTCCTAAAGCTGAAGCAGGGATCTAGATTAGTAGTTGAATACCAGTGGGAGTTTCAGCACCTTGCCAGATTCGCAGACTCCTACGAATTGGATGACCGTGGTTATGCAAAGTTGTTCTACAAGGGTCTGCGAGATCCCCTTAGGCAGGCTCTTCTCTTGGTCGACAATTCGAGCCTCGCTCAGATTATAGAGATGGCATAGAAGTTGGAGGCGGACTACTTGGGGGTCCAGGCTAGGAGTAAGAGGCCTGCAGAGGGTATGATGGAAGCAGGACCCTGCTTCAGAAGGAGGCAGAATGTCAGGATCAGAGGAGGATACCAGAGGAGAGGTGGTGGCATTTCCGCCAAAATTTCAGGATGGAGCAGCCAGCACGACCGCTACCATTGCCCCCGCCTCAGCAGGCTCAGGGTTAGGCACCTCAGCAGGCTCAGGGTCAGGCACCTCAGCAGCCAAGAGAGCCCTTTCAAAGGGTTTGTTATCACTATCACCAGCCAGGCCACATTCAGATCTATTGCCTGTAGCTACAAATGAATGCTCTGAATCGTCCCATGGCTCTGTGACAACCCGCATTTTCCCACGAATTTAATAAATATTATCATAGCAAAGGGAAACTATGCGATATGATGCCACGTCAAGCAGGGGACAACTATCGATGCTCAGGCAAACACTTCTTACGATTATTTTATAAAAGGCATAAATGCTTGGATTAAAAAGAGAATTTTACATTTTTGCTTATGACCGCATCCCTCGGTCCGGTAGATCATCTAGTCCACGAGTAGAAAACTATATATACGCAGCGAAAAATAGGTTCATTTTATCCTACATGAGCATAAAGGTCAACATCCCAGAAATGATATGCACATATCCATGTTTAGTATAGTACGAAAAGATTTTCTACGATCTTCAAAGTATGTGACATTTATTTAAAATCATGATATGCAAAAAAGACATTTTTATACGAATAAAGTAACTAATGCATCCTAGCATAAAGCTTCCCAGAGAGCAAGTAGGTAAACAACTTGAAAGTAACAGCAAAACAACTAGCAAGTAAACTAGCACAAGAAAACTTGAGCTATGGGCGTCAACAACTGACACGAGCCCATAGAAAAGAAAGAAAACATCCAAAAGAGAGCAACAACTAAAGAGCTGCCCGTTACCTATAAGAAAGGAAGGGCCTCGACAGGAAAACTGAACGACACCACTCTAACTCTTGCGGCAGCTAAAGACCTGAACCTGAGACACTCATAAGAAAAGAATGCCTCAGCCCAAAGGGTGCAGGAAAACCAAGATTAGCAGCAATCAGAAATAAAAGATTGCAGAATGGAGAACTAAGCAGATAAAGATCAATAATCTTACAACAACTCGAGCCAGCTCAAACGAGTGCACTCGGTAAGAGGAAAAGCCTGCAGCAGATGGGTAATAGCCAAAGCAATCAAAGCCAACCATGTGACCGCCATTGCGGCTCAGAAGTGGTGGTTATACATATAACATCATAATACACATATATAAGCATATATGTTTATAAGAACTTGAGACTGATCAGCTCAAATAAAACAGGTGGCGGTCCTTTATCCTCTGCCAACCCAAAAAGCCAAACCCGGGTGGTGGTACTCTATCCACTGCCACCCGAAAAGCCAAAACTGGGTGGTGGTACTCTATCCACTGCCACCCAAAAAGCCAAAACCGGGTGGTGGTCCTTTATCCACTGCCACCCAAAACTACCCACCGCACAAGGCTTAAGATGATCCCTACAAAATAAAAGCGCCACAACTACCACAAATTGCAATCCGCCACAACAATTTGCAAGAGAATATTTTAAATGCAGCTCGGCTAAGTGTGAGAGGGATTTGGCTTTTAAACTTTGGTGATAGATAGGTGGAGGTGAAAACAAGGAAAATGGTGTATGCACAACTTGTGTGAGCAATGGTAGTGAAAGTAGGTTCTGATACATATGCTCAAAGTGTCCAATGAAAGGCCTAAATCATTTAAGTAGAGTTAAATCATATAATGTGTACATGCATTGAAGGTCACTTAGGGCGAGTTCTAGACACCGAGAAAGAACATCCTTTCATCGTGGTCCGATAATACTCATCTAATGAGACTACACACAACGTTGCCTAGCATCAGACACAATGACGTTCTAACATGAAGTCGATATACAAACCGCCGATAGATTGCAAAAAAGACGTGTAAAAATACCTATACTAAGAAATTAACTCTAAAACTAATTCTACCCTAGACATGAACACTCGACTAGGAGCACTACACGAGTTTAAAATCCACTACCCGAATCAATTTTTAATTACAAATTAATCAACCCTACACACCATATGGAAATAATAAAACAGAGAATTGACAATTATTCATTTCATAACGTAAGGGTGCGCCACAAAATGCGTGCAAGTGTGATCGAAAAATTGTTTTTTTTTTAAACTTTGGGCAAATTTATGCTAACGGAAATGCAAAAATAATGTTTGCTTATGCAAGTGAGCGAGCAACGAGATGAAAACTACCCCCAGACTTAAATATGACATTGTACTCAATGCAGATAATCATGATGAATGATATGGGGAATGTAAGAAAAATAAAGAGGGGGTAAAAACTTGTTAACCAATGCTCGATAAAGGAGCATTCTGGATGAGGTGTGGCAATGCGGCCCAAAGCTTGGCAAACAAGAGTGCACGACCCAATCTGATCCTGCACACAAGGTTAGCGCCAACAAAAATAAAATAGACAAATAAATATTGAAATTTACTAATTATACTAGACTTGGAGAAATAAAAATGCAGGTAAAAATAAGATAACTATTATGTTTCATATCCCCCCAACATGACTTATTCTTAAATTTAAAAAGTTCTAATTGATAGGAATATGAAAAGAATAATGAACAGGCAACTGTCCCAATATTCCTGTCAGTAGTGGGCTCCGATACGGTGA
This sequence comes from Dactylorhiza incarnata, assembly GCA_033032865.1. Lineage (NCBI taxonomy): Eukaryota > Viridiplantae > Streptophyta > Magnoliopsida > Asparagales > Orchidaceae > Dactylorhiza > Dactylorhiza incarnata. The sequence goes on from JAWHQI010000023.1 coordinate 9,269,809, forward strand.
TAAATTAGTTACCCATCTACCTAAAAAATAATGCCTGCTCTTCACAGGTAGAGAAAACAAAAAATAAGAAGTGATGGAGGAGTGCTCCTCACTAATCTCACCAAAATATAGGTTCTTGCCCAACAAGATGACATATTCTTCAGGATGGATGCAGGAGGAGAAGAAAATGAATGGAGCTTCCTCTATGGAGGGAGGATCAACCTCCTCACATAAGGGGATGCGCTCCTCATTGACTTGAGTAGTATGCTCAATATCCTCCTGGAGTACCTATCAAAATAAAACTTGTATAAACTCAGATAATGAAGGGGGTGTTAGGAAATAAAATAGAAGAAATACCAAAAATAATCAATAATCGGGTGAGTGGTCTCGGGCTCAATCACAGTAGGTTCCAAATATTGATCGTTGTTGGTGTCATATAAATCAAAGTGTAGGGCATTCAAGAACTCAAGAGACTCAATAGTAAGGTGGTCCTCCTCGTCTAATGTAGAAGTGCAAACCTCCTCATAAGAAAGGATATCATCCTCATCCCATTTTGGCGCACTACTAGGCTCGAAGTAGTCATCCTCCCCTTGGGAGAGAACAACCTCTTCATCCCACATTAGCATAGCCCCGGGCTCTGAATCCTCACCCTACACAAAATCTTCGACAGGATCAGTAAAAAATGGCTTAGAAAAGTTTTGCAAAGAAAGCAAAGGAATATTAGTAATATTAAAATCAAAGAATATATGATCAATTACTTCCACAGGTAAATCAAAAGTAGGTAATGAATGTACTTGAGGAGACGGCACCATAATATCAACCTACATATCATCAACAATTCTGATGGGCAAATCCACAGCAGTCTCAAGAAAGTAAGGGGGCGCTATAAATGAGTCATCAGAAGTTGATGGAGCGCCATAATGAGTGGAGGAATACACGATCCGAATAAAAGGTCCATCGTCTTCCTCCATCTGTCGTTTAAAATTGATGCAATACTTCAAGACATGATCTATACTATGACAAAACAAGCACTCGAGATTAACCCTTGACCTCAAAAAAGGCAGGATGCAGTATTGGGATGGTGTTTATTGTGGAGGCAAATAGTTATAATTATTTGATGCACAATATGGAGAGCCTGAAGATTCAGATTTTCTATATTTTGCAAGGAAGGTTTGGTGCTCAACACTCCTCACATAACATATATCATGAGTATGAACAAATGATTCACACCATCTGCATCTCACATTTGTGTACATTGTGGATTGAATGCAGAAACAGAAAACTTACTATGCAAAAATTAACTACACACGAATATAAAAGTAAAATTAGTGAAAAAATGGATTCTAAGAATATTTCAAAAAGGATTTACAAGCGTGGAGAATAATTAAAAGAGGAAAATGTAAATTCCTAAATTTACAAAAATAGAAAAAATAAAAAAGAAACAAAATCAAAATAAGCGCAATATACAAATGGAGAAAGACTGTTATCTCTTGACTCTCTCTCTCTCTCTCTCAAGATACTCACATGGGCTGTGTTCCCCGTCAACTGTGCCAAAAACTTGATGCGAACTCGGCAAGTGCACCGGTCGTTCAAGTAATATAAAATGGGAGTGAATCCACAAGTATCAATCTCACGTGGAGCACAGCGGGGTGGAGTTATTGTTGGGAACGGTGCCACAATATTCCAGATTTGAAGAAGCCCTCACAATATAGATGAACACATCTGTATTTGATGCATGTGCTTTCTTGTCAAGATGACTTCTGGTATATGAATATACAAGCTCAAGATAAGGCTAGACTTAGTGCCATAAGACATAGTTTTGTTAATGTAATCCCTCATTATGCAAGACACCATGTTGACCTAAGATCTAGACTATATTGGACCTGTACTTACTATCTAAAAGACATGCAAGCAAAGTCTAGAAGCCAGGCAAAAGAAAAGAAGTCAAGTTGACATCAATAAAAATAGGTTATGTTGAAATTTGATTGAATACATAGTCGATTGCCTAGATAATCTAGCTGATTGTGCTGAAGTGGGCAGACCTCAATAAAAAGAAAGGATTCACTGTAGGCTGCGATTCAACTAAACAAATGCGCACATGTTTCAAGAAGAATCATATTAATGAAGATTGAGAAAGATCTAAGTATAAAGGTCTATAAAGTGAGCTGAAGCAGATTTGAGTTGAGAAGATCAAAATTTGCATAAGGCCAATGTCATCTTGGTAAACATAATTATCGTCGAGTGAAGGTATCAATATCATCTTGAAGTACCTAAGCTCCAGGACGAGATCATCCTGTAAGCTCACAACGACCCTCATATCATCTTAGAAGTACACTATATATATATATATATATATATATATCTTTAAGTAGTTGCATGAAGGAAGAAATAGATGAAGGAAATTGTTGTCAAGGTCACTTGAAATGTCGTCGAGTAACTAAGATGACATTTCATGAATAATAAGAGGATTCGTCTAGAAGTGCTCAAATATCGCCTTGATGATTATAAAGAGTTATCTAGTCGATTCATGTAGAAGATTTGACTAGAAGGCGCAAGAATTCAAATGTCGTCTTGAAGACTATGAAGAAACATCAAGTCAATACATGTAGAAGAATCGACTAGAAAACTGAAGTAATGAAATATTGTCTTGTGGAAGAGACAACAAGACGATTTGTGTAGACAATTCATCTAGAAGAATGAAGTATGAAATTTCATCTTGAAGAACACCAGTCACCAAGATGATTCGTGCAGATAATTCGACCAGAAGATTATACTATGAAATATCGTCTTGAAGACTATCAAAGACCTCAAAAGATTCATGTAGAAAATTGAACTAAAGTTATACACAGTGCAGATTCGTCCAGAAGAAGTGATTTTGACTAGACATCTAATTGACTGGCGGAAAGGGCTGAATTCAAATTAAAGTGTAATTTTGGTGTCACGTCATTTATTGCCGCAACAGTTTAAGCCAATGAAAGCCGAGCTTTATGGAAAGCTGAGAACTGACATAAAGGATATACGAGGAAGTGATCGTTATCAAGAGTCATTATAAAAGGGTTGAGATGATTTCAGCAAACCTTAATCTTGGGATAGAATCTTTTCCTTAATCAATTAAAAAGAAAGAGCTTGTCGCCGCCGCTGTCCATAAGAAGAGGCGTTCTCATCAGGAAACTCAAGAAGGGAGAAGACATTTTCTAAAAGAAAATCCTTTTTCTCCAAAAGTAAGAGTTCAACTCATCTTGTTGATATGCTAAAAGCTAAATTATTTATCGATAAGAAGAGGAAGAAGGATCTTCACAAGCGCAAAGGAACTATTCTTTATTAAAGCAGATTCTTTCAATTATTCTGCAAGAAGATCAAGGTTGAAGCTAATCTACACCGGGCTTCAAGAAGACTCCAACTTTGCTAAGTATTATTACTCTGAGTCTGTAGAAAGATCTTGTATAACAAATCTTATTTTACTGTAGGATCTCTCTGAGATCTGAGCCATGAGATTCAATTTATTGAATCTGAGTTGTAGGGTCCTGTGTGACCTAAGGTAGGAAGCCAGCCAGTACTTCTGAGATGTAAGATGCTTGGGATCTGAGTGTAGGAGTCTTGGTCTCTGAGGTAGGAAGCCGGTGAGTTCTTCTGAGTTGTAGGGTCCTTAGGAACTGAGGCAGGAGATACAGTCTCTGAGTTGTAGGACTTGCGGATCTGAGCTTTAATGGAGATTGTAGGACTAGTACACTACTAGATAGGTGAACTGGGATAATGGAGTACCAAGAGACACATTATCTTGGGGAACTACTATAAATAACCTGTGTTTATACAGCGATTGGTGTGTGATTGTTGCTCTTAGTTTTATTATTCTGCAAAGTTTTAAAATAGCTGACATCTTACCCCCTTTAGTGAAGACACCCCTGGACTTTCAAGTGGTATCAGAGGTAGGTTTTTCAAAGAAAGCTTAACAGTTTGAACAGATCTACTCTAGGAAGTATCAAATGCTCACCATGACTTATAGGGAGAACTTCAAATCCATGAAGCTGCATATCTGTTGAAAGGAGAACTTTGCAATCTGGAAGGAGAGGGACAAGCTTTTCATGGAAGCCTCTGACCCAGGGATCTTCATTACTGCTGAAGAAGGTCCTTTTCTGCCAACCAAAACCTCATCTATTAATCAAACCAGGCAAGTTCCAAAGAAGTACATTGAGATGGACAAGGATGAGATCATCTTGTCCACTTTGGATAAGAGAGCCAAGAACATCTTAGTAAATGCCATAGATGACTCAACCTTTCAGAATCTGGTGCACTGCATGACTGTAAACGATATGTGGGACTCTTTGATAGTCAATATGGAAGGCACATAAGAAGTGAGAGATGACAGAAAATCACTTCTGAATCAAGAGTACGAAGCGTTCATGCTTGACAAGAAGGACTTCATCTCTGATTGCCATGAGAAGTTCTTCAAAATAGTAAATGGTCTGAGAACATATGGGAGAGAGTTCTGCAACTATGACTTGAACGATAAGTTTCTTAGATCACTGAACAAAGAATGGGACATCAAGATTTGAGCCATAAGAGAAATGATAACTTGACCAATATGCAGCCCCAAAATCTATTTGGAAAGCTGATGTCCCATGAGCTCCAACCGAACACCAAAAAAGCTAAAGAGGAGAACAACAAGTCCCTCGGCAGGGAGAAGTATAGAGCTCTCAAGGCTGAGAGCCCAAGAAGAAGTAGGGAGGAATCTCATATTCCTCATAGAAGACCTGCAGAATCAGACACTGAACCCAACACTTCTGGGTCAGAATGGTTTGATGGAGATATGGCCCTAATCTCCAAATAGTTCAAAAAGCTGCTCAACAAGAGGAGGGAGAGGAAGAATATACCTTCCTCCTCCTCCAGCTCAAGAAGTTCAAAGTACCACAATGACTAACCAAAGAAAAACTCCAAGGGGGAAAGGTATAACTCTAAACATAACAAACAATTTTCTACTAATGTTGTGTATTATGGTTGCAGTAAGGTAGGGCACATCATAACTGATTGTTTCTCAAGAAGGAAAGAGAATTAGAAGGAGGAGGAGAGGAATTCACTCAAAGGCAAGAAGAAGGAGAGGAGCTTCATTGCTATGAAATCCAAGACTCTGATTGACAGCAGCAGCAACTCATCAGACTCTGAAGAAGAAGCATATATTGGGCTAATCACAATGACTGATGAATGGGAAAATATGGATTATCCTGCTGCCGAGTAGGGATAAGGGCACCCCTCACTCTCTCAGAAAGTGAATCTGAAGAAGAAGACTATTATGGGCTTGCCCTATCTAATGATAAAGATCAGGACGACTCACATCCTGCTCAGGTATGCATCCCTTCCACATTTTTCATTACCTAAGTCAAGTATGAAGGACAAGAGTGCATTAAATGCCAAGTCATCATCTAATGAGGGTATTTCTGATGGAGGGTCAGAGGATTGCTCATCATGTAATGATGAGAATCATTTTGATCTATTGTAACAGTTTGGTACCCTATTGGCTACTCTCAAGAAGAGCAAGAAGCTGGTCAAATCTCAAGCTGAGGAGATAGGGATACTCAAGCCATTCGGATCTTAAGTAGATGAGAAGACCAAGGAGATCACTGAGATGTCCTATGAGCTTATGGTACTTCAAAAGAAGTATGAAGCTCAGAGTAGAGTAGTCATGTCTTTGGTGGTCAAGCTCCTTGCTGAAAGGAAGCTTGTTGTAAGTTTCTCAAAGCCAAAGACTGTGCTCCCTATCATAGACAACTTCTCTTCTCCTTATAGAGGAGGTCTTGGATATAATAAGGAGAAGGTGGGAATCTCCACAGATTCAACCATCTTTCAGAAAGTCATATTGCCCTCCAATACATATAATAATGACCTAATCTATGGATACCTCTCTAATGAATGCTCCACCATTAGAACAAACCCACAGAGATCGGGAAGGAGAGTAGACATTGGACAAATTGCTTTTAAGGCACTTCATGAGGAGATCCAGAGGAAAGATCATGGGTCATTTGTATTTGGCTTGACAACACCAACATCTAAAGGAAAGGAAAAGGCACTTCCTCAAAAGCCTATCCCTAAGATGAACCATGTGACTATGCAACCCACCTTCAATCATGCATACAGTCACAAGATCCATCAAGAAAAGGGTAAGAGTGTAGCAACCTGCTCTTTTGATCACCAACACCCTCACTCCATTTATAAGGTGACTCAGAAGAGGAGGTACAACAAGTTTGAGTGCTGGTGTTGTGGAAAAAAATTCCACTATGCCTTAGATTGTTGGTTCAACCCAATAGTTCCTAGGGCAAAGAATGTGAGGCTTGCCAGCAGTTTTGTTTTGAAGTATTCTGCATATATGACTACTAATTCTCTAGGAACCAGAAGTATCTGGGTTCCTAAGAAAAAGTAATCTTGTTTTGCATGTATGTCCAAATACCACCTAAACGCCAAAATAGTATTTGGATAGTAGGTAGTCTAGGGAGATGTATGATGTAAGGGCACCAGAAGTTAGGTTGAGAGAATTGTCTAGTACTCCAGGGACTGAGGAGGACAACTTTCTAAGTCATGCATGGTGACACTAAAGTGAAAAGATGATTAATGCGTAAATCCAGCACACTGCAATAAGCGAGAGCTTAACTGCGGCACAAAATGGCAAGTGCACTGATCATTCAAGTAATATATATAATGAGAAGTGAATCACCAAATATCTATCTCACAAGGAATACGAATTTTTGAAAGAGATTTATTGTCTAGAGAATTTCAATTGTGAAGTTTTGAAAGAAAAAAATGGGCTTTGATTTTGTTGGAAAAACTAATAACCCAAAACTAAAAAAAAATGTGGGTCGCAAACACCGCTTCGCAAACATAAACTGGTCACTTACTTAATCACCACTTGTGATTGAGGATCACACATCCAAGCTACCACTCACACACATTCAACACCACATCCACGTAGGCATGAAAAAGAGATAATCTCATAGACAAGATTATAAAATGCATACAAAATTCATGCCATTCATCACAAAGTTATAAAATGAAAAGCTACAACATCTAGATTTGTGTGAAGAAAGGAGAGAGATACAACCGAATCCAAAGGCTTGTTGTAGATCAAAGATAGGGGCCAGTGGGTTGATAATCCGCTACAATCTTTGATCATCCACTACATTCGAGGTTCGAGAGGGTTGTCACCACCTCCTAATATACCTGAATTCTCTATTAGAGCTATTCGCCCATGTCAATCTCTAAGAAACCCTTGCTTTTCGATGAAGATGCCTCCAATGTATTGAAATCAACCCTTGATGATGAAGGATGCTCTATGGCAAAGCCCTAAGTAGTGGAGAATGGATGAGGGAGCTGGATCTTCCCCTTATGGGCTTTTAGATGGACTCTCCCGGAGGAGGAAAAATAGTGCTGAAAATCGGTATTTGGAACCCATAAAATTTTGCAAAAAATAACTTAAATAAGAATCAACCATAGCTCGCGCGATCTGGCGCACGGCCGTGCGCGCATACAAATATTAAAATAAAACGGCGCTGAAATACGGCGCACCATCAATTCAAACTTCAAATCAAATAATCTGCCCGTGCCTTTTTATCTCGCACGGTCAACACTGCCCTTGCAAGAAGAAAATGCACGACCAGGGACAAGACACATAAAATTCAAAGGAACAAACCCACACGGTCTGAAGTACTCGTGCTCTAAGGAAATTGCATGACCATGTGATTTGTCTAAAAGAAAACCACCAGTGCGATAATCTTGACGCACTATTGAATCTGACCGTGCGAGAAGGAAATGCACGAGCGTGCACAGAAGACCCATTTCAAGCCAAAGCAAGCATTCTACTAGAAGGTTGCTCACGCACGATCACTAGGTCATGCGAGAAGAAAAATGCATGACCGTGCAATTTCCAAATTCAACTAGACGAATAACCACGCACTCCCGTGCGTGAAGAAAAACACATGACCGTGCGTGAGCAACATCATTAAACCAAAAAACATAACTCATGCTCGCAACATGCAAATGGATCGAGCCGAATAGCCATCGACATGTGCAGATTTGCCAAGTGCATAAAAGTGGGTAAATGGGAGAGCAAAGTAATGTCTCCACATTACTTTGTAAAATTTGGCATCAAAAGTGCTTCAAGCGTGAAAAGTGATAAAGTGAGAAATGCGCTCTTTTCATATAATGGTGAAGCTAAGACAATAAGAAACACGCCCAGATGAGTCTAAAAAATGCAATATGAAAACTACTCATCAAATACCCCCAGGCTTACTCGTTTGCTAGTCCCAAGCAAACAACTCTCCATTAAGGTAGGAAAATGTAATGCTTGCAAGGATATTGAATAATAAGGGTAAAAAAGAGAAGTCTCTCGCCTGCGTGTATAGATATTTCATCAGAAGAACTTTCTTAGCATATATACTAGCTTATAACATTCTAAAATGCGTTTTAATTTATTATTTCTACTCCTAATTAGAACAACAGTAAGTCCTAGAGTCAGGTATTGGCAAAAAGTTGCGTGATCGCTCAGATCTTCATTACGCAAAGTCAGAGATTGAAACAGACTCCAAAGAAATCCATCAATAACAATGTCCATAGGCTTGCCCTTTCACACCCTCTCCACGACACTAGTCGATTTAACAAGCTTGAATCAATATGACTTTTAATAGGATAAAGAGTGGGCTTAGGTTTTCATTTTTGATAAACAAGTATAAACGCGAAGGCTAAAACACCTAGACCAAAAATGAGCTTGCAAACAAATGTTATCCAAGAAATAAAAAGCGTACACAAATCCTCTTGATATGTATGAAGAAATAAGGGTTGTGTACCTTGCCTACTCCAAACACAAATATTTTTTTTTTCTTCTTTTCATTTCTTTCCAAATCTCAAATATCTTTTGATTTGTTTCATTTCAACATGCATCTTGTTTTTAAAAGCAATGTATTCAACTTTTCAATAATTTGTTTTCCTTAAGATACCCGACCACCACATTAGAAACACTTTATCACTCCCAAAATTTATTTAAAAAACATTTTTAGCTCAGACTTAGGTGTGTGATTTGGATGTTATTTAGGCTTTGGTGAATTATTTGGTGGACCTGAATCAAAGGCAGGGGTAAGGATTAAGTGGTGTGCACAAGGATAGATCATGTAGGTAGGGTGCAAAAGCTCAAACAGACCAAGAAATGGCCTATATTACGCACACACGAGTGAACTAACCTATGCAAATGTCTTGAGGGTCGCTAGGGGCAAGGGTTGTTCTGCTTGATCCTTTTCTCTCAACACTTATTGTTGTTCTGTTGTTGTATGATAATGAAGAAGAAGCAGCAGATTATGTTCCTGTGCAAAGAGTGCTCTTCTGTAAATCTGTCTTTTAAGGTTTGAGGAGGAAGAAGATGAAGACCCTAGTCGATAGCCAGAAGAATGTAATAACTATTCTGCTTCTCTTCTCCTCTTTTTGCATACTTATTGTGTATGATTGTATTTTCAAAAGTCTTTCTCCTTTTGGCTTGTCTTGAAAAGGAATTCACCTATTTTCTTTTCTTCTTTTGTTCTCGACCCGTCAATCCATTTTGAATAGCTTCCAAAAGTGATTTGTTGTGTCCTGGAATGCTTCATTCTATTCTTGGCAACAAACGAGCCATTGGAGAACTATCTCTAGCCTGTTGATCCTTCTGAAAATGTCCCAAAAGGACAGCTGGAAAAGCTTCCTTTTTCTGACTATATTCGACGCTACATCGACTTCATCAATCTTCATGTCGACGCACCTCTGAGTTCTTATCGACGTTGCTTTGATTTTCTTTTTAGCTTTGGGTGAACTCAGATGTCGACGTTACTTTGATACTTTATATATTGATGTACCCATCGAGTTGAAGCATTTGACTTGATCTCTTAACTTCTGCGTCGAATTGTAGTCGACGTTGCGTCGACTTGTTAGATGGCTCCGACAAGCTCTATCTTCTGCGTCGAGTCCCTTTCGACGTTCCGTCGACTTGACTTATACTCCGACAGGCTAAATGATCCATTTCGACATTAACTCAGAGTTGTGTTGATATCAAGCCGAAGTTGCATCGACTTGTATTCGACGCAAGTCTTAACTTAACTGAATTTAAGCTTGTCTTGACTTGGTCTAGACACTCTAAGTTGAGTGTGACATCCTGAGACATCTAATGTCCAGATTACCCTTACTATACAATGTGGGTAATAAACCTATGAACTAAAATCACTTATAGTTAATTTGTTATGTTAAATCAAAAGGGGTTTTTCCCAACAATCCCCTCCTATTTATCTTAACAAATTTTACAATTTGTGTTAAAGTGATTTTACACAAACTTTTACATAAATACAAATACAAATATAAACAAGACATTTAGAGACAATATGATATGATAGAACAAAATCACAAGCCATTTTATTCATTGTCAAGTAAATATATTGTTCACCACATCTATTTGTCAAAATACATGAGTTTCAATGCTCCTTATCAGGAGTTTTTCTTTTCCTTGAAAATACTTTTGGTATTACTTTCCTTGCAGTAAATGTAAGAGGTTCTTCATCTTCTTCAAGATTCATATTAGCCTCTTTACTGATTTCATCATCTTTGGGAAGCTCCCCCTAAGATTAGCATTCTCCTCAGCATTTAGGGCAGCCTCCTTAGCCATCATTGTCACTTCATTCATTATCTGTTCATCTTCTAGGAGCTCCCCCTGAGTTGATGGAAGTTCCCCTAGATTTACTGCAGACAACTCCCTCTGATTTTCTTCAGGTAATTCTCCAGCTGCTTCTTGAGATATTGTAGAAAGCTCCCCTTTATTATTTGCATCTGGAGACTCTGTCCTTACTGATTGAAATACAGTGAGTTTGTTAGGATTTTCCACATCCTTATCCTTCACCTGGTCATTCTTTTCTGGAACTGACCTTTCCTCCTCCTGAATGTTCTCCCACTTCTTAACCATGCTGATAAGAGAGGTTAAGAACTCTTTAGTGACCATGGAGGAGGACACAAATTCCTTGAGAGCCATGATGGACCCTCTTGAATCAAGTATCTCACTTTCCATCTGAGAGTACTTTTTATTAAACCTTCTAGCTTGAGTGGCAATTAGGTCAGCAAAGGTGCTGGAAGCCAGCCCTACTGCCTTTATAATTGCTTGTTCAATATCAATTGGGGTGTAGAATGGGAGGTAGAGGCAGGTGGAGCTGTGAGGTTCTCATTCAGGTCAGGAGGGTCTTGTTAGGCAGGGGAAAGGGATTGGTAGGTTTCTAGAGAGATATGAACTGGTGGTGGTGGAGGAGCAGGCTGATTGTCTGTAAGTAGGATGGATGGTTATTATTGTGGTTGGAGAGGAGAATATGGTATTTGCTCTGGAACTGTAGTGGATGGGGTGGACTGGATATTCTGAGCAGGAAAATCTTCTGGAATGGTATCTTATTGTGTTGTTGTAGGATCCTGTGCTGGGATGTCTTCCCCTGGGAGTTCTGGGACTATGTCCTATGGAGTTAGAGAGGGAGGAGGAGAAGGTGCAGCTTGACCAGGCTTTAGGATCTTCCTGGTCCACTTAGAAAAGATCCCAATGTTGATCCTTTTCCCATGAGGAATTGGTACTCCTTTTGATTTGCACACTACAGGATAGTGGTGGAGAAGTACTTGACTCATAACTCTCATATATGCATTTTCCTTATGAGAGTACCTGTGCCCAATCATTTTTAGGAGGCATCTCCCCCCAATTTATCTTCTTCTTAAGAATCAGAGCCCCCGTCATCTGAAGTTGTTGCTTGGGAATAGCATCATGTGCTGAAATCTTGCATAACAGCACCTTCCCCACAATATCTGCAAAGAATCTATATTCTTCTCCAAGGTCAATTTTCTTCATATTGATGGCTTTATCTTTCTTGAACTTCATAATCTCCAGTGCCTTCTTTATCTCATCCCCTGACAATTCATCTGAGTCACTCCCAGTTGGAAGATCATATGTCTGGTTTAGTAATTCCTCTGTTATACTGATATCTGTTTTAGACACTTTTCCCATAAGTGATCCATCCTCTCTTATTTGAACATTATCTTTAAACTCAAACAATTCGATGTTCAGGATCTTGCATCTTGTGGATCTTAGTTTGGTTAAACTAGCATCTTGAAATAAGCCAAGAATGGCTATGAAGCTTTCGGCCGCTACACTGAAAGATTCGACATATATAACAAAACCAGAATTCACTTTTGGTGGAGCCATCAATTTGAGGTACCTGCAAACATAAGAGAAAATGAGAGAGAGGGAGAGAGAAAAAGCATGAGAAAACTAGAGAAGAGTGAGAGCATGAGAGCAAAGAGGAGAGAATTCGAAAGCGTAATGAATTCGATGCTGATCTTTCTTAAAAGAAGATGATTCATGCTGCTTAGGGTTTTATCCGAAGCACCGTCGAAAAGATTGATAGACAGCGTGCCAAAATATGTCGAAGCTGCTGCTAGAAGTAAAATTGTGCGTGATGTCATGTCGATGTTGCGTCGATTAAACACACCTTCAAATTTGATGAGCAATTATTCATTCGACGTATCCGTCGATATGAAGTCGACGTTGCATCGAATGCTATTCAATTGTCTGATTTAGATGGCTCTCGAAGCTAGTGTCGAATATAATTAGACGGTACATCGAATTCCATTCGACACAACACTGAATTAACAGTGGCATATTTCTTTTGTAGTAGGCATCGAGTAGAATTAGATGGTACGTCGAATTCTATTCGACGCAACTCTGAATGAATTGTTACATTTACTTAGAAGGTTCTTGCTATTTTTCCAGCAATGATTTTCATTAAAAATAGTATTTATACTATTGTTTTCACGACCTAAAGAAGATGATATGAAGATTCAAAGTAGAAATCACTCCCCTGTTGGATTTGGGTCTTTATTAGACCATAGTTCTTCCTTCCCCTTCCATTATCTCCTAGGACGGATCCTACTTATTCCTACACAAATAGCTTAAACATTAGAAGGAACCCAGGTTACCTTGGACCCTTTGCTTTTACCATTATAAGGTTCTATCAAAGAGTAGAAGGGTCTTTCATGATATCCTTTTGGATGATAAGGAATGGGTCTACCAAACCTATGTTTATTATTTTGGTAGTTGATATGTGTATATAATGTATCTAAATATAAAAGATCAGCAGAGTGTTTTATTATTCTAATTTTGGCTTTAGCCTTTTTGTTGTTGTTGGTTACTTTCTCTGAATTTCTATTTCCTAAAGATTTATTTTCTTTGTTTGGATTCATGTTATTAACTGTAGTTGTTTTATCTAGATGGTTAACATTCTGATCCTTAGGTTTTGCCCAACCTTCATTAGATTGACATTCACTAGGTCTAATAAATCTAACTGGATTTTTCCAGGCAGGTTTCCTAGGGACTTCTGTGCTAGTGCATGGGTCTGCTCCTAGAACTAGGTGCTTAAATCTCATGGATAGATTTTGTGTAATATTTTTGAGCTTTTGACTCCTCCCATTGAGAGAGTCCTCAAAGGCCTTTGCCTTTGTTAGCTCTTCTTTTAGTTTTAAGTTTTCTTCTCTTATTTCAGCTAGTTCTGATTCCTAATTATTAATCTCTTTTATTAAGTCTTGATTTCTCAAATCTAGGTCATCTTCTTTTAGATTTTCTAGTTCTAGCCTAGTTGTTTCTATTTCTTTTTGTATCTGAATATGATCATTGCAGAATTCTTTAAAACAAGTTTTAAAATCATCAGAGTTGAAATCAAAATTATCAAATAGAGATACCTATTCTTCTTCATCATCATCTGATGACATCCCGAATGCCATCATGTAAGCTACTTCTGCTTCTACTTCTTCATCACTTTCAGATGAAGAGGAGCTTAACTCTGCTTTAGAGTCACTCCAGGTTTCAACAATGAACACCTTGCCCTTCTTCTTATCTTTCTTCCTGAAGGACTTCTTCATTTATTTCTTATTGATGCTGCTCCTATCCCTTTGCTCTTCTTGGCAGTCAGGAGCAAGGTGCCCTGGTTTGTTGCAGGAGAAGCAGATCACTTCTTTCTTTGGAGTCTTATCAAACCAAGGCTTTGAGCTCCACTCTTTTCTTTTTGAGTCTTCAGTCTTGACCCATTTTCTGAATCTCCTTGCCAGGAGACAGAACATTTCATCTTCTGGAGTGGAGCGCTATCCTTCAGTATCTTTTAGAGCAAGGATCCTATGGATAGGAGTTGGAGTTGTCTCCTTTGCCTCTGTTTCAGCTCTGTTTTTCAGTAGCATCTCATATGACTTAAGCTTTCCTAGCAAAGCATCAGTAGATATTTCTCTATGGCATATGGACTCTCTGATGGCCCAAATCCTTGAATCCCATGAGCTAGGGAAGCACATGAGGATCTTATCATTTATTCCTATCAAGGATATCCTTGTCCAGACTTTTCAGCTCGTTGACAATAATACTGAATCTGTCATACATCTCAGCAACAGATTCATCAGCTTTGTTTTGAAACTTCTCATATTGAGATATGAGAAGGTACTTCATGTCCTTTCTTTCATCAGAACTTCCTTCTACCATTCTGGAAAGAGATTCCATATATCTTTAGCTGATTGGCAGTCAGCTACCTTCTGGAATATGCCATCTAATATGGTGGATACCAGAATGTTCATAGCTTTGGCATCACATGCCTTCTACTTCTTCTAAGTCTCTGTCCACTCAGCCCTAAGCACAAGTTCCTGTGTTGAAGATCCACTGACATCTTTCTTGTATGGGGATGGAGGACCTAAAATGATAACATCAAAAATGTCCTCATCAATAGAGTTCATATACAACTTTTTTCTGTCCTTCTAGAGTGTAAACTTATTCAGATTACACACTAGAGGTCTTGTTGATGCATAATCCTTAGAACTCATATTATTTAAAAACAGTTTTAATTAATTTTTTTTAAAAACAATAAATGAGAGTAGGAGATCTTTTGATCAAGGTGTTAACCTTTTAATGATCAACCTCCCTCTGATACCAACTGAAAGTGCACAGTGTACCTCTGAGAATTCTCTAGAGGGGGTTAATAGAGATTTAAATATTTTTACCCTAACTATGCATACAATAAAAAAATTCTAAGGTATTATGAACTGATCAAAACCCACACAGAATAAATAAGTGTTGTAAATATAAAGCAGGAAAACAACAAGCTATATATGGGACAACACAGAAAATGCACAACACAGAAGCCACAAGATTTTTATAGAGGTTCCACAAAATGTGGGTAGTCCTCTCTTCTACCTCCCTGGTAGGATTGCACAACCTGTGCCTAAGTCTTTTGATAAGGAGACTCTTAGAACCCAAGATATTTTGATAAGGAGATCATGAACCACTCAGATTTTTTATAAGGAAATCTTGAACCACTCAGATCTTTTGATAAGGAGATCTTGAACCACTGAATCCTTTGGAAGAGGGATTCTTAAAACTCTTTACAAGTGAAGGAAATAAGAAGGAGAAAGAAAGAGAGAGGGAGAAGAAGAGAATTCTGTTCTCAGAATTCTTCAGAAGCTTTGTGGATGCTTCTCTCTTGCTTTCACTAGATCTGTAATAATAAACCCTTGCTATGATAGTGATAGTTTTCAAGGGTTGTTGTGCTTGATCCTTTTCTCTCAGCATTTCTTGTTGTTCTGTTGTTGTATTATAATGAAGAAGAAGCAACAGATTATGTTCCTGTGCAAAGAGTGCTTTTCTATAAATCTGTCTTTTAGGGTTTGAGGAGGAAGAAGATGAAGACCCTAGTCGACAGCCAGAAGAATGTAATAACTATTCTGCTTCTCTTCTCATCTTTTTGCATACTTATTGTGTATGATTGTATTTTCAAAAGTCTTTCTCCTTTTGGCTTGTCCTAAAAAGGAATTCACCTATTTTCTTTTCTTCTTTTATTCTCGACCCGTCAATCCATTTTGAATAGCTTCCAAAAGTGATTTGTTGAGTCCTGGAATGCTTCATTCTATTCTTGGCAACAAATGAGCCATTAGAGAACTATCTTTATCCTGGTGGTCCTTCTGAAAAGGTCCCGAAAGGACAGCTGGAAAAGCTTTCTTTTTCTGAATGTATTCGACACTACGTCGACTTCATCAAACTTCATGTCGACGCACCTCTGAGTTCTTATCGATGTGGCTTTGAATTTCTTCTTAGCTTTGGGTAAACTCAGATGTCGACGTTACGTCGATACCTTATCGGTATACCTGTCGAGTTGAAGCATTGGACTTGATCTCTTAACTTCTGCGTCGAATTGTAGTTGACGTTGCGTCAACTTGTTAGATGGCTCCGACAAGATCTATCTTCTACGTCGAGTCCCTTTCGACGTTTTGTCGACTTGATTTATACTCCGACAGGCTGAATGATCTGCTTCCACATCAACTCAAAGTTGCATTGATATCAAGTTGAAGTTGCGACGACTTGTATTTGACGCAAGTCTTAACTTAACTGAATTTAAGCTTGTCTTGACTTGGTCTAGACACTCTAAGTTGAGTGTGACATCCTAAGACATCTAATCATCAGATTACCCTTACTATACAATTTGGGTAATAAACCTAAGAAGTAAAATCACTTATAGTTAATTTGTTAAGTTAAATCAATAGGGGTTTTTCCCAACATATGTATTCCTGCTGCCAGACGATGGATTCTCCCAACCACGACATCGTCTGATATATGTCCGGGAACTGCTCCTCGAAACTCATTCTAGGAGCGAAGGAACTTCTGCACGCATTGTTGGAACCCTAGTTTTGATTTGGATTAGGATCCATCTTTGGTCTAAGTTGTTATCATAACATATCTTGTATAAACTAGATCAAATCTCATTAAGACAGAAAAGAATATAATATAAACTGTGATCGACGAAAGGCTAGCAGCGCTCGACGAAATATCAAGGAAGCTGTGATCGACGAAAAGCTAACTGCGATCGACGAAAGTTCTCTTTAGCTGCGTTCGACAAAAACCAAGCAGCGCTCGACGAAAGGACTCTGAAGCTGCGTTCGACGAATTCCAAGCAGCGCTCGATGAAAGTTCTCCAGCAGTTAATCAATGATCAGGACGAAAAACGTCGAGCTCAGCCCGATGAACTTCAAGCTAAGATCGACGAAATATGTTCAGCTTTATATATTCTCATTTCTCAGCTCGACTAAAATTCTAGATCTAATAAAGCAATATTTTTGTATAGTTTCTATTTATATATTTGTTTGAATTATCACTGCCTCACATTAATGATATAGCAATTGCAGAACAACAATTAATATAGCCGTTGCAGAACATTGATGATATAGCCGTTGCAGAACAGCTTAAATTAAAGATGGCAGTTTACCGTCTCGAGGAGTCCAGTTAATAAAAAGTCTTTATCTCTTCCCTTTCAAGATAGTAAGACAGAGAGAAGGAATAGAGTTAAGAACTCAACATAAGAGAGAGAAGCTCTCTAGATTACATACAGACAGAGCAAGCACAGAGAACAACATATTTTATCTATCTTGTTGACTAACTCTTCTCTACAGATCATCTTCATCCTGAGACACTTAATCCAGATCATTTGCTCAGGATCTCAACTGCAGAAGAAGAAGAAAGGAGTACTACATTCTAGAGAAGAAGCTTCCTCACCTGATCATCAAACATTAATCAAATCAGGGGGAGCTCTTCAACATCATCAAGGATCCACTAGAGTCTTCTCTGAAAGAGAAGAACAATATATTTCTTATTTTATTTTAACTGTATAAAGGGTTATAACTCCCTTCAAAAGTTACAGCCATTGGTGGCAGGGCACCTGATCAAAAACCTATAGTTGGGTTAGAGCACCTGATCAAAAGCTCACTTGGTGTGTGCACACCTGATCAAAACTCCCTTGGTGGTAGAGTACCTGATCAACAACCTGTAGTAGAATCCTACCAAGTGTGGTAGAAGAGTAGATGTACCCAGGTTTAGTGGGGAACTACTATAAAATTCTTGTGTCGCCTGTGTTGTGCTTATTTTGCTGTGTTGTGTGTTGTGTTTCTTTATTTTATTTATAACTCACTCTGCAATACACATATAAGTATCACTACTTTAATTCCGCTATAAAATTAAGTGAAAAACCTTTTTAACACTCTATTCACCCCTGTAGAGTAAATCTAAGATCTAAACTCACCTTCAATTGGTATCAAAGCGTGGTTGATTATATCAATCACTTTCAACTGATATCAATTGCACTTTCAATTGGTATCAGAGGTTGGTTGATTTTATACAGGCTAACACTTGAATCCAAAGATCAATTAGATCTTAAATTTATTTTAAAGTTTTACTTTTTCATGGCACAAGAAGAATTTTTCAGACCACCAATCTGCAATTTGAATAACTTCTCTTTATGGCAAGCTAGAATTAGATTATATATGAATGCAATAGATGAAGAAATTTATAAGTTTGTCCTGACAGGACCTCCAACTTCATCAACATCAACAGATGCTCAAAAGAAGCTGAAAAGTGTTGATGCCAAGGCTATGGATATATTAGCTCAATCAATGTCAAAAGACATTTTTCAAATAGTTGCTGATTGCACTTCAGCAAGAGACATCTGGAACTCCCTCACTAGAATGGTAGCTGAATCTTCTTCCACCTCAGGTGATTCAGATACAGAATCAACATCTAGTTCAAGTGAAGTAGAAGAAGAACAAAAAGCTATAGAATTCTGCATGATGACCATAAATGGGTCATACCACAACTCAGAAGCAGAATCTGAATCTGATAAAGATGAGGTAATTTCAAGTTTTGATTTTACTCCTGAACAATTCAAATCAGATTTTAAATTGCTATGTACAGATTTAATAAAATCTGAGAAAGAAATCACATCTCTCAGAAAAGAGTTAACGGAAATAAACAATTTAACTTCTGAAAATACTAAACTTAAAGAAGATTTAAAAACATCAGAAGACCAAATTATTTCTTCGAAAAATAATTCAATTAAGGCTGAAATTTTTGAATAATCTATTAATAAGAAAAATACCAAACTAATGAATATCTCAAGCACTATAAATGCAAGATTAAATGGCAGCAAACATAGCTTAGGATTTTCATCTAATCTATCTAATATTCAAAAGAAAAATACTCTAACTACATCTACAAAATTTGTCTCTGCTAAAGAAAAAGAAATAGTAAAAGACTTAATAGAAATTGTTAAAAAATTTTGTGTTAAACAAAATTCGTCGAACTAAGATCGACGAAATCAAATGACTTCGTCGAACACTGATCGACGAAAGCCGAACACAAAAATCAAACATAATTTTCATGAGATCAGAGCTCAACGAATCAGAGTTCAACGAACTCTGAACACAAAGAATAAATATAACTATTCCTTAATCAGAGATCAATGAAATCACTGCACTCTGTCGACCAGAGATCGACGAAATCAGAATAGTTTATCAAACATATATTTTAATAATTATCAAAGAAAATTTCAATTGGTAAAACACTTAACAAATACAAAGGCCAATATAATACTTAACCTATTGTAAATCTTTTTAACTCCAATTGTAATCAAACAAAAAGTTATAAGATTCACTTAAATTTTCTATCTTAAAAACAAAGTCAGATAACTTCATGTTCTTACAGACTTTCTCAGGTCCATCAAGATTTGAGTACTCTACTCTAGTTGCATTGATCAGAAATGATCATGGCACTGAGTTTGAATCTCTTCTGATGAGAGAATTCTGTAAGAAGGAAGGTATCAGGCAATGTTTTTCTGAGAAGATAAAAATTCTTTAGAATCCATTAATAGTTGTAGCAATTCAAATCTAACAAAATCTTCTATCCTAAAATATAAATTCCTTAGAATCCATTAACAGCTGTAGCAACTCATCATATTAATGGAATCCTATTGAAACAAAATCTAGGAATCAGAAATGCTTATATTCACATTTACCCTTCTTCTAGGGGTCTTGATCCAGGGTTCCTGAATCAAGACAGGGGGAGAAAATTAAAAGAAGAAGAGAATTTAAAAGAAGAGAAATTAAAAGAAAGGAGAAATTAGAAGAAGAGAAATTTAAAAGAAGAGGAGAAAATTAAAAGAAGAGGAGAAATTAAAAGAAGAAGAAATGTAGTAATAGAACAATCAATTTTACTATATGTTTATTCTGTATATCTCCTTAAAGCTTTATAATATCTTTTGAAATACTTTATGCTTTGCGTTTTTCTATTTTCTCTTGCTTGGCATCCTAACCCAAATAGGGGGAGATTGTTGGATCACCAGTATTGATTTGGATTAGGATCCCTGTATGTTTTAATTAGGATCCCTATATGTCTTATATTTCAAATCTGTATCCCAACTCAAATAGGGAGAGATTGTTGGAACCCTAGTTTTGATTTGAGTTAGAATCCATCTTTGGTCTAAGTTGTTATCATAACATATCTTGTATAAACTAGATCAAATCTCATTAAGACAGAAAAGAATAAAATATAAACTGCGATCGATGAAAGGCTAGCAGTGCTCGATGAAATATCAAGGAAACTACGATCGACAAAAGCCTAACTGCGATCGACGAAAGTTCTCTTCAGCTGCGTTCGACGAAAACCAAGCAGCGCTCGACGAAAGGACTCTGAACGTGCGTTCGACGAATTCCAAGCAGCGCCCGATGAAAGTTCTCCAGCAGTTAATCAATGATCAGATCGACAAACGTCGAGCTCAGCCCGACGAACTTCAAGCTGAGATCGACGAAATATGTTCAGCTTTATATATTCTCATTTCTCAGCTCGACTAAAATTCTAGAATTGATAAAGCAATATTTTTGTATAGTTTCTATTTATATATTTATTTGAATTATCACTGCCTCACATTAATGATATAGTCGTTGCAGAACTACAATTAATATAGTCGTTGCAGAACATTAATGATATAGCCGTTGCAGAATAGCTTAAATTAAAGATGGCAGTTTACCTTCTCGAGGAGTCCAGTTAATAAAAAGAGACTTTATCTCTTCCCTTTCAAGATAGTAAGACAGAGAGAAGGAACAGAGTGAACATGTAACACCCCAAAACATCCTGTGATGCGAGCAGCCAAATTTTAAAGGTATAGCAGAATTCGTCGAAGGGATTTAGACGAATTCGTCGAGCGAGATAAGGCTTTCGACGAATTCGTCGAACGCTATAAACTTTCGACGAATTCGTCGAACGGAAATAAGACTTCCGACGAATTCGTCAAGAGCAGCCAGCCGTTCGTCGAATGCAGTTACAGTACGGCGATTTGCGAGCTAAAAGACCCGTGACTTCTTGATCATAGCCGTCAGATCCAGGGCTTTAAATCCATGGGCTGGGATTTATTTCTGGGTTATCTTAGAGTTTGTCCAGAGGGGTATATATATATCCTCTTTTACTTAAAATCTTTATCTTCTTCAAGCGTGAAAAAGACGGAAGCCGAGGAAGAACAACGACAGCGAGGAAGAAGATCGAGGCTTCTTCTGCCATTGCCGGAGCTTCGGAGCTCCGAATCGCGTGCCATTTTCAGATCTGAAAAGAGCAGCCTGTTGTGGTTCTTTCTATCCAAATCTCAGATCTATGGTGGGGAAGAAAGCTCCAAGGGTAACGATCCTTCCTCCCAGTCTTAGGACGTGTTTTGTCCTCTCATTCCTTTTTCTATGCTTGCATGAGGAATCCCCCTTTCACCAAAGGGGTGAAGTGTAGGATTTCCTCCAGTTCTTCGGAACTCCGGGTCGATTGTGTCCGTCCCCGGCATATTGCATTTAGAAATCCGGTAGTCGTGTGGATTTAGGAATTTTGTGTGAAGCCTATTTGTGGCCGTGAGCCCGGATCGGTGATGCTTGGACTGCGACACTGCATTTAGGTTAAGCCTAAAATGCGTGCCAGAGAATGTCTCCATGAGATTTTCTATCATAGTGCGGGACATGAGTTTTAGGTGCCTTTTGAGAGCCTAACGGAAGACCCTTTCTTGGGTGGTTGAATGCAAACCTTCACCACTAGATTTGAAGAGGAGTGGTCTTGTACCTCATTCTTGGTTGTTATTTGCGAAGTCTAAGTCCGCGTGAAAGGATTAGATACGTAGCTTAATTATGTGGGCACTTGATGTGCTAAACCCTTACGGGCCGAGGTGAAGCTGTACCCGCGTCGTGCGATAGATCGTGATGGTTAGAGCACAGGCAAAGCTGAACCGAACCCATTTCCATGCAGATCGGTGAGAGGTCCACACCTCATGTAAGCCGTGTGATCATGGGAGAGGTCGTGGAAGGTGTCTTACCTAGACCGACCAAAAGCTCTTTTTCCCCACCTAAGGCTATGTCCTTAGGGTGGAGTGTTTGTGATGAATTGATGTTATGTTAGCCTCATGCAGTTTCTTAGGCGGTTGTGGGGAACCTTCGAATGAACCCAACCAACATCATGTGCATACCTAGGTTCCCTTTTACTTGATGCTCAACCTAGAAGATTGATTGTGCTTGAAACCTCACCTTGTGTAGTGTAGTTTGCACTTTCTTTGTATTATTACATGTTGCATGTATGGCTTGCTTGCATGTTAGCGGTGACACGCCCCTGAGCCGGCTAGATGGCCGGGGGGTGGGATAATTATGCAGTTTGTGGTCAGCTCATAGCTGACCCTCGTTTACCTCTTATTGGATGTTGGTTGCCGGTGCAGGTGAGCCTAGAGGGAAATAGCGGGCGGTGGCCCTTTTGCTGTGTTGGCCCTCGAAGACCAGCCTCTTTTCTGCTTTTCATGTATTGTCGGTCTGCGTGCCGATGTATGTTTTGAGTTTCTATACATTTGATAAATGTAAGGCCTTAAGGCCGTAACTTTATTTGTTTCATTCCTGGGATAGTGGACAATTCTAAAAGATGTTTAATCCAAATGCTTCCGCTTACGCTTTTTATACTCTCGTGTAGTTGTTGTTCTTTTCTGATTATCACCTTATAATGCCTATCTAGTGTGTATAGTATGGCGTGGGGTCCCGGCCGGACCTACTGTTATATTATTTGTACTGGCAGGGTGTTACAGAAGAACTCAACATAAGAGAGAGAAGCTCTCCAGATTACAAACTGACAGAGCAAGCACAGAGAACAACATATTTTATCTATCTTGTTGGCTAACTCTTCTCTGCAGATCATCTTCATCCTGAGACACTTAATCCAGATCATCTGCTCAGGATCTCAACTGCAGAAGAAGAAGAAAGGAGTACTACATTCTAGAGAAGAAGCTTCCTCACCTGATCATCAAACACTAATCAAATCAGGGGGAGCTCTTCAACATCATCAAAGATCCACTAGAGTCTTCTCTGAAAGAGAAGAACAATATATTTCTTGTTTTTTTTAACTGTATAAAGGGTTATAACTCCCTTCAAAAGTTACAGACATTAGTGGCAGGGCACCTGATCAAAAACCTGTAGTTTGGTTAGAGCACCTGATCAAAAGCTCACTTGGTGTGTGGACACCTGATCAAAACTCCCTTGGTGGCAGGGCACCTGATCAACAACCTGTAGTGGAATCCTACCAAGTGTGGTAGAAGAGTAGATGTACCCAGGTTTAGTGGGGAACTACTATAAAATTCTTGTGTCGTCTGTGTTGTGCTTATTTTGCTGTGCTGTGTGCTGTGTTTCTTTATTTTATTTTATAACTCACTCTGCAATACACATATAAGTATCACTACTTTAATTCCGCTATAAAATTAAGTGAAAAACCTTTTTAACACTCTATTCACCCCCCTCTATAGTAAATCTAAGATCTAAACTCACCTTCACGCATCTTTCCAATGGGGTCCTGGCTTAGCCTGAGTAGGTGGGAAGACGGGGCCATGAGTGGGAGAATCAGGTGCATCAACTACAACACCCTCTTTGCCAGAAGAATCAATCTCAACAACATTGGCCGTACTCTGCCCTCTAGGCTCTTGCACAAGCTGGTATGACCACCGATCTCCCACTTTGACTTTACAAATGATTTTGAAAGCGGCCATCATGGCAACAGTAATGGGATGTCCGATGGAGATCTATGTGATGGGAGGCAATGTATTCCACAAACCCATCCCCTTGACAATCTGGGTAATATACTGAGATCCTCCTATCGATTTGAGCTGTGTGTGCGATGCCTGATGAAGAAGATATTCAGCTAAGATACTCCCCAAGTGAAGAGGTACACCCATGCTCATGCTATATAAATAAAGAAGATCCTGCCATCCAGTAACATTTTGGCTAGTAGCCCGGACATTGATACTGTGCACAATGAGGTGTTGAACAAAGCAAAGAGCAGGAGAAATAATAAAAGTAAACTTGGCGGTGTGGGCTTCGTTTGCTTGGTTCGTAGCCGTTATAGATTGCCAAAACGCACTAGTCGAAGATCTGGAGGGAAACTCATGGGGAGGCCAAGTATATCCCTTTCCATTAACTCCTTCTTAGTATATATTCCGACATACACCGCAAGCATGCCAATTCCACATATGCACGTCAGCCCCATAAATCAGAAAAATACCAAAGTAGGATCACCAGTCTCTTGATATAGCTCATCTAGGATCACAAAGGAAGACAAGAACTCGAGAGTGAGCTCGTGGAATCCCTTTTCTTGGAAGGAGAAGAGATGATCCCATTCACCCACCTCAACCAGTTGTCTAACCTCTTCAGCAAAATTAACTAAATTAAGCTCTTCAAAATTAATATACCGGTAGTTCAAGAAGTCTTTGCTATGTAGTTTGTTGTATTGCAACACTTGCTCTAACTTTGCAAAGCTCGTCATGATTGTGGCAAAATTGGCCCTTGAAAAATAAGAGGAGGGGCTTCCTCTCCCAAAGATTCCCTTGACCGTTTTCTTGAGAGGCGTGACGAAGATGAAGAGTAGAGCCCTATGAAAGTCTCACACGCGAGTAGATCGACGAAAAAAGAAGGGAATCGAAGGATAAGGAAGAGTGCATGAGGAAAATGATGAATTGCACGAAGCCCTAGCAGAAAAACTCTGCTGTGTGACAATGAACCACGATCCAGGAATTTATAGAATTATAAAACGCACGATTGTGCATTTTATTCGCGCATGACCATCCTAATCGTGCGTGAAGGAAAAACTACCAAGTCTGTATTTTTGATAAAATAATCATGCAAAAGCACTCCACATACATAAATTTGAAGTGCAAAACCCCGTATTCTTGGGTATGGACATTAAAACTTACTAAAATCACATGATAATAATGGAATAAATGATAACTGAGTCGAATATATTCAGTGAAGCTCGACAATTGCTAACATAATGAATAAAAAAATATTAAGAAGAAAATTGAACAAACTAAAATTTTCCAATCCTAAGATAAGTACTAGGTTTATTGACTTCCAGTAAAACTTATTCAGAAATTGAGAAGGATTTAGCTTATAGGTCTATGAAAAATGTAGTGCGCAGATAACTGGCATAATATTCGTATCAGTGGAGGGTACCGATACGGTGATAGAACATCTTCCCCTCTACCAAAATAAAAGTACTTGCTCATCATATGTAGAGGAAGGAAAAAGTAAGAAGAGGAGGAGGAGTACTCCTCACTATCCTGACCAAAATATATGTCCCTGCATAGCAAGGTGACATCATGCATGGAGAGGTTACAGGAGGAAAAGGCAATGAAAGGATCATCCATTATGGAGGAGGATCAAACCTCCTCACATAAGAGGACACTCACCTCATTGTCTTGTGCATGATGCTAGATATCCTCATGATGCATTGGTGACACGTCAACCTGCTTACGCTCAGACAGAGAAGGGGGGTTAGGAAATAAAATAGAAGAAAAACATAAATAATCAGAAAATGGGGGAGTGATCCTTGTCTCACTCCCATCATTTTTTGCAGAAGGATCGCTGCCAGACAGAGATGAGCAACTAGGAGCTTTGGTGATGAGTTGGACCTTCTCCTTTAGTGATAAGGTAGAAACCTCCTCACTAAGAAAAAATCCTCCTCAGTGCAACTCGGCACAGCTTCGGGCTCCATAGGCTCTTCCTACACATCTAGGCATTCAATACTAAAAATAAAAGATCTATGCAAACTAATATAAGAAAAATTCTGAGTATGAATTGGGCTCAAGATAGACTCAGAAAAAAGAGAAGATAAATCCCCAGACACAGAATCCAAGGGTGGTGACGGTACAATAGAGGAAGAAAACTCAAAATTTCATCATAGTGATCAACCGCTACGCTAGTAGACACGTCTGCTTTGCTTCCATAGGATGAGGGGCATAATGTATTTGTCATCAACGTTGAAAGAAACAGTGAGATAAGAAAGTAGTGGGATGGCGATAAGCACTGACTCATCATCCTCCACCAATTTTAACCTCCATTTCTCACAGTACTTTAACGTGTGATCAAAACTTTGACAGAACAAGCAGCGCTTCCTAGTATGTGTTGACCATGAAAAGGCCAAACCACCTGGTGAAGGCGAAGCTCGCATAGGAGAAGCATAATTATAATAGGTAGGTTCATGGGATGAAGATCTGGATACTTCATACGATGAACCATACAGATTTTAATCATGGCTTCCTAAATGACAATCACCACTAGAGTGATTACAAGTTGCGCACCATTTACATGGTCTATAAGAATTCATATTGGTGAAGAATGGATTCATAAAAACAAAAGCCGAACAAAATATAATTAAATAAAAACAAAATTGCACAATTAGTTTCCTCAAAGAATAACAATTTTGTAATCGTATTCCCCGGCTGCGGCGCCAAAAACTTGATGCGCTAATCCAGCACTCCGCTATAGGAGGGAACTTGACTACGACATGAAATGGCAAGTGCACTGGTCGTTCAAGTAATATAAAATGAGGAGTGAGTCCCCGAGTATCGATCTCACAAGGAATATGAATTTTGTAAAGTGAGTTATTGTGTAGATAATTTCAATTGTTAAGTTTTTTAAAGAAAAGACGGGCTTTGATTTTGGTGGAAATATTAATAACACAAAACTAAAAAGAAATGTGGGGCACAAATACCGCTTCACAAACACAAACTGATCACTTCCTTAATCACCACTTGTGATTGAGGATCACACATCCAAGCTACCACTCACACGCATTCAACACCACATCCACTTATGCATGAAAAAGAGATAATCTCATAGACAAGATTATAAAATGAAAATCTATAACATCTAAATTTGCGGGAAGAATGGAGAGAGATACAACTGAATCAAATTTAAGGCATGCTATGGATCGAAGATAGGAGTCACTAGTTTGTCAATTCGCTTCAATCTTTGATAATCAACTATATCCTGGGTCCGAGAGGGTTGTCACTAGCTCCTAATATACCTGACTTCTCTGGTAATGCTATCCAGCCACATCAATCTCTAATAAACTCTTGATTTTTGATGAAGACACCTCCAATGCCTTGAAATCAACCCTTGATGATAAAGGATGCTCTAGGGAAAAGCCCTAAGCAGTGTAGAATGGAGGAAGGAGCTGGATCTTCCCCTTAGGGGATTTTCGACGAACTCACCCTGAGGAGGAAAAATAGTGCTGAAAATTGGAACATGGAACCCATAAAAATCTATAGAAAGTAACTTAAATAGGAATCAAGCAGAGCTCGCACGATCGGGAGCACGGTCGTGCATTTTGATCGTGTGCAAAGGCTAATATTAAAATAAAAAATGTCTCCAAAATACGACGCACCATCAAATCAAACTTCAAATCAAAATCTACCCATGCATTTTGATCACGCAGGTCAACACCACCCGTGCGAGAAGAAAACGTACGGCAAGGAACAGAATACCTAAAATTCAAGGAATAAATGCGCACGATCTGAAGTGCACATACACTTAGAAAATCGCATGACCGTGCGATTTATCTAAATGCAAACCACCCATGTGATTATCTTGACGCATGGCCGAACCCGACCTAGTTGGAAGAAAATGCACGAGCGCACATAAAACACCCATTTCAAGCCAAAGCAAGCATTCGACTAGAAGGTTGCTCACGCATGATCACCTGGTCGTGCGAGAAGAAAAATGCACGACCAAGAAATTTTCAAATTCGACTAGACGGATACATAAGCACGCTCGTGCGTGAAGGAAAATGTATGACCCTGTGTGAGAAACAGTTTTAAACCCAAAAAAACATAACTCATGCTCGCAACGCGCAAACAGACTGAGGCGAATAGCCGCCGGCATGTGCAAATCTGCCAAGTGCATACAATGAGTAAATGGGAGAGCAAAGTGATGTCTCCACATTACTTTGGAAAATTAAGCATCAAAAGTTCTTCAAGCGTGAAAAGTGATAAAGTGAGAAACATGCTCTTTTCATATAAAAGTGAAGCTAAGACAATAAGAACATGCCTAGATGAGTCTGAAAAATGCTATATGAAAAATACCCATCAATGATATAGTTGACCTCTCAAGAAACAACAAGTTAGTGGTGTCATACTCTTGGATACAAGTAAAACTAGTTCACTCAAGGTTGAGCTTGGTACACTCAACAATAAGTGAAATATTATTGCTACAATTAGCTTATGGCTATGATAGACAAGTTAAAAAAGCTTATTTTCTACATCTAAGAATCATTTTAATTAGAAAGATGAATTAGAAGTTAAATTCCTTAGGTAGGGCTAATAAAAAGCTAATTTGTCAAACTCTATAAAATTTTCTGAGTATTAAAAGGGTTGAGTTAAAGTCAGGCATATTGTGTAGAAGTCTGGTCAAACCAAGGTTGATTCAGCGGAACGAGGATTCACCACGATGGCATGATTCATGTGGAAGTCTAGTCGAATGTGAAGCAGCGCAGGAGACTTAAAGCTTGTTCGACCAGAAAAGATTTCTTGCTAAAATGGGCTAATCCTGGTCGTCCATCAATATAATAAAATTAGATGGTCTAGATCTAGATGAACAGGTACGCGCCTGTTGGCTTCCCTAACTTTTTTGTATAAATAGATTTGAATGTTAGATTAGGTAAAGCTTTCATCGTTCCTAATCTCCTCCACCGAAAAACATCACAAACCATCCCCCGCTCTCTTAAGAATCCGTCATAAATGGCGCCAAATAAGTCAGCAGATGCATTCTATGTCAAATGTGAGCTTGTAAGAAGAGTATTTGAAGAAGATGAAGCAAATAAAAAAAGTAATAGCTCTATGCACAAATGCGGGAGTAGAGTTCATACTCTTCGAACCGTCCAAAATCTTTGAGATGGAAATCATTGAATTTTTCTTGAAAGCAGAAATCTCCTCAACAGGAAAGGTAGTCCTACCACAAGTTGTTGGACATAGAGTTAACATCACCACACATGTTTTAAAAAATACTCTTAAGCTTGCGGGAGTTCCGGAAGGAGAAGAAGAACAGGAAGTAAGCCCCAATGACTATGAAGAGGCTCTAAAATGGTGTGGGTACATTGGGTCACCCATCAGAACCTTATATAGGAACAAGATGTCACCCTCATGTAAACGGATGGCTGACATTTTTGGGAAAGTGCTCACCTGTAAACTAGGATCTCACGACAGAATCTCCAAGGAGATGTTCAAACGGATGGCAAGGATTATTTTGTAGAAAAGGACTGCATGGGGGTTGTGCTGTTTGAGAAAGTGAAAGATTCTCTGAAAAGCCCAAACTTTGGGAGAATTCTCTCCATATTCCTATGTAACTCTGCAGAGTAACTAGATTTAAATCAATCCTTGGGAGCATCAATCCATTACAATAAGAAAATCGATATGAAGGCTCTGGCTAAGTGGGTTCAGGCCTTCCCAAAGGCTGGAGAAAGATTGAAGGCTAGTAGTTCTAAAGTGAGCAAGGGGACTCAAGAAGAAGAGGAACTATCTAGAGATAGAAGATGCTGACAAAGTAAGAAACTCATAAATCCCTGACATAATTGAGGGGGAGAGTGGTCAAGATCAAGACCAAGGAAGTACTCCAGTTGAGGTGGAGAGTCACATTGACCACTCAACCCAAGAGATGGTCAGAAGTCTGGAAGAGACAACTCCAGCCGAGGGGGGAGCATCCTACTAATCAATCTATTCTAGTGGTTAATAAAGACACCAATGAAGCGCTATCCATTCAAGAGGACCTGAATCTTTCGAAAGTAGTAGAAACAATCACTGAAATGATTGTGGAAGATGTTGGCAAAGAAAATCCCTGTAAAGAGTTGATTATGTTCTCAGAAATACAAGAGGAAGGAATAGAAGATACTCCTATCCTGGCAATAGAAATACAACAAGATGACATCCCGAGTACATCTGCTGGTACCTCTGTTGCTACTGGATAGGATATTCCATCAATCTCCATTATTGACCCGACAACTCTGCTGGGTGAACAAAGAATGAACTTTGAAGACCATGTGTCAAAAGCCATCAAGAAAGTAAAGGTTGATCTGATGACAAAAATCAACCTCATCAAAGAGAACATGGATCGTGTTAATTCACAAATCAGTAGATGGTTTGTGAAGGCAGGTGGAGTGGTTGAAAATAATGTTAAAGTGATGAAATCACTTTATGAAAAGCTGACAACTCCACTCAGGACATTTCCAACATAGAGCAATATTTGAGCAAAACTGATGAAGTCCTGGAAAGTGGGATCAATCACTTGTAGCAATATGTCCTCAACTGCCAAACTGAAGTTTTGCAGAATTAGGAAAGCATGAAGAATAAAATTCTATAAGATCAAGAGCATATCAATCAAAATCTGACAAGAAGAATAGAAGCTTCCAAAGCTGAAATTCAATAAGACGTATTTGATGAAGCCAGAAAGGGGGAGAATATGGGAGCACAACAAGACACATGGCTAATGAATGAAATCCACATAGCCCTGTGTCATCCTCCTTATGTGTGATCTGAAGAGAAGGATCTAGAACATCATTTCCTTCCAGTGCAGCATTACCAACTCAGCCCAAGTCAACAAGAACCTGAAGGCCTCTATATGACTCCAGATTTTTATTAGACTGAGTATGAAACCATTCTCCACTCTGACAAAGGAAAGGATATTGTTACTAATGAAGAGAAGCTCTGGCTAGAATGAGGAAGTATAAAGAAAAATGGAGAAAGACACCATTTTTGAATAGTGGAGCCCTCAATCAAGAAACAACATTTTGTCCACAGGGGAAAGTTATAATAAATGGGGTCTGTACATGGGAAAATTTTACAATTCAGTGGAATGGAAGAAATATGGAGATTCAGAAACACAGAGAAGGATTCACTTCAAGAAAAAGAAGCCTCCTCCAGCTCCTTAAAGATACATTCCCAAGCCAGTCAAGAATTTTAAGAGAGACAGAAAAAGGAAGAAGTTTAAGCTAAAGATGCAAAAAGTACAAGAGGTTCAGGGGGTGTGATCATTAAGGAGAAGGAATGATGTGCCAAAACTAGTCATGCCCATTGTTAATCTATTCATATATAAAATTTGGGGAATGTTTTTAAAACTATGCTAATATCATTTATAATGTCTATGT
This sequence comes from Dactylorhiza incarnata, assembly GCA_033032865.1. NCBI lineage: Eukaryota > Viridiplantae > Streptophyta > Magnoliopsida > Asparagales > Orchidaceae > Dactylorhiza > Dactylorhiza incarnata. The sequence continues at coordinate 9,301,121 of JAWHQI010000023.1, forward strand.
GAACTCGTCTATATTTGAGGTTCTGACTTCTTCAAATAGTGGGAGATTGTTGGGAACAGTGCACACAACATTCCTGGTTTGAAGAAGCACTCAAAATATTGATGAACACATCTGTATTTGAGGCATATGCTTTCTCTTTATGATAATTGTAGGTATATGAAAGTAGAAGCTCGAAATAGGGGTAGAATTAGTGTCATCAGAGATAGTTTTGCCAATGTAATCACTCATTGTGCAAGCCACCATGTAAACTTAAGATCTAGTCTATATTGGACTTGTACTTACTCTCAAAAAGACACACAAGCAAACTCTGGAAGCCAAGCAAAAGAAAAGAAGGCTAGTTGACATCAACAAAAAATAGGCCAAGTTTAAATTTGACTGAACATATAGTCGATCGCTTAAAAAATCTAGCCGATTATGTTGATATAGGTGGACCTCAATAAAAAGCAAGGATTCACTCTAGGCTACAATTCAACTAAACGAATGTGCACATGTTTCAAGTAGAATCGTATGAAAGAAGACTGAGAACGGTCCAAGTATAAAGGTCTACAAGTGAGCTGAAACAAAGGATTTGAGTCGAGAAGATCAAAATTTTCCTAAGGGAAATGTCGTCTTGGTAAGTTTAATTATCGTCGAGTGAAGATCTCGATATCATCTTGAAGATCCTAAGCGCTCCAAGATGATGTCATCTTGGAAACTAAAAACAACCTTCATATCATCTTAGAAGTACACAATATATATATGTATATATATATATATATGTATATATATATATATGTATATATATTTCTATATGTATATATATACATATATATTTATACATATAGATATATATATATATACATACATATATATATATATCTTAAAGCAGTTGTATGAAGGAAGAAATTGACTAAGGCAATTATCGTCGAGGTCACTTGAAATGTCGTCGAGGAACCAAGATGACATTTCATGAATAACCAGACAATTCACCTAAAAGAGCTCAAGTATCATCTTGAAGATTATAAAGAGTTATCTAGTCGATTCATGTCGAAGATTCGACTAGAATGCACAAGCAGTCAAGTGTCATCCTGAAGACTATGAAGAAACATCAAGTCGATTCATGTAGAAGTATCGACTAGAAGACTGAAGTAATGAAATATCATTTTTTGGAAGAGACAGCAAGATTTTTCGTGTAGACAATTCATCTAGAAGAATGAAGTATGAAATATCATCTTGTAGACCACCAGTCACCAAGATGATTCGTGTAGACAATTCAACCAGAAGATTATACAATGAAATATCATCTTAAAGTCTATCAAAGACATCAAGACGATTCATGCAGTAGAATTGAACTAAAGTTATACACATTGCAGATTCATCCAGAAGAAGTAAATTTGACTAGACATCTAGTCGAATAGCGGAAATGGCTGAATTCAAATTAAAGCATGATTTTGGCATTACATCATTTATCGCCATTGCATATTGAGCCAATGAAAGATGTGCTTTATGGAAAGCTGAGAACTTACATAATGGACATATAGAAGAGAACATTATCAATGGTCATTATAAAAGGGTTGGCATGATTTCAGCAAACCCTAATCTTGAGATTGACTCTTTTCCTTAATCAATTAAAAAAAGAGCTTACCGTCGTTGTCTGTAAGAAGAGGCATTCTTATCAGGAAGCTCAAGAAGGGAGAAAACATTTACTAAAAGAAAATCTTTTCTTCTCCAGAAGTAACAGTTCAACTCATCTTGCTCATCTGCTAAAAGATAAATTATTTATTGGCAGGAAGAGGAAGAAGGATCTTCACAAGCGCAGATGAACTATTCTTTATTAAAGTAGATTCTTTCAAGTCTTCAGCAAGAAGATCAAGGTTGAAGCCAATCTACACCAAGTTTCAATAAGACTCCATATTTTCTAAGTATTATTACTCTTGAGTCTATAGAAAGATCTTGGCACTATCGACTATACGTAGATCAAAATGTTTTAATGAATACATTTTATTTCATTATGTCACATAATATGCAGAAGTTAGTTTTATTTAATAAAAATACATATAGGCCTCCTCAATAAAAGTTTCAACATGAAAAAGGTGGTCCTTGAGGTCAACTTTAATTCAAAATTTGTTTCAAGCAATTTGACCCACAGGATCTCTCTCAGCACACTTTTTGGTACAAGGTGTCCCTAGGGCTAACCAGAAATTAAATTGAGTGCTCCCATTGATCCACTTAGTCAAATAGTCTGAAAATTGAAACATAGGACAGTCTAGCCATGACTCACATCATATCCAAAAATCAAAGTTTTTGGAGATGATTTTTCCATAGTTTTTGTAATAATGTAATAAATCATACATGTGTTAAATATATGGTCTATGTACCTTGAAATTCCCCAAATCTCTGGGGGATGGCTTGTGGGGTCATTATATAACCATGATACAAATCTTAGTCAATTTGGGTTTAATTAGACTTGGTAAACTAGTTTCCAATCTTGGTCACCTAGGGAAAGTTAACTCTAGTTCACCAAAAGTGCACTTTGTGGATTTGAGTGGTCATCCCTCAACCAAATGAGATGAAACTCTGGTCACCACTTTGTTATCATAGGAAACACCCCCACAAGTAATTTTAGAAGATTTAAGGTTGGAATACCAAGAAAACCTAGTTCAACTCCTAGGGATACATAATGGGGTTAATGAAGGGTATGAGGTCATATCTCCATGGATGGGATTGAAACTTTGTATATAGTTTCTTAGGGTGAATAAACACCCTGGATAATTTTGTTGGAATTTTTAGAGACATCAACACCCACTGAACCTTTAATATTTAAATTTGGAACTTTCATTTCAAGTGCAAAATATATGGTCATATGTTTTAGGAAAGTTATGAAACTTAGACAGTGAACTTTTAATGATGCTATGCGTCTCTGGAAATTTTATTATAACAGTTGGATAAGGTAATTTGGTAGTTCCTTCACAATGTGCCACAAGTTAGTTTCCATGATTTAAATTAATTATGTGGTCATATAATTTTTGGAAAATGTGAAATATGTTCAGAGAGCCTCTAGGGTTATTATAATGCCATGCCATTTTGATTATAATTATTTGATGAGGATTTATAGTGATTCCTTCACAAAATGACTAAATTTAGTTCTCTTGAAATAATTAATTATGTGACCAAAATTGAAAGTGAGTTTAGTTCTTATTATATTTGTTAAAGGCTCTTGTTTAAAGTTTATTTCAAAATAAATGATATATATATATATATAAGTGATGATTGCTATATGAGTAATAACCACAAACACCTAGAAGGCAAAGTAATCAGAGCACAGCAAAACTGAAATAAAACAGTAAGCAAACCAAACAAGCACATCCAGAAGACACAAGAAATATTGTAGTTCCCCTCAACTGGGTACATCACTCTTCTACCCACTGGTAGGAATCCACTGGAGGTTGTTGATAAGGTGACCTCACACCAAGGGATTTTTGATAAGGTGTCCACACACCAATGGGAGTTTTGATCAGGTGCCCAATTCACCTATAAGCTTTTGATCAGGTGCTTATAAACCAAGATGCAGGTTTTTGCTAAGGTGGCCTGTCACCGGGAGTAAACTTTTGAAGGGAGTTTTAACTCTTTAAAAGGTGGGAAGGAATAAAGAAAACAGAAAAGGATTATGTTGTTCTTCTCTTTGCTGAGAAGACACTTGATGAAGATGATGAAGAGAGCTCCCCCTGTCTGATTTAGTTTGATGACAGCCTTGTGGATGGAGCTCCTTATCATGATTGTAATACTCCTCTTTTCTTCTTGCAGTTTAGATCCCTGAGCAAATGATATTGATTTGGTGTCTCAGGTTTGTATAGAAGGTCTGCAAGAAAGAGGTTTAGCAAAAACAGAACAAGATAAAGTAATAGAGTTGTTCTCTATTTTTGCCCCTGTTCTTCTTTTTCTCTTCTTCTTCTCTTTTTCCTGTACAGCAATATGATATGTATATGTAATCTGTCTATATTAAATCTGTACAGCAATATATGATATATATGATCTGCTGTAATGAACTGTTGTATAATAATCTGCTGCTACTTCTCGGCTCTGTATATTTAATCTATAGAGCAGTTCGACAGATTTGAATCCTTGCCGACCAAAGAGGAAGGATATATTATCTCTTTCATTTCCCAGATCCTCGAGCAGACAGCTTTCCTTCTTTAGCTTGCTGCAACAGCTACATCATTTATTGCTTTGCTGTCAACGGCTATAACATTTAATGCTTGCACGCTGTAAGGTCAGATCAGCAATATATATAGCAATATATAAATAGAGATAATAAATATTGCTTTAATAAAGTCTGACAGCATATTAGAATAAGAAATATAATACAACATAAATTTCGTCGAGCTGAGGTTCACGTTCATCGAGCTCATCATTTGATTCATCGACCTGATCATTAAATTTACTGTTCTGAACTTCTGCTGAATATTCGTCGAACACAGACTTGAGTTCGTCGAACGGAAGGATTTGTCGACCGCTGAGCTTGAATGATTTCGTCGACCGCTGAAGTATTGAGCTGTTCGTCGAACGCAGATGGCCGTTCGTCGAACGCAGGATTTCGTCAACCACTGAGCTGAGGTCTGTTTGTCAACCGCTGAGATTGAGTAAAGGCGTCGACTCCTGAGCTTGAGTAAAAGCGTCGAGCGCTGAGACGGGATCGTCGAGCGCTGAGATAGGTGATCTTCGTCGAGCGCAGAATGCACGCCATTCATCGATCGCAGGGCACCGTTCGTCGAACGCAGATCGTCGTTCGTCGAACGCAGATCATCGTTCGTCGAACACAGAGAATATATGTAAATTTAATTTCTCTCTTATTTTCTGCCTATTAAATATATGTCTATTTTCAGCTTTCTTTCTTAATGAGATTTGGTCTAAGTTATAATGTGAGTTATGATATAAACTTAGATACTAAAGGTGGATCCTAACTCAAATCAAAACTAAGGTTCCAACAAAATGATTTGTGAAAAATATGGTACTTGGCAAATAAACCTTTTAGGTCATCATGATACTCTTCAAATTTTGTTATAATTATTGGATGAGACTATGTAGTGGTTCCTTCATAAATTCATTTAAATTTAGTTCCTTTGCAATAATTAATTATGTGGCTAAATGGAATTAGAAAAATATGAAAATTGGCCAGTGAGCTTCATGCACCAGAATCTAAAATCCATCGGCTGTCAGAGTCGTCATGACTCTCAGTGATGGTATAAAGACCATCACTCTCCACTCCCAGATCTAGCATCGCAATACCCACATCCTGGACGTCTCCAGAACTCTATGCATGATGTAGTCAGTTTCTCTTGATGTGACCGCTCTATCTTTAGTGGTAACAAATAACTCCCTTCTTCGACGCTGACCAAGCACGTGCACCCCTCGATCCCCTATCGAATGTTCTCCATAGTCCATCTACTACCAAAATATGCTCAACCCCAGGAGTGGGGTCCTTCGGCATCTGACTGGACAGTAATGCCGATGTGACCCCCATCTAGCCCCACTGTATCCTTCCCATATAAGAGCGTGGTCACCTTGTGTTTAAATGACGATGAGAGTAACGTAAGACGTAATAGAGTCTTATCTTCTTCCTCCATCTTCGCACCAACCACATGCAATTGATTTAGAAGGTTGTTGAACTCATTAAAGTGCTCATGCAGGTTGTCACCCTCCTGCATCTTTAGCCCATATAATCATTGTTCAACAACAACCTTGTGGTCAATGACTTGACCAAATATAATCTTTCAAGCTTATCCCAAGGCTTGATTGCAGACTCCTCGATGCCAATGTTAAATAGCATCTTTTCGTCAACGCAGATCCTGACGGTGCCAGTGGCACACTCATCCAATCAATCCACTCCTCATCCTTCACTTCAATAACATATTTTTCTCTTCCCTGCAAAACCCGCATCAGCCCCTCCTGAACAAGCATATCTTTGATGTGAATCTGCCACAGACTAAAATTTCTACTGCCATCAAACTTTTCTACCGAGTACTGAGCCAAAGTCGCATTCTTTCCCGCCATAGTTGCCCTCTGGTCTGACTAGGATACCTGAATAATTCAAGGTTAAATTTGAAAGGATGGGAAGAGGACCTAGTCGTTCACCACCGCAATCAAATCTTTCCTCAAATGTTCAATCAGTCACCTACAGAAGAGTCTTATGAAGAGTCCTACAAAGAGTCCTAAGATGAGTCCGACAAAGAGTCCTAAATAGAATCCTAAGCGGAGTCCTAGGAATAGTCCCACGAAGCATCCTATGAAGAGTCCTAGGAATAGTGCTTTGAAGAGTCCTATAAATAGTTATAGGAAGAGTCTATTTGGCCGACGACTCAGATTGTGAGGTTACAGGTATAGGGACGCTGGACATACAGATGCACGATGGGGTGGTGCGCATGCTTGAGAGGGTACATCTGGTGCCCAAACTACATAAGAATCTGATATCATTGGGCAATTATGGACTCGGGTGGCTGTAGTGTTGCGGCAAGAAATGGAGTTCTGATAGTGACACGTGGTTGTGTCGTGCTCATTAAGGTTGTGTAGTTTGGTAGTTCGTAGCGAATGATGGGGACCATAATGTGACGTGGTACGCCCATGATTTCTGTAGGTGACATGGTGGATGGTTGAGGTGGATCAGCGGATCGCCCTTCAGTGACTCAGGATTGGAGAGTCAGCTTTTGCGATCTTGGTGCGTCGCCATCCCATAGGTGAACAAGAGCATAGATGGAGTTCGACTTGCGATAAGTTGACTGACGCCTCAGACATGAGGTGGTGCTTTGTGCAGATTGGTGCTTTGTGCAGATATTGCTTCCTGCAGTTAGTGCTTCGTGTAGATAATGCTTAGTGCAGAATGTGGTGTTTGAAATTCAAACCAAGATGGTAATTGTTGAGTTGCTTTTGAATAGTCAAACCCACATGTTTCATATTTCCCAACTACTGGCCGCCAATGTGGACTTTTCTTTAATCCGCCCATGTGCTTTGGATGAGGAAGCTTCTTGGAAAGCGGCTAAGGCATGTGTTGTCCCTGTAAAAGGAGAGGGAGGCAAGCTTGATGGACACACCAAAATCCAAACCAAAGAGAGGTAAAGCCATAAAGAGGAGAGTGGTAGTGTACGACCGAAGGTGATGGTGGGCATCGACATCCGATTACGGGCTTCATCGGCAACAAAGAATAAAAGAGTGCGGGTAGCTGCAAGACGTCAGATTCGTAGGCTGCAGCAAGGTGCGCGGTGCGTGGTGGTTGCATGCTCTTAGGCGGTGGTGGTTGTGCACATGTGGTGACGTTGGCAAGCTGCGCATTCGCGGCATGGTCAAGTTTTGACTTAGATCTATTCTTGGTGGTGGTGGCGACAGTTGGTGGTATGACTACGACGAAGGTTCATACTGCAATGAATCTTGTGCGACTGTTTTACGGATTGTAGTAAAGTTCATATTACTCGTGTGGATTTTCGTAGTCTGCAATATATTTTCAAAATTGTATCTCTTAATTTGAGTACTTATTTATTTTATTGTGCTAATAAAATTATTCAGTTCTTTAGAGGTAAGACTGTGTCAGTCTATTTGGGAGACGACTCAGGTTGAGATGTTACAGGCATAAGGATGGTGGAGATACAGGTGCATGATGGGGTGGTGCGCAGGCTTGAGAGGGTACATCTGGTGCCCAAACTACATAAGAATCTGATATTATTGTCCAATTTGGACTCGGGTGGCTGCTGTTTTGCAGTAAGAAAAGGAGTTCTGACTGTGACATGTAGGTGTGTCGTGCTTATGAAGGTTGTGCAATTCGGAAGTTTGAATCGAATGATGGAGACCATATTGCGAGGTGGTACACCCATGTTTTCTGTGGGTGACATGGTGGATGGTCGAGGAAGTGTAGTGGATCGCCCTTTTGTGTCTCGGGTTCATCGAGTCAGCTTTTGAGATCTGGGTGCGTCGGCATCCCATAGATGGAGTTCAACTTGTGATAAGTCAGTTGAAGCCTCAGACATGAAGTGGTGCTTCGTGCAGATTGGTGCTTTGTGCAGATATTGCTTTGTGCAGATAGTGCTTCGCGCAGATAATTCTGCGTGCAGAATGTGGTGTTTGTAATTCAAACCCAGCTGGTGATTATTGAGTTGGTTTTGAATAGTCAAACTCATATGTTTCATCTTTCCTAACTACAGTCTGCCAATGAGGTCTTTTCTTCAAGCCGCTCATGTGCTTTGAATGAGGAAGCTTCTTATAAAGTGGCTAAGGCATGTGAATTGACCTTATAAAATGAGAGGGAGGCAAGCTTGAAGGACACACCAAAAGCCAAACCAAAGAGAGGTAATGCCTTGAAGAGGAGTGGTGGTGTATGACCGAAGGCAACAATGGGCGTCGACTTCCAATTACGGGCTGCATCAGCAACGAAGAGTGAAAGCGTGCGGGTAGCGGCAAGGTGTCACATTCACGGGCTGCGGGAAGGTGCGCGGTGCTCGGTGGTTGCATGCTCTTAGGAGGTGGTGGTTGTGAACGAGTGGAGGCATTGGTGGGCTCTGCGTTTGCAATAAGGTTAAGTCCCGACTTGGATCTCTTCTCGGTGGTGGTGGCAGTGATTAGTCATCTGATGATGACGAAGGTTTATTGTCATATGAATCTTGTGCGTCCATTTTACGGATTGCCGTCAAGTTGATATTACTCTTGTGGATTTTCATAGTTCGTTGTTCTGCAGTATATTTTCAGACTTGTATCTCTTAATTTCAGTAATTATTTATTCTATTGTGCTATTAAAATTGTGTGAAGTACATATTTTCTTGTGACTCTGTATTTAGTTATTCCTTGGGATTGCGCTTCCGCGACCAGAAATCCCAACACGAGTCTTAGGAGAAGCTTTATAAAGTTTCTTGTACTATTTGGATGTCTTACTTTACAGATTAGATTTATATTTACTATCTTTATATACTACTCTGATATAATATGTAATTTTATATTGATTTTATATTGAACTTGTGATTATTTTTGGTAGAATTTTTTTAATACTTTATTCATCCTCTGCTAGAGTAAATAGAGTAAGGATTCGTTTGGCGCAGTGGTGGCAGTAGTGAACGCCGTGGTCATGAACCGCCGTTCGTGAACGCCCGACGTCACCTAGAAAAACTCAGGAATTTTATGCTCAAAATTAGTTTATTTTCTTTGTAGCGGTCATAATATTTATCTTGCCAAACATACATTCTATGATAATGGCATTTTTGGCCAAACTCACCGGAGCAAGAAAGCCGCGTCAAACGAAGCCTAAGATTAATACTATATATATATTGCGGCTCACTCGAGGCTCCAAAAATCATTTGAGACTGGACCGTCGTAGACTAGGAGCGGTCGAGTGCGCAATCAGTCACAGATGAAAGAGACGACTGACAAGTGACCCTTTTTACCGTGGAAAGCCCCGGAAATGGGTGAAAATTATGTGGTCGTAGCTGCGCCAACCAAACCTTAATATTTGATGGTGTTGTACAAAGCCTTTTAAGAGAAGGCGCGGGCGACAGGTCGCTCCTCATTACAATTGTTGGGAGAGAGAGAGAAGTGCTCAGAGGGTGACAGACCAATGTTCACGGAGCTAAGTCTTTTGCTTGCTGCAGAAGGGAATGCTACGCTCTGAGCGCTCTGGCATTTTGGACAACTGTTGGGAAAATGACCCTCAATGTTCCCTTGATTTGAAGAGACCTTACACTCAATGTTAAGAACAAGTTGTATTTGATAAACCCAATTTCTATCTCATAAGTATGCAGGACAATGGAACACCATGGTGTAATGTATGATCAGCTGAGACGAGCTCTCTTTCTCAGCTGAACAGCTGAGACAAGACCAAGAGCCACTGAGAAGGTGTCTGGGCAAGCTGTCTGCAGATAGAAGAAATCGCTGAGACAACTGTCTGTCTCAGCAGATCTGCTAAGATGGGACAGAAGCAACAAATGAGACGGCTGACCATCCCAGCCCAGCCGCTGAGACAGATTCAAAAGTGATCTGGCGGGTTCTGCTTTTGGCGCAAGCTGCAGAAAGGCATATTGGGGTCCACCAATCACTATCATTCCTGTCAGGAGGATAGCTAAGATCCATTGAGGGTCAGTGGTGTATAAAAGGAATAAGTTAGGGTTGAGCAAAGAACTTTTGCTATTACTCTCCAGCACACAAACTCAAGAACAATACTGTTCCATTGTCGGCAGCCAAGAACTGAGCTTACACAAGGCTGCAAGGAGAAAAGAGATTGCTTATCTTGATTCATCTCAAGATAGAGCAAGTAGATCAAGTCCATCATCTGAATGGCTGATCAAGAATAATCAAGTTGGAGCTGCACTTCTCCTCTCTGGTTCAAGTCTGCAACAACAGCTGTTAAGAAGAAGAAGAAGAAGGCTTGATCTTTTCTTCCTTCAATTTGTAATCATTATTATATCATTTGTAAGAGCCTTTGGGTTCTGAGTCTGTAGGGATTTATTGCCTGAGTGTGTAAAGTTGATTAGCCTTAGTTGTAGAGCTGAGAGGTCAGCTTGAGGTAGGACCAGGATGTGGTCTGAGTTGTAGGAGGTGGATTCCTCTGAGGTAGGGTTGCTGTGCCTGAGGTAGGGTTTGGGAAAACCTAAGAGATCCTATGGGATCTGTGCTGTAGGCTCTTGGAGATAACTTTGGAGAAGTTGGCATTTGTCTAACTCATTGTTAGAAAGGTGAAGGGGAAAGAGGACTACTCAAGACACCATGTCTTGAGGAATCTCTATAAATCTCTTTGTGCTTTCTGTGCTTGATAATTTGCTAACCTAAATTCAGAAAACACTAAGCTTAAAATAAAAGAAACTTATTCACCCCCTCCCTATAGGTGTTTAAGACTACATCCTATATTTACTATCAAGTAGTATCAGAGGGAGGTTAGTCAAGAAGGACATAACTGTCTTACCAGATCCTATAAAGGAATAGTCTTATCTATCCAATGGCTTCCTCTGGATTGCAGAAGGAGATGGGATCCATGAAGTTGCCCATATGCAACAAAGAAAACTTTGGCATATGGAAGCAAAGGGTTAGATTGTTTATGGAAGCATCTGATCCAAGGATCTACATAACTGTAAAGTAAGGGCCTTTCACCTTTCAAACTGCCTCCACCATAGATCCAACAAGAAGAGTGCCCAAGACCTTCAATGACTTGACCAAGGATGAACTTGCATTGTTCACCATGGACAAAAGAGCACAGAACATCATATTTAATTCTATTGATGATTCCACATTTCAAAACTTAGTATACTGCACTACTGCCAAGGAAATGTGGGACACATTAGTAGTATATATGGAAGGGACAGCTGAAGTGAGGGATGATAGAAAGTCACTCCTTAACCAAGAGTATGAAGCCTTCAGGCAACTCAGTCAAGAGAGCATCTCTATGTGCTATGAGAGGTTCTTCAGAATAGTCAATGAGCTGAGAACCTATAAGAGAGTGTTCACTGATTATGAGCTTAATGATAAGTTCCTTAGATCTCTAACAAGGGATTGGGACACAAAAATCTGTGCTATCAGGGAAGTGGATAGGCTTGGTGAGACCCTCACTCATACACCGTTTGGAAAGCTGCTCTCTTATGAGATGCAACTGTCTATAAGAAAGGAAGTGGACACCTCAACAAGGGCTCAGGCAAGGGAGAAATCTGTAGCTCTCAAAGCTGATAGCTCCAAGAAAAGCAAGGGCGGGATGGTGTCTCCTCCAAGGAGAGGTGTTGAATCTGAAAAATCTTAAATCAGTACCTCAGATAGCTCTTCCTCTGATGAAGAGTTGTTTCCTTCTCCAGGCAGTTCAAGAAGATGATGAGGAGGAAGCAATGGAAGAACAAGCCCTCCTCCTCATCACACTCCAAGAAAGACCACAGGAAACCTGAAAGACAGCACCCAAAGGGTGACAGGTATGAGTCCAATTCTAGTAAACATGTTTCAAATATAATTATTTGATATTGTTGCAGCAAACCTGGACATGTTATAGCTGATTGTCCAGCCAAAAGAAAGGAGAAGAGTGATAAGAAGCATCATCACCAAAAGGATAGGAAGGGTGAAAAATCCTTCCTAGCAAAGAAAGGAAAAAGCTGGAGTGAATCTGAATCCTCAACTTCAGATTCAGAGAATGAAGAAGAGGCCTGCATAGGGCTCTTTGCAACAGAAGAGGATGATGATTAACCTGCTGCCAAGGTTAGAGTCAGGGCCCCTCTATCACACTCAGACAGTGATATAGAGGAGGATGAAGAGGACAATATTCAGCTAGGCCTCATGTCCATCACTGATGAGGAGGACAGTCAGAACATCTCTGAAAATGAATAGGTATTAATTCATTCCATATCCTCTTCTGATTATGAGACTGGCCCAGAATCTGGAGCACCTTCATCAATTGGTGGAAGTGATTCAGATGCTGAGGTAGATGTCAATCAATTTATTGACAAGTATGATGCTCTCTTGGTAGCTCTGAAAAGGAGCAAAAAGCTAGCCAAGAGGCAAGCCCAAGAGATTGATTCCCTTAAGATAGAAAAACAAGAATGCACTGAATCTTCTACCAAGATGAGTCAGATGTATATGGAAATTAGCCATCTAAAGGGGATAACAATCACCCATCTTAGCACCATATCCCTGAAGAACAAGGTCATCAAGGATCTTGAGGAGAAGCTTGTGAAAGAAAGAAGCCTAGTGGCTCAATTCTCCAAGTCAAAATCTATGCTCCTTATTATTGACTCCTTCTCTTCTCAATCCAATAGGAGAGGACTAGGATTCAATAAAATGGAAGCAGGAGAAGGGAGTGGAGAAAAGAGCAGGGGTAAGGCTAAGCCTCAAACCACCTTTCAAAAGGTATTACTCCCTTCCAATAGGTATGACCATGAAAGCATGTATGGTCACTGGAAGAATGGAAGTACCTATAGGAAGGAAAACACTCCTTCCCATAGTGGAAGAAAGGGAATGGGATTGAGCGCTATGAAGGTTCCCCATGAGGAAATTCAAATGGCCCAACCTGGACCATTTGTATTTGGTACATCAACCCCTTCATTCAAGAATAAGAAAGCATGCCCTTCTAAGGTTGATTCAGCCAAGAACATGACAGATGTCAAATCAGTGGACATGTCTAATTGCTTAGTGTCTAATGCCATCAAAACTTGCATTGCCCAAAAGCCAAAGCAAGTTGATGGTATTAATACAAAGACCTCTAAGACTGTCCACAAATTGACTTTCAGCCAAATCCTTCCTAAAAGAAACAAGAGAAAAGCTACTGTCTCTCCTCCTGAACATATGGACTGTGCTGCACACCGCTCAAGAAATGTTCAGAATAGGAGATACAACATTCATGAATGTTGGTGTTGTGGTAAAGTAGGACACTTTGCCATAGACTATTGGCACAATCCTAATGTGCCATGTGCAAAGATGAGCCTTCCTGCAAAGGGTGCAGCTAGTGTAAGGTCATTTCATCATGCTAACAAGTACCTAGGACCCAAAGCTATTTGGGCCCCTAAGGATAACTAAATTCCTTTTTGCAGGATAGTTCAAGTTCCAGCCTCAACCAAATTTGGTACTTGGACAGTGGGTGCTCAAGGCACATGATAGGAACAAGAAATCTTCTACAGGACTACAAGGCTGTGAAGAATGGACCCAAGGTTATTTTTTTTGGGGGGGGGTCAGAAAAAGGAATCACCAAAGGATATGGTATGATCTCCAATGGCATAGTCTCAATTACAAGGGTAGCTTATGTTGAAGGGTTGCAACACAACCTAGTAAGCATAAGTCAACTATGTGATCTAGGATATGTCATTGAATTCCACAATGAAAAGTGCTTGATTAAAAAGTCTAAAGACTTAGAGACCATTCTCTCAGGCACTAGGAGTGGGAATGTTTATTGCTTAGACTTTATATGCAGTAATTCTCTTACATCTGTTTGTCTAGTAGCTAATGATAATGAGTCCCTTTATGTTCAATGGCACAAGAGACTTGCTCACATTAACTACAAGACAATGTATAGACTATTCTCTACAAACCTTGTTAGGAATAGTCCTAATATAAAATGTATTAAAAGTGGTCCCTGTCATGCTTGCCAAATGGGTAAGCAAACAAGGGCCACCTTTAAAAGTATTGGCTCCAAAGACACTGAAAGATGTCTTTATCTCTTGCATATGGACTTGTTTGGTCCTTTTCCAATTTAGAGCCTAGGTGGGAAGTTGTATACTTTGGTGATTGTTGATAATCACTCAAATTATACATGGGTATTCTTCCTAAAGAAGATGTCTGATACTCTAAATATCTTTATAACTCATGTTAAAGCAATTCAGAATGACTTGCAATGTGCTGTGGTCAGGACTAGAACTAACCATGGCACAGAATTTCAATCTGAAGCTATGACAAGGTTTTGTCAAGAATATGGTATCACCCAAGAGTTCTACTCCCCAAGGACTCCACAACAAAATGGTGTGGCTGGGAGGAGGAATAGGACCTTGATAGAAGCTGGGAGAACACTGCTTAGTGACTCCTCACTCCGAGAATACTTCTGGGCTGAGGCAGTCAATACTAAATGTCATGTTCTCAATAGAGCTTCCATCAATAAGGTTCAAGGAATAACTCCCTATGAGATTCTGAAAGGCAAACAACCTACAATTTCATACTTTAGAATCTTTGGCTCCAAATGCTATATTTTAAACAATGGAAAATCTCAATTAACAAAGTTTGTAGAGAAATGCAATGTGGGTGTTCTTGTTGGCTATAACTCGCATAGTAGAGCTTATATAGTGTATAACAAGAAAACTCATGTTGTAGAGGAGTCTATGCATGTAGTATTTGATGAGACCAGCCTAATATATAAGGGCTGGTCTAGATCTTCTGTCTTGGCAGGAAATGAACAGGATTTGGAAAGGATGTCTATACATGACACACCCAGCCGCAGCAAAGCTTATTCTGATGCTACCATCCCTGAAGAGGAAGAAGTCAATGCTGATGAAGACACTGCTGAACCAGCAGAAACAGCACAGCAAGCTGAGAACAGATTGCCTACAGCTGTAAGACATCTAAGGGATCATCCAAGAGAACAAATAATTGGAGATCAGAATCAAGGTGTATTAATCAGAAGCAGGGCTCATAATGAAGCCCTATTCTTGAGCTTCCTATCACAAATGGAGCCCAAGAAATTTGAAGAAGCCAACCAAGACACCTTTTGGATTCAAGCTATGCAAGAAGAACTTCTACAATTCAAGAGATGCAAGGTATGGAAATTGGTGCCAAAACCACAAGGACACAATCTCATAGGTACCAAATGGATTTATAGGAACAAGTTAGATGAAAATGGCACAATCATAAAGAACAAGGCAAGGCTGGTAGCCAAGGGGTATAGACAGGAAGAAGGGATAGACTTTGATCAAACCTTTGCCCATGTTGCAAGGTTGGAAGCAATTAGGCAATTCCTTGCCTATGCTGCCCACAAGGGGTTCAAAGTGTATCAAATGGATGTCAAATCAGCCTTCCTCAATGGTGACTTGAAGGAAGAGGTATATGTTGAGCAACCATCAGGTTTTGTACATCCTACCCTCTCTAGTCATGTTTACTTACTTAGGAAAGCTCTTTGTGGTCTTAAGCAAGCCCCCAAGGCTTGGTATGAGACATTGTCTAGCTTTCTCATCAAGAACAAGTTCTTGAGGGGAAAGATAGATAGCACATTGTTTCTTAGGGAAACAAGGGGCAAGTGTCTCCTAGTCCAAATATATGTTGATGACATAATATTTGGGTCTACTGATGACAACCTATGCAAAAGGTTTGCCAACCTAATGCAGGGGAAGTTTGAGATGAGCAGCATGGGAGAGATCAAGTAATTTTTAGGACTCCAAGTAAAATAGTCTGATGAAGGTATATTTATTTCTCAGACCAAGTACACTAGGGAGCTTATCAAGAAGTTTGGGATGTAATCAGCTTCCACCATGAAAACTCCCATGGGGTCCTACATTTCCCTGGACAATGATGAGAAGGGCAAGGCCTTTGATGAATCCATGTACAGGTGCATCATTGGATCCCTGTTATATTTAACTGCTAGTAGACCAGATATTATGTATGCTACATGTATGTGTGCTAGGTACCAGGCATGTCCTAAGGAATCTCACTACTCAGCTGCAAAGAGGATTCTAAGATACCTTAAAGGCAGCCTACATCATATCCTTTGGTACCCTAAGAACAATGATTTTGAACTAACTGGATTTTCAGATGCAGATTTTACAGGCTGCAAAGAAGACAGGAAAAGCACAAGTAACACTTATCAATTCCTAGGAAGAAGGTTGATATCATGGAGCAGCAAAAAGCAGACAAGTGTGGCTATCTCCACTGCTGAGTCTGAATACATTGTTGCAGGGAGATGTTGTGCACAACTATTGTGGATTCAACACGAGCTAGAGGACTACAACCTCAAGGTAAGTAACTCTCCTCTTTATTTTGACTCATCCAGTGCTATCTCTATTGCTAAGAATCCTGTCTCTCACAGCAGGACTAAGCATATAGAAATAAGATATCATTTTATAACAGAACATGTAGAATCTCAAGATATCTGCCTTGAATTTGTCCCCACTGACAGTCAAGTGGCTGATATCTTCACTAAGCCATTGGATGAGGCCAAGTTTAATGCCTTCAAGATTGAACTAGGAATGTTAAATGTTGAATAGTGTAAAACACTTCATTCTTCCAATCATAATTTGATATAACTTACAATGTTGACACATCAACCCTATGAGAGACATGATTAGGCATTCAAGTAATCTTATCTCTAATGATTTTAAAGTAGTATGATCAGCTTAACCAGAACAATCTGTTTCAGCTGAGCTTCAGGTTGCACTTCAGTTCGACAAACTCTTTCCTGGGTTCGACGAACATCGTGTTTCAGTTCGACGAAATTGCTCCTCAGCTCGACGAATTCAGTCTTCCGGCCAGTTCAGCAGATTTTGTCTTCAGTTTGACAAAACTCCAGTTTGACAAAACTCCAGTTTGAGTTTGACGAACTCAGATTTGTGTTCGACGAACTCAGCTTTATGATGTAGTTTCATTTACACTTACAATTATAAGAGCAATCAAATCCAATTACTAGGTTTAATTTAACCTAAGTCTTAAGCCATATAAATAGCCAATCTGATTAGTGAAAAGCACACGACCCTTCTCATCCAGCCGCCGTGACGAATCACCTACTCTTCCATCCCAGCGCATTCCTCCACCACTGCAATGGCTCCTAAAAGCTCTAAAGATCTTCTTGATGGATATGAGATAGTAAGGATGGGTTTGCCCATGCTCCAGAAGAAATTAAGGGAGTGATTCAAATCATAGAAGACCAAGGCCTAGAATTTCTACTATCTGAACCCTGTGCCATTCTCAGAACTGAAGTTCTGGAATGGTTTGGTAATGTCAAGTTGTCCACCTCCAAATGCTCCCTCAAGTCAAAGATTGGAGAAGATAAAATCAAGATAACCTCAACAAAACTACAAAAAGCATTACATCTTCCATCCTGCAATCCAAGTGAGGAGGATGACATCTCTGAACAAGACAAGAAAAGGCTCTAAAATGGACTGAGTACAATGATGCCAAAATTAGCTCATTGAAGAGGAAATTTTCAACCAAAAGGGAAAACTTTTATCAGATATTGTGGGAAAAGCCATTCTTTACAAACCAGGGTCCCATGATACAATCTCACAGTACATGTTTGACCTCATGACAAGAATAATTCTGAAAAAGAAAACCTCTTGGGGAGAGGTCATCTTTCAAAGAATAAAGGAATGCCTTCAGGAACCCAATATGGGAAGAATTCTCTCCTTATACCTCCTGCAAAACCACCCTGACAAGTTTCACACATCCAAAGGAGCAAATCTTCACTATCTCAAGAGAATGGACATCAAGACATTATCAAGATTCACCAGGGTATTGCCTATGAGTCAGCCCTCTGAAACTAAAGGAAAAGAAAAGACAATCCCCTCGGTTGAAATTATAGAAGTGCAGTGGAAGGTGGCCGGCGGTCTGATTATTGGAGACTGCAGAGACCGGGCGGTCTCTATTATGGTGCTCTGTCGGTCTGGCTCTGTCGGTCTGGCTCTGTCGGTCTGGCTCTGGCGGTTTGGTGTAACTGGCCGGTCTGTTCTTGTTTGTTGCGGTCTGTTCTTGAGTTGCTCTACTTAGTTGGCCTGTCTTCTTTGTTGGAAGACCGGGCGGTCTGTTCTGTGTAACCGCTGTGACCGGGCGACTTATGCAGGTTGGTCTGGCGACTTGTCTGAAGTCGGCTAGATGTTATTGGCTTGCTCTTGGTGATCTAAGGAAGGAGTGGTCTTGTGTCCGCGCAGCTTGTGCGCGGTCTTGTGTTCGCGCGGCTTGTGCGCGGTCTGCTGCTGACTTGCGGTCTTAGACAGGCTGTTGTCCAAGTGGTCTGATCGCGCGGTCTGCTTTGTGAGACCGTTCGCGATCTGGCGGGTGGTGATTGTATCTCTCCTGTGCAGTGACGACATCCGTCTACCCGCCTATAAATAGGGGTGCATGGCCCATCATTCATAACGAGAACTGTAAGAACTAGAGCCTGGGTTGTTTCGTGCGGTCTCACTTTGAGGTCGGGCGGTCTCAGAAGCGAGTTGACTGTTTGTTGTGTTCGCAGGTTTGCGGTCAGCAGGTTGCGGTCTCCTTCCTTGGTGATTCCCAGCGGCTTGAATAAATAGTTCGGCAGCGGCTTGTCTGCAAACTGGTTTATGTTGTTCTTGTGCTGTTCGCAGCGAGCTCAGCGATCAGGCGACCTTCAGCGGTTAGGCGATCTGAGTTGCGGTCTGGCGACAGCTTCAGTTCTATATTCAGTGCAATAAGCTCCAGTTCGTGCGGTCTGAGGTGGCGGTCTAGCAGTACAGGTCAAGCCGGGTGTTCTGAGTTGCGGTCTTGCCTGTTTTCTATTCGTGCGGTCTTAGGTCAAGCCGGGCGGTTTCTGAAGTCGAGCGGTCTGTGCGGTCTCTGCTTGTCAAGCTGCCAGATTTGTTTTTGGTGTTTTTTGTTTCTCTCTCCTTCGTGATTCTTATGAATCATGTCTCTCCATGTATACCTCGCACTGTAATTAAGTATTGTGATTCAATAAATCTTTGTGTTGCTTTGTGGCATATTGTGGTTGTTTGGCTATAACTCAGTTAATGCAACTCCTACTTACTCCTAAATGATTCAAATCAAAAATTTTAACATGGTATCAGAGGTAGGTTGTTGGAGTGGATAAGCAGTGATCAACTTGAGTTGCCATCGTCTTTGTGAAGAAGAGACCACATAGGTTGCCATGGAAGCTGGATACGCAAGAGGGCTTGGTATTGAACTTCTTACATCGACGAACTACAAGAAGTGGAGGTCGTGTATGGAGAGTTACTTACTTGGCGAGGATCTATGGGAGATAGTTGGAGGAGAAGACACACAAGAAGTGTTTCTAGCAGGAGATAATATGGCAGAGGTGAGACTTTGGAGGAGGACTAATGCAAAGGCAGAGTTCACACTCAAGAGGGCTATCTCACCAGAGTTATTTGATCACATCATTGGATGTAAATCTGATGCTGAGATTTGGACGTCTTTCGACGGGTTGTTTAATAGAAGAATGTAGCTCGGCTACAGTTTCTTGAAAATGAGTTGGCAAAGGCCTCTCAAGGTGATCTTTCTATTTCTACCTTCTTTCTCAAGATGAAGAACCTCACAGCAGAGATTTCTGCATTGGACCCTGATGAGCCCATCTCGGAGGCAAAACTGAAGAGGCAAATCATCCGCGGATTGTGGAAGGAGTATCTTGCCTTTGTGACGTCAGTTCAAGGTTGGGCAAATCAACCATCTCTGTTGGAGCTGGAAAACTTACTTGCTTCGCAGGAAAGTTTGGCAAGAAAGATGACGGGGACTTCTATCTCTGGGGGAGATAGTGATGTGTTGTTCTCTGGGAAGAAGAAGAAGAAGTGGGAGAAGAAGAAGCCAGGTCATGATGGAACCTCTACTTCAGGTCAGCAGGATAGGGGTTATGCTCCTAAGTCTGATGGGAAGAAGAAGGGAGAGGGACCAAGGTGCTTCAGGTGTAATAAGACCGGCCACTTCAAGAAGGATTGCCGGGTTAATCTTCAGCCGGGACATGCAGCGGAGAAGGAGAAGCCAAAGTCTGATGAAGCTGGATGGGAGGAGCCTTTGCGGCTAATATGACGGCGATGCCTGTTAAGGCCTTGGCTGCCATCAACTTCGAAGAGGATTGGATCGTGGATTCAGGGTGTGGGCATCACCTCACCGGGGATGAATCAAAGTTCTCTTCTTTGGCACCTTACTCAGGTAACGATGCAATCATTACGGCTGATAATTCTGTTCATGCAGTAGAACAAGAAGGTGTTGTCTCTCTGAGCAGTGATAAGGGTCCACTCACTTTGAGGAGTGTTTATCACGTGCCTGGTATGAAGAAGAATCTCTTCTCTGTGACCAATGCGGTCGATGCCGGTTATCACGTTCTGTTTGGCCCAACAGAAGTGAAGTTTCTCAAAACTCAACTGGAGATAAAGGGAGATGTTATCCATGTTGGAAAGCGAGTAAAGGACTTGTTCGTGTTATCGACAAGTACCTATGTTGATAAGATGAAGACCAACGATAGCGCGACTATCTGGCATGAAAGGTTGGGGCATGTTGGCATGGACAAATTGAAGGCTATGGCGGTAAGGGGCCTCGTCAAGGGCTTGCCTAGCTTGTCCTCTTATGGAGACGGTCATGTTTGTGCGGGATGTCAGTTTGGTAAGTCTCATCGACTTCCATTTGATAAATCGCAAACAAGATGCAAAGCATCGTTGGAGTGCATTCACGGTGATTTGATGGGACCGACTTCCACCCCAAGCCTTGGAGGCAATAGATATATGTTGGTGTTGATTGATGATTACACCAGATATGTCTGGGTGGATTTTCTGAAAGAGAAGTCGGAAGCCTTTGCGAAGTTTGTGGAGTTCAAGGATCTGGTGGAAGGTCGGTTAGGCCTGCGGGTGAAAAAATTGAGAACTGACAATGGTGGGGAGTTCACCTCTGGTGAGTTCTCAAGTTTTTGCAGGAATCACGGCGTCTAGAGAGAACTCACTTGTGCCCATACTCCACAGCAAAATGGTATTGCGGAGAGGAAGATTCGTCATCTGACCGAAACCTACAAATGTTGGCTTCATGCCAAGAGTATCCCAAAGTCTTTTTGGGCGGAGGGAATGTCTTGTGCCGCATACGTCATCAACAGGAAGCCTCTAAGTCCTATCAACATGAAGACCCCTCACGAACTGATGTTCAAGGAGAAGCCGAGTGTTGCACACCTTCGGGTGTTCGGGTCAAACTGTTATGTGCATATCCCTGATGCTCTTCAGACAAAGCTATATGCGAAAGCAAGGAAGCTAGTCTTTGTTGGAAATGATGAGCGGAAGAAAGGATGGAGATGCAAGGATCCTGAGACACAGAGATCAATTGTATCTCGGGATGTGGTGTTCGATGAGGTGACTTCCTACAAGGGGAGTTCAGGAGTTGAACTACCGGAGAGCAGGGTTGATGAAGAAGGGAAAGCTGCGGGAAATCTTCAAGTGGAGTTGCCTGTTTCACCAGGAGCTCCAGCTGTGTCAAGCTCTGAGATGGAGGCTTCAGGTTCTGGAAGCAGGGGGAGCGATTCTCCAAGTTCGTCTGGAAGAGGAGCTAGCACAGAAGAAGCAGCTGAGGAGGTGGTTAGTCAGGAGCAACCTCTTAGGAGGTCGAAGAGGACTATCAAGCCACCAGATCGATACACAGGAGGAAACATGGTGAGCTTTGTCTCATGTTTCTTTGCTGGTCCCTTGGATGAGAGGGAGCCATCGAGCTTTGAGAAGGCTAAAGGCGTAAATCAGTGGGACATTGCTATGCAAGAGAAGATGGATGCTCTCAAGAAGAATGAGACTTGGCCTCTAGTGCCCAGGCCCAAGGGCATTACCCATGTGACATGCAAATGGGTTTATAAGCTCAAGAAGAAAGCTGACGGCACGATCGAGCAATACAAGGCTCGCCTTGTGGCTCGCAGGTTCTCACAGCAGTATGGTGAAGATTATGACGAGACATTCAGTCCAGTGGCAAAGATGACTTCGATTCGATTTGTTATTGCTTTGGCGGCATCCAGTGGATGGGAGATTTGGCAGCTCGACGTGAAGAATGCGTTTCTATATGGAGAGATTGACAAGGATATCTTCATGATCCAACCGCCGGGCTTCATCTCGGAGGATTGTCCGGACTACGTCTGCAAACTGAAGAAAGCCCTGTATGGGTTGAAGCAAGCACCTCGGGCGTGGTATGGAAAGATCGCGGAGTATCTTTTATTCTGCGGGTTCCTTGCTTCAGACTCTGATTCTAGCTTGTTCGTCAAGAAGGAGGGGGCGCTTCGGGTTATTGTTCTGCTGTATGTGGATGACATGATTGTCACCGGGAACTCGAAGGAGGCTGTAGCGAGGCTGAGAGACGAGCTTGCTATCAGGTTTGAGATGAAGGATCTGGGTGAGCTTCACCATTTCTTTGGACTCGAGGTTCAGAGGCGGGAGAGCAGAGTGCTCATTTCTCAGGCTGGATATGCTGAGCGGATCGTTCAATGATTCGGCATGGAGGAAGGGAAGAGCAGCTCTATACCTCTGGAACAACATCATAAACTTCGGAAGGATGAGGGGAGAGTTCTAACTGATCCGTTGGTGTTCCGAGCTCTAGTTGTGAGCTTGATCTACTTGACCATTACGAGGCCAGATATTGCTTATGTAGTTGGCAAAGTGAGTCGGTACATGGAGGAGCCACGGAAGCCTCATCTTCTGGCGCCAAAAGGAATTCTGGAATATGTGAAGTCGACCTCTGATTTGGGTCTCCTATATAAGAGAGCGTCAAGCTTGGAGTTGCTTGGATACATGGATGCTGATTACGGGGGAGACGTGGATGATCGGAGATCAACGTCTGGTTATGTCTTTATGACGGGCCCCACAGCTATTTCTTGGTGCAGCAAAAAGTAAGACTCGGTGTATGTATCTACCACAGAAGCGGAATACAAGGCTTCGGCCTTGGCAGCTCAAGAAGCCGTTTGGCTCAGGAGGTTGGTGGAGGACGTTCATGAGGAGATTCGATGTCCCACTATGCTACGCGGGGACAATGAGAGTGCTCTCAAGCTGGTTAATAATCCAGTCTGTCACGCGAGGACCAAACATATTGAGATTGAGCACCATTTCATTCGTGAGAAGGTGTTGGGAGGATCTCTTATGTTCAAGCATGTTCGAAATGCGCACAATGTTGCAGACATCTTCACAAAGCCACTGGCGAAAGGACCGTTTACTCGGTTGTGGAGTTTACTTGGGCTAGTTTCCACTTCCCACTTCAAGGGGGAGTGTTGAAATTATTGAAGTGAAGTGGAAGGTGGCCGGCAGTCTGATTGTTGGAGACCGCAGAGACCGGGCGGTCTCTATTCTGGTGCTCTGCCGATCTGGCTCTGCCGGTCTATCTCTGGCGGTCTGGTGTAACTGGCCGGTCTATTAATTTTTGCTGCGGTCTGTTCCCGAGTTGCTCTACTTGGTTGGCCTGTCTTCTTTGTTGGAAGACCGGGCAGTCTGTTCTGTGTAACCGTTGTGACCGGGCGGCTTATGCAGGTTGGTCTGGCGACTTGTCTGAAGTCGGCCAGATGTTCTTGGCTTGCTCTTGGTGATCTAAGGAAGGAGTGGTCTTGTGTCCGTGCGGCTTGTGCGCGGTCTTGTGTTTGCGCGGCTTGTGTGCGGTCTACTGCTGACTTACGATCTTGGACAGGCTGTTGTCCAAGTGGTCTGATCACGCGGTCTGCTTTGTGAGACCGTTCGCGATCTAACGGGTGGTGATTGTATCTCTCCTGTGCGGTGACGACATCCGTCTACCCGCCTATAAATAGGGGTGCATGGCCCGTCATTCATAACGAGAACTGTAAGAACTAGAGCCTGGGTTGTTTCGTGCGGTCTCACTTTGAGGTCGGGTGGTCTCGGAAGCGAGTTGACTGTTTATTGTGTTCGCAGGTTTGCGGTCAGCAGGTTGCGGTCTCCTTCCTTGGTGATTCCCAGTGGCTTGAATAAACAGTTCGGCAGTGGCTTGTCTTTGAACTGGTTTATGTTGTTCTTGTGCTGTTCGCAGCGAGCTCAGCGATCAGGCGACCTTCAGTGGTTAGGCGATCTGAGTTGCGGTTTGGCGACAGCTTCAGTTCTTTGTTCAGTGTAATAAGCTCCAGTTCGTGCGGTCTGAGGCGGCGGTCTGGCAGTACAGGTTAAGCCGGGTGTTCTGAGTTGTGGTCTTGCCTATTTTCTGTTCATGCGGTCTCAGGTCAAGCCGGGCGGTTTCTGGAGTCGAGCGGTCTGTGCGGTCTCTGCTTGTCAAGCCGCCAGTTTTGTTTTTAGTGTGTTTTGTTTCTCTCTCCTTCGTGATTCTTATGAATCATGTCTCGCCATATATACCTCGCACTGTAATCAAGTATTGTGATTCAATAAAGCTTTGTGTTGCTGTGTGGCATATTGTGGTTGTTTGGATATAACTCAGTTGATGCAACTCCTACTTACTCCTAAATGATTCAAATCAAAAATTTTAACACCCTCATCTTCTAAGAAAGCAAGGCTAATCATGTCCAGTTCTGAGTCTGATCATTCAGACAAAGATGAAGATGCTGGTGCTGACATTGGGTCACACAGTTTTCTTGACAAAGAGGCTACACCAAATGACCTGCCAACTGAAATTGTCCATCCACTGCGGCTGGACAATGTCATAACTTCTGGTAACTAATTCAACTCCTCCTAACTCATTAATCATATCTAATAACAATAGTTAGGCAAATCTTACATTTAATTAATGTGGACCCCAGCTCCTCAAGAACTGGTGTGTGCTTCATCTGAGGGGGAGTATCAACAAGAACCATCATCCATTGATATTACAAAAATCAATGATGATGATATGAACACAAGACCATCACCTCAAAATTTACAAGGTCAGATTGACACAATTATCTTCAGTCTTGAAGAAAGAATAAGAAACATTCCTGAAAATGCACCAGCCCTGTGGTCATTACCTTCACAAGGTTCATCTGATGCCCCATCTGAGGGGGAGCAGCCACAAGAGCCATCAGCTGATAAATATCAGGTTATATGTAAGCCCTAAAAACCCAGCCTAAACATTCAGAATCATAAAATCTAACCTTACAATTCTTGTTCTAGAATTCCTAGATTCATCCATTCAAGTTGATTTATCTGAGGAGGAGGTGCAGAATGCTCCTCTTGCAAAGAAAGATGAACTTCTAGGTAAATCTTACATTATTATCCTTAGAACCTCTAAGTAGTTCAATCTAACTCCAACTCATTGTCCCAGCATTCCTGGACTCAACAGAAAAGAATTCTCTCTCTGAGGGGGAGGAGGATGATAATGCTGGTGATGTCAATCTGAGTAATCATCAAGATGCTGACACTGAAGATGAGCAGGATGATGCCCCAGCTGCTGTTATCAACATTCAGCAAGCCTCTTCCTCCACCTCACCCAATGAGGCTCTTCTCAGTGCCATAAACCTGCTACTACAGTCCCATCTCACCACCATGCAGTCACATGTAGATCAATCAATTACATCTGTCAGGGGATACATTGATCAGTCCATCTTGAATGTGAAAGCTGAGATCATGACTGAGGTCAAAGAAATAATGGAAAACACTGACATGCTCACCAAACAGATGACCAGGTGGTTTGAACTTGCTGAAAAATCAGTAATTTCTCAGAATACCATTCTAAGATCCATGGACAAACATCTCCAGCTGTCTGAACAGGACATGGGATATGTCAAGAATTATGTAAGTAAGACAGATGAGGTGATAGAGAAGTCAACCAATCATCTTCAGGAGTATGTCTATTCAACTGCTATGCAGTTAAATGAAGAAGCTGACAAGTACAAGGAAGAGATGAGAGCAGAAATTGCAATTGTCTCTCAATCCATTGCTGCAAGAGCCACCTCTTCCCATCTAAATAAAGAAGTTGGCAAGTTAAAAGATGTACTTCTAGCTGACCTTGAGAATGTATTCCAAACTCTCTCTGGCACAATAACAACAACTATGCAAGACCTCCATCAACAGATCTATGAAGAAGCCAAAAAGGGGGAGGATACAAATGCAGTTATCAATTCTGACCTCACACTGAAAGTCCTACAAGGTACAAGGATAGCTCTGAATCTTCCTATATTAGATGTTAATAGGGCAGAAAACTGGGATTTCCCTCATCAAGAGGCAATAGCACAAAATGAGAGATTGAAAAAGAAAAGAGAAAGAGAGAATGTGTTGCTCACTGAGGAATTCATGGCCAAACAAAGGGATCAAATCAGCAGAGACCCTGATTTTGAATATTGGAGTGATGACTCCAAAGAGATAATCCTAAATGTCTGGCTAAGCCATGGCCAAATAAGCAAAGACATTGATAAAGCATTTAGAGAGGAACACAAAAAGAGATAAAGTATTGAAAGCAAACCTTATAAGAAAAGATAACCCAAGAAGGATGTCATCTAAATACATCCCAAAGCCATTCATGTATTTTAAAAGGCAAGAGAACAAGAGGAAGATAGCTGAGATTGAAGCAGCAAATGCTGAAAAGGACAGCCACAAATCTGCCTAAAGACATGGCTGTACCTGCTGAAGATAAGGAGCCTCCAGTCCAAGAAGAAATGGCTGCTGAAAACATGGATGTTGTAGCAGACCAACTGGCCTCAGCTAAAGGAAAAGAAGCGGATGTTGATTTTCCTTAATGTTCTTCTAATAAGAAAAGAAAGATTTGAATGACTATTGAAACAGTTTATGTATATAAATGTTAATGAACTATAATGACTTATGATTATATGAAGGCAAACTGAGCTTTGAATTAATATTCTATCTGGATTGAAATTGATGGATTGTTAATGTAATCAGCTTTGTGTTCGACGAACTCCAGTTTGAGTTCGACGAACTCAGCTTTGTGTTCGACGAACTCCAGTTTGAGTTCGATGAACTCAGCTTTGTGTTCGACGAACTCAGCTTTATGATTGGTTAATTCATAAACCAGAGTGTAATCAGCTTGTATCATAGCTAAATCTGAGTTATATCTAAGCCTTACCCTGTTTTGATTGGTTAATTCAATCTATATTGCATTGTTATGTTTATCAAATCTTACTAATGGATTGATTAAACTCTGTGGTAGAATCTTTTCATAACAACCATATGTCTTAAAATAACTGATGCACTAAGAATGATATGTTGAACTCATTATTGCAATAACACATATCAAGAATTTATGAGTAATGTACTCTAGCATTTGAGGGTGTTCTGCCTTCTTCAAATATAAACCCAATTTCTATCTCATAAATATGCAGGACAAGGGCACACCATGGTGTAATGTATGATCAGCTGAGACGAGCTCTCTATCTCAGCTGAACCGCTAAGACAAGACCAGGAGCCGCTGAGAAGGTGTCTGGGCAAGCTGAGCTGCAGATAGAAGAAACCCCTGAGACAACTGTCTGTCTCAGCGGATCCGCTGAGACGGGACAGAAGCAACCGCTGAGACGGGTGACCATCTCAGCCCAACCGCTGAGACAGATTCAAAAGTGATCTGGCGGGTTCTGCTTTTGGCGCAAGCTGTAGAAATGCATATTGGGGGTCCACCAATCACTCTCATACCTGTCAGGAGGACATCTAAGAGCCGTTGAGGGTCAGTGGTGTATAAAAGGAATAAGTTAGGGTTGATCAAAAAACTTTTGCTATTACTCTTCAGCACACAAACTCAAGAACAATAATGTTCCATTGTCGGCAGCCAAGAACTGAGCTTACACAAGGCTGCAAAGAGAAGATATATTGCTTATCTTGATTCATCTCAAGATAGAGCAAGTAGATCAAGTCCATCATCTGAAGGGCTGATCAAGAAGAATAAAGTTGGAGCTGCACTTCTCCTCCCTGGTTCAAGTCTGCAACAGCAGCTGTTAAGAAGAAGAAGAACAAGGCTTGATCTTTTCGTCCTTCAATCTGTAATCATTATTATTTCATTTGTAGGATCTTTTAGGTTCTGAGACTGTAGAGCTTTATTTCCTTACTGTGTAAGGCTGATTGGCCTTAGTTGTGGAGCTAAGAGGTCAGCTTGAGGTAGGACTATGAGGTGGTCTGAGTTGTAGGAGGTGGATTCCTCTGAGGTAGGGTTGTTGTGCCTGAGGTTGGGTTTGGGAAAATCTGAGAGATCCTGTGGGATCTGTGTTGTAGGCTCTTGGAGCTAAGTTTGGAGAAGTTGGTCTTGTCTAACTCATTGTTAGAAAGGTGAAAGGGGAAAGAGGACTACTCAAGACACCCTGTCTTGAGGAACCTCTATAAATCTCTTTGTGCTTTCTGTGCTTGATAATTTGCTAACCTAAATTCAGAATACACTAAGCTTAAAATAAAAGAAACCTATTCACCCCCCCCCCCCCCCCACCCCACCCCCCTCTAGGTGTTTAAGACTACATCCTATATAAACTATCAATAACTGCTTGAAGGATGGATTGGTGTGCTCTACACGCTTTTGCCTTTGCGGTATGTCTCCTACTGCGTGAGAGGAGTCTGGAGTGATAATCTTGAGTGCGCAAAGTTCTTGTTGTTGCATATGTAGGGGTGCACATGGCGCGCTCTGGAGAGAGAATATCACAGAGGCGCGCTTGGAGTGGTGTGGAGAGCGAAGCGCACGGAGGCAGGCTTGGAGTTATTTTAAGTGTGGAGTGCACAGAGGTGCGCATGGAGCGGTATTGAGAGCGGAGCGCACGGAGGCGCACGTGGAGCGGTCTTGAGAGCAGAGCGCACGGAGGCGCTCTTGGAGCGTTCTTGAGAGTGAATCTCACAGAGACGCGCTTGGAGCGGTCTTGAGAGCAGAGCTCATGGAGGCACGCTTGGAGCGATCATGAGAGCGGAGCGCACAGAGGCACGCTCAGTGCGGTCTTGAGAGCGGAGCGCACAGAGGCGCGCTTGGAGCAGTCTTAAGATCGGTGCGTACAGAGGCGCGCTTGGAGCATTCTTGAGAGCGGAGGGCACGGTGGGGCGCTTGGAGCGGTCTTAAGAGCGGAGCGCACAGAGGTGCACTTCGATCAATCTTGAGAGCGGAACGTGTCACAACCCCCATTTCCCAAAATATTTTAAGTATTATCAAAGTAAGGGGAATATACGTGTCATGATGCCACATCATGCATGGGACAACAGTATACGCTCATGCAAGCACTCTTTACGAACATTTATACAAAATATAGATATTTTTAAATCAAAGATAACTTTGGCTTCTTTTAAGTTGGGACCGTGTCCCTCGGTCCTGTGGAATACTGGGTCCACAAATAGGAAGAATATGTACGCGGCGGAAAATACAGATTCATCTATCCTACACAAGCATGAAGACCAAATAGGTCTTCAAGGCTAACACATGTCTAGATGTAGTATATATATATGAAAATACTTGGTACGATTTCAAAATAGGTGGTACATAATAAGAAAAGTTACGTTATGCAATGCTTTACACAGAAAATTTTACATAATGTAGTAAAGTACATAATTTCCCAGAGAGCATCATCTATCTACCTCAAAAGTAGAATAAGTCGTAGCAACTTGCAAGTACATTGAAAACAACAACGTTATGGGCTCCTAACTGACAAAAGACCACAAGGCGATGACAGGGCAGCAACATTCAAGACTGCTCCTTACCAAGAAGGAAGGGAAGATCCACTACCGGGGACCAGACAACACAGCTCTACCACTTGCAGCAGTTGATGACCTGAACCTGAACCTGGGGCACTCAAAAGAAAAGAATGTCTCAGCCCAAAAGGGAGCAAGTAACAATATAAATAAGAACAATATTAAATAATAGGTGCAATATGCAATCAGGAGTAGTAAAGTCAACGAACAAAGTTCAGACATGATTAAAAAGTAACCCGAGAAACAAGGGTATCCAAGAAGAGGCCAATACCATACCAAGTTACTTATATGATAAGTTAAAAGAAAGAACTGAGGTGGAGGTCCATTATACTCATCCACACTCTAGTATAAAATCCACTGTGATGGAGGCCTATCATATCCACCCACTCTCCAGTCTACAAATCAGTGTGGTGGGGGCCTACCATATCCACCCACTCTCCAGCCTACAAAACTATTGTGGTGGGGGCCTACCATATCCACCCACTCTCCAGTCTACAAAACTACTGTGGTGGGGGTCTACCATATCCACCCACTCTCCAGTCTACAAAACTACTATGGTGGGGGCCGACCATATCTACCCACTCTCCAGTCTAAATAACTACTGTGTTGGGTGACTACCATATTCACCCACTCTCTAGTCGGTAAATTATACCAATTTATAACTTTACTTGGTTTGGCATTTTAAAGGTGGCAAATCAGGCCAAGACATAAAATCCTAAGTAATTCTTACCTTGGAATAACCAAAGAAGTACTTCCAAACAGCTGGAAAAGTCAGTACACAAACTGAAAGAATTCACAATATTACAAGAAGAGTCAAGTGGAAATCAAGGGAATATTTCCCACTATGCGACCTGAAAGACTAAAAAAATGAGTAAATACCTCGTCACTAGGCATAATAATCCAACCAAAGCAAGCACTAGTGCAAAAAACTGCTTTAATGTGAAGAAGAAAGAAAAATTGGCGGGTGCTCCCGTCGATCGACGGGAGGTCCCGTCGATCGACAGGAAGCCCCATTGATTCCAACTTAACGACACGGGGAAGCAATTTTTCCGCTGCTACTGCCGATCGACGGGCGGTCTCGTCGATCGACTGGAGGTCCCGTCGATTTGGCCTTAAACAATTCGGGGAAGCAATTTTTCCACAGCTAAAGTCGTCGATCGATGGGATGGCTCGTCGTCCCGTCGATCGATGGGAATACCTGCCAACTTTCACTTAGGCAAAATTTTGTGAGGATTTTATAGCTACAGGCAAGGTAAGAGCTACAGCTTTCCTGGAACTTACCTAGACTCAAATCAGATTATTCAACAACTGATTTATTCATCAAATTACATAGCTCCTGGAAGGGGTCTAACACTCAAATTTTTTTTTGAAACATTTTACTCAAACAATAATAAATTCACTGTAGCAAAAATAATTTATTTATGTGTTTAAGCACAAGCAGATTTTCTGCAAGAGTTAAATACTCATAGGATTTCCTAAAAGAGATGGAAATGGAAAAAAAATACAGAAATCTATCGATATACTCAGAAGGAAAAAAGAAACCTGGAACTACCATAAATTTTTGGGAAAAAGAGTATCACATGAATATGATCACCCAAAAAAATTGCACTTGCCTCGATTTCGAACGACAATGCATCGGATCTTGACGATCTTGACGACGGTCTTCCGATTTCTAGCTCCGGCGATGAAATCGACCTCCAAACCTCCTTCTCCGATGAAAACCCTCACTTTCTCTCTCTTTCTTTCTCTCTTTCTCTTGTCGGAGCTCGCGAAACAAGAACAGGAGGACTACCTCCTCGGAAGAAAAGAGGATATTTCCTAATAAAGACCACCGTGGGTTCTAGCCGGATCCCACTCAAATTCCAAGCCAATTCTATAAGCGGATTTTATAAACCTTTATATTTACATATTTTTATAAGGATATATATGTATATTTTATAAGACTATATATATATATAATTTTTTTATAAGAATATATATATAAATTTGTACATAATTGATAAGGAATTCTTATAAAATATATTTTATATGCTAATTAAATTTTTCATACCAAGATAAATAAAGATTTTTATCAACGCGCCCTCGCGAACACTCAAGGCGAGCTACGATGACGCACCTAAGGCGGTAACGCCCTCGCTACGACAGAATTAATCATTCGATCTAAAATAATTATTATTATTTTCATTTTAAATAATTTATTCAAAATTTCGGGGTGTTACAGCCACCCCTCCTACCAACAAGTTTTGGCCTGATACTTTATCATATTAAGCACAAATGGAAAGCACAGTAGGGAAAAGCCTACCGGTAAACTCTAAACAAACAGATGAGGATAAGACTCTCTCATCACTGATTCCAGCTCCCAGGTTGCGCCTCGAACATCCTGATTGCTCCAGAGAACCTTCACCATAGGAATCGTCTTCCTTCGCAGCACCCGATCTTACTTCTCTAAGATACGAACAAGGCTGCTCCACAAAGGACAGATTTGGCTGCAAACAGGCACAAGTTCCAGGACATGGCGATCACTGAGAATACACTTCCACAATTGGTTCATATGGAACACATCGTGAACACCAGGGAAGGAGGCAGGCAGCAACAACCTATAAGCAGAAACTCCAACGTGCTCCATGATCTCGAAGCTTCTCATGGTTCTGCATTACAGCAACGTTCATTTCTTCCAAGGCCTTTGGACCCAATACTGGCTTCTCGCCCACTTCAACCCAAAACAGGGGAGTCCGACATCGTCTCCCATACAGAGCTTCGAAAGGAGCCATCTGCAAGCTCTCCTGATAACTTTTATTGTATGCAAACTCCATAAGCCCAAGGCGTTCATCCCAAGCTCCTCCGTGCTCCAAAATGTAACACCTGATCATATCCTGCACAATCTGATTTAACCTTTCCGTATGCCCATTCGTTTGCGGATGATAAACGGTATAATACCGAAGATCGGTGCCCCAAACCTCCCTGCAAACTCTGTCAAAAGCAGGATGTATACCTGGAATCTCGATCAGACATAATGCTCACGGGTACAGCGTGCAATCTAATAACTTCTTTTACATACAACGATGCAATCTTCTCCATAGAATAACCAGTCTTGTACGACATAAAGTGTGCACACTTGGTAAATCTATCGACAATCACCCACACCGAATCATGACCACGAGGAGATTTCGGTAAACCAGTAATGAAATCCATAGAGATACTTTCCCATTTCCACATCGAAATATCTAACGATGTTAACTTGCCCCCAGGTCTCTTATGATCTGCCTTGACGGGCTGACAAGTATAACACTTCGACACAAACCTCGCAATATAATTCTTCATGCGTGACCACCAGATGATCTGCTTCTAATCGCGGTACATCTTCGTAGAACCAGGATGATATGCAAGACTGGAATCATGATCTTCCTTGCAAATCTTTGCTCGAATATCTTCCACAGCGAGAATACAAAACCTGCCACGGTACTTCAAGGTACCTTCCTCATCGACCAAGAAATCTGGCAACTCACCTTTCTCAGCTCTACCATGGAGGTGCCACAAATCAGGATCATCCTTCTGATGCAACCTCGCCAGCATAATCCAGGAGGATTCTTCAACTTCCACACTAGACGGTCCATCCTTGGACTTCACCACTATGCCCATCAAATGAAACTCCTCCACTAGCGACTGTACAGAGAGGCTGAAAACAGAAGTAGACTTCTACTTAGGGCATCCGCCACTACATTCGCCTTGCCAGGGTTATATATGATATCCACATTATAGTCTGCAACATACTCCATCCACCGACGCTGGCGCAAATTAAATTCTTTCTGAGAAAACATATAAATCAAACTCTTATGATCTGAGTAGATCTTGCACGACACCCCATACAACAAATGCCTCCACAGCTTTAATGCATAAATCACCGCAGCGAACTCCAAATCATGTGTAGGGTAGTTCCCTTCATAAACCTTTAGCTGCCTCGACCCGTACGCAATCACCTTCCCATCCTGCATAAGAACACATCCAAGACCTATCCATGAAGCATCAACATAGACTTAGAATTCTACCCCTCAATAGGAAGAGCCAAAACTGGGGCAGAACATAATCTCCTCCTTAGCTCTTGAAAAGCCTCCTCACACTTTTCGACCCAAATAAAAGCTACTCCTTTCTGGGTCAACAAGGTTAGAGGTGCAGAAATTCCTGAAAATCCCTCCACAAAACTTTGATAGTAACCTGCCAACCCTAAGAAACTCCAGATTTCCTTAGGCGTTGTCGGTCTCTTCCAATCCAAAACATCTGCAACCTTTGCGGGGTCCACAGAAATACCATCCTTGCCCACCCCATGGCCCAAGAAGGAAACCTGAGATAGCCAAAACTCTCATTTGCTCAACTTGGCATACAACTTGTGTGCTCTCCGGGTCGACAACACCAAGCGCAAATGTCGGCATGCTCCTCATCATTTGAAAAGTAAACTAACACGTCATCTATAAAGACCACAACGAACTGTTCCAGATAATCTCTAAATAGTCAGTTCATCAAATCCATAAAGGCAGAGGGTGCATTCGTCATCCCAAACGACATCACCAAGAATTCAAAATGCACATAGCGTGTATGGAAAGCAGTCCGCGGAACATCGGACTCTCGGATCCTCAACTAATGATAACCGGACCGAAGATCAATCTTGGAAAATACGCAGATACCCTACAACTGATCGAACAGGTCATCAATCCAAGGCAACATATATCTGTTCTTGATTGTCATCTTGTTGAATTCTCGGTAATCAATACATAACCACGTCGAACTGTCCTTCTTCTTCACAAACAGAACTGGCGCACCCCAAAGCGACGTACTTGGCCTAACGAAACCAAACTGCAACAACTCGTCCAGCTGAGCACGCAGCTCCTCCAACTCACGCGGCGCCATACGATAAGGTGTCTTTGCAATAGGATGAGTTCCGGGCTCCAGATCTATCACGAACTTTATCTCCCGCTCAGGAGGAATACCAGGAAGGTTGTCGGGAAACACATCCGAGTATTCTCGCACCACCGCTATGTCCTCAACACAAGGCGACGATGCACAAGCCGCATGCAAAATAGAAATAAAATTTACACGACCACCAAACTCCACAAATGGCAGAGCACAGACGACAAACATAACTGAGGAAGATTGACGCGGAAAGCCAAACACACTCATGGGCTGGCCATCATCTGACAGAAAATCCAACCGCTTATCCCTGCACTAGATAACAACGTCATAGCGGGCCAACCAATCCATGCCCAGAATCACGTCAAAATCCTCCAAATATAGCACCTTCAAATCTGCATAGGCCAAGAATCCTTCCAAAAGAATCGGACACTGGTTAATGCACTGGTCCGATAACACGGAATTGCCAGACAGAAACTTAACACAAAGTGGATCAGCAACTCGCGCGATAGCCCAGCGATGTGTAAGACCCCCCTCCTAGAACACAAGACACGACTGAGGGGAGTCCTATGCCCAGGACAGCCGCCTTACGGAAGCGCCAACACATGAGCTAGACTCTTCTGGCAGACGCCTATCCTGTCGGCCAAACCAATATCATCGAGCTAACCCATCAATAATACAAAATAAGAAGCCATAAATTTCACATATAAGTAAAGGTGTCACAATTATACAAAAGCCAGGTAGCTCTGAGAGCTCCTACGAATATCAGAGTAACAAAAGAAAGGCCCCAAGGGCTACATTTCAAACTAATGCTCACATCTGTCACCGACGGTAATGATGGTATCGTAGTCTCTGGTCCTGTCATCCTGACCTGGCTATCCACCTCCAGCATCGTGCGCTGCTTCTCCTGGATGCGCTCCTAAAAAGAGGGGCACAACAACCATTAGTCATAAAGAGTAAGTGGCTTCACATCCCCTCCCCCGGCGAATCCAAGGCACTGGGCGGAAGGGAATGAAGAGAAGCTGCAATATAAGAGGAAGTGGCAAGAACAGGTGGCAAGGAAAGATGTAATCACAACAGTATATCAAATGTATAAGAAGTACATCTAACAGGTAGTATAATCAGCGACAGAGTATAAGCAAGCAAAGTATATAAATAACTGAATTGAACTTAACTTATAAGTATGCCCATACAAGCTTATAAGTTAAGGATTCGAACATAAAGTAACCAATCATATAAAAGTGGCCATACAAGTTTATATGATGATGGTCCAATGCGGTGCAATGCAATGATCATGAAAGGATGAATGTAATGCAATGATTATAATATGATGACTCACCCATGCATATTTGCTATGTCGACATAGACCTATACTTCCCACTTTTTGAGGGTAGCTAACCTATCAGGCGCCCCCCGTTGTGGTCAAACGGTCGCAGTGGATTGGGCTTATCCACTACTAGGTGGGTATGCACACTACAAGACCTAGGCCTTGCGTACGCCTCGACGCTAGAACACAACAGCGGAGCACTGCGTACTTGACTCAGAAGGGGTCTTGGGAAGTAAGAAGCAAGAGTCCAGCCCAACCAGTCGCTAGGCACGGAAGGGGTCTTTGGATGTAAACACAAAGAGCCCAGCCCAACCAGCCAAAATCTATCTGCCAGCTCCCGTCGATGTGACGACTAGCAAGCCCGTAGATCTGCCACAAGCAATCCCTCAACTATGATCATTACACCATCATGTGTAAATCATGCACATTCATGTAATTCCCATGCACACCCATGTTATCAAGCACCCAAGGGCTCACAGAAGGAGCCTTATTACCTTTCTCCCCTACCATCAATGCCGATGCTAATTAGCATCCAAGGCCCCCAACCACCGGGTCCTTAACATTGCCCCTTAAGATACGACCATATCTTATAACCCGCATCAAACCATCAAGGCTACCCATACCGAGCGGTTATAACTCTTATGTAGTGGCGTGCGTATGACACGGAAATTACCCTATGAGACCCTGCTGACTACTTGTGCGTATAGATACGTAATTATATCTTACTAAATTCCACATTCTATTATGCGTCGCAATGTACCATTTCGGAACTATAACATTCTCCTATGCCTCACCTAGGTGATATGGGATCCCAGGAACTCCTACCACACCAAAGGAGGACAACCAAAAGTTCTCTGCTTTCTAGCGCCGACGGTAGCACTACCGCCGGGCGCTAGTGATCCCGTCGACACACCTTCACGTCGACACCCACCATCGACACACCTTCCCTTCGACACTGGGTGTCTACGTGAAGTTATCCCTTCCTGTCGACCAGTCGACATGCTAGCGCCGGCGGTAGGGCTACAGCCGGGCACTAGTGATTCTACCGGTATTCCTTCCCATCGATCTTAAGTGTCGTCGGGAAGTTCTCCCTTCCCGTCGACAAGTCGACTCGCTAGCGCCGGCGGTAGCACTACCGCCAAGCGCTAGTGATTATATCAACTCACCTTCTCGTCGACCATAAGTGTCAACGGGAAGTTCTCCCTTCCTGTCGGCCCATCAACATACTAGCGCTGGCGGTAGCGCTACCGCCGGGCGCTAGCTAATAGGAAGCAAATCCTCTATCAATCACCTCCACATTTCTTCATTGGCAGCCCAGCTCCAAAACACATACATATTTTTCTTCCCTAAGAGTTGGACTTCCATCACTATGCATATATCCATTATGATTTAAGTTCAATAATTGCTATCATATTTATGATTAAAGCCCTTTATAACCTAGACTATTCATCATCTTTCCCAACCACAAACTAGGTCATCTCACCTTCTCTCCTCCAATACCCCCTCATTAGTCCACCGATCTTCACGAAATCAACTCCTTAAGCTTCGTATTGAAGAGGGGAGTTGATCGAAGACATACACACGACGAACGATGCCCTAGAACATACGCTCTAGCGTGACCACTTCCTACGAAACTCCATTAACCTCACTAAATCAAGCTATTTTGAACTCAATGTCTCTCCTAAATAGATCTACAGATCTAGCACCAAGGGAGAGGGGTCAGAAGTCACCTGATTTCCAGCCGACAATCGCGGTTGTCTCCTCACCGATATGGCGGCGGTCGGCCAAGCTCAAGCCCTACTCCAAGGTTGCTCCTTCAAAAATCCTAGATTAACTCCTTGAGACGTGAAGTAGAAGATGGAGAAAAGAAGAGGAAGAAGAAGATGATGAGGAAGAAGATGAATAGTCTTCTGATCAAAATATTTCAGCCCATTTGGGCTATGAGAGAAGGAAGAAGGAGAGAGAGAGACTTAAATTAATGAGCATTTAATGCATCCCGATTTTCCATACCTTATGTTGAAATTCCACCTGTTGGATCGGTCGGCACCCTTAGAGGGGGGGGGGGTGAATAAGGGTTTTCAAAAACTTTAGATTATATTTAGAAAAACTTCGGAATATTGCAAGATTAATAAAGAGACATCAAGTAAAATAATAATAAAGAGATATGCTTTATTGATATTAAATAATGTTTTACAAAACTTGATTTCTTTGACGCTAGAAATCGGAGGCGACTAATAAAAATTCTTTTTCGTTTTCTATACCGACTCGTATCCCCACGAACCGGTTGGCTTTAGCCGATCTCTCCCCAGATACGGCCTCAAGCCGCTCTAGCCGATCTATCCCCAGAAAGGCCTCGAGCACCCCCTAGACCTAACCTAGATCTAGTCGCCAACACGAGGCGAATTTCAGCCCTAAGTCCTACCCCAGACCTAGTCGCCAACACGAGGCGATTTCACTACCGTTTACAGAAAAGATATGAAATGAAAAGACAATAATATAAAAACTCCCTCTATGTGGATCTCTTGGAGAAGTGGATGAAGGCCCGCAGAGTATGATCGTAGTCGATGCTGCCTTTCGTCACGATGATGACGCGTGTTGAAATCTTCTCCACGGATCTCCTTAAGGCTTTATGGAATTGTGGGAGTATCGCTCTGCATCTTCCTCTCTCTACTGTGGCACGAAGTTCTGGAGTTTGGGATTGGAGGAGGATGAAGAATTCGGAGCCAAAGCATCCAATGTATAGCCTTAGCGCTACCGCCGGCGCTAGCGCTACCGTCGGCGCTAGCGCTACCGCCGGCGCTAGCCCGGATTAAGAAACAATTTGCGAGGCAGAATCTCCCATCCGTGGCAACATGCTGCACTATGCCTTATATGCGTCACGCTACCGCCGGCGCTAGTAGCTACCGCTGGCTCTATCCCCAATTAAGAAACTTCTTGCGCGGCAGGATCTTCAATCTGCGGCAACGAGGCTTTCATTCCTTCTGTGTTCACCGATACCGCCGGCGTTATCCGCTACCGCCAGGCGTTAGCGCCTTCCATAACAGCTCCCGGAAATGCGCTCATCATCGCTAGCGCCCGGCGCTAGTTGCTACCGCCGGCGCTAGTGAGCCTCTTCGAATTTTGGCCTCAATTTTGGGGGCAGTCATCATGTGTACTCCTTGAGTCATGTGGACCTAGTAAACATGCACACTTGAACACACAAGATCAAATACACATAGGATTTATTATTCTCAAACCTAGGAGATGCGGAAGACCATGTTCCAAGAAACTCCCCCTTTTGATAATAACAAATCCATTAATGATAAATCAAAGCATTAATAAATAAGCATGATGAAACTCTACTTGTGTATGTGTGTGTGAGTGATGACTTAGGATAATTATTAATTTTAGCATTTAGAATTGCTCCCCCTAAATATATGCTCCCCCTATGTGAATGCTCCCCTAATATGTATGCTATCAACTTAATCAATCATGTTGAGTTTGCATTTTGATAGCGGATTATATATTTATCATGTTAGTTCTCCCCCTTTTGCATTTTATCATGTTAGTTCTCCCCCTTTGTTATTAGCAAAAGTGGGTAGGGAAACAAAGCACTAAAAAATGTGTAAATAAAAGAGGAGGCATGATCGAGCTTTTGAAGTAAATGATAAGGAGTTTTAGATTTGTCTTTCATTGAAAATGATCAGAGTTATGACTTATTTTATCCCTTTTGTTTGTAGTTCTCCCCCTTTTATATATCAGAGTTTTAGCAAAAAAAATGAATTCCCCTTTAAATAAGAGTTTTAAACCTAAAAACAATCATGATTTCCAAGTAACCAATCTACCCAGACAATATGTCAACACCCTAGCCCCGTACTAAGAGACGGATGGGCATGAGGAGCTGCAAGCATGTCGTAGGTTGGGGTGTTAATCCCATATGCAAACACTAGACAAAAACTTAACCTAGCACTCTTTCCCCCCAGTGCCTCGCAAGGCCCCACTGGAACCCTCCCCGGTTAAGGACAAGACATGACTAGAGATAAGGTTATCTAATGTCTACAACCCTACGCCCCCGCTATGGTGAAAATGAAGTCATGGATAATAATTATTGGAAACATACAGCATTTAAATCTAATGGGAAATATCATAGCATATGGGTTTATATTTTTATTTTAAATTTTGAAATAAAACTCACATAGCTATATTGAAATTCATGAATGAATCAGAGTTTGAGTATTGCGGAAGATTTCGAAAAAGAAACATCATAATACTAAATAAGAGTTTAAGTTCAAAAAGAGATGTTTTATAAGCAATATTTCACTTGTTGGAAGAGTGTTTAGAATAGAAATAGATCAGAGTTATAAGCAAAAAAATTCAACCAATATAAAGTTTACCAAGCAAGTCTCCCACTTGTTGCAAGAAAGGAATTTGAAGATTCAAGTGATGATGCTCACAAGATGAAAGATTTTAAATAAGTATTCAAGTGCAAGGTAAAACAATTATATGGTTATGATGGGGAAGACATATAGAAGTACAAAAAAAACATCTTATGGTAATCAATGATGGTTCATAAAAAGATATATGAGTTCAATTTCAAAAAGAAGATGTTTTTGTAAATCATTTTGCATTTAAAATTTTTGTTTTGACAATACAGTAACCAAGCATGAAATAATCTTATCAAAAAGAGATTACTACAATGTTACTTTAATTCACAATTTCAAAACATACCAAACATTGTAGAAAGCATGCTAGGTTATCTAGTGCATTTCATAAATAAAGAGTAGTATAGAATTAGCATTAGGATCCAATACTCATGAGAAGAAGTGTTATGGAAGATAATGATGTGCATAAAAGTGTATTTTGAATAGAGTAAACAAATGTTTTAATCAAAAAATACAAGTAATATATAAAGTAAAGAGCACAATAAAACACAAATAATTTTACTTCCACTCACTTCAATGCACAAAGAAAAATGTACCACTACCAAGGTGCTCTGCACACACAATGCTTATCAAGACTTATCAGAGTGCAAAGTAGTGCTTGGGGGATCACATAGTTTTATTCTTCAAGATTGATTTTTATTGTGATCCGGTGTACTTAAGAATAAGTGGTTTTTATTTTGAAAGAAAGTTATGGTTTGCACAAGATACTTTATTATTCTTTCCAAGGTGCTCAACCTCACAATGCTTATTAAGACTTATCAGGAGGTTCAAGTAGTGCTTGGTGGAGTTATCTTTGTCACTTTATTTTATGATTTTGTTTTGTACAAAGTTCTCCGAACACACTTGTTTTGCAAACCAATATAATTTATGAAAAACATAACCACTTTTCTTAACTTTTAAAAGTGCAAGTAAAGATTGTGTAGGTAAGATACTTGTGCAATTTTAATTCATTGTACTATTACAAAACATACACAAGCATTCTTAGATTAAACACATAAGTACACAATGCTAAAATAAGTGAGTGAATAGCGATCATTATCAAACATAAAACATTACTCATACTTGGAGGCATGCTACGCATAGTTCTACACAACTTTTTCAATATAATTGATGCACATATTAACAGATATATCAAAGCATGATGAAAGCAATGTTCAAAGTAGTTTGAAGAGATAAGTTGCAACATTATAGAAGTTCTAAACAATAGATTAAATCATGCTTGATTTTCAATGAAGTCCATACAATATTTTTTGATATTTTTGAGGAATAATTTTTATTTAAAGCTTGAACTCATAAAAATTGATCTTGGACTTCCCGAGGACTGCCTTGTGAAAGGTTTGCCCGGTACTAGGTGATATGATGGGATGATAGCCCAAATCACCCTTTCGCAAGATACAAGTAAAAAAGTTAAGTTCAAAAACTAACAATTTTTGATAATTTTTTTGTTTTTTATTTTTGTATTTGATTTTTGCTTTAAGAAATAGAATTTAAACAAATGACAAACCACAAAGGCAAAATATATAATATTTTGTAATTTGGCTTTTGTATTTTTGTATTTGATTTTTCAAAAAATAAAGAAAAACAGAAGTGCAAAACTAAATAGAAAATATAGATTTATATATTTTTATGGATTTTTCGAATTTTACAAAATACAGAAAATCGAACATGGACGCTAGCGCCTGCGGTAGCGCTAGCACGGGAGACAGTAAGTGATTTTTGAGGATATTGAAAT
Source organism: Dactylorhiza incarnata (assembly GCA_033032865.1). Lineage (NCBI taxonomy): Eukaryota > Viridiplantae > Streptophyta > Magnoliopsida > Asparagales > Orchidaceae > Dactylorhiza > Dactylorhiza incarnata. Next base: position 9,343,169 of record JAWHQI010000023.1, read on the forward strand.
TTTGATTCTTGATCTTGATTAGGTGTCCCATTAGGAGTTTCTTGCTGAAATTGCAGAATTTAAGGAGATGTTTTTGATGGTAAAACACCAAAAAAAAGCATTTTTGAATTTGTGTTAATTTGAAAGATCTAAGACACTTAATTATCGCATGAGACATATTTTCTTATATCTTTATTATGATTTTTCAAAGGCTTGTGTTTACCAAAATAATGTAATGGATAGAGAATGTAACCACAAGACATCATGTTTGAATTCACCAAATGAGCATGATTTTTTAATTATGAACTAATGCATATGCGAAGAATAAACTAGGTATGCCCTAGATACCAATATCCAGACAATATGTCTTGACAAAAACACAAATATTCTTTAGGTACCAATGTTAGTATGATAAGTTTGAGATTAATGTTATGCCAAAGTTTGATAGTGTTTCAATTTATAAACCTAAAATGGAGTGACAATTCTATTTGGTTTGATATCAAAATGATTCATAGGTCTAAGCTAGAAATAAATCACAATACACACATAATACACCATAACACCAACCATGGTAAACAATTATAATGTTAATTGTTATCATATAATTTGTGATAGTTGTTTATAGATGATTCTTGATATGAATCATGATTTTAGAGATGTTTAGCAAAAGATATCACTAGATCATGGTGGTGTTTGTGAATTCAATATTCATTATGAAGATAACTTCTTTTCAACACATTTTAGTGATTTTCCTTTAATTAAGAATTTTGAATATATATATGTGATTTTTTGATAGGTGAACAATAGTGATGGTTTAGATCATGTTTGACATCAAGTAGAGAACACAATATAATTTTTTTGTTGTGAACAATGACTCCCATATTGAAAGTTGAGCTTTTATTTAAATCTTGAATTTTCTTTTAGATCAAGTTATTTCACTAAACCACTTGTTGGTGAAGGCTAAGAATCTTAATAGCCTAATAACCAGATTTAATTTGAAATATCTTATAGCAAATTTAGAGTTTGATTCATATGGATAATATAAGATATTTATAATAATAGAAGATAGGTCATCAAAATAAAAATATGATTTTGAATTTTGATCAAAAATGATTTATAAACTCATTAAGCTTTTTGAGATAAAATCATATTTCCAATACTATATAGGATGACCATGGCATGATAGTTTAAAAAGAACACAAAAAGAGAAAGATAGAAAAGACATTAAAGCACATCATGAAGTAGAAATTTGTGTATTTCATTTTAATTGATTTCTACTTCATGCAAATGATGGGATACTAATGAATAAGAGATTTAGGTATCCAAAGAGGACCGGGAGTGACGGTTCCTTTGGGTACCCAAATACATCGTGTTTTCTTTTGGGGAGATGTGATTAAATGGGCCCTTTTGATTTGAGTTTGTGTTTCATCTTTAACTTTTGGCCGCCATTCAAACATTGGTTTAATATTATTCTTATTTATCAAATTTCCATGACGATTTTGCAAATCATTCTTTATAGGAAATTTGTTTATCTTTAAATTTATGTTGGGAGAGTGGTTATTTTGTAAATGATAATGATTTGGAATTTTATTTTCAAGCATTTGATATTCTTTATTTCCTTTGTTGGATTTATCAATATTTTGAGAAATTATATTCAACTTGCTTTTAGATATACCTTGAGATTGTGAATGAATGTTTTGAGCGTTTTTCTTAATGATTTCCTTAAGCAAGTTGATTTTTGATTTTAGTTCATCATTCTTGATTTTTAAATTATGTCTAGCTTTATTATAATTTATTGTGCTATTTTTAAGAGTGGATACAATGGACTCAATATGATTTTGATAATTGTTTCTATATTCATCAAATGTTTCATCCATCTCTTGAATTTCTATTTTAAAATCTTTGCACTTAGCACAATCATTTTTCAAGGAAGAATTTTCTACACAAAATCTTTCATTTTGTTCTTTTATACAAATAAGTTCCTTTTCAAGTTCTTTGCATTTTTCATTTAAATTATTACAATCAAAACAGGATTTTGTATTTTCAAGTAAAAAACAAGATGATGAAGACACATCACAATTTGATTCTAAATTAACATTAGCTTTTAATCTCTTATTTTCTAAATGTAAATTTTTAATAGTGATTTTCAATTTCTTGATCTTACGTTTAGTAGTTTTTAGTATATTGAAACTATAAATGGAAGTTATCACACAAGAAGAAGATTTTGACTTTCTTACAGCGCTTTTGGTGGAAGCAAAATCTTCGTTATCTTTTGGCCCTTCCTTCATCATAGATGAATTTTCATCTCCTTTTTCTCTTGGTGTGTTGTTCTCCTTTTCTATTTCAATATTCTCCATGGCTTCGCTCCGAGATAGATCTTCTTGAATGATGATGGATGCTTGTACGTTCTTTTCCTCCTGTGTTTGTTCCACACCTGCGAGAGGAAGATCATACATTTCTTCAAGAAATTTCCATACTTTATAAGCACTAGAAAAGCAATACACAAATTTGAAAACTTCATTTGAGAGACCACAAAATAGATAATGTTTAGCTTTTGCATCTAAATGAAGTTCCTTTTTATTTGATTCATCCACACGTCTTATAATTGCTAAGTTCCATACTTCGATATCTAAAGTTTTAATAAATTTTTCCATTAAAATTTTCCATCCTTTATAATTTGTTCCTTCAAATAAAGGTGGTGCAAGTGATTTTTCCTCTTCACAAAAATCTCCCCCACTAGTAGAAGCGAGATCATGAGACGCCATTATTCCCGGTTGTTAAGCCGATTGGAATAAAACCGCTCTGATACCACTTGTTGGATCGGTCGGCGCCCTTAGAGGGGGGGGTGAATAAGGGTTTTCAAAAACTTTAGATTATATTTAGAAAAACTTCGGAATATTGCAAGATTAATAAAGAGACATCAAGTAAAATAATAATAAAGAGATATGCTTTATTGATATTAAAAAATGTTTTACAAAACTTGATTTCTTTGACGCTAGAAATCGGAGGGGACTAATAAAAATTCTTTTTCGTTTTCTATACCTACTCGTATCCCCACGAACCGGTTGGCTTTAGCCGATCTCTCCCCAGATACGGCCTCAAGCCGCTCTAGCCGATCTATCCCCAGAAAGGCCTCGAGCACCCCCTAGACCTAACCTAGATCTAGTCGCCAACACGAGGCGAATTTCAGCCCTAAGTCCTACCCCAGACCTAGTCGCCAACACGAGGCGATTTCACTACCGTTTACAGAAAAGATATGAAATGAAAAGACAATAATATAAAAACTCCCTCTATGTGGATCTCTTGGAGAAGTGGACGAAGGCCCGCAGAGTATGATCGTAGTCGATGCTACCTTTCATCACGATGATGACGCGTGTTGAAATCTTCTCCACGGATCTCCTTAAGGCTTTATGGAATTGTGGGAGTATCGCTCTGAATCTTCCTCTCTCTGCTGTGGCACGAAGCTCTGGAGTTTGGGATTGGAGGAGGATGAAGAATTTGGAGCCAAAGCATCCAATTTATAGCCTTAGCGCTAGCGCCGGCGCTAGCGCTACCGCCGGGGCTAGCCCAGATTAAGAAACAATTTGCGCAGCAGAATCTCCCATCCGTGGCAACATGCTGCACTATGCCTTATATGCGTCACGCTACCGCCGGCGCTAGTAGATACCGCTGGCGCTATCACTGATTAAGAAACTTCTTGCGCGGCAGGATCTTCAATCCGCGGCAACAAGGCTTTCATTCCTTCTGTGTTCACCGATACCGCCGGCGTTATCCGCTGCCGCCAGGCGTTAGCGCCTTCCATAACAGCTCCCGGAAACGCGCTCATCATCGCTAGCGCCCGGCTCTAGTTGCTACCGCCGGCGCTAGTGAGCCTCTTCGAATTTTGGCCTCAATTTTGGGGGCAGTCATCATGTGTACTCCTTGAGTCATGTGGACCTAGTAAACCTGCACACTTGAACACACAAGATCAAATACACATAGGATTTGTTATTCTCAAACCTAGGAGATGCGGAAGACCATGTTCCAACACCACTCATAGGTGCTAGCCATTTATTGGCTTTTAAATTCCATCTTTGACTTAGTTTTAGGCAATTAGGCCACCCATCAAGGGAGAAATCACATGCACCGATTTGGCAGCTACTGCCAGCGCTAGCTGGAGCTACCGCCATCATTAGCTCCCTGTAATCAATTCCTTGCCATTTGCTTCCTAAATCCAAGGGGTGAGGGTTACACCCACTCCTGTAGATCAGGGCACATACATGACACCATTAGGATCTCAAGATCCTACCTAGCCCAAGCATCTCCGAGTGACCTGTGTCACTCGAGGGGTCTAGTTCGAAGTGGGATATTACACGATGACGATCTACAAATTTCCTAGCCACGAAGGAATGAGTGGCACCCGAATCAATGAGGACACAAGCCCAACAATCTCTGACCTTAAACTCGCCTAACCAATCATCATAAACAAGTGATATAACAATGATAAAATGGCTAAGTTACTACACAAAGATTGGTCTACAAGGAGAATGAAGACAAACCTGATATGACCTGGGTTGAGCACTGCGCTTCCTCCTTCGCTACTTCATTCAACTTAGCCTTTCCGTGATCCAACTGTCGCTGCTGAGGCAGTGGCGGTGCCAGAGCTGGAAAGGTAGGGTGCTGGCCACACTGATAGTGTTGGATCGGTAGGTGACCTTAGAGGGGGGTGAATAAGGGTTTTAAAAACTTTTATTATATTTTCATACACTTGAAAAGTAAGTAGATTAAAATAGTGATTTAGAATGAAGATCTAAATTGTGTTGTAATGAAAGAGTAAGAAATAAACAATTTAGAGAAATGAAGAGTAAATCAATTTCATTACAAAAAGAGACATAATTATGATTGATAAAAATTGATTACAAAACTAGATTTCTATGACTCTAGAAATCACAGGCAAATAAGTAAAAATCCTTTTTTGTTTTCTATCCCGACTCGTATCCCCACGAACCGGTGGCTTTAGCATATCCTTCCCTGGATACGGCCTCAAGCCGCTCTAGCCAATCCTTCCCCGGATATGGCCTCGAGCACCCCCTAGATCTACACCCTAGACCTAGTCGCCAACACGAGGCGAATTTCTCCCCTAAGTCTTACCCAGACATAGTCGCCAACACGAGGCGAATTTACTACACGATTTAAAAGAGATGAAACAAATAACAACAATATAAAAACTCCCTATATAGATCTCTTGGAGAAGTAGATGAAGACTCACAGAGTATGATCATAGTCGATGCGATCTTTCGTGATAACGATGAAGCTTATTGAAATCTTCTCCAATGATATCCTTAAGCCTTCATGGATTTGTTGGAGTCTCTCTCTGAATCTTCCTTTATATGTTGTGGCACGAAGCTCTAGAATTTAGGATCATAAGAGGATGAAGATGATGGATCCAAAGGGTCCTTTTTATAGCCTTAGAGCTAGCGCCTGCGCTATCGCTATCATCGGTGCTATCCCAGTTTAGGAAATATTCTCCGCATGAGAATCCTTCATTTTAAGCAAGCTGACCGCCTTCCTCTATTGCTTTGCGCTACCGCCTATGCTACCCGATACCACATGTGCTAGGTGTTATCGCATGCGTTAGTTTTATTGCCTCGCGCTAGCATTCTCTATAATTTCTTCCCGAAATTAATCTAATCAGAGTTAGCGTCTGTGCTAGGTGATACGGTCGGCGCTAGTGGCATGTTGGAATTCTGGCTTCAAACTTGGGGGAAATCTTCATATGTTATCCTTGAGTCATATGGCTTTGTTTCCTGCACACTTAAATACACAAGATCAAATACACATAGGATTTGTTATTCTCAAACCTAGGAGATGCGGAAGACCATGTTCCAACAAACTCCCCCTTTTGATAATAACAAATCCATTAATGATAAATCAGAGCATTAATATATAAGCATGATGAAACCTACTTGTGTGTGTGAGAGAGATGACTTAGGATAATTGTTGATTTTGGTATTTAGAATTGCTCCCCCTAAATACTTGTTCCCCCTATGTGAATGCTCCCCTAATATGTAAGCTATCATCTTAATCATTAGTCATGTTACTTTTCTCATTTGATAGCGGTTAATATTTATCATTTTAGTTCTCCCCCTTTTGTTATTAGCAAAAGTGGGCAAGGAAGCAATAGACATAAAAGAGAATTTTTTTTATTAAAAGATAAGGCATGATCGAGATTTTTAGAGGAAATGAAATGATAAGGAGTTTTAAGCATAATAAGGTAATGATTTCCAAGTAACCAATCTACCCAGACAGTATGTCTACACCCTAGCCCCGTACTAAGTGACGGATGGTCATGAGGAGTTGCATACATGTCGTAGGTTGGGGTGTTAGTCCCATATGCAAACACTAGAAAATACTCAACCTAGCACTCTTTCCCCCCAGTGTCTCACAAGGCCCCACTGGAACCCTCCCCGGTTAAGGGCAAGACATGACTTAGATGTTAGGTTATCTAATTCCTACAACTCTACGCCCTCGCTATGGTGAGATATGTAATCATGGGATAATAATCATTGGAAACATTTAGCGTTTGAATCTAATGATAAGTTCATAGCCTATGAGTTTATATTTTTATTTGAATTTTACAAAAAACTCACATAGCTATATTGAAATCCATTAATGAATCAGAGTTTTTAGCATAAAAATAATATTCGTGTTAGAACAACCAATATACTTTCTACCAAGCAAGTCTACCACTTGTTGAAAAAGGAATTTTGAGATTTAAGACTTTGATATAAGCATGAAAGAGTAAGGTAAAAAAATATATGGTGATGATGCGGAAGACTTATAGAAATACAAGAAACATCTTTTTTGTAAACATGGCGATTCATAAGAAGAAATTGAGTGAAAGTCCAAAATGAAAAGATGTTTTTGTAGATCAATTTTCTTGTAAAATCTTTAAAGATTACCAGAAAGTAACAAAGCATGAAAGAAGGATATCAAAAAGAAACTACCATAATGTTATTATAATTCAAAACATACCAAATATTGTAGAGAGCATGCTAGGTTATCTAGTGCATTTATATATAAAGAGTAGTATAGAATTTAGCATTAGGATCAAATACTCATGAGAAGAAGTGTTATGGAAGATAATGATGCGCACATAAGTGTATTTTGAATAGAGTAAACAAATGATTTAATCAAAAAATACACGACACATGTAATGTAAAGTGCACAATAAAATGCAAATAATTTTACTTCCACACACTTCAATGCACATACAAAAAATGTACAACAACCAAGGTGCTTTGCATACACAATGCTCATGAAGACTTATCAGGGTGCAAAGTAGTGTTTGGGGGATCACACACATTATTTTTCAATATTGATTTTTTTGTGATCCGGTGTACTTAGGAATAAGTGGTGAAAAAAATGAAGGTTTGCACAAGACACTTTACTATTCTTTCCAAGGTGCTCAACCTCACAACGCTTATTAAGACTTATCAGGAAGTTCAAGTAGTGTTTGGTGAGTTATCTCTGTCAATTTATATCATGATTTTTGTTTTGTACAAAGATCTCCGAATACACTTGTTTTGCAAACCAATGTAATTTTGACAGCACAACCACTTTTCTTAATTTTTAAGAGTGCAACTAATTGTAGGTTAAGTAAGATACCTGTGCAAATTTAATTCGTTGTACAATTACAATACACAAGCAAACATTCTTAGATTAAAAGCATATGTAGACTTTGCCAAAATAAGTGAGGGAATAAATATCATTATCAATCATAAAACATTTACTCATACTTAGAGGCATGTTAAGCTTGATTCTACACAACTTTTATAATACAATTGATGCACATATGGTTAGATATATCAAATCATGATAAAAACAATGTTCAAAGTAGTTTGAAAAGATAAATTTCAGCATTATAGAGGGACTAAATGATAGATTAGGCCATGCTTGATATGAACAATAAAATCCATACAGTTTTTTTTAATATTTTAAAAAAATATTGTTTAAGTTTGAACTCTTATAATTTATCTTGGACTTCTCGAGGTCTACCCTGTGAGGGGTTCGCCCGGTACTAGGAGATGTGATGGGATGATAACCCAAAAATCCCTTTCGTAAAATACATGTAAATAGAAAAGTTAAGTTCAACAAATAATTTTTCATAATTCTTTGTTTTATATTTTTGTATTTCATTTTTGCATATAGAAATAGAAATCAGATAAATAAACAAAGAAAGAAAAGAAAACATATATATATACATATTGTAATTTGGTTTATGTAATTTTGTATTTTAATTTTTCAAAAATCAATTACAGGCAAAACTACAAAAATAAATAGTACATATAAAATAATATATTTTTAGTGATTTTTCAGAATTTTAAAATTACAGAAAATCAGACACTCAAGTTAGCGCTAGCGGACAAACAGAAAACACTATTTTTCAAGATTTTGGAAATTCTGATTATTAATCTTGATTAAGTGTCCCAAGAGTTATTTCATGCAGAAATTTCAGAATTTTTAGAGATGTATAGATAGTGCAAATTGCATGAAATGTTAGCGATTTCTTATACAACTTAACTGTTGGACATGTGTGTCACATCCCTTTTTTTTAGAATAACAAATCTCATATTGTATTTGATATTGCTTGTAGTGTGTTTATAGTGTGCAGGAACTATAGGTGCAATACTCTACAGGTATAAAGCAGCTTGGAACAATCATTTGAAAGGAGCAGTGCTACCGCCAGCGCTACCGCTACCGCCAGCGCTATCGCTAGCGCTACCGCTACTGCCAGGCGTTATCTCCAGTTCGTGCACGCGACGGTTTCGTAACCGCTACCACCAGCGCTATCTCCCGCTACCGCCAGCGCTATCACTACCGCCAGGCGCTATCTCCAGTTCGTCCACAGCGCCACGCCGCCGATAGTTTCGCAACCGCTCCACATGAACGCTACCGCCGGCGCTAGCCACTGCCGCAGGAGCTAGCTCCAAGTTCTATAAAATGGTGGGCTCTCTCTTGTTTTGGTTAGAGATCCCAGAGAGGTTGCTTGTGCCACAATTCCAGTGCTGTTATGCTGCCGAAGATGGATCTCCCACAAAAAGCTTAAGGAGAATTCTGGAGGAGGGCTACGTCACGCTACATCCGAAGGACGATGGCTTCAACCTCGCTTATACTACAGCGATCCTTCATCCTCAACTCCAGAGATCTCATATAGGGAGTTTTATTATTATTTTCATTATTTCCATTCCATACTTCTTTGTAACCGTTTAGTTAATTCGCCTTGTGTTGGCGACTAGGTCTGGGTAAGACTTAGAGGGAAATTCGCCTTGTGTTGGCGACTAGGTCTAGGTGATTAGATCTAGGGGTGCTCGAGGCCATATTTGGGGAAGGATTGGCTAGAGCAGCTTGAGGCTATATCCGGGGAAGGATAGGCTAAAGCCAACCGGTTTGTGGGGATACAAGTCGGTATAGAAAAGGAAAAGAAATTTACTTTTGTACGCCTCCGATTTCTAGCGATATTGAAATCAAATTTTGTAAAAACCTTTTTTATATAAATACAATCATGTCTTTATTTGTGTTTACTTGATTTCTCTCCTTTGGCGTTATCTTTAATATATTGGTTACAAAGTTTTTAAATTTAAATTACTTTAACTAAATTGTTTATTTCAATCTCTTAATCATAAAACAATTTAGTACTTATTTCTAAAGATGAAAATTATGATATTCTCACAAATTAGCTAAATTGTTATTTTGCCTTTCTCATATTATAAAACAATTTAGTAATTTCCATAAAATTATAAAAAAGATTTTTTATTTCCTTATTCACCCCCCCTCTAAGGGCGTCGTAAGATCCAACAAGTGGTATCAGAGCGAGGTTATTCCAAACGGCTTAAAAACCAGGAATAATGGCGTCTCATGATCTCGCTTCTACTAATAAGGGAAATTTTCTTATAAATGAAAAATCTTTAGCACCACCTTTATTTGAAGGGAAAAATTATAATGGGTGGAAATTTCTAATGGAAAAATTTCTTAAATCTTTGGATATGGAAGTATGGAATATTACAATTAAAATGCCCCCGAGTGTTTTAAATAAAAATGAAATGTTTTTAAATGCCAAATCTATGAATAGTCTATATTGTGCATTAGATCAAAATATTTCAAACTTATTTATACACTTCCTACTGCTTATGAAGTGTGGAAATTTCTTGAGAATACTTATAGTCTTCCTTCTACAGATGATGAACAAGAGGAATTCCTTATGGATCCAAGAGAAGAAATCGACAAGGACTCATTCTTGGAGGATGATAAATCTAAGAGAGAAATCGACGAGGAATTTCTTATGGATCCAAGAGAAGAAATTGATGAGGACTTATGCTTGGAGGAAGATGAATACAACATCACAATATTGGACTCATTTGTTGGCAACACATCAAGCAAAAGAGAAGACGGGAACAATTGCAAGGTAAAAAAATTAAAAACTTCTCTTTTTGTAACGAATTCTATTTCTACATCTCGTATGCTTAAAATTGCTAAACGTAAAATTTAAAAACTAAAAATTGCTAATTCCAAATTACGTTTAGAAAATAAATCTTTAAAAGTAAACGATAACGTAGAATCAAATATTGATGTGTTAAATTCTCTTTCATGCTCTTTAGTTGAAATTCCTATTCCTTGTCTTAATTGCAATTTATTAAAAGAAAAATTCAAGGAAATTGAAAAAGGGCTCTTAATTTCTAAAAGGCGTAATGAAAAATTGTTAATTGAAAATGATGTTTTATCTTGTAAGTTAATACAATTAAAATTTTTTGTTGAAAAATTTCAAATGTCATCTAATGAATCTCATCATAAGATTTTGAACAACAAGGATAAATTAACTTACAAAATCATTTCTAAAAAGGATCATTTTCATACATCAACTCAAAAGGAGTTAAGTTTCAAAAAGAATTATGACCCTCATAAAATTCTTAAGAGTCACTATTATAAGTCTCAATATATTTTCAATCATGACTCAAACTTAAAAAATCCTTTTCATGAAAATCAAAATATAAAATATTATCCTTTATATTATAAGAGTATGTCTATAAGAAAGAGTGGAAATGAAAATCATCAAAATAATGATCAATCTTCTAAAACATATTGTAATCCACTCTTTCAACAATCACTTCTAAAGAAAGACAATCACTCTTATAAAATTTTAAATAATCCATATAATAAAAATCATTATGATTATCAACATCAAGCTATTTTGAAAAATAATTTAAATAAACATAAACCTCCAATGAATTATTTTTCAAACAATTCACATAATCATTATATGGATTTAAGTAATAAAAAACCAATGTATGAATGGAGAGCCATAAAGAAAAATGACATATCAACATTAATCAAAAAGGCTCATTCATCATTATCTTCTCAAAAGCCATCATGACATATTTGGGTGCCCAAATGAACCATTACACATGGTCAACTTTGGATACCTAAATCTCTTATTAATTAGTATCCAATCATTTGCATGAAGTAGAAACAATTAAAAATAAAATATCAATACTCTACTTCATGATATGCTTATTGTCTCTTTTCTTTTGTTTATTTTATATTTTTCTTTTAAAAACAAACATGCTATGATCACTTTATATATCATGAAATATGACTTTCATATATTAAGTCTAATGTTTATCAAATCAAATTTGAATCAAAATATAGTAAGTCATATATTTTTTAAAGTGATCTATCTCTCATATTAAATTATTTAAATATATCCTTTTAAATCCTTTGCCCATCAATGTCTTGAATTAACATTATCATTTGAATATAAAATTATTTTTAAGACTAATGAAATTATTTTTAAAAAATGGATTTAAATGGTTTATT